>CM063471.1:11276351-12640220 GCA_032191425.1 Lymantria dispar
AACTAAAGGTGTTCCTATAGCCATCTTCCGACGCCATCTTGAGATCAGCTTCATGGTACCATATTATTGCATTATCACCGAAGTTACGTAAGTAAACCAAATTTCAATCTAATCTAACGACAGGAAGTGGTTCTAATTTAACTCGCAAGATTTGTCCCATATTAACAGGGCAAGTTAAATAAAAGCTTTTAATAAAACCCTATACCAACGCGTCTGACTAACGTGATATACTAGTTTGAAGGAGTTGGAGGAGGCTCGAGCCCAGTATGACGTATAAGGCCTCTCAAGATGAAAAATCGGCCAAGTGCGAAGGATTCCGTACCATTGATTAGGCAAACAAGTGCCTCCTGCCTTTACCGATATTGAGCAAAAAAATCAAGTTTGTTGTATGGAAGCCTTTAAATATTTATCTTATTTTTAGTATTTGTTGTTATAGCGGCAATAGAAATACATCATCTGTGAAAATTTCAATTGTCTAGCTATCACCGTTCTTGAGATACAGCCTGGTGACAGACAGACGGACGCACAGACAGCGAAGTCTTAGTAACAGGGCTTCGTTTTTACCCATTGGGTACGGTACCCTAAAAAGAATCTGATCATATAGTACTCATGACTCACAGGCAGGTAAATATTACGCCATTTATGAAATCCAATTAGTATCAAAAACTATATAACAACTGAACTGTGAAAGAACGAAATCAGTCGACTATAACTGTTACGTAAAGATATTGGCACAACGGATACGGTCTGTTTTAGTCACGTCACTATTTAAAAAAAAATTAACTGTCAATTAGCGCGCCACATTAATAAAATTGATTCATAATACGGATGGGCAAATGGAAAAGAAAAATCCACGTAATATGTATCGATACATCGATTTTTGTACTGTCAAAATATTCAAACGTGATAAAAATTAATACATATTTGGCAGTTTTATTTAATACTAGTAACCCGTCTACGCTTCGCTTTGGTTTCAGTCGCCTTAGCCTCGTAGTTCCCGTTCCGAGGGAATACCGGGATAAAATATAGTTTATGTTACTCCGTGATATTATAGCTTTCCATTAGTGAAAGAATGATTGAAATCGGTCCAGTAGTTTCGGAGGCAATTATACAAACAAGTCTTTTCTCTTGATAATATTAGTATAGACTAGCAACCCATCCTCGCTCCGCTTCGGTTTCAATCGCCTTAACCGCGTAGTTCTCGTTTCCCGGGGAATACTGGGCCTAAGTACCTCCTTATATAGACAGCTACCTGGCAGTAAAATATTATCAAAATCTGTCCAGCCGCTTTGAAAATTAAAATACGCATTCACAAGTTAGTAAGTAAAGTAAAAAAGTAATAAGTAAAGTTAAAAAAAAGTAAATAATTTTCTAAACTCGGAAATAAACACCGACATATGAAGTAAAACATCGATATTTTGATATATCAAGATATTTTGCGCTTTCCTAATTCATAAAAGTTTAATAACAATAATTCCTCCGTGTGATTACGGAGTAAAAATACAATTCAACACGCCTTATCGTACCTGTGGGTGTCGTAAAAGACGACTATGGGATATAATGTGCATTTAACATCTATTCAAGAAAAGGTAAAGTCGAAATGAAACTATCATCATCATCATTTCAGCCTATTGCCGTCCACTGCTGGACGTAGGCCTCCCTCATATTGCGCCACAATGTGCGGTCCTGTGCCGCCTGCATCCAACGACGCCCAGCAACTTTCACTAGGTCGTCGGTCCACCTAGTGGGGGGGCGTCCTACACTGCGTCGTCCGATGCGTGGTCGCCACTCGAGAACCTTTCTTCCCCAGCGGTTGTCGGTTCGTCGAGCGATGTGGCCTGCCCATTGCCAATGATCGAAATGAAACTATACCAATACGTTTTTAACCAGAGCTGTATACTAGGTCAATTACTCTTCTATTGTGAAGGAAGTCCGAGTCCGGCAGTGGGACTTATGCAGGCTGATGATTATACATACAATTTATCCTCTTGAATCACTCTGTCTATTGTTGAAAAGCGTATTAAAATCAGTTGCGTAGTTTAAAAGATATAAGCGTATAAGTGACGATGGATTATTTTTTTTAAAGACAACATCCTGCACTAAGGAAATAATCCTTGTATTGCGGTGAGAAATTACAAACGTTTAGAATAGAATAGCATTAATTGTCACATAACAACAGTTATTTTACACATTTTTATTGATAATTTTGACAATAGGGGAATGCTCAGCCTTGTGCTGCATAGAAATTATGCAGCAAACCCTTTTCCTCAAATATATAAGAAAGAAACGGAAAAAAAGAAGAAATAAAATACACTAATACCCCGGACTTACGCGATAGGTGGTAATCATTTTGCATTTCGCATTCATTTTGCTCATATTAAATGTACAAAAAAGGTCTTTTGGAACTAGTTCAGAGAGGACTACAATTTTAAAGAATATGGTCAAAATGTTAGATAAGAAAATTGAAATTTTATGAATAAAAAAAGTAAGCCTAAGGCCAGAGCGTTCAAAGAGAAAACCGCGTATCTCTGAATTTGTGTAAAACAGGGTAGCGTAAGTCGGGGTTAATTCTAATCTATATATATATATGTATAAAAGAAATTCGTGTTAGTTACACTATTTATAACTCAAGAACAGCTGTACCGATTTGGCTGAAAATTGGTGGGGAGGTAGCTTAGAACCAGGAGACGGACATAGGATACTTTTATCCCGTCTTTTTTTTAATGGTGTTTACAAGATTTCGCCAATAACTCTTATCCCGTTCTATCGCGTTACCGTGTGACGTGACATAAAATGTCAAAGAGAATACAAGTACGCGTCGCATTTGATATGTAATAACAAAACGCAAATGACAGCTAAACGTAATTTTGTCTATAGTTAAAAATTTTATGGTTGGTATGGTTGAAAATTTTGATAATTATAATTTTGTCAGAAATTAATAATGAGTAATTTGTATTCTCTTTGAATCATCATTAACAATGCCACGACCAAGCCGTTCGAATCTTTCCAGACAAAGTTGTAATGCTTCTTCCATTAGATACTATATTTTCGGAAATTTAGAAAATATATTTACGAAAAAAGCCGGTTTACTGACGATAGTTGAACGTGAAAACGTCATAAGAAAATACTGATGGAATGGTTTCATTTTTTAAAAGAAAATTGACTTTTATTTGGTTGATAGATATTTTGTATGGATCAAGCCTTAAATGGAACGCCTCAGAGCGAGGTAACGCCGCATACGTCATGTTTTTTCGTGTGTGCAGCCGGCTCCATTGAATTCTAAGACGTTGTCACGTCAAAAAATTATGGCGGTACGAAGTTGGCCGGGTCAGCTAGTTAGAATGATAATCTATATCTATACCAATAAATAAAATTGGAGTGTCTGTTTGTAATGTCAAAATAATAGGCTTTTTTCATGCTCACACGGTTATTTGCACGATACCTATGCCTAAAATAGCAATTAAAAAATTTTTGTCTGTCTGTTTGTTCCGGGTAATCTTCAAAACGGCTGGACCGATTTCAAAAATTCTTTCACCAGTGGAAAGCTATAATATCAGGGCGTAAACTAGGCTATATTTTATCCCGGTATTCCCACGGGTACGGGAACTACGCAGGTAAAACGACTATAACCTATAACCGAAGCGAAGCGAGGGCGGTTTGCTAGTAATATAAATAAAATTAATGAATTGAATTATGAAGGACGTGCTTTTATATGATGTTTTTTGATTCATTTTTTCATTTTTCTGTGTGCAAGTATTTGAGTGATTGTTTGCGTGTGTGCACGTATGTATGTTTGTGCGTGTGTGTGTGTGTGTGTGTGTGTGTCTGTATCTATGTGGGCGGCGATTGATGTATCTATTTATTGCAGATTTATAGCTTATTGCATGTAATTATTCACCAGTTGGTTATTTAAATGTCGCATCAAATATGATTTTATTTTGTAACTAGCAACCCGCCCTCGCTTCGCTTCGGTTATAGGTTATAGTCGTTTTATCCGCGTAGTTCCCGTTCCCGTGGGCATACCGGGATAAAATATAGCCTAGTTTACGCCTTGATATTATAGCTTTCCATTGGTGAAAGAATTTTTGAAATCGGTTCAGCCGTTTTGAAGATTATCCGGAACAAACAGACAGACAGACAGACAGACAAATTTTTTAATTGCTATTTTAGGCATAGGTGTCGTGCAAATAACCGTGTGAGCATGAAAAAAGCCTATTATTTTGACCTTACAAACAGACAATCCAATTTTATTTATTGGTATAGATAATACCTAGTATTATTTTTTTTTTAAGCGTTTAAAACTTGTCTTTTGCCTCAACTCAGCTCATATACGTCCTACTGCTGGGCTCGAGACTCTTTCATAATAGGAGGGAAATTGACCATACTATGCTAGTCAGACAGGTTGGTATAGGATTTTGTTTTGAATTTTTCTTCTCTTGCATAGATGTTATATGATTACTATATGCCTTAGTCGGCTTTTACGACATCCACGTGCAAGATACGTGATGAATTGTATTCTTACTCAGTCACTATACAGAAATAAATACAATTGGAGTGTCTGTTTTTTATGTCAAAATAATAAAGTTTTTTCATGCTCACACGGTTATTTGCAGACATCTGCACCTAATAACCAGATTAATTTATTTTATCGGTGTGTATGTCAGAAATATCCTATAATTTTTTACCCGGTCCGGGAATCAAATACGAGGCTATAATTTAGGAGATATTGCTCATTTAAAAACGGGAGCATAAGTAAAATAGAAATTTTTGAATAACCCTCAACACAACCGCTGCGTTTCACGTTGTTGAGCAAATTCTTATTTACTGGCTTATTAGCCAACTTTGCTTTATATTGCCCGCTTTGCATAGGAGGAAAGTGGAATCTTTCCAACTCCTGTTTTTCTGGTCTAATTAAATTTTTGCGGGTCCCGAGACAATTAGAAGCGTTTCTTGGTACTTCCTGAGGGTCAAACCTCGGTGTCTTATACGGAGATCATTGTGGATCCTGGCTTACAGGTGTTATAGTGGTGGGAATGTGTGATGGGATTAGAACGCCGGACCCAAACTAATATAATACAGACTGGTTATGAGCAGCTCCTCATTCAGGCATTTTCTCATTATTTCAAAAGGTGTTACATACATGTTTATTCTGTTGCTGTTAATATAATTGTAAAGCGTAGCGTGTTTTGCCAAACGAATTTGTTATTTAGTCTGTGTTTTATGTTTGTGGCCCATGGTATTGGTCATGCTCACTGAAGGGTCTGCTTGCGGTAGCTACGAGGAGCGGGTCACTCCCTTCCCTCCATTGTGGTTGAGGGGAGTGATGGCTGCTCTAGTGGTTAACTCGTGATCGGGTGCCGCTTGCGGGATCTGGTCCAGCCATGGTACTTTTTCGTTATATTTAATAACTGTATTGTATGATGATTCGAAAGGCATCACACTGGAGCTATTAATAGACATGTTGTTGTATATTATCTTATTAAAAAAAATAGTAAATGAATAAAAAAGAAGACAAGCCCACTGAGTTTCTTGCCGGATCTTCTCAGTGCGGTCGCGTTCCGATCCGGTAGTAGTGTAAGGTAAAAATGTAAAAAAGTGACCATATGTAAGTGCCCCCGCGGGGTTTATGCATAATAAAGTATTTGAATTTGAATTTATAATAAAAAAAATATAATATTCTCTTCAACAGGAATTATCAATTAATTGTCATTTAACGATTATACCGGTGTGCGGGAAGAACTTAATCGAGTAATCATTTTGGACATAATTTTGGAAAAGAACTGATGCACATACACTTCTCGACCGATATTAACCAAACCTAGCTAAGGAAACTGATCTTCAAATGAAAAAAAAACGCATCGAAAACGGTCCATTCCTTTAAGAACTATGATGCCACAGACACACACACATACATATAAAGACAGACATACATAACATAATTATAACAATATAGGGGTTTTAAAAATGGCTGGAATGAAAGCGTAGTAAGGTCGGTGGCTATCATAAGAATCTTGTATTAAAATTATTTATTCAAGTCTTCGGTAGTATAGTGGTAAGTATCCCCGCCTGTCACGCGGGAGACCGGGGTTCGATTCCCCGCCGGAGAGATATACTTTTTTATAGTGCATCAATTTTAAATTTACTTTTAACGATAAATTTTATATTAATATATTGATTATTGTGAACAAATATTTTATTAAACTATTAGGTCCTTACATATGAAATCAAATCATTCATTTGTTTATTCCTCATTATTTTTTTCTTTGGCGTTGCTTATTACCGCACAATGGAAAACATGAAATATATATTTACGAGTACGAGTTCTACCATGGCACCAGTGCTGCAGAAACAACTCGAAGGATTAATGATGTATACGGTGCTGATATCACAAAAGAAAGCACGGTACGTTTTTGGTTTCCACGTTTTCGTTTTGGAAATTTCGACCTTCAGAGCCAACCCCGTGGATGGCCGGAGACCAATGTAGAAAATGAAGAATTAAAGGCTATTTTGGAAGCGGATCCATCACAAAACACATCAGAGATAGCTGCAGGCTTCGGAGTAAGTGATAAAACTGTATTAATCCACTTGAAGCAAATCGGGTAAGTAAAAAACTTGAATGATGGGTACCTCATGAATTGAGTGAATCGAACTTGCAAACATGCGTCGTCTACTGTGTTACTTTGCTCAACCGACACAATAATGAAGGGATTTTAAATCAAATCATTACTTGTAATGAAAAGTGGATACTGTACGACAATCGCAAGTATTCGTCGCAATGGCTGAAGCCTGGAGACCCAGCCAAATCCGGCCCTAAACGAAAATTGACTCAGAAAAAGTTACTTATGAGTGTTTGGTGGACTAGCCCTGATGTCGCTCCCTACAGCTTTCTTAAATCTAGCCAAACGATTACGGCAGATATCTGTTGTCAGGAACTACAAACCATGAAGGAAGAACTAGCTGATAAACAACCGAGATTGGTCAATCGCTCTAGGCCACTGCTGCTTTAGAACTACGTAAGACCACACACTGCACAACAAACAACCACTAAGTTAGATGAGCTACAATTGGAATGTCTGCGATATCCACCGTACTCCTCGGACCTTGCTCCAACAGATTAGCATTTTTGTCAGAATTTGTGCAACTTCTTACAAGGAATAAAATTCATCTCCGATGCGGCAGTCCAAACCGCCTTCAAAGAGTTGATTGATTCTCGCACCCATGGTTTTTTTTAGTAAAGGTATCAATGAACTACCTATAAGATGCCAAAAGTGCATAGATAACAACGGTACATACTTTGATTCATCATCATCATCCTTTCAGCCTATTGCCGTCCACTGCTGGACGTAGGCCTCCCTCATGTTACGCCACAATGTGTGGTCCTATGCCGCTTGCATCCAACGACGCCCAGCAACTTTCACTAGGTCGTCGGTCCACCTAGTGAGGGGGCGTCCTACACTGCGTCGTCCGATACGTGGTCGCCACTCGAGAACCTTTCTTCCTCAGCGGTTCGTCGAGCGATGTGGCCTGCCCATTGCCACTTCAGCGTGCTAATCCTTCGTGCTATGTCTGTTACACCCGTTCTTCTGCGGATTTCCGTATTCCTGATTCTATCTCGCAAAGAAATCCCGAGCATAGCCCGCTCCATAGCACGCTGAGCGACTTTGAGCCTTGTTATGAGGCCTACATTTAGGGACCACGTTTCCGGGCTGTAAGTCATCACTGGTAACACACACTGGTCGTAGACCTGTGTTTTCAGACACTGAGGTATGTTGGACGAGAAGATCCTCTTAAATTTCCCGAACGCTGCCCAACCGAGTTGGATTCGTCGGCTGATCTCTTTCTCGAAATTGGATCTACCTAACTGGACTATGTCCTAGGTAAACATAATGATCGATAACTTCGAGAATCGCATTTCCAACTAGGACCGCCATACTTTGATTAATTAAATATATTTTACAAAAAAAAAATTGACTTTATATACCTCCCGTACAAAACCCCAATTTCATTTGTAAGGATCTAATATTTTTACGTATGTTATCGGGTTTGTATTTGATATTTGATTGCCTAAAGTTTTGAACACTTTTCAGCGATCATGGTCACGGGCGACTGTCTTCCTCTTGTACATATTCACGTTATAAAGTATAGGAAACGTCAACAAACAAAAATCAAAACAAACGCGATAAAATATGTAAAATAGTTTTTTTTTTATCTATCTTAAAGACACTTCAATGTGGTGACGAAGTAAGAATACAATTCACCACTCCCTATCTTGCACGTGGATGTCGTAAAAGGATGTCGTAGAGATGTAATATGCACAATTCTAACCCAACTCTGGTATAGGGATGAAACGGTACCATCCAGGTATCAATATTTTTAATCGATACTGTGTCGGCCGTTAAATATCGATAGTCAATCAGTATCGATTGAAAAGTATCGATAGTTACCGGTATCGGTATCGAATCATTTTTAAAGTATCGAATATTTTTCATAGAGCCTTTCAAATACGAAATATGTTCCTGGCGGTATTGTAATAAGCTTTTTTTTAGAAAATTTAAGACAAAGTGATATCTTATAATATAGCGATGAATCAATACTCTCTCTAGTATTAAATGGGCAATCATCATCGCTGCCCATATTCGCCCCATTATTGGGCTCGAGCCTCCTCCACAATGGAAGGGAATTTGAAATACTATACCATGCTGGTCAGACATGTTGGTATAGGGTTTAATTTTTTCCTTCTCTTGCACAGATCTTATATGCATATTATATCCCTTAGTCGTCTTGTATGACATCCACGGGCAACATAGGGAGTGGTGAATTGTGTTCCTACTCCGTCACCACACGGAAAGAATGGCAAATAATCAGTATCAATTGAAAAGTATCGATACTTTCTCTGGTATCGAATCGTTTTTGAAGTATCGAGTACTTTTTCTGGCTGGATTGTGATGAGGTTCTTTTTTAGGTAATGTAAGAGGAAATCAAGAAAATCTGGCTGGCATGAATTCAATTTAGCTAAAAAAAGCTCATGACGTTAAACCCAGCAATGAAACCGAGCTCTCCGCCAATACCTTTACAATACCTGCCAATCGATAGCATTCTTTTCATTCGATACCGATACCAATGGTTTGCATTCGATACTAGTATTCTACGATACTAGTATCGAATGAAAAGTATCGATACCAATATGCGTACTCATTAGTATTGATTCATTCTTAACGTGGTACAATAGGTCGGTTTCTACTACCATGCCATCTGTGCAGTTGATCCAAGTCTTTTTAAAACTCTTAGCCGTCTTTTACGACACCCACGGTAGGGACGTGAAAAATAATCGACTTTTATAATAATCGATTATTAATCGATTATTTTGTTGTAATAATCGATTTTTACAATCAATTATCAGAACTAATAAAAAATCGATTATTTTTATATTAAAATTAATCGATTATTTCACTGCCAGATTTCCTAACAAAAAAAGATCATCACGATACTGCGTGCAGTGTTTCACTATATTAGAAAATAAAGCTCACATTTCCTAAAAAAAAATGTTCATTATAATCCTGTTGGGAGAAAAATCGATTATTTTATAAACGATTATTTATTTTCAATTAATCGATTATTTTATAATCGATTTATTTTAAAGAACAAAAAATCGATTATTTTCCTTCCAAGTCACATCCCTAACCCACGGTCATTGTAAAGGTTGGTAGTATTCGAAATATCACACAATATAAACATACGTAAATACATATATTGTTATTAGATTTGAACAGACGTTCTATTCAAACCTAAACTGTAGTGAAAGGAATACTCCTTGAAATCAATTGCAGCGCCACCTACCGGTTCCAATTATTAATCTAAACCATTCTCATATCCATCGGAACAGCCACAAAAAATCATTAAAATCAGTCCAGCCGTTTAGAAGGAGCTTTATTACAAACACACAAACAGCAGACTCATATACATCCATACTAATATTATAAATGCGAAAGTAAGGATGTTTGTTTGTTTGTTTGTTTGTAGCGCTTTCACGCTTAAACCACCGAACCGATTTCAAAAATTCTTTCACCAATAGAAAGCTATAATATCAGGGAGTAACATAGGCTTTATTTTATCCCGGTATTCCCACAGGAACGGGAACTACGCCGCGGGTAAAGCGACTGAAACCGAAGCGAAGCGAGGGCGGGTTGCTAGTATTATATAAAGACTAGCAACCTGCCTCACTTCGCTTCGGTTTCAGTCTCCTTACCCCCGTAGTTCCCGTTCCCGTGCGAATACCGGGATAAAATATAGCCTAGATCATTTCTTATATAGACAGCTACCTGGTGGTAAAATATTATCAAAATCCGTCCAACCGTTTTGAAGATTACCCAAAACAGACTGACAAAAAAATTTAAATCGGCTTTTAGTATCATGCAAATAATGGTATCAGCATGAAAAAAGCCCATTATTTTGACATTACAAACAGACACTTCAATTTTATTTATTCGTATAGATTTCCTAATGCGATATGTTAGAAATACTTACTTGTCTGAATGTCTGCGGGGCATAGTAACCATGATTCTGTGCTTTCACCATTGTCGCAATCAGGAAACACCAAAAACATATTAACTGTAACAAAAATAGAACATATTTAACCGATTTGAAAGAAAGGAGTTCATTATTGTCATCATCGCAACCCACATGCGCCCTGTCGGGCTCGGGCCTCCTCCACAATGGGAGGAATTTGGCCTATCGTTCCGGCTCCGTCTGGGGTGACAGAGGGGCGGCGCGAGGCCCCATAACCCACCCGTGACACGTTGCCTTCGACATTGAGGTGACCACCGATGCAGGGTGACTTGACGTTAGTGGTCGGCCCGATGGAATACCTCCAAAGAGTAGCCTCTCCTTCCCCAAAGCGAGGGGACGTCGTTCGTCGTCGCGCTAAATTATATCCCTTAGTCGTATTTATCGATACTTACAGTGTGACTTTACAAACATTTAATTAACGGACACAAATTATATACAGACTCAGAACCAGTGGCGGCTGTACCTTAAGTGCGCTCGTGCGCTGAACCACCAAATCAAAAGATTTGAAAATTACAAAATGTTACTTCATCTTTATTTTTAAACTAGCAACCCGCCCTCGCTTCGCTTCGGTTAGAGGTTATAGTCGTTTTACCCGCGTAGTTCCCGTTCCCGTGGGAATACCGGGATAAAATATAGCCTAGTTTACGCCCTGATATTATAGCTTTCCATTGGTGAAAGAATTTTTGAAATCGGTCCAGCCGTTTTGAAGATTACCCGGAACAAACAGACAGACAGACAGACGGACAAAAATTTTTTAATTGCTATTTTAGGCATAGGTGTCGTGCAAATAACCGTGTGAGCATGAAAAAAGCCTATTATTTTGACATTACAAACAGATACTCCAATTTTATTTATTGGTATAGATGACCATATTAATATTTATTCTTGGTACATACAAAAACATATAACAAATAAAATTTCAAATTATGACGAAACAATTTAAGCGCTTTACTAAACTACAAAAACTTATTTGCCCTGTAAAAAACCTCGTGCGCTTAGGCGAGCGCACGGGGACTGCCCATACAACTTGTATTAGTTACGAGTTAAAACACCTGGCGCGTGAGACAGAAGATAGTTCATAGAAATATACTGCAAAATGAGTCTGTTCCCGTACGCCGCACGAACGAACCGAATATTGCCGAGAGAACTCGACTTTCAACGAAATTCGCCGATGACGTCTCGTTAAGTACTGTAAGTAGGTATAGTTTCGATGTATTTGTGACGAGTTAAATATGGTTTGTTTACATTAATTGTTTTTTTTTTTATTTTGGACTTAGTTCTATTTTATACTGCGTATACAGTATGCGGTGTGAGAGACAATAAGCATAAATAAAGTTGATATAAATTGGTGGGACTTAGTGAGCAATTGAAGTGCACTACCACTTTGACGACCCACCAGCCGCCACTGCTCAGAACATCAAATTTGTGGATCGCACAAAGTGTTCTGCGCGGGATTCGAACCCACGACTCTGGTCCTACTGTTGGGCTCGAGCCTCCTCCATAATAGGGGTGAAATACAGCTATACCACAGTGACCAGACATGTTGACTAGCTTAGAATAATAAAGTATAGAAGAATAGTATCGGTACTTAAGCAATCAAAAACGTGAAGCCAATAATACTACATGCGTGCAAGCGATTACACACGCACACACGCACTATACAATAGAGTTGCCTTGCGTACGCCGTGACCTTGTACACTACGGAACGGTCCGGAGTAGCCTCCAATAGGCTCCAATTGAAATGCTTCAATTTTTCTGCGCGGTGTTACCTTCTATGAGTTATTATTTTAATGTACCTATAGGGTTTTATATTGAGTTTCCTTCTCTTGCATAGATGTTATGTACATATTATATCCCTTAGTCGTCTTTTACGACACCCACGAGCAAGATAGGGCGTGGTGAATTGTATTCTTACTCCGTCACCATACGGGATTACATTGACATTTCATTTCTGCTCATGTACGTCCCATTATCAGGATTTACAATAGGAGTTTCTTTTACAATAGGAAGGAAATCAGAGGGTGCCCCCTCAGGTTGTTCCGTCGAACCGACCACTGAAGACAAGGAACCCTGCAACGGTAGCCCAACGACGAAGGCGACGTGCTATTGAGTGGGTTATGCCGCGCGCCACCCCTCTGTTGCCCCAGACGGAGCCGAGTGGCGGGTCTGCTGATCGGAGCCCACCCCAAAAAAAATAGGATAGATATTGATCTACTTTTTTTTTTTTTTTGGGACTAATCCCACCACACATTCCCACCACTGTAACTCCTGTAAGCCAGGATCCACAATGGTCTCCGTATAAGACACTGAGGTTTGACCCTCAGGAAGTCCCAGGAATCGCTTTTAATTGTCTTGGGACCCGCAACAAATTTAATTAGAAAAGAAAACAGGAGGAGTTGGAAAGATTCCACTTCCCTCCTATGCAAAGCGGGAGACATGAAGCAAAGTTGGCTGATAAGCCAGTAAATAAGAGTTTGTACAACTACGTGAAACGCAGCGGTACAGCACCACGGATTGGACAAAGCTTAATGGACCTATTTGTGAGCTTTAGGTTTGATTACAGTAATAGGTATGGCAAAAGCGCCTAAACGCACGGAAATTTTCTCGAGTTGCTACAAGATCCGAATAGTATACTACCCCAGACGTGACATGCATATTATCTAACATGACGTTCCGCTCGTTGCGCCAGAGAATGCACTCCCAAAGGATGTGATGAGCTGTTTGTTCAAAATTGGAGTTTGAGGTCGAACATTGACAAAATGGTGAATCTACTAGTGTAAAATAGAATAATTTACTTCTAAAATTCCCATGGCCTGTGAGGAATTGGGCTACATAGTGGTCAATTTCTAGCCAAGTTCTCTCCAAACGTTCACGAACAGATGGAAAGAATAGATATAGATGACGACCTTTTGTTGACGAATCCCATCTTGCCTGCCATTCGGTCAGGAGTTTATCGTTAACGACGGATTGCGGTGCAAAAAGTCTAGTAATTTTATTACGATCGCGTGGTAAAAGAAAATTGTTAGTCATGTTTTCCCTAGTGGAATAATACATGGACGCACGTTTTTGTATCTCTAAGTCGACCGAAAGTACACCTGCAAGTACTGGTAAGGCTTCGGTGCTAACTGTAATATTGATCTACTATACCAAGTTTTTATATTGATTATTCCTTCTCTTGCATAGATGTTATATGCATATTTAATCCCTTAGTCATCTTTTACGACACCCCTGACAAGAAAGTGTAGTAAAAAGGATGGGAGGAACAAATATGGGTTTATCTCGGCTCGTATAAGACTCATTTAACCAGACCCACCCAAGACCCTCGCTGCCTTCGTAATGGGAGACAATTTGACCTAATATACCTTGCTGGTCAGACATGTTGAATAATACTGCATTTTAAAAAAATTAAAATAATTCATTTTCAGACACTGATTCACGTTATTTTCGTATTGCTCTAATGTTATATGTCCAAAATATTTATAAATATTTACACGCTTCTTCTTTCTTTTTTCTTTCTCAGCTCACATACGTCCCACTGCTGGGCTTGACCCTCAACCAATAAGAGGGAAATTGACGTATTATACCACGGCAGACAGACGTGTTGGTATAGGATTTTATTTAGAGTTTTCCTTCTTTTGCATAGATGTTATATGCATATTATATCACTTAGTTGTTCTTTACGACATCCACGTACAAGATAGAGAGTGACGAGTTGTATTCTTACTCCGTCACCACAAAAAGAATCGTTTATTTATTTAAATATAATTATGTGCTCGAGAAGAGAGTATTTCTCACACTTCTCTGATACATGAAGTCAGGGAAGACATTAATCACATTCTACTCCATACAGAGTTTATCCAATAATACTTTTACTCAAACATAACGGTTCCGTCCATCCATCAGCCCGACATCCACTACACATAGGCCTCCTGACGGGAATGCCACTCGAAACGATCCTGCGCAACTTGCATCCAACGGTTTCGTGCGACTTTCAAAATGTCGTCAATCCACCTAGGGGGTCGTCGTACCCTGTTACGTCGTTTTTTTCCCCATCCAACATTTCAGCATATTAATTAGGCAGGCTATGTTTATCACACCCGCAGATTTTTGTTTCTTGTTCGCCATTAGAATACCTTTCTTTCCCATCCAACATTTCAACGTACTAAATCTTCGGGCTATGTCGGTTACATTCGTTCTTTTACGGATTTTATCACGTAGAGAAATACCGAGCATAGCCCTCTTCATACCACGTTGAGTGATTTTGAGCCTTTTTTATGAGGCCGACATTTAGAGACCAAATTTCAGTGCCGTAAGTCATCGCTGGTAACACACACTGGTTATAAACTTTTGATTTCAGAGCGGTATACTGGACAAGAACAAAGAAAACAGAAAAGTCTGACGGTCAAAAAGTTATGAATTTCCAAGCTCTCATATAAGTTTTCTATTAAAAATAACTTATAATCAAACTTTCCGTGTGATGACCTAGAAAGAGTACAATTCACTCCCTCTCTTGCCTGTCGGTGTTGTAAAAGACGACTAAGGGCCTCCAGGTCCCACAGGGGAGTCCCGGCTAAAAGAGGATGTGTAGCTATCAAGAACTTGATATAAAAGTCCTTATCAACACTGATTTCTTTGTGATGACGGAGTAAGAATACAATTCACCACACCCTATCTTGCCTATGGGTGTCGTAAAAGACGACTAAAGGATATAATAGGCATATAATATTTATGGAAAACTCGAAACAAAACCCTATATCAACACGTCGGACCGTTTAGTAGGTCAAGTTCCCTTCTACTATGGGGGAGGTTTGAGCCCAACAGTGGGAGGTATTAACTGAAATAATCATGATAGTCAAACTTACCCTCATTTTAAACCACTTCACAGCACGACAAACAGACTTACAATGGTTTGTATATTACGAAAGATGTGTATATATACTTGATTTGTAATTGCTAGTGACTGATAGAGCGCAAATTAACTGGTTTATTGATTGAAGATTATTTCATATAACTTGCAGTAATTATAAATAACTGTGGCAAAGTTGAGGTGGCCTCATTTCAGCTCATATACTCTCGAGTGATAGGACCACACTATCGACAGTTGTCTGTCTACAGCCGCGGGCCGGTCCCTCCGGGGTAGTACCACGCTGAGCAGAAAATCGACGTCTGAGTAGTAACAATTTGTTACTGCGCTTCGTTCGGTGAGCGAGAAAGACGGAAGCCCAACTTTCTGAGGGTGTTTATGTGTGGAGGGTTTTGGTGGTGCCCTTGGTATCACCGAGCCTCAATGCACGCATTCACACTTCACTTTCTTCGCGGTAGGCAGCGGCCTTGTAAAGGTCCATGAGCGGCGGCAACACTTACCATCAGGTGTACTGTTTGCTCATTTGCCACCGTTTGCAACAGAAAAAAAATATACGTCCCGCTGTTGGGTTCCAGCCTCCTCCACAATAGGAGGGCAAATTGACCTTTTTTTCTTTTTTGGGGGTGGGTTGCCGTCAGCGCACTCCTCACACCACTCCGGCGACAGAGGGGCGTAAGCACGCACACCCGTAACCCACCCGTGACACTTCGCCTTCGTCGTTGGACCGACCACAGGAGCAGGATGACTTGACGTCAGTGGTCGGCCCGACAGAATACCCCCTGAGGAGTACCCTCCGACCGACGTCCGTCGACGGAGGATGTCGGTCTTTTCTCACGCGGTCGGCCTCTCTGCGGGTGACAGACTAATTCCCCGATCCAGTCACCCACGGCCTCGGCTAGGGCGACATCAGGCGCAGGTAATTACGCCTGCAGGGACAATCGACTTTACTATTTCTGGTCAGATAGGTCAGTAAAGGATTTTGTTGTGTTCCATCTCTTGGATAGATGTTTTATGCATATTATATCTCTAAGTAGGGATGTGACTTGGAGGAAAATAATCGATTTTTAAAAGATTAAGAAAAAAAATTACTGCCCGCTGAGTTTCTTGCCGAATCTTCTCAGTTTGTGGGCGCGTTCCGATCCAGTGGTAGATTATTGTATTGTATTCAAACGTGTAATTTGCCAATATGTAAGTGCCCTTAAGGGGCCTATGCAGAATAAATGATTTGATTTGATTTAGTTCTTTAAAATAAATCGATTTTAAAATAATCGATTAATTAAAAATAAATAATCGATTATAAAATAATCGATTTTTTCTCACAACAGGATTGTGACGACCTTTTTTTTTTAGGAAGTGACCTTTTTTCCTAATATAGTATGAAACAATCGTGACCTTTTATTTTTTTTTTAGGAAATCTGGCAATGAATAATCGATTAATTTTGATCGAATTTCGAATAATAAAAAATCGATTAATTATCGATTTTTATGATTTCTCTTTCTATATTATTTTTTATTATTTCTCTTTTTATATTAATCGATTATTTTTTCACAACCCTATCTCTAGGTCGTCTTTTACGACACCCACGTGCAAGACAGGGGATGGTGAATTGTATTCTTACTCCATCACCACAAGGATATCAGTGTGTTGATAAGGTCAAGTTCTTTGTAGTTTCAGATCCTCTTATTTATGACTAACTAGTCAATTTTGCTACATGCCTGCCGCATTTCATAACAAGGAAGTGGAATTAATCTCTTCCCATTCCTCATGTTTAACTTTTCTAATTAAATTTGACGTTAGATGCAAGTGGCGTAGGACCGTTCCGAGTGGAATTCTCGTGGGGAGGTCTATGTCCAGCAGTGGACGTCTATAGGCTGATGGATGGATGGATGGACATTAAATTTGTTGCGGGTTTTTGTTATTACTAGCAACCCGCTCTCGCTTCGCATCGGTTTCAGTCGCTTACCCGCGTAATGCCCATTCCCGTGGGAATACCGGGATTAAATGTAGCCTATGTTACTCCCTGATATCATAGCTTTCCATTGGTGAAAGAATTTTTGGAATCCGTTCTGTGGTTTAAGCGTGAAAGCGTAACAAACAAACTTACTTTCGCATTTATAATATTAGTAAGGATGTTATTCCCTGATATTATAGGTTTCCATTGAGTTAGGTAAGAATGTTTTTAAATCGGTTGGGTGGTTTAAGTATGAAAGCGTAACAAACAAACAAATAAACAAACTTACTTTCGTATTTAGAATGGATACGTCCTGCGCCGATGGTCGACCCAACGACGAAGGCGACGTGCTATACGGGTAGGTTACGGGTGTGCCTGCTTACGCCCCTCTGTCGCCCCAACAGAGTGGAGCGAGGAGTACGCTGACCGTAGCCTACACCCCAAAAAAAAAACGCCCATACACGTCCCACTGTTGAGTTTGGGCCTCCCTCACTAGGAGAAGGAAATTGGCCTATTATACCACGCTGGTCAAACGTGTTGGTATAGGTTTTGTTAAGTTTTCCTTCTCTTGCATAGGTATTATATGCGTATTATACCCCTTAGTCGTCTTTTACGATATCCACGGGCAAGATAGGGAGTGGTGAATTGTATTCTGACTCCGTCATCACAAGGGAAATAATGTTTGATCATTACAGAAAATCTTTTATTTTTAATCTGACATCGCTCATTGTGATTGAAATTAAAAAAGCGTTTGAAATAAATGTTTATAAATCAACAAAAAGTATATCTCTCCGGCGGGGAATCGAACCCCGGTCTCCCGCGTGACAGGCGGGGATACTTACCACTATACTACCGAAGACTTGATCATAAATTCAAAATTAAAGTTCTGTAGCATAAAATTAATGTTTTTTTTTATAAATATATATATATATACTAGCAACCCGCCCTCGCTTCGCTTCGGTTATAGGTTATAGTCGTTTTACCCGCGTAGTGCCCGTTCCCGTGGGAATACCGGGATAAAATAGATTAATTGTTTGGATGTTTTTGTTTATCTATACCAATAAATAAAATTGGAGTGTCTGTATGTAATGTCCAAATAATAAGCTTTTTTCATGCCCACACGGTTATTTACACGACACCTATGCCTAAAATACAGATTAAAAATTTTTTGTCTGTCTGTCTGTTTGTTCCGGGTAATCTGCAAAACGGCTGGACCGATTTCAAAAATTCTTTCACCAGTGGAAAACTATAATATCAGGGCGTAAACTAGGCTATATTTTATCCCGGTATTCCCACGGGAACAGGCACTATTCAGGAAAGACGACTGAAACCGAAGCGAAGCGAGGGCGGGTTGCTAGTCTAAAATAATTTCAATAATACTGTTTCAATACGAATAAATACACCATTTTAAATTTGGGGATACGGCAGTACTCCCGCCAAGTTGAGCAAAATATTATTTTACAATAGGTTAATGCTTAGAATAATAACGTAAGGTAAGTTCGCGCACAAAAAGTGAAGCATTTCAATTGGAGCCTAATGGAGCTTACGGCAGTACAGTAGTATAGTAGTAGTACAGTACGGCACACCGGTGTGGGCGGGGTCCCTGACCGTCCGTCTTAGGGCCCTCCTGTGGCAACCACAGAGGGTCATGGCGATCAGGGCCATACGGGGTTACCGCACGGTGGCGACGGAGGCAGCGTGCCTCCTGGCTGGAACTCCCCGTGGGACCTGGAGGCGGAGATGCTCGCCGACATTTATCGGCGGGTGTCGCAAACGCGCACCCGCGGCGGCATGGTCTCCATCAAAGAGATCACCGCCTGGCGGGTCGACGCCCGCCGAGAAGTCATTGCCCGTTGGGCAGTCCGGCCAGAGGGTCCTCGGTAGGGTGTCAGGACTGTCGAGGCCTTCCGGCCGGTGCTGATGGAGTGGTTGGAGCGGACGCACGGGGTGCTTTCCTTCCGGCTTGTGCAGGTGCTGACGGGGCACGGTTGCTTCGGGAAGTACCTGCACAAGATTGTCAAGAGGGAGAGCACACCGTCCTGCCACCACTGCAGTTGCGACGAGGACACGGCGCAGCACACGCTCGAGGAGTGTGCTGCGTGGAAGGGGGAGCGCCGTGAACTCGTCGCGATTATCGGTGCCGACCTGGCGCTGCCGACCATCGCCTGGGAGATGCTCGTCAGCGTCAGGAACTGGGACGCGGTCGCCGCCTTCTGTGAGGCCGTTATCTCACGGAAGGAGGCGGCGGATCGTGTGCGAGTAGAGCTCCTATTCGGCGACACGTTCCGCCGCCGGCGACTCGGGCGGCGCAGGCGCGAGTATCTGCGCCTAATGCCGCCCTAGCCGAGGCTGCGGGTGATCGGACCGGGGAATTGTCCGTCACCCGCAGAGAGGCTGACCGCGCGATGGCGACCGACGTCCCAGTACGTCGAGAGGTGAGAGGTTACCCGAAAGGGTATTCCGTCGGGCCGACCACTGATGACAAGTCACATCTGCTCCGGTGGTCGGCCCAACAACGAGGTGACGTGGGTACGGATGGGTTATGGGCCCGCGCGCCGTTCTTTCATCGCCCCGGACGGACAGGACCGCGCGTGCGCTTACCATAGCCCACGCAAAAAAAAAAAAAATGTACAAGTCATTTTACTGCACGTACGTACGCAACTCTTAAAAAATAAATAGGTAATTATGACGGTTTGTGCATTCAAATGGTGTCACAACACATTTGAAAAACATAAAAAGGTTTTTAACATTACTTTTAAAATTATTTCGACGATTTATGTTAATAAAAACAAAATTTGATTTCATAATTTGTATAGTGGTGTGCGTGTGTACGTGTGTAATCGTCTGCGCGCCATTAGTATTTTGAGATTCAAGTTTCGAATGTTCGAAGTACTGACACTATCCTTCTATACGTTATTATTCTAAGCCAAAAACAATTGATTTGCACAAAATGTAACCTTTTTTCTTCCATGTAGTGACGAAGTAAGAATACAATTCACCACCTCTAAATATCTTGCCCATGGATGTCGTAAAAGACGTCTAAGGGATATAATATGCATATAACATCTATGGAAAAGAAGAAAAACTCGAAACAAAACCCTTTACCAACTATGAAGTTTATTAGGACACGATCCGCGGCCGGTGATTTAGGCGGTGCAGTCATTAGTTCCTGCATCTAATGCTGCCTTAGCCAAGGCCAGGAGTGGACCGAGGAATAGTCCATCACCCGCTGAAACCGACCGCTTGAGGACAACGCTCCCAGAGGGACGACTGAAAAGAACGTTACCCGAATGAATACCCCGCCGGACGACAACAAACTCGCGTACCAGTTGTTGGCCCAATGGCAAAGAGGAGGTAATAATATTAACCCTTAGACTGTTCGTGGGTGTCGTAAAAGACGACGCTTGGTCAATTAATACATCCCCAAGGAAGGTTGGATGTCAGTCAGGCGGCTGTTCATAAAACTTTGGTCAATAACTTTTACAATGTGTATTAAATAGGGCTGTTGATAATATATCGATATATCGAAATATCGATATTATTATTTAAAAATATCGATACTTATTAAGGATATTTCTTGGACGATATATCGATAGTTCGATACTAAAATGTAAGTATCGAACGTCGATATTTATTTGGATAAATTTGGTGTTTTATCTTTTTTTGTAAAATATGCATTCTACAAAATCACCGTAAAAAATGGTGGCATGAAATTGACGATAAGTTAACATCTACCATACATCTAGAATTTTTCTAAAAAAAAAAGCTCATCACGGAAACCTTGCAATGAACGCGTAACTGAAAAGTGGTCATGCGCAAAAATATCGAAATATCGATATTTTTTTCGATATGTCGAACCCCAATATTGACATATTTAGAAATATCGATATATCGAAAATACGTTATTTTTAAAAATATCAACAGCCCTAGTATGAAAGAACGAGTACATAATATTGAATCAACCACACAAGTAGGGACACAAAAAAAGTATCGATACTTTTAGCTATCGACTACTTTTCTTTCGATACCGATACTTGTGTACTCGATACTTTGCATTCGATACTTTTACTCAATGAGTACTTTTTGGCAGGTATCGTATCGAATAATTTGTAGAAATTATCCATGTTAAAATTGACCTTACGCCTCATGTCTATGGTAACGCCATCTAGTTCAAACGTAAAGAACTTTCTAAAATGTGGCTCGAAATATAAAGCTTATTACTACATAGATTCTAGAAAAAGTACTCAGTACTCGATACTTTGAAGTATCGATACTTTTGTTTCTATACTTTATTGAGTACGATACTTTTTCATCGATACTACTCATGAGTACCTACAGTATCGATACTTTCTTCGATTTAAAGTAAATCTTCATAATTTTGGTCAAAAACATAATTTCAGGAATTTTTATCGCATAATTATCACAAATAAACATCTGCACAGCATCTTTGCACTATTCATTTAAATGAAAGCAAACAAGTAATTCGTCCGTGTGGTGACGGAGTAAGAGTACAATTCACCACCTCTCATGCCCGTGGGTGTCATAAATGACGACTAAGGGATATATTACGCATATGACATCTATGCTAAAGATGAAAAACTCGAAACAAAACCCTATACCAAGCTGTCTTCGGGCCGACCACTGACGACAAGTCACATCTGCTCCAGTGGTCGGCCCAACAAAGAGGTGACGTGGGTACGGGTGGGTTATAGGCCCGCGCGCCGTCATTTCATCACCCCGGACCGGCTGGACCGCGCGTGCGCAACATAGCCCACCCATAAAAGAAAAAAAAATGCCAACCTGTCTGACCAGCATGGTATAGTAATATCAATTTCCCTATTCCTATTATGGAGGAGGCTCGAGCCCAGTAGTGGGACGTATATGAGCCGAAATGATGAAACAAGTAATTAATTTGTATAGTATATCACAAGCAAATCTCTACCTATGAATGCTGCCGTGGCAGGAATTGCCATTAAAAATATAATTAATTTATACAAATTTGAAAAGATGACTGTGATAATAAAAGCATTTTCTTTCTTTCTTTTGCTTTTATCTCGAGAAATCACTTCATGCGAAATAAAGTGTTTTAGCGCACTTTATTGCTTACATAAACTGCGGGTGCCAAATCTATTCACACAATCCATCCATTTCTTTTTGTGTCTCCCACGCTTCTTACGTCCATCCACAAACATATTGACAAGCCTCCTGGTCACACTTCTCCTGGTTCACTTTCATCTCTCCTTGTCACATGTCCATACCAAGACAATCTCGCGCTCCTAATCTTCTCTACCACTGGTTCCACTTTCAAGACAATACTCTGCGCGATCAATAAACTGTTGTTATGTGGCTGTATGTAATTTGTCTCCATTAATTATGTCTGTCCGTGTGATGACGAAGTAAGAATACAATTCACCACCAGCGTTGCCAGACGTCCCGATTTTGGCGGGACGTCCCACTTTTTAAATTAAAATTAAATGTCCCGCGCGGGACAGGCTCAGTCCCGCTTTTCGGCGATAACTCGACCAATGCACGCAAAGTTCTGAGGAAGTGTGGGTGGGTGGTACAGACAGGTGTGCACTAGCCACCCGCCCGTCACGTAATGAAGATAAGAGCGCGGGAGAGAGAGGGGTAAGACTCAACTATTTAACGATAGGGTAAATCTGATTTAAAATGTTATATTTTTATTGAAATACATTTTCTATAGCTATTTTTGCTATCTATTGTCACGTAAACGTAATTTTAATTCAAATAAAAAGATAAACATTTGAAAACTTCTGATTATATGTTTTTTTACTATGTCCCGCTTTCGACATAAGAATGCCACTGTTTTCACTCAAAAAGTGCCAAAATCCAGACTTGGCACAAAAAACTCGCGGCGCTGTTCACCACCTCCCTATCTCGTACCTCGGTGTCATACAAGACGATTAAGGAAGTAATATGGTTCCACTGAAGTCAAGGAACTCTGCAGCGGTGGTCGGCCCAACGACGAAGGCGACGTGCTATTGGGTGGATTACGGGGCTGCGCGACGCCCCGAACGCAGCCGGGCGGAGGGTGCGCAGACGGTGGCCCACCCCAAAAAAAAGGCAAGAAATAATATGCCTATAATATCTATGCAAGAGAATAAAAACTCGAAATAAATAACTACTTTTTTTTTTGTGGGTGGGCTGCGGTCGGCGCGCCTCCGCACCACTCCGTCCGGGGCGACAGAGGGGCTTAAGCACGCAACTCTCGCAACCCACCCGAAAACCACGTCGCCTTCGTCGTTGGGCCGACCACCGGAGCAGGGTTACTTGACATCAGTGGTCGGCCCGACGGAATACCCCCTATTGGGGTATCCCTCCCATCGACCGACGTCCCCCCCTCGGGGAGGACGTCGGTCTTTCCTCACGCGGTCGGCCTCTCGGCGGGTGACGGACTAATCCCCGGTCACGTCACCTGCGGCCTCGGCAAGGGCGGCGTGAGGCGCAGATAGTTGCGCCTACGCCGCCCCAGTCGCCGGCGGAGGATCGCCTCATCGAGGCTGCGCTCCTCGCGAAATAAAATACTATAACAACATATCTGACCCGCGTGGTAAAGTAGATCAATTTCTCTTCCATTGCGGAAGAGGCTCGAGCCTAGCAGTGAGACGAATGCGCGCCAAAATAAATTATGTTTATAAAGCTCCGCGCAATAACTACAAGGCTTAGAATAATAACGTATAGAAGGATAGTGTCAATACTACGAACGTTCGAAACTTGAATCTAAAAATACTAATGGTGCGCAGATGATTACACACGCACACCACTATACAAATTATGAAATCAAATTTTGTTTTTATTAACATAAATCGTCGAAATACATTTAAAAGCAATGTTAAAAACCTTTTTAAGTTTTTCAAATGTGTTGTGACACCATTTAAATGCACAAACCGTCATAATTACCTATTTATATTTTAAGAGTTGCGTACGTACGTGCAGTACAATGACTTATACATTACGGAACGGTTCCGGCGTAAGTTCCATTAGGCTCCAATTGAAATGCCTCACTTTTTGTGCGCGAACTTACCTTCTATACGTTATTATTCTAAGCTACAAGGACTATTTCCTTAGTACAGTGTTGTATTTTTTAAAATAAAAAGATTATCTTTGGTCATATTTTGTATAAGTAAACGACAGTTTTCCGTCTGCAGTATAGATAAAAGACCAAGATGTTTTCACATTCGCGCCAGAACATGCCGCCATGTTTAGACTAGATATTCAATTTCTTAACCAATATAATCGAATAAAGAACTCTCTTATTCGGTCATATTTTGTGGAAGTAAGCCACAGTCTTAGAATAATAACGTATAGAAGGATAGTGTCGGTGCTTAAGCGATCAAAAAACGTTAAGCCAAAAATATGCGTGCAAGCGATTACACGTGTACACACGCAAACCACCATGCAATATGTTGCCTTGTACGGAGTGACCTTGTACACTACGGATCGGTATGGCGTAGGGAGCCATTCTGGCTCCAATTTAAATGTTGAGGCATTTAATTGAACTTCTAGGAGTTATTATTCTAACGCCACAGCACTGAGTTTTCCGTTTGCAGTATAGACAAAACCATGAAGTTTTTAATTTGCCGCCATGTTTAGACTAAATTATATTCAATTTGTTAACCAACATAATTGAATAAAGAACTATGCAGGTATCTATGGTCATAGTTTCATCTTCATCCTTTGGCCTTCGCACGAATATTTGCGTCAAAGTATTCGCATTATTAGGACTTTTTTTAAAGTTAACACCCTGCTCTAAGTAATCCTTCTATTTCAGGGAACTTTACAAACATAATTAACGGATAAAAATTACATCCAGACTCGGAACACAATTTGTGGATCGCACAAAGACAACCATTTTTTTATTTAGGGCGTGGGCTATGGTCATAGCACTCCGGCCCGGCTCTGCCCGTGGCGACAGAGGAGCGGCGCGGCCCCATAACCCACCGTAACACGTCACCTTCGTCATTGGACTGACTACCGGTAAAGAGTTCCGTCCTCCGTGGTCGGCCCGCAGTGTTGTCCTGCGTGTGGATTCGAACTCGCGACACTGGCATGGCATATGGTCGGTCATGGTAGGATCTTAACCGATACGCTATTTGTGCAGTCGATTTGGAGCAGTACTTCTAACGTCCGATAGAGGCGCTGCCCCAAATACCATACAAATTGGTCTCGATAATGATGCGAATACCTTGTCGCAAGTATTTGTGCTAAAGCCATACATACAACTAACGTAACGGAACTCCCACATTGCCCTCGGCATCGCCCCAAGCCGAGGTCCATATCCCACAGGGGGTGCAATTGGGCCCCATTGCTTAATGTTTTGGGTTGAGAGGTCTCAGCACTCACCACTAGTCCTAAAGGTGTAACCGCCATCTGAGGCTACCACTCCTAGTTCAAACAAAAAAAACTAAGCCACCGCTAGAAAACAGTAAAAAAGGGGTAGGTAGTAAATAAAACAACTTTTAGTGTCTCATCATTTTAAACCTATTCTTAATAAGTTTAAGACGCGTTTCGTTTGACAAGACTTTGCTGCTTTTATTTTGCTTAGGTTGCCTACATTTATATGTTATTTCCCGCTTCACCAATTTAATTGTAAAAAACTTAAAACCGCATTCGTGACACTTGTATCTTTTACCTATTTCGTTTAATTCGCCTACGCAGTCGTAAATACCTCTTCTCTTTTTGCAGAAAGATAAACAAAGATCGCACATTTTCAATGTAATAACACTGCTTTTGTGTGTTTTTATGTCGCCATTTTGTTTGTGAACATCCCCGTCATCTTGTTTATGATTAATACCGCCATCTTGTTTATGAATAATGCCGCCATTTTGTTTAGTAATAAAGGTGTCATTTTGTTTAGTGATAAAATCGCTATTTTTCTGAATGATCTGACTATTTGGTTCACAGATAATTATATCATTTTCCAATTCCATGCAATCAAGGTTTATTTTTTGTGATGTTAACGCGTGTGATTTTAATTTGTGATGTTCTAATTGTCTATTATCACCTAATATACACATATTACATATACTACATAAGCTAATTTGACTATTTTTAATAAATATATGTTGAGACTCGTGCTTTATCATTTCATACCTGAAAAAAATAAAGGCATTTTTTTTTATTTGGTCTTCCTGTTTGCTAGTTGTTTTGGTGTTTGCAGAAGGATCTGTATGGCCATGGAACATACTCTGTCACTGCTGGTCATCCTTAGAACGATGATTAGACCATAGTCTAAAAGTCTTCCTTTTTCTATGTGGTGATGGAGTAAGAGTACAATTCATCATCTTATTTTCTTATCTATAGGTGTAGTAAAAGATGAAATAGTATACATATAATGAGAAAAGGAATCATCTATCCATTCATCAGCCTACAGACGTCCGCTGCTGGACATAGGCCTCCCCACGAGAGTGCCACTCGGAACAGTCCTGCGCCACTTGCATCCAATGGTTCCCTGCGACTTTGAGAATGTTGTCAGTCCACCTAGTGGGGGGTCGTTCTACGCTGCGCTATCCGATTCGTGGTCGCCACTCAAGAACCTTTCTTCCCTAACGGTTGTCGGTTCGACAAGCGACGTGGCCTGCCCATTGCCATTTCAACGTGCTAATTTTGCGGACTATGTCGGAAAAAGAATAATCAAACTTAATCCTTATACTGAAAGGACCAGCCAGGGTGTATAGTAGGTTAGTTTCCTTTATATTCTGGAGATGGCTAGAGCACAGCAGTGGGCATTTAGCATCTCTATAAAGCTTGACATAATTGTTAATAAAAAATATGTAACTCACCGGTTAGGGAACATTTTCTTACACTTTTTACATCTATAAACTCCGGGTTTCACCAGTTGCTCATAATGTATAGAGTTTGGATATATATCCCATAACTGTGGGAAAGACTCAACATTTACGTGACAATCCGTTGTCAAATCGCTGAGTAATTTATCACAATCAACAGGTATGATATCTTCCTCAAACAATAATCGACTTT
This sequence comes from Lymantria dispar, assembly GCA_032191425.1. Lineage (NCBI taxonomy): Eukaryota > Metazoa > Arthropoda > Insecta > Lepidoptera > Erebidae > Lymantria > Lymantria dispar. Next base: position 11,303,736 of record CM063471.1, read on the forward strand.
TCAAAGAAGGACCTGCCGCGGAATTGCTATTTTGTTGAGAATTAATTCGTGGAATTTGAGCAGACGTTTCGTAAATTTCTTTTTTTACTATAATCTCTTCAGGTTTTAAAGTATTCAAACATTGTTGGGATATATTAGAAATTTCTTGCTTTTCAGTATTTTTTTGATCCGTTTTCAGTGTTCTATCTGGTGTGTTAGTTTTTTTATTGTGATTGGTTTCAGATGGATGAATTTTAGACTCGTGTTTGTTCAAATCATTTGTTGATGTAAAATGGTGGAGACATATCTTACATTGGTAAACTGTTAATTTGTATAACGGTATTATTATATGTTTAGCGTTGTGGATAAAACTAGAGTATCTGTAATAGAAAGTCGGTAATTATATCTAATTATTCATGTGAAACATCTATAGTTGCACGTAAAACCGATTGCTGGCATGGCGATGTGCACTAGATGATAGTAGGTATGGTTCCGAGCAATTATCACAGTAATACCATCAGAGGCAACAAATATAACTACTATATTATCTATAATTGCATTTATAAATGTCTGTAATAACGATTACTTGTTGGACGTGAGACACCTTAGTCCGCCTGTGACCATGAATGCTGGAAGGTGTTCGAAACGTCGGGCAATCATGAATCAAATACAAACGCGATATAACCCGTAAAAGTAGTTTTATTTACAATGTGTAGTGCTCGCATAAACATCAGATATCATTATATTATCACTGATTACAAGAATTGTATCATAATTTGAAATTTTTAATATTTTTTATTTTTATTTCATGTATTTAGTGAAAATAAATGTTCATTAAATCATCATTCATCATCATTTCAGCTCATAAACGTCCCACTATTGGGCTCGAGCTTCCTCCACATTAGAGGAGAAATTGACTTTACTATATCTTGCTGGTCAGACAGGTTGATATAGGGTTTTATTTCGAGTTTTCCTTCTCTTTCATAGATGTTATATGCATATTATATCCCTTAATCGTCTTTTACGACATCCACGGGTAAGATACAGAGTGGTGAATTGTATTCTTACTCCGTCACCACACGGACATTACGGAATTATTGAATAAAATACATTATTTTACAGAAAAAAATGTCTTATTTTTACATTAAGCCATATTAGTGCCTGTCGTAATGTTTTTTATGCATATATACTTGCACAAAATAATTTGAAAGTTTCACACCTGCTAGGCCCGAGCGACGGCTCATATTTTTATCAGTCTATTACAATGAATGTGTTTGTTTTTAAAAAACATATATTAATACTTTTATATGTTGTCAATTTTCTAACAATTTACAGGGACAAACTTGCTTTTCTGCCTAACAACACAGTTACAGTTACTTTGTTCTGTAATTGCAATGGGTAGGTCACATCGCTCAACGAACTGACATTCGCTGGCGAAGAACGGTTCTCGAGGCCATTATGTACTACGTACGTCATCTGTGACGCAGTATAGGACACCACTAGGTGGACTGTCGACCTAGTGAAAGGAGCCTGAGTGTAGACGGCATAGGATCGCACTTTGTACCGAAACATGAGAAGGCGATAGACTTAATGATAATTTTTTTTCACGTGTACTTACTGGTCACATGAAATTTTCTCACAAAAATCGCATGTTTGAGGAGTAGGCATACATAAGCTATCGTAGGAGTTAGGATCATTATTATGGTGTTTTCTTTTCAATTCTGCTAACGATATATTTTCTTCGTCATTTTGATATGATCCATTTATATTCCTCTTCTTGTGGCGCATTTTCTGTTAAATGTTAATTAATAAACATATATCTGCATCTTTTAATGTTTTAGCAGGAAGTTGGTAACAATTCCAATGTGAAATGGCGGGAATCGATATATTTTGTATGAATTATTTAAAAATGTATTACTATAAAAACTATAATAAATCCTAAGAAAAATACAATTAGATAAAATAATATTTTAGTTAAAATTAAATAACAATTAATAAATTATAAGATAAAAGTGCCTCATAGGCAAACGCTTTGACGTTTTGATTTTTTTTTTTTTTGTTTGGGTCGCCCTTACGGGCAGGCTAAAGTCTTTTCGACCATACTGCCTTGTCTTACGTAGCTTATTTCTTTACATATTATTTATTTCTTCATATTGTATAACTTAACAGTCATTGTCCGTCAGTAAGTCAAGTCGTTATCATTAATTAGGCGCTGAGAACCTAAATTAGATGATTTCTCTGGGAATGTTGAATATGAAAATACACGTAAACCACTCTTATATCACATTAACCACACTTCAGCACCTTAATTACATAAAACATCAGCAAAATTATACAATATAACACTATAAAACACTAAAAAACTGAATATAATACAAGAGCTTAACATGACATTTCCATATTCGCGCCGAAACTCTTTGACGTTTTAATAGAAGTGGTCGTTGCGCAACTTAGATGGTTATTGAAACTATCTATCGGTACAATAGCGGTTAGCTAGTTTCATCGTACTGCAAAAACCCGCTAACAGCTATTAACTCAATCTCGTTTCACGAAAGTGAATCACACAAAAATGAACGTTCGCTAATACTCGATCGCTGCCGGCAGCTAACTAACGCTACTCGCTATTGTAGCTAGCTTCAGCTAACAATAACAACAACTCTGTAGCTAATAGCTATCGCGATCGCGAAATGGTTCGAACACCGTTTCTTTCATCAATCATCATTTTGTCTCTTTCATACACGCACACGGCAAAGCTGCGTTTGACCTTTGATTTTCGCCCTTAATATATTTGAAATAAGATACATTTTTTTGTAAGATTATTTGTGTTATTTGTCATTAGATACTTATACGTGAGTTGCAGGTAGATGCCTAATTATGTGGCCTTGAACTAGTCCTAATACATGTGTTTATCGACATGGTGAATTATAGACGTCTTGGGTTGAGTCTTCAGCGCTCACCCAGCAGTAAATTTCAAATTCAAATTATTTTATTATGCATAAACCCTGAGAGGGCACTTACATATTGTCAGGTTTACAATTTCCAAAAAAAATATACTACCACCGGATCGGAACGCGACCGCTACTGAGAAGATCCGGCAAGAAACTCAGCGGGCTTGTCATTATTTTTAATTTTTTTTTTCTTCTTACTAGTTATACAATTATGTACATGTTTTGTAAGAACAAGCTCCAGTGTGATGCCCTTCGAACCGCAAGACACTTAATATAATTTAAACGATTATGGCTGGACCAGATCCCACAAGCGGCACCCGATCACGAGTTAACTACTAGAGCAGTCATCACTCCCCTCAACCACTATGGAGGGAAGGGAGAGACCCGCTCCACGCAGCTACCGCAAGTAGATCCCTATGTGAGCATGACCAACACCACAATATGTTACAAACGCTGAAAATACAAAAATTCGTTAGGCAAAACACGCTACACTTTACAATAAAAGTTAAAAGTACATTTACAAACAGTATATTTAAAATAACAAGGAAATTGCTGAATGAGGAGCTGCTCACAACCAATCTGTATTATCATCTACATAATCCGAGATTTTATAATAAGCTTTTTTACAAAGTCTATTCTTGATGGCTTTTTTAAACTTTTTCATAGGCTGGTCTCGGATATCTTTAGGTAATCTATTGTAAAAGCGTATACATTGCCCCATGAATGATTTGTTAACTTTTTGGAGACGAGTAGTGTGTACAACTAATCTGTCCTTATTACGAGTATTCATTTCATGAATGTCACAATATCTCTTAAAGTTAGCGATATTTTTTTTGACATATAATATATTTTCGTATATATATTGTGATACAGCAGTTAGAATATTTATTTCTTTGAATTTCTCCCGAAGTGAGATTCTTGGGCCTAGATTATAAATTGCACGGACAGCCCTTTTTTGGAGAACAAAGATTCTATTAAAGTCCGCGGAGCATCCCCACAGTAATATACCGTAAGACATAAGACTATGGAAATAAGCGAAATAAACCATTCTAGCTGTTTCAGTATCTGTTAACATTCTTATTTTTTTTACTGCATAAGTCGCTGAGCTAAGCCTACTCGACAACTTTTCAATATGAGGTCCCCACTGAAGTTTAGCATCTATGGTGATACCTAAAAAGACTGTTGACTCCACAAGGTCTAGAGCCACACCATTCATTTGGACATTGGTTTCCACTTGCCTCACATTAGGAGTAGTAAATTTGATACATTTAGTTTTTTTCTCATTGAGAACCAAATTATTAGTGTTAAACCAATGAACAACGTTAGACAGTGCATTGTTCACATCGTCATAATTCAACATTTGTCTTTTAATTTTAAATAACAAAGAAGTGTCATCTGCGAACAACACAATGTCCAGATTGTCCCCTATATGGTAGGGTAGGTCATTAATATATACAAGAAACAGAAATGGCCCCAGAATGGACCCTTGTGGAACGCCCATTTTTATAATAGAACCAGATGATCGTGCACCGTTAACATCAACCCTCTGGATTCTGTTACTTAAATAAGAAGTTACAAGTTCAAGAGCGCTATTCCTGATCCCATAGTGGTATAGTTTTCTGATGAGTGTTTCATGTTGTACACAATCAAATGCCTTGGATAAATCACAGAAAACACCTAAGGCCTCATGTGACTCCTCCCAGGCTGCAAAAATATTTTTCAATAACTCTACGCCCGCATCAGTAGTAGAGCAATTCTTAGTAAAGCCAAATTCCGGTCCGGATAAAGCTGTCATAGCCATCTGCGGTTAACGACGAAGTCACACAAAAAAAAAGTGGCATCACTTTCTTTTGCGTATAATATTAAATTTGATAGCTTGAAAATTAAAAAAAGGTGTATATATCATCATCTCAGCCCATACATGTCCCACTGTTGGGCTCGGGCTTCCTCCACTATGAGAAGGAAGTTGACCCAACATACCACGCTGGTCAGATGTGGTGGCATAAGGTTTTGTTACGAGATTTCCTTCTCTTGTATAAATGTTGTATATGTATTATAATATAGTATGAATATCTTAGACTAATAACTAACAGAAGGTAACTCCGCACACAAAAATGAAGCATTTAAGTTGGAGCCAAATGGAGCCTACGCCAAACAGTTTCGTAGTCTACAAGGTCACGGCGTACGCAAGGCAACTCTATTGTATAGTGGTGTGCGTGTGTAGGTACGCGTCTAACATACACTACACGGTGATACTTTAGTTAACTAGTAAAACACAACCCGCTATTCTCGCTACTGAAATAGAGTGTTTCAAAAACCGCTATTGATATTCGATAGATAGTTTCGTTTCGTTAACCAAAAAACCCGCTACTACCCATCGCTACGTTTTAAGTTTTGACATCTATTGTGTCCAGGGCTGCCATCTTTATCTTTTAAAAGAATTTATTTTGCAAGGAAAAACGTTTTGGCGGGAATGTGGAAATGTCATGTGGTGTTCCTGTACTATAACCAAGATCTTAGTGTTTCGACGGGTCGTATTAAATAATTTTGATGACATTTTATGTAATATGTAACGGCAGAACAGCTAGGGTCTGTTGAATATGATATAAGGCATTCATCACGCTTTATTAGTGCTTTACATACCGTTTTGTTTTCATCAAAATTCTCAGAAGATATCGTTGACAGTGGCCTCAGTAGTCAATACTATTGAAAGAGGCAATCTGACTTATTTATTGACGTTCAATCAAGTTCAATGATTTATATGAGGAAACTGATTATGTGTAATGAAAACTATAACTCGACGCTGGTAAAAGTGGCTCATATTATTAGCTGATTGCCAGGATAAAAAAGAAGAAAATGTAAACAGTACGCAATAAGATTTTAACAAAACAATCGTAAGTTATTTAAAAAATATTATTATAAATTTGAATAATTATTTAATCATTATACCTAGTGCTAATATTTCGCATTAAGATATAATTAATTTATTATTTTACTTTAAATTAAACTGTATGGGAGAGCTTTTAAAGTTTGATACGTGTTTATCTAATGAAATATTACTGAGAACACAAATTACTTGTCTACTATATCAGGTATTGCGGTATATAAAGATTGCGTATTCGTCTCGATGAAGTAAAATCGTCTTTTGTCAGTCATAAGATTTAAAAAGGACATATATTTCGCGTACGATATCTATACTGGATTGTACAACGTATGAGCTGAAAAGGTAGCATAAATGCGATTTAAATTGTATGGTTGGTAACTTTAATTCTATCTATGAAAGTAGACAGGTTTTTATTCTTGACGTTCCGTTAAGGGCTCCGAACGCTTATGTTTACGGTCCTTGATTCTCTTTTCCAATTCTTACGAGCGTTATAACTGTATAAAAAATGTGGTAAAGTATATAATACAATGGATTATTGTTTGTTTTATTAACCTCATTTTAAAACACAATAGTTTTGTACACACACTTTGAAATTGGGTAAAATAAAAAAGAAATAAATTTGCCATGTATATACAGACCTTAAAAGAGTAAAGTGTGCCATATTGTCTATGTGACACTTCATTATAATATAGTAATGAATCAATATAATGAACCCGCGGTAATCCGGCCTCCATCTAATCCGACACCCCTTGTAATCCGAAATGTATGGTGAAAAGTCACTCTTTGACTCTTTTTTGAGTGGTTTATACAATACCTTAGTACATAATTATACATGGAGGCATTTTTTGTTAAATTACTTTTTGCTCAAACACTAGTCGATATTTAGTACGTATATTATGATAAATATTTTTGTGCCTGCATAAAACCAATTTATAAATTGCGCAAGAAATTAAATTAGTTAAAACCAACAAATTAACAATAAATAACCACGAAGATCAATAACAACGCAAAAGCTTAACAGAAAATAAAGTAAAGTGCAATAACAAATAACAATTTCACAATGAATATGCACAGAGCAATTCCAGACAAAATAAAAATGATTATTTATCTGTGTGCTACACCGGGGATTGTGGGTGTAAAGACATAAATAACGCGCTAGGGAGAGGGAATAATTAGCGCCGCCATTTATTTGTTTCTTTGTTGGTGCAGGTGATTTGCATCTTTGCAAATGTTAATTGTGAGCATGGTGTAACGAAAACAATTACATTATATTAGTGAATATTATATAATAGTGAATTACGTCCATATGAGTGAGTATGATAATTTATGGTGAATTACGTCCAGTTTCGTGTTTATCAAAAGTTACCAGTCAAACTGTTTTGGTTATCAGCTTTCAATCAATGCTAACGACTTGACCTATTGACGATAATATTTTTGTGAATTGTTGAGCTAACAATATATTCTACTAAAAAGACTTAGTACCTAATGAATACATTTTAACAAATAACAGTTGTAGTTGATTGCCAATGCAAAAAAATGTGGAGGGTAACCCTGCATACAAAAAAAGAAGAAGAAATGACATATCAGAGTTGTCAGTGGTTAGGGATGCCCATCCCTCTTCATCCTGAAAAAGATCAATCTTTGAATCGATTTGAATCGTCAATCAAATTAAAACATTTATTATGCATAGGCCCCATGAAGGCACTTACATATTGTCAAATTTATACATCGTTTGAATATAATACAATATCTACCACTGGATCGGAACGCGGTCACAAGTTGAGAAGATCCGGCAAGATACTCAACGGGCTGTTTTTTTTTACCATCTTTTGAATACAATTACGTATACAACATATAGTCTTAGCTCCAGTGTGATGCCTTTCGAACTATTTTTTTTTATTTTAGTTCAAATAAAAAAGGAAAGGAAACCATGGTTGGACCAGATCCCACAAGCAGCACCCGAATATGAGTTAACTACTAGAGCAGCCATCACTCCCTTCAACCACATTGGAGGGAAGGGAGTGACCCACCCCACATAGCTACCGCAAGCAAATCCTTGTTCAGTGAGCATGACCAAACCATAAATTGCCAACTATAGTTCGCAATTTATGGTTTGGTAGGTATACTAAAAAGACCAAAACCTAAATTCGCCCAAAGAATCAATTCACAACAAAATCGAGGTCTGAAGGTCGAAGGATCGATTTCCGGTTAATCGTTCTATCAATCTTTTCTTTGAAATTTCTTCCAATTCAATATGAGATATGTTTCTGGCGGGATTGTAATGAGCTTTTTTTTTTAGGAAATTTGGAGAGAGTAATGTCTTACAATAATATAGACATGAATTTATTGGAAACGGAACACTAGTATCTAACATTCAATACTGAACACTAGTATGGAATGGGGAGAAAAAAATCGAATGTCAATTTTCTAGGGTAAAGTATCGATTCAATGCTTCGTATCAATTTATAAAATCGATTTTTTGGGCTTGGAAAATCGATTCCTCTATGAATTGATCTCAGATTGCCATCCCTATCAGTGATAATAACATCAACGTCACGGGTCATATCAATTTGCATTATAAAAACTGCAACAAAACAATTTAGAGTTTATTTATTTTCATCACCCTACGCCGCTGAAGCCATAATAAGAAGTTGAAGTTTATTTTCATCACAGTTGTGGTTATTTCAAATGTTTAATCCAGTTCATCATATATATATAATTCTAGAGTTAAAAAGAACATAGCCACAATTCAATACCTTTAAATCAAAATAAATATATGTTTATTTCATTAAAACTATTTTGTGTAAACGTTTAATCAAAAACCGAAACTATTAAAACGGGATAGAAAATAATGGTAATTGTTTGAATTTACTATTTACAGTAGTACGGTTTACTTAAAAACATAGAAAGTTACGTATTTTTGATGCATTGCAGGAGTTGAAAAGCTTTGCAGAAGAAGGTTTTGATCCAAAGCAATGGATTAATAAGGCTTGGAGGTCTAATGCAAACCAAGAAAAGGAGGTATGAGGTATTTTTATTTAAGTCAAATATTTAAGATTTTGTATTTGCTGTTGATATTTTCACACTTATTTCATAGTTGTGTAACTATTTACACAACTATGTCTATGACCATAGTGTCTATGACACTATGTCTATGACCATAGTGTCTATGACACTATGGTCTTAAAATAAAAATGTATAGAAGGATAGTGTCGGTACTTAAGCGATCAAAAACGTGAAGCGATATTTGCAAGCAATTACATACGTCACACACAGCTTTATACAGTAGAGTTGCCTTGTATGCTACATCACGATCCGGCATAGGAAGCCATTTCTGGCTCCAATTTAAATGTCTCAAATTATATGCGCGAATTGAGCTTCTATAAGTTATTATTTTAAGGACTATACAGAGTGTATCAGTTTATGGGACAACTATTCGAGTATGTTGTAGTTCAACGGTCATAAATCTTAATTATAGTGTATCTAGCAACCTGCCCTCACTTCACTTCGGTTTCAGTCTTTCTTGCGTAGTGCCCGTTTCTGTGGGAATACCGGGATAAAATATAGCCTAGTTTACTCCCTGATATTATATTTTTCCATTGGTGAAAGAATTTTTGAAATCGGTCCAGCCGTTTTGAAGATTACCTGGAACAAACAGGCAGACAGACAAAAAAAATATAAAGTGTATTTTAGGCATATGTATAGTGCAAATAACCGTGTGAGCATGAAAAAGCCTATTATTTTGACATTACAGACAAACATTCCAATTTTATTTATTGGTATAGATTACAGAAAAAACAATATTACATAAGTTATAGTGATTCGTCCTTGGACCTTCGTCGTTGGGTCAACCGCCGGTGCAGAGTTCCTTGACTTCAGTGGTCAAATAATCCTTGTGTTTCGAGGGACTTTACAAACATATAATTGACGGACACAAATTACAGACACAGAATAACAATCTGTGGATCTCACAAAGTGTAAGGTGGTTCATTTGCAATATAACTCAGGAATTTTATACAATAGTATTTTCAATAACTAGACTTGTTGTGGAACTTATCAAATGCCTGCCTGAGGTCCAGATTGACGTTATGAGCAATTTTTCCCACGAAAAGATCACCAGGTGATTGTCCAGGGCGAATGTCATATTCATTCTTACTAATTTATACTAATATATAAAGCGGAAGAGTTTGTTTGAATGCGCTAATCTCATGAACTACTGGTTCGATTTGAATAATTCTTTCAGTGTTAGGCTATCTAACATTTATCGAGGAAGACTATAGGCTATAAATCATCACGCTAAGACCAATAGGAGTTGAGTAACAATGAAAAATGTTTCAGAATGGGGTTTTTTTTGCCTTTTGAGCGACATCATGTGCAACAGAATTGTATTATTTAAAAATATTTTCACCTTCAACATAAAGTCACGGGTTAAAGTTAGCATTAGCCCAAGCGACTGTTCCAAGCGGAGAAAATCTCCGGCATAAGCTAGATAACTGATAATCCTCAAGATAATTTAAAAGTCTGCTGTCATTTATTTTGCAACCACAAATGTTTTTTCCAGGTGTTCGTAGCTAATACTGTTACAAGATTGCAGTTGTACATGAAACAGCTGACGAATTCGCTTGACGAGACTACTACACAGGTAAATGAAACCCATAATATTATTTCTGGAAGGTGTTTATATACAGGGTATATCAGGTTATGGGGCAACTGTTCGAGTATGTTGTAGTTTAATGGTCATAGAGCATAATTAGAATGTACATTACACAAAAAACAATATAACATAAAAGTTATAGTGATTTCAAAAAAATGTGTCTAAGAGTCTATGCCTTAAATGTTACGTATTATGTAGGCATGTATAGGCAGAATACATGTAGGCATTTAAAGCTTCGACAGTATAAATTCATTCATACATACCTAGAATTGCGCAAACGCTTCAATGAGCGTAGGTAACAACGGCGAGCCGTCAACGGTCATCGGCCGATCAGCTGTTTTAAAGCGAAGTTTGTCTTGCTTATGCGAACGTAATCATTGATTTATTAAATTTTTAATGAGCATTTAACAAAGTATGAATATGTTCCGTATTAAGTATCATTGACTTTATACGTTTCAATCGGATTTACACGAAAAAGTGATGACAAAATTGAAAACTTTACATGTCTCTAATTCCTTAACAAATCGATATTTTTCGTTCAAATTTTTTTCATGGGTTCCTGCCACCATTGCCTAGCTCCCTTTTGATTAGTTGTCCCATAACCTGATACACCCTGTATATGAAATATTTTCCTATTTTTTTTGGGGTAGGCTACGGTCAGCGCATTCTCCGGCCGGCTCCGTCCGGGGTGACAGAGGGGCTACGCGCGGCCCCGTAACCCACCTATGTAGCAAGTCGCCTTCGTCGTTGAGCTGACCACCGGTGCAGAGTTCTTTGACTTAAGTGGTCGGCCTAACGAAATACCCCGAGGGAGTACCCTCTCTCATCGACGTCTCCCCGGGACGTCGATCGCCGTCGCGAGGCTAATCTTTCCGCGGGTTCCGGACTAAATCCCCGGTCTGGTCACCCACAGCCTCTGCTAGGGCGGCATGAGACGCAGAAATATTTCCCTACGATACTTCACCAACGTTAATGCTGATGGTACCCATATTCGTAAACCGTCATTATATGGAGTAGTAAGTACCAATACAATCCTAATTTCTGTATTCTCTCCATCATCAGATTGTAACTTCAATACCTCGTATTATGCAAGATGCGTCTTCTTTACAATTGGAAGGGGCTATGCTGCAGCAGAAACTCCAAGCTTTGGAGCAGAAGGTGGAGAGTGTAGAAGAACAAACCGGTCACTCCATAGAGAGTTTGCAGAAGATCGATTCCCTTAAGAGTCGATTGGAGGTATTTGCATAAAATTTTATTCATACCCACATTCACAGATTCACCTACTCATTCATATCCACTTACTTATACAAACCACTCATACGATAAGCCATGTACCAGCCACTCAAAAAAAAAACTACCCACTTAAAGAAGGCTTATGAAATTAGTAAGGTGATCTGTTCCCTCATAAACATTCCATTCCTTCATAAACTACATCTCATAAAGTGATAATTGTGATTGAATGTTTTAATCCGTGTGATGACGGAGTAAGAATACAATTCACGACTCCCTATCTTGCCCGTGGATGTCGTACAAGACGACTAAGGGATATAATATGCATATAACATCTATGCAAGAGAAGGAAAACTCGTAATAAAACCCTACTAGTGGTCGCCATGTGGTCAAAATTCGGCCATAATTCATTTTAATTAATATTTCTACTACACAATTTTCTTTAATTTTATTTATGTATAACTGTAAATTGAGCAAGCTGTATTTCACTAATAACTAATATATAAGTACAAATATCTATTAGACATTGTCATTATAATTATGAATGTTTGACATTCAGTTCGACCAGAGATTTTAACCGTAAACAAAAGTGTATAAGTGTGCTACGCAACAAACTCACACAAACGTGTGTGTGTGTAGCGATTGTGTTGTAGTGTGCGTAATGCCTTTTTTAATGAATTTAATGCATTTCTAATCCATTATTATATATAATTTCAGTTTTATGCACTTCTCCTCATTATATACATCAACTTTGCCAAATTTCATACTTGTCCATCCACTTAATTTTCGTAAAAAGGGGTACAAAATTTTTGCTTCACGTATTAATCTATACTAATAAATAAAATTGGAGTGTCTGTTTGTAATGTCAAAATAATAGGCTTTTTTCATGCTCACACGGTTATTTGCACGACATCTATGCCTAAAATAGCAATTAAAAAATTTTTGTTTCTTTTTTTTTTTTTTTTTTTTTTTTTTATTGCCAACGGTGGCAAACGAGCAAGCAGCACACCTGATGGTAAGTGAAACTGCTGCACATGGACCATTGCAATACCAGGGGCACAGCCAGGCCGCTGCCTACCGTGAAGGAAATACTCTTCTTAAACCTCGTTTAAAGAAGGACATGTCATAGCGCTCGGGAAACACAGCAGCAGGTAGTTCATTCCAGAGCTTGCACGTACGTGGGAGAAATGATCGCTGAAAACGTACAGTTGAAGACCATAACGTTTCCAGGTGAAATGGATGAACCCTGCTGCGATGTCGAGTGGTACGTTGGTAGAATGGTGACGGTGGTACCAAGTCAAACAGTTCCTCGGAGCACTCCCCGTGAAAGAGTCGGTAGAGCACACAGAGTGACCCAAAGTCTCTCCGCTGCTCCAGCGACTCCAATCTGTCCGTAAGATTGGGATCCCCGACGATTCGAACAGCCCGTCTTTGCAGGGAGTCAAGTGGGTCTAGCTGATATTTGGGCGCACCTGCCCAGAGATGTGAGCAGTACTCCACATGAGGACGAACTTGTGCTTTGTATAGCACAAGACGCTGTCTCGGTGTGAAGTACCGCCTGGCTCTGTTCAGGACGCCCAACTTTTTGCTTGCCAATTTGGCTTTGTCCTCCAAATGACTCCCAAACTGGACTTTGCTCGATATTTTGACGCCGAGAATCCCAATACTCTCAGAAATTGGAAGAGTTACTCCTTGGAACTGAGGCGCCATGACAAATGGGTCCTTCTTTGCAGTGAACGCGCAAACTTGTGTCTTTGTGGGGTTGAACTGGACTAGGTTCCGTTCACCCCATTCCGAGGCCCGCCCCAGAGAGCGCTCGACTTCAGACACAAGTTGAACCCTTCTTTCCTGAATACTCCGAGGGATATTCCGTTGCTCAGTGTACCGCTCATCACCCGTACTGTCATCCGCATAGCAACGCATACTCTCGATAGAGAGCATGTCATTGATATGCAGGATAAACAACGTCGGGGAGAGCACCGAGCCTTGTGGTACACCAGCATTAATGGTCATGGTATCGGAGCAGGAGCCATCTACGACGACTTTTATACTCCGACCATCCAAAAAGCTGGCAATCCAATTACAGAGTCCCTCGGGGATTCCGTATGATGGTAGCTTCGATAGAAGTGCCCTGTGCCAGACCCTATCGAACGCCTTTGCGATATCTAGGCTGAACGCCAGCGCCTCACCCTTGCCCTCCAAGGCCTCTGCCCAACGGTGTGTGAGGTACACAAGAAGATCACCAGCCGACCGACCATGACGAAAACCGTATTGGCGATCACTGATAAGCTGGCGATCCTCAAGGTTGGCGGTTTATAACCTTCTCCATTATCTTGGAGAGCAAGGATGTTATCGCAATTGGCCTGTAATTCGATGGGTCAGACCGGTCTCCCTTTTTAGGGATCGGGTGGACATGGGCTACCTTCCACGAAGACGGAACCCTATTAGTAGCGTAGGAAAGTCGGTATAGGCGCGTGAGGATGGGAGTCAATTCAGGGGCGTACGTCTTTAGTACCACTGCAGGGATGCCATCCGGTCCACTCGACTTATGGACGTCTAAAAGCCGCAGCTCCCGCCTAACCGCTCGCTGCGTGATGCGGATTTCGGGCAGTGAGCTTTCACACCGTGGGATGGTAGGTGGTGTGGCAGCTCCGGCATCCAAAGTCGAGTTACAGGCAAAGAATTGACCTAGAAGATCGGCCTTCTCCTTTGCGCTGTGGGCCAGACTACCATCGTGTTTCTGCAGTGGTGGGAGATTGGGCTGGCAGAAGTTGCCTTGTGCAGCCTTGGCGAGCGACCAGAATGCACGACTCCCAGCGGGATAGCTTTGCAATCGCTCGCCAATTCTGGCAACATGTTCCGCCTTGGCTCTGGCAATAGCCTTCTTACTAGATCTAGAAGCGGCGTTAAATTTCCGCTTCAACACTTTGGCGTTCGGGTCCTGGCATTTTTTGGCCCTATTCCAGGCCCGATATGCGGACTGTTTCTGGCATGCAGCCGTCCTGCAGGTTTTGTTAAACCAGGGTCGGCTGCGGCCACCGACGGGTATTTTGGTGTTGGGGATGAATAATTCCATCCCCGTAATAACCGTTTCGGTAACGCAGTCCGCACAGACGCCAGGGTCCCCAGAGGCGAAGCAAAGCCGCTTCCATGGGTAGGATGCGTAAAACTCGCGCAGTCCATCCCAATCTGCTGACTTATATTGCCAGACTCTGCGAGTCCCAGTCGCCTTAGAACGACTAGGCCTTACAACAGGGGCACTGCTACGGACCAAGCAGTGGTCAGAAGACCCAAGAGGCGCTTCAACCACTACCTGATATCCGTGCTGGTGTGTAGTTAGCAGAAGATCCAGTAAAGAAGACTCATGGCTCTCAATATCTGGGATACGGGTGGGCTGTGTCACCAGTTGTGAGAGACCATAGGCCGAGACCATATTGAAGAGATGTCGACCCTGGAGGTCAGTGGTTCGGGACCCCAGCCACTCTTTATGATGAGCGTTGAAGTCTCCAAGAACCACCACCTCCGCTGATGGACACTGCTCCAATATTTCGTCAATCCCCCATTGGACGTTCTCAAATAATTGAATTGACCCCGGATCACTGCCATGGGACCTGTAGAGGCATGCGTAGATGCGGGTAAGCCCTCCATAGTCTACGCGTAGCCACAGGATTGACAAGTCACCATGTTCGAGGGCCCGAAGGCGGCGACAGCAGATATCACCTCGGATGAATACGCACACCCCGGCTTTACGACGGAAGGTATGCTCCAACTCGTAGCCGGGGTAATTTAGGTACGAAATGTCATCCGGAGCACCTATCTGCGTCTCCGTTAAAAAGAGTAAGGCAGGCCGCGCCGTCTCGAGGTGATGGTGGACGGCGTCGAGATTGCTATGTAAACCCCTGATATTGCAAAAATCCACATCAAATGTGGATAAGGGGACCGCCGTAGAAAATCGTCTCTTTTTAATTTTCTTGGCCATAATTTTTAATTTAAGAAGAGGAGGAAGGGAGTGTGAATGTGTATAACGGAGTTCGGTGATACCAAAAAAAAAAGGCAGGGCATAGTGCATGGTCGAGGAGTGAGTGTTGTGAGGAGCTGACACGAAGCACGGAAGGGCCCCCGATGCCCCCCCGTGTGTAGCCGCCGAGGTCCACTCCGGTTTCCCACACCGGCACGACGACTACCCAACGGGATTTTCGCCGGTTGGTGGGACAGCCTCCCAGGGAGGATGATCCTGGGTTCGGGTCCCCTGCTGACCGGCAGGTGGCCGGCGGTGACCATTCCCATCGGGTCTCCCTGTACACCATGCCAGCCCCTCACGCTCAATACCCCGACCAAGACCTCACCACCGCTGGTTTCAGGCCTCACCAAAACCCGCCACACACAAACACACCCAGAAAGTTGGGCTCCCGGCTCTCTCGCTCACCGAACGAAGTGCAGCAGCAAATTGCTACTACTCAAACGTCGATCTTCTGCGAGAGTGTGGTACTGCCCCGGACGGACCGGCCCGCGACTGCAGACAAAAGACTGTCTACAGTGTGGTCCTACCACCAGTATATGTACCTACCACCAGTCTGTCTGTTTGCTCCGGGTAATCTTCAAAACGGCTGGACCAATTTCAAAAATTCTTTCACCAATGGAAAGGTATAATATCAGGGCGTAAACTAGGCTATATTTTATCCCGGTATTCCCACGGGAACGGGAACTACTCGGGTAAAACGACTATAACCTATAACCGAAGTGAAGCGAGGGCGGGTTGCTAGTATACAAATACACGAAGTACTGCAGGTCAACACAGTTAAGGAAGAAATAAGAGTCTTTGCTCTAAGATACAAGACCCGTCTAAAGACCCACCCTAATAATTTGGCGTCTAACCTGATGAATATCAGCTATCACAAACGCCTGAAGCGTTATGATATTCAGCATCTGGAATTCAGATAATAATGTTGCTACCGCTGTGGAGCACCCTTAACTAAACATAAGCCTTACACCAAATCCGCTTATAGTCAAGGACTGATTGCAGATATCATTAAAAAAAAAAGTATTAATATATAGATACCAATACGTCTGATCTACATGGTATAGTAGGTCAATTTCTCTCTTAATACGAAGGTGGCTCAAGCCCAACAGTGGAATGTTTATGAGCTGAAATTAAAATCGAAAAAGTAAAAAATAATCAGTTGATTCTCTTTCGTGACAAGCTTGAAAAACATATGTATATATCAAAGCACTTAAACATTGTCAGGTTACAGTTATAAATGTAATAAATTCTCTAGTAATGATCCATATATCCGTAACGAGCTTTAAGTGAACCAATATATGATAGGAGGTTAAAAAGATCAAACATATGGGACTTTGTTCAATAATAAATACTAACAAATATTATAATTGAAATAAGATACAGCTTTCTCACTGAAGGAATGGCTCTCCCATGTCAATAAACACACCCACCAAATCTGTTAAAGGCTTTCCAAGCCGATTACATAATGAAGTTGTAGTTATTTCTGTTACTAAATCCTAGTTTAACTGTTCTTGTATCTATCGTCTATTGTTTTACCTTAAATAATGTTTCAAATCTGATTTTAACGTTAAATTAATCTCTCTGGTTATCATTTTTTTTTTGGCACTATAATCCGACAAAATTTTCATTACCGCTATACTCTAGTCTGTTTACGACACTACCATAAGTCCATAACATACATTGGCGAAATTGCGTAAATTAGTCGCATTGCCATAAGCCGAAGAAGTGAAGTGATTACATGATGTATAAACGCATAAATAAAAAAAGTAACGATCGAGTAAGAATACAATTTACCACCCCATATTTTGCATATGGATGTTTTACAAGACGACTTAAGGATATAATACGCATAACATCAATGCAAAAGATGGAATATTCATAACAAGACCCTATGACAACCTATCTGACCAGCGCGCTATAGTAAGGTCAGTTTCCCTCCCATTGTGGAAGAAGCTTGAGTCCAGGAGTACGTAGGAGTAGGACGTATTTGAGCTGTGATGATGAAGGCAATATCACTAACTAAGTCAACGTTAACAGAATGCGGCCTCAGCTCTTCGTGAGGCAGACAAATGGGCGGTATTAGCTACTTCTCTTGAGGACATACTGGATTCTGGAGTACCTACTCAGGTATGATCATAATTTTTGAACTCATTTTTTTTTTTGATGTGGCTTAAGGTCTGCGCACACCTCGCACCACTCCGTCCGGGGCGACAGAGGGCCGTAAGCACGCACACCCGTAACCCACCCGTAACATGTCGCCTTCGTCGTTGGGCTGACCACCGGAGCAGGGTGAATTGACATCAGTGGTCAGCCCGACGGAAGGACCTGAGGAGTACCCTCTCCTCGACCGACGTCCCCCCCTTGGGCAGGACGTCGGTGTTTCCTCAGGCGGTCAGCCTCTCGGCGGGTGACGGACTAATTCTCCGGTCTAGACCCGCGGCCTCTAGGGCCTAGGGTGGCATTAGGCGCAAATTTTAGTTACCCTACCTTAATTTCCTGTGGAAGTGTGGTTAAGCAACCGATCTGCTATAGCAATTGTTTGCTTCCCGCGCAGGATATACTTTTTGCCATTCAAAAATTGTTCTTCTGAGCCTGTGTGTAATTTGTGTATTTCTTATACCGCTGTTGGTGGTAAAGGAGCAAGCAGCTTATCTGATGGTAAGTGATGGCTTATGGACCTTTGCTAGACGACTGCTCACCGTGAAGAAAATGAAGGGAACGTGAATGCGTGCAATGAGGCTCGGTGTTACTAAAACAGTGTTTCCCAAACATTGTTCTGACATGATCCTGAACCACTCGTTCATTACTTTTAAATCCAATCTGTGTGCTTACTCTTGAATTTCGATTACAATCTTGGATTCAATCGCAGCTCGAATTTGAGCAATTTGGTACTCTTTAAAGCGACACTAGCGTACGATTGGAATCAAATTCGGTGCTTTTTTTTTTAAATTACGTGAATTTGACTCTCGTCGATTAAGTCAAATATTTGCTACGATTTTGACGGAGTTTAAAATCATTAATGTTGCACAATTTCAAGAAACGACTAAGAGCCCTAGATTGACCCGGACCAACTTCATCTGGTACCATTTGAGTCAATGATTACATTCCCAAGGAAGGTTTACGTCAGGCAGGCGGCCGGTCATAAAAGTCATTGCCGAAACTTTTTGCAATATGTCAAAACAGATGACATATTGCGTCGACCCCAAGTAATTGGGATAAGAGCAAGATGATGATGATGATGATGAATTTCAAGAAAGCATCTTCGTAGTTATCGAGTTAGGTAACGTTATTAATTTTAAAGTAATAAAATACGGCACATTCAGTGAAAATAACAACGGCAAATGCGAAGAATCCGTTCTCGATTTTGTTTAAGAGTACCAAATATAAATTTGATGAGATTGGAACAAACAAGTTTTATTAACACTACATATTTTGCCAAGACGGGAATGCTGCGACCCGGTATTTTATTTTAACGACCGGGTACCGGGTCGCGACCTGGCTAATAGAAAACGCTGTACTAAAGGTATTGCCAAAACATGTGGAGGACACGCAAACACTCCTAGGAAGTTGTGGTTCCATCTTTCTCGCTCACAGAACGTATTCCAGTAACATATATCCACTACTCTCTGTGCCTACTCTTGAATCTCAATTCCAATCCTAAATCCAATCGCAGCTCGAATTTGAGCAAATTTGGTACTCTTGAAAACGAAACTAGCGCCCGATTGGAATCAAATTAGGTGGCACGTTTCTAAACTAAATGAATTCCACTCTCGTCGATTAGGTCAAATATTTGCTACTCCCGACGTGATTTTGATGTAGTTTTAAATCGTTAATGTTGCACAATTTCACGAAAGCGTCTTTGTGGTGATCGAATTCGATAACGTTATTAATTTACAGTAAGAAAACATGACACATTTGGTGAACATAACAACGACGAACGCGAAAAATTCATTCTCGATTTTGTTCAAGAGTACCAAATATAAGTTTGGTGAGATTGGAATCGAATCGATTCGAAATTAGAATTGATTTCAAGAGTAGGCCCACTGTTCTGCTCCATTTGTATTGGAGATAGAAGAGATGATAAGTTGAGATATGTAAGTATGATGTTTGTTATTTTTCAGGGTGATAAGCTGTCTGAATTATGTGACCAGGTTGCAGCCATGACAGCTAGTTTAGAAGTAACTTGCTTCCCTTTTTAACTTTATATATTTACTAGAAACTCACCCTCGCTGTTTCCGTGGGAATACCGGGATAAAAGCCGCCCTTAAATATTTATTTTATATATTTTTAGTATTTGTTGTTATAGCAGCAACAGAAATACATAATTTGTAAAAATTTCAACTGTCTAGCTATCGCGGTTCTTGAGGTACAGCCTGGTGACAGACAGACGGATGGACAGATAGCGAAGTCTTAGTATAAATAGGGTCCCGTTTTAGCCCTTTGGATACGGAACCCTAAAAAGCTTGTAATGTCAAAATAATGGGCTTTTTCATGCATGGTTATTTGCGCGTAACCTAAAACGGTTTAAATTTCTTTTTCTGTCTGCCCGTTTGTTTGTCTGGTTCTTTTGGGTAATCTTCAAAACGGCTGCACCGATTTTGATAATATTCACTTACTACTTTAAGGTAGCTACAGCATGTCTATATAAAGTAGGGCTATGACTTGGAGGGAAAAAACGATTAATAAATAATTGATGTTTCTTTTTTAAAAATAAATCGATTTGCAAAATATCGATTAATTATTTTTAATTAATCGATTATTTTTAGGAAATCAGAGATTGATTTTTTAATATAGTACGAAACTTTTCCTGCCAGAATTGTGATGACTTTTTTTAGGAAATATGAAATTAATAGAAAACTTTAAATTTAAACAAAAAAGCAATTACTGAAATAATCTATTAATTTTAATATAACAAAATCGATTCCTTTTTTATTATTTTGATAATCTATTTTTAAAATCGGTTATTACAAAAAAAAAATAATCGATTCATATAAAAATCGATTATTTTTCACATCCCTAATTTAAAGGGTAACTAAGGCTATATTTTATCCCGGTATATCCTCGAGAACGGCAACTACGCTAGTAAGGCCATTAAAACTGAAGGGAAGCGAAGGTGGGTTGCTATTTGATGATAAGAGCTGGATGATGATAGCCGAAGGTTAATTCGCAGAGAATTTGACCTAGTAAGTGCATACCTACAATTTGTGATGAAACTCATTTTAATTATTAAAGGTATTAAGCGACGCCCCGGACTATGAAAGCAAGAGATTGCAGCTGGAGACATTGTATAATAGATTAGAAGCTGCTGTCAGCCCTCCGTTGATTGAAGCACTTACACAAATGGATCCTGGTAAGTCTGTCACATCGTCATCATCATTTCAGCTCACATAAGCCCCACTGATAGGCTGTAACCTTTTCCACAACTCCATAATACGAGGGCAATTGGCTTACTCAACTCGTTCGAGGCGTGGACTGCTGGTCTTCAGCCGCCCGCACAGTGTGAAAAGCGATCTAATAAACCACGCTGGTCAGACGTGTTGGTATAAGGTTTTATTTTGAGTTTATCTTGAGTTTATCTTTGGAATTAGTGCAGATAATATCTATGCAAGAGAAGGACTACTCGAAATAAAATGCTATACAACCAGTCTAACCAGCATGGTATTGTAAAGTCAATTTCCCACCCATTATGGAGGAGGCTCAGACCCAGCAGTTGAAAGTATATGACCTGTGATAATGATGATGTTTTTTTTTTTTTGTGTGGATGGGCTGCGTTCGGCGCGCCTCCGCGCCACTCCGTCCGGGGTGACAGAGGGACTTAAGCACGCAACTCCCGCAACCCACCCGAAAACCACCTCGCCTTCGTCGTTGGGCCGACCACCGGAGCAGAGTTAACTTGTCGTCAGTGGTCGGCCCGACGGAATACCCCCTACGTGGGGTACCCTCCCATCGACCGACGTGACCCTCCCTCGGGGAGGACGTCGATCTTTCCTCACGCGGCCTCGGCTAGGGCGATAATGATGATGTTAGTGGTTATTATAAAGACCTATCGTACCACGTTCATGGGTTTGATAGAATAAAACTTTATGCTATTTAAAAATTTCTCGTGTGATGGCGGAGTAAGAATTTACTACAAATTTTACACTTGGGTGTAGTAAAAAGCGATTAAGAGATGTAACATGCAAGAGAAGTTGACACATATATGCAAGAGCAGTTACCTTGTCTTGTATAGATGTGACTCGTAAGTTATCATCTCTTGCATAGATATGACTCATAAGTTATCTACTATTGCCTAGATGTGTCTCCTAAGTTATCTTCCCTGGCATAGTTGCGGCTCGCAAGCTACCTTTGCATAGTGTTTCTCGTAAGTTACTTACGTCTTGTATGGATGTGACTCGTGAGTTACCGTTTCTTGCATAGTATTTCTCGTAAGTTACTTTTGCATAGACGTGACTCGTAAATTAGCTTCTCTTGCATAGATGTGACTCGTAAGTTATCTTCTCTCGCATAGACGTGACTCGTAAGTTATCTTCTCTCGCATAGTTGTGACTCGTAAGTTACCTTTTCTTGCATATATGTGACGCCTAAGTTACCTCCTTTTGCATAGATGTGAATCATGACTTAAAACTCAATACCAACACGTCTGCTCGGTATGGTATTGGTCAATATCCCTCCTTTGGGGGGACAACTTGAGCCCAATGGTACTCTACTATATTATATATATACATTTTTTTTTATTGCAAACGGTGGCAGACTAGCAAACAGTACACCTGATGGTAAGTGTTGCTGCCGCTCATGGACCTTTACAAGGCCGCTGCCTACCGCGAAGAAAGTGAAGGAAGTGTCAATGCGTGCATTGAGGCTCAGTGATACCAAAATCCTCCACACGCAAACACCCTCAGAAAGTTGGGCTTCCGGCTCTCTCGCTCACCGAACGAAGCGCAGTAACAAATTGCTACTGCTCAGACGTCGATTTTCTGCGAGAGCGTGGTACTACCCCGGACGGACCGGCCCGCGGCTGTGGACAGATAACTGTCGACAGTGTGCTCCTACCACTCTTCATCATCATCATCATCATTTCAGCCTATTGCCGTCCACTGCTGGACGTAGGCCTCCCTCATATTGCGCCACAATGTGCGGTCCTGTGCCGCCTGCATCCAACGACGTCCAGCAACTTTCACTAGGTCGTCGGTCCACCTAGTGGGGGGGCGTCCTACACTGCGTCGTCCGATGCGTGGTCGCCACTCGAGAACCTTTCTTCCCCAGCGGTTGTCGGTTCGTCGAGCGATGTGGCCTGCCCATTGCCACTTCAGCGTGCTAATTCTTCGTGCTATGTCGGTTACACCCGTTCTTCTGCGGATTTCTGTATTCCGGATTCTATCTCGCAGAGAAATCCCGAGCATAGCCCGTTCCATAGCACGCTGAGCGACTTTGAGCCTTGATATGAGGCCTACATTTAGGGACCACGTTTCCGTGCCGTAAGTCATCACTGGTAACACACACTGGTCGTAGACCTGTGTTTTCAGACACTGAGGTATGTTGGACGAGAAGATCCTCTTAAGTTTCCCGAACGCTGCCCAACCGAGTTGGATTCGTCGGCTGATCTCTTTCTCGAAATTGGATCTACCTAACTGGACTGTTTGTCCTAGGTAAACATAGTGATTGACAACTTCGAGAATCGCATTGCCAACTAGGACCGGTACAGGAATGACATGGGTATTTGACATGACTTTCGTCTTGTCCATGTTCATTCGTAGACCCACTAGTTGGGATACCCTGCTGAGATCATTGAGCATAGTGCCAAGGTCCTCCATGGATTCTGCCATAACGACGATATCGTCTGCGAATCGAAGGTGAGTGATGTATTCGCCGTTAATGTTGATGCCGAGTCCAGTCCAGTCTAAGAGCTTGAAGACATCTTCCAGTGCAGTGGTGAACAGTTTCGGAGAGATGACATCTCCCTGTCTCACGCCTTTCTGCAACTGGATCGGTTTCGTACTCTTATCCCGGATACGGACTGACATTGTGGCGTTCCTATACAAACACTTCAGCACTTCGATATAGCGATGGTCGATTTGGCACCGCTGAAGGGACTGCAGCACCGCCCAAGTTTCGACTGAATCAAAGGCTTTCTCATAGTCCACAAACGCTAAGCACAGGGGCCGATTATACTCCTCGGTCTTTTGTATAATCTGCCGAAGCGTGAGGATATGGTCTATGGTGCTATAGCCTTTTCGGAAGCCGGCTTGTTCGGGCGGCTGGAAGTCATCGAGCTTGCGCGTGAGTCGATTGGTAATGACCCTCGAAAACAACTTATAAACATGGCTCAGGAGTGAGATGGGTCTGTAGTTCTTTAAAAGAGCTTTGTCACCCTTCTTGAAGAACAGCACCACCACACTCCTGGTCCACGACTCTGGAACGTCGCCCCCGAGGATAACGGAATTAAATAGCTTCTGAAGGGCTATTAATACCGGCTTGCCGCCCGCCTTCAAAAGCTCTGCCGTAATTCCGTCATCTCCCGGTGCCTTACCGTTACGTAGTTGTTTGAGAGCCATTCTGATCTCGTACAAGCTGATGTCCGGGATTTCTTCGGTATAGTGCCGAGTTAGCTTGGATCTGGGATCTTGGACCAAGCCGACAACAGGATTTCGGGATGATTTGTATAACTGTCCATAGAACCTTTCGACCTCTCCCAAGATCTCACTTTGGGATGAAATGACAGTGCCGTCATCGGTCTTCAGCTTAGTCATTTGGCTTTTCCCAATAGACAGATCTTCTGCGAACACTTTCGAGCCACGATTCCGCTCTATCGCTTCTTTAATACGGAACGTATTAAATCGGCGAGTATCGCGACGCACAGACCTGGAGATCTGTCTATTTAGCTGCCTATGTTTGGACCAATCGGCTGCAGACTGCACCGTCATCTCTTTTCTCCGCTCCATGAGCTCGAGAGTCTGGTCAGAAAGTTTTTTAGGTCTATTAACGCGGTGAGCCTTGAAAAATTTCGACCCAACCGCGTGGACAGTTTCCACGAACCTGTTGTTCATATCGTTCGGAGATTCGCACTCGTCCAGACATTGGAAGCGATTATGTAGTTCGAGTTGAAAGTTTTCGAGGTTCTGGTATTGGACAGATGTAGGTCGGAGTGTAGACTTCATCAAGCGTGACCGCTCGACTTTTGTATGGATATTCAATGTGCCTCGTACCATCCGGTGATCGCTCCCAGTTTTAATTCTGCTGATCACTGAGACATCATTGAATATCTGTCGTTTGTCTGACAAGATGAAGTCTATCTCATTTTTTGTTGAACCATCGGGGCTAATCCAGGTCCATTTCCTTTGTGGCTGCTTCCTGAAGAAAGAATTCATCATAAAGAGGCTTTCCTTCTCCAGAAAATCAGCCAGTTTCTGGCCCCTCTGGTTTCTCTGTCCATATCCATGTTTCCCCACTCTCAACTCATCATCACTCCCTTTACCTATTTTCGCGTTAAAGTCTCCCATAACCACCGTGAAGTGGGTTTTGGACGCGTGTATGGCTTTCGAGATGTCCTCGTAAAATGCCTCCACTTCGTCGTCGGAGTATGTCGAGGTCGGTGCGTATACCTGTATAACCTTCAGCGAATACCTCTTGGTAATTCTGAGTATAAGGTACGCTACCCTTGTCGACACACTCTCGATCCTCTCCACGTTGTCTATGAGAGACTTACGAACGATAAACCCTATACCACCTTGGGACGGGTGATCGCCCTCCCGGTAGAAGAGCAAGTTTCCAGACTGGAGGATTATCGTGCCCTCGCCCTCTCTTCGCACTTCTGATAATCCTACAATGTCCCAGCGGATTTTGCTCAATTCCTCTTCCAGCTCGATGACCCTCTCGTCAGTCCTGAGTGTCCGAATGTTGTGTGTTACCAGGGCCAAGGGTCGTTTTTGTTGGTAGCCGGATCGCTGCCGGAGATTCCTCGCACCCCCCGCTCCACCACTACTGGGCCCGCCACCAAAATGAGCCCGTAGCGTACCGGAGCCGCCGTGACTGGGGGCCATTTTTTTGTTGTACGCCATTTTTAAAAAAAGGGGATATTGCCGTAATCGCCACGCTTGGCAGGCGGGTTGGCGATCGCAGTATGGATGTTTTACGTTTCCCAGGAGAGAGCTGCTGCCCACTCTCCTGGTGAACCCTCAGCCGATTTTTACGACTCCCACGGGCAAGTAAGGGGTGGCGACACATGTATTCTCAAACCGTCGCCACACGGCCATGGCCACCACTCTTAATTATCTTATACTCTACCGACTCTTTCACGGGGAGTGCTCCAAGGAACTGTTTGACTTGGTACCACCGTCACCATTCTACCAACGTACCACTCGACACCGCAGCAAAGTTCATCCATTTCACCTGGAAACGATATGGTCTTCAATTGTACGTTTCTAGCGATCATTTCTCCCACGTACGTGCAAGCTCTGGAATGAACTACCTGCTGCTGTGTTTCCCGAGCGCTATGACGTCCTTCTTTAAACGAGGTTTAAGAAGAGCATTTACTTCACGGTAAGCAACGGCCTGGCTGTGCCCCTGGTATTGCAAAGGTCCATGTGCGGTAGAATCACTTACCATCAGGTGTGCTGCCTACTCGTTTGTCACCATCGGCAATAAAAAAAAAAAAGAAAAAAATGGGATGGAGATAATAAATACCGATTCCATTACTTCCAGAGCGTACAAGTAGATATGTGACGCTGTTTGCGGGGATGTCTCGAGGGGTCTCTGTATGTCGATGCTGGAGACGAGCCGCCGCTCAACGTCTGGCGCAGTCCTGGCGTCGATTGGACCGTCATACATTGCCGGCTCTCACCCGAAGCTTGGCTGGAGAGGCACCAAGACAGGTCAATGTTAATTTGGAATATCCCTTTCTCTAAAAATATAACCACATTTGGATTTCATTTTTTTTAATGGTTCTGCAAACTTAATTGTCACTTCAGCCCATACACGTGCCATTGTTGAACTCAAGTCTCCTTCACAGTAGGAGGGAAATTGACCTTACTATACCATGCTGGTCAGACAGGTTGGTATAGGGTTTTATTACGAGTTTTCTTCTCTTGCATAGATGTTATCATCATTCATCATCATTTCAGCCCATATACGTCCCACTGTTGGGCTTGGGCCTCCTCCATAACGGAAGGGTAATTGACCTACTATACCACGCTGGTCAGACGTGTTGGTATAGGGTTTTATTTCGAGTTTGCCTTCTCTCGCATAGATGTTATATGCGTTTTATCTCCCTTAGTCGTCTCGTACGATCACCTACGGGTAAGATAGGGGGTGGTGAATTGTATTCTTACTCCGTCACCACCAGAACTAACCACATAAATTAATTATGGAGTTAATAACCATTTAAACCGTGTAAAAATGTTACCTTTTTTTTGGGTCGGTTACGGTCGACGCACTCCTCGCACCATTCCGTCCGGGGCGACAGAGGGGCGTAAGCACGCACACCGGCAACCCACCCGAACACCATGTCGCCTTTGTCGTTGGGCCGACCACCGGAGCAGAGTGACTTGACCTTGAAAGACCGACGTCCCCCCCTCGGGGAGGACGTTGGTCTTACCTCTCGCGGTCGGCCTCTCGCTGGGTGACGGACTAATTCCCCGGTCCAGTTACCCGCGGCATCGGCTAGGGGTAAAAACGTTACCTAGAGGGTGTTTGCGTGTGGTGGGTTTTGGTGATGCCGTTAGTATCACCGAATCTCATTGCATGCATTCAAACTCCCTTCACTTTCTTCACGGTAGGCAGCGGCTTAGCAAAGGTCCATAAGCGGCAGCAACACTTACCATCAGGTGTGCTGTTTGCTCGTTTACTACCAACAGCAATATTAAGACCACTGAAGTCAAGGAACTCTGCGCCGGTGGTCGACCCAACGACGAAGGCGACGTGCTGTACATGTGGGTTACGGGTGTGCGTGCTTACGCCCCTCTGTCGCCTCGGACGGAGTGGAGCGAGGACTGCGCCGACTTCAAACCAAATAAAAAAAAAAGAAAATTAGAAATGTTAAATTAAACATTTAAAAAACACCCTAAAATACTTATAGTTTAAGAAACAACCCTTAAAAAGTAAAAATAGATATGCTGTGAATTTTTGAAGATTTTGGTTCTCTGGAGACCATTCTGATTGCAGTATCAGGTTGAAGTTATCAATTAATTGTCATTTAACGATTATACTGGGCACACATGAAACACTTAATCGAGTAATCAATATCGGTCCAGCCGTTTAGGAGGAGTTCAGTGACATACACGCGTACACAAGATATTTATATATAAAGATAGACAATTTGTATTTCAGGTTGACTGGTTGACAAATGTATTAAAATTGGATACACCATTGGCTGAGCTGACGAGACTTTACACAGACCTTCTGCTATCCTTGGAACCTTCACCTAGTAAAGTGAGTATTATTTCATTCACCTTAGCCCAAATACGTCCCACTGTTGGGCTCTGACCTCCTCCAGAATAGGAGGGAAATTGACCTTACTACATTGATCAGATGGCTTGGTATAAGGTTTTATTTCGAGTTTTCCTTCTCTTTCATAGATGTTATATGCATATTGTAATTCTTAATCGTGGTTAACCCATGAGTAAGGGGGTGATGATTTGTTTTCTTACTGATAGTCTATTGTGGAGGAGGCTCGAATCTAGCTGGTGGACCTATATACTAATTAGGCGAGCGTGGGCCTACGTATGACAACCAAATTTTCACTCGTAATGTCGTTCTTCGTGATCTTCTGTGGTGACGGAGACAGAATACAATTCACTGCCCGTGGATGTCGTCAAAGACGACTAAGGGATAATAAGCATATAAAAACTATGAAAGAGATGGAAAACTCGAAACAAAACCCTATACCAACCTGTCTCCTAGCCGAGGCTGCGGGTGACCAGACCGGGGACTTTAGTCCGGTACCTGCAGAAAGGCTGATCGCGCGACGGCGACCGACGTCCCGGGACAGGGACGTCGAGAGGTGAGGGTACCCGAAAGGGTATTCCGTCGGGCCGACCACTGAGGACAAGGAACTCGGCACTGTTGGTCGGCTTAACGACGAAGGCGACGTGGGTACGGGTGGGTTACGGGCCCGCGCGCCGTCCTTCCGTCGCCCCGGATGGAATGGACCGCGTGTGCGCTTACCATAGCCCACCCATAAAAAAAAATACCAACCTGTCTGACCAGCATGGTATAGTTTTTCCCTCCTATTGTGGAGGAGGCTCGAGCCCAATAAGAGGACGTATATGAGCTGAAATGATGATAAAGACAGACTTATGTGTATCAGTGAACCAGTTGTGACTCTTCACTGAGCTGTTCCTCTCATCCCAGACCTTGCAGCATATAATCTACTACCACCTTTCCTTCACAGGTGGTATCAGCGAATTTAAAGCTGTGCTCATCTCCAGAAGAAGGGATTCTTCTTTTAACGGATTTAAGAAGGGATATAGATGATTTTGTAACCAGCATTCAAGCGATCATCAAAGCACCTAGGCAGAATAAAGGTATACATTCAGTTTTTTTATTGCCTTGCCGGCTTAAAGTCGCTCAGCGTGCTATGGAGCGGGCTATGTTCGGGATTTCTCTGCGAGATAGAATCCGAAATACGGAAATCCGCAAAAGAACGGGTGTAACCAAGATAGCACGAAGAATTAGTATGCTGAATTGGCAATTGCCAGGACACATCACTCGACAAACTGATAACCGCTGGGGAAGAAATGTTCTCGAGTAGGACGGACCCCCCCACTAGGTGTAGTAAAAGAAAAACCATAATTTACTTTATCGTGGGTATAGTAAAAGTTTTCGTGTGGTGACGGAGTAAGAATACAATTCATCACTCCCTATCTTGCACGTGGATGTTGTAAAAAAACGACTAATGGCCGGTTTCTGAGGTACTTTTAATCAGAGTTTAACCGTTCGATAGCGCCATCGGTTCAATAACTTGTCGAATTGCGTTTCTGAACACAACATCATACGACAAACCAAAGTTAAACTTGGTTTAACTTAACCGACCAAAAAGGGACGTTTATCGATTCGATAAGTATTGTTTGTAGTTCTGACAGAACTAACCTAAAACCATTTTGTGATTTTTGTTTAGGTTATTTTTGGATTTTCATTTTGTAATAATATGTTAGTCAATAATAGCTATACATATTTACTAATACCAATAGTTCATCGGAGTTTGATGCGGCAATTCTGGAGGTTATTTTTATTATGTCCATATCTTTAAACTTAACAAAATAGGTACATTCGGAATGGTCACAAATGAAGAATTTAAAGTGAGCTAGGTATAGCTTTCACAAAGGTAGTGTGGTGTATCTTTGTGAAATATTCCATCACAACCGCTCCTGTTGCTAATAGTAAATTCACTTTATCCGTATTGAACCAAATTGTTATTCCCATTCGTTTCCACGCTACAGTTCCTTTCCAAAAAGGTTGTTATTCGCGACGACATTTTGACGACATAAACAAAACAGCATGCACAAACAAAACAAAAAGTTTTTTTTTATTGTAATGTAACGATTTGACAATGCTGTCGCTCATTCATACGTCCGTTGAGTTGTAATGAATTAACTTATTTAATGATTAAAACATTGTTAATACACATATTTACTTTCTTAAACTTATTTATATTAATAATATTGGTAATAAAGATGAAATAAAATGAAAAAATCAATTGTAAACTGAGTCTTGTTAAGAGCCCCATCTAGTGACAATTTAAGAAACCAGTTATCGGTTTCATAGTTATTTGACAGCACGTGGGGTATTCAGAAACGCAGCGTAAGTTATCGAGCGTTTATCTTACGCTTAACTTTATTGAACCAATAGCTATTGACAGTTTAACTGAGGATCTCAGAAACCGGCCATAAGTGATATAATACACATATAACATCTATGCAAGAGAAGGAAAACTCGAAATTAAGCCCTATACCAACCCATCTGACTAGCGTGTGAGCCGAAATTAAAATGACTACATCATTCATGTAGTAAAAGATACGACTTCATGAAAGTCGCAGGGAATCGTTGGATGTAAGTGGCATAGGACTGTTCCGAGTGGCATTCTCGTGGGGAGACTTATGTCCAGTGGACGTCTGTAGCCTGATGGATGGATGGAGTAAAAGATAATTAATGGCCGGTTTCTGAGATACTTTTAACCGGAGTTTAACCATTCGATAGTGCTATCGGTTCAATAACTTGTCAAATTGCGTTTCTGAACACGACATTATATGACAAACCACAGTTAAACTTGGTTTAACTTAACCGACCAAAAAGGGGCGCTTATCGATTCGATAAGTATTGTTTGAAGTTCTGTCAGAACTAACCTAAATCCATTTTATAATTTTTGTTTAGGTGAATTTGGATTTTCATTTTCTACTCATACTTAGGTTAGTCAATAATAGTTATGAACACCATTATATATTTATGAATACTAGTAGTTCATCGCAGTCTGATGCAGTAATTCTGGAGGTTATTTTAACAAATCACAGAAATTCATTCGGAATGGTCACACATGAAGAATTTAAAGTATGCTAGATATCGCTTTCACAAAGGTACTGTGTTATATCTTTGTGAAATTATCAACTGCTCCTGTTGCTACCTAATAGTAAATTCACTTTAGCCGTGTTGAAGCAAATTTTTATTCCCTTTCGTATCTACGCTACATACAGTTCCTTGCCAAAAAGGTAGTTATTCGGGGCGACATTTTGACAACGTAAACAATACAGTACGCACAAACAAAACAAAAAAGTTTTTTTTATTGTAATGTAACGATTTGACAATGATGTCGCTTACAACAGATTACGACAGGAACTAGTATGGCATAAAGTATTAATAAAATATTACAATTTTTTTTCCAGAAAATGATGATTTTTTATTCAATAAACATTTATTTTCATTAGTATACACTATAGGCATGTGTTTAGGTTAATAAGTTATTTTGAGCTCACAAGATGGCGTTGTACAAAATTCTAAAATAGGTTCGTTACACAAATGTACATATCAAAGCGTGGCGTTAACGCCACGCCAACGATCAGGTTCACCCTCGCCTATAGATGTTTTACTTATAAAAATTAGAAATTCTTCAGGCGTCAGTTTGGCTGTGATACTGGTATTGCTGATTTCCTGAACAACTATCACTTAGCATTTTGGCATACCTATGCTTCTACCAAAAGCCTATGCATCATTTTCCACTTAAAACATATAATGAGCCTACGACATTGGAATTAGGGACACGATATTGAAAAGAAACTATCGATACTGTACTCATGAGTAGTATCGAAGCAAAAGTATCGATACTGCAAAGTATCGAATACTCATACTTTTCCTAGAATCTATATCGTGATGAGGTTTTTTCTTTTTTTTTTAGAAATTTCACAGTCTGTGAACGGATTAAAATATTTCGAGCCACATTTAAGAAGTTTCATAACGTTTGAACTAGATGGCGTTACCATAAACATGAGCCGTAAGGTTAAGTTTAACATGAATAATTACTACTATTTATTCAATGTGATATCTGCCAAAAATTACACGTTGAGTAAAAGTATCGAATCCAAAGTATCAAATACAAAAGTACTTGATACCCAAAAGTATCGAAATTTTTTCGTGTCCCTATGCATCATTTTCCGCTTAGAAGGCACAATGAGCCCACGACATTGAAATATAACAAGAATGTAGCTGATAGCCTGAATATTTTTCCAGAGAACCTTCAACCTTCCGTACTCCGTGAATTCGGCAGGGCAGCGTATGCACCTCTCAGAGAATTGCTACCAAAATATACGGAGATGCAAACTCAACTGTTCGTCGCGAACCTTCAAGATCCACAGCTGAAACAGGTATCTTCATCATTTCAGCTCATATACGTCCCACTGTTGGGCTCGAGCCTCCTCCACAATAGGAGGCAAATTGACCTTACTATACCATGCTGGACAGACATGTTGGTACAGCATTTTATTTCGAATATTCCTTTTCTCACATAGTTGTTATATGCATATTATATCCCTTAGTCGTATTTTACGACATCCATGGGCAAGGTAGGGATTGGTGAATTGTATTCTTACTCCGTCACCATATGGAAGCTTTCCAAGAATGACATCATGAGTGAAAATTTGGTTGTCATACGTAGGCCCACGCTCGCCTAATTGATATTACAATTGGAACTGATTTCCAATATATGCCAGTTCAAATCCCACGCGTGTCAATCATTTGCCTCTTGTTTAAATAAGTTTTTTTTAATAACTTGCCATATTTATTGCTACTAGTGGTCGCCGTGTGGTCGAAATTTGGCCATAATTCATTTTAATTAATTTTTGTGCTACACAATTTTCTTTAATTTTATTTATGTACTAGCAACCTGCCCTCGCTTCGCTTCGGTTTCAGTCGCCTTACTCGCGTAGTTCCTGAAAGTAGAGGGTGAAAATTAAAAAATGCTGAAACACGTGTTTATTCATATTTACTAAAGACTATTTTTGGCGAATTTGAAGGAAATCGATGTAGATTTTTTTTTCTCCTTATACAAACTTTGTTGCTGCGGTTTACCCCCTAGACGTTGAATTTAAAAAAAAATCCTTTCTTAATGGGTTTCTACGTCACGCAAAGAAACTAATGTCAAAAGTTCATGTTTCTGGCTTCAGTAGTTTCGGCTCCGTGATAAGTCAGTAAACTGACATCTTTCTACCTATTTTACACCCTTAGAGGATGAAAATGGACAAACGCTGAAACACGTGTTTATTTATTTTTATTAAAGAGTATTTGTGCTTAATTTGAAGACGGTAGCGATAGACGATTTTTTTTTCTTTCCATACAAACTTTGCCGTTGCGTTTCATCCCCTTAGGAGTAGAATTTCAAAAAAATCTTTGTTATGGAGTGCCTACGTCATGAAATGAAACTACTATCTAAGTTTCATTTTTCTAGCTTCAGTAGCTTCGGCTCACCCTGTTCCTTTATTTGTGTATTATTGTTAACGCCCCCGCAACACCCCTTGTAGGTAGAATTTCGTAAAATCCGTTCTTAGCTGACCTCTACTTGACGAAAGGAATATTTCTGCCAAATTTCAAGTCTGTGCGCCTTATGGTTCCAGAGATATGGTGATGAGTCAATATATCGTTCGCAAAACCCGCCTCTCCTATATATATATATAGATAATTGTAAATTGAGCGAACTGTATTTCACTAATAACTAATATATAAGCCCAAATCTCTATTAGACATTGTCATTATAATTATGATTGTTTGACATTCAGTTCGATCAGAGATTTTAACCGTAAACAAAAGTGTATAAGCGTTGCTACGCAACACACTCACACAAACGTGTGTGTGTGTGTGTGTAGCGATTGTGTTGTAGTGTGCGTAATGCAGGGTTGGGTTGATTAAAATCACGATTAAAATCATGATTTAAATCGCTTGATTTTTAAAATTAAAATCATGATTTAAATGATTTTTTTTTCCTTTTTATTCAGAACCAGATAACAACACAACAAAAGTTTTCTCAAAAATCAAAAGAAGTATCTGCTTTTAGCAAAAACAACAAAAAAGAAGTACATAATTCCAAATTCTTAAACTAAACGTAACACCTAAATTTTATTACCGTATATTTTCAGTCTATTCATTTTCATTATACAATTTAAACAAAAACACGAGTTTTCCTCCTTTTTCTATGCCTAATCTGTTTCTAATATCCGAGTGTACAAGACCAAAAGAGCTAAATACGCGTTCTACTGAAGCTGAAGAAGCAGTTGCACACAGGAACTGTTTTATTATTGGCAACTGTTTCAAGATTTCCGGCTCATCATTATGGCGTTAGTGCTTGCTTATATCGATTATTAAATTGTTGTGTTTTTTGTAATGGTAATTCCACAGATTCATCAAAGATATATTGTAAATGTTTCCACTGCTCTACAGTATCTGCGATAGTAGCATTTTTCCTCTGCACAGTATCAAGAGCAACTGATATAGGTTTTAAAATGTTTAAATAATCTTGCGCTGCATGTTTAATCGCAATATTTGAAACTTTTCGGTAAATAGTGGAATCAATCTCGTTTTTATTTTCATCGCAGATTTTTAATATGATGTCCCACTGAGTGACATACATCTCTAAGCAGTTGCCAAGGCTATTCCATCGCTTGGAAGGACTAAAGCGCTGCCTCCTGCTTGACTGAATTTAGCTCTAGCCAAATGGTTATTTCGAAAATTTTTAACGTCTTTAACTTGAAAGTCCTTGCACAGTAAATTAAAAATATGTGCAGAGCAGCCATAAGTTATAACTTTTGCGTTCGTTTTTTCTTCTAATGTTTTTCTCATAAGTGTCATATTTGCGGCATTGTCTGTCACAAAAGATTTTACGGTACACTTGTATTTTAATTCACATGAAGAAATCAGGTCACAAACTATTTGAGTTAAATATTCTGGCGTATGTGGATTTCCTGATGTGTCTATAGTTTCGTATAGGAGGGCTTGTCCATCTTCAGTGCATATCACTGGTTGCGCACTTCGTTGCGCATATCACTGGTTCGTTGTGCACGTTTGACCACCCATCAATTGACATATTTACGGACTGTCCTGAAAGGGAGGAGAAATATTTTTCTTTTTCCTCTTCATAGATTTCGTCCAAAAGACTTGTTGCTACCGTTTTCCTCGAGGGCGGTGTATAACCAGGCCTTAATAACTGAATGGCTTTTTTCACCTCTAAATTCTCAATACATCTGAAGCTCGAATTAGTAGCAAAAATAGCCTTTGCTATTTGTTTGTCAATTTTATGTTTTTCAGCAGTTGAAGTCCACATTACAAAACTACTCATGGTAGGCTGAGTTTCGATTGCTTTCTTTTTTTGGACTGGCTCAAAAGTTGTTGGACTTGTTGGTGTTGGTACTTTCGTCATGAGTGAACTACAACTTGAGGCAGATGATGTGCTAGCAAAACTGTCAAGCGACATTCGACTCTCTGGAAAGAGAAAAAACATAACTGAAAATTGAAATTGATTAATTATAATTGATGATATATTGATATAGCATTGAATTATTGATTTTAAAATAAAGTTAAAATGTTCAATAGAGATGTAAAAACAAATTTATTTTTTTAAGTTGAAAAAAATTAAAAATTAAGTAAGTATAGAAGAGTAAAGATAATCTTTAATAATTAACCTGGGAAAGGTCGCGTTAAAAAAGTTACATTAAAGGCCACGCCACGTGTTAGATTTCACCTAACATTTAAAAACAAAAAACAATCATATATGCCTAAAATATAAATAAAATAAAATTAATAATTTAATTACCTGTATTCCTCTCTTGATAATTACAAACATCGTGGTGTGCTTTAAGTCTTTGGACTAACCCTTGAATATCTTTCTTGCACTTTCTACAAATAGCCCTACACCCCAATTTATTTGGATTTGTTGTCTTAATATAGAACTGCCATATTGGGTCCTCTTTTCTTCCACTCATTTTACTTTATTTATATGTTTTCACTTCACTTAACTAAACTAGCGAAATGCGCGAACGTCAATTTATAGGTTGAAAAGGAAAACAAGCCTCGACACGACACGACAGGAATATTCTTGCAAAAAGCACAACAAACGCGTTCGTGCCTCACTCGGCACTGTATAGTGAGTGAGTGTATAGGACAGAAGGAAAACAAATCGCGACAAGAATTTTCTTGCAAGAAGCGCGACAAATGCGTTGTCACAAGTTTTTGAGGCGCAAATTGTATTATAATTTTTAGACTTATACATTAAAATAATTAACAATAATTTCAAAGAATCAAAATGTTCAAATTTAAAAAATCAAATAAATCATGATTTTTTTTAAAAAATCAATGGTTTTTGATTTTTTTAATAAAAATCAGATTTTGCCCAACCCTGGCGTAATGCCTTTAATTTAATGTGTTTCTAATCCGTTATTACATGAAATTTCAATTTTATGCACTTCTCCTCATTATATACATCAACTGTGCCAAATTTCATACTTGTCCATCCACATAATTTTCGTAAAAAGGGGTACAAAGTTTTTGCTTCACGTATTTATATATAGATATCTCAGTAATTTAGTTCCTAG
This sequence comes from Lymantria dispar, assembly GCA_032191425.1. Classification (NCBI taxonomy): domain Eukaryota; kingdom Metazoa; phylum Arthropoda; class Insecta; order Lepidoptera; family Erebidae; genus Lymantria; species Lymantria dispar. The sequence goes on from CM063471.1 coordinate 11,340,508, forward strand.
AAGCTTATAATTTTAACAAAATGAAACCCGACTTCAAACTAGACTAAATTGAAATGATACCACACAGGAAGCACTAGCTTTCAAATAAAAAAAATATTCATCAAAATCGGTTCATCCAATCGAAAGTTCTGAGATAACAAATATAAAAAAAAAACAGTAGAATTGAAAACCTCCTTTTTTGCAGTCTGTTAAAAACCACAATATCTTCAGAGAATCCACCGAGAAACGAAAAGTTATTTTTTTCCTCCAACCGAATATTCAAGTCCCTTATCTCAAAATTATTACAGCGAACGAAATTGTTAATAATTATTTCTTCTCTATTCCACAGGATGATCTTCTAGAACAGTCTAGAGCGATACTAGTGGTGGCAGAACGCTGCGAGTCCTGGTTATCGACAGCCCATAACAAAGCGAAGAAGATAGCTGGTGATGCGATGTGGGCGGTCTATTCACCTGCTGTTGAGGTATTTAGCAGTTGACCAATAAATACTAAATGAAGAAGTCCCACTGTTGGGCTCGAGCCTCCTCCACAATGGGGAGGAAATTGAATTGCTATACTGCACTGGTCAGACCTGTTGGGTTTTGTTTCGAGTTTACCTTCTCTTGCATAGATAGAGAAAAAAACCACACAAGGTCAGACGTGTACAGGGTTTTGTTTCGAGTTTACCTTGTCTTGCATAGATGTTATATGCATATTATATCACTTTTTTTCTGTTTTTTTTTTCTTTCATTTTTTGGGTGGGTCGCGATCGGCGCACTCCTCGCACCACTCCGTCCGGGGCGACAGAGGGGCGTAAGTACGCACGCCCGCAATCCACCCGAACACCACGTCGTCTTCGCCGTTGGGCCGATCACCGGAGCAGGGTTACTTGTCGTCAGTTGTCGGCCCGACGGAATACCCCCTAGTTTACCCTCACACAAGTCTGAGCTCGGGCCCAGCGTTCGGAACCGTACGATAATTATCGTACACATACGATAATTTTGTGCCTACGTACGATGTACGATAGCATATTATTATCGTACGCAGATTGTACGATAATTTCTATCATGATGCAAAATTTGAGAATTTATATTATTTCACTCATGCGCTGATAGTCTAAATCGCAGTAGCATGATTTTATTTTGCCCAATAAAATCTTGGAAAAATACCGGGAAATACAAGTTCCCTATTCCTATTGGTTCTTACGATCCGCTCTGCTAAGTTTCACCACTGCCGATACTGTAACTTAGTTCAGGTCTGTACCACGTGTAAAACATTTGGGTTTCAGTGTTCTGTTGATTTGACAGCGGTGATTTAAAAAAGATAAACTATAGAGTACTTGCATGCATATCAATATTGCAATTTATATGATTTATTTATCTATAATAGACATTATCCTAAAAAAGACGATAATTTCGATCCATGTACGATAATTTTACGCCCCTGGTACGATAGTCAGTCCACTTCAAGTTGCTAACGCTGCTCGGGCCTCTTCCACAGAGGGAAGGAAATTGACTAGAGAAAAAACCACGCAATGTCAGACGTGTTGGTATAGGGTTTTGTTTCGAGTTTACCTCGTCTTGCACAAATGTTATATGCATATATATCCCTTAGTCGTCTTTTACGACATCCACGTGTAAGAAAGGGGGGTGGTAAATTGTACCACTCCCTAGTTATCACACATTTTTTATACATCTAAAATCATCAGTTTTAACCATATTACAAAATTTCATAGGTCTCGTGAATACTCTCTTCATAACAGCAAGTCAAGACCATTACTTGAGCGCTGACAACCAAATTGCGATTCCTCAAGGAATTTGCCATTTCTTGTATAGTTGTTATGCGTATAATATCCCTTAGTCGTCTTTTACGACATCCACGGGATGGTCGGGAGTGGTGAATTGTATTCTTACTCCATCACCACCCGAAAATATAGAGCGTATCCCAAATCTTTTGACAGAGGTGGACATGGGTAGAGTTTTGCTTTGCCCGACTAGGAAAAAAATCTAACGCTCTTAGTAGCCTTTTACTACAACCACGACCAAAGTTGGTTAGTAGTATTCGTAACTATTACCATCACATCAAATCATCATTATCAGTTCAGTCCACCGCCGTCCACTGCTAGATGTAGGCCTACATCATATTACGCTACAGAGGGCGGTCCTGTGCCGCCTGCATCTAACGACGCCCAGCAACTTTCACCGGTGTGCCTACTCTTGAATCTCGATTCCAGTCCTAAATCCAATCGCAGCTCGAATTTGAGCAATTTGGTACTCTTGAAAGCGACACTAGCACCCGATTGGTATCAAATTCGGTGGATTTTTTATTAAACTAAATGAATTCGACTCGTTGCTTAAGTCAAATATTTGCTATTCCCGACGTGATTTTGACGTAGTTTAAAATCGTTAATGTTGTACAATATCAAGAAAGCGTCTTTGTGGTGATCGAGTTTGGTAACGTTATTAATTTAAAGTAATAAAATACGACATATTTGGTGAAAATAACGGCAAACGCGAGGTATTCATTCTTGATTTTGTTTAAGAGTACCAAATATAAGTTTGGTGAGATTGGAATTGAATCGGATTCAAAATTAGAATTGATTTCAAGGGTAAGCCCGCTGGGCGTCGGTTCACCTAATTTCGTCTTACACTGCATCGTCTGAGACGTGGTCGCCACTCGAGAACCTTTCTTCCCCAGTCGCTTCGTCGAGCGATGTGTCCTGCTCATTGCCACTTCAACATGCTAATTCTTCGTGCTATATCGGTTACACCTGTTCTTCTGCAGATTTCCGTATTTCGGATTCTATCTCGCAAAGAAATTCCCATAGTCCGCTCCATATCAAGCTGAGCGATTTTGAGCTTGGCCATGAGGTCTACATTTAAGTACTACGATTTTACAAGCGTTTGTAATCAAATCATGCAAGTTAAATTTGATCCACTGCCCGGTCTTTGATTGAGCTGAAATTGTGCATACATGTATAAATCGGATGACAATGCAATATTATTGTGCTATAGAGCTGATCTGATGATGAACCTGGAAGCTGGCCATAGGAACTCCGTAATTAAACAACGCAACCCCACGGAGTTTGGACTCATTTAATTCGTCTTGACGAGTACTTTGATACTATATGGTAACCAGGGTCTGATGATGAACCTGGATTTCCCGCTTCGGTTTTAGTCGTTTTACCCGCCTAGTTCCCGTTCCCGTGGGAATACCGGGATAAAATATAGCCGAGTTTTCTCCCTGATATTATAGCTTTCCATTGGTGTAAGAATTTTTGAAATCGGTCCAGTCGTTTTGAAGATTACCCGGAACAAACAGACAGACAGACAGACTAAAATAATATAAAGTGATTTTTATTCATATGTATAGTGCAAATAATCGTGTGAGCATGAAAAAAGCCTATTATTTTGACATTACAAACACATTCCAATTTTATTTATTGGTATAGATAATAATATTAAAAAAAAAAAAGGTTTTTTTCATTAATTTATTATCTTTCCACGTTTTTCAAATTGATATTTCAAATTTCCAGAACCTCATTTCTATACTATCCAACTTGGTATCGTCACATAGTCGCCGGATAGAGACAGAGTTCTTGCAAGCTGTAACAGCTGGACAGAATACTGGTGTGCTATCCACCAGCTTCCCAGCTGCTTTACTATTGGAGTCTGCCGTCACAACTATTCTTGATACCTTGGCTAATGGACCGAAGGATGAAGGTAAGGTTTCGTTGTAACTTGCCGTCTTCTGGTATTTTAGCATTCGTCATTTCAGCTCATATACGAACCAGTGGGTTCGCCTAGGCTCAAGCCTCCTCCACAATAGGAGGGAATGTGACCCTACTATCCCATGCTTCTGTGTGGTGACGGAGTAAGTATACATTTCACCACCGATCACCATCTGTGTGCCTACTCTTGAATCTCGATTCCAATGCTAAATCCAATCACAGCTCGAATTTGAGCATATTTGATACTCTTGAAAGCGACACTAGCGCACAACTGGAATTAAATTGGGTGGCATATTTTTGAACTAAATATTAGATATTATTAGATATTATTTATTTATTTTATTTATTTAAGACAACACCCTGCACTAAGGAAATAATCCTTGTATTGCGGGGGATTTTACAAATATATAATTAACGGACACAAATTACATCCAGACTCAGAACAACAATTTGTGGTTCGCACAAAGTGTTGTCCCGCGTGGGATTCGAACCCCCGACACTGGCGCTGTAGGTCGCTATCTTAACCACTACGCCATCTGTGCAGTCAAATGAATTCGACTCGTCGATTAAATCAAATATTTGCTACTCCCGACGTGATTTTGACGTAGTTTAAAATCGTTAATGTTGCACAATTTCGAAAAAGCGTCTTTGTGGTGATTGAGTGCGAAAACGTTATTTAAAGTAAGAAAATACGACACATTTGGTGAAAATAACAACGTCAAACGCGAAGAATTTATTCTCGATTTTGTTCAAGAGTACCAAATATAAGTTTGATGAGATTGGAATTGAATCGTATTCGAAATTAGAATTGATTTCAAGAGTAGGTACACTGGTCCGAAAAGACAACTAAGGAATTTAATATGCAAATAATATCTACATATTTAAGAGTGGTAGGAGCACACTGTCGACAGTTATCTGTCTACAGCCGCGAGCCGGTCCGTCCGGGGCAGTACCACACTGAGCAGAAAACCGACGTCTGAGTAGTAGCAATTTGTTACTGCGCTTCGTTCGGTGAGCGAGAGAGCCGGCAGCCCAACTTTCTGAGGGTGTTTGTGTGTGGAGGGTTTTGGTGATGCCCTTGGCATCACAGAGCCTCAATGCACTCATTCACACTCCCTTCACTTTCTTCGCGGTAGCCAGCGGCCTTGTAAAGGTCCATGAGCGGCAGCAACACAACCATCAGGTGTACTGTTTGCTCGTTTGCCACCGTTTGCAATAAAAAAATATGTAAGAGAAGGAAAACTCGAAATAAAACCCTATACCAACTTGTCTGATCAGCATGGTATTCATCATTCACCGTTCAATCATTCATTCGCAGCCCATATAAGTCCCACTCATCATCATCTTGATCTTATCCCAATTACTTGGGGTCGACGCAATATGTCATCTGTGTCATTTGACATATTGCAAAAAGTTTCGGCAATGACTTTTATGACCGGCCGCCTGCCTGACGTCAACCCTCCTTGGGAATGTAATCGTTGACCCAAATGGTACCAGATGGAGTTGGTCCGGGTCAATCTAGGGCTCTTAGTCGTCTTTTACGACACCCACGAGCAAAGCAAGGGTTGGTAGTATTTGAAGCCGCTACCACACAGCATTGTTCAGAGACTGCGTTCAGCGCTGGTCAGATATGTTGGTATAGGGTTTTATATAGAGTTTACCTTCTCTTGCATAGATGTTATATGCATATCAAATCCCTTAGTCGTCTTTTATGACACCCATGGGTAAGAGACTGCATGGTGAATTATATTCTTACTCCATCACCACACGGACGCATGGTAATGTCAATTTCCCTCCTACTGTTGCGCTCGAGCCCAGCAGTGGGACGTATATGAGCCGAGATGAAACCGACTTTACAGACAAACAATTTCTTTTTTCTTTTTGGAACGGAGTTCCTTATCTAGACTAGGGCTAGACGGAAAAAATTAAGACCAAAAGTTGTAACGACACTTTTTGCTATAGTTGTAAGCCGTGCGGCGGCGGCGTACGCGTGTTAATAATGTAATTTATACTCGTTCCAACCATTTATTTTACTTTTGACACATGCTTTAGGACGTAACTGTTTCATTATACGCAATTATTAACTTTGAAACGAGTGAACAGAGAAATATATAAACTGCCCAATAATATTTATATATCTTAATTATTACCCACTAAATACATTAATATGCCGTAAATAGCTCTATTCATAAAATTTAAGTGATAATTCATTTCCGTTATAAAAAAAGTTACGTTCTATCGCATCTAGTGACAGGATCAAAAGTATTCGGTGCAAACTAATGAATCGCAAATAATCGATTACACTTATTTGCAGTTAAGTCAGCTGACAACTGAGTTTTGAATTGTTGTAATAGACAACACGTTAAAATTGTATCAGGGAGATATAAAAATCTTCTCATCATACCTATAACATGAAATAAAACAACCAAAATATTTTAATATTATTTTATTATAACGAACCGTCGGATTCTTCATACGAACTCGAATCGTCGCTTGAATCATCTGCAGTGTTTATTATTAACTCTTGTGTAGGTATGTTGTCAAATTCAATTTCCCGATCCCAATCAGAGAATATTATATTTTTTGTCTTGTTGACGACACTCGCCCAGTTCTCAGGCGTCACACTAGCACATGCGTTTTTTAAAAGTTCAAGCATTTTATTTGCTGTGAAAGGAGGAGTTGTGTTGTTTCTTGCGGCGTGTCCTTTGACTTGTGCCCAGATCATTTCAATTGGATTATATTGACAGTGGTACGGAGGAATTCTGATTATAACATGTCCATATTCTGCTGCCATTTCGTCGATGACATATCGTTTTGGCTGCTTTTTACTTTTTAATATTTTAAGTAATTCTACTTTTAGTAGGGATTCGTCCACATCTTCCCCATTATCACGAAGCCAGTTTATAATCTCGTGTTTTTTGTTGGCCTGTGTTGCCATTTTATTAATTTGGCGAGAGTGATAGGGTGCATTATCAATAAATATTGTTGATGGCTCTTCAAGTGATGTAAGCATTTCTCTGAACCACTTTTCATACACGTCCGCATTCATCTCCTCATGATAGTCTCCTGTTTTTTTTTATTTGAACGCTAACAGAGCGTCTGGTACAAATCCCTTTGTAGTTCCCGCATGGCAAATGATGAGGCGTTCACCTTTCCCCATTGGCACTGCAGAAGTAGAAGCAGCAGTATCGTCAGTCCAACCTTTTGGTATGGAATGATTGGCATTGAGCCAAGTTTCATCTGTGAAAACGACATTCGACCAGTCTTCTATTTTCTTCGCTTGTCTTAAAAATTCACAGCGAGACAAGGCTATATCACGACGTTCCATTAAATTTTTTCTTTTGTCGGATTTCTTATACAAGAACCCGATTTGGTGCAGCACCTTTGACAAAGAAGATTTTTGACCACGAAACAAGCCACAATTTCGTAGAGACGCTACTAATTTTTTCAAAGTAGGAATCTCTTTGCTTGTGTAATAATTGTATATATGACGACGAATAGCATCAGTATCAAAACTGTCAATTGCTGTCACTTTACGGGGCTGACGTTTTTTCTTAGGCGTAGATAGCTTGTTCTGTTCAATACCACTACTACCATAGGCTTCTTTAGTGATTTTCGCCACCGTTGGAGCACTAATACCTAATGCTGCTGCAACACGGTCTCTAACTTGGGTTACTGGTATAAGGAATCCGCGATTGCGGCTTTCCTTTTCAAAAAATTCACGAAGCCGCAGCACTAACTCTCTGGATTGTCCTTTAAGCACCATACCTTTCGGCGTTTTGCAAGTAAAATCTTACTGGGAGGAACGATACGCTCAACTCAATCAAAGTAAGAACAATGAAATCAATACGGTGGAATATAAATACTCAACACAGCGTATGAAAAATATGAAAGAGCACTCAGCGAACAGAAATGTGACTAGCACGGGAGACTTGTTGCGAGTGACAGACAACACAACAAAATGGCGTCGCCGGCGCGCCGTTCAGTGTTGCCAATTCGGCTTAAAAAAAAAGGGGTAGGCTGGATGAGAAAATTAGTGATTTACTACCGCAGACGAGGGCGCCATTGTCTCTAAGTAAAGTTTGGAGCAGCGGACCCCGCTTAATGGAAAAATGCTTCATAAAATAGTTATTTTTTATTTTGCGAAGTACAAAGTAAAATATTTTGGGAGGACTGAATTAGTGGGTATGCAAAAATTAATGTGCCCAAATAACAAATATATTTACAGAAGTGAAGTTTTTAAATAATATGAAATATGTATTTAAGCAAAAATAAAATATCCGTGTTAAATCGATTAAAAGTTCTTCCTGACTAAAATCGATTATTACAAAACATAGTATCCGTAATATATTGGTACAGCACTAATTGGTCAGAATTCGACCTGCCAAAAGTAAAATAAATGGTTGGAACGAGTATAATTATATTGATTTTTGAGATTTATATTAATGAATTAATATATTATTAATATTGATAAATAACTCATTTAATGTATTTTTATAAAATTCTTTTAATAATATTATTTTATTTAATACACTAATATTAAATAATAACACCTCTCAATTTTTTTTAATAAAACTTCGTTCCATCCGGAGTTCCCTTGACACCTCGGAAGATTTTTTATTTTTTTATTTTATTTTCAGAAACTGTCACCACGGATCCTCTTCAAGATTTGCCAACGTTACTTCTGGAGACGGAAATACGTAACCGGCTGGTATCGTTCAGAACCGAACCTGTAGCATCCGTGGCGGTGTTGAGACGTACCAAAGAGCAGCTCAGGAACTTGGCGAGGGCCATTCTTAGGAATCCGGTGGATTTGCAATTGGGTGAATATCATTTGTGTGGTAACGGAGTAAGAATACAATTTACTACTCCCTTTCGGGAAACTTAAGAGGATCTTCTCGTTAAACATACCTCAGTCAAATTCTTTATTATGCATAAACCCCGCGGGGGCACTTACATATGGTCACTTTTTTACATTTTACCATATATTACTACCGGATCGGAACGCGACCGCACTGATAAGATCCGGCAAGAAACTCAGTGGGCTTGTCTTCTTTTTTATTCATTTACTTTTTTTTTTAAAGAAGATAATATACAACAACATGTCTATTAATAGCTCCAGTGTGATGCCTTTCGAACCATCATACAATACATTTATTAAATATAACGAAAAAGTACCATGGCTGGACCAGATCCCGCAAGCGGCACCCGATCACGAGTTAACCACTAGAGCAGCCATCACTCCCCTCAACCACAATGAAGGGAAGGGAGTGACCCGCTCCTCGTAGCTACCGCAAGAAGACCCTTCAGTGAGCATGACCAATACCATGTGCCACAAACATAAAACACAGATTAAATAACAAATTCGTTTGGCAAAACACGTGTCGCAGTGTCTGAAAACACAGGTCTACGACCAGTTTGTGTTACCAGTGATGACTTACGGCACGGAAACGTGCTCCCTAAATGTAGGCCTCATAACAAGGCATTAAGTCGCTCAGCGTGCTATGGAGCGGGCTATGCTCGGGATTTCTCTGCGAGATAGAATCCGGAATACGGAAATCCGCAGAAGAATGGATGTAACCGACATAGCACGAAGAATTAGTACGCTGAAGTGGCAATGGGCAGGCCACATCGCTCGATGAATCGACAACCGCTGGGGAAGAAAGGTTCTCGAGTGGCGACCACGTATCGGACGACGCATTGTAGGACGACCTCCCACTAGATGGACCGACGACCTGGTGAAAGTCGCTGAGCGTCGTTGGATGCAGGCGGCATAGGACCGCACTTTGTGGTGTAACATGAGGGAGGCTTACGTCCAGCAGTGGACGGCGATAGGCTGAAATTATGAAAGTCCTATATACTACAGTAGTTCATAAGCTGATGGATGGAGAGAATAAAAATTATAATTATCCTGGTCTTATACGACTCAATATTTATTATTTTTTCATTATACATAGCAAAAGTTTTTCGTGTACTGACGGAGTAAGAATACAAATCGCCACTCCCTATCTTGCACATGGATGTCGTAAAAGACGACTAAGGGATATAATACGCATATAATATCTATACAAGCGAAGAAAAACTTGAAATTAAACCTGATACCAACACGTCTGACCAGCGTGGTATAGTAAGGTCAATTTCTCTCATATTGTGGAGGAGGCTTGAGTCCAGTGGGACGTATTTGAGTTGAAATGATGATGATTGTAAAAGTTATTGGCAATGACGCTTTGTCTTTCTTTTTTTTTTGGGTGGGTAACGGTCGGCGCACTCCTCGCACCACTCCGTCCGGGGCGACAGAGGGGCGTAAGCACGCACCCGTAACCCACCCATGACACGTCGCCTTCGTCGTTGGGCCGATAACCAGAGCAGGGTGACTTGACATCAGTGGCCGGCCTCCGAATACCTCCTTGAGGGGTACCCTCCCATCGACCGAAATCTCCCCCTCGGGGAGGACGTCCGTCTTTTCTCACGCGGTCGGCCTCTCGGCGGGTAACGGACTAATTCCTTGGTCCAGTCACCCGCGGCCTCGGCTAGGAACGTTTTATGACTGGCCGCTTGCCTGACGTCAATTCTCATTGAGAATGTAATTGTTCACTAGATGATATCAAATGTAGTTAGCTGATGTTCGATGTAAAGCCATTAGTCCTCTTTTACAAAATCCATGAACATACATACATATATTCACGCCTTTTTCCAATAGAGGTAGGCAGAGACCACTTCCTTGCACTTGCTACGATCTGCATATTCTTCAGTTTAGGGTACTTCTAACCTCTCCTTTCTTAAGAATGTCCCTGATTTGATCGTGACATGTCCGCCTTGGTCTTCCCCTTCTAACACTTCCGCTCAGATTCGCCTTATAAATTCTTCTTGTTAATCTCCTTTCATTCATTCTCTCTATATGTCCAAACCAACTTAAAATACCTTTCTCAATCCTTGTCACTACATCAACATTCATACCACAACGTTCCCTGATTACATTGTTCTTAAATGAACAATGTAAGAATTAGTAGTACAGTGTAAACTCTTTATAACGTCACTCGATTTAACGACAAACTCCTTAAAACATCGAAATAACTTTATTTTGGTTGGTTTGTGTCATATTGTCCATACAATGATACACTCTATATAGCATCACGTTCACTCGAAATAACGACGACAATACGGCATTTTTTTTTTCCCAAAATTAGAAGAACTGCAGCTGTGTACGTTCTTTGCTTTGTTGTTTTGTTATTTTATTATCTAGCACGTGTTTACCTCGATTGACCTACGAAACATTGTAAAAAATTCTCTTTTGTTTTTTGTGTGATAAACTTGCACATGTTTACTTCGGCCACTGAGTTGTCGTTATGTTGTTAAACATTATCTTAATTAGTGGTGGTCGTTGAATAAACGAACAGTTTTTTCGACTGTTTCTTTGCCGTGAACTAATAAACTAGTTTATAGTTGACTGATAAATATGTTTACGTATGAACGGCTTTGTGAAACGGTCGTTGCATCAACGAATGACACGAACGCGACGACGACTTGCGAGTATTCGAAAGCGCCCGAATCGGCCCGAACTTTGAAGACGAGATGCGCGCGCGCTCGCACGGCTCGCTACGCTCTTTACCCGCCCCGCAAACCTCATCGCCTGTAGGCGTGAGTCGAGCCGAAATCATAACTCTGCTATCATGTGATGGGACTATCATTAGATATTGGAGCGTCAATGTATATTGTACAATGAAACTGTTGTCTAATAAAATTCGTTGAAGTTTCGTTGTCCTTTACCAATGGACGATCAACGTACGTCATAATATAAACTAAACGTCTCGTCTTGTCTAAGCGTCTACGACGTAAACTAGTCAAAAATTAGACTGTTTATTCAACTAGTTTATCATCGACGATAAACGGTCTCGTTGCGTCGACTGTAAAATCGTCGACGACTCACTACTAATCTTAATCATAGTTGTTTTTACGTTTGTAAAATTTGCACTATATTAGTAAATAAATATTAGAATAGTAAAATAATATCATTTTTTTTTCACTCCAATTAACGACAACTCTCTATAACGTCAAAAAATTCACAGTCCCTTGAGTGTCGTTATATAGAGTTTAACACTGTATTTGTAGCTATTACATAGCAAATGTAGATCATCATTCATCATTTCAGCTCATAAACGTCCCACTGTTAGGCTTGCGAAATTGACTTACTACTACGACGCTTATAAGATGTGTTGGTTTTAATTCACGTTTTTCTTATGTTCTATAGTTGTTATATGCGTATTTAATCTCTTAGTCATCTTTTATGACACCCACGGGGGAGAGGGGATGAAATTGTATTCTTACTCCGTCATCATTCGGAAAAAAAATGCAGATAATAAAGAAAACAGATAATGAAAAGTACAGATAATAAAAAATGTAGATAGTAAAAAATTCAGATGATTTAAAATGCAGATAATTTAAATGCAGATAATAAAAAAAAACATATAATGAAAAATGCAGATAATAAAAAATGTGGATAATAAAAAATTCAGATAATGAAAAAAATCAGATAATGAAAAATGCAGATAATAAAAAAAATCAGATAATGAAAAATGCAGATAATAAAAAATACAGCTATTAAAAATACAGATAATAAAAATAATCCAGATAACAAAAAATACAGATATTAAAAAATATTTTTTTATATTTTCAGAAAAAATACCTCATCTCCCTGTTTGGAGCAACAACGACGCGTTATCTATGGATTTACCAGACTTCGCATTATCGCCACAAGAATACATTACTGAGGTAATATTACATCATTATCTGCACACCAGCATTTTTTTGGCCGTTGGTAGCAAACGAACAAGCAGCACACCTGATGGTAAGTGATGCTGCCGCACATGGACCTTTACAATACCAGGGGCACAGCCAGGCCGTTGCCTACCGTGAAGAAAATACTCTTCTTAAACCTCGTTTAAAGAAGGACAGTCCACAAGAATCATTCCCTGTGGTGACTGAATAAGAATAAAATTCACCACTCCCTATCCTGCACGTGGATGTCGTAAAAGATGACTAAGGGATATAGTACGCATACTAGCATCCCGCCCTCGCTTCGCTTTTATTCGTTTTACCCGCGTAGTTCCCGTGGGAATACCGAGATAAAATATAGCCTAGTTTACGCCCTGATATTATAGCTTTCCATTGGTGAAAAAATTTTTGAAATCGGTCCAGCCGTTTTGAAGTTTACCCGGAACAAACAGACAGACAAAAAATATTAATCGCTATTTTAGTCATAGGTGTCGTGCAAATAACCGTGTGAGCATGAAATAAGCCTATTATTTTGACATTACAAACAGACACTCCAATTTTATTTATTGGTATAGATGTAGGGCTGTGAAAAAATAATCGATTTTTATATTAATCGATTATTTCTTTGTAATAATCGATTATCTAAATAATAAAAATCGAATTAGAGTAACTCGATTTTTTTTTATATTGAAATTAATCGTTTATTTTAGTATTTGCTATTTGTAAGTTTTCTGTTATATATAAAATAAATATCACTGTCAGATTTCCTAAAAAAATGGTCATCACAAATCTGCCGGGCAAAGTGCTCGATCGAATATCAGTATTCCATACTATATTAGAAAATACACATATCACTCTCAGATTTCCTAAAAAAAAAGGTCATCACCATCCCGTCGGGAGAAAACTTACGATTATTAAATAATCGATTAATTATTTATAATTAATCGATTATTTTTCAAATCGATTCATTTTAAAGAAAGAATAATCGATTATATATTAATCGATTTTTCCCCTCCAAGTCACATCCCTATACATATTATATCCCTTAGTCGTCTTTTACTACATACACGTGCAAGATAGGGAGTGGTGAATTGTATTCTTACTCTGTCACCATACGAACGGTTGAGTACAAAGCTTTAAAATGTAAAAAAAAAATATATTTAAAAATCGAATAACGGGCAGGGGATCAATAATCCCACCTGACGCTGTCTACAATCGCTGGGGACATGCTCGACAGCGTCAGGAACTGGGACGCGGTCGCAGTCTTCTGCGAGGCAGTAGTCTCGCGGAAGGAGGCAGCGGAGCGTGCGCGAGAGGAACTCCTCGACCCGGCGCGAGTATCTGCGCATGATGGCGCCCTAGCCGAGGATGCGAGTGATGGGACCGGAGATTTTAGTCTGTCACCCGCAGAGAGGCTGACCGCGTGACGGTGACCGGCGTCCTGGACGTCGAGAGGGTCAAGTTTAGGGATGTGAAAAATATTCGATTTTTATAATAATCGATTATTACAAAAAAATAATGCAGTAATAATCGATTTTTACAATCGGTTATCAAAATAATAAAAATCGATTTTTTATTGTTCGAAATTCGATCAAAATTAATAGATTATTCACTGCCAGATTTCCTAACAAAAAGGTCAACGCGATCGTTTCATACTATATTAGAAAATAAAGCTCACATTTCCTAAAAAAAAGTCATCATAATCCTGTTGGGAGAAATAATCGATTATTTATTTCTAATTAATCGATTATTTTATAATCGATTTATTTTAAAGAACATAAATCGATTATTTTCCCTCCAATCACATCACTAGTCAAGTTCCTCGGAAGGTATTCCGTCGGGCCGACCACAGTGGACAAAGAACTCGTTATCACTGGTCTGCCCAACGACGAAGACGACATGCTGCAATGGGTTATGGAGCCGCTCGCCGCTCCTGTGTCGCCCGGCTCCGTCCGAGGCTGAAAAAAGGGGCTTAATAATACCGAGGAGATGATGTAGATCGATGCCCTGGGGTTAAAAGTAACCCTGGATAAGATGGGGCTCTATTGTTCTATTGGCTTCGCATCAGTGCTCCCTCTGGCGCTCACCGTCAATTCGGTGTATATGCTGACAATAGTCCACCCGAAAAAATGGGATTAATAATTATAATATTTATGGTAAATATGTTTTTTCAGATTGGGCAATACCTGATGACCTTGCCGCAGCATCTGGAGATGCATCTGTCAGAGAAACAGGCACCGTTGCAGTTCTTGTCTGAGGTAGATTAATAAATCTTCTATGGGGTTAAAATGTCTTTAAAATGCTTTCAATGCAGGATCAGGATGTACCGGGTCAGAATATCTTTAAAAATGTTTTTAAATACGGGATCAAAATGTCTTTAAAAATATTTTAAAGACATTTTGACTGTTTGTGTTGGGTATGGTTGGCTATGACCAGTTGAGCGTGCGGCGTGATGTGTCGCTGACCCGCTACGTGTGGCGTGTACTTCGCGGCCAACTACATCACCCCGCTATACTGGCAATGCTACACCTGTGCGCACCAGCAGGTCGCATGGGCATACGGCGCCGGCCGCTTGCGTTAAGCTTGCCAACGGCCAGAACTAATATGCTCCATTACGCTCCACTGACACATGCTATCAGACTAATAAATACAGTCCACTATTCCACGGACATTTACAACTGCAGTTTGCGAGAATTCTCAGACGTTGTATATAAGTGCGTGGCTTATAATTAGTAAAACATAATATTAAATTATAATTAATATTTTGATATTATTCTTTATTAATTGTTTTATATTATTGTCATATTGTATTATTGTCATATTGTATTACATGTCATAATTTATTATTTGATTATTTGATAAAATATAATGTTAACTTATGATTAATATTTTGATATTATATTTTATTATTCGTTTATTGCCATATGTATTACATGTCTTAATTTATTATTTAGTTAAATGTTATTTCGTAAAATATAATATTAAATTATGATTAATATTTTGATATTATATTTTATTATTTGTATAATATCTTACTATATATAACTGTATTAATTTTCTAATTTTACTTATAATATCGCATTAGGTTAAATGTCCTGTAAAGGTATTATAATTGCTTGTAAATAAATAAATAAATAATAAATTTTCAATATGGGATCAGAATGTCTTTAAAAGTATTTCTATATAGGGGGTCAGAATGTCTTTAAAAATATTTATATATAGGGGGTCAGAAGGTCTTTAAAAATATTTCTATATAGGGGGTTAGAATGTCTTTAAAAGTATTTCTATATAGGGGGTCAGAATGTCTTTAAAAATTTTTCCATATAGGGGGCAGAATATCTTTAAAAGTATTTCTATATAGGGGGTCAGAATGTCTTTAAAAATATTTCTATATAGGGGGTCAGAATATCTTTAAAAATATTTCTATATAGGGGATCAGAATGTCTTCAAAAATATTTCTATGTAGGGGGTCAGAATGTTTTTAAAAATATTTCTGTATAGGGGGTCAGAATGTCTTTAAAAGTATTTCTATATAGGGGGTCAGAATGTCTTTAAAAATATTTCTAAATACGAGCTCAGAATATCTTTAAAAATATTTTTAAATACGGGTTCAGAATGTCTATTTGTATGTCTGTCCCTCAGGTATGCTCGCATACGTGCGACGTGTATGCTGAGAAGGTTATGAACATTAAAAATATGGACGCCCTGGGCACTAAGAGATGTCTCAATGACATAGGTAAGAAGACATTATACCTTTTTACTTTTTTATTAATTTCACATTTTTTTATTCATTTTACAATTTTACTTTTATTAATTTTAATTTTTCCGTGTGGTGACGGAGTAAGAATACAATTCACCACCCCTCTTTCTTGACCGTGGGTGTCGTAAAAGACGCCTAAGGCATTGTTATGCACAAACATCTATACAAGAGAAGAAAAACTTGTAATGAAACCCTATACCAAGACGTTTGACCAAAAAAGTATAGTAGGTCAATTGCCCTCCTATTGTGGAGGAGGCTGGAGCCCAACAGTGGGACATATATGAGCTGTGATGATAATGATTATTATTTCATACTAGCAACCCGCCCTCGCTTCGCTTCGGTTTTAGTCGTTTTACCCGCGTAGTCCCCGTTCCCGTGAGAATACGGGGATAAAATATAGCCTAGTTTACTCCCTGATATTATAGTTTTCCATTGGTGAAAGAATTTTTGAAATCGGTCCAGCCGTTTTGAAGATTACCCGGAACAAACAGACAGTCAGACAAATTTTTTTTATCTGTATTTTAGGCATAGGTGTCGTGCAAATAACCGTGTGAGCATGAAAAAAGCCTATTATTTTGACATTACAAACAGACACTCCAATTTTATTTATTGGTTTAGATATTTTACTGCCAGGGAATCGAACTAACTAGCTCTACATCGCTTGGTGTCTTAACCATTACATCATTCATCATCATCATTTCAGGTCATATACGTCCCACTGTTGGGCTCGAGCCTCCTCCACAATAGGAGGGAGAATGACCTTACTATATCATGCTGGTCAGACAGGTTGGTATAGGGTTTTATATCGAGTTTTCCTTCTCTTGCATAGATATTATATGCATATAATATCCCTTAGTCGTCTTTTACAACATCCACGGGCAAGATAAGGGGTGTTGAATTGTATTCTTACTCCGTCGCCACAATGAAATATAGTTCTAACATCAGAATTTTAATTCTTCATGCATTTTTTGACAGTATATTTATCGAGCGTGGTGGAAGATTTGGGTTCCACCATCACGCCGGCCTTAAGACGTCTCGACAGATCACTTCGTGGGGCCACGTCCACTCCAACTGCAGATTAATTGATACTTCAAAAATCAAATCAAACCAACTTTGTTATCGTAAGTCCATTATATATAATAATAATGAATATAAAGATATTATAAATTGAATTATTTGGTTTTATTTTATTTTATTTTAATACATCCCGTCCCACTGGTGGGCTTAAGCCTTCATAATAGAAGCGAAATACCTGCTTATATAGATTTGGCAAAAACTTGTCTAAAAAGAAATCGCTTGGATATAGGGATGTGAAAAAATAATCGATTTTTATCATAATCGATTATTATAAGAAAATAATCGATTTTTACAATCGATTACCAAAATCGATTATTAATCGATTTTTTATTATTCGAAATTCTATCGAAATTAATCGATTATTCACTGCCAAAATTCCTAAAAAAAACAAGGTTATCACGATTGTTTCATACTATATTAGAAAATAAGGCTCACATTTGAGAGAAAAATCGATTATTTTATAATCGATTATTTATTTTTAATAAATCGATTATTTTATAATCGATTTAAAAAAAATCGATTATTTTCCTTCAAGTCACATCCCTATCGTATCGTATCCGGCCCGATACGATCTTATCACTGGTGAGCTGCTTCAAAATCTTCCGCATAAAGTCATAGTAAAACTTTCAACCTTTGTTAATGCCACATGGCGACTGAAACATGTGCTTAATATCTGGAAGGTTGCTTAAGTTTTAATGATCCCCAAACCAGGCAAATCTCCCCTGAAAGTGTTATCATACAGACCAATATCACTTCTGCCAATCAAATCAAAATTATTTAAATAACTACTTCTAAGACGATTCATCATTATCTTGCTTTTATCCCAATTACTTGGGGTCGACGCAATATGTCAACTGTTTTGACATATTGCAAAAAGTTTCGGCAATGACTTTTATGACCGGCCGCCTGCCTGACGTCAACCCTCCTTGGGAATGTAATCGTTGACCCAAATGGTACCAGATGGAGTTGGTCCGGGTCAATCTAGGGCTCTTAGTCGTCTTTTACGACACCCACGAGCAAAGCAAGGGTTGGTAGTATTCGAAGCCGCTACCACACAGCACACTTCTAAGACGATTAAAGCCTAATAAAATTAAAGCCGACGATTAAAGCCTGATAAAAGATAAATCAAGTAGGTACATAGAATTACCAACGACGTAGAAAAAGCCTAGAAGAGAAAAAGTCTGTTCTACAGTGTTTCTAGATATAGCACAGTTATTTGATAAGGTGTGGCATAAGGGTCTTACATAAAAGTTGCAGTTTAAAATAATTAAATGCTCGGTGATATCATTTAGTAGGGCAAAGACCCCACTACATTTCACCTATATGATCGATACTGAAATATTGAAGCGCGTAAGTACGATCAGAGATCTAGGGGTCCGTGTGAACGCGGATTTAACGTTCAAAGATCACATAAAAAATATTTGTAAAAAAGCTTAACAGGAATTTAGGATTTGTATTACGACGAGCTAGTGAATTCACTAATTTTAAGGTCATATCTGTATTGTACGACACCCTTGTACAAAGCCAACTCGAATTCAACGCCGGCGGCAATCAAATGTTAGAGCGCATTCAAAACAAATTCACACGGTACATATACACTCATTTGCAAAAAAAACGGGCACCTAAGCAATGAACCATTTCAAATGTTAATATTTCTTTGTTTGATAATTATAGGTAGTTTTATCCACACAATTTGCTAAATTAATAAGAAAATAATCGTTTTCATCAGTATTTCATAAAATTTAGATACAATTTATGGGAAATAATGCTAAACCTCGCTAGTAGTGTATATTCGCTAGTAGTGCATATGCTCATGAAGTAAAAATAAAAAAGTTTTTTTGTTTGTTTTTCTTTAATAAAGTAAAAGCAGATAAATGTTTAGTATCGAGTGTGACCCCCTCTAGCTAAAATCACAGCTTGAATTCGTCTGGGCATGCTAGCGAGTATATCCCGGATACTTGCTTGCGGAATACGTTCCCACTCCGCAGTAATCACATTCTTCAGCTCTCTGATGGTCTGCGGAGCCGGGTGTACTGATCTCACACGCCGTTTCAGAACGTCCCAGACATGCTCTATGGGATTGAGGTCGGGACTTCGAGCTGGCCAATCCAAACGACGAATGCCGACCTCTTGCACATACGCATTAACATCGCGGGATCGGTGGGCGCGAGCATTGTCGTCCATAAAAATCGAGTCTTCACCTAGAGCGGCCAATGCGGGTTGTGCATGAGAAATTAGAACTTCCGTTATGTATCGATGCCCAGTCAGTGAGCCGTTTTCAATGAAGACTAACTCTGTACGATCCATTGAATTTATTCCTGCCCAAAACATAACAGAGCCCCCACCATAAGGTGTGATTTCTTCGAAACATGCCTCTGCAAAGCGTTCTCCTTGTCTTCTTAGCACTCGCCGACGTCGATCTTCACCAAACAGAGATATCCTGGCTTCATCAGAGAACAAAACCCTATTCCAATCGTCTTGAGTCCATGATTCACAATTTCTAGCGAACCTAAGCCTGTGAACTCTGTGCTCACGGAGTAATTTGGGGCCGCGGGCCGGGCGGTGACTGCGTATATTGGCAGCGAGAAGCCTCCTCCTGACCGTCCATAGACTAATATGCACATTTCTTACTTCTTGGAGGTTCTTCTTAAGATCCACATACGAAGATTTGCGATTTCTCAATGCGCGACTCACAAGAAAACGATCATCCCGTGGTTGGGTACATGGTTTTCTTCCAGAACCAGGCCTTCTCTCGACGGAACCAGTCTCCTGATATCGCTGCCAGGTCCTTTGGACTGTCGAGCGACTAACATTTAGCCTCCTAGCCACGAAACATTGGCTGCAACCCTCTTCAAGCAGCGCGATAATTTTGGTAGCTTTTACCACTTTATCTACCATTTTTGATACAGCCAAACAGCATTAAATAAAGCTTTGACAGTCAAGGATATGAAATTAATCGATAAAAATTGAATAAAAGTTATGAAAGTCGATGTTAACTTCTGGAACTTCGCGCCAAAAATGTAGGATAAAAAGGGGTTTTCTGTAAAAATGAACATCAAATGAAAAATTGAATTTAGAACGTACTTTTTTAAATACCACAGCATTTTTAAAACCGGCCAGTAACGTGTACAAACGATTGAAACCTTTTTGGTATTGTATCTTTTTAAATATGAATGAAAATCAAAACCGCCCGTTTTTTTTGCAAATGAGTTTATATATATATATATATATATATATATATATATATATATATATATATATATATATATATATATATATATATATATTCAGGATCTCGGAAACGGCTCCAACGATTTTGTTGAAACTTGGCATACTAGAGGTTTCGGATTCAAAAAATCGATCTAGCTAGGTTTTATTTATAGAAAATGTTGTTTTGTCCGTGTTTTTAGTAAAACAATAAATGACATTAAATTTTAAAAGAATATGAATTCAAATTTCGTTGTAAATGTTAAGTTTGCCTTTTCTTGCTTTTTTCTTAGATGTTATATGCAGTGGCGGCTGTACCTTAAGTGCGCTCGTGCGCTGAACCACCAAATCAAAATATTTAAAAACTACAAAATTTTACTTCATATTTATTTTTAAATTACCATTATTCTTTGAACATAAAAAAACATATAACAAATAAAATTTCAAATTATGACGAAACAATATAAGCGCTTTACTAAACTATTAAAACTTATATTCCTTGTAAAAAAATCTAGGCGAGCGCACGGGGACTGCCCATACAACTTGTATTAGAAATGAGTTAAAACGCCTGGCGCGTGAGACAGAAGATAGTTCATAGAAAAAGTTTTTCATTTGCTTTCAAAGAGTTATCCCGCATTCTATCATCAGAATCGCTTCTTAGTAAGTACGCACGCTAACTATACGCAGCGTGCCATCAGTGCCCTAAGGGTCCAATATAATAATGGGTTCAGGATGTTGATGGAGCTGCCTCGTTTCTGCAGTGCATCAAACATGTACTCGTAGGCTCACGTTGATGGTTTCCATGCCATTTTACGGCAGAAATCTGCCTCACTGCTCTGCAGGGTGCAGGCCAGCCTCAACTCCATACTGAGGACAAAAGCGAGAAGTTACGTGCCGCCTATTATTTATAATATTGTTCGTCCATGCCAAACGATTCCGTGTGGTGACGGAGTAAGAATACAATTCACCACCCCCTATCTTACCCGTGGGTGATCGTACGAGACGACTAAAGGATATAAAACGCATATAACATCTATGCGAGAGAAGGAAAACTCGAAATATAACCCTATACCAACACGTCTGACCAGCGTGGTATAGGTCAATTACCCTTCCATTATGGAGGAAGCCCGAGCCCAGCAGTGGGACGTATGTGGGCTGAGATGATGATGATGATGATGCCAAACGAATACTAAACTCATTGCCAAATAAATATTATATATTGCACTAACATAATTTTAAGATTGTATTTACTAACCTTCTATGGATGTTACTTGTCCGAAATAAAAATTATTATTATTAAATTTTTTCACTATGATGGCCGCAATCCATCTTCCTCTTACGATTTTGTACTGTTTTCTTTTAAAATTTAGGTATCTCTAATATAGAAATAGCTATTGGGGTTCATATTTAGTGTTACATAGTGCTCCGTAACATAGACCCAGGGGAGGTAAATCTGAAAAGGTAACCCGCCGGGTAGGCCACGGGTGTTAAGGAAACGGTAGGAACCAGTAAGCCATCAGTAAGGAACCAGTGGTGAAGTAAATATGGTGGGTTACGGGGCCGTGCCACCCTTTCGTTGCCCCGGATGAAGCGGGCGACGGCGGCTGACCATAGCCCACCCAAAAATTAAAACAAAGGAGAGGCAAACGAAAAATTCTTTCAACTAAGTCTTTCGAGTTACAATAAAATAGTTTAATAATAAATTGACGATAAAGATGCAAAGAATAGAGGAAAATTTCATTCATTCATCTAAATATAAAACGTTAGGCAAGAAATAAACAAAAATTGGGATGATTTTTAACACGCTTTTATTATACTCGTTCCAACCATTTATTTTACTTTTGGCAGGTCGAATTCTGATCAATTAGTGTTGTACCAATGTATTACGGATACTATGTTTTGTAATAATCGATTTTAGTCAGGAAGAACTTTTACATTAACCCCACTTGACAATTAGAAGAATTCATTCTTGAAATTGGGTTGACAAAAAAAAAGATGGGTATTTTTCAAGATAATGTGAAGTTGAATCCTTTTTAAGGGCTTTAAAAATTATGCAATCTTATTCGAAATCATCATCATCATCTTGCTTTTATCCCAATTACTTGGGGTCGACGCAATATGTCATCTGTTTTGACATATTGCAAAAAGTTTCGGCAATGACTTTTATGATCGGCCGCCGGCCTGACGTCAACCCTCCTTGGGAATGTAATCGTTGACCGAAATGGTACCAGATGGAGTTGGTCCGGGTCAATCTAGGGCTCTTAGTCGTCTTTTACGACACCCACGAGCAAAGCAAGGGTTGGTAGTATTCGAAGCCGCTACCACACAGCACTTAATCTTATTCGAAATCATTTTATTTAATTTCTTAAAACTCAATAAGGTTATATGTTCTTATAAGTTTGTAGAAACACTTCATTATTCCCAACGCGAGAAAAGAACCTTTAATACTATCGTTTTGCTATGACTGTTACTATACAGTTTATGTTGAAAAGATCCTTTTAGAATTTAAAAAAGAGGCATGTTTTGAGTGATCACAAGAGTTTATTATAGTTTTATACAGAAATAATGTATGCGAAAGAAACTAGTTTGAGATGTAAGTTCAGACTGCAGCTTCGTTGGCCTTGCGATGAATGATTGATGATTACGCTGAAATACGAAGAAACTTTTGCCGCTCATGGACCTTTGCTAGGCTGCTGCCTATCGTGAAGTTTCGGTGAAACTAAAGGCATCACCAAAACCCACCACATGCAAATACCCTCAGAAAGTTGGGCTGCCGGTTCTCTCGCTCACCGAACGAAGCGCAGTAACAGATTGCTACACTCTGACGTTGATTTTCTGCAAGAGTATGGTACTACCCCGGATAGACCGGCCCGCGGTTGCAGACAGGCATCTGTCAACAGTGTGGTCCTACCACTATCAAGCTAGCTAGCGATAAGCTATAAAAGCTAGCTGGCTATAAAAGTTGATTGTTTATAGATGTGGTGGCTTATATAAAGATTAATATGATGTGAATTACGTTAGCGGCAGCCAAAGGATCGAAAAAAAAACCAAAATTACTATAAAATTATTTAATTATAAAAATTACATAAGTCTAATTAAATCTAACCTATTCGAAGTATGAATATGGAATGAACGATTTTATTATGAAACTACGTAAATGCAATCGGTGACAACTGCAGTGTCAGCTCTCGGATTCCGGCGACAGGGCGGCGGCGAAGCATTGCTTGCGTAATTGCTGATGTAGTAACTGCTGCTGAATCCGCGGTCTACCTGGACTATTAATATATAACATCTCCCCTCGTAGATCTGCGACCATTTTCGAACGTTGAGTGAAAATGTCGCTGGAATATTATCTGGGGCTTCCTGATTCTTTGCTATTTCCATGTGGGTCATGTGGTTATCCTTTTGATGTAAGGATGCTGTACAGACTTTGTTCTGGATGCTGTGCAGACTTCGGTGATCTGTTGAGTCAAGACTACGTGTCTTGGTACAACGATACTTGTTTTTCAGTGTTACTTGGTATGTCCATTAGTTTGGTGGAATGTGGAAAAGATACGGCATAATGCCGGTCGTCTAATTATTCCAGGGCTTCAGTAGCTGATGAGACGGTTTTGAACTGGCAGGAGTCATGAGCAAAGCTTGTTTTATAATGAGCTGTGGGATGTAGTTTGGGCTGGCGCGTATCTGATGCGAAGTTTCTTACAGAGATACCAACTCCCAACCTTCGGGCATTCAGCCTCCATGTACAGTCTGAATGTACCTGTGTTGATTGCAATGTAAGGATAGGAAGGTAGAAAGGCCTGTCGGGTGTTATAGCTATTCTGGATATATTAAAAATACAGGGAATTTAAAAACCATTACTATGAATTTATCAGAAAAGTGTAAACTGGAGATGATTGCTTCGTAGTACTATTTTAATTCTACTCTTAATATCTCATCTAGGTTATAAATGAGTTCTAGCTTACCTAACATTAATTCTAACATATTGATATCTATACTAGAGTGGTGCAT
Organism: Lymantria dispar; assembly: GCA_032191425.1. NCBI lineage: Eukaryota > Metazoa > Arthropoda > Insecta > Lepidoptera > Erebidae > Lymantria > Lymantria dispar. The sequence continues at coordinate 11,365,044 of CM063471.1, forward strand.
ACTCGATGTATGAGTAAAACCATTTTCTATTCTAGTTATTTCTAAACTTATTTATTACTAAGTATAACTAAAAGATTTGTCTCGAGAAGCGTTGTCTCGCGAAGGGTCAGTGACAGTAGAATCATTTAACAATTGGGGAACTTTATGACCTCTTTTCAGTCTAGACTTGGCTACAGGACCACGTTTTTTTGAGGTGTAAATGTGTATTGGCAAATCTGCTAAGACGGTGTCTTGAGTAAATCGTGGTGCAACTTTTTGACGGTTAGCAAACGGATTTTTAATGAAGACTTGCTGTTGGGGAGTGTATTCTATTTCGGGCTCACGATTTATATTTCTTTGTTCTATGAGAGCGGTTCTATTAGTTAAAGATGATTCGTTTATAATTTTATAAACTTCGTTCATCTGGGCCTTATGATTTTGGCTATATTGTTGTAGTAAATGATGTGTAAAATCTATATCTAATATATCTCTAGGGTCAAAATGTCCATTTAATAAGTCAAACGGCCTACATTTTGTGAAACTGTGGATAGAACTGTTATAAGCTATTATAGCATATGGTATTAGATAGACTATAGGTTCATCTTTATTTTGCAATTTTAAAATTCGAAGATGTTCAAGTATTGTGGAATGAAAGCGTTCTATGTTCCCATTATCGTTCGGTGAGTGAGGTAAAATACGGTGATGGTTTATTTTGTGAAGCCGCGTAAATTCTGAAAAGAGTTGGTTCGTAAATTCGGTTCCGTTATCCGTTATTAGAGTTAATGGTACTCCGTGATGGGTACAAAATTTAAGAAGAGCTTGTAATATGCTTACAGCTGTGCCATCATTGAGATGGTACGCCTGTCCATATTTTGTGAATACATCTACGAAGGTGATATATTTTTCGTTGTGTACGGTGAATAAGTCTATGTGAACTATCTCGAGTGGTTTTGTTGCAGGTGGTACGATATTAAATTGAGGTTTGATAGGGTTCATGTTGTATTTCGCTTGGCCGCAGATAATACATTCATTGATGTATTTTGTAATCTGGTCTTTCATTTTGGGCCAATAGTATTTTCGTGATAGAGATAGATAACATTCTGTGATTCCACGGTGATTCGTCTTTCCATCATGATAGTTGCGAATGATTTCCTGTTGACGAAGGTAATCCTTGACGTTTTCTATTTCTAGTTTTGTAAGTACGAGGTTTAGTGAAGAACTTCTGAACGTTTTTTGAATTACAGGGATAATAGAATACATGGCAAGAGGTGGAGTTATTAAAAGGGCGGTTTTTACTTTAGGACTAACATATTCTTTAATCGCATTAATGACGTCGTTTTCTAAGTTTGATTTTGAGAGCTGAATGGCTATGCGCGTGTGAGTTTCGAAAGGTTTTGTTACGTGCGGTTTTCTTTTGACGTCATTTACGATGGTGAAATGAATTTGCCTATGGTATTTATTAAGGGGTTCATCGGTGATTGGAATTTCTAATATAGGATGTTCTAAACTAGTGTGTGCGGTTTCGGTTGAAGAGTTTACAATAGTGGGCGGTTCATCAGTGGGGTTCGGTATGAGAGAACATAATTCGTCGACTATGCTATTTAGATCTTCGTTGTGGATTTCTATACGAGATAAGGCGTCGGCATTGGTGTTATGTCTGCCTTTTTTATATACCACGGTGAAATCGTATTCGCTAAGTTTTAAACGCCATCTGGTTAATCTTGAATTAGGTTCTTTAAGGTTTACCATCCATTGCAGTGGTTTGTGGTCGGTTATTATCTTAAATTTTCGTCCAAACAGATATGGGCGAAAATACTTAGTAGCCCAAACTATGGCTAGAAGTTCCTTTTCTATGGTGCTATAGTTGAGTTCACTATCGTTTAATGTTCCCGAGGCGTAACATACGGGTTTATCAGATCCAATTGGACCTTGGGATAACACGGCTCCAATAGCGACAGTCGTCAGGTTGAAGTCTTTTTCGAAGTAAGGATATTGCAGAATAGGATCATTACTTAAGAGTGTTTTACATTTCTCGAAACAACTAATGTACTGGGGGTCTAACGTAATCTTTTTACCTTTCTTTAAGCACTGTGTAAGTGGTTTAGTTAAATTAGCAAAATCTGGTATGAATTTTCGATAATAGCCAATAAGACCTAAAAATTGTTTAATTTCTTTAGGAGTTTTGGGAATAGGATAATTTTCAATAGCCGAAATTTTGTCGGGATTGGGTTTTACTCCATCTCCACTGATGATATGTCCGAGATAAGCAGTTTCAAGCTTAAGAAATGCTGACTTGTCCATTTGTATTTTGAAATTAGACTCGAAGTCTTTGGAATACCTTCTCGAGGTTGACCATGTGCTCTTGGAGAGAAGTGCTGAAGACTACTATTCCATCAAGATAGATTAGGCAGATGTTATTCTGGAGGTCTCCGAGAACATTGTCCATAACTCGCTGAAAAGTGGAAGGCGAGTTTTTAAGTCCCATGGGCATTCGAAGAAATTCGAAATGACCATGTTCGACGTTAAATGCGGTTTTCGAAATATCAAGGGGGTCAATTTCCACTTGGTAAAAACCACTGGCTAAATAAAGGGTTGTAAAATATTGGCAACGACCTAATTTGTCAAGTTGGTCACTAATATTATGGATGGGATATTTATTATCTATAGTTTTGTCTTTGAGTTTCCGAAAGTCGACAACTAGACGCCATTTTTGCTTACCAGACGCGTCCATTTTCTTTGGGACGACCCAAATCGGTGAGCTCCATGCTGAGTCTGATGGTCTTATTATACCTTGGTTAAGCATTTTCGAAATTTGGTCCCTAACTTCTTGTCGGTGTATAAACGGGTATCGATAGCTTTTTGTGTAAACAGGGACTTCATCGGTTGTTTTTATACGATGTTTGATTTTATTTGTAAAAGTAAGTGTTTCTCCTTCAATATAAAAAACGTCCGCATAGCGAGAACATAAGGTGGTAAGGTTCGCTTTTTCTTCGGGGCCTAAGTGTTCGGTGCGCAAACGCGATATAACTTCTGATACGCGTGAGTGTGGTTGTTCGGTGCGAGTGTACTCGGTATTAAATAATTCCGCATGTGCAGGTCGGTCGAGAGACAATATTATATCGTTGGGTGTAGAGTTTTCTATTTCAATGTAACCGCGATTGTTTTTTACATTAGTAAGGCATTCGTGAATAATGCAATTACATATAGTTTGTTCGCTAACTAATGCTGCGCCGTCGGGGGTGTTAATGGGAATTTTAATTAATTTTGTCGATTTTGCTGGTATGATGTCCTCGTATAGGTTGACATTACAAGAATTGTACAGGCGTATTGGGTTCGAGGCGAATTGTGTAATTAATTTGCGGTCTTTTAAGTCTATTTTGGCCTCCCATCTGGTTAATAGATCTAATCCTATCAATCCGTCGAAATAGTCATGAAAACGGTATACGAATAATTTAACCGGGTTAGGGTCGTTAAATTCAGCAAAACTGGGTAAGGTAATGGAGTAATCGTTTCTACTAACGGCGTGCACATTGGTGACTTCAAATGGATCGTAATTTAGTGGAAAGTTTGGCAAATATAACTCGACTGCTTCCGGGCTAATAAACGATTGGTTTGCACCTGTGTCAATTAATAATTTTAAAGGTGGATCTGAAATAGAAATATATGGTAGCTGTCTCTGAGTTTGGAGATTTAATTCTATTTTGGTCTTTTTGACACCGGGTCCAACTGAAAATCCGGGTCTGATGAACTTGTACCAGGTTGTGGTTCTATATCCTCGGTATTCTGAATATCATTTGTCGTATAATAATAAGTAGTATTATAGGTGCACTCTTCTGTAGCGTATGGGTTGTAATCCTTGTAATAATTATTGTAAAAATAGCTATCTTCGTGTTCGTAACAATACTCTGGGTAATATGAGTCGTCATATGACGCGCACTCATTCACATTCATTTCACGCGGTTTGAAATAATTACTCGGTGGTGGATTGCCTGATTTACGTCAATCATGACCTGATAACATAGGGTTAGGTGTAAAATGCTGTATGCCGCTCATGGGTTTTGGGCCTAGATTTTGTGGTGGAACGTTCCTGGGTGGTAGTCGAAAGACGTTACTATGTGGGTTATAACCGGGTGGTTGAGCGCGAAATATTTGCTGCGTACGGTTAGGGATACGTTGCTGGAACTGTTGGTTCTGTAGGGGGTTGAATTTAAAGGGTTGCGGCGGAGGTTGGTGTGATTTAAAACCTACTGGTGCCGGCCAATTAGGGGGATGACTAACGATGTTTTGAGCACGTGGTTGGTTGAAATTTATAGGGGGTGGAATATAGTTGAACGCTCTAGGGGTGTTAACCGATTTCGGGGTATCGTTACGTTGTTGTAAATATATTACATTCAACTCCTCTTGAACATATTCGAGTGCATTTTCTATAGTCTCTGGTCGCATACATCTTATCCGCGATCCTAATGGTTCGTTTAAGCCTCTCACGAATGATTGCATAGCAATTTTTTTATATAATATTCTCTTAGCTTCTACTGTAGTACTAATCGGTTCATGCAAAGTTACATAGGTCATTATGGTACTGAATAGTGTCTGGCACTGGTCGTAAAACTCTTGAGGTGTCTTTGTACCCTGTTTGGCTAAAGATAGGTCATTATAGAGAGCAGTTTCGTCACGCTGATCGGAAAAGTTATTTATTAAGGCTGCTCTAATACCTAACCAGCTGTCTGGAATACCGTTGGAATTAATAGTGCTAGCGGCTGATCCCGTAATTTTATTTAGTATTCCGTTTAAAAGACATAAGTTCGCTAATTCGTTTCCTGGCTGATCACTTAAATATTGTACAACTATTCTATCGCATATATTAATAAATCTAGTTAAAATATTCGGGTTCCCATCGAACTCCGGGACTAGGCGAAGTGCCTTAAAAATCGTGTCCGGGTCATGGGTTATTACTACTACGTTAGCCTGTCCTTGAGCCATATTTTCTGAACTCTGCGGAGGGCTACTACCTAAATTTCTAATTAAATCTATTGTATTCCAACGAGCCTGCCGAGATGCAGGTTCCCGGTACGAATTTTCGCGATGGAAAATTTTGGAGAATGGATATAACTAGGACAAAGGAAGCAAGCAACACGAGAACAATTCAAGTGTACTTACATATACTTCTTTCTGGTTTCTCTTCCGTGAGTCGAGGTCTTGACTCTCCTCTGGCACTGCTGCTGGACCGTAGATTCTGGAACCTCGATGACGGTGCTTGAAAGCCACCCGGGCGATTCGCGACGTGAATATCGATTTGAAAGGACTCTAAGGACGCGAACCGGCCCACGAGGATCCTACCGACTGCGCCAATTACGTTAGCGGCAGCCAAAGGATCGAAAAAAAACCAAAATTACTATAAACTTATTTAATTATAAAAATTACATAAGTCTAATTAAATCTAACCTATTCGAAGTATGAATATGGAATGAACGATTTTATTATGAAACTACGTAAATGCAATCGGTGACAACTGCAGCGTCAGCTCTCGGATTCCGGCGACAGGGCGGCGGCGAAGCATTGCTTGCGTAATTGCTGATGTAGTACAATAATGAATGCATATTAACTCCTGCTGAATCCGCGGTCTGCCTGGACTATTAATATATAACATGTGTATAACAGCAATCTATTCATACATATATCCATTAGACCGTAACGTTCACCTTTGTACATAAAATTCCTCACGCGAATGCTATTCGGAACTGTCTTATGCCGAGTGCATTCATTTGTTCCTTACAACTTTTAAGATGTCGTCATTCACCTAGTGGGATTCGCTGTATGCTGCGTCGTTCACCCTTTCGACGGGTCGACGTAATCGATCTCAGTACGTGAGTGTTTTGTCGTTATAGATATTATAATATGTACGAGATGTTAAAGACATGTTATACGAGGCTATTGACGCCTTATTTATGTGAAATCTGGCATTATGGAATATTGAATGAGATCATATTAAATTTATTGTATTTACCGTATTAGATCCACAATGCAATAAAGTACGGTATAGATATTGCAAAGTATGATGTTCACGAGCATCTATTTACATTGATTTGTTTGACCAATATCAAAACACTAATTTCTTCGCTACAAATTACAAGAGTTTGATAAATACCAATTCACATGAGGTAACGATTCTAGTTTTGAGCGCCAACTCCTGAAAGGTAAAGGTCTTAAAAGTCTCCAAATATTTCGAGAAAAATCGAATAGCCAGCATGAACGCGTTCTTACATCTTCTAATTCTTTTAAAATAGTGCAGAGTTCATCATCAGTTTCTTTTTTCTTATGAATCCAAGGTAAAATATCGTCCGCAAAATTAGTACTGATTAGAACAAGAAGAAGATGTTTATCAGTAACATTAAATTTATCACTCATGAATATGTCATAAATAAATTCGGCAAAGAAATACTCTGCAAAAGTTCTGTGAATGAATACAGCCTCATCGTTATTAGTAATATGCGATATCAATCCAGCCTTTACTGTACCATCGCCAATGGATTTTACAATTTCAAGATATTTTTCTAAACACCTATTAGTTATATTCGTCTTTTCAGATTTACCCATCTTATTTACTTCTATTAAATTCGATCCCCAATAGAACGGAAACTTTAAAAAAACATTGATAGCAAGTTTTTTATGTATATCATAACACTTCAATTTTTCTTTTTCATATAGAGTTATCGCATTTGGATTATAGACGTCCATGCTATTTTCATCTTGAAATAGTATCGCTTTCAGTTTAGTTTCTATAAACATTGTATAAATGTTATGTATGTTTGTACAAAGTTTCCATTTATTTCTATTCTCGTCACTGGTTATTTTCTTAACAAAATAAGCTGCCACTAAATATAGTAGTAACGGTATTCTCAATGGTGTATCTTCGTTTAGACTTTGGTGAAGTAATTGTGATCTGTGAATATCAACTTCTGTTGAAGAATTGTTTGAATTGTCAATGTGTGGAAAATGTGAATATAAATATATATAAAAAAGGTTGTAGATCTTGAAAAAGTTATAATCGAATGTATTGCTGCATGGCACTGTAGCCTTTTCCTTCTGTATAAAATTAATGAAAGATAATACGTTATTTATCTCAGTGTCTTTTAGTGTTTTAAATTCTAAGTTGGCCAGCCATATTTTTTTCAGATATACTTCCTGTTCTAAATCGTCAAAGTATCCTATTTCGTAAGATGTTCTAAAAAAACTTCTCAAGTCGGATATAACTTCGCTGTAAGGACTGCTAGTAACCCAAATTCTGTCATATTTAAGAAGATTCATGACAACATCTAAAAATGTCACAGCGCAGTCTAAGTAATGAGGACAAATTTCATCGAACCCGTCAAGCAGCATTATTATTTTTCTTTTATTATACAAATTCAGAAATATATTCAATTCAAATTTTCCAAATTCATCGCCATTACAATCTTCTAGATATATAGTATGATTTCTTTCCTTGATGGTAAATTCCAAGTTATATGTTTTAATTACAGTCAGACAAATAAATTTTAAAGCTCCCAATCTATCAATAAATGTTCTATCCTCTTGCCATTTACTAAACTCTTTAGAATAGTCCAGTAAATTTATTCTTACTATCCAAAAAGTACCATCAAGTTCTTTGGTTTTAAGTGACAAATGAGTCAGTAATGTAGATTTGCCCATACCTGGCTCAGCAGTTATAAGTACAGAGTCATCTGTCAGATCAAATAGTGATTTAACTTTGTATTCACGGTTATCATACTCATTGGCTGCAATTTGTTTGATTGTTCTTTCTATGTAATGCAGTTTCACTTTTTCGTAATTTGTATTACTAAGGGTTTCACCTATGGTAATAGTTTCATTGTGAATTATTTTATCTAACACTGCTCCATCTATAAATTTTATTGACTTATTATCCAAAAGTACCTCTAAACTATATCTAAACCCTTGAAATATAACATCAGCCTTGCTTATCATCGCTCTCTGCGATGCTGAATTTAAATCAACTAGACTTGGTTTGTCATTTGCTAATTGATCACTAGGCCATGTGAAATATATCTTTGTAGCTTCGGCAAACGTGTTATGTATAACTAAAATACAACGTTTGTGTTCCAGTACATGTAAAAGTTCTTCTAATTGCCTGGGTAAGGTATTATTATTTGCTATAATGTCACAAACAATGATAACAATTTTTTCTGTACTTTTTAATTCTAAAATTAAGGCATTAAATTCTTCTGTGTTCATATTTAATATAAATTCTAAGTCTATTACAGTATATTTAATAATATTTTTGTACCTCAAATATTGGATAAGTTTCAATGATGTTAATGTGGTCACGTCCGTCACTATTAAACTCCTTGACATCTTATCAAGCGAATTTAGAGACTGCATAGCATTTTCATTAAAGGCATATGCAATATTTTTTATTTTGTTTATGTTAAATACATTCTGCATTCTACTCATTTGCGGTTCTATTAGGATATTATGTAACGACTGCAGGTATATATCACACGATTTGGTTAGATATGTCCCCGTTAATGTTGACATCCACCATTTTTGTATTTCGTTATGATAATACAGAAACACCGAATCAGTTTGTATTATACTATTATGATATTTGGTACTATTTATAACATCAATCTCTTTTTTTAATTTATCCTCAAGTTCATAATGGTTACTTTGTTTAGCGTACACAACAAGATTTGCGAAAAAATCTTTAGCAACTTCAGTATAATCGAAAGATAGTCTCGGAAATTTTGATGTTTTTACATCAATTCGATATTCATGTATATTGTCAATTTTACTTTGCAGTAAACAATATAAAGTTTTGGCATTATTCATTAGTGATGTTGAACTATCTATAAATTTATATAATTTAGTATCCTCGTCATAAATTAGAATGTTACCTACGATACCCCCCAAGCCTCCATTAGAACTTAAAAGTCCTTCGTCAATAGTATCGTCTATGGTAATAATGTTAAGACCATTTGCCGGTTTCGATCCTTGGCACAAACTAATGAGAAAATTTGCCAAATGGTTCAGTCTACTTTCAATTTTCTTCGCATTTCCTCTTATTGATAAATCTTTGTTACCAAACGTAACCGGCACTTTTATTTTAAGAGACAAAAGCGTATTTATTAAATGAGCTTTCTCTTCCTCATCACTTGTGAATGGTGAAACATGTTTTTTACCTGATTTAGCTTGGCTAGATTTTTTTGAAACTCCAGGATCTAAATTTGGTTTACGAGAAAATAAAACTTCATATAAATGCTCTTTAAATAAAATAAGGATTTCATCTCTTGTATTGATAAATTCGGGCTGAAATGTGAGTTGCCGCCATTTAGCATCTGGATTTTTTTCCTCACCCTGAATTTCGGATACATTGAAAACTTTTGTCGCAAGAATAACATGATACTTTACTATATGTTCGTCATTCATTATATTCATTGATTGGATACCTTTAATATCTAAATATTTAACAAGACGTTCAGCCAAAATTGAGATTTCTTCTTTACAAATTCTTGCACTAAAATCCTGTGTAAATTGTTCAGTACATAGCGGCCTGATGCCAACTGTATTTTTCGTCACTAACAAATCATTTAGATGTGTAGCAACACTACTCTCCAATTCATTGCTTTCATCAGAGTCCCATTTCCCATTAGTATAGAGAATGAATATACATTCAGTGTCAGAAAGCTTACCACTAAAAATGGTGTCACAGCTTTTTCCAGATCCAAATTTTTGTTTGATTTTTGATATACTATCCGACCATTTAACTAGGTCGTTGTTATTATCAATCACTACAAGTTTATCATCATTATCTTTATGTTTTGCTTGAATAAACAATATAGTGGGCTTATGTCCTTTTATTATGATTTTTACACAAACATCATCAAATGCTCCGATATCATCCATATTGGATGCCAAATAGAAGTCTTTTATGTCATCATTGTGGAGTAGTCGGAAAAGTAATAGACTAATAAGTTTAGTCTCATAAAGCTGTCCACTTACACCGGACGTTGCTGGACGTTTCTTGTATGATACATCCATTTATTGTATTTATGCTTTACTAGTTCTTATAGGAATAAAATTGGTCATCTAGCCACGATTACGTTTGTAATTTAAATATTTGTATAATTTACAGGACATGTAATCCTCTGCTTTAAATAAATTATAATTTTGAGGTCCGGTTCTTATAAAATTCGTTGGTTGCACTCTTGAGTATGACAATTTGTAGTCAATTTGATCTCATAATTTTGTAAGTTTATTAGTTCACGATAGGCAATTTTTATAATTCCGTTTTCATCATCATCGCTCTTTAAAAGAGCTTCGAGTGGTGTTAAAATTCTGTAAATAAAAACAAAAATAATTTTAAGCTCCGTACATTTTTCATTGTTTTTAGATGGACCGAAATTGGCACGACGCTTGTAGGAAGCCAATACACTCACTTTCCCTAACGTGATATCATCATCGCAGCCCACATACGTCCCACTGTTGGGCTCAGGCCTCCCCCACAATGTAAGGGAATTTGACTACTATACCATGCTGGTCAGTCATGTTGCTATAGGGTTTAAATTTGAGTTTTCCTTGTACAGATATTATGTACATATTATATCCCTTAGTCGTCTTTTACAATATCCACGAGCAAGGTAGAAAGTGGTAAATTGTATTCTTATTCTTGTATTCTGTTTGGCCTGAAAATTGATCATTCGAAAACCAAAATTTCTAGACCGAGCTAACAACAATTTGCCAAAATCGCGAACTGTGGAGGATATGGAGAAACCGTAACATAACTAAAAGCACTAAAAGAAAAATAGTTCATGCACTTATATGTCCCATATTCTTATATACAGCAAAGACTGGGACTCTTAAAGAAAGTGGTAGAGAAAAGGTGGATGCTCTAGAAATGTGGTGCTGGAAGAAAATGCTCGACATTTCATGGACCAAATTCTTACACCGAACACTTAGTTATATATTGACCATTTTAAATTTTCTTCATCATCATCATCACCATCATCACCTTCGTCATCATCATTACCTTAATAATCATCATCACCACCACCATCATCATCATCACTAACATCATTATCACTATCATCATCATCACCATCATCACTATCATCATCATCATCATCATCACCACCACCATCATCACTATCATCATCATCACCATCATCATCATCGTTGTCGTTGTCATCATCATCATCACGATAATAATGTATCGTCATCCCGCTATCCTAATTACTTGGGGTCGACGCAATGTATTCTCATCAAAAAATTTTAAAAACATCTCTTGATCTTTCTCACTCGCTTGCTCCCTAATCTCAGCCCATACCTGTGCTTCGTGCTATGTTCGCCTTTCCCACTCAATCGGTATCAATCGCTCTCTCCCTCTTCTTCGACAAAAACGCTGCACATCTTCGTGACGCTAAAATAAAAAATTTACCCTCATGCACGCAAAGAAGTTTCACTTCAAAAAAGCCATTATTTTGACATTACAAACAGACACTTCAATTTTATTTGTTTGTATAAATTTGCATTTTATTTGAAGTTAATCCAATATCGATCTGAATTCTGCATTCCTGTTCACGCCAAGAAGATCCAACAAGAAACTCGGTTCTTAACACGTTTGCACACCGAGGTATAGCAGTTTATTAAACTATTGTTTTACATATATTAATAGTTTTACCTTTATGGCGACACACGATGTAACCAATGACACCTACTTCTGTTTGGAACACAAGTAACAATCACATTATAAATAAATAAACAGCACTCGTAGTAAACAACAATCATTTTATGTATCTATATAATCTAGAATTTAGGTAAAATTTTGCCAAGAAATGTAAAGTAAATAAAATCGTATTGATAAGATTTCGTTATTTTTATTGATATTAGATAATGGCTTATACGTAATTTTATCAATAAACAAGTGAAATGTTTGGTTTTATTTAATTTACTCTATGCCACGAAAAGTGCGAAAATCATCACTGATCAGGCATGGAAACCGCAGATTTTTTTTAACTTGTACATAAACAGAAAAACATTGTTCTTTTACTTTCAAAACTCGTATATTTATGAATTATTTAAAACACCTAAAAATAAATCACATTAAATTAGAAACGAAAATTAAAAATCAAAAGGTTCTGCAAGTGTATACAAGAATTGTATAATTTATTTTACTTCATCGCCGCTATAAAAATAGCAATGTTTGATAACATTATTTTTGTTTACGTTTAACCTGATTCTCCATTAAATTATTATTAAAATTATTTCCACACTAAGCAGAAAATTTACGTCTAAGTGGTAGCAATTTGTTGTCGTCTATCCAATAACGTGCAGTAGCATTATTGGATAGACGACAGAGCAGGCAGCACAACTTTCTGAGGACGTTTGCGTGCAGTGGGTTTTGGTGTCTAAAGTATCACCTTACCTCATTGTACTCATTCACACTCCTTTCACATTCTTCACGGTATAAAGCAGCTTAACAAAGGTCCATCAGCGGCAATATCTCTTACCATCAAATGTACAGTTTGTTCCTTTGCCATCACAAAAAAAAAAATTACTTGAAGACATACTTGGCAACACTACGGGGAAGTCCGGTTTTAAAGTCTAATTATCTGATATCAATTATACATATCAATAAATTTGAAATCTTATCATTGCTAGTTATCTTTCATTTTCGACAAATATTCCTTTTCAGCATTTTACATTCCTTATAGATCATTTCATTTATATCTAAAAAAGTATTACAGCAGTCGGACGAAAGGCAATTTGATAATACTTGACAGATGTACACTGCAATGTTACTTTAAAATATTTAATATCAACTAGAGGTTGTTGTTCATGGATATTGTTGTTATGATACATTAAACTTTGTTTTTACGAGACATCGGCTGTCATTCATACAGGTAAGATTATTGTTCATTTTATTTTATTATTTAAAACAAGTTAATACATTTTTTTTAAATATTAGGAATAGTAAAACTAGATAATGTGTCTTGAATAGAAATGATGTGTATTCTATCGACTATTTTATGAGGAACTGTTTGATTTGGTACCACCGTAACCGTTTTACCAACATAGCACTCGCCACCGTAGCAGGATCCATTCATTTTACCTGGAAACATTATGGTCTTCAACTGTACGTTTCGAGCGATCATTTCTTTCACGTACATGCATGCTCTGGAATGAACTACCTGCTGCTGTGTTGTCCGAGCGCTATGACATGTCCTTCTTTAAACGAGGTTTAAGAAGAATATTTTCTGCTCGGTAGGTAACGGCCTAGCTATGCCCCTGGTAATGGAAAGAAATTTCCATTACGGAAAGGTCCATACCCGCGATAGTATCACTTACCGTCAGGGATACTTCTTGCTCGGCAATAAAAAAATTTAACTTTTGTAAATATTTTAATTATTACATCTTTTGTATAACGTAATAATGTTAATCTATATCTATACAAATAAATAAAATTGGAGTGTCTGTTTGTAATGTCAAAATAATAGGCTTTTCTCATGCTCACACGGTTATTTGCACGACACCTATGCTTAAAATAACAATTAAAAAATTTTTGTCTGTCTGTCTGTCTGTTTGTTCCGGGTAATCTTCAAAACGGCTGGACCGATTTCAAAAATTCTTTCACCAATGGAAAGCTATAATATCAGGGCGTAAACTAGGCTATATTTTATCCCGGTATTCCCACGGGAACGGGAACTACGTGGGTAAAACGACTATAACCTATAACCGAAGCGAAGCGAGGGCGGATTGCTAGTCATTCATATTATTGTGGTGGCGGCTACGAATACTACCAAACCTTACATTGTTTGTGGGTGTCGTAAAAGACGATTGAGAGCTCTACATCGACCTGCGACAACTTCATTTGATTCCATTTTTTTACTCTAATTTTTTAATATGAATATAGGGGAGAGTGAACCTGTTCATTCGCGTGGTATTAACGCCACGCATTGATGTCTACATATGTGAAACACAAATTGTTTTAGAATAAAGAAGAATGAATAAAGAATAAATGCAGTAAAAAAAATAAGAATGTTAACAGATACTGAAACAGCTAGAATGGTTTATTTCGCTTATTTCCATAGTCTTATGTCTTACGGTATATTACTGTGGGGATGCTCCGCGGACTTTAATAGAATCTTTGTTCTCCAAAAAAGGGCTGTCCGTGCAATTTATAATCTAGGCCCAAGAATCTCACTTCGGGAGAAATTCAAAGAAATAAATATTCTAACTGCTGTATCACAATATATATACGAAAATATATTATATGTCAAAAAAAAATATCGCTAACTTTTAAGAGATATTGTGACATTCATGAAATGAATACTCGTAATAAGGACAGATTAGTTGTACACACTACTCGTCTCCAAAAAGTTAACAAATCATTCATGGGGCAATGTATACGCTTTTACAATAGATTACCTAAAGATATCCGAGACCTGCCTATGAAAAAGTTTAAAAAAGCCATCAAGAATAGACTTTGTAAAAAAGCTTATTATAAAATCTCGGATTATGTAGATGATAATACAGATTAGTTGTGAGCAGCTCCTTATTCAGCAATTTCCTTGTTATTTTAAATATACTGTTTGTAAATGTACTTTTAACTTTTATTGTAAAGTGTAGCGTGTTTTGCCTAACGAATTTTTGTATTTTCAGCCTTTGTAACATATTGTGGTGTTGGTCATGCTCACATAAGGATCTACTTGCGGTAGCTGCGTGGAGCGGGTCTCTCCCTTCCCTGCATAGTGGTTGAGGGGAGTGATGGCTGCTCTAGTAGTTAACTCGTGATCGGGTGCCGCTTGTGGGATCTGGTCCAGCCATAATCGTTTAAATTATATTGTCTTGCGGTTCGAAGGACATCACACTGGAGCTTGTTCTTACAAAACATGTACACAATTGTATAACTAGTAAGAAGAAGAAAAAAAAAAATTAAAAATAATGACAAGCCCGCTGAGTTTCTTGCCGGATCTTCTCAGTAGCGGTCGCGTTCCGATCCGGTGGTAGTATATTTTTTTTGGAAATTGTAAACCTGACAATATGTAGGTGCCCTCTCAGGGTTTATGCATAATAAAATAATTTGAATTTGAATATTGTACCACGCCATCTAGTGAGCTCGAAATAAATTATTAACCTAAACACTTACCTACAGTGTATACTAATGAATATAAACGTTTCATCATCATCATCATCATCTTGCTCTTATCCCAATTACTTGGGGTCGACGCAATATGTCATCTGTTTTGACATATTGCAAAAAGTTTCGGCAATGACTTTTATGACCAGCCGCCTGCCTGACGTCAACCCTCCTTGGGAATGTAATCGTTGACCTAAATGGTACCAGATGGAGCTGGTCCGGGTCAATCTAGGGCTCTTAGTCGTCTTTTACGACACCCACGAGCAAAGCAAGGGTTGGTAGTATTCGAAGCCGCTACCACACAGCATAATGAATATAAATGTTTATTGAACAAAAATCATCATTTTCTGGAAAAAAAGTCGCAGTATTTTATTAATACTTTATGCCATATTAGTTCCTGTCGTAATCTGTTCTTTTATGCATATATATACTTGTACAAAATAATTCAAATGTTTCACATCTGCCAGGCGTCCGGGCTTCCATTTTTCTGTTATAAAAATCAACGTTAGTGGAGTTATTTTAAAAATAATGGGTACTTATTTAATTCTAGCAACTCTCCCTCACTTCGCTTCGGTATATTGGGATTAAATATAGCCTCCTTATATAGATAGCTACCTGGGCATAAAATATTATCAAAATCGGTCCAGCCGTTTTGAAGACTGCCTCAAACAACCAGACAGAAAGAGACACAGACAAAATTTTTTTAGGTAAAATAGGTATCATGTAAATAACCGTGTGAGCTTGAAAAAAGCCTAGTATTTTGACATTAAAAACAGACACTTCAATTTTATTTATTTGTATAGAAAAGGACGATAATGACATAAGGAGTTATTATCACTAGATATATATACAAAGATAAAAACTATTATTAATACTATTGTTGACTCACATTGAAAAGAACATCTACAGAATGCAAGCGTATATACATACATTATTCGATGTAGAGAATCTATTTATTTTCTTACTCCCTCCTTGGTGACTTAAAGTTAAAGACGGATTTGTCTAAAGCTTACGGTAGGAAATAAATTAAATTTGGTTCATAATGTCCGTGTAGGGAGATAAAGAAATGTCTTATTCGCAGGCTCTTATCTATCTTATCTATGAAGAGTCCAAGATCTGAATAGAAAGAAACAGTTCCTATGCCAATTAGTTTTAACATAAAAAATGTGATAGACGGGAATTTGCAGTGTCATCATACTTATTTAAAGTTTTCCAAAATAGCTTTTCTAGAATATCTTTGTAAAATTTCAAATACAGCTATATAACCCGTATATGTGTAATACAAGCACATGCGGTCTGGACAAGACATAATACGGAAAGAGCTATACGTAGTTATAGAGTTATACGTAATTCAATTTCAGCCTCAAAACCTCTTATAAAACAACAAAGAAATACATACTTAGAAATGCTATTGTTTTTTACAGGTTTTACCACACATCAAGCTCGAGTGCAAAAGATTATAAGAGAAGATTACATCCCAAGATGGAACCTAGTGTCTCTGGAGAGCAGGTTCTCTAATATATGCAATCGACTAGTCACTAATTTCCATAGAGTGCTTTAGTTACAAATGCGAAAAGACTAAAAATTCTGTGACGATTCAACACAATTCTAATATTAAGCTTCAGAGAAACACGATAACGAATATAATTATAGTAAAACGAACAATTTTACTGAAGTGCAAACTAATGAAATAAATGGATATTACATACAAAAAGCGTCCAGGTACATCCGGTATCAGTGGGCAACTCTATGAGACTAAACTTATTAGTCTATTGCTCTTCAGACTACTCCACAATGATGACATCGAAGACTTCCATTTGGCATCCAATATGGATGATATCGAAGCTTCAGATGATATTTGTGTAAAAATGAAAATAAAGGGACACAAACCCGTTGTATTGTTCATTCAAGTGAAACACAAAGATAACGACGATAAATCCAAAGTGTTTGATAGTAATAATGACTTTGTTAAGTGGTCAGATAGTATATTAAAAATCAAACAAAAATTTGAATCTGACACAAGCTGCAACGTCATATTTAGTGAGAAGGCTTCTGATACTCAATGTGTATACATTCTCTATACCAATGGTAAATGGGGTTCTGATTCAAGTAATGAATTTCAGAGCAGTGTGTCCACGTATATAAGATGTTTATTGACAACGAAAACCAGAATAGGTATTCACCCGCCATGTACTGATAAGTTTGCACAGGATCTTAGTGTAAAAATTTGTAAAGAAGAAATATCAACATTGGCTGTACGTCTTACCAGATATTTACATAACGAATCAATGAATATAATGAATGATGAGTATATATTAAAGTACCATGTGATTCTAGCGACAAAAGTTTTCAATGTATCCGAAATACAATATGACGAAAAAAATCAGGACGTGAAATGGCGACTGCTCACATTTCAGCCCGAATTTTTCAAGACAAATGATGAAATTCTTATTTTATTTAAACGTCATTTATGTGAAAATCTAGTTTTTAGTGCAAAAAATTTGGTACATAAATTGAAACTTTCAAGTATACCAAGCCAAGGCAAATCAAATGAAAAAAATATATCAGCATTGACAACCGATGAAGAAGAGGAATTTGATATGATACATATACTTTTGTCTTTTAAAATAAGAGTACCAATTACGTTTGGTAATATAGACTTACCAATAGTAGGAGATGTGAAGAAAATTGAAGGTCGACTGAGCCATTTGGCAAATTCAATTGTCAGTTTGTGCCAACGGTCAAAACAGGAAGGTCATTTTAACATTATTGCAATGGAGAATGTTACTGACGAAGAACTTTTAAGCCCTAATGAAGGCTTAGGTGCTATCATAGGTAACGTTCTGGTTTATGATGACGTTACCAAGTTATATAAATTTACAGATAGTTCAACATCACTAATGAATAATGCCAAAACTCTGTATCATCTATTGCAAAGTAAAGTCGATAATATACATGAATATAGATTTAATATGAAAACAACAAGATTTCCAAGATTGTCTTTCGATTATACTGATGTAGCCAGAAATTTCTTTGATAATGTTGTTGTCTACGCTAAACAAAGCAATCATTACGAAATCGAAGAGATATTGAAAAAAGAAATAGACCTTTATAATAGTTCCGTAGGCCATAATATTTCTGTGCAAACTGCCTCAGTGTTTCTATATTATCATAACGAAATTCAGAAGTGGTGGATGTCTACAAAAGGAACATATCTAACAAAAACGTGTGATATGTACCAGCAGTCGTTAAATAATATCTTATTAGAACCGCAAATGAGCAAACTACAGAATGCATTTAATATAAACAAAGTAAGAAATATTGCATATACATTTAATGAAAATGCTATGAAGTCTAGTCTGCTGATACCACTGTTGATGTCACTGCTGATGCAACGGATAATGATGTAATGCTAGAATTAGAAAACCCTCCTCAAAATACATATATATCTACACTACTGGGAACTCCATTACTACTGTATTTAGTCGCAGATTATTTCATAAATCTGATACGCGTTAGAGAAAATGAAAGTGCATGGGAACTGACTACTAATATACATAACATCTACACTATGTTTATAGAACTTAAACTCAAAGCAATATTATTTCAAGATAAAAATAAAATGGACATCTATAATCCAAATATAAAGTCGATATATGAAGCAGAAAGAAAAGATTGTTGGGACTTGCATAAAAAAATGGCTGTTCATGTTATTCTTGGAACTCCTCTATTTTGGGGTTCAAATTTTAAAGAATTTAAAAAGATGAATCCTGTAATTGAAGGGGGCGTAGATGAGTTTTTTGATAGCATAGATTTAATTAAAAACGGAACAGAGAAGACTGGTTTAATATCGCATATCACTGCTGATGATATGCCGGTATTTATTCATAGAACTTTTGCTGAGTATTTTACCGCCGAGTTTCTTTGTGACATATTGATGAATGATCAATTTGATTTCGATGGTAGAAGACTTCTGCTTACAGCGACTAGCACATTATGCTTGAATGATGTCTTACCTTGGATTTACAAGAAAAGAGAAATGGACAAGGAACTTCATTCTACTTTAACAGAATTGGAAGATAATTTACCATTTTCATGTTGGCGTTTCAGATGTTTTCAAATTCTTTGTAAAATTTTGGGAAGTATATTTTGTAGCCGTCAAGCGTTAGAGCGAAGCATCAGGAAAAAAAACTCCACATCAGAATGGCATTACCTTGTTAGTTTGTATATGGCCAACCCTTCTTATTGGGATTAAAGGAGATAAATTAGTTATGAAAAATTTGGTGTTCGGCGTCTCAGTATTTTTTATTAAATTAGCATTTGTATAATTTAAGGCATCATAATTTAAGTAGATGTTCGTTATAGTCCAAAGGGTGTCCCGTAAGTATGGGACAATGGGCTATGAGGGGTAGTAAGACTTATTATTTCATAAAAATACTCAAATTGTTGTCCTAGGTCTTGTAGTTATGAAGTTAGGATTTTTTTTATGAATGTGAAGAAACTGTCATCCATCTATGCTAAATATTAATTTTTACAAAATCTTTTTTAATGAATTGTTTGGTTTTTTTTTATGTAGTTAAGAATACATAGGTCTTCCTAATTCAAACGATATTCAGGCGTAATTATTAATAACATGAACACACAACAAGTGCAAATTTTACATTTTAAAATATTCCGAGTTAAATTTAAACCAAGCTGGTGTATTAAAAATGTATTAATGCCTTCAGGAACTGTATCTTAAAAATATCTACATCTAATACTAATTACATAAAGGTACTGTAGTTTAAAGTATTTAAAAATTGTCAAAGTAGCACAGGACGCTAAAGTCTAGCAGTTTTCGGATAGTCAACCTATTAAGTAATTCCGAGAATTATTGCACAAAATGGCGGTACAATTCTTTTTCGAACTAATCATAGGTGATACTCTCTCTCTATTCTCAACTCACGCTTCCTTCAGTAAGTTACTCATAGATCGGAACTACATGTGTGTTTTAACCGATCCCGATACTATTGTTCAAAAATATCACATTACGTAAAAACCGACCGAATTTCGAAACATGAAAAATGTAGTATAAGGAAAGTTCGCTTCAGAATATTATCAAACAGGAATTGACTACTATATTAAAAAAGTTATTAAAGAGATGATTTCTGATCAATCCGGTGAAAGTATACTAAGCGACATCGCCCAAGGGCTCCCCTTGTGGGGAACGGACCTCGGCTTGGGCGTCGCTGGTGGCAAAGTGGGCGTGCCCACGTTTTAATTCATGACTTTTACGCGGCGCGATTTCGCACCTCGATGGCGAAGGCGGAACCGCGGGTATTTACGTGTTATGGCCTCGCGGGCCGTGTAGGCTCTACGTTGAGCGAGTGTGATAGTGTCGTCCTCTTCGTGGAGGACGTGACGAGGACGTTGGATGGAACTGAGCGACAATTTTTTTATATTTTTTTTTGTGTGTGACTTAGTTATTAGCCTCAGATGGCTGTGACAACTTTACCCGGATTGGTGGGTGAGCGCTGAGGGCTCTCAACCCGTACTGGGCGACAAGACGACGCTTACGCTTATAAGCGCTGCTGTCGCTCGCTCGTGGATGTTCGTGTCAAGATTTTATCGCACCGTTCCCCACCCCGCTGCTCCACGGCCGTCACACCTTGCATCATGGTCCGAAATACCTATTTTTAATTATTTATAAGTAGTAACTATTGATGTATACTATATATATGAATAATAATTAATACAAACCCATTTAATAGCGTAATAAATACGAAAGTCGATTACACTCTTAGTTATTAGTACCTAAAACTGATATTTAGATGGAAAAATTATAAAAAAATAAGAGCTCACTGGTTATAATTATTCACGTTATGACCTTAAAATCCACATAACGGCCGGTTATCATCAATTTGGATTGCTAATTCTTACATTATAGGCGCTATAAGTGTCCCTAATAGAATCAATTAATTGAAAAATTATTACGAAATGATAAAAATTTGCTAGTTTCTGATTTATTCCCATATATTCACCCAAATACCTATCTGAATGCCAAATTTCAACTTTCTAGGTCATCTGTAACTGGGCTAGAATATTGGTCAGTCAGTGATAAAAACTACGATTTTTGGATTTTAATATCTAAATAACTGTTTGTAATGTGAATTGTGTAAATTGTGTAGTGTGTAAATTGGGTAATGTTTGTTTGTAATAAATTTCATAAATACACCTGTAGGTATTTATGAAATTTAGAGTACATATGTGTCTCGTAAGTCTCAATATATGAGCCAAATTTGAGATGTTTATATGAAATGGTTTTTGAGTTATGAGAATGTCAATGGCCCTCTGCGGTCGTCACAGAAGAGCCCTGAGACGGACGGTCAGGGACCCCGGCCACACCGGTGCGCCGTACAGGGCCATCGACGAAAGTGGCTCCAAATGGCTCGTGTAATATTTACACACTGTAGCGCTCGCCTTTCTGTTAGCTTGAATTTGGCTTGACACGTGTCTAGATAATATGTCTGTGGTATCTAAATGTCGGCTTTATAACAAAGATCAGGGTCGACAAACAGTAGAATTACAGGTATAACCAGAAGATTTACCACGTTGAAGAAGAAAGGAACAATCCAAATCGCTTATTGGATCTACAATCATCGATGAAGAAAGTTTCTCGAGAGGCGAACGACGTAGCGTACCACGGTCACCACTAGGTGCATTGAAGACATCTTAAAAGTCGTAGGGAACAAATGAATGCACTTTGCACAAGACTGTTTCGAATAGCATTCGCGTGAGGAGTCTCATTCACAAACGTGGATGTTACGGACTGGTGGATGTATGTACGAATAGACTACTCTTATCTACCTCATATAAACCTTTAATATCTGATTGACCGAGCTTCGCTCCGTATATTTTTGTTATATTTTTGTCGAATTTATTTAGATATATATTAATAAAAAATTAAAATTCAATAATGTAAAAAATATCAATAATTACAAAAAGAGAACAATAATAACACCGAGATTCGATCCCACGCTGTTTGAATGCTAAAACAAAACAAAAAGAAAACTGAACAACTTCCCAACTGAGCTATTGACACGCTTGACAACGATGACGAAATTCGAGTTCTTATTTAGAGAATTTCAATAATATTTTATGTCATTTTATTGACTAGCTAAAAACATCGACAAAATATTTTATATGAATAAAACCTAGCTAGATCGATTTTTTGGCCCCGAAACCTCTAAATCGTTTTAGCCGTTTTCGAGATCCTGAAAATAAATTGAATATATTTAAATATATACAATAATTGGTCGCTCGTTTAAAGATCTAAGATACCATCAAATCTAAAAACGATCAACTTTTAGCGCTAGCCAGTTCTTTTAACTTTTAGTGTTTCTTCATATGTCAGTGTTAACATCAATCACTCACGCGACGCCACGAAATTTTAGCATTTCTTTTTTTTTTGGGTGGACCGTAGTCAGCGCTCTCGCCGCCGTGATAAAAGGGAATAAGCACGCACACCCGTAACCCATCCATATGGCACGTCGCCTTCGACGTTGGGCCATCCACCGGTGCAGAGTTCCTTGACTTCAGTGGTCGACCCAACGGAATACCCCGAGGGAGTACCCTCTCCCATAGATGTCCCCTACCGGGACGCCGATCGCCGTCGCGAGGCTAACCTCTCCACGGGTGCAGGACTAAATCCCCGGTCCGGTCACCCGCAGCCTCTACTAGGGCGGCATCAGGCGTACGAAACTTTAGTCTGGGCTTACATATCAAACTAGTACCTTTCGCATCCATTATTTTTGTAAATAGCTATAAAACCCTCTTGTGTTCACTCAAAACGTGTTTCCTTTTCAAATTCTGAAAGGATCTTTTAAACATAAACTGAAGTAACAGTGGTAGTTAAACGATAATACAGGACAATCTCACTAATCCGGCATTATAAAAAATCAGTGAGTGCCGGATTATTGGAATGTTTGGATTACTGGATTATAGAGAAAATCGTATTAAATAAAGTATTTCATAGAGAGAATACGTATAATGTGTTATATTTACTTAAGTAATTATATAGTTTTAAAATATGTAATCCTTAATTGAGGTCTGCTTTTGTGCAACTTGAAGTCCTTGCTTAAAAAGGTTTTCTCGCATGTTTTGAAGAAAATTTAATATAATATTGTAATCGGGCGAGCGAGGCCTGAGCGGAGGGTGCC
Source organism: Lymantria dispar (assembly GCA_032191425.1). NCBI lineage: Eukaryota > Metazoa > Arthropoda > Insecta > Lepidoptera > Erebidae > Lymantria > Lymantria dispar. The sequence goes on from CM063471.1 coordinate 11,388,372, forward strand.
GGATTATTGGACGTGTCGGTCTATTGAAGTGCCGGATTAGTGAAATTATACTGTATTACAGGTTCTTCTCTTGCGTTGGGAATAGTGAAGTGTTTGTACGAACTTATATGAACCTACACCTTATTCAGTTTCATGAAATTAAATATAGGGATCTCGAATGAGATTACATGATACTAGTGTCTGACTGTAACTAGTTTTTACGGCCGAAATCGAAACCGAATATCAGCTTGTCTCAGTTTGGGCCGGAACCGAAACCTCTGTGTAAATTATAAGGTCAATATTTTTGTGGAAAGAAAAATAAACAGTCTATCATAATCAATCAGTTTTTTACTCTTTACTAACTTAAGAACAAAATAATTTCGATTTATAATAAACATAGGTGATAAGCCATTCTTATGCTAGCTTTGTTTCTAAAAAGTTGCAAAGACTAAAAAATGTTCTAAATAATTTATGAATAGTGAAATAAAATATACCTGTTTTGAAGTGATTACCTCAAACTGCGAATTTTGCGATGCGTCAAAGACACAAATAAAAAAACTAAAATTGTGAGACGACTATGAGCGCAGTAAAATGACACTTCATCTCTCCCACCTCGTGCAGCGATCATGTCCTAGCGCAGCGCGAAAACTCACTAATTCAGTTTCGGTTTCGGACGTAGTTTTGGCTAGATTATTAGCCGAAACCGAAATTAAGCCGCAACCCGATTTTTAACCGAATCTAAGCCGAAACCCAAACTGAAATTTCGGTCGGACACTACATGATACTTTATCATCGCAGCCCACATTCGTGTTCCCCACTGGCCTCCTCCGCAATGGGAGGGAATTTGACCTACTATACCATGCTCGTCAGACATGTTGGTATAGAGTTTCCTTTCGAGTTTACCTTCTCTTGCACAGATGTTATGTAAATATTATATCCCATAGTTGTCTTTTACGACATCCACGGGTAAGATAGGGGGTGGCAAATTGTATCCTTACTCCGTCACCACACAGAAATGATACTTAAATCATTAAAAAGAATCCTATTTCACATTATCATGAAAATATGTCTTTTTTTGTTAACCCAATTTCAAGAAAGAAGTCTTCTAATCGTAAACTGGGGTTCCGTATCACAGGAACTCCAAATGATAATATAGCTATAAAAATATATATTTAATCAACTCATAACATGGATATAAACAATTTCCCTTTTATCGTTATCATCTCGGTCTATTTTTTTTATTGCAAACAATGGCAAACGAGCAAACAGTACACCTGATGGTAAGTGTTGCTGCTGTTCATAGATCTTTGCTAAGTCACTGCCTACCGTGAAGAAAGAGAAGGGAATGCGAATGAGTGCAATAAATTTCGGTGATTATAAAGGCATCATTAAAACCCAAGCAAACATCCTCAGAAAGTTGGGCTTCTGACTTTCTCGCTCACCAAACGAAGCGCAGTAACAAAACAATTGCTACCTACTATTCAGATGTCGATATTCTGCTCAGTGTGGTACCCCGGACGGACCGGCCAGCGAATGTAGACAGACAACTGTGAACAGTGTGATCCTTCTACATACAAATGTCACCGTTGGGCTCAGCCTTCCTCCATAATGGGGGGATAAATTAATCTATTATTCCACGCCGGTTAAATGTTTCGCAATACGGTTTTATATGTAAACAAATACAGTAGAACCCGTTTAATATGATCACGTTTAATACGTCAGTCCCAGCAACTTGAAACATATTTCATACATTTCTTAATACTTAATACCATCATCATCCCGTTTAATACGCCAACACGTGCCACTTAAATACACATATTACCACTTGCGGCAGTGGCCAGCGACTGTCGAGCGACCCCTAAGTGATAATGAGCAAGAAGAAGATGAGTCAACTCCGATTTTGTCACATGCCCAAACATTATCAGCAGTTAATGATTTAAGGCGATAGTATCACTTACCGTCAGGGATGCTTCTTGCTCGGCAATAAAAAAAATTAACTTTTGTAAATATTTTAATTATTACATCTTTTGTATAACGTAATAATGTTAATCTATATCTATACAAATAAATAAAATTGGAGTCTCTGTTTGTAATGTCAAAATAATAGGCTTTTTTCATGCTCACACGGTTATTTGCACGACACCTATGCTTAAAATAGCAATTAAAAAATTTTTGTCTGTCTGTCTGTTTGTTCCGGGTAATCTTCAAAACGGCTGGACCGATTTCAAAAATTCTTTCACCAATGGAAAGCTATAATATCAGGGCGTAAACTAGGCTATATTTTATCCCGGTATTCCCACGGGAACGGGAACTACGTGGGTAAAACGACTATAACCTATAACCGAAGCGAAGCGAGGGCGGATTGCTAGTCATTCATATTATTGTGGTGGCGGCTACGAATACTACCAAACCTTACATTGTTTGTAGGTGTCGTAAAAGACGATTGAGAGCTCTACATCGACCTGCGACAACTTCATTTGATTCCATTTTTTTACTCTAATTTTTTAATATGAATATAGGGGAGAGTGAACCTGTTCATTCGCGTGGTGTTAACGCCACGCATTGATGTCTACATATGTGAAACACAAATTGTTTTAGAATAAAGAAGAATGGATAAAGAATAAATGCAGTAAAAAAAATAAGAATGTTAACAGATACTGAAACAGCTAGAATGGTTTATTTCGCTTATTTCCATAGTCTTATGTCTTACGGTATATTACTGTGGGGATGCTCCGCGGACTTTAATAGAATCTTTGTTCTCCAAAAAAGGGCTGTCCGTGCAATTTATAATCTAGGCCCAAGAATCTCACTTCGGGAGAAATTCAAAGAAATAAATATTCTAACTGCCGTATCACAATATATATACGAAAATATATTATATGTCAAAAAAAAATATCGCTAACTTTTAAGAGATATTGTGACATTCATGAAATGAATACTCGTAATAAGGACAGATTAGTTGTACACACTACTCGTCTCCAAAAAGTTAACAAATCATTCATGGGGCAATGTATACGCTTTTACAATAGATTACCTAAAGATATCCGAGACCTGCCTATGAAAAAGTTTAAAAAAGCCATCAAGAATAGACTTTGTAAAAAAGCTTATTATAAAATCTCGGATTATGTAGATGATAATACAGATTAGTTGTGAGCAGCTCCTTATTCAGCAATTTCCTTGTTATTTTAAATATACTGTTTGTAAATGTACTTTTAACTTTTATTGTAAAGTGTAGCGTGTTTTGCCTAACGAATTTTTGTATTTTCAGCCTTTGTAACATATTGTGGTGTTGGTCATGCTCACATAAGGATCTACTTGCGGTAGCTGCGTGGAGCGGGTCTCTCCCTTCCCTCCATAGTGGTTGAGGGGAGTGATGGCTGCTCTAGTAGTTAACTCGTGATCGGGTGCCGCTTGTGGGGTCTGGTCCAGCCATAATCGTTTAAATTATATTAAGTGTCTTGCGGTTCGAAGGACATCACACTGGAGCTTGTTCTTACAAAACATGTACACAATTGTATAACTAGTAAGAAGAAAAAAAAAAAAATTAAAAATAATGACAAGCCCGCTGAGTTTCTTGCCGGATCTTCTCAGTAGCGATCGCGTTCCGATCCGGTGGTAGTATATTTTTTTTGGAAATTGTAAACCTGACAATATGTAAGTGCCCTCTCAGGGTTTATGCATAATAAAATAATTTGAATTTGAATATTGTACCACGCCATCTAGTGAGCTCGAAATAAATTATTAACCTAAACACTTACCTACAGTGTATACTAATGAATATAAACGTTTCATCATCATCATCATCATCTTGCTCTTATCCCAATTACTTGGGGTCGACGCAATATGTCATCTGTTTTGACATATTGCAAAAAGTTTCGGCAATGACTTTTATGACCAGCCGCCTGCCTGACGTCAACCCTCCTTGGGAATGTAATCGTTGACCTAAATGGTACCAGATGGAGCTGGTCCGGGTCAATCTAGGGCTCTTAGTCGTCTTTTACGACACCCACGAGCAAAGCAAGGGTTGGTAGTATTCGAAGCCGCTACCACACAGCATAATGAATATAAATGTTTATTGAACAAAAATCATCATTTTCTGGAAAAAAAGTCGCAGTATTTTATTAATACTTTATGCCATATTAGTTCCTGTCGTAATCTGTTCTTTTATGCATATAATACTTGTACAAAATAATTTAAATGTTTCACATCTGCCAGGCGTCCGGGCTTCCATTTTTCTGTTATAAAAATCAACGTTAGTGGAGTTATTTTAAAAATAATGGGTACTTATTTAATTCTAGCAACTCTCCCTCACTTCGCTTCGGTATATCGGGATTAAATATAGCCTCCTTATATAGATAGCTACCTGGGCATAAAATATTATCAAAATCGGTCCATTTTAAAGACTGCCTCAAACAACCAGACAGAAAGAGAGATAGACAAAATTTTTTTAGGTAAAATAGGTATCATGTAAATAACCGTGTGAGCTTGAAAAAAGCCTAGTATTTTGACATTAAAAACAGACACTTCAATTTTATTTATTTGTATAGAAAAGGACGATAATGACATAAGGAGTTATTATCACTAGATATGTATACAAAGATAAAAACTATTATTAATACTATTGTTGACTCACATTGAAAAGAACATCTACAGAATGCAAGCGTATATACATACATTATTCGATGTAGAGAATCTATTTATTTTCTTACTCCCTCCTTGGTGACTTAAAGTTAAAGACGGATTTGTCTAAAGCTTACGGTAGGAAATAAATTAAATTTGGTTCATAATGTCCGTGTAGGGAGATAAAGAAATGTCTTATTCGCAGGCTCTTATCTATCTTATCTATGAAGAGTCCAAGATCTGAATAGAAAGAAACAGTTCCTATGCCAATTAGTTTTAACATAAAAAATGTGATAGACGGGAATTTGCAGTGTCATCATACTTATTTAAAGTTTTCCAAAATAGCTTTTCTAGAATATCTTTGTAAAATTTCAAATACAGCTATATAACCCGTATATGTGTAATACAAGCACATGCGGTCTGGACAAGACATAATACGGAAAGAGCTTATACGTAGTTATAGAGTTATACGTAATTCAATTTCGGACTCAAAACCTCTTATAAAACAACAAAGAAATACATACTTAGAAATGCTATTGTTTTTTACAGGTTTTACCACACTTCAAGCTCGAGTGCAAAAGATTATAAGAGAAGATTACATTCCAAGATGGAACCTAGTGTCTCTGGAGAGCAGGTTCTCTAATATATGCAATCGACTAGTCACTAATTTCCATAGAGTGCTTTAGTTACAAATGCGAAAAGACTAAAAATTCTGTGACGATTTAACACAATTCTAATATTAAGCTTCAAAGAAACACGATAGCGAATATAATTATAGTAAAACGAACAATTTTACTGAAGTGCAAACTGATGAAATAAATGGATATTACATACAAAAAGCGTCCAGGTACGTCCGGTATCAGTGGGCAACTCTATGAGACTAAACTTATTAGTCTATTGCTCTTCAGACTACTCCACAATGATGACATCGAAGACTTCCATTTGGCATCCAATATGGATGATATCGAAGCTTCAGATGATATTTGTGTAAAAATGAAAATAAAGGGACACAAACCCGTTGTATTGTTCATTCAAGTGAAACACAAAGATAACGACGATAAATCCAAAGTGTTTGATAGTAATAATGACTTTGTTAAGTGGTCAGATAGTATATTAAAAATCAAACAAAAATTTGAATCTGACACAAGCTGCAACGTCATATTTAGTGAGAAGGCTTCTGATACTCAATGTGTATACATTCTCTATACCAATGGTAAATGGGGTTCTGATTCAAGTAATGAATTTCAGAGCAGTGTGTCCACGTATATAAGATGTTTATTGACAACGAAAACCAGAATAGGTATTCACCCGCCATGTACTGATAAGTTTGCACAGGATCTTAGTGTAAAAATTTGTAAAGAAGAAATATCAACATTGGCTGTACGTCTTACCAGATATTTACATAACGAATCAATGAATATAATGAATGATGAGTATATATTAAAGTACCATGTGATTCTAGCGACAAAAGTTTTCAATGTATCCGAAATACAATATGACGAAAAAAATCAGGACGTGAAATGGCGACTGCTCACATTTCAGCCCGAATTTTTCAAGACAAATGATGAAATTCTTATTTTATTTAAACGTCATTTATGTGAAAATCTAGTTTTTAGTGCAAAAAATTTGGTACATAAATTGAAACTTTCAAGTATACCAAGCCAAGACAAATCAAATGAAAAAAATATATCAGCATTGACAACCGATGAAGAAGAGGAATTTGATATGATACATATACTTTTGTCTTTTAAAATAAGAGTACCAATTACGTTTGGTAATATAGACTTACCAATAGTAGGAGATGTGAAGAAAATTGAAAGTCGACTGAGCCATTTGGCAAATTCAATTGTCAGTTTGTGCCAACGGTCAAAACAGGAAGGTCATTTTAACATTATTGCAATGGAGAATGTTACTGACGAAGAACTTTTAAGCCCTAATGAAGGCTTAGGTGCTATCATAGGTAACGTTCTGGTTTATGATGACGTTACCAAGTTATATAAATTTACAGATAGTTCAACATCACTAATGAATAATGCCAAAACTCTGTATCATCTATTGCAAAGTAAAGTCGATAATATACATGAATATAGATTTAATATGAAAACAACAAGATTTCCAAGATTGTCTTTCGATTATACTGATGTAGCCAGAAATTTCTTTGATAATGTTGTTGTCTACGCTAAACAAAGCAATCATTACGAAATCGAAGAGATATTGAAAAAAGAAATAGACCTTTATAATAGTTCCGTAGGCCATAATATTTCTGTGCAAACTGCCTCAGTGTTTCTATATTATCATAACGAAATTCAGAAGTGGTGGATGTCTACAAAAGGAACATATCTAACAAAAACGTGTGATATGTACCAGCAGTCGTTAAATAATATCTTATTAGAACCGCAAATGAGCAAACTACAGAATGCATTTAATATAAACAAAGTAAGAAATATTGCATATACATTTAATGAAAATGCTATGAAGTCTATAAGTTCACTCGGAAGTATATCAAATAGAAGTGTTATAGTGACGGAAGTAGCCACACTGACGGCGTTGAAAGTGATTCAGTGTTTAAGACAAAAAGACATTAGTAAATATGCAGTATTAGACTTAGAATATATATTAAACATGGGCACTGAAGACTTTAGTATACTCATTGTAGAATTAAAAAGAACAGTGAAAACTATTATCATTGTTTGTGACCATACGCAAAACAAGAATAACATACTTAAAATTTTGGGTGAACTTTTAAATGTACTAGAACAAAAACATAGTATTACTGTCCTACATAACATTCTTGTTGAAGCTATAAAAATATTTTTCAGGAGGGTTAATGATCGCTTACTAACTGATAAGCCAAGTCTAACTGATCTGGGTCTAGCAACCCAGGCAGATGTAATAAGCAATGCTAATGTAATATTTCAAGGATATAAATCTGATTTAAATATACTTTTAGACGATGAATCAAAAGAGCTCATAAATGGAGATGTATTAGAAAAAATAATTCGCAATGAAACTATTAATATAGGGGAAACTCTTAACAATTCAAGTTATGATAAAACAAGGCAATTTTACATTGAAAGAAGAATTAATCTAGTTTCAGATAATGAAAATCATGACTGTGAATACGAAGTAAAATCGTTATTAGACCTGAAAGATGCTACTATACTTGTAACTGCTAAACCAGGTATGGGTAAGTCTACACTACTTACTCACTTGGCACTGAAAACCAAAGAAATTGATAGTAGTTTTTGGATAGTAAGAATTAATTTAGTGGATTATTCTAAAGACTTTTACAAATGGCAAGAAGATGAAAAAGTCATTGATTCATCGGCAGCTCTAAATTTTATTTGCCTCACTTTAATTAAAAAATATGATATACAAGTTACATTGAGAGAATCAAGTCGTACGATCTATCTAGAAGATAGTATTGGCGACGAATGGGGTAAATTTGAATTGAAATTATTCTTGAATTTGTATAATAAGAAAAAAGTAATACTTCTGTTCGATGGATTTGATGAAATTTGTCCAGATTACGTAGATTGTGTTGTAACGTTTCTGGATGTGGTCAGAAATGCCCTTCAACAATACAAAATGTGGGTGACCAGCAGGCCTTATAGTGATATTCTACCAGAGTTGATTAGAGTTTTAGGCAGATCATACGAAATAGGATATTTCAATGATGTAGAGCAAGAATTGTATGTGAATAAAATATGGCAAACAAAATTAGTATTTAGTAATCTTTGTGACTTTCAGATTAATAATGCATTGTCTTTCATGTTTTATATAAAAGAGAAAAGAGGAACGATATGCTACAACGATAAGTTGAATTATAATTTCTTTAAGATCTATAACTTTTTTTATAATTATTTATGTTCACATTTTCCACATATTGAAACTACATCAACTGCTGATGTAGCTGCTGATGCCACTGCTGATACCACTGCCAATTCCACTGCCGATACCACTGCTGATACCACTGCTGATCCCACTGCTGATTCCACTGCTGATTCCACTGCTGATACCACTGCTGATACCACTGATGATACCACTGCTGATACCACTGCTGATACCACTGTTGATGTCACTGCTGATGCAACGGATAATGATGTAATGCTAGAATTAGAAAACCCTCCTCAAAATACATATATATCTACACTACTGGGAACTCCATTACTACTGTATTTAGTCGCAGATTATTTCATAAATCTGATACGCGTTAGAGAAAATGAAAGTGCATGGGAACTGACTACTAATATACATAACATCTACACTATGTTTATAGAACTTAAACTCAAAGCAATATTATTTCAAGATAAAAATAAAATGGACATCTATAATCCAAATATAAAGTCGATATATGAAGCAGAAAGAAAAGATTGTTGGGACTTGCATAAAAAAATGGCTGTTCATGTTATTCTTGGAACTCCTCTATTTTGGGGTTCAAATTTTAAAGAATTTAAAAAGATGAATCCTGTAATTGAAGGGGGCGTAGATGAGTTTTTTGATAGCATAGATTTAATTAAAAACGGAACAGAGAAGACTGGATTAATATCGCATATCACTGCTGATGATATGCCGGTATTTATTCATAGAACTTTTGCTGAGTATTTTACCGCCGAGTTTCTTTGTGACATATTGATGAATGATCAATTTGATTTCGATGGTAGAAGACTTCTGCTTACAGCGACTAGCACATTATGCTTGAATGATGTCTTACCTTGGATTTACAAGAAAAGAGAAATGGACAAGGAACTTCATTCTACTTTAACAGAATTGGAAGATAATTTACCATTTTCATGTTGGCGTTTCAGATGTTTTCAAATTCTTTGTAAAATTTTGGGAAGTATATTTTGTAGCCATCAAGCGTTAGAGCGAAGCATCAGGAAAAAAAACTCCACATCAGAATGGCATTACCTTGTTAGTTTGTATATGGCCAACCCTTCTTATTGGGATTAAAGGAGATAAATTAGTTATGAAAAATTTGGTGTTCGGCGTCTCAGTATTTTTTATTAAATTAGCATTTGTATAATTTAAGGCATCATAATTTAAGTAGATGTTCGTTATAGTCCAAAGGGTGTCCCGTAAGTAGGGGACAACGGGCTATGAGGGGTAGTGAGACTTATTATTTCATAAAAATACTCAAATTGTTGTCCTAGGTCTTGTAGTTATGAAGTTAGGATTTTTTTTATGAATGTGAAGAAACTGTCATCCATCTATGCTAAATATTAATTTTTACAAAATCTTTTTTAATGAATTGTTTGGTTTTTTTTTATGTAGTTAAGAATACATAGGTCTTCCTGATTCAAACTATATTCAGGCGTAATTATTAATAACATGAACACACAACAAGTGCAAATTTTACATTTTAAAATATTCCGAGTTAAATTTAAACCAAGCTGGTGTATTAAAAATTTATTAATGCCTTCAGGAACTGTATCTTAAAAATATCTACATCTAATACTAATTACATAAAGGTACTGTAGTTTAAAGTATTTAAAAATTGTCAAAGTAGCACAAGACGCTAAAGTCTAGCAGTTTTCGAATAGTCAACCTATTAAGTAATTCCGAGAATTATTGCACAAAATGGCGGTACAATTCTTTTTCGAACTAATCATAGGTGAGACTCTCTCCCTATTCTCAACTCACGCTTCCTTCAGTAAGTTACTCATAGATCGGAACTACATGTGTGTTTTAACCGATCCCGTTACTATTGTTCAAAAATATCGCATTACGTAAAAACCGACCGAATTTCGAAACATGAAAAATGTAGTATAAGGAAAGTTCGCTTCAGAATATTATCAAACAGGAATTGACTACTATATTAAAAAAGTTATTAAAGAGATGATTTCTGATCAATCCGGTGAAAGTATACTAAGCGACATCGCCCAAGGGCTCCCCTTGTGGGGAACGGACCTCGGCTTGGGCGTCGCTGGTGGCAAAGTGGGCGTGCCCACGTTTTAATTCGTGACTTTTACGCGGCGCGATTTCGCACCTCGATGGCGAAGGCGGAACCGCGGGTATTTACGTGTTATGGCCTCGCGGGCCGTGTAGGCTCTACATTGAGCGAGTGTGATAGTGTCGTCCTCTTCGTGGAGGACGTGACGAGGACGTTGGATGGAACTGAGCGACAATTTTTTTATATTTTTTTTTGTGTGTGACTTAGTTGTTAGCCTCAGATGGCTGTGACAACTTTACCCGGATTGGTGGGTGAGCGCTGAGGGCTCTCAACCCGTACTGGGCGACAAGACGACGCTTACGCTTATAAGCGCTGCTGTCGCTCGCTCGTGGATGTTCGTGTCAAGATTTTATCGCACCGTTCCCCACCCCGCTGCTCCACGGCCGTCACACCTTGCATCATGGTCCGAAATACCTATTTTTTAATTATTTATAAGTAGTAACTATTGATGTATACTATATATATGAATAATAATTAATACAAACCCATTTAATAGCGTAATAAATACGAAAGTCGATTACACTCTTAGTTATTAGTACCTAAAACTGATATTTAGATGAAAAATTATAAAAAAATAAGAGCTCACTGGTTATAATTATTCACGTTATGACCTTAAAATCCACATAACGGCCGGTTATCATCAATTTGGATTGCTAATTCTTACATTATAGGCGCTATAAGTGTCCCTAATAGAATCAATTAATTGAAAAATTATTACGAAATGATAAAAATTTGCTAGTTTCTGATTTATTCCTATATATTCACCCAAATACCTATCTGAATGCCAAATTTCAACTTTCTAGGTCATCTGTAACTGGGTTAGAATATTGGTCAGTCAGTGATAAAAACTACGATTTTTGGATTTTAATATCTAAATAACTGTTTGAGGTGTAGGTATTTATGAAATTTAGAGTACATATGTGTCTCGTAAGTCTCAATATATGAGCCAAATTTGAGATGTTTATATGAAATGGTTTTTGAGTTATGAGAATGTCAATGGCCCTCTGCGGTCGTCACAGAAGAGCCCTGAGACGGACGGTCAGGGACCCCGGCCACACCGGTGCCCCGTACAGGGCCATCGACGAAAGTGGCTCCAAATGGCTCGTGTAATAAATATTTACACACTGTAGCGCTCGCCTTTCTGTTAGCTTGAATTTGGCTTGACACGTGTCTAGATAATATGTCTGTGGTATCTAAATGTCGGCTTTATAACAAAGATCAGGGTCGACAAACAGTAGAATTACAGGTATAACCAGAAGATTTACCACGTTGAAGAAGAAAGGAACAATCCAAATCGCTTATTGGATCTACAATCATCGATGAAGAAAGTTTCTCGAGAGGCGAACGACGTAGCGTACCACGGTCACCACTAGGTGCATTGAAGACATCTTAAAAGTCGTAGGGAACAAATGAATGCACTTTGCACAAGACTGTTTCGAATAGCATTCGCGTGAGGAGTCTCATTCACAAACGTGGATGTTACGGACTGGTGGATGTATGTACGAATAGACTACTCTTATCTACCTCATATAAACCTTTAATATCTGATTGACCGAGCTTCGCTCCGTATATTTTTGTTATATTTTTGTCGAATTTATTTAGATATATATTAATAAAAAATTAAAATTCAATAATGTAAAAAATATCAATAATTACAAAAAGAGAATAATAATAACATCGAGATTCGATCCCACGCTGTTTGAATGCTAAAACAAAACAAAAAGAAAACTGAACAACTTCCCAACTGAGCTATTGACACGCTTGACAACGATGACGAAATTTGAGTTCTTATTTAGAGAATTTCAATAATATTTTATGTCACTTTATTGATTAGCTAAAAACATCGACAAAATATTTTATATGAATAAAACCTAGCTAGATCGATTTTTTGGCCCCGAAACCTCTAGTATGCCAAATCGTTTTAGCCGTTTTCGAGATCCTGAAAATAAATTGAATATATTTAAATATATACAATAATTGGTCGCTCGTTTAAAGATCTAAGATACCATCAAATCTAAAAACAATCAACTTTTAGCGCTAGCCAGTTCTTTTAACTTTTAGTGTTTCTTCATATGTCAGTGTTAACATCAATCACTCACGCGACGCCACGAAATTTTAGCATTTCTTTTTTTTTTGGGTGGACCGTAGTCAGCGCTCTCGCCGCCGTGATAAAAGGGAATAAGCACGCACACCCGTAACCCATCCATATGGCACGTCGCCTTCGACGTTGGGCCATCCACCGGTGCAGAGTTCCTTGACTTCAGTGGTCGACCCAACGGAATACCCCGAGGGAGTACCCTCTCCCATAGATGTCCCCTACCGGGACGCCGATCGCCGTCGCGAGGCTAACCTCTCCACGGGTGCAGGACTAAATCCCCGGTCCGGTCACCCGCAGCCTCTACTAGGGCGGCATCAGGCGTACGAAACTTTAGTCTGGGCTTACATATCAAACTAGTACCTTTCGCATCCATTATTTTTGTAAATAGCTATAAAACCCTCTTGTGTTCACTCAAAACGTGTTTCCTTTTCAAATTCTGAAAGGATCTTTTAAACATAAACTGAAGTAACAGTGGTAGTTAAACGATAATACAGGACAATCTCACTAATCCGGCATTATAAAAAATCAGTGAGTGCCGGATTATTGGAATGTTTGGATTACTGGATTATAGAGAAAATCGTATTAAATAAAGTATTTCATAGAGAGAATACGTATAATGTGTTATATTTACTTAAGTAATTATATAGTTTTAAAATATGTAATCCTTAATTGAGGTCTGCTTTTGTGCAACTTGAAGTCCTTGCTTAAAAAGGTTTTCTCGCATGTTTTGAAGAAAATTTAATATAATATTGTAATCGGGCGAGCGAGGCCTGAGCGGAGGGTGCCGGATTATTGGACGTGTCGGTCTATTGAAGTGCCGGATTAGTGAAATTATACTGTATTACAGGTTATTCTCTTGCGTTGGGAATAGTGAAGTGTTTGTACAAACTTATATGAACCTACACCTTATTCAGTTTCATGAAATTAAATATAGGGATCTCGAATGAGATTACATGATACTAGTGTCTGACTGTACCTAGTTTTTACGGCCGAAATCGAAACAGCAACTAAAAAATGTTCTAAATAATTTATGAATAGTGAAATAAAATATACCTGTTTTGAAGTGATTACCTCAAACTGCGAATTTTGCGACGCGTCAAAGACACAAATAAAAAAACTAAAATTGTGAGACGACTATGAGCGCAGTAAAATGACACTTCATCTCTCCCACCTCGTGCAGCGATCACGTCCTAGCGCAGGGCGAAAACTCAATAATTCAGTTTCGGTTTCGGACGTAGTTTTGGCTAGATTATTAGCCGAAACCGAAATTAAGCCGCAACCCGATTTTAACCGAATCTAAGCCGAAACCCAAACTGAAATTTCGGTCGGACACTACATGATACTTTATCATCGCAGCCCACATTCGTGTTCCCCACTGGCCTCCTCCGCAATGGGAGGGAATTTGACCTACTATACCATGCTCGTCAGACATGTTGGTATAGAGTTTCCTTTCGAGTTTACCTTCTCTTGCACAGATGTTATGTAAATATTATATCCCATAGTTGCCTTTTACGACATCCACGGGTAAGATAGGGGGTGGCAAATTGTATCCTTACTTCGTCACCACACAGAAATGATACTTAAATCATTAAAAAGAATCCTATTTCACATTATCATGAAAATATGTCTTTTTTTGTTAACCCAATTTCAAGAAAGAAGTCTTCTAATCGTAAACTGGGGTTCCGTATCACAGGAACTCCAAATGATAATCTTAATATATATAAATTACGTGTCACATTGTTTGTCCGCGATGGACTCCTAAACTACTTAACCGATTTTAATCAAATTTGCACACCGTGTGCAGTTTGATCCAACTTGAAAGATAGGATAGCTTACATCTTAATTTATAGTCGCAATATTATTTTATTGCAAATTATTTGTCTATTATTTGACATTCACAAACGATTTTAACAGATGGTGATATCTGTTGACTGGCTTGAGTAATTAGTTGATAGATGGTGCTGCTATGTCAAACCTACAAACGTGTCATATACGATTTTAATTTACTTTTTTACATAGATGCCATTCGTAAAAAAATATGACGACCTCCATGACAGTAGTTCTCCTACAATTCCACTTAAATAGTTTAATAAAATGTAATATAACAAAAACATTCGCCACAGCAACGCGTGGCCGAGTCTGCTAGTATAGCTATAAAAATATATATTTAATCAACTTATAACATGGATATAAACAATTTCCCTTTTATCGTTATCATCTCGGTCTATTTTTTTTATTGCAAACAATGGCAAACGAGCAAACAGTACACCTGATGGTAAGTGTTGCTGCTGTTCATGGATCTTTGCTAAGTCACTGCCTACCGTGAAGAAAGAGAAGGGAATGCGAATGAGTGCAATAAGTTTCGGTGATTATAAAGGCATCATTAAAACCCAAGCAAACATCCTCAGAAAGTTGGGCTTCTGACTTTCTCGCTCACCAAACGAAGCGCAGTAACAAAACAATTGCTACCTACTATTCAGATGTCGATATTCTGCTCAGTGTGGTACCCCGGACGGACCGGCCAGCGAATGTAGACAGACAACTGTGAACAGTGTGATCCTTCTACATACAAATGTCACCGTTGGGCTCAGCCTTCCTCCATAATGGGGGGATAAATTAATCTATTATTCCACGCCGGTTAAATGTTTCGCAATACGGTTTTATATGTAAACAAATACAGTAGAACCCGTTTAATATGATCACGTTTAATACGTCAGTCCCAGCAACTTGAGACATATTTCATACATTTCTTAATGCTTAATACCATCATCATCCCGTTTAATACGCCAACACGTGCCACTTAAATACACATATTACCACTTGCGGCAGCGGCCAGCGACTGTCGAGCGACCCCTAAGTGATAATGAGCAAGAAGAAGATGAGTCAACTCCGATTTTGTCACATGCCCAAACATTATCAGCAGTTAATGATTTAAGACGCTATGTAACTTCTTTGAATCAAAACGAAGACACACTGTGAAAATTAAATTACTTTGAAAATCTTGCAATGCCTCAAAATCTTTTTGGCAAACTAAAATAAGTGATTACTTTAAGTAACGTAATAATAATAAACAACATTTTTTTTATATTTTTAAATATTTTTTATTTTTAAATATTTATAAATGTATCTAGTAGTAAGTATATTAAATAAAGAAAATAAACAACATTTTATTTAGGTAATTTTTAAATGTTAAATTCAATACGTAGGTATTCAAAATAATAATATAATATTAGGTCTTTATCTATGAAATTGCCGTTATTTATGTAAAAAATTAAACGATTTTTATTTATCGAAGTAATCTCCCATGCAATCAATACATCTTTGCCAACGCAGCGGCAGTTTATTGATGCCCTTCTTAAAGAAATCAGCTGGACGGGAGGCAACAAATTCTTCAAAGGCATTTTGTACTGCCTCTCGGGTATTGAATTTCTTTCCCGCCAAGAAATTATCCAAATTCTGGAAAAAGAAGTAGTCTGTAGGCGCAAGGTCTGGTGAGTATGGCGGATGACGAAGAGCTTCCAACCCCAGTTCTTGCAACTTGGAGACCGTCTGCTGTGCAGTATGAGGTCGCGCATTGTCGTGCAGGAGCAGCAGAGACGAGCGATTGACCAATGCTGGTTGGAGATGTGCCAGCTTCTCCATCATTGTGTTTAGTTCTTCACAGTGCGCATCTGCAGTAATGCTCACCCCGTTTGGTAAGAAGCTGTGATGAACACACCGGCGCTAGACCACCAAACAGTGACCATCACTTTTCTAGGGGTAAGTTTTCGTTTAGGGCATTGTTTAGGTGCTGAACCAGGATCCAACCAACTTGCTGAGCGCTTGCGGTTATCAAACAGAATCCATTTTTCATCGCAAGTAACAATGTGTTTCAAAATTCCTTCATTTGTATGTCTGTTGAGCAATGCAAGGCATGTCTCGACGCGTACTTCCCGCTGGCGATCACTGAGTTCGTGGGGCACCCATTTATCAAGCTTTCTTACCTTGCCAATTTGACGCAAATGGACCAATATTGTTTTGACGCTAACGTCGAAAGCTGCTGCTAATTCAGCCGTAGATTGTGTAGCCGTAGGTTTGTAGTGTTAGCTCCGTAAACGTCGTTGATGTTGCGTGCCGCTTGTGCCGCGTTGCTGCCACGACGATACTCATATTCCATAATTACTCGAATTTTTAACGTATCCATGATGACAAAAAATTTTGAAATGCGATGAAAACGTAACACTTATCGATAAACAAATGACTACTTTTGGAAAATGAATTCCATGTTTTAAAATATAATTAATTTGAAATTAGAATTCTTAGCCAAACAAAAATTATTTTGATTTGAAATGGCCAGTACTGCAGAACGGCAATTACATAGGTAAAGACCTATTATAATAAATAATAATGACACGTTTTTCCCTTTCCCGCATAATACGCTGGCCCGCCTAAGACGGATTTTTGGTCGGGTCTTGTGTCGGGGGTCTGCGAAATCGTCTTAAACGGGTTTTACTATATATAGCTAACTTTGAAAAATATATTTACATTCATCACGTGAATACTCGAAATAAGGACAAATTAGTTGTACATAGTACTCGGTCTTCTGTTAAGTCTTTCATATGACAATGTATCAAGATTATCACAGCCTATTTAGTCTAGGGAAAGGCGATCTTTCTGAAAAAAGATCGATTCTTGAAAGGATTCGAACTGTCGTCCAAAGAATCGATTCACAAGAAAATTGAGGTCTGAAGGATCGATTCCCGATTAATCGATCTTTTCTTGTGGACGGGCTTGTCATGACCTTTTTTTTAGGCAATCGCGAGAGTATATGTGATGAGCTTTTTTTAGGAAATCTGAAAGTGTTATTAATCTATACTTAATATTATAAAGCTGAAGAGTTTGTTTGTTTGTTTGAACGCGCTACTCTCAGAAACCGCCGGTCCAATTTGGAAAATGATTTCAGTGTTGGATAGTCCATTTAACGAGGAATAATATATTTTCAAAAAATTAGGGATCTGTACTAAAAGTCCAATAATGTAACCCAAGGTTTTAATAAAATGACCCGAAAAAATCCTTACATCGCGTGTGCTGCGAAAACTATTGACTGTAGAACAAAACAATGTACTATAACTTTATAGGGAATATAATTATCTACAAAAAATGTCAGACCACCATATGTCTAACTATTGTAGTTATCTCACAATAAGTGTTTTTTTTAATTTTTCTAAATAATTTAAATGCCATCGCTTAAAAACTCTTTATTTTGTACCTTGGTATTGATCCTTATCAAAATAAATTAAGAGGAGGATAAGATGTCAGCGCCCCTTCCCGATAAATACAGCATAACTCGATCAAGGAAATGTATATATTAACATCCATCCTCTTTTAACATATAAATGAAAAACAAATTTAATTAATAGTTATTTGTTTAGATACCTTAATGCAGCCAAACATATGGTAATTTACTTATGTAAGCTTTTTTTTTTTTTGTGGGTGGGCTGCGGTCGGCGCGCCTCCGCACCACTCCGTCCGGGGCGACAGAGGGGCTTAAGCACGCAACTCCCGCAACCCACCCGAAAACCACGTCGCCTTCGTCGTTGGGCCGACCACCGGAGCAGGGTTACTTGACATCAGTGGTCGGCCCGACGGAATACCCCCTATTGGGGTACCCTCCCATCGACCGACGTCCCCACGTAAGCTTAAAGTGCCTTCTTTGCGCGGCCGCAGCGCTGCAGACGCGCTGCCGCCGCGCGGCAAATTTGTAGGCGCCCTTAAATTTGCACAAGTAAATTATTGTTATCAGTTGAGTCACCGATAACAACCGTTATCAGTAGAGTTACCGATAACAACCATTATCAGTTGAGTCACCGATAACAACCATTATCAGTTGAGTCACCGATGACAACCGTTATCAGTTGAGTCACTGATAACAACCGTTATCAGTTGAGTCACAGATAACAACCGTTGTCAGTTGAGTCACCAAATAACAACCGTTATCGATTGAGTCACCGATAACAAACGTTATCAGTTGAGTCACCGATAACAACTGTTATGTATTGAGTTACCGATAACAACCGCTATCAGTTGAATCACTAATAACAAACATTATCAATAGCGTCACCGATAACAACCGTTATCAGTTGAGTCACCGATAACAACCGTTGTCAGTTGAGTCACCAAATAACAACCGTTATCGATTGAGTCACCGATAACAAACGTTATCAGTTGAGTCACCGATAACAACTGTCATAAATTGATTTACCGATAACAACCGCTATCAGTTGAGTCACTAATAACAAACGTTATCAATTGCGTCACCAATAACAACCGTTATCAGTTGAGTCACCGATAACAACCGTTGTCAGTTGAGTCACAAAATAACAACCGTTATCAGTTGAGTCACCGATAACAACCGTTATCAGTTGGGTCACCGATAACAACCGTTATCAGTTGAGTCACCGATAACAACCATTATTAGTTGAGTCACTGATAACAACCGTTATCAGTTGAGTCACAGATAATAACCGTTGTCAGTTGAGTCACCAAATAACAACCGTTATCGATTGAGTCACCGATAACAAACGTTATCAGTTGAGTCACCGATAACAACTGTTATGAATTGATTTACCGATAACAACCGCTATCCGTTGAGTCACTAATAACAAACGTTATCAATTGCGTCACCAATAACAATCGTTATCAGTTGAGTCACCGATAACAACCGTTGTCAGTTGAGTCACTAAATAACAACCGTTATCAGTTGAGTCACCGATAACAACCGTTATCAGTTGAGTTACTGATAACAAACGTTATCAGTTGAGTCACCGATAACAACCGTTATAAGTTGAGTCACCGATAACGGCCGTTATCAGTTGATTCACCGATAACGGGACAACGGGAATCAACTGCTGAAGGTTCTCAACGTTTGGCCACAGAAGTTTTAAAATAAATCGTGAAAGTCATTATACCCCCCAGTCACTATTCCACGCGGACGAAGTCGCGGGCACTGCTAGTCTTATAATACAGTATAAAACATTAACATACTTAGTATCGAGTGGGCAGGAAAAAATCGAATGACAATTCTCTAGGGTAAAGTATCGATTCACCGAATCGATTCAGTGCTTCGTATCGATTTATAAAATCGATTTTTAGGCCTAAAAATTCGATTCTTCGATTAATCGATCTTAGATCGCCATCCCTAATTTACGCCCCACTGCCTAGCTCGAGCCTCCTCCACGATGAGATGGAAATTTACCTGCTGACCGGACTATAGGGTTTTGTTTTGAGTTTGCCTTCTCTTACATTTATATTTTTTTTTATTTACATTAGATGTATGCATATTATTATCCCTTAGTCGTCTTTTACAACATCCACGAGCAAGTAGCGACGTGGTGAATATATTCTTACTCCGTCATCACACTGATAGGTAATGTTTACGCTTCTACAATAAAATATCCGTGATAAATCAGTGAATAAGTTTAAAAAAACACTCAAGAGTAGATTTTGTAAAAAGGTTACTATGAAATTTAGAATTACCTAGATCAGGAGTCGGTATGTAGTTTTAGATTAGGACCGGATCCTGTCACAAAATTTTTAACGAGGTCCTTAACTCTCGAGGCTCCAAAAATCAAGTGATAATAATTAGGGGTTTTTTTTTTCTGGGGGTGGGCTGCGGTCAGCGCACTCCTCCCACCACTCCGTCCAGAGCGACAGAGGGGCGTAAGCACGCACACCCGCAACCCACCCACGATGCACGTCGCCTTCGTCGTTGGACCGTCCACCGGAGCAGGGTGACTTGACGTCAGTGGTCGGCCCGCCAGAATACTCTCTATTTGGGGTACCCTCCCATCGACTGACGTCCCCCCCCTCGGGGAGGACGTCACTCTTTCCTCACGCGGTAGGCCTCTCGGCGGGTGACGGACTAATTCCCCGGTCACGTCACCCGCGGCCTCGGCTAGGGCGGCATGAGGCGCAGGTATTCGCGCCTACGCCGCCCCAGTCGCCGGCGGCGGATCGCCTCATCGAGGCTGCGCTCCTCGCGCAGGCGATCCTGCCGCCTGCTTCTGTGAGATCACTGCCTCGCAGAAGGCTGCGACTGCGTCCTGTATCACCCTGGCGATAGTCGGCAGCGTCAGGTCGGCACCGATGATTGCGACGAGTTCACGACACTTTTTTTTTTTTTTTTTTTTTTTTCACGCTGTGGAAATGCATTTACGCACCGTCCCCCGCCGGTGACAGACGGAGGAGTGTGTGGGGCTCGCCGGTCACCATGTGATCGGAATACCCACTAAAACCACAGCGGCCCCTTCCGCGCTTTTACGGGGCGCCGGAGAGATCGTCTGATGACATTCAATCCCCGACACCCCAACGCATGGCCGTCTGGCCACGTCCTATCGTCATTCAGGGCGGTGGAAGGAGTTGCGCATATTGGCGCCTTCTCCTCCCGGGTCGCCGCGCGCGGAGCGAGTCAGCGGAGGCAAGTGCCTCGCGTTCTCGTTCCGCAGCCTCCTTCCTTGAAATAACGGCCTCACAAAATGAGGCCATGGACGACCAGCACCTGTCGCTGTCGAGCATCTGTGTGATAATGGTCGGCAACGACAGGTCTATTCCGAATTCCATCGATAGGACGTGGCGTTGGGGCCCCCAGGCGGGGCAACCTTCCAAAGTGTGGCGCGAATCGTCGATTGCTGCGCCACACTCATGGCATCCTGGGGCCCCTTCTCTTCCAATTCCATGCAGGTACTTACCGAAGACCCCGTGTCCGGTAAGCACCTGCACCATCCTAAAGGTTAAGTTGCCGTGCCTCCTCGTGAGCCAGCGGTGGAGATGCGGCGCAACCGCCTCCACAGTCCCCCGCCCTGCTGCGGGGGACTCCAGATCTTCCCTCCACCGCCGGATAACTTCTCTTCGGGCTACTTCCTGTGCTCTGCCCAGTCTCCTTGCGGAGACTTGCTCACCGTTGGCCCGCATTGTGGCGCGGCGCCGGTAAACCTCCGCCAGCGCCTCAGCCACAAGCGGCCAAGGTGGGTCGCCTGCCAGTAACGTTGCCGCAGTCCAGGACACCGTACGATAGCCCCTAATAGCCCTCACCGCCATGACCCTCTGCGGTCGTCGCAGAAGGGCCCTGTTGCGGGCAGTAAGGGACTCCGACCATATAGGGGCACCGTACAGCGCCATGGACCGCACGATGCCGGCGTAAAGCCGCCGGCAAGACGACCCGGGGCCACCAGTGTTTGGCAGAAGTCTTCCCAATGCCGCGGCCGACTTAGTGAGCCTCGGGACGAGCTGGGCAAAGTGTAGCCCAAAATTCCAATTTCTATCGAGGTGCAGACCCAGATATTTCATCTGAGCCCGCACAGGCACGGCAACTCCAGACACACTGATGTGTGCTCCTTGGGGGGGACCTCGACGTGGGCCATGGAATAAGAGGGCCTCAGTTTTGTCCAACGAGACCCTCAAGCCCAGCATTTCAATCCGGTCAACGACGAGCGCTAGTCCTTCCTGTGCTAATCGGGCGGCTCCCTGGAAGTCAGTTCTCCTCACCGTGATGAGAGTGTCATCCGCGTAGCAGATAGCCCCCATCCCGGGAAGGAGCCGACCTCTCAGGAGCCAGTCGAAACCGACGTTCCACAGAATCGGACCAAGGACTGAACCCTGTGGAACGCCGCACTCCACCCGATGGTGATGAATACGCCCGTCGCCCCCCTCCCAGAGCACATGCCTTCCATCGAGGTACGCTTCCAACAGCCTCCGGAGATAAGGAGGCACTCCATGGTACCGGAGCGCCTCCCTTAATGTCTCGTGTGGGAGACTGTTGAATGCGTTCTTTATGTCGAGCGAAACTGCCAGGAGTACTTCCTTTTTGGCCACCGCATCGGTGGCCAGGGACTTTAGGGCGGCTAGCGCGTCAATTGTGGAGCGGCCGCCTCTAAATCCATATTGTTTCTCTGACAGTCCCGGCCCAACTTCCTCGAGGTGCTGGACGAGACGATCCGCAAGCACTTTCTCGAACAATTTAGCCGTCTCATCCAGCAGCACCAGTGGTCTGTACGCGGAAGGGGAGTCGATTGGGCGGCCTTCCTTCCGCAGCAAGTACAGTTTACCGCACTTCCATTGCTCCGGGAACTGCCCGGACCCCAAACATGCGTTGAGCAGTTCCCGGAGCATATCCATAAGATATTGCGCAGCGATACCGAGTACGAGCCCCGGGACGCCATCGGGACCAGGCGCCTTTCTCTTTCCAGATAGGCGGGCAAGCGCCGTTTCCATTTCGACGTCGGTAATGGGTGGGATTGACGTCTCCACTTCCATCACCGACCGAGGAGCCATTCTGGGGGGAACGTGTCCCACAGACTGCGGGAACAGTTCCCCTATTAACCCCAACAGAAAACCCGGATCCATCGATTCGATTATGGGGGCGCCACAAGCGCGGAGCTTGTTCCGCGCTCGCTGGTATGGGCGCCCCCAGGGATCCCTGTCGAGGCCTGCAAGGAGCTCCTCGTGGGCCCTCTCCTTTGCCCGCCTGATGGCCAGCTGCAAGGACTTTTTCTTAGTCTTGTACTCTGTCCGCAGCCGACCTTCAAGGACATTGTCCCGATCGGCTCGTTGACGGCATCTGACGTAGACACGCCGCGCCTGGTTAGAGGCCACCCGAAGATTAGCAATCTCGGGTGACCACCAGTATACTTGACGACGCGGTGGCCTCCGCCCAGATCTCGGCATCGCTGCATCACACACTGCCTCAAGGGCACTTCTTATTTGGCCAGTGAGCCCCTCCACGCTTGTTGGCAGCTGTCCTGCCGCACCCCAGCGCTGCACTATGGCAGACTCCCGGACCATTTCCAAATTTAAATGGCCAATGGCCCACTTTGGGAAACGGCCCCTTCTTCCGCGCCGGGGCCCTAGTGGTCCTCGAGGGGCGGAGATCTCAAAACGTATGTAACGGTGGTCCGAGAGAGTCTCCACCCCTTCTTCCACTCTCCAGTCACTCACCCCGCGGGCGACATCGGGGCTGGCAAACGTTAGGTCCACGATAGACCCACCCCGATGTCGCACGCAGGTGTGGACCGTCCCTCTATTAAGGAGAGATAGACCGGAGAGGAAGGACCACTGTTCAACAGCCGCGCCCTTCACGTTTGTGGTGGGGTTCCCCCACGCGCGAGACTTCGCGTTGAAGTCGCCGAGGACCACAATTTTCTTCGGCGACTGACGACGAACCGCGGCACTGACAGAGTCCAGGAATAACTGAAACTCTGCTAGGCCGCGGTTGGGAGAGAAATAAATGCCAATAATGGCGAAGTCTCGCCACCCCACCACAACGTAACCATTGCCCCTCTCAAGAGGAGAGAGGGGAGGGCCGACGCATCCTCTGGACAGGACAGCTACGTCTTCTCTGAGGTCCCCCACCCAACTGGGTGAGTGGGGGACAAAGTAGGGCTCACTGGCTACGGCTAAATCTATATCCCACTCCGCCATGGACTGTAGCAGCAGATCCTGAGCCCCGGCGCAGTGGTTCAAATTTGCCTGGAGGAAGCGTACTCTGTCTCCCATTACGTGGACATTTCGGCTTCCTCCTGTGCTCTGCAACTACCGCTTAATGCGGTGGCTCGCGGTCCTTGAGCCACCTTGCCTTTCGACGAGGGGGCTTTGCAAAGTCTTCCCCCCATCGTGTGATCTGCTGGACGACCGGCGGCGAAGCACACCGCACATCGTGGTATGGCAGCCACACATGTAGCCAACTTGTGTCCACTGCTGCCGCAGCGGAAGCAAAGTTCGGAGCGGTCTACTGTGGATGGGCATAGCGGGGCTGTATGGCCCAGTTCCAGACACCGGAAGCACCTCAGTGGGAGACTCTCCAGCACCTGAACACCTGCCGAGCTCCAGCCGACCAGAAGCCTTCCCGCATCAGCGAGCATTTTAGCGGCGGCAACGGGACAGCGCACCTTGACCATGCCCATGCCACGGGGTCCACGCTGGATTTGTCCCACCTGGACTTCCGCGGTGTCGCAGCTACATGTGCGGGCTACTGCCGCACGCACCTTCTCCTCGGTGGCGGAGTCATCCATTCCGGTCACGCGGATATCAGCACGTTTGACGGGGCGGATGACATCCGCCATACCTGCCAACGCCGTTCGTAAATTGGCCGCCAGCTGGTCAGCAACTTCCATTGACTGAGACTTGTGCAGTTGCAGAACCCTGGCCCCGGTCACAGAGCGCCTTACTTTGAGACCCTCCTTAATCCCCATATCCTGAAGGTTGACCCCCTGCTCAGCGCGAAGCATGGCGTCGGCGTATGTAACCCCCTTTTTTTCAGCCTCCGGCTGCAATTTCAAGATTACAGCTGGGGAGCGAGGTTCAGCAAGTGCAGACTTCAGTTTCTTCTGCGCCAGAGTAGCTGGAACAGGAGCTGCGGATGGCGCTACAGGCGCGGAGGTCTGTGCAGGAGGAGCAGATTTTTTTTTCCCCTTCTTTACTACGGTTGCCCAGCTATCCGTAGACGCAGGCTGGACCTGGGGAGTGACTGCCAGAGTACCAGCAACTGTCTGGATAGAAGACGATGGTGCAGCCGTACAGACGGCGGATGTGGCCATAACAGACGCTGCGCTCTTCCGTTTGTCAGCAGCCAGTGGCGGACGATTCACCTTGGCGGGGAGCAGGCGATCCTCTAATCCCGCAAGTCGGGCGTTCACCATCTCCCCAACCGACCTCACGATAGAGGACTTCAGTTCCTCAATGGTGTCTGCTTCCATCAAAGACGAAGAGGCAGTAGCCCTCATCTCTGAAAATTCTCGGCGGTATGCTTTCAGTTCCGCCTTACGAGTTCACGACACTGCTCTACCCAAACGTCACAGACCTTAAGCGTATGCTGCGCCGTGTCTTCGTCGCAATCGCAGTGGTGGCAGGACGGTGTATTCTCCCTCCTAAAGACCTTGTGCAGGTATTTGGCGAAACATCCATGCCCCGTCAACACCCGCACCAGTCGGAAGGAGAGCACTCCGTGCCGCCGTTTCCACCACTGCATCAGCACCGGCCGAAAGGCCTCCACGATTCGCACGGAGATCCGCCAGCTCGCGGGACCATCAGTGGACAGCTCTCTTCGGGGGCAGACGCCGTACACGGGGCATGGCCGCATTGCAGATCTGCGTCAACGCACTGCGGATGTGGCCAGCCTCGGCGTCCACCCCGATAATAATAAGTGCTACCTATTTATTGTATAGTTTCAAATAAAATTCTGAATAATAAAACACAAGACCTAAAATTAATGTGAGAAACTGCACCAAAGCTATAGCAAACTATTAAAAAGGGACAAGTTTAATCTACCATAATACATCGCGTATTCGGCGTATTTAATTGTATAATTAACTAGCTTCTGCCCGCATCTTCGTCCTCGTGGAACAATTACTTTGGGCTAATGCTAACTTTAACCCGTGACTTTGTTTATGTAGAAGCTGAAAATATTTTTGAATGATAAAATTCTGTCACACATGATTTTTGCAAAACCTAACGGTTTATGTTGTGCACGGAAGGAAAAAGGAAAATAAACCTGATTCTGAAACATTTTTCATTATTGCTCCGCTCCTATTGGTCGTAGCGTGATGATATATAACCTATAGCCTTCCTTAATAAATGGGCTATCTAACACTGAGAGAACTTTTCAAATCGGACCAGTAGTTCCTGAGATTAGCACGTTCAAATAAACAAACTCTTTCGCTTTATATACCTATATATGTCCGCTGAGAAGGTATACTACTTTGTTTGTTTATAATTTTTGATTAAATGAAAGAGAATGGATCATATATTGATAATTTTTTTATTTAATGTCGGCAATTATGTATGGAATACAATATCAGATAAATGTTCGCCTCTGTTAGCCTCACAAATGCGAGCCATTTGAGCACGTTTTTCATTACATTCTCACACATTTCACGCGGTATTTCATGAATTTCATCACGAATGTTTTGTTTGAGTTGCTCCAGCGTTTCTGGTTTACCGACGTCCTTCCCGAGGGGGGGGGGACGTTGGTCGATGGGAGGGTACTCCTCAGGGGGTATTCCGTCGGGCCGACCACTAACGACAAGTAACCCTGCTCCGGTGGTCAGTCCAACAACGAACTCGACCGTGGAGGCCAATCAACATCACCATTTCTTGAAATAACTTGTTGTGGAAAGAGGTCTCGCAGTAATTGGAGAACTCAAGTAACCAGAGTAAGTCAGCGAGTCACCTGTAGCTTACGTGCTCTCAATCGGTTGAGACATTTTCTACCGGTTAAAACTAAAACGACGCTTGTCCAAACTTTAATTTTTCCTCTAATTGACTATGGTGATGTGTGTTATTTTGACCTGAATGCAGATCTTCTTAATAAACTAGACCGTCTTCTCAATAACTGCATTCGATTCATATATAATCTTCGCAAGTATGATCATATTTCTGCTTATCATTCTCAATTAAATTTTCTAACTATTCGACAACGCCGTAGTTTGCGTGCCCTTACTTTTCTATATTCTATCCTCAACTCTCCTAATTCTCCTAATTACTTGTCTTGTTTCTTTCAATACCTCTCTACTAATCATGATAGAAACCTTCGCTCCTCCAAAAACTTGCTCTTACTTTATCCATCTCATCACTCTGATCGTGTGCATTCCTCTTTCGTTGTCCAGGCGGTTCTCCTCTGGAATTCTAGTGAAGAGGTAGTACCTCTCGGTATCAGGATGGCAACTAGTCGTTAAACATTTAAGAAGAGCGTTCGACTCCGTCTCTTAAACGAGTTGGCAGAATCATCACAAATTCACAACTGATATAATGTCCTTATAATTATGTATATATATATTGTGTATGTATATATTTATATATCTTAATATATATCATATCTATCTTTGTATTTGGGTATGTATGTATCTTTGGTATGTAAAATATATTTTCTTTTTCATTTTACAATAATATAGCTATCTCGGAACATGCACCTACCTTTTTTTCGTCTCTGCATCACCTATGGTTGACTGGTAGAGAATGCCTTTGGCATTAAGTCCGCCATTGCATTGTTGCATGAAGTTTAATAAATAAATAAATAATTCCATTGTAATCCTGGCTGCATGCGATGTGGCACCGTCTTATTGATACCACGTGTTAATCAAGCCTAAAGCATGCAGTTGTGGCGTTAAAAAGTTTTTAATCATATCACGATATCGCTCTCCATTGACAGTTACCGTTACGCCGTTTTCAATTTCAAAGAAGTAAGGTCCAATGGTTCCTCCTGACCAAATGGCACACCAGACTGTCATTTTTAATGGATGCAAGGGTGACTGATGAATAATTTGAATTTTCCATTGCCCAGAACTAGCGACTATTCTGTTTATTCACATATCCATTCAAATGAAAATAATTACTAATGATTATTAATTCACTAATTATGATTTTTTCATGAAAATCGGGGTTGTCATGGGCGAGCTGTAACATCCTATTGGCATATGTACTGCGGCGTAAATAGTCTTCTAGAAGAAGCTCTTGTGTCAACTGAATCTAAAATGGAAACAAATTTAAGAGTGGCAGGAGCACACTGTCGACAGTTATCTGTCTACAGCCGCGAGCCGGTCCGTCCGGGGCAGTACCACACTCTCGCAGAAAATCGACGTCTGAGTAGTAGCAATTTGTTATTGCGCTTTGGTCGGTGCGCGAGAGAGCCGGAAGCCCAACTTTCTGAGGGTGTTTGCGTGTGGAGGGTTTTGGTGGTGCCCTTGGTATCACCGAGCCACAATGCACTCATTTACACTCCCTTCACTTTCTTCGTGGTAGGCAACGGCCTTGTAAAGGTCCATGAGCGGCAGCAACACTTACCATCAGGTGTACTATTTGCTCGTTTGCCACCGTTTGCAATAAACAAAAATGCAAATCCTTGTGCTAAATTGTGGCCAAAGTTGTTCTTTGAAGACCAAGCTGAGCACGGCATCAAATTGAGATTGATGGATTGTTTTTAACACTTTCTTGAACAGCAGAAATGTTTTTAGCCGATCTTGAATTACGTTGTGATCCATACTTGGGCCTATCAGCTACCCTCTTTCTTTGAAATCATTCACAACACAATAAATAGTACGTAGCGAAACAACGTGCCAACAGCACGTTGTTTTGCTCAAAAATTTAACGTAACTTTCTTATCATCACAGTAATCGATGATTGATTTTGATAAAATGTTTTACGATTAAAACACGTTCGTTTACCGTATGTTTTTCCATAATAAATTTGCTACGTCTCTACTTCACGACTGCCAAATATGAACTGTCAACTGTCAAGACTAATGTTTACCAAAATGCCGGTAAAACTAAGTAGTATACCTTCCCAGTGGACTCCCGGTATTAGTAAGTAGTAAGTATAGAGTACAGATAAAAGTATATTCCAACGACGAAGGCGACGTGGTTTTCGGGTGGGTTGCGGGAGTTGCGTGCTTAAGCCCCTCTGTCACCCCTGACGGAGTGGTGCGGAGTCGCGCCGACCGCAGCCCACCCACAAAAAAAAAAGATAAAATAAAGTATATTATTTAAAACAGCCTCCTAAATAGTCTATTGTTTTTTATTGATAATAATATGTGAAAGACATCCCAGATATTTTAACATTTTTAAGATTTACAATTTCGTAGTACATTATTTGGATCTATCACGTCCAGCGTTTTCGATGGGAGTGCACAAAAATATGTTTTATGACATTACATCACAAATCGTCGAAATTCTCGGCTTTTTTCATTCAATTATATGCATGTGTTATACAAATAAACCTTCCTCTTAATTCACTGAGCCTATTGACGAAAAGGGCTTTAAAATCCTTCGCGTAGTTTAAAAGACCTAGTCGCACAGACACAAGTGACAGCTATGTTTATACTAGATATGTAAAGATAGCCATAGGAGGACGAACTTGATCGTTTCGTACACGTAAGACCTAAAACGAAATACACGTAATAACACCGTCATGAAGTCATTGCTTACTCAGACAAGATCTTGTTTACATTTCAACTGTGCTTAATATCTGTTTAATATTTAACTAAATATCGTAATATAAGAACATAAACTGTTTATTCTATTTGTTAATACGTGAAGTTATGATATGAAGTTAATTTCTAAACATGGGGGACTTTGATTTAAACTGAGCATAAGTTCATAGCTAAAATGGTGTTAGTTATCGGCTGATTACAAAATGGAAGCCATATGAAAAGGTGGGCATGTTATTATTATTAATTTTAATTAAATAAATGTGTATATTGTGCTATTCAATATAAATATATAAAATATTTGATATTTGCCAATTAGAGTTGATGATGTAACTGTTTTTTTATTATATAATTCAATGTTATATTTGCTATTAATACAATACCTACGGCATAATACAATTTAAATTAATATTCTCTAAGAAGTTATTAATTAAAAACTTATTCATTGGCATATCTTGGATATCTCTAGGCAGTTTATTATAAAATCGTATACATTGCCCCATGAAAGACCTACTAATTCTCTGAAGACGAGTAATTCTCTGAAGACTACTATACCACGCCAGTCAGACGAGTTGGTATACAGATTTATTTCGAGTTTTCTTTCTGTTGCATATATGTTAAACATATATTTAGTCCCTTAGTCGTCTTTTACGACACCCAAGTGCAAACAGACCTCCAATTGTAGATATTAGATAAAACAATAATTGAAGCGGAGGACACATAGCAAGTAACTACTTAATACGGATCTTAAATGTGCACATAATTTATTTGTTTTTATGTTTTTTTTTTTATTGCAAACGGTGGCAAACGAGCAAACAGTACACCATCAGGTGTACTGTTTGCTCGTTTGCCAGGTCCATGAGCGGCAGCAACACTTACCATCAGGTAAGTGTTGCTGCCGAGGACACATAGCAAGTAACTACTTAATACGGATCTTAAATGTGCACATAATTTATTTGTTTTTATGTTTTTTTTTTTATTGTAAACGGTGGCAAACGAGCAAACAGTACACCATCAGGTGTACTGTTTGCTCGTTTGCCAGGTCCGGCATGAGCGGCAGCAACACTTACCATCAGGTAAGTGTTGCTGCCGCTCATGGACCTTTACAAGGCCGTTGCCTACCGCGAAGAAAGCGAAGGGAGTGTAAATGCGTGCATTGAGGCTCGGTGATACCAAGGGCACCACCAAAACCCTCCACACGCAATCACCCTCAGAAAGTTGGGCTTCCGGCTCTCTCGCTCACCGAACGAAGCGCAGTAACAAATTGCTACTATTCAGACGTCGATTTTCTGCGAGAGTGTGGTACTGCCCCGGACGGACCGGCCCGCGGCTGTAGACAGATAACTGTCGACAGTGTGGTCCTACCACTCCTAAATCTTTGTTCTTTAATTGTTGTTCTTTAATCTATATCCTAAAAATATTATAAATATGAAATCTTGTGAAGACTTTTTTCAAATCTTATCATTATATAAGGTCTTATATAAGGTCAGGAAGAAATGTTTCTTCGCATTCTATATGAAAATTCAAGACAATTTCAAAGTTTATTTACATTTAATTACATACAATACATACGTGCCATTTTGTTCGATGACTATCTGCCATGGTGTAGGTACGGACATGATCGTGTTTCTGTAGATGTTTTGGGACTTCTGAGCTAAAAAAAGTCACAAATACATAGTTTTGGCAGTGCTCTCTTGATGTTAACCTGATACTGTCTAAAATATTCTGAAGAGATCAAAACAGGCGGCAATCCGAAGGTGCAAAGTCAAGGTTATATGGCGGATGCATTAACGCCTCCCAGTGAAATTTTAATTTTGCTGAGTGACTAAACATGTGCGTGGTCTAGAGTTATCATGATGAAAGACCACACGCTTTCTGTAAGTTAATTCCAGCCGCTTTCTCTCAATTTATGGCTTTAATCTCATCAGTTGTTGGCAGTAGAGACCCAGATTTATTCAAATAAGTCACTTGCTCCACTTCCTCATAAATGGCGTCCATTTTATTAAGGATGGGGCGACCAGAGAGAAGTGCATCTTTGAAATCAAAATTCCCGGATTGAAAACGTTTAAACCAACTTTGTGCTACACTTACTAACTCTGCATTAGGTCCATAAAAGTCCTAAATTTAATTCGTGACTTGCGTTGCATTTCACCTATTTTGTAAGAAAATTTTAAAATGTATCGAATTTCTGCATTAGATTCACTCATTTGGACAGAAAGAAAAACAAATTAAAAACGGCGGACAACAACGTTTTAGTAAATTCTTTCTTTTTTGAAATTAACCTTTTTAATTGATTTAAAAACAAGCCAGATGCAACTAGCACACTCAAAAAATGTATTAATAGCTTATGCAGACTTAATGCGAAAAGATTTTTCCCTAACCTATTATATGTCCTGGGCTGCAGGCTCCCATATGAAAGAAAATTAAAAAAAAATAATAACTGAAACCGACCCCTTATTTGTGTATCCATAAATTTTACATCCTAAACAAAGGGTTGTTGCAGATATGAAGTTTATGAACAAGGGATGCCGATAATAGTACAAGTTCTATCTCTACTACATTATACGCCGTCTATGTAGACTCCATTTAAAAAGTTAGGCGTAACCGAATTGCAATATTATTAATCTGTTTTTAATCCGTTAAGACCTGAATGTTCCAAATACATAAATGTTTATCTTATTTGTAGCTACTGATAATAAAATTGAAACATTAATTACATTAAATAATTATATTTTACATAACTAATATTATTATATCTTTACAGGCGATAATAACACTGGTCAGTAATAAAATCAGAAAGAGAATAGAACAAATCTTTATTAAAAGAGATTTATTTTAAAGTAAAATATTTCTTTGAGAGAAATACATTATAAGAAGAAGAAGTGATCTAGATAACTATTCAATATCAAGGTAACCTCTCCAATATAGCTAACGAAATATATGTTACACAAATATTTATAGATCAGGCACATAAATGTATAACATTAATAAAACGAATTAAATCCAGACAACAGATACAATGGAGTGTAAGCGAATATTATAAACACAGGTTTTCAAACAAACATGGATACATCGTACAAAAAACGTTCAGGTACGTCCGGTATTAGTGGACAACTCTATGAGACAAAACTTATCAGCCTATTACTCTTTAGGCTACTGCATGATAATGACGTCGAAGACTTTCATTTAGCATCAAATATGGACGAAGTTGGAGCTTTCGATGACATTTGCGTGAAAGTTAAAATAAAAGGACAGAAGCCCGTTATATTGTTTATTCAAGTTAAACATAAAGATAATGACGATAAATTTGTTGTTTTTAATAACAACAGTGATTTAGTTAAATGGTCAGATAGTATACTAAAAATTAAACAAAAATTTGGTTCTGCTAAAAGCTGTAATATAATATTTGGCAATGGAGTTACTGAATGTCTATTTATTCTTTATACTAATGCTAAGTATGTCGCCGATTTAAGCGATCAATTTCAAAGTGACGTTGCTATAAATG
This sequence comes from Lymantria dispar, assembly GCA_032191425.1. Lineage (NCBI taxonomy): Eukaryota > Metazoa > Arthropoda > Insecta > Lepidoptera > Erebidae > Lymantria > Lymantria dispar. The sequence continues at coordinate 11,421,478 of CM063471.1, forward strand.
TAAATCGCTTATTAGCTACAAAAGAAACAGTTGGTTCTCGCCCACTTTGTAATGAAAAATTTGTACAGAATTTAAGTAATCGAATTTTTAAAGAAGAAATATCAATTTTGACTGAACGTCTTATAAAATATTTGTGTGGTAAAGCTAACCAATCAATGAATATCTTGAATGATGAGTACATACTAAGATACCACGTTATATTAGCGATGAAAGTTTTTGAAGTCTCCGAAATTCAATATGACGAGGCAAATCCAGAAATAAAATGGCGGCAACTCACTTTTCGATCAGACTTCTTCAGTACAAACGACAAACATCTTTTACTGATTAAAGCGTATTTATTTGAAAAATCATTTAACTATGCAAAAACAAAGAGGAAGGCAACTATAGACGAAAACACAAGTCAAGATTTATCGACACCAGAAACAATGATGGCAGAATTAATGTGGCCATTTTTTAATGATTTTTCTTTGAATAATAAAAATGTGTTATCAATGCAGTTGAGTGAAGTTAATTTAGAACAAGACTGGCAATCGCTACTAACAATTGATAAGGGAAAAGAAATTGTTGCAACAACTATACTTTCGTCTCTAAAAATAAAAGTTCCTATTGCATTCGGTAATTTAGACTTATCAATAAGAGGGAATGCTAAAAAAATTGAAAGCCGAATAAACCACTTAACCAATATTATCATTGACTTGTGCCAAAAGTCAAGACAGGAAAATGTTATTAAATTCATCACAATAGTAGACACCACTGACGAAGGGCTTTTAAGTCCGAATGGAGGTTTAGGTGGTATTATAGGTAACGTTTTAATTAATGATGAAGAGACGAAATCTTATAAATTTACAAATACTGATACATCACTAAAAAATAATGCGAAAACCTTATATTTAAAATTACAAAAGAAGCTCATCAATTTACAAGAGTTCAGATTTAAAGTGGAGGCATTTAAGTTACCGCGATTATCTTTCGACTACACCGAAACTGCCAAAGATTTCTTAAGTAATATCATTGTCTACGCCAATCAAGGTAACCATTACGAAATCGAAGAGATTCTAAAAAAAGAAATAGACACTTATAACAATTCCAATTGTTATAATGTTTCAATGCATACAGACTCGGCTTTTCTATATTATCATAACGAAATACAAAAATGGTGGATGACGCAGAAGACAGGAATGTATCTAACAAAATCATGTGTTATATACCAACATTCAATGAACAATATAGTAATAGAACCGCACATGAGTGCATTGCATAATATGTTCCACCTAAATAAAATAAAGAATAATTCTTATACCTTTACCGAAAATACGATGCATTCGTTACACTCTCTACAAAATATATCCATGAGGGTTATCGTGACCGATATAACTACACTAACGACAATGAAAGTAATCCAATATTTGAGAAACAAAAATACTAGAGAATATGCGATATTAGACTTACAATGTATATTAAATATGAATTTAGAACACTTTACTGCATTTACTACAGAATTAAAAAACACACAGAAGATTTCAATAATAGTTTGCGATAATATACAAGATAACAAAAACTTACACAGAAGATTAGATTGCATACTGGATGCATTACAAGAGAAGCATACTATTATTGTTGTACATAATACATTCGTCGAAGTAATAAAAGAATATTGCCCACCGGATGACAACCACATTCATGAAAGTCATAATTTAGCGAATTTGACTCCAGACTCACAGATGCATATTATAAAAAATGTTCAAATAATATTTCAAGGCCAAAATACGAAATTAGATTTATTTCTAAATGACGAATTTATTAATTGTATAAACGGAACTGTATTGGATAAAATAATCCGTAATGAAACTTTAATTATAGGTGAAACTTTAAGTAATTCAAGTTACGAAGACATAAAGCATTTCTACATTGAAAGAAGTGTTAACCTAACTTCAGACAATGCGTACAATAAACAAAATGACCTTGAATATGAAGTGAAATCATTTTTTGATCTCGCAGATGATACAGTACTCTTGACAGCTAAACCGGGTATGGGTAAGTCCACACTTCTAACTCATTTATCGCTTGAAACTAAAAAAATCGATCCTACACTTTGGATAGTAAGAATAAATTTATTAGACCATTCGAAAGATTTTTTCAAATGGCAAGAAAATGGAATTGCTTTTAATAGATTAGAAATTTTAAAATTTCTTTGCAAGACAGTATTAAGAAAAAATAACTTACAAGTTACTTTAAGAGAAGAAAATGATATGGTGTACCTAGATAGTTGCACGGCTGAGGAGTGGACTATGTTTGAATTGAAATTATTTTTGCATTTGTATAATCAGAGAAAAGTCATATTATTATTTGATGGATTCGATGAAATCTGTCCGCATTACAAAGACTGCGTTGTCCAATTTTTAATCATGACCAAAGACTTGCCACAGCGAAATAAAATGTGGATTACAAGTAGACCATATAGCGAAATACTGCCAGGCGTAAAAAAAGTTTTAGGGAAATGCTACGAGATAGGATACCTTGATGATTTCGAACAAGAAAAATACTTGAAAAAGATATGGAATGTAAAATTATCATTTAATGATCTGAATGCATTTCAAATGAAAAACGCACTGACTCTCATGATCTTTATACGAGATACAAAAAAACGAACCGATGCATTGAGTTATAAATTTTCAAGGATTATCAGCATGTTTTACAATTATCTTTACTTACATATTTCACTCACTAAAACTGCAACAAAGTTCCAAATGCTTCCCAACTCTAATTATTTATATATGCTACTGAATTCTACAACAGGTGGTAATAGCGAAGAATCGCAACTACAACATCAAAATTCAGACACGGATACCCTGTTAGGAACACCTTTGTTATTACATCTAATAGCACATTATTTTGTTGATGTAATACGTGTAAGCGAAAAATTCGATGAAAGAATCTGTATCAACATACATAGAATTTATACAATGTTCGTAGAAATGAAACTCAAAATTATATTATTTCAAGATAAAAACAAAATGGACATCTATAATCCGAGTATAATGAAGAAATATGAACAAGAAAGAAAAGAATGTTGGGATATGCATAAAAAGATTGCTGCATATGTTCTTCTTGGCAGTCCACTATTCAGTGGATTGAATTTCAGTGAATTGAAAGATATGAATCCTTTAAATGAAGGAGGATTAACAAAATTCAATGCAATAATAAATTCCATCAAAAGTGGCACAGAAAAAACGGGACTAATATCTCACGTTACTGCTGATAATATCCCGGTATTCATTCATAGAACTTTTGCCGAGTATTTCGCCGCTGAATTTATTTGTGACATATTCAAAAGTGAAACATTTGAATTTGGGGATAAACGAGTACTGTTTACAGCAACTAGCATCTGTCATTCAAATGATGTTTTGCCGTGGATAATGAAAAAAAGAGAACTAGATAAAGAACTCTATAAAATTCTATTGGAAATACAAGATAGTTTGCCCGTCCTTTGGCTTTGGCATTACGGAGGTTTTAAACAACTTCTAGCTGGCGGCAATTGGTCGTTAGAACAGAATATTCGATTAATGATTTTAACTCCTAAAGATTTTAAAAATGATTCATTCATTTTAAATTGTGAGTATAGACATTATTTATATATACAAAATCATACAAAAAAGAGGAAAAAAATCATAGGTAATATAAAACCACATCTGAAGAAATATTTTGTTACTGCCGCGAATGAGCCCCAACCAAAATCGTTGCGATTTAATTTAAAATCAACATGTACACGACTTAAAAAACATTTGCTGAAAAGAAAATCACTTAAATTTAAATAAATTTAGTGTATTATTAAAAACCGAAAATACTCTATTCAGAGCATAATTCAGCTTAAATAATGTATTTTTCCGTGTGGTGAGAGGGAGTAAGAAAAGACGACTAAGAGATATGATATACAGATAATATCTATGCAAGAGAACTTCGATATAAAACTCTATGCCAACATCTCTGACTAGCACGGTATATCAGTTAAATTACCCTTCTTTCAAGCTTTTATTTAGTTTCACCTGTCCCGTTGTCTGTAATCAAATCTTGCCAATTAAATTTGAACCACTTCCCAGTTCCTGATTGAGCTGAAATTTGCATATATAAAGCGGATGACAATGCAATATTATTGTGTCATAGAGCTGATCTGATGATAGACCTGGAAACTGACCATAGGAACTCCGTAATTAAACGACGCAACCCCATCGAGTTTGGGCTAATTTGATTCGTCTTGACAAGTACTTTGATATTATATAGTAACCAGGTTCTGATGATGGACCTGGATTTTTAACTTTTGAGTTCATTTTATTAACAAATAATAAAAGCTTGTATTTAAAAAAGGTTTTTTTTCTTTAATTATTTTATGAATGAAGCTCAAGGTCAGCAGTGGGACTTAAATGATTGTTCTTTTGGGGTGGGCTATGGTCAGTGCACCCGCCACCCGCCTCCATCCGGGGAGATAGAGTTGCAGCGCACGGCCCCATAACCTACCGTAGCAAGTCTCCTTCGTCGTTGGTCCGATCACTGGTACCGAGTTTTTTCTCCTCCGTGGTCGGCCCGACGGAATACCCTGAGAGATACCCTCTCCTCTCTACGTCCAGGACGTTGAACGCCGTCGTGCGGTCAGCCTCTCTGTGGGTGATGGAGTAATCCCCGGACCCATCACCCGCCGCCTCGGCTAGGGAGGCGGACTTTCACGCTGGGATGAGAGGGTGATGATGAATGTTTTTTGATGTTATTAATAAACCAAAGACGTTGTTATTGGGCAAATTCATTTTACTAAATTTAGAAAGAAAGACAAGACTCTAAGTATTAGCTTTATTAATGCAAATAATATTATTAATGAATAGAACATTACTGCAGCGGCCAGCAAAAGAGACATTGATGGACGAATGTGTGAATGTGGGCCGAGGCACACATACATAAAGCCATCAAAGTCTAGTCGTGGCCAAGGCTTGTATAAACCTAGTAGTAATAAGTAGCACTTTTTATTTGAAAATAGATACGACTTACATTTACGAGTTTTCTATTATAGATCTTGCCGCCTCTTGAATTTCTGGACGTTCAAAGGTTTAACCTTTAATCCGTTAATTAACAAAGTTATTAACTCGTTAATCCGTTAATTAACAAAGTTAACAATCTGGTTAACGGATTAACTTTTAAGTTAACTTCAAAAAACGTTAACGCTCTTGTTAACTTCCGTTAAGTTGAACTTCCATTAATTTTAGTCCGTTACATTAGTCGTTTGTTGACATGCTGTCATTTCGTTTGTTCGAATTACGCACCACGCCACGCTCGTAAGTTCCACGATGAATGCGCCACCCAAGTCGTCGGCAGCGGAACATGTCGTAGAGGAGTTCTCCGCGCGCACGATCCGCCACCTATTTCCGTGACATAACTACCACACGGATGACGGTGATCGCGTCCCAGTTCCTAACACCGTCGAGCATCGCCCTTGCGATAGTCGGCAGCTTCAGATCGACACCATTGATTACGACGAATTCAAAGCTGCTCTGTCCACGAGGCGTGTCCTCGTGTGAACTGTACCGTGTCCTCGTCGCAAATGCAATGGTGGCAGGACGGTGTACTCTCCTTCCTCACAACCGTGTGCAGGTATTTGGCGAAGCTACCATGTCCTGTTAATACCTGCAACAGTCTGAAGGAAAGCACCCTGTGCCACCGACTCAATCACTTCATCAGCACCGGCCGGAAAACCTTGACGGCCCGAATATACCTACCGAAGCCTCTCCAATCAGACTGCCCAACGAAAAATTACGTCACGGCGGACGTCGTCCCGCCGGCGGCCATCTCGCTAAACGAGGCCGGTTTTCGCCCCGCCCCGCGAAAAAGGCAACAAATCCCGAGCCTTCTTCAATTGCTGTGAATTCTTCTATTATAAGTTATGATAATAGCAGAAGTGATATATTCTCACCTCCACCTAGTTATTACGTTAGAAAGCGTCGTGAAGTATAGGTGAATCTTTTGGTATCGTTGCTACCGGCGGAAGATTGTCGCAAGCTAGTGTGGCGAGATGCATATATATGCAACATAATTCCACTACATGCTGTAAATTTATCTATTTTTCTCAGCCTAAAATCAGTATAAGTTTTAAATAGTTAACTTTAACGATTAACTTTAACGGTTAACTTTAACTTGCGTTAAATTTTTGCACATTTAACGCTTTAACGATTATCGAAGTTAACATTTTAATTAATGAATTAACGATTAAAGAAGTTAACTTTTAGATTAACTGTGCCCACCTGTGGTAATTTACTTAGGTAAGCTTAGGGCGCCTTCAAATTTGCCGCAAAATGCCACCCGGTGGCAGCGCGTCTGCAGCGCTGCGGCCGCACTACTTTGTAAATCTATATAAATAAACAACGCGCGGTTGCAGCGCTACTAAGACTTCTTATCCGGGTTGAGAGCCATCAGCGCTCACCCATTGCCCGCGTTAAGCTGTCAAGGTCATCTGCGACCAACAGCTATACACACACAAAAAAAAATGTATTTTTTTGTACAAGTAGAGCAAAGTTTCTGCGTTAGAGTCCATCGTGAAACTATGTACTACACTAAAATTCTCAAACCTAGCGACAACAGCGCGGCTGCAGCGCTGCAGTCGCTAGGTTTATCACATTATCAGTTGAGTCACCGATAACAACCGTTATCAGTTGAGTCACCAAATAATAATCGTTATCAATTGAGTCATCGGTAACCACCGTTATCAGTTGAGTCACTGATAACAACCGTTATCAGTTGAGTCACCGATAACAACCGTTATCAGTTGAGTCACCGATAACAACCGCTATCAGTTGAGTCACTGATAACAAAAGTTATCAGTTGAGTCACCGATGACAACCGTTATCAGTTGAGTCACCGATAACAACTGTTATCAGTTGAGTTACTGATAACAACGTGGATGGGTTGCGGGTGTGCGTGCTTACGCCCCTCTGTCGCCCCGGACGGAGTGGTGCGAGGAGCGCGCCGACCGTAACCCCAAAAAAAAATCATGGATTATTTATTTTCAACAAATTGTAATACTAGATTAAGGTCAATGTATATTGATTTTCTAATTCAATAAAGATTATTAATATCCCAGAAATCCTCACAGATTAGTTATAGAATCACGACCACTTATTACCAAGTTCATGAAAAATTGTTATTCTATGTGTATATTAGTTTATAACAAATTACCAGAACATATCAAGACACTTCCTCTTCCGTTATTTAAAAAACAATTAAAATCATGGTTATTAGAAAAAAATAAGTATATTCCGAATTACAAATAATGTGTGTATATTCTTAAGATCATTATTATTCTTGTGATCTCCCAGTTTCACGCCTATCTTCCAAAGGAAGATACCCGGTTCTTTAAAAGGCTTACATGGGGATATGGATCCAACACGCAGAGGCCTTTGGAGAAATTTAATCTAAAAATGGGATGGGACGTCTAGCGATGATACACCACGTCTGCACATAACACTCGTGGACTGCCAACGATAGGTGTAGAACTATTATGTGATAATGGTATCTAATATCGGTTTATGAGGTTGGAGGTTTGCTAGACTGGTTAAATTAAAAACTACTGATTTAAAACTGCCAACCGCCTTCAATACCTTTATCGTCTTGAACTGTGGCAGACGATGGCTCGCCAACTCATTGAATGGGTCCCCCTAAACGGTCACCATACACACACAGGTCATACGGTCAACAGGAGGCAACATTGGTGCAAGTGGCTTGGGGTGTCGAGCGGTGCGGCGCCGGTTTCACCATCGCAAGTCCCCGATAAACGGTGACCCGCAGTTGCTGTGATTATTATTATGGTTGACAAAACCATTTAAAATGCTGCAATTATTTTCATATGTCTCTACAGGCAAAATAGATGAGCTAAACCGACCCACTTAACATCTAATGTATTCTATTTTGTGTGAAATAAATTACTTCATTTCATTCCCGTGGGGAGGCCTATCTCCGTGTAAGAGATTTTTAAGATCTACAATTTCTTAGTACATTATTTTGATCTATCTCATCCAGCGTTCGTAATGCAAGCGCACAAAAATATAAATTTTTATGTCATCGTATCACAAATCCTTGAAATTCTCAACTTTTTCATACAATTATAAAGGGACAACAACAAGAAATTTGTTTTTCAATTGTGGCAACACCAACCACATGATAATTTTGCCATTTAGTTTTTTGACGTATTCGTAGTAGATGCCTTGGCAATTGTTACAATGAATTCAATTTCGCTCGAAAGTCGCATCAAAATAATTTAAATCCACTATGTAAATGGTGGTTCTGTACATAGAGTTATATGTATAGAGAAGCTATCCCGAATAAATATTTTGTTCCGTTTTGATAACAGTTATTAAGTACACTAAAGTTCACTGCAGCGCTGAAACAATAAATAGTAGTCTAACCCAAACATTGAAGCACACAGCGCTAGATCGCTTTAAAGTTGTGTAACGTGGTGTGGTTACTATAGTAACCACACGTTACACAACGATTTTACACTACAGGAGTGACAATTTTTGTACCTACATTCACAAAAAAACACATACTCTATTCAGTGGCGGCCTTAGGGGGTGGCGAACAGGGCAATCGCCCGGGGCCTCACGCTTACAGGGGCCTCGCGCTTACAGCGGCCTCACGCAACAACCCAAGCAAATTTAAAAAAATATAGATTTTAAATTACATTTTTACTTATTAATTTTATTGACTAGATTGACCCGGACCAACTCCATCTGGTACCATTTGGGTCAATGATTACATTCCCAAGGAGGTTTGACGTCAGGCAGGCGGCCGGTCATAAAAGTCATTGCCGAAACATTTTGCAATATGTCAAAACAGATGACATATTGCGTCGACCCCAAGTAATTGGGATAAGAGCAAGATGATGATGATGACTTATTAATTATATTTTTCACTTTGTTTTCAATATTATAAAACTTAAATTTTATTTATTTATACAATTTAGTATTTTTCATCAAACATGACAAATCCCTAAACCAAACAACCAGACCTACTTTCGTATCTCATACTTTTCACGAAGAACAAAGGGCCTCGCAAAGACCTGCCGCCCGGGGCCTCGCAAAGACCTGCCGCCCGGGGCCTCGCAAAGACCTGCCGCCCGGAGCCTCGCAATGGGTAAGGCCGCCGCTGACTCTATTCCAATGGGGCACGTCGTCGTATTTTCTGACCTTTGACAAATAAGTTTTAATTGTTTTTTTTATTTTTTTTTATTTTTTGAGGCGGCGGAACGCCTGCGCGAGGAGCGCAGCCTCGATGAGGCGATCCGCCGCCGGCGACTGGGGTGGCGTAGGCGCGAGTACTTGCGCCTCATACCGCCCTAGCCGAGGCCGCGGGTGACGTGATCGGGGAATTAGTCCGTCACCCGCCAAGAGGCCAACTGCGTGAGGAAAGACTGACGTCCTCCCCGAGGGCGGGACATCGGTCGATGGGAGGGTACCCCAAATAGGGGGTATTCCGTCGGGCCGACCACTCATGACAAGTAACCCTGCTCCAGTGGTCGGCCCAACGACGAAGGCGACGTGCACGTGGGTGGGTTTCAGGTGTGCGTGCTTACGCCCCTCTGTCGCCCCGGACGGAGTGGTGCGAGGAGCGTGCCGACCGCAAAGCAACCCAAAGAAAAAAAAATTAATTGATAATAAATACTATAGAAAAAAGAATATAAGCAATCAAAATAGTTTCGTGAAACATCATGTTAAGTCTGTTTTTAGTCATATATATTTTTATCTCAACGAGTTATGGAATTGAACATCTGCGGGTTTTAGTCTATGATCAAAGATGGTGTGACATTTAAATGTATAAATATTTGAATATTTTGTTTTTTTTTCTGTTATTTCGATATAATTACCTATTTATTCACTTTAACAACAAAACATTTTACTTAAATGACTAAAGAATTTTTATTCACATCCAGGTTCACGTTTTGACTCGAATCATCCGAGTTTTCGTATTAATACCGCTGTTCTGTATGCATCCACACTACATGAAGGTCGTAGGCATACTAAAGTAAGGTATACGGATTGCAGTACAGTTCAGTCGAACAAAGCAAGTGTTCGGATCGCGAAATCTAGTACATAGTACATATATATCGATGGTTCTGTTAAAGTTACAGTTCGTAAAATTCGTGATATTTTCGGACAACATAATCGTCCTTTTGAGACCGCTATTAAGAATTTGGTCGTTAAATTTGAGTCGACAGGCTCGATACAAAATGTGCCAACACCAATGCGTGTTCGACCGGGTCATTCAACTGAAAACATCGCAGCCGTGAGCCACAGTGTTGAAGAAGATCCAAATTTGTCAATTCCTCAACGTTCTCAACAATTGGGGTTATCCAAAACCACCACATGGCGAATTTTACGTAAGGATTTGGCTTTGAAGCCTTACAAGGTTCAACTGGTGCAGGAATTGAAGCCGTCCGACCATTCACATCGCCGTCCGACCATTCACATCGCCGTCCGACCATTCACATAGCCGTATCAATTCATTCAGGAACAACCCGCTGGTTTTTCTCAAAAAAACATTTTTTCAGACGCAGTCCATTTTCACTTGTCAGGGTACGTCAACAAGCTAAATTGCCGCATTTGGGCTTCTGAAAATTCTAGAGCGATTATTGAGAAGCCTTTGCAGGCTCAACGTGTCACTGTATGGTGCGCTATGTGGTCTGGAGGCGTGATTGGGTAGTTTTTTTTTTCGATGATGAGGCTGGAAATGCGGTAACGGTCAATGGATTACGCTATCGCGAGATATTAACGACTCAATCTTGGCCTATTGTTGAAGACGTGGATATCACTGACATGTGGATTCAACAGGACGGTGCCACATGTCACACATCCAATGAAACGATCAATTTATTGCAAACCAAATTGCCCGATCGCATAATTTCACGAAAATCAGCTGTTATGTGGCCAGCCAGATCGTGTGATTTAACACCACTGGATTATTTTTTGTAGGGCTATGTTAAGGACAGAGTCTATACGGAGCCAATCGAATCGATTGCAGCCTTAAAACTCAAAATCTGTGATGTGATTAACGAAATAGACCCGGCATTTTGCCAAAAAGTGATTAAAAACTTTGATGAAATAATCGACATCTGTCAGCGTGGTCGTGGTGGACATTTGCCAGATATCATTTTTCATTCATAATTGCCGAACTTTTCTCTTCGTAATACAATAAAAATTTGAATCATCTTCATCTAAATTTCTTGTTTTATTTTGTTTTAGAAAACAAAATTCTTGTTGAAAAACCCTTTATATACGTATTATAAAAAAAATAAACCTTCCTCTTAATTCAATGGGTCTATTGACAAAAACCGCTTTCAAATCCTGTGCGTAGTTTAAAAGATCGTACAGACGCAAGGGACGACCACCTTTTATACTATGTAAAGATAGCCGTAGGATGACGAACTTGATCGTTTCGTACACATAAAACCACAAACGAGACACACGTAATAACACTGTCGTGAAGTCATTGCTTACTCAGAAAAGATCATGTTTACATTCAACTGTGCTTAATATCTATTTAATATTTAACTGAATATCGTATTATAAGAACATATATTGATTATTCTATTTGTTGATACGTAAAATTATGATATGAAGTTAAATTCTAAACATGACGTCTTTGATTTAAGCTGTGAATAAGTTCATAACTAAAATGTTTTTAGCTATACGCTGGTTTCAAAATGGATGCCATATAAAAAGGTGGGGCCATATTATTATTATTAATTTTAATTAAATAAATATGTATATTGTGATATGTATTATCAATATATTTATTATTTGTTATTTGCCAATTAGAATTGATGACGTAATTATGTAATTCTTATCGCTGTGTTTTATTATATTATTCAATTTTGATAATATTTGTTATTAATACAATATACCTACGGCTTAATATAATTCAAATTAATATTCTCTAACAAGTTATTAATTACAAACTAAACGGTGTTGTAAAAGCATAGGTCTATCCTATGCTTTTACTGAAACTTGGATTACAACTTAATCACTTTTGTAGAATAACATAGATCCTGTTTGTTATTCATTTACTTATGTAAAACTGACTTTTACCCGCGACTTCATCTAGGTGAAATTGATAGTATCCACGAAGTTCAGAAACAGGGATCTTCATCATCGCTACAGCTAATTTCTATGCCACTGCTGGGCTCGAATCCACTTCATAATAGGAGGCACCTATACCACGAGTTAACCTACTATACAGATTCTTTTCGAGTTTTGTTTCTCTTGCATGTATGTTTTATACATATTTAATACCTTAATCGTCTTTTGCGATACCCAAGGGCAAACAGACCTCCAATTGTATTACGTTAAACAATCGTAGATGAATCAATCGTAGACAATCGTAGACCTTGGATGACACAGCAAGTAACTACTTAATATGGATCTTAAATGTGCACATAATTTATTTGTTTTATGTTATTTAGTTGATATCTTACAAATATTATAAATATGAAATCTTGTGAAGACGTTTCATCTCATCTCATCATTATCTCAGCTTATATAAGGTCAGGGGTAATGTTTATTTACATTTAATTACATACAATATAATAGGTCCTTACATATGAACTTAGCGTTTTATCGTACTGACCACTTTGATCTGAAATATCTCCTCGTTGGTTAAGAATTCCAAATTCAAGTTTATAAATTCATTTAGCTGGCACATTTTAATTTTGAAAACAGTCATTCATTTGTTTTTAGTCATTATTTTTTTCTTTGGCATCGCTTATTACCGCACAATGGAAAACATGAGAAATCGGTATTTACGAGTACGAGTTCTACCGTGGCGCCAGTGCTGCAGAAACAACTCGAAGGATTAATGATGTGTACGGCGCTAAACGGTACGTTTTTGGTTTCAACGGTTCGTTCTAGAAATTTCGACCTTCAGAACCAACCCCGTGGACGGCCGGAGACCGAAGTGGAAAATGAACAATTAAAGGCTATTGTGGAAGCGGATCCATCACAAAGCACTTCAGAGATAGCTGCAAGCTTCGGGTTATGTGACAAAACTGTATTAATCCACTTGAAGCAAATCGGGCAAGTAAAAAAACTTAAACGATGGGTACCTCATCAATTGAGTGAATCGAACTTGCAAACACGTATCGACTGCTGTGTTATTTTGCTCAACCGACACAATAATGAAGGGATTTTAAATCGAATCATTGCTTGTGATGAAAAATGGATACTGTACAATAACCGACAGTGCTCGTCGCAATGGCTGAAGAAAAAGTTACTTGTGAGTTTTTGGTGGACTAGCGCAGATGTTGTTCACTACAGCTTTCTAAAACCTGGCCAAACGATTACGGCAGATATCTATTGTCAGCCACTGCAAACCATGAAGGAAGAACTAGCTGCTAAACAACCGAGATTGATCAATCACTCTAGACCACTGCTGCTTCATGACAACGCATGACCACACACTGCACAACAAAGAACCACTAAGTAGCTACAATTGGAATGTCTGCGACATCTACCGTACTCCCCGGAACTTGCTCCAACAGATTACAATTTTTTCCGGAATTTGGACAACTTTTCTTACAACTTACTTCTTAAGAGTGGTAGGACCACACTGTCGACAGTTATCTGTCTACAGCCGCGGGCCGGTCCGTCCGGGGCAGTACCATGCTCTCGCAGAAAATCGACGTCTGAGTAGTAGCAATTTGTTACTGCGCTTCGTTCGGTGAGCGAGAGAGCCGGAAGCCCAACTTTCTGAGGGTGATTGAGTGTGGAGGGTTTTGGTGGTGCCCTTGGTATCACCGAGCCTCAATGCACATATTCACACTCCCTTCGCTTTCTTCGCGGTAGGCAACGGCCTTATAAAGGTCCATGAGCGGCAGCAACACTTACCACCAGGTGTACTGTTTGCTCGTATGCCACCGTTTGCAATAAAAAAAAAAAAAAAAGAAAATAATCAACTCCGATGCGGCAGTCCAAACCGCCTTCAAATAATATATCGATTTTGGCCCGATGGTTTTTTTGTAAAGGGATTAATGAACTACCCATGAGATGACAAAAGCGCATAGTTAACAACGGTGCATACTTAGATTAATTAAATATATTTTACAAAAAAAAAATGTCTTTATATTTCTCTCGTACATAACGCCAATTTCATATGTATGTGGGCTGCGATGATGATGATGATAATTATTGATTTTAACTGTAATTCTGATTTTTCTTCTTACTCTTCCTGAATGTTCAAAAATTGTTCAAATGAAAATGAATCAACTGTCTTTGTCATTTGAAGAAGAAGAGGAAGAAGAAGGCATGACTGTTGATGAAGTAGACTTTGAAGACTGTGAATGAGATTAAAATATCGAAAAAAAAACAGAATTACAGTTAAAATCAATAACCAATATAAACATTTATTATGCATTTAGAAAAGTATTTTCCTTGAAATTTACATCATAACAGTTCGTGGAGTAGGTGTAATGGGGAAACCATGTGGCGTAGAAATATGGGCATATCATGTATACCTTTACTCTTACAATCACTATATCTCGGAAGTAGTGACTCTTAGAGAAAAATCATGCAGATTATTTGTATAGAGAATTTTCTGATCTACAATTTTGGTCTGAAGTAATTTTTTGATAATCTTACTGTTTGTTAAAATCCAAAAAAACCTCAAATTTTGACTTTGATCCCAAATAACTTTGGTAGCACACATGTGATTGATGAGGACTTTTTAAGTTTTCTTTCTGATAGTGAACCCAAGCTTCCCACAAAAATTTAGCTCTGTCGGAAATTTTGTTATTTCAAATATCTAAAATGACCAGACTAAAAAGTTTGGCTGGGAGGTGTTAATGTATCTGCCATATAACCCTGACTTTGCACCATCAGATTTCCACCTGTTTCGGTCTATTCAGAATTTTTTAAACAGTCAGGTTAACATCAAGAGAGGCCTGCCAAAACTATTTGCCGCTTTTTTTTATCAGAAGTCTCAAAACTTCCACAGCGACGGGATGATGTCACTACCTACAAGATGGCAGACAGTCATCAAACAAGAATTTGACCTACTATACCATGCTGGTCAGACATGTTAGTATAAGGTTTCATTTCGAGTTTGCCTTCTCCTGCATAGATGTTATGTGCATATTATATCCCTTAGTCGTCTCTTACGACATCCACGGGCAAGATAGGGAGTGGTAAATTGTATTCTTACTCCGTCACCACACGGAAGGTTAAAAAAAGAAGGTTATAATCAATAACCAATATCAATACCAATATTTATTATGCATTCACAAAAGTATTGTCCCTAAAATTTACATCTTAACAGTACATGGAGTAGGCCTACTGGGGAAACCACATGGCGTAGAAACGTGCATATCATATATACCTTTCCTCTTACAATCGCTATATCTCCGTACTGGTCACTCTTAGGCCCTCCGCACATAAAGCTACTCAAAAATGACGGAACTGATCAGTAATTACAATTACAAATTAGTTAGAAACTGTTCCTCGTACATGACGCTACTTAAATTGCAAGGTTTCAGTGACTTCTGTTATTACTGCTCTCACAAGCACACGATTAACGAAGAAATATTAGGGAAAAAATCAAACATAGAGTGAGTCGAGCGAGAATGACGACGATAATGTACTTTACCACTATCTTTAATAGACGTCGAAGGAATCTTCGTAGGTTCTGGATTCACCCGTATATTAGAAATAATGTAAACTGCAGATTATCAGTTGAGTAATCTGACAACATCTTTCCTTGAGTAATCTGAGTTCATAATTATATAAACATGGATCCTTTTCTACTCCCTGCATAAATGGTCGTTCATTTTTCGCAACAAAAACAGAAAACTCTGGTAACCAGTAGCGCGGCGACCGGCACGACGCGTCATGCATGATCAGTTGCTAACGCGTTATTAACCGGTTGGTGACTAGTCGCGTCGTGTACGACCCTCAATGAGAACGTATGGGCGATGACGCTCAAGCAACTCGTTAGTAATTTGAGTTTGTAACTAGTATTTTTTCAGTAGCTCCATGTGCGGAGGGCCTTAGAGAAAAATCATACGGATTATTTCTGTAGAAAATTTTTAGATCTACAACTTTGGTCTTTTTTTTTTTTTGTGGGTGGGCTGCGGTCGGCTCGCCTCCGCACCACTCCGTCCGGGGGTCGCCCCGAGAGAGAGAAGAAAGAGGGGCTTAAGCACGCAACTCCCGCAACCCACCCGAAAACCACGTCGCCTTCGTCGTTGGGCCGACCACCGGAGCAGGGTTACTTGACATCAGTGGTCGGCCCGACGGAATACCCCCTATTGGGGTACCCTCCCACGACGTCCTCCGCGATGGGGGGACGTCGGTCTTTCCTCACGCGGTCGGCCTCTCGGTGGGTGACGGACTAATCCCCGGTCACGTCACCCGTACAACTTTGGTCTGGTGTAATTTTTCGATAAAACTCTGTTAAATCAAACTGTAATGGTATTTTGTTTCACATTGCCGTCGTAGGTATGCTACAAAAGTGTTCATTATAGTTTAATCTATGTAAGGTTATAATGTAAATGTAACCCGTGCATTAATTGAAATAAGATCGCCATAATTTTTTTTTTTTTATTGCAAACGGTGTCAAACGAGCAAACAGTACACCTGATGGTAAGTATTGCTGCCGCTCATGGACCTTTACAAGGCCGCTGCCTACCGCGACAAAAGTGAAGGGAGTGTGAATGCGTGCATTGAGGCTTGCTGATACCAAGGGCACCACCAAAACCCTCCACACTCAAACACCCTCAGAAAAAAACTTTTGCCGCTCATGGACCTTTGCTAGGCTGCTGCCTATCGTGAAGTTTCGGTGAAACTAAAGGCATCACCAAAACCCACCACATGCAAATACCCTCAGAAAGTTGGGCTGCCGGCTCTCTCGCTCACCGAACGAAGCGCAGTAACAAATTGCTACTACTCAGACGTCGATTTTCTGCGAGAGCATGGTACTGCCCCGGACGGACCGGCCCGCG
This sequence comes from Lymantria dispar, assembly GCA_032191425.1. Classification (NCBI taxonomy): domain Eukaryota; kingdom Metazoa; phylum Arthropoda; class Insecta; order Lepidoptera; family Erebidae; genus Lymantria; species Lymantria dispar. Next base: position 11,438,495 of record CM063471.1, read on the forward strand.
GCTGTAGACAGATAACTGTCGACAGTGTGGTCCTACCACTCTTATAATTTTACGCGTATTATATCGATATTTGGCAACAATTATCCATATCGTTATTGACACCAAATAAACGGTTAGTAGCCGGTACCATAAATAGCCAGTAGCGCCCATGTCTAGAACCCAAGCTTCCCACAAAAATTTGTTCGTATGGGACTTTTTGTTATTTGACCACTATTTTTATGTCTAACTTGGCCGGACTATTTAATTTTGCTGAGTAACTAAACTTGTGTGTGATCTAGCATTATCGACATGAAAGACCACACGTTTTCTGTTAGTTGATACCGGCCGCTTTCTCTCAATTTCTAGCTTTAATCTCATCAGCTGTTGGTAGTAGAGATCCGAATCGATGGTTCTGCACGGCTGTAAAAACTCATAATGGACCAATCCCACCATACACAGAGCGTTACCATATTGCGAGTCAGCCCGGGTTTTGCCACAGTCTGTATGTGTCAATGTTCAAATGAATGGTGTCCCTGGATCTTGTGTCCAGTCATATTAGGTAAAAAAAAGGGGGTCAACCTCGGAATGAAAGCTGTAAATTGGTATAAACCTTTGTTTTGTCGTTCTATATGTTGTCTCAAAAGTCACAAGTGCTATCGTGTCCGCGTCTTAAGATATTGAAGGTCAAAGGTCATAAAAATCGGTTTTTCGCAAATATCTCGCTTGCTATTGCTTAAATGAGATTTGCACCTATTATAAAAGTTGTAGGGTATAAAATTCTCTACAACTTTTGTTTAAACTGTGTGGCGGATCACTCCCTTACCTCCAATGTGCTTGAGGGGAGTGATGGCTGCTCTAGTAGTTAACTCGTGATCGCGCGCTGCTTGTGGGATCTGGTCCGGCTATGTTTTCCTTTCCTTTTTTATTTTTTATTTGAACTAAATTTGAAAAAATATGGTTATATCCTATCTCGAAAGCATCACACTGGAGCTAAGACTATATGTTGTATACGTAATTGTATTCAAAAAATGGTAAAAAAATGAGTTTCTGGCGGATCTTCTCAGCTTGTGACCGCGTTCCGATCCGGTGGTAGATATTGTATTATATTCAAACGATGTATAAATTTGACATTATGTAAGTGCCCTCAAGGCCCCTATGCAGAATAAATGATTTGATTTGATTTGTGAAGGCTGACCGAGCATTGATCACGGCCTTTTCTGCACGATCTTGTGATCCATGTATTATCACAAGTTAAGAAACGCTTCAAAAATGGCTCGGATTTATTACTATTCAATAAAGAATCGCAAATCAGTATACGGTTCATTAGGTTTTTTGAGTTCGTGTGGCACCCAAATTCGAGCTTTTTTTGTATACCTAGCTTTTTTCAAATAAGTCACTTGCCCCGCTTCTTAATAAATGGCGTCCATTTTATCAGGGATAGGGCGACCACGGGGAAGTGCATCTTTGAAATCAAAACTCCCTGATTGAAAACGTATAAACCAACTTTATTCTATTCTTACTGACACTGCATTAGGGTCATAAAAGTCCCAAATTTTATTCGCGCTTGCGTTGCATTTTACCCATCTTCTATACATATAATAAAACTGTAGAGGTCGAAATTCTGTACATTGAAAAAAAACGCTAAAAACCGAGTCAGGGGGGTGTTAGAAGTGAAATAGAACACATCCAGATTGTTTTAATTTTTTTTGTTTCTCTGTCTGTTTGTCTGTTTATCTATTTGTACGGGCTAATCTCGGAAGTTATTGGACCGATTTAAACGAAATTTTGCATGGTGGTACCTTACATCTCCGGTCAAAATTTAGGATATTTTTAATCCCGGCAAATTAAAGAGTTCCCGTGAGATAGGTAAAAAACTATAGTAACTTATATAGCTCATTACACAACCTACTTAATTGGAAATCGATATAAAAAGATTAATTATAAATGGAAACTATTCTGAAAATCTACCCCTCAGAGGATATATTCTTTTTTAAGGGTGTAAAATAGGGAAGGAATTGCTTTAATATTATTCACTCTCATACACAAGTAATAAATTCATACAACCTCAATGATTAATTAACTGCACTGATAGCATAGTGGTTAAGATAGCAACTTACCATGTCAGTGTCACGGATTCAATTTCAACGCCGGACAATTATTTGTGTGATCAACAAATTGTTGCTGGCTAGAGTAGACTAGATAGTAGTAAACTGAGTCTAATTTGTGTCTGTCACTTATATTTTTGTGAGGTTCCTTAGTAGAGGGTGTAGCGGGCGAAATTCATAGTTTGTAGAATAACCAATAAAAATCGGCCAGGTGCGAGTCGGACTCGCGCACGAAGGGTTCCGTACCATTAATTAGGTAAACAACAGTGGGTACACAAATTTCATATTATAACCTTCACCTGTTACCGTTTACTGATATCAAGCAAAAATAGGCAAAAAGTGGCGCGATCGCGTTTGTTGTTATAGCGGTAACAGAAATACATAATTTGTAAAAAATTCAAGTGTCTAGCTATCGTGGTTCCTGAGATACAGCCTGGTGATAGATAGACGGACGGACAGACAGCGAAGTCTTAGTAATAAGGTCCCGTTTTCATCCCTTGGGTACAAAACCCTAAAAAGAGGGCTGTGCAGGGTCACTCAAATACCCTTCTTTGACCCCAGGCAGCAAATTATGTTATAGTGGTATCACCTGTGCGCAGTCATTGTTGACAAACGAGCAAACAGCACACCTAATGGTAAGTGATACTGTGCATGACCTTTTGCCATCTCGCTGCCTATCGTGAAGAAAGTGAAGGAAGTGTAAATGCGTGCAATGAGGTTTGGTAATATTAAAGGTAAGGTATCACCAAAACCCACCACATGCAAACACGGTCAGAAAGTTTGGGTTCCGCCTCTCTCGCTCTGGACGGACCGGCTCGCGACTTTAGATGGACAACTGTCGAGAATGTGATTCTATCACGTAAAGATAGTAAAGCGCAAGTAGGTACTTGGGCTAGCCCCCCACCCGACACGACAGCTTGGAAGTTTTTCTTCCTGACTCGCTCCGCCGAGTTCTTACGCGAGATAATTGCCAAGCAGAAGATGGCAACCTCATATGGTCTATGGACTATGGTCTAAGTACTGGTCGGTAGATTTGGCAGTGATGCTTGCGATAAATTCACGACGCTGCTCTACTCCGGCTACACAGATCTTTTCTTTTGTCATTGCAAACGGTGGCAAACGAACAAAGAGTACACATGATGGTAAGTGTTACTGCCGCTCATGAACCTTTGCAATACCAGGTGCACAGCTAAACCGCTGCCAACCATGAAGAAAGTAAAGGGATTGTGAATATTTTTTATTGCAAACGGTGGCAAACGGGCAAACAGTACACCTGATGGTAAGTGTTGCTGCCGCTTATGGACGTTTGCTAAGCCGCTGCCTGCAGTAAAGAAAGATAAGGCAGTGTGAATGCAAGCCACGCGCAAACGCCCTCAGAAAATTGGGCTGCCGCCTCTTTCACTAACCGAACGAAGCGCTGTAACAAATTGCTACTACTCGGACGTAGATTTTTTGCGAGAGTATGGTAATACCCTGGACGGACCTGCCCGCGGCTGTAGACACACAACTATCAACAGTTTGGTCCTACCACTATTTAATAAAAAAAAAAGATCTCAAAAGTATGCCTGCTGTATCTTAGCTGGAACCACAATTGTGGGAGGGCTCCGTGTATTTCCACATATAAGTCTCACGGGGGGGTTCCACCCAAAGCGCACGCTGCCTCGGTCGACATGATACGGTATCTGCGTGTAGCATAAGCACCATGCCTTTCTGCGAATGCCAGAAGAAAGTTTTAAGACAAGTGCTCAGAACTCATCCACACAGATGCACCGTACAGGGCCATTGGTCAAACCAGCCTCGCGTACAGCCGTCAACATGTAACACCGCTCAACGAGCCGGGGAGTAATTTGATAAATATGCTCCTGAAAGCACCGTCGCTCGTCGAGTACTAAGCCCAAATATTTTATCTGATCCTCGATTGAGTGCAACCGAATTAACAGTGATTGCTGTGCTGATGGGTGTATAGTACAGCAAAACAGCAAATAATTCGTTTTATATAGAGCTACTCATTGAATCATCATCTAGATACTAATTATGGCCAAATGTATCGCTTATTTAAATTAAGCTCAGCCCGAAGTGAATCCAATCTCAGCTAATAAACCATACTGTCACTCGCACGAACTACCTCAGCTGGGAGCAGAACAAAATAGGCGTTAGCTCAAAGTCCTTTGCGCGCTTCACGCAGAGAGCATTTCGCCACTTCAAATAATCTGGAATCAGCCGCTTAAGTATAGAAGCACCCCCTGATAATAGCACCTTCCTTATATACCAGATTGGCAAACTATTAAATGACTTGACGACATCTAAATACACCGCCAACAGCACCTCTCCACCAGTGAGTGCCTTAATGACAACGAGCCACAAACATAGAAAGGCTACAATCGTCTGCCAGAAAGAGTTGGTCTGATCGAGACAACCTCGCTAACGTGCTGGCTGATGCGGGCAATCAAGGTTCTCTACACTAGATTGCCATCCAGAGCAACACGGTGGGCGTGTAGAACCCTGAACACACTACATAGTTATCTGTGATTGCCCCTGCCACATATGATTTCTACGCGGACGAAGTCGCGGGCAAAAGCTAGTTTTTTAATAAAATTTTAAAATGCATCCAATTTCTTCATTAGATTCACTCATTTTGACAGAAAGAAAACTAATGAAAAACGGCAGACAACAATATTTTGGCAAATTCTTTCTTTCTTTGAAATTAACAATTTGTATCAAAACCAGCCAGATACGACTAGTACAGTCAGAGATGTCCTGGGTTGCAGTCTCCCATAGGAAAGAAATTTAATATAAAAAAATAAACGAAACCGATCCCTTATTTTTGTATCCGTAAATTTCATATCCGGAAGAGAGGATTGTTTCAGATATGAAGTTTATAAACAAGGGATGCTGATATTAGTAGTACAAGTTCTATCTCTACTACAAGTACTACATTATACGCCGTCTATCTTGACTCCATTAAAAAGTTTGGCGTAACTGAATTTCATTATTATTAATCTACTTTTAATCTGTTAAGAGTTAGATGTCCGGCATACATAATTTTTTATCTTATCTGCAGCTACTGACAACAAAATTGGCATATTAATTACACAAAATAATGTTTGTTACATGACTGATATTCTTATTTCTTTACAGGCGATAATAACACTGATCGGTTATAAAGTCAGAGAGAGAAAACAGCAAGTCTTTTCTAAAATAGATTATAAATAAATTAATACAAAATATTTCTTTGGCAGAAATACAGTATGAGAAGAAGAACTGATCTAGGTAATTATTCAATATCCAGATAACCTCTCCAATATAGCTAAAGAAATGTATATTATACAGATATTTATAGATCAGGTAAAGAAACATAAAACATTGATAAATAAATTAAATCTAGACAACAGATACAATGGAGTATCAGTGAATAATTTACAAACAGTTTAAAAACATGGATACGTCGTACAAAAAACGTTCAGGTACGTCCGGTATTAGTGGACAACTCTATGAGACGAAAATTATCAGTCTATTACTCTTCAGGCTACTCCATCATAATGACGTCGAAGACTTCCATTTAGCATCAAATATGGACGAAGTTGGAGCTTTCGATGACATTTGCGTGAAAGTCAAAATAAAAGGACAGAAGCCCGTTATATTGTTTATTCAAGTGAAACATAAAGATAATAACGATAAATTTGTTGCGTTTTTATAACAACAATGATTTAGTTAAGTGGTCAGATAGTATACTAAAAATTAAACAAAAATTTGGTTCTGCTAAAACCTGTAATATTATATTTGGCAATGAACATACTGAATGTCTATTCATTCTTTATACTAATGCTAAGTATGGCGCCGATTTGAAAGATCAATTTCAAAGTGATGTTGCTATAAATGTAAATCGCTTATTAGCTACAAAAGAAACAGTTGGTTCTCGCCCACTTTGTAATGAAAAATTTCTACAGAATTTAAGTGATCGAATTTTTAAAGAAGAAATATCAATTTTGACAGAACGTCTTACAAAATATTTGTGTAGTAAAGCTAACCAATCAATGAATATCTTAAATGATGAGTACATACTAAGATACCACGTTATATTGACGATGAAAGTTTTTGATGTCTCCGAAATTCAATATAACGAGGCAAATACAGAAATAAACTTTTTGATCAGACTTCTTCAGTACAAACAACAAAAATCTTTTACTGTTTAAAGCGTATCTATTTGAAAAATTATGTGACTATGCAAAGACAAAGAAGAAGGCAACGATAAATGAAAACACAAGTCAAGATTTATCGACACCAGAAACAATGATGGCAGAGCTAATGTGGCTATTTTTTACTGAAGTTTCTTTGAATAATAAAAAAGAGTTATCAAAGCAGTTGAGTGAAGTTAATTTAGATCAAGACTGGCAATCGTTACTAACAATTGATAAGGGAAAAGAAATTGTTGCAACAACTATACTTTGGTCTCGAACGATAAAAGTTCCTATTGCATTTGGTAATTTAGACTTATCAATAAGGGGGAATGCTAAAAAAATTGAAAGCCGAATGAACCACTTAACCAATATTATCATTGACTTGTGCCAAAAGTCGAGACAGCAAAATGGTATTAAATTCATCACAATAGTAGACACTACTGACGAAGGGCTTTTAAGTCCGAATGGAGGTTTAGGTGGTATTATAGGTAACGTTTTAGTTAATGATGAAGAGACGAAATCTTATAAATTTACAAATACTGGTACATCACTAAAAAACAATGCCAAAACTTTATATTTAAAATTACAACAGAAGCTCATCAATTTACAAGAGTTCAGATTTAAAGTGGAGGCATTTAAGTTACCACGATTATCTTTCGACTACACCGAAACTGCTAAAGATTTCTTAAGTAATATCATTGTCTACGCTAATCAAGGTAACCATTACGAAATCGAAGAAATTCTAAAAAAAGAAATAGACACTTATAACAATACCAATTGTCATAACGTTTCAGTGCATACAGACTCGGTTTTTCTATATTATCATAATGAAATACAAAAATGGTGGATGTCACAGAAGACAGGAATGTATCTGACAAAATCATGTGATATATACCAATATTCTATGAACAATATAGTAATAGAACCGCACATGAGTGGATTGCAGAATATGATTCATCTAAATAAAATAAAGAATCATTCTTATACCTTTACCGAAAATGCCATGGATTCCTTACACTCTCTACAAAATATACAAATGACGGTTATCGTGACTGACATAACTACACTAACGACAATGAAAGTAATACAATATTTGAAAAACAAAAATACTAGAGAATATGCGATATTAGACTTGCAAAGTAAAGTAAATTTAGAACACTTTACTGCATTTGCTACAGAATTAAGAAACACAAAAAAGATTTCAATAATAGTTTGTGATAATATACAAGATGACAAAAACTTACACAGACGATTAGATTGCATATTGGGTGTATTACAAGAAAAGCATACTATTATTATCGTACATAATATATTCGTTGAAGTAATAAAGGAATATTGCCCATAGAACGACGACTACATTCATGAAAGTCATAATTTAGCGAATTTCACTCCAGAATCACAGATGCATATTATAAAAAATGTTCAAATAATATTTCAAGGCCAAAATACGAAATTAGATTTATTTCTAAATGAACAATTTATTAATTGTATAAACGGAACTGTATTGGATAAAATAATCCGTAATGAAACTTTAATTATAGGTGAAACTTTAAGTAATGCAAATTATGAAGACATAGAGCATTTCTACATCGAAAGAAGAGTTAACCTAGCTTCAGACAATGTGTACAATACACAAAATGACCTTGAATATGAAGTGAAGTCATTTTTTGACCTCGCAGATGATACAGTGGGACGACTATAGGATGTAATATGTACATAACATCTGTGCAAGAGAAGGAAAACTCGAAAGAAACCCTGAACATGTCTGACCAGCATGGTATAGTAGGTCAAATTCCCTTCCATTGTGGAGGAGGCTCGAGCCCAACAGTGGGACGAATGTGGGCTGTGATGATGATGATGATGATGATGAGATGGTACAGTACTCTTGACAGCTAAACCGGGTATGGGTAAGTCCACACTACTAACTCATTTAGCGCTTGAAACTAAAAAAATTGATCCTACACTTTGGATAGTAAGAATAAATTTATTAGACCATTCGAAAGACTTTTTCAAATGGCAAGAAAATGGAATTGCTTTTAATAGATTAGAAATTTTAAAATTTCTTTGCAAGACAGTATTAAGGAAAAATAACTTACAAGTTACTTTAAGAGAAGAAAATGATATGGTGTACCTAGATAGTTGCACGGCTGAGGAGTGGACTATGTTTGGATTGAAATTATTTTTGCATTTGTATAATCAGAGAAAAGTCATATTATTATTTGATGGATTCGATGAAATCTGCACGCATTACAAAGACTGCGTTATACAATTTTTAATCATGACCAAAGACTTGCCGCAGCGAAATAAAATGTGGGTGACAAGTAGACCATATAGCGAAATACTGCCAAGCTTAAAAAAGGTTTTAGGGAAATACTACGAGATAGGATACCTTGATGATTTCGAACAAGAAAAATACTTGAAAAAGATATGGAATGTAAAATTAGCATTTAATGATCTGAATGAATTTCAAATGAAAAACGCACTGGCTCTCACTATCTTTATACGAGATACGAAAAAACGAACCGATGCATTGAGTTATAAATTTTCTAGGATTATCCACATGTTTTACAATTATCTATATTTACATATTCCACTTACTAAGACTGCAACAAGATTCCAAATGTTTCCCAACTCTTACTATTTATATACGCTACCGACTTCTGCAACTGGTGGTAATAGCGAAGAATCGCCACTACAACATCAAAATTCAGACACGGATACCCTGTTAGGAACACCTTTACTATTACATCTAATAGCACATTATTTTGTTGATGTAATACGTGTGAGCGAAAAATTCGATGAAAAAATCTGTATCAACATACATAGAATTTATACAATGTTCGTAGAAATGAAACTCAAAACTATACTATTTCAAAATAAAAACAAAATGGACATCTATAATCCAAGTATAATGACGAAATATGAAAAAGAATGAAGAGAATGTTGGGATATGCATAAAAAAATTGCTGCATATGTTCTTCTTGGCAGTCCAATATTTAGTGGATTGAATTTCAGTGAATTGAAAGATATGGATCCTTTAAATGAAGGAGGATTAAAAAAATTCAACGCAATAATAAATTCCATCAAAAGTGGCACAGAAAAAACGGGACTAATATCTCACGTTACTGCTGATAATATTCCGGTTCGATTCATTCATAGAACTTTTGCCGAGTATTTCGCCGCTGAATTTATTTGTGACATATCCAAAAGTGAAACATTTAAATTTGGAGATAAACGAGTACTGTTTACAGCAACTAGCATCTGTCATTCAAATGATGTTTTGCCATGGATACTGAGAAAAAGAGAACTAGATAAAGAACTCTATAAAATTCTATGGGAAATACAAAATAGTTGGCCAGTCCTTTCGACTTGGCATTACGGATGGTATCGACAACTTCTAGCTGGTGGCAATTGGTCGTTAGAACAGTATATTAGATTAATGATTTTAACTCCTGAAGATTTTAAAAATGATTCATTCATTTTAAATTGTGAGTATTTTTTTTTTTTTGTGGGTGGGTCGCGGTCGGCGCGCCTCCGCACCACTCCGTCCGGGGCGACAGAGGGGCTTAAGCACGCAGCTCCCGCGACCCACCCAAAAACCACGTCGCCTTCGTCGTTGGGCCGACCACTGGAGCAGCGTTAACTTGTCGTCAGTGGTCGGCCCGACGGAATACCCCCTATTGGGGTACCCTCCCATCGACCGACGTCCCCCCCTCGGGGAGGACGTCGGTCTTTCCTCACGCGGTCGGCCTCTCAGCGGGTGACGGACTAATCCCCGGCCACGTCACCCGCGGCCTCGGCTAGGGCGGCATGAGGCGCAGATAGTTGCGCCTGCGCCGCCCCAGTCGCCGGCGGCGGGTCTCCTCATCGAGGCTGCGCCCCTCGCGCAGGCGATCCGCCGCCTCCTTCCGCGAGATCACCGTCTCGCAGAAGGCTGCGACCGCGTCCCAATTCCCGACGCTGTCGACCATCGCCCTAGCGATAGCTGGCAGCGTCAGGTCCGTACCGATGATTGCGACGAGTTCACAGCGCTGCACTGCCCAAGCCCCGCAGGCCTCGAGCGTATGGCGCGCCGTGTCCTCGTCGCAATCGCAGTGGTGGCAGGACGGTGTACTCTCCCTCCTAACGACCTTGTGCAGGTATTTGGCGAAGCACCCATGCCCCGTCAAAACCTGCACCAGTCGGAAGGAGAGCACCCCGTGCCGCCTTTCCAACCACTGCATCAGCACCGGCCGGAAGGCCTCCACGGTTCGCACCCCGAACCGAGGCCTCTCCAGCCGGACTGCCCAACGGGCGATGACGTCTCGGCGGGCGTCGACGCGCCAGGCGGTGAGATCCCTTAACGAGACCACACCGCCCTCCGCTCGCACCCCTGTCACCCGCCGATATAGTCCGGCGAGCATCTCCGCCTCCAGGTCCCACGGGGGAGTCCCGGCCAAAAATTTTGAGTATAGACATTATTTACATATACAAAATCATTCAGAAAAGAGGGCAAAAATCATAGGTAATATAAAACCACATCTGAAGAAATATTTTGCTACTTCCGCGAATGAGCTCCAACCAAAATCTTTGCGACTTAATTTAAAATCAACATGTACACGTTTTAGAAAAAAAATTCTGAAAAGAAAGTCGCCTAAATTTAAATAAATGTATAGTAAAAATCGAAAAGACTCTATGAACAAGAAAAGACGACTAAGAGATATGATATGCAGATAACATCTATGCAAGAGAACCTCGACATAAAACTCGTTGGCATAGAGTCCCTCTTTGTTTTTCTTTTTTTTTTTATCACGCTGTGGAAATGCATTTACGCACTATCCCCCGCCGGTTACAGACAGGGGAGTGTGTGTGGGACTGGCCTGTCATAGAAGTGACCAAAATACCCACTAAAACCACAGCGGCCCCTTCCGCGCTTTTGTTCTAATGTGCCCCAAACTAAAAAACGTCAATCTGATTCTGAATGCTATGATTCATGTTCTGATCTTGATGAGGGTGATAATGTGCCACCTCCTCAGAATAGTACAGATACACGCTCTGAAAGGGCTACTGCTAGGGCTGCTAAAGAAAAAATAAGAACCTTGAAATAAATTATGTACCTACTCTTTAATAATAGACAGATGTAAACTATTTCAATTAGGTTACGAATAATAATTATAATTGTTTACAATGAACTTAATTTATTGTCTAAACATGAGGTATAATATACATATATTAAATGTGTAAAAAAAATATAGAAAATGATGTGGATAGATTGCATATAGGATAGATACATAGATAGATAATTTAAAGAATTATATGGGTGAATTTCCCGGGAACAAAAATTACATGGCATCAATGAAATCGGTACTATAAAACACAGTTTTAATGTTCTAACATTTTTTTCTGGTTAGGTGAAATAGTAATCTATGTGTGGCACTAAATATTTAATTAATTAATATTAACAGATGCTCTAAAAAAAAAAAAAATCCTCTAAATCTTTCATTGCCGTGTTTGTCCACACATCACCTTGACGTGTATTATACATTTTTGATGACAATCTTTTGGTTATTTATATTAAAACCTAGTTTTATTTGATACGCGAATAGTTAAAGTATTGTTACGAAATACATTTCTTCATATATTTCAACAATACAACGAATGGTTAATAGAAATGCATTTGTCCTAGAACAACCTTTCATCGCCGAGTCCTAAATATATTTAAGAATATTGCTTCATCTTACGACTTACGTCCCTCACCCCTGTGTGCTATACGTTGCTTAGCAGTGTCGCTTGGTGCTCGACGAGGAATGACGTGCATATGTGCCTTCGTTTTCGCGCCACAAATGTAAGTATTCGATTTTTATATTACTGGACATTTTTACTTTCATCGCCGTGGATAGGTCTAACTTCTATTTAATAAGTTTGTCCTCTTGATTAAGCAAATAACAGAATGCCATTTATCTCATGTTTATTTGTGATGTGTTAATTACTGTGAATTATTAATAGATTTTTGATTACATGATGTTTTTGCCTTGATTTTCATCACCGTGCTCTCATTGCCGTGGTTACCACGGCCAAAATTTGCTATGGTAATGAAAAAAAGAGACGGCGATGAATCAAAATTTTCATTGCCATGCCTTTTAAAACAATTTAGTTTCATTGCCATGACCAGCTGTTTCATTTCCGTGACTTATGTTTTCATCGCCATGGCATGATTAAGAAAAGAAACAATCTGTACAGTACAGTCAACAACAAAAAGATATTTCCACGTTAATAGACACTCAAACATTACGATAGACATGCATACACTCACTTACACGCACACACATATATTACAGTCTAATTATAAACTTAGTAATGGATTGATTATTTTTAGAAAGCGAAGATGCCTAAACCGAAACTGTCTGAAGAGGAGAGAAAGGAAAGAAAAAGATTGGCCGAACAAAAGCGACGTGAAAAATTAAGAAGCGACCCTGTTTTACGAGAGGAGTACTTAAGAAAAGAAAGAGAAAGGTATGTAAAAAAGAAGGCTGCAGGAGTAGTTATACCTCGAAGTGCAATGACTTCGCAAAAACTTCGGAATCTTCGCAAGAAAAACTTGGTCAGTGCACTTGCTTCTTATAGAAAAAAGACAGCAATTCTTCGTAAGAACACACGTCCCGTGTCAACCGTGATGTTGAATATGCTGAAACACCAACTACAGAGCCAACTGAAAAGACTTTTGGGTTATCTCAAGTAGCTTCCAATGATAACATGCTGTTGACACCTAGACGTAGTTCGCGTCTTGAATCTTTAAATCCAAACTGGAATCACTGTGACAGTTTGAGGGTTGGAGTAAGTAGCTCAATTTTTTTGGCCACAAGTAGTCCAAAATACACACCTCAAGGATCACCGCAACTAGCACCAAACGTCAGTATAGATTCTACATTACGTCCTGATAGCCCAGCATCGAATTCTTCTATTGCCACTTTAAAATTTCAACATGATTTGCAACAAAAATGCCGTAGATACCAAAAATCTAAACACTCTCAACTCGTTGCGTTACAAAAAAAATTTGCTCAAGTTGTCCGCGAAAGGAACTTATATAAGAAACGGTTTGAAAGACTTATTCAGAAAGGAAAAGATGGAGCTGCCAATAAAAGGAAAGAAAAACAGTCAGCGATAGATTTAAATAATAAGAGAGACACAAGTAACCAAAAACAAACACGAATCCGTCAAATTGTTTTAAAATTCTATGAAGAAGATGAAAATTCGAGCATGTGTCCAGGAAAAAAAGACGTGATAACAAGAAATGGAACTAAGAAACAGAAACGTTTAATGACAGACACTATAAAAAATTTACACAGAAAATACATAGAGTCTGGCTATCCACTTATTAGCTATGTAACGTTCTCATGTTTAAAACCTTTTTGGGTGGTACAACCAAAATTAAATATGCGCAACACATGCTTGTGTGAAAAACACGAGAACATGGATCTCCTAACGGAATCTCTAAAAAAGAATAATTTCATAAAAGAAAATTCGACAAGTGAGGTTATTAAGAGCATGTGTTGCGACATTTATAACTTAGAGTGTTTACAGAGAAAATGTACTACGTGCAAAAACAGACATCTAATATACCAAGAAATTGATAACTCAGAAAAAGTTGTATATTAGGCCTGGGAAAAACAAAAAAAATCATATATTTAAAAATGGAATTGAGAAAACTGCCATCACCGTTGAAAAAGTACGACACCACGTAGAACCGTTAATGCTGCTAAAACAATTTGAAACTAATATTAAACCATTCCTTAATCATTGTGCAAAAATACGTAATCAGACCGATGCAATTAAAAAAATTAAGCAAATTTTAACTAAGAATGACTGTCTTGTACATATGGATTTTAGTGAAAATTATAGTACTAAATATAATTCTGAAATTCAGTCCGTACACTTTGGTGGTAGTAGAAAGCAGTTTACTCTACATACTGCAGTTCTTTATTTTAATATTGATGGTCAAACGACAAAAACCCAATGTTTTTGTACTATAAGTACATCTTTACGACACGATGCTGCTGCAGTATGGGCCCATCTGATTCCAATTTTGACTGAAATAGAACAAACAGTATCTTTGGTTCAAAATCTTTACATAGTTTCAGATTCTCCTTCTGATCAATATCGCAACAAGAAAATATTTTATATAATGTCTCGACTTTCTGTCTATATTCCCTCAATTACCAAAGTAGTTTGGAATTATTGCGAATGCGGACACGGCAAAGGTGCTCCAGATGGCGTTGGTGGACTTTTAAAGAGAACTGCAGACCGATACGTTGCATTGCAAAGTGACATTCCTGATCTTAATTCATTCGTGAATGCTTTGCAGTCTTCTGTAAAGGGCGTTAAAATAAAACTCGTTGAAGATTATCAGGTCACTGAAAAGGACTGGTGACCTGACAATTTGAAACCTTTCCCAGGTACTTTAAAAGTCCACCAAGTTGTCTGGGCTGCTGAATCAGGTAACCGTTTAGCACTGCGTCGTTTATCTTGCACAAACATTGAATGTCTAAACAATGTCAAAGAATGCCCTCATGGTAATCACTTAGGATTTTATGATTTTTCAACTAAACCCCAGATACCTCTTGCAACTCCTCTTGCACGTTCATTAAACTGCACTAGATATACACCAAAAACTGCCCGTAATATGTGTCCAGTCAAATTAACTGATAAACTTGCATTGGCTCACAAACCAATAAATTTTACAACAAAAACTCCTCCTCAGTTTGATAGTACAATTTTAGAAAATTATGACATTATCAATTTGAACTGTAGTGGTGCTACAAGTGTGCCATCGTGCTCATTCTTATCTAATGTTGACTCTGAAATTTTAAAAGATTTGGAAACCTCTGGTACATTGGAGAAAAATCATACAAAAACATCAAAAAAATCAAATGTAGACTTAAGTAGTGATTCTGATGATAGTATCATCATATTCAATATTAAACCAAAAAAAATCTACTTCTTTTACTCAAATTGATCGGTATCAATTTGAGTAAAAGAAGTATATCGTCGAAGAGATTTTTGAAATAAAACCAAAAAAGACTAAAAATACTCGATACTGAGGATGACCTCATTAAAATTTTTAATTAAAGTATGTATCTGACTAAATATAATTTTGCTTTAGTTACATGAATAATTTAGACCACCAAAAACGTTCCTAATTTTGTGATTTACTTAATAAAAGTATACAGAGTAGGATAAGTTAGCTGTAAGTTAAACTCGAAAGGCTGAATTTTCTACTGCCATACACTCATATTGACTTGTGTTCTTAGATTAAGCGTTATGATAATACCTGAAAGGTTGATATTTTTATAAGAATAATGTATGTATTGAATATGCATATTATTTGCTACAGTTTACAGTGTACAATTTTATTAACAGGTAACTATTTTGATTCGTGATGTGCAAAAATATATCTTTGTGATCTAATATAGAAGTATATACCTATAGATAATTTAATAATAATGAGACAAGTGAACTTGAAAGGCTAATATTTCTCTTAACAGAGCTATCTTGTTAGTGTTAATTAGATGTAAGTTAGAAATTTTTATTCTTTAGCAAGATTTTTTTACTGGAAAATGCTGGACTTTTACCAAGTTTACACCCTTTTGTATGGTTAATCTATCTTGTTACAGCATATCTCTAATAAAGAACCATAAACAAAGGGTGTAAGCTTGTTGAATCCATATCTGTAAGTCTGTATTACAAAATTTAATAGGGAAAAGCTAAAAAAATATTATATAATTATGTTGATACTAAGTGTGATTAGATGTTTAGGCTGACCCTACGCTTTGTTTAGATGTTTATAAATGTTACTTATTTTTTCAGCGCAAATTGAAAAATTATGTTGTGTTAAGTATAAATTGTTAGCAAAAGCTATTGCATACTTTAAAAAAGAATTTTATTATTTGTTAATTTCTGTTCTGTTAATTTTTGTGTGAAATAACTTAAATAAATGATTGTGTTGCTTTGATTCTATTAACTTTCTGTTTAATTTTACTCTGATGCGAAAAGCTTATTGAGAAGAGGCTAAAAAAGTGTGGTGTGCTGTGTATGCCCTTCCCTCTCAGAGACAGGGATGTATCTATTTCAGATAAGAATATTTTATAAAACATATCATTTTTTTATAAGGATTGATTCTATCATTCCCGTGGCACAGTTCTTTCATTGCTGTGGACGCTTGTTTCATTGCCGTGCGCACATGTTTCATCACCGTGGCACGAAATTTTTAATCTTGTATATCTCGTTAGTTATTTACACTATCTGCTAGATATTAAGCAGGAATACATATATTATCAAAAACTTGAATAAACACTATTTTTTCTTGTGCTAAAGTTGAAGAATGAAAAATACACGGAAATGAAGATTTTATTGGAGCTTTTGAAATTCACCCATATAACTTATTATAATAATCATATGTTCCTACTGTGCACATAATGTATTAACAATACATTTGTTATGGTATTGATACTGTTTAGTGAAATGTGTTGTGAAAATTACAATTAAAATATTAGAAATTCATATTATGTATACCTTACGAAATTATTGTATTACTTGGTTTCTAAGGAGGGAGATGTAGTATAATATAGTAATGTGTGTAGGGTAGTCACATAATAAATCAGTCGTTAACCCAACTATCTTGTTGTTTACTTCACTGTACGCAAGAAAGACTTTAGTTTAAAGATAGGTGATAAGAATGTGAAAGTAGATAAAGAAGTGGCGGCTGAATTTGAAACCCATTTCACAAATGTGCCTGTACTAATTACAAAATCATTAGTGTTATCTCCTATTATAGCTGAATCGCTCCTTAAGCAATGTATTGTAAAATGCGACACAACCTTTTAATTTTCAGATGTCACTGTGAAAGATATTTTACTCTCTTTTAAATCCCTTAATATTAAAAAAAAACCAGTTGATTTGTGGGGTTTATCAGTAAAGACAGTTAATTATATAATTAATATTATTGCCCCCCACTTGACTTCTATGTTTAATGGTTGTGTTGCTAGAAGTGTTTCCTGAACTCATGAAAATGAGTAGAGTAATTTCCTTTGTTTAAATCGGGTAGTATGTCAGATGTTAATAATTTTCGACCAATATCCATACTACCAATACTTAGTAAAGTATTTGAGGAAATTATACTTGTTCAGATGTTGAGTTATTTTAACAATCATGGCATTTTTCATAAAAATCAATTTTATTTACTAAGAGAATTATTAAAAACATTTTCTCAGCCTGGGAGGAATCGCACGAGGCTTTGGGCATCTTTTGCGATTTATCTAAAGCATTTGATTGCGTAAACCACAAAACTCTCATCAAGAAATTACACCACTATTTGATCAGGAAACGCGCTCTGGCACTTATAATTTCCTACCTAAGCAACAAAATTCAGAGAGTCGATGTTAACAGTGCATGATCATCTGGTCCTGTTATCAAAATGGGCGTTCCGCAAGGGTCAATACTGGGGTTATTTCTGTTCCTTGTATATATTAATGACTTACCCTATTATGTAGGGGACAATCAAAACATTGTGTTGTTCGCAGATGATACCTCTTTACTGTTTAAGATTAAGCGACAAATGCTCAACTATGACGACGTGAACAATGCACTGTCTAACGTTGTTCATTGGTTTAATTCTAACAATTTAGTTCTAAATCAGACAAAAACTAAATGTATTAAATTTACTACTCCCAATGTGAGACAAGTGGGAACCAATGTTCAAATGAATGGGGTGGCTCTGGACCTTGTGGAATCAACCACCTTTTTAGGCATAACTATAGATAATAGACTCCAATGCGGACAGTTTCTCAATATGAGTTGAGAAACTGTCAAATAGGCTCAGCTCAGCGGCTTATGCGGTAAAAAAAATCGCGCTTTAACCGATGTTAAAACAACCAGAATAGTTTAGTAGGAGTGGTAGTTAGTTCAGTAGGAGTGGTAGGACCACACTGTCGACAGTTATCTGTCTACAGCCGCGGGCCGGTCCGTCCGGGGCAGTACCATGCTCTCGCAGAAAATCGACGTCTGAGTAGTAGCAATTTGTTACTGCGCTTCGTTTGGTGAGCGAGAGAGCCGGAAGCCCAACTTTCTGAGGGTGATTGCCTTCCTTAATTTTTTTCGAAGAAAACGTTAATCATTTGACTTTAACACCACCAGCCACGATTTCCTGATCCCATTTAGATATAGTATATATATATATCGAGGGTTGGGCGGCGCCGTGCTGCATCACTATCAGGTCGGTCACACATTTCGTGGGGATAAAATAATACTTCGGATGGCTACTTTTAAACTGTATTCAACAATTAGCGTTAACACTTTTCTATCATAACCACTAATTACACGGATACCGACAGCTAAGTTACAAGTTAGGGAAAAGCGATGAATTTGATACAACACGGCAACAACAACGACCGATCGCTCTCGTGTCTCGCACTCAACTGAGTATTAGGCTTGGGCAAAAAAAATCGATATATCAAAATATGGATATTTTATCAGAAAAAAATCGATATATATCGGCGATTTTATTTTTTTCGATATATCGATTTTCGATATTTATTTTCGGATATCAAAACCGATATCCGAACATAAATATCATAAATAAAAATTTATCTATAGACTGGTTTGTGGCAGTATTGCCGTTTAGACAATCTAGTTAATGGCTATAGCAAGGCTAAAAGTTGATAGTTTTATAAATAAATTGCTTTCGATAATCGGCTAATCCTGTTATGTATTAGAAAACAAAAGCCTTTAAACATTTTATTAAAGATGTGATTATAGCTCTCGCATCAGCTCTTTCAATAGGCTCTAGAGACAGAAACGATGACACAATTGAGCTTTTGGTTTGTGACTGTTGTTTGTAGCACTGGTTGTAGAAATAAACTGATTTTGTTTATTTTTTGTGATTAATTCACACTTCGCTTCGATATTCTCCCATTCTGTCCTATATATTTGAGGGTACCACTTTTTATTTAACGAAATGTCCACATTTCACACAAGTATTCAGTTAAAACGTTAAGAACAATAAAAATAACTGCTCGAGAGAGACTTTGGTTAGACAAAACAAAGTTCAGTATATTTGACGAGCACCTAATCCTTACTAATATTATAAATGCGAAAGTAAGGATGTTTGTTTGTTTGTTACGCTTTCACGCTTAAACCACTGAACCGATTTCAATAATTCTTACACCGTTGGAAAGCTATAATATCAGGGAGTAACATAGACTATATTTTATCCCGGTATTCCCACGGGAACGGGAACTACGCGGGTAAGGTGACTGAAACCGAAGCGAAGCGAGGACGGGTTGCTAGTTGACTATAAACAAAACAAACTAGGCATATTAATAATAATATACCTACGTACATAAACATTCATCGGGGAATCCCCTAAGACGGCAAGGACTTCGGTAGTGTTGGCTACAGTTAAGTATTTTAGTTTAGTGCAAGTAAACTAAACGCTAAATATCAGTCGGTAGACTTCTAACTATATTAAAACAGTAGTAATAATTAAAAGTAGCCAGAAGTAGGTAGATTCATTTTTGTGGCTAAGATAGATTTTTATTAGGCTAAAACAGACAAAAATCCGCTAGATCTAGCCACAAAGTAACTAAAACGGCAGCACTGGTTTGTGGTCTGTACAGTGGCGCCAACCTGAGGAGCCAACTATGACAACCACAGGATCCTGACTAACGTCTGACAGTGAATGACAGTCATCAACTAGTTTGATTGGTGTCACTGTGTACTGTACGTAGTGCTATAAATTATAGATAGAAAATAGAAACGCACACGTAATCATCGTCCGAAAGGGTTGCTTCGATGGTTAATTTAACAGTGCCGGTCAGTGGAAGCAGATTGACAGGTAAGCACATTAAAGAAAGAGTGCTGCTAATGTCTATATTAGACGAATACTTGTTTCAATGAGGGTCAATATTAAGTCAATATAATATGTATGAATTATGAATAAATAAAATAATAAATATTTATTTATAAAATAATAAAGCTTAATATGTAGCAACCCATCATTTAAAAATATCGATATATCGAAATATCGATATTTTTTGAAAATCCCCCACGGGGAGGACGTCGGTCTTTCCTCACGCGGTCGGCCTCTCAGCGGGTGACGGACTAATCCCCGTTTATTTCAAACGGTAACGGTCAAACGACAAACATCAAAAATTATTGCCAACGTTGTATCAAAAACACCCAAGTATAATACTTGACGTTTCCGTAATCGATTCATTCTTAAAAACTATTAAGATATGGCGCCAGAGGTAGTGACGCTGCGACATATATATATATATATATATATATATTTCTCTACACAACAAGAGCCTAGAATACCTGTTCTTCTAATTATTATAACCGACATAAACCAAAGATTTACCATGTTGAAGCGGTAATGGAGAGTCTAAATCGCTTTTCGAACCAACAACCCTTGATAAAGAATAAATTCGAGAGGCTAACGACGCAGCTTACCGTGGTCCCCACTAGGTGGATGACGACATCTTAAAAGTTGCAGGAAACAACATTTTATGATGATATTAAAGTTTTTGTTTTCAGAAATCATGTATAATTACTATTGCTTTGATACTGTATCAAAAAACGTAATTTTGACAAAAAGTAGAGTTAACTGGTATGCGAATTAAGGTATCGAAATGAATGCACTTAGCATGAGACCATTCCAAATAGCATTCACGTGAGTAGTCTCATGTACAAATTTGGACGTTACGGGTTTGTGGATGTATGTTCGAATAGATTGCTGTTATACACCTCATATTAACCTTTATATAAACCCCCACATCTATAAACAATAACATTTAGCGTTAGCTAACTCTTTTAGCATTTAATGTTCCTTCGTATTTCAGTGTTATCATTAATCACTCATCGCGGAGCCCACGAAGCTTCAGTCTGGGCTTACATCTCAAACTTACTAGTTTAAGATATTTCTTTTGCATCTATTATTTCTGTATAAAGCTATAAATAAACGCTTGTGTTCACTCAAAATGTGCTTTATTTTAAATTCTAAAAGGATCTTTTCCACATAAACTGTAATAACAGTGGTAGCAAAACAATAATATTACAGGTTCTTTTCTTGCGCTGAGAAAGGTGAAGTGTTTCTACAAACCCACAAGAACATATACTTTATTGAGTTTTAAGAAATTAAATAAAAGAATCTCGAATGAGATTGTATGATACTTAAAGTCTTTAAAAAGGATTCAACTTAACATTATCTTCAAAAATACTCCTGTCTTTTTTTGTCAACCCAATTTCAAGAAAGAATTCTTTAATTGTAAAGTGGGGCTAGTATTACAAAAACCATAAATTATCATTTGTATATAGTTAGGAAAACATATATTTTAGTGAAACAATTTCTATTTGAACATTTTTTCTTAGCCCATATAAATTTCACTATTGACTGTCACTGTGGCTTACTTTACAAGAGTAGCAGAATCTAACTCATTATTCCACACTGATTAGAGGTGTTGGAATAAGGTTATATATTTATATCGATTAACTTTAAAAAATATAGTGACATTCATCATGCGAATACTTGAAATAGGGGAACACTAGTTGTACATAGTACTCGTCTTCAAAAAGTTTACAGGTCTCTCATAGGGCAAAGTACATGCTTCTACAATAAACTACCTAGAAATATCCGAGATAGACAAGAGTTTAAGAAAGCAATCAAGAGTTGATTTTATAAAAAGGTTATTTATTATAAAATCTCGAATTCACCATTTCAGCTCATACATATATCAATGTTGCCTCGAGCCGCCTCCAAAGGCAAAGGTCCATGAGCTGCAGCAACACTTATCATTAGGTGTACCTACTGTTTGCTCATTTGCCACCATTTGCAATAAAAAAAAAGTTTGCCTTCTCTTGCATAGATGTTATTTGCATATTTACTCCCTTGGTCCTCTTTTACTACACCCAATGGTAAGAGGGGGGTGGTGAATTGTATTTTTACTCAGTCACCACACGGATATTTCGAATTCTTCTTGTTCTTTTTTGTCTTGGCAATCAGCTACAAATACGAGCCATTTTTGCCAGTGTCTAGTTATAATTATCTTTTCAAGTTCTCAGTTTCTTCATGTCAGTAATGGTCTGTCAGTAGGTCAAAGTGTCGCCCTCAACAGTGTAATGGCCACTGTTAAGGGTATCTTCTGAGAATTTTGGTGGAAATACAAAGGTATGTATAGCAGTTTTATATCATATTCACTACACCTCAGCAGTTCTGTCGCTATATATTACACAAAATGCCATTAAGATTATTTAACATAACACGTTAAAACACTAAGATATTGAATATAATACAAGAACACCACATGACACTTCAGATTCCCGCCAAAAACTCCCTTATATTTCGAATTACCTAGATAATATTACAGATTGATTATGAGTAGCTTGCCCTCCTCATTCAGTAATTCGCTCATTATGCCAAGGAAAGTGTTACACGCATATTTATTTTTTCACTGCTGTAATTGTTAGTTGTTCAACATTAATTCAGTTTATCGAAATAATTTGATGTAATTCCATCTCGATCGATCGAGCTTTCTCTTTCCTTTAATATATTTTTGCAATTAATTTTTCATTTGCTTTTAAAGACTTATCAACTTTCTATTATCAGAATCGCTTCTTTTATATTTTCCACTATGAAGGTCGAAATCTATCTGCCTCTTACGATTTTGCACTATTTTCTTTTAAAGTCCAAGTACCTCTAACACATAAAATATTAATTCAGGTTCATAGTTAGTGTCACATAGTGCCCTGTAACAGAAGAAACCCAGGGGAGGCAAATAAGAAAAAAGCAAATAACCCTTTCAGGCTCAAAAAACAAAAAAAGTTGCGTTATAAACTGAAGATAAAAATAAACAACGAATAGAGGAAAATTTCATTCGCTTACTACTACTACTAAACGTTAGTCAAAAAATTAACAAAAATTGGGATGATTTTTTGTTTTTATTTTATCACACATTCCCTTTTTGTGCGTTATTTTTGAAGCGTGTCAGAAACTGATACAATAACAATTGTTCCAATATGACCATTATACCTTACCTCATTATACCATTTGATTATAGTATAGCAAGTATTAGCTCCAGTGTGATGCTATTCGAACTCGAATGTTTATGTAATACAAACAGTCACTAATCTGTTTTTAGTAATATATTCAACAGTAGGTTTTAGCATGAATATTTGCGTCAAATTATTCGAAACAATGTCGAAACCAGAGCCTAATGATTTGCGACTATTTGCACTACGTAAAAACTTGGCCCAGATTCATTTCAATTATGGCCACTCTGCTCCCGCATTTTAAATCTCTGATAACTTCTGATTCCTTTCTAATAATTTGCTATAAAGGACAATTTTGATTTACCTTTAATAAATCACGTATTTAGATATATTTAATTGCATAATTATGTTTGTATCTTTGGTATGTATTATGTATTCTGTCTCTGTGTACCTGTATGTATCTACGCAAAGTGTATTTTCTTTTTCATTTTAAAAGCGTCACCGTTGGTTGACTGGGAGAATGGCTCGGGTATTAAGTCTGCCATACTGTTACTCTGGGATATCCTTAAAGATAGACATGTACAATGCCGGAAAAAATTTCGTAGGTAGTACATTATTTTGATCCGTCTCGTCCAGCGTTTGCAATGGAAGCACACAAAAATATGTTTTTATCTCATCACAAATCAAGTCAAATTATCAAATCAAGAATTACTTAATTAAAAATTCAACGAAAACCGCATTAAAATCCTTTGCGTAGTTTAAAAGATCTAATCGTACTGACACAAGTGACGACTATATTTTATGCTATGTAAAGATAGGACGACGAACTTGATCGTTTCGTACATGTAAGACCTAAAACGTGAACACATAATAACACTGTCGTGAAGTCACTGCTTATTCAGAAAAGACCTTGTTTACATTTCAACTGTGCTTAATATCTATTTAATATTTAACTAAATATCGTATTATAAGAACATATATTGTTTATTCTATTTGTTGATACGTGTAATTATGATATGAAGTTAATTTCTAAACATGGCGGACTTTGATTTAAACTGAGCATAAGTTCATAGGTAAAATGATGTTAGCTATCGGCTGATTTCAAAATGGATGCCATACGAAAAGGTGGGGAATTTTATTATTATTATTAATTTTAATTAAGTAAATGTGTATATTGTGCTACGTATTATATATATATATATATATATATATATATATATATATATAATATTTGATATTTGCCAATTAGAATTGATGACGTCATTGTGTAATTCTTATCGTTGTGTTCTATTATATTATTCAATTTTAATAATATTTGCTATTCTCTAACAAGTTATTAATTAATATCTAAACGGTGTTTTAAAAGCACAGGACAGAAATGAAATTTGGATTGCATCTCAATCACTTTTGTATAATAACATAGATCCTGTTCGTTATTCACTTATTTATGTAAAACTAGCTTTTACTAGCGACTTCGTCTGCGTGGAATTGATAGTATCCACGGAGTTTAGAAACAGGGATCTTCATCATCGCCACAACTTATTTACATACCACTGCTGGACTCGAGTCCTCTTCATAATAGGAGGCACCTATTATGCCACGGGTTGACCTACCTATACAGATCTTTTTCGAGTTTTGTTTCTCTTGCATGTATGTTTTATACATATTTATTCCCCCATATTTAGTCCCTTAGTCGTCTTTTACGACACCCAAGGACAAGCAGATCTATAATAGTATTATGTAAAACAAAAATTGAGACGACCTTGAATGACACAGCAAGTAACTACTTAATATAGATGTTAAATGTGCACATAAGTTATTTGTTTTTATGTTATTTAGTCGATATCCTACAAATATTATAAATATGAAATCTTGTGAAGACGTTTTATCTCATCTCATCATTATCTTAGCTTATATAAGGTCCCGACCTTGTTGAAATGTTTCTTCGCATTCTATATGAAATTTCAAGACAATTTCAAAGTTTATTTACATTTAATTACATACAATATCATCATCATCTTGCTCTTATCCCAATTACTTGGGGTCGACGCAATATGTCATCTGTTTTGACATATTGCAAAAAGTTTCGGCAATGACTTTTATGACCGGCCGCCTGCCTGACGTCAACCCTCCTTGGGAATGTAATCGTTGACCCAAATGGTACCAGATGGAGTTGGTCCGGGTCAATCAAGGGCTCTTAGTCGTCTTTTACGACACCCACGAGCAAAGCAAGGGTTGGTAGTATTCGAAGCCGCTACCACACAGCACGTTATATATGTGCCATTTTGTTCGACGACTATCTGCCATTTTGTAGGTAGTGACAGGATCCCATCGCTGTAGAAGTTTTGGGACTACTGATTAAATAAAACGGGCAAACAGTTTTGGCAGTGCTCTCTTGATTAACCTGATACAGTCTAAAATATTCTGAAGAGATCAAAACAGGCGGCAATCTGAAGATGCAAATTCGGGGTTATGTGGCGGATGCATTAACGCCTCCCAGTCAAACTCTTAATTTTGCTGAGTAACTAAACATGTGTATGGTCTAGCGTTATCGTGATGAAAAACCACACACACTGTTAGTTTATGCCGGCAATTTTCTCTTAATTTCTGGCTTTAATCTCATCAGTTGTGGGCAGTAGAGATCCGAATTGATCGTTCTGCTCGGCGGTAAAAACTCGTAATGAACCAATTCCACTATAGACACAGCGTTACCTTATTGCGAGTCAGCCCGCATTTCACCACAGCTAGTGAAGCCTAACCGACCATTGAACACGGCCTTATTTAAACGATCTCATGAAACGTGAATACGTGATCCACTTTTCATTACAAGTTAACAATCTCATCAAAAACGATTCGGATTTATTACGATTCAATAAAGAATCGCAAAGGTGTACACGGTACATTAGATTTCTTTCAGTTATTTCGTGTGGCACACAAATTTGAGCTTTTTTGTTGTACATCCAACTTTTTTTCAAATAACACACTTGCCCCACTTTGTCATAAATGGCATCCATTTTATCAGGCACAAGGCGACGACATCGACAGGGAGAAGTGCATCCTTGAATTCAAAATTCCCGGATTTAAAACGTTTAAATCAATTTTGTGCTACTCTGCATTAGTTCCATAAAAGTCCCTAATTTTATTGGCGGCTTGCATTGCATTCAACCTATTTTGTAACAAAATTTTAAAATGCATCGAATTTCCTCATTAGATTCACTCATTTTGACAGAAAGAAAAACAAATGAAAATCGGTGGGAAACAATATTTTAGTAAAATCTTTCTTTTTTGAAATTAACCATTTTAATGGTATCAAAACCAGCCAGATACAACTAACACCGTCAGAAAGCTTATACAGCCTTAATGCGAAAAAATTTTTCCCTAATCTACTATGTCCTGGGCAGTGTGACCAGATTTAACAGAATTCTGCGATTTTAGTAGAATTCGATCCCTAATTTAGGGGTTAGCAGATTATGTCACAGATTTGAAAATTTTGGCAGATTTTGGCATAATACTAAAAATGCTCCGCAGGAAACTGGCAGGATTAGACATTGATTAAATACATACCTGTGATTCATTAGGGTAGTTTAGCGCAAACATATTTAAAGAAATCTATCTTTCTTAAATAATATAAGTTTTTCTTCTGAACTGGCAATTCTCATATATGGACATAAAGCTATCCCGCTGGGATTCGTGCATTCTGGTCGCTCGCCAAGGCTGCCCAAGGCAACTTCGGCCAGTCCAATCTCCCAGCGCGAGGAGCACAGCCTCGATGATGCGACCCGCCGCCGGCGACTGGGGCGGCGCAGGCGGGATTACCTGCGTGCCATGCCGCCCTAGCCGCGGCCGCGGGTGACGAGACCGGGGATTAGACCGTCACCCGCCGAGAGGCCGACCGCGTGAGGAAAGACCGACGTCCTCCCCGAGGGGGGGACGTCGGTCGATGGGAGGGTGCCCCGGGTAGGGGGTATTCCGTCGGGCCGACCACTGATGATAAGTAACCCTGCTCCAGTGGTTGGCCCAACGACGAAGGCGACGTGGTGTTCGGGTGGGTTGTGGGTGTTGCATGCTTAAGCCCCTCTGTCGCCCCGGACGGAGTGGTGCGGAGGCGCGCCGACCGCAGCCCACCCCAAAAAAAAAAAAAAAAATAAAAGTCCAATCTCCCTCCACTGCAGAAACACGATGGCAATCTGGCCCACAGTGCAAAGGAGAAGGCCGATCTTCTAGGTCAATTCTTTGCCTGTAACTCGACTTTGGATGCCGGAGCTGCCACACCACCCACACCACCACACACCACACTATCCCATGGTGTGAAAGCTCGCTTCCAAAAATCCGCATCACGCAGCGAGCGGTCAAGTGGGAGCTGCGGCTTTTAGACGTCCATAAGTCGAGTGAGCCGGATGGCATCCCTGCATTGGTCCTAAAGACGTGCGTCCCTGCATTGACTCTCATACTCACGCGCCTATACCAACTTTCCTTCGTTACTAATAGGGTTCCGTCTTCGTGAAAGATACCCATGTCCACCCGATCCCTAAAAAGGGAGACCGGTCTGACCCATCGAATTACAGGCCAATTGCGATAACATCCTTGCTCTCCAAGATAATGGAGAAACTTATAAATCGCCAGCTTCTGCAGTACCTTGAGGATCACCAGCTGATCAGTGATCGCCAATATGGCTTTCGTCGTGGACGATCGGCTGGTGATCTTCTTGTGTACCTCACTCACCGTTGGGCAGAGGCCTTGGAGGGCAAGGGTGAGGCGCTAGCGTTCAACCCAGACATCGCAAAGGCGTTCGATAGGGTCTGGCACAGGGTACTTCTATCGAAGCTACCATCATACGAAATCCCCGAGGGACTCTGTAATTGGATCGCCAGCTTTCTGGATGGTCGGAGTATTAAAATCGTCGTAGATGGCTCCTGCTCCGATACCATGACCACTAATGCTGGTGTACCACAAGGCTCAGTGCTCTCCCCGAGGTTGTTTATCCTGCATATCAACGACATGCTCTCCATCGAGAATATGCGTTGCTATGCGGATGCCAGCACGGGTGACGAGCGGTATACTGAGCAATTTAATGTCCCTTGGAGTACACAGGAAAGAAGAGTTCAACTTGTGTTTGAAGTTGAGCGCTCTCTGGGGCGAGCCTCGGAATGGGGTGAATGGAACTTAGTCCAATTCAACCCCACAAAGACACAAGTTTGCGCGTTCACTGCAAAGAAGGACCCGTTTGTCATGGCGCCACACTTCCAAGGAGTAACTCTCCAAATTTCCGACAGTATTCGTATCCTCGGCGTCGAAATGTCGAACAAAGTCCAGTCATTTGGAAGACAAAGCCAAATTGGCTAGCAAAAAGTTGGGCGTCCTGAACAGAGCCAGGCGGTACTTCACACCGAGACAGCGCCATGTAGTATACAAAGCGCAAGTTCGTCCTTATGTGGAGTACTGCTCACATCTTTGGGCAGGCGTGCCTAAATATCAGATAGACCCACTTTACTCCCTCCAAAGGCGTGCTGTTCGAATCATCGGGGATCCCAATCTTACGGACAGATTGGAGTTACTAGCGCGGCGAAGAGACATTGGGTCACTCTGTGTACTCTATCGGCTCTTTCATGGGGAGTGCTCTGAGGAACTGTTTGACTTGGTACCACCGTCACCATTTCACCAACGTACCACTCGACACTGCAGCAGGGTTCATCCATTTCACCTGGAAACGATATGGTCTTCAACTGTACGTTTCCAGCGATAATTTCTCCCACGTACGTGCAGGCTCTGGAATGAACTACCTGCTGCTGTGTTTCCCGAGCGCTATGACATATCCTTCTTTTAACGAGGTTTAAGAAGAATATTTTCTTCACGGTAGGCAACGGCCTGGCTGTGCCCCTGGTACTGCAATGGTCCATGTGCGGTAGAATCACTTACCATCAGGTGGGCTGCCTGCTCGTTTGCCACCATCGGCAATAAAAAAATACATATATATATTTGGAGATTAACTCTTTAAATGTATATTTTTCTTTGAAATTGTAATGAACATTTTATGCGCAGTCCAAGACCATCGCCAGTCAGTTATATCTTACAGGGAGCACAAATTAAACAAAATAGTGGCTGATCTGTTATAAGCTGGTGATACTTCTGATCCGTGTGGCATCAGACGTTCAGAAGTTTGAATATAAACATCGAAATTTTTAGACCCACATTTCAAGAGTAGTGGTTAAGATAGCCACTTACAACGCCAGTGTCGGGGGTTCGAATCCCACGCGGGACAACATTTTGTATGATCCACAAATCGTTATTCTGAATCTGGATGTAATTTGTGTCCGTTAATTATATGTTTGTAAATTCCCACGCAATACAAGGATTATTTCCTTAGTGCAGGATGTTGTCTTAAAAAAAAACAAACAAAACTCTACAGCGCTATAGAAAAATGTGGATAGTAGTTAGAAAGTTTTTTTTAATAAACATTTGGGAATATTAATTTGCGCTTTTCTTTAATATTTGTGCACATCAAAAACTTTATCAATTAGCAGAATATTGCCATTTATTTAGAAAAAAATTTGCAGATTTTAGCAGAATTCAAACGAGTAGCTAGCATAATGATAATTTAAATCTGGTCACACTGATCCTGGGCTGCAGTCTCCAATAGGAAAGAAATTTAAAATAAAAAATAACCGAATCCGTCCCCTTATTTGTGTATCTGTAAATTTTATATCCGAAATAAAGGGTTGTTCCAGATATGAAGTTTACGAACAAGGGATGCTGATAATAATACTACAACTTCTATTTCTACTACATTATACGGCGTCTATCTTGACTCCATTTAAAAAGTTTAGCGTAACTGAATTACAATAATAATAATCTGCTTTTAATCTGTTAAGACCTGCATGTCGTAAATACATAAATGTTTCATTTTCATTTCATTTATTATCATAAAAACATTACATAGATATGTGGGAATCTCTCAAAATGTTTACCTTATTTATAAATAATAAAATTGAAACATTAATTACATAAAATAATGATATTTTACAAAACTAATATTATTATTTCTTTACAGGCGATAATAACACTGGTCAATAATAAAATCAGAAAGAGAATACAACAAGTCTTTATTAGAACAGATTTATTTTAAAGCAAAATATTTCTTTGGCAGAAGTACATTATGAGAAGAAGAAGAACAGATCTAGATAATTATTCAATATCAAGGTAACCTCTCCAATATAGCTAACGAAATATATATTACACAAATATTTTTAGACCAGGTACATAAATATACAACATTAATAAACGAATTAAATCCAGACAATAGATACAATGGAGTGTAAGCGAATATTTTAAACACAGGTTTTCAAACAAACATGGATACATCGTACAAAAAACGTCCAGGTACGTCCGGTATTAGTGGACAACTCTATGAGACAAAACTTATCAGCCTATTACTCTTCAGGCTACTCCATGATAATGACGTCGAACACTTTCATTTAGCATCAAATATGGACGAAGTTGGAGCTTTCGATGACATTTGCGTGAAAGTCAAAATAAAAGGACAGAAGCCCGTTACATTGTTTATTCAAGTGAAACATAAAGATAATGACGATAAATTTGTTGCTTTTGATAACAATAATGATTTAGTTAAATGGTCAGATAGTATAATAAAAGTTAAACAAAAATTTTGTTCCGCTAAAAGCTGTAATATTATATTTGGCGATGAACATACTGAATGTCTATTCATTCTTTATACTAATGCTAAGTATGGCGCCGATTTGAACGATCAATTTCAAAGTGATGTTGCTATAAATGTAAATCGCTTATTAGCTACAAAAGCAACAGTTGGTTCTCGCCCACTTTGTCATGAAAAATTTGTACAGAATTTAAGTAATCGAATTTTTAAAGAAGAAATATCAATTTTGACTGAACGTCTTACAAAATATTTGTGTGGTAAAGGTAACCAATCAATGAATATCTTGAATGATGAGTACATACTAAGATACCACGTTATATTAACCATGAAAGTTTTTGAAGTCTCCAAAATTCAATATGACGAAGCAAATCCAGAAATAAAATGGCGGCAACTCACTTTTCGATCAGACTTCTTCAGTACAAACGACAAAAATCTTATACTGTTTAAAGCGTATCTATTTGAAAAATTATTTAACTATGCAAAGACAAAGAAGAAGGCAACAATAGATGAAAACACAAGTCGAGATTTATCGACACCAGAAACAATGATATCAGAACTGATGTGGCCATTTTTTACTGAAGTTTCTTTGAATAATAAAAAAGAGTTATCAAAACAGTTGAGTGAAGTTAATTTAGAACAAGACTGGCAATCATTACTAACAATTGATAAGGAAAAAGAAATTGTTGCAACAACTATACTTTCGTCTCTAAAGATAAAAGTTCCAATTGCATTTGGCAATATAGATTTATCAATAAGAGGGAATGCTAAAAAAATTGAAAGTCGAATAAACCACTTAACCAATATTATCATTGACTTGTGCCAAAAGTCGAAACAGGAAAATGGTATTAAATTCATCACAATTTTAGACACCACTGACGAAGGACTTTTAAGTCCAAATGGAGGTTTAGGTGGTATTATAGGTAACGTTTTAGTTAATGATGAAGAGACGAAATCTTATAAATTTATAAATACTGGTACATCACTAAAAAACAATGCAAAAACTTTATATTTAAATTTACAAAAGAAGCTCATCAATTTAAAAAAGTTCAGATTTAAAGTGGAAGCATTTAAGTTACCGCGATTATCTTTCGACTACACTGAAACTGCCAAAGATTTCTTAAGTAATATCATTGTCTACGCCAATCAAGGTAACCATTACGAAATCGAAGAGATTCTAAAAAAAGAAATAGAGGTTCATAACAATACCGATTGTCATAATGTTTCAATGCATACAGACTCGGTTTTTCTATATTATCATAACGAAATACAAAAATGGTGGATGTCACAGAAGACAGGAATGTATCTAACAAAATCATGTGATCTATACCAACATTCAATGAACAATTTAGTAATAGAACCTCACATGAGCGGATTGCAGAATATGTTTCATCTAAATAAAATAAAGAATAATTCTTATACCTTTACCGAAAATGCCATGGATTCCTTACACTCTCTACAAAATATACCAATGACGGTTATCGTGACTGACATAACTACACTAACGACAGTGAAAGTAATCCAATATTTAAAAAACAAAAATACTAGAGAATATGCGATATTAGACTTGCAAAGTATACTAAATATGAATTTAGAACACTTTACTGCATTTACTACAGAATTAAGAAACACACAAAAGATTTCAATAATAGTATGTGATAATATACAAGATAACAAAAACTTACACAGACGATTAGATTGCATACTGGGTGCATTACAAGAAAAGCATACTATTATTATCGTACATAATACATTCGTCAAAATAATAAAAGAATATTGCCCACGAGATGACGACTACATTCATGAAAATCATAGTTTAGCGAATTTGACTCCAGAATCACAGATCCATATTATAAAAAATGTTCAAATAATACTTCAAGGCCAAAATACGAAATTAGATTTATTTCTAAATGAACAATTTATAAATTATATAAACGGAACAGTTTTGGATAAAATAATCCGCAATGAAACTTTAATTATAGGTGAAACTTTAAGTAACTCAAGTTATGAAAACATAAGGAATTTCTACATCGAAAGAAGAGTTAACCTAGCTTCAGACAATGCGTATAATACGCGAATTGATATTGAATATGAAGTGAAATCATTCTTTGACCTCGCAGATGATACAGTACTCTTGACAGCTAAACCGGGTATGGGTAAGTCCACACTACTGACTCATTTATCGCTTGAAACTAAAAAAATCGATCCTACACTTTGGATAGTAAGAATAAATTTATTAGACCATTCGAAAGACTTTTTCAAATGGCAAGAAAATGGAATTGCTTTTAATAGATTAGAAATTTTAAAATTTTTTTGCAAGACAGTATTAAGAAAAAATAACTTACAAGTTACTTTAAGAGAAGAAAATGATATGGTGTACGTAGATAGTTGCACGGCTGAGGAGTGGACTACGTTTGAATTGAAATTCTTTTTGCATTTGTATAATCAGAGGAAAGTCATATTGTTATTTGATGGATTCGATGAAATCTGTCCGCATTACAAAGACTGCGTTATACAATTTTTAATCATGACTAAAGACTTGACGCAGCGAAATAAAATGTGGGTAACAAGTAGACCATATAGCGAAATACTGCCAGGCCTAAAAAAGGTTTTAGGAAAATGTTACGAGATAGGGTACCTTGATGATTTCGAGCAAGAGAAATACTTGAAAAAGTTGTGGAATGTAAAATTAGTATTTAATGATCTAAATAAATTTCAAATGAAAAACGCAATGACTCTCATGATCTTTATACGAGATACAAAAGAAACGATGCCTTTCACCGATGCATTGAGTTATAAATTTTATAGAATTGTCCGCATGTTTTACAATTATCTATATTTACATATGTGGAATATGTACACTGCAACAAAATTCCAATTGCTTCCCAACTATATTTATTTATACTCGCCACCGAGTGCTATAATTAATGTTAATGGCGAAGAATCGCAACTACAACATCAAAATTCAGACACGGATACCCTGTTAGGAACACCTTTGCTGTTATATTTAATAGCACATTATTTTGTTGACCTAATACGTGTCAGCGAGAAATTTGATGAAAGAATCTGTATCAATACACATGCAATTTATACAATGTTCGTAGAAATGAAACTCAAAACTATACTATTTCAAGATAAAAATAAAATGGACATCTATAATCCAAGTATAATGACTAAATATGAAAAAGAACGAAGAGAATGTTGGGATATGCATAAAAAAATTGCTGCATATATTCTTCTTGGCAGTCCAATATTTAGTGGATTGAATTTCAGTGAATTGAAAGATATGGATCCTTTAAATGAAGGAGGATTAACAAAATTCAACGCAATAATAAATTCCATTAAAAGTGGCACAGAAAAAACCGGACTAATATCTCACGTTACTGCTGATAATATCCCAGTATTCATTCATAGAACTTTTGCAGAGTATTTCGCCGCAGAATTTATTTGTGACATATTCAAATGTGCAACATTTGAATTTGGGGATAAACGAGTACTGTTTACGACAACTAGTATTTGTCATTTAAATGATGTTTTGCCGTGGATAACGAAAAAACGAGAACTAGATGGGGAACTCCATAAATTTCTAAGGGAAATTGAAAATAGTTTACCAATCTTTTCGACATGGCACCACGGATGGTTTCGACAACTTCTAGCTGGCGGAAATTGGTCGTTAGAACAGTATATTAGATTAATGAATTCAACTCCTGAAGATTTTAAAAATGATACGTTCATATTAAATTGTGAGTATTCAGATTATTTATATACACTTAATCATTCAGAGACGAAGGAAAATATCATAGCTAAAATGAAACCACATCTAAAGAAATATTTTGTTACTTCCGCGAATGATCTTCAACCAAAAACTTTGGGATTTAATTTAAAATCAGCATATACACGATTTAAAAAACATTTGCTGAAAAGAAAATCGTCTAAATTGAAATAAATGTAGAGTATTTCTAAAAATAGAAAATACTCTTTTTAAAGCGTAATTCAGCTTAAAAGTGATTTTTTTATGGTAATAATTAACTAACTAGTCCCGAAGACATTGTTTTTGGGAAATTTCAATATGCTAAATTTAGACGGATAGACAAAATTTATCGTGTAACAAATAGCGTAAAACAGCTTTTATTAATCTAGGTAATATTGATGAAAAATTATAAACGTAATTGGTGATCTTCTGTAGAAAAGAACGTGATTGCATTATAAGATAGCTTGTACTTCCAAAGTTTCATGATAACTTATATAGCAATATTTCTGAAGTAAGTCATTTATGATAGTACTTTTAAATTCTGATCTAAAAGACTGTAAGTAGTTATCTTACATCTTTAGAAATCATTAATTTATGCTTTATAGAAATATAAGTGATTCCACAGTCTACCTTAAAGTAATGGTTGAAAACTTATCATTTAATTCAGCCATTAATAAAGTTAATCTGTTATCTTTTAATAGAACTATAACTACTTGCTACTAATTTACACTATTATTGTGCTCATTAAATAATTAAATTTGGCGAGTTCTTGGTATTATATTACAAAATAGCTTAAAATTTATTTAATATCTTACACTCTCTAGTGGTGGTGCTTTGTTGCGGATATTTTTTTTAACTATTATAGATATCTAGGCTCGTCCGGCGTAGAACCATACTCAAATCTGTGATGACTCGTGTGTTATTTTCTACTATGTGACGACTTTGCAGTTGATAAATGTTATCCAGGTGATTGGTAGAAATAGCAGTTTTTATCGGCAAATTAAAGTATGCTTTAATAAAAATATTAATAAAAGAAAAACGGTAGTTTAACTTTTGTGTGAAGTGTTTTGCATTATTTTTTGGTATCCATTTACTGTGGAGAACATTTGCAAGGAAATATGCAACACAATAAGAAGAATAATTGTTACTGCTTACATCAGCATCATTTAGCTCTTTGCCGTCCACTGTGGGATACAAAGTGCAATCCTGTGCCACCCGCATCCAACGACTCCCATTTTCACCAGATCGTAGATCCATCTAGTGAAGGGCATGTCGTCAGATGCGTGATCGCCACTCGAGAACCTTTCTTCCCCAGCTGCTATATCAACACACCAGCAATATGGCCTTCCCATTGCCGGTTTAACGTACTAATCCTTTGTGCTGTATCGATTACACTCGTTCCATCTACGGATTGCCGTATTTCAGATCCTATCTCACCAAGAAATCCCAAGCATAAATCGCTTCGTAGTATGCGGTGCGACTGAGCTTGGTTATAAAGGCTACATTTAGAGATCAAATTTCCGTCCCGTAAGTTGGTCTATGACCAGTACTTTCGGATACTGTTTTTTTATTGTAAACGAGCAAACAGTACACCTGATGGTGTTACTGCCGCTCATGGACTTTTGCAAGGCCACTGCATACCGCGAGGAAAGTGAAGGGAGTGTGACTGCGTGCAATAAGGTTCAGTGATATTAAAGGCATAACTAAAACCCACCACACGCTACTACTCGAACGGCGATATTCTGCGAGAGTATGGTACTACCCCGGACCGATCGGCCCGCGGCTGTAGACAGACGACTATCACCAGTATGATTTGGATTGGCAGATTTGGAAGGAATAACTTGTCGAAATTCCGAGAATATTAAGATCCTCGGCATCAAAATATCGAACAAAAGCTAATTTGGGAGTCATTTGAAAATCAAATTCAAATTGGCAAACGGAAAACTGAGCGTCCTGAATAGACCAGGTGGTACTTCACACCGAACACATTATACAAAGCACAATCGTCATCATATGGAGGACTGCTCACATCTCTGGGCAGGTGCACCTAAATATCGACTAGACTCACAGGGAGGCCACCATCCCGCAAAGACGTACTATTCGAATCGTCACTGATACCAATGTCACGAACAGGTTGGAGTTGCTGGAGCGGCGGAGAGACTGGGTTACTTTGTGTACTCTGCCGGGTCTTTCTTTACAGACAACCATTTTTTTCTCTTTAAACTATTTAATTCCAATGATTTTAAACGTGCTTTGCATCAATAAAGCCATGACTGTACGTACCTATAGATAAACCTCTTCACGCAGTCAAGTATTAATCAACTCTATAACTACAGATAAGATTTTCTATTAAATCAACAAGGATAATGTTTTTTTAAATAAATAACATTGATAATCTTCAGAATATAGGCACCACTTCGAAGATATTGTAAACAACTTAAGAAAAAAACCATGTCAAGTGCGATTCGGATTTGCGCATCAAAGGTTCCGTACATACTTTTCGGTATTAACGTTATATAATATTTAAAATATTTGCTGTGTGGCTTTCCGCGTGGTGTCAGAGCACAGTGTATTATGAACCACATAGAAATTGATAGCTGTTCTTATCATTTTAAGCATTAGAATAAAACACCGAAGTTGATACATCCATCCATCCATCCATCAGCCTACGGACGTCCACTGCTGGACATAGGCCTCCCCACGAGAATGCCACTCGGAACGGTCCTGCGCCACTTGCATCCAACAGTTCCCTGCGACTTTGAGAATGTCGTCAGTCCACCTAGTGGGGGGTCGTCCTACGCTGCGCCGTCCGATTCGTGGTCGCCACTCAAGAACCTTTCTTCCCCAACGGTTATCGGTTCGACGAGCGATGTGGCCTGCCCATTGCCATTTCAACGTGCTAATTCTGCGGGCTATGTCGGTTACACCCGTTCTTCTTCGGATTTCCGTGTTCCGGATTTTATCACGTAGAGAAATACCGAGCATAGCCCTCTCCATAGCACGCTGAGCGACTTTGAGCTTTTTTATGAGGCCGATGATTTTTTTTTTTTATGATACAACAAGTAGAAATTCTATAAAAATTGACAAAGCTAAAGCAAAATATGGTGACATAATAACTTTGGCCCAAAAGTGGAACATGTATAAACTGAGGCGAAGATTTTGATGGTCTGTGGTGACAGCTACTTAAGGTTTTGTCAAACAGCGCACAGGACGGGACGGCGAAGCGACGCTAACGGGATGGCGTCGCGGTGTGGTGGACGTCACACTGCGGGCGTGATGATCTTGCTAGTATTGCGTCGGCCGACCCGTCGCACTCAGCGCAATTTCTCAACCATTTCGAAAAAGGGTGTCGAGCGATTCAGACGTGGAAGTTGTGCTGTTTGAGTTCGAGAAGGTTGTGGAGTGTTTGAAATTTTTATATTTACCTGATGGTAAGTGTTGCTGCCGCTCATGGACCTTTACAAGGCCGTTGCCTACCGCGAAGAAAGCGAAGGGAGTGTGAATGCGTGCATTGAGGCTCGGTGATACCAAGGGCACCACCAAAACCCTCCACACGCAATCACCCTCAGAAAGTTGGGCTTCCGGCTCTCTCGCTCACCGAACGAAGCGCAGTAACAAATTGCTACTACTCAGACGTCGATTTTCTGCGAGAGTATGGTACTGCCCCGGACGGACCGGCCCGCGGCTGTAGACAGATAACTGTCGACAGTGTGGTCCTACCACTCCTAAAATTGTGGAGCGGGTCTCTCCCTTCTGTGGAGCGGGTCTCTCCCTTCCCTCCATAGTGGTTGAGGGGAGTGATGGCTGCTCTAGTAGTTAACTCGTGATCGGGTGCCGCTTATGGGATCTGATCCAGCCATAATCGTTTGTATTATATTAAGTATCTTGCGGTTCGAAGGGCATCACACTTTTTTTTTGGGTGGGCTGCGTTCGGCGCGCTCCACGCACCACTCCGTCCGGGGCGACAGAGGGGCGTTTAGCACGCTACCCACCCAAACCCCACGTCACCTTCGTCGTTGGGCCGACCACCGGAGCAGGGTTACTTGAATACCCTACTTGGGATACCCTCCCATCGACCGACGTCCCCCCTCGGGAAGGACGTCGGTCTTTCCTCACGCGGAAGGGGGCATCACACTGGAGCTAGTTCTTACAAAACATGTACACAATTGTATAACTAGTAAGAAGAAAAAAAATAATTAAAAATAATAGACAACCCCGCTGAGTTTCTTGCCGGCTCTTCTCAGTAGCGGTCGCGTTCCGATCCGATGGTAGTATATTTTTTTTGGAAATTGTTAACCTGACAATATGTAAGTGCCCTCTCGGGATTTATGCATAATAAATGATTTGAATTTGAATCTGCTGATGGCTCAAATCTATACCAATAAATAAAATTGGAGTGTCTGTTTGTAATGTCAAAATAATAGGCTTTTTCATGCTCACACGGTTATTTGCACGACACCTAGGCCTAAAATACAGATTAAAAAAATTTTATCTGTCTGTCTGTTCCGGGTAATCTTCAAAACGGCTGGACCGATTTCAAAAATTCTTTCACCAATGGAAAGCTATAATATCAGGGGGTAAACTAGGCTATATTTTATCCCGGGATTCCCACGGTAACGGTAACTACGCGGATAAAACGACTAAAACCGAAGCGAAGCGAGGGCGGGTTGCTAGTCGTACATAAATGTGTAGCCTCGAACAATTTCGATCAATTTTTCTACTTTCTCCAAGTTCATTTTTGAAATGGATACAAAACTGGCGTCACGTCGAACGCCACGTGCTCCCGTCACGCTGTCTATTTGACTACTCTATAGGGATGATCGATGAACATCGATGTTCGATGATCATCGATGTTGAAAGGAAAAACATCGATGTTTTAACATCGATGTTGCTATAGGCAAAACATCGTAACATCGATGTTGAAGGGGAAACATCGATGTGGAAAAGGAAAAATCGATGTTGAAAGGAAAACACATCGATGTTGCTATGGGCAGAACAGAGCATTGTAACATCGATGTTAATGGAACGCATCTTGGAATATAAATTCAGTTGTGAACGAAATTGCCTGAAAAAAGATCATCAAAATTTTCCCGCAGGGTTATACTTCTTCGCCGTAACATCGATGTTATAACTCCCGCCGTATGTTACAACATTCGACAGATTTCCTAAAAAAAAAAAGCTCATCAAAATTTGCCCGGAGGATTTTATTGCA
Source organism: Lymantria dispar (assembly GCA_032191425.1). NCBI lineage: Eukaryota > Metazoa > Arthropoda > Insecta > Lepidoptera > Erebidae > Lymantria > Lymantria dispar. Next base: position 11,478,408 of record CM063471.1, read on the forward strand.
ACGAGAGTTTATATCGTAGTAACATCGATGTTAATATTCCTGTAACATCGATGATTTCCTAACATCGATGTTCGCTGTTCGATAAACATCGGACATCGATGTTGACATCGATGTTAACATCGATGTTTTTCTAACATCGATAATCCCTACTACTCTAATGAATATCCATAAAACACAAAAAGGTCATCGCGCTCACGTCGCGATCGCGTTCCGTCCCGCCACACTCCTATTATAATCCCACCGAACGCAGCGGCAACGTGACGCGACCGCTAGTCGAGCACCGAGCAGGACAGCTCCTTGTAATATATTCTACATTAGCTAATATATTACAACTCTTCACAATCCGCCAGCGTCGCGTCGCCGTTCCGCCCCGTTCGCTGTTTGACCAAACCTTAATACTGGCGACCCTCACTTTACTCGTGAATGTCATAAAGGACGACTAAGAACTTTATCATCGACCTACTCCATCAGTGTGCCTACTCTTGAATCTTAATTCCAATCCTAAATCCAATCACAGCTCGAATTTGAGCAAATTTGGTAATCTTGAAAGCGACATTAGCGCACTAATGGAATCAAATTCGGTGGAAATTTTTTAAACTAAATGAATTCGACTCTTGTTATGTCAAATATTTGCTACTCCCGACGTGATTTTAACATTGTTTAAAATCGTTAATGTTGCGCAATTTCATGAAAGCGTCTTTGTGGTGATCGAGTTCGATAATGTTAAGTAGTAAATGTAATAAAATACGGAACATTTGGTGAAAATAACAACGGCAAACGCGAAGAATTCATTCTCGAATTTGTTTAAGAGTACCAAATTTAAGTTTGGTGAGATTGGAATTGAATCGGATTCGAAATTAGAATTGATTTCAAGGATAAGCCCACTGATGACTATACGAGTCAGCAATTACATTCCCAAGGAGAGTTGACATCAGGCTAGCGGCCGGTCATACAAACTATTGTCATAACTCTTTGCAATATGTAAGATGTAAAAAGAGTACATATTGCGTCGGCCCACAAGTCATTGGAATAAGGATTTTTCGGTTTCACCCGCATAGAAGCGTTCTTGTAGGAGTACCGGTATAAAATATAGCCCGAGTTATTTCTTATACAGCTACCTAGTAAGTAATATATTATCACAATCAGTCCAGCCATTTTCCCGATTACCTGATTCAAGATTACCCGAACTAACAACAGATAGACAGCCAAAAACAATTTAAACTAATGTTTAGGTATTGTGTAACTCTGTATGAGCATTCAAAAACGTATTATTTTCACATTACAGACTTCAATTTTATTTATTTGTATAGATAGAAAATTTTATTTTCTCACAACTTTTGGAGGACCATAGCCTTGGACCGTGGGCTAAACTTTAAATTGATACCTCTACGCATTCACAGAAAACAGTCTTATTAGAAAGAAGATAAATAAGAGATCGCGTAAGCGCTTGATACATACAACATAATAATTATGTACGGAATCCTAAAAAAAACCTAGTTTGATAACACCATGCTCTATATGAAAGATAAAAACATGGAATATTACGCAATTTATTATAATATTTTTATGTTTTGATAATTTGAGATAACCTCTTATATTGGATCAGCTTCTATACGGTCATTCAGACAGTTCGCCTTTGCCTCTCTACGCAATTGTCATTTTTGTAAAATGGCGCGCATCCCGACTATTAAGTTTAACAATGGACAAAGTTATCCAGTAATTGGTATTGGAACTTGGAAGGTATGTAAAATATTTTTGGTTAGATTGACGAATTATGTATTATGTTAGATACTGCTGCAAAATACATATTTTAATTCAGGTAAATTCTAATTTGACTGCATAGAAATCCTCAACAACACAAGGATAATTTCCTTAGTGTAGCGACTAACGCTGGCGAGGGGCAGCTATGTCTTGCTCGAGCTGACTGCCTGGCGGAGCGACGCCCGCCGGGCCGTCATTGCCCGTCAGTCCTAACGGGGGAAAGGCCTCGATTTTGTGTTAGAACCGTCAAAGCCTCTCGGCCGCTGATGATGGACTAATTGGGTCGGCGGCATGGAGTCCTTCTCCTCCTTCCCACTGGAGTAGGTCTTGTTAGGACATGGGAGTTTTGGCAAATACCTGCATAAGGTCGCGAGGAGGGCGAGGACGCTGTCCTTCCACCACTGCAATTGCGAAGGGGACCCGGCGCAGCAAACACTCGAGGTCTGCGTGGCCTGGGCAGAGCAGCGCCGTGAACTCGTCGCAATTATCGGTGCTGACCTAAAGCTGCCGACCATCGCTAGAACAATGCTCAACAGCTTCAAGAAGTGGCACGTGGTCACAGCATTCTGCGAGGCGGTTGCCTCGCAGAAAGGTAAACTGTGACCGGGAGCAATATCTTTACCATGACATACGCCGCCGCCGACGCGTTGTGCGGTGCAGACGCAAGTACCTGCGCCTGATACCGCCCTTACCTAGACCGTGGGTGGTCGGACCGGAGATTAGTCTGCCATCGGCAGTGAGGCCGACCGCGTGAGGCCGATGCTCCGGCAACACTGTTGTTGCTAGGGCATCGAATGGAACCCGAAAGGGTAACCCGCCGGTCCGGCCACGGATATCAAGGAATCCGTGCCAGCGGTGAGCCCAATAGCGATGGGGAGGTAATACGGTAGCTTATAAGGCCGCACGCCGCTCATTCGTTGCCCTGGATGGATTAGGCGGGGTGTGTCCAGACTATGGCCTATAAAAAAAAAAGTATAGTTAGAGTAACTTTAAAAAACAGTCTTTGTAAATATACGAGGATACGTCCTTTTTTAATTCTATTTGTGAACTACATTATAAAAGTTGGTCACAAAAAATAAGAATAAACTATTCATGCGTCAGTTCTTTGACGTCAACTGTTGAACATAGGCCTCCCAAATAGAGGGATAATACCATCCCCACCCGCGGCAGGCAGGTAGACCAATCACAGTTCATAGTAATAGTTGCGCAGAAGATTGCTGCTTTAGGTACACTTGAAGAATAACTTCAAGGGTACCCTCGGCCAGTTCCTACGACTATTTATGCCATCGTAACAGGTTAATGGTTTCTACTGAGTAATTGTCCAAGAACATAAAAACATGTAAAGCTCTATTATACTTCTTATAATCCATAAAATATAGCTTCATCTCTGTGACAGTTATCCCTAGTGCTGTCACGCTTACGATGAAGTCCGTAGTTTTTTATCAATAATAATCTTTACTTTTATAATTGTGATTTTCTATTATTATTGAAATACAATCAAAGGAAACCCTTTTGAATTTATTTCAAACAAAAACTGTTTTCTGACCGTTTTAATTATTCGAAAGGAGTACGGTTAACGTCAATAATATCGTCATCACTGGCGCGTCCCTGCTAGAACATCTATCGTTTTTTGTCAAAATAGGGACAGTTAGATCAATCGATCAATTGCGACTGTTTTATGAATAAACATGTTTAGTTTATTGCCAATAATGCGTACATAGTATTATCATTTACTCTGAGACAAAAAGTAGTTTTTTTATTGTTTAATTAATTCAATTTATATATTTTATAATGTAACTGTCCGTTTTAATTGTAAAAAATATATTGAAAGTTTTATATTAGTACTGTATTGGGTTTATTTCTTTTATGAAAATTTAATAAAGATCGGTTATCGATTTGCATATATCGACTGTCCCAACTCTTTTTTATTTTCAGTCCAGTATGACGTTGCACATACGTAAGCGTCATTTTTCTATAAATCGTTTACTAGGTATTTCAGCACTTACGAGGTATAATTTAGGCATGAATATTAATATTTTTATATTTATAAGATATTGCACTTCAGTTGAAATAAATCTGGCACGAAAAGAATGAAAGTATATTCGATACAAAATAAAATTCTAAACATGTCGTTCGTTCAAACTTACTTCGTCGGTTCCGTTGACATCTGTCACAGAGATCAAGCTATATTTGAGTTTTTCGGCGCGAATATGGAAATGTCATGTTAAGCTCTTGTATTATATTCATTTTTTTAGTGTTTTATAGTGTTATATTGTATAATTTTGCTGATGTTTTATGTAATATAGTATAATTAAGGTGCTGAAGTGTGGTGAATGTGATATAAGAGTGGTTTACGTGTATTTTCATATTCAACCAAAATTCCCAGAGAAATCATCTAATTAGGTTCTCAGCGCCTAATTAATGATAACGACTTGACTTACTGACGGACAATGACTGTTAAGTTATACAATATGAAGAAATAAATAATATGTAAAGAAATAAGCTACGTAAGACAAGGCAGTATGGTCGAAAAGACTTTAGCCTGCTCGTAAGGGCGATCCAAACAAAAAAAAAATCAAGCTATATTTTATGGACTATAGGTAATCTATTATTAAAATAACAACAATAATCTTTTATGTCTATGATAAAGTATTGAACGTTTACCTGTTGCCGTCAGAAAAATCCTCTATTAAATATCATATCGTAGATAAATAATAGTAATAAACTATCTATAATTGATATGATTTTTTAATAAAATTTATTCATGTCGTTCCATAAATTGGCGCTGACAATTTTGGCAGATCATAAAATACACATAAACTTGATTTAATATATTGATGAAGTATTTGATCATATCAATATTTGCAATTTCTCTGTATTATATTACAAAAAATGGGAGCATTACTTTATTTTACACTTAATTTAACACTAAAATATTGAATTTAAAATTCAAGAGGACCACATGACAATTTTCACATTCCCGTCTAAACACAATTTTATTTTATTTTTTTATTAAATTTTATTCGTGACTATGGCAGGGATGTCGGAAGAGAAAATAAATATCGATATTAAAAAAAATATCAATACGTCGATATTTTGTAGGAAAATATCGATATATTGATGTATCAGTCAGATAAAAAGATGTGTTTATATTATGATAAAGTATTTAGTTCAGCCTAGGCCATTAATGTCGATAGTAATGTTTATACAAAATGTGTATCATTTTAATTTACAAAAATTTCAACGAAGCTGAGTTATTTTTGAACATACTTTACAAATTACAAAAACATCGAAAAACTTAAAAGCTATCTTGTAGGTAATATTTTACGCATATTTTTTATCTATACAAATACATAAAATTGGTCTGTTTGTAATGTCAAAATAATAGATGTTCCATGCTCACAGGGTTATTTACACGATATCTGTGCTGAAAATGAGTTTAAATATTTTCAGTCTGCCTGTTCCCGGTAATCTTCAAAATGGCTGGACCAATTTTGATAATATTTTCCTTACAGCTGTCTGCACAAAAAATAACTTAGGCTATGTATGTATACCCACGGGCACGGGCAATAGGCGGGTGAAATCGAGGGAATATATCGTACAAGTCTTTATAGGTGACTCATGATATTACTTAGTTACGAGTAAATCACTAGAAACGAAAACACTTTCATTTACATAAAATGTGACTTGCTGTGATACAAAGCCTATATGGTATTTTTTTTAATAATAATTTAAATGATTAACATTCGAATACTAAACATATACGTGCGCATATAATTTTGTCAATAAATGTCCTTGCTAAAAGTGACAAACATAAAAACGCAACGCATTCAAAGCCCATGTTCAAAGCATACTAGTCACAGACAATACAATTATTGTTTAATTTTAGTTTTCTATCTTTTACAGTTCTGGATTATAACGACTTAATTTATATAAATAAAGGATATATCGTTTTTGTTACAATTTTTGATATTGGATTTTTGACATGGATATATCCGATCAAAGCATATAATATCGATATATGGAACTAAAAATATTGATATATCGATACTTTTTCAACACGCCTAGAGGATAGACACAAAGTCCTTCAGTCGAATATATTGTTAGCTTAACAATTCAGAAAAACGTTCATCAGCATATCAAATCGTTACCATTGATTGGGTGCTGACAGCTAAGTTTACAAACGATAGAATATGCACGTATAACACATTCACTACATTTCAGTATTTTTCTGAATTATATAACACAAAATACCAGCAAATCATTTGATAGAACATTACAAAATAGTAAATCAATGCAAAAGAATCAAATAGTATACAATACAGCTCAAGGCCCTCAAGAGGGCCGCATTATATTTTGACATTCCTGCCAAAACTCTCAATTTGATTAATTGTTATTAATATTTATGACCATGGATACGACTTTTGACGCGAATGTCAAAATGTTATGTAGCGCTTTATATTTTATTAATTATTTTAGTGTTTTACAGTGTTATATTGAATAATTTTGCTGATATTTTATGTAATTTAATGCGGATAAAATTCTGAAATATAGTGAATATGATATAATAGTGAATTGCGTGCATTTTGACATTCTGGCAAAATTCCCAGAGAAGGCATGATTTGATCAGCACCAAATCATGCTAACGACTGACTGAAAGACGAAAACTTAAAGACGTGAATAACTAATATAATACTCGACACTGGCACCAATAGCTCATATTACTGTAGCTCATTGCCACTAAATAAGAAGAAGAAGAAGAAGACCATGGATACAAAATCCTACAGTCAAATACATTATTAGCTTAATATTTCACAAAAATAGTCCGTCAGTAAGTCGTTACCATTGATTGGGTGCTAACAACCAAATACATATAATTCACCATTATATCAGAATCACTACACTTCAGAACTTTCTCTGCATTATTAAATTACATAAAATACCAGCAAAATGATACAATATATCACTGTAAAATACTAAAATAAAGAATAAAATTATAAGAGCTCCACATGACATTTTGACATTCGCGCCAAAACTCCTTTAATAATTAAAAATCTTATGTTACCAATGTTACCATCTAAAATGTTGAATGTTACCATTGATAATTTCAATAATTTGATTTGATAATAAATGATAATTTTATCGGCTTCAAAAAAGTATGTAACCACTTGTGATCGCATAGCAACTGTCGGAGACTTCATATAAACCAAATAAGTTTGATTTAACCTATATAGTTTTTAGCAGTTTAAGTAATAAAATGGCTTCAAAAGTACCCATGATTAAGTTTTACAATGATTGCGAATATCCTATGCTCGGCATAGGCACTTGGAAGGTAAAATAAAGTTTTGTTAATATTGTCTAAAGAAATTCTTTTATATAATTGATATTTACGAATAATAAAAATGTATGCATATTTACAATGGTGTAACTGTATTTGTATATTTTTAATTAATTTAAAATAATGAACATTATAACAATTAATAAAAAATATTATTTTTACCATTAAAGTATCCGTTATGAAATAAATCGTATAACAGATAATTAAAAAAAAATAACATTACAATTAATTAAAATATACTGATGGACTTCATTTGATTGTTGAAGTATAACTATCACTAAAATACATATATTACATTATTATTTGATTATACAGTGGACTCTCGGTAATCCGACAAACGTTTTCCACGGCAGTGTCGGATTATTGAGTACTGCTAAAGAACCCTTATAGTCCGGTTCTTTTTATAAAAGAATACCTTGTAATCCGACAGGTATGTGGTGGTCATATACAATGAAAAACTAAATTAACACGTTAACTGTCCATTACCCACATGTGGGTTATTTTGGGTTTGAACAAGACGTCCGTGACATTCATATGAGTCACTGCTTGTTTCAAATATAATAGTCTCCCACTAGATAGATGTTACAGAAACTAAATTGTATTGTATATGGATATATAAGCCATCTTATAGGTAAAATAAAAAAGCAATGTCTCATCAATTTTTTTTTTAATTTAGACCTTAAGTAACTTTGAAAACTGAATCTAAAATGACATCATCCATGACAAATATTTTTCTAATGAGCTTCATTAAAAAATGCAAAATAGAGGTTTCTGATGTTTATGCGAGCATTTTAATAAAAATATTTTATTATTTTTGTCGTGTCTGTATTTGATTTTTGATTGCCCTACGTTTTGAACACTGCAACATTCATGGTCATGGGCGGACTGAGGTTTTTTGCAGAAATTGCATTGTCTATCCGTCTTTTTTACTTTATACGTACATCAGCAACTAGTCGACCTTCGTCTTTCAGTTTTTTATAGCAACCACTGCACCTTTTCCTATAGATTGTCATTCAACTTCCTTTCTAAATTAGTTTATGGAGCCCTACGATAGTTGAACCTCTATTGATGGATGTAGGTGTTCTAGATGAGGATGATAATGATATTGTCTTCTCCATCACTATCTTGAAGTGTTCGCCAAATTCATGGGTTTCACAAAAGTTGATTGTGGGATTAAATATGCATAACTTAGATGCCATACCAACATATTTGGCCAGAATGTCAATTATGCTCTTATTGTAAAGGAGGCTCGAGTCCAAGAGTGGGACTTATATAAGCTGAAATGAAGATGATGATTTCTTGTTTATATTGTACTAGCTGACCTAACAGACGTTGTTCCATTCAAATAAGCGTCACCTACTGGATCCAATTGTGAATGTAAATCAAATTGAATCTAGAAATATATATATCTAGACTAGCTGACTCAACATATGTTGTTCTGTTCTAATAAAGCGCCACCTACCGGGTCCAATTGCGAATCTAAATCATTCTCGAATCCCCTTGAACCCACACAAAATATTTCATCGACATTGCTCCTGCCGTTTAGGAGGAATTCAGTGAAAAACCCAAAAAAAAAATATGCCGACCCAACAGACTTTGTTCTGTTCAAACAAAAGGAAAGGAATTCTCCTAGAAATCGATAGCAACGCCACCTACAGAGTTCAATTGTGAATCTAAACCATTCTCGAATCCCCTTGCACGCATACAAAAAATTTCATCAACATCGGTCCAGCCGTTTAGGAGGAGTTCAGTGACATACACACGTACGCTAGGAATTTATATATAAGATATATAAAAAGCTTGACTACCAGTTGTAGTAAAAAATGGATTCCTCTTGGAAGTTTTGACTAAGTAATAAATTAATATCTCCATTTTTTGACAGAGTAAGAATACAATTCACCACCCTCCTATATATATATGTATGTAATATGCATATAAGATCTATGTAAGAAAAGAAAGTTCAATATAAAACTTTATCAACCCATTAAGAGGTGATGGTAACATATGAAGGGAAAATACTATAAAGTGAATAAGAAGTGTAACATAGCTAAAGACAATTATTATATGGATAGTTAATATGTTAGGGACTTGTATATAATTAGCAATTAATAATAGTAGTATGAATTATTAACAATAAATAAACTATAGGGCAAAATATGTGGTGTATTTGGCCATAGTGAAAAGTATGATTATAAGTACTATATCAAGGGGTGAAAGGCTATTTGGTTTAAGCGACATCTAGGGTGATATTGAATTATATACATATTCGGAATCAGTGAATTTTTCTATGCCAAATAATACCAAATTCATTAAAATCAGAGCACTTTTTTTTCATACGCTAAACTCTTTTACACTTTCCATAATCTGAAAAACGAGGGCTTAAGGCAATTTGTATTAAGCGACATTTATCTTTGCGGGCCGGTCCGTCCGGGGCAGTACCATGCTCTCACAGAAAATCGACGTCTGAGTAGTAGCAATTTGTTACTGCGCTTCGTTCGGTGAGCGAGAGAGCCGGCAGCCCAACTTTCTGAGGGTGATTGCGTGTGGAGGGATTTGGTGGTGCCCTTGGTATCACCGAGCCTCAATGCATGCATTCACACTCCCTTCGCTTTCTTCGTGGTAGGCAATGGCCTTGTAAAGGTCCATGAGCGGCAGCAACACTTACCATCAGGTGTACTGTTTGCTCGTTTGCCACCGTAAGCTATAGAAAAAAAAAAAAATAACCCCATACAAATATGTAGCTCAAGATTATTTTTTTTTTTGTGAATTTTTATTTCTAAAATTTTTAACTTTAAATGGGTCTCCTGTAAAGTTACAAAAATGTACCTTAAACCAAATAGCCTTTCACCCCTCGATATAAAATATTAGTGTAAATATGGATCCTTGGAAGAGATCTGTTCCATCGACGTTCAAACAGTCTTGATTAACCTAGTAAGTACTTAACAACTGGTATGGTATAATAGCTTAATTTCTCTCCCATCATGGAGGAGGCTCGAGCCCGGCAGGATGTAAATGAGTGATAATAATCTTAAACTAAAGGTTTAACTTTAGGTTAAACTTTAACTATTTATAAGTAAATTAATTTATAATATATATCTTTTGAATGCTTATTAATTACACTATCTTAAATGTTATCGTTCATTGGCCAAATTATTTTTATATTAAATATGACTTGTCATAATTAGTCAAAGGTCTTGAGTTCAAACAGTATAGTTTATTGCATAACTTCCATACGTAATAAACTATCTTGGTAATTTTTTTCTCTTAAATTATGCACGGCAGTATCTTTGCTAGGCCGCTATCTACCGCAGCAAGGTTCATCTATTTCACCTGGAAACGTTATAGTCTTCAACTGTAGGTTGCCACCAATCATTTCTCCTACGTATGTGCAGGCTCTGGAATGAACTGTTTGATGTGTTTCCCGAGCGCTATGACATGTCCTTCTTTAAACGAGGTTTAAGAAGAGCATTTTCTTCACGATAGGCAACGGCCTGGCTGTGCCCCTGGTATTACAAAGGTCCATGTGCGGCAGTATCACTTACCATCAGGTCTGCTGCTTGCTCGTTTGCCAGCATCTATACCAATAAATAAAATTGGAGTGTCTGTTTGTAATGTCAAAATAATAGGCTTTTTTCATGCTCACACGGTTATTTGCACTATACATATGACTAAAATACACTCTATAATTTTTCTTGTCCGTCTATTTGTTCCGGGTAATCTTCACAACAACTGGACCGATTTCAAAAATTCTTTCACCAATAGGGATGCAACATCGCTCATAAAAAACATCGATGTGAGGATATCGATGTTTTCAAAAGTAAAACATCGATGTTAAAAACATCGATATATCGTTCAAAAACATCGATGTTTATGAACGATATATCGATGTTTATGAACGATATATCGATGTTTATGAACGATGTTCGATGTTTATCGAAAACCATACATTGATGTTACAACTAAGAAATAAAATTCTTCGGACAAATTTTGATGAGCTTTTATTTTTAGGAAATTTGTGTATCGTCGATGTTTTGATTTCAATATCGATGTCTACGAACGATACATCGATGTTCATGAACGATATATCGATATTAGAAAAACATCGAACATCAATTTTACTAAGTAATAAAATCCTCCGAGCAAATTTTGATGAGCTTTTTTTTTTTAGGAAGTTTGTCAGATATTTTAACTACAGCGGGATGACATCGATGTTACGACGAAGAAATAAGATCCTCCGGGCAAATTTTAATAAGCTTATGATAAAACATCGTTCTTAACAACTTTGTATCGTTCATAAACATCAATGTTTTTTTTGCATTCCTATTCACCAATGGAAAGATATAATATCAGGACGTAACCTAGGCTATATTTTATCCCAGTATTCCCAAGGGAACAGAAACTACGCGGGAAAGATGACTGAAACCGAAGCGAAGCGAGGGCGGGTTGCTAGTAGGCAATAAAAAAGGGAGTGTGAATGTATACATCGAGGTTCGGTGATACTAAAGGCATCCGTGTGGTGACGGAGTAAGAATACAAATCACCACCCTCTTTCTAGCTTATAGGTGTCGTAAAAGACGATTAAGAAATTAAATATGCCTACAACAGCTATGCAGAAGAAGTAAAAATCGAAAAAAAAAACAGAATATAGGCTGTATCAGGTTATGGGGCAACTGGTCAAACGGAAGTTAGGCAATGGTGGTAGAAACTCATGAAAAAAATTTGACGGAAAAATATTGATTCGTTTATGAATTAAGAGACATGTAAATTTTTCAATTTTGTCATCGCTTTTTCATGTAAATCTGATTGAAATGTATAAAGTCAGTGGATACTTAATCTGCAACGTATTCGTACTTTGTTAAATGTTCATTAGAAATTGAATAAATCAATGATTACGTTCGCATAAGCAAGGCAAACTTCGCTTTAAATCAGCTGAGCGGCCGATAACCGTTGATGAGGCGTCTTTGTACCTACGTTACCATTGAAGCGTTTGCGCAATTTATACTGCTGAAGCTTTACATGCCTACATGTATACTGTCTGTACATGCCTACATAATACGTAACATTTAAGGCATAGCCTCTTAGACGCACATTTTTGTAATCACTATAACTGTTATGTTATATTGTTTTTTTTATGTAATATACATTCTAATTATGATCTATGACCGTTAAACTACAACATACTCGAACAGTTGCCCCATAACCTGGTATACCTGTATATGCATATTTATTCCTGTCTTTTACGATGTCCACAGGCAAGAGTGGGAGTGATGAATTGTATTCTTACTCCGTCACCACACAGAATTTTCATCATTTCAGCCTATCGCCGTCCACTGCTGAACGTAGGCCTTATGTTACACCACAAAGTGGTGGCTTTCCGGTATTCCCACGGGAACGGGAACCACGCGGATAAGGCGACTGAATCCGGAGCGAGGACGGGTTGCTAGTTAAAGATAAAATAATGTTATTCAACTATTAAGTAAATATGTTACTATATTATCATCAAAAGATAATAGTTTATTGAAATATCTAATCTATTAAAACAAGTTTTATCTCTGCACGTATTATATATCAAAGAAACATATAAATGATATTAAAAAAAAAAATAACGCTTTAGTTAGATAAATGGAATTACAGTGGACCCGCGGTAATCCGGCCCCTGTCTAATCCGGCACCCCTTGTAATCCGACATGTCTAGTATTATCGAATATTTTTTCGTACCAAAATCTCGATGTTTTTTACTGAAATATCGATGTGTATAGTGTTTGCATCCCTAGCTTAGGGATGTGAAAATATAATCGATTATCAAATTAATAAAAAATCTATTATTAATCGATTTTTTATTATTCGAAATTCGATCGAAATTAATCGATTATTTCACTGCCAGAAAAAAAACCTCATTCTTTCATACTATATCCATACTAATATTATAAATGCGAAAGTAAGGATGTTTGTTTGTTTGTTTGTTTGTAACGCTTTCACGCTTAAACCACCGAACCGATTTCAAAAATTCTTTCACCAATGGAAAGCTATAATATCAGGGAGTAACATAGGCTATATTTTAGCCCGGTATTCCCACAGGAACGAGAACTACGCGGGTTTAAGCGACTGAAACCGAAGCGAAGCGAGGGCGTGTTGCTAGTTAGAAAATAAAGCTCACATTTCCTAACAAAAAAAGGTCATCATAATCCTGTTGGGAGAAAAACCGATTTTTTTATAATCGATTATTTGTTTTTAATTAATCGATTTTTTTATAATCGATTTATTTTTAAGAACAAAAAATCGATTATTTTCCCTCCAAGTCACATCCCTACCCTAGCCCCATGGCGTTCAACTTGTTAAAGATTTTATTTTGTTCATATCGACTGGTACTCGCATATATGGATGCTCGATGATCATCGATGTTAACGGAATTGATCACCGATGATCAACTCACGTACGACCAATACAACGAAACATTCATTATCACTATGAAAGTCCCACTGTTGGGCTCGGGCCTCCTCCAAAATGTGAGGGAAATTGGTCTACTATACCACGCTAGTACGTGTTGGTACAGTGTTTTATTTCGAGTTTTCCTTCTCTTGCGTAGATGTTGTATGCATATTATATCCCTTAGTCGTCTTTTACGACACCCACGTGTAGATAGGGGGTGGTGAATTGTATTCTTATAAATTATCTTTTACAGTCAAAGCCAGGTGAAGTAACCCAAGCTGTGAAGGATGCCATTGAGATTGGATATAGGCATATTGACTGCGCTTTTGTATATGGAAACGAGAAAGAAGTTGGTGAAGCCATCACTGCGAAGATAGCTGATGGAACTGTTAAGAGGTGAGCTTGAAAATCTACTTACAATGTTGGTTACAGGGCTCCCTAAAAGGGGATTTCCGTGTGGTAATCTTGCTCGTGGATGTCGTAAAAGACGACTAAGTGATATAATACGCATATAACATCTATGTAAGAGAAGGAAAACTTGAAATGAATCTATATCAACCTTGGCCAGCATGGTATAGTAAGGTCAATTTAACTCCTATTGCGGAAGAGGCTCGAGCCCAACAGTGGGACGTATATAGGCTGAGATGAGGATTATGATTTCTGTTGAAATTGACAATATGTAAGTGCCCTCTCAAGGTTTATACACCTAGGTTTATGGTGGCGATCGCGTCCCATAATTTGAATTTGCCACTACTGCAGACCTGGTATTACTGTCTGAATGTAATACTACCAATGGAGAAGCCAGGGTATTTATAGTTGCCTAAACCTATCAAAAGCAAGACACTGTTAAAAAAAAAACATGGTTGTCTGTAAAGTCGGTTTACGGACGATAGTTTAACGTGACAACGTCATAACAAAACATTGATGAAATGACTGCATACTTTTATGAATAAAATTGAATCAGTGTAACGGGACAATGAGCGTAACGAGACACTTTTTCGTTCATGCAGCCAGCGTTCATCGATTTATTAGACGTTAGTAGTAGACGTAGTACGCATATCCGAAGTGAAACTTCTTTATCCTTTATCTCTTTCTCTCGTCGGCTGAATCCTATACATTTACATGTTTGTGTCTCTATGGACTCGCTTTTTCGTTTCATCGAGTTTAAAATCACAACGATTCTAAAGAAATTTCACTTCAATAATCTATAATTAGAAATATAATTATTCCAGAGGAGACCTCTACGTGACCTCCAAGTTATGGAACACTTTCCACCGACCGGACCTGGTCCGTGGTGCCTTGGAAAAGACTTTGGAAAACCTTCAACTGACATATTTGGACTTGTATCTTATTCACTGGCCTCAGGCATACCAGGTATGTACAATTCTAGATAATATCATCATTTGCATCATCATTTCGGCTTTTATAACATCCCAATGCGGGGCTCCTCAATAGGAGGGAACAGTCCACTTGCCCTTCATGACTTCACTATTAGAACAGCCATCACTCCCCTCAAGCACATTGGAAGGATAGGAGCAGTAAAGAGACCACTGTCTACAGTCACACGCCGGTTCGTTCGTGTGTAGTATCACACTGAGCTGAATATATACAACAGAGTAGCAGATATATGTTACTGCACCTAGTGACGTGACGAGAGAGAGAGAGACGGAAGCATAACTTACTGAGGGTGTTTGCGTGTGGGTTTTGGTGATGCCTTTAGTATCACCTAAGTTTTCTGCCCCTCGTAGATGTTTGTAAGGCTGCTGCCTACCGTGAACAAAGAGAAGGGAGTGTGAATGCGTACAATAAGGTTCGGATACTAAAGCCATCAGTAAAACCCACCACACGCAAACACACTCAGAAAGTTGGGTTTCCGGCTCTCTCACTCACCGAACGAAATGCAGTACTCAGTGTGGTACCACCCAAGACGGACCGGCTCCCGGCTGTAGACAGACAACTGTCAACAGTGGCCTTGCAAAAGTTAATAAGCAACAATATCACTTACCTCAGGTGTGCTGTTTGCTATACTCAGTGCCAGATAACGTGGCAAAAGACGACCTTCACCTACCTTCACCACGGTATCTTAAAATGCAAAAAAATCTATCGCTCACCATACAAATCTATCGAAAAGTTGTATCGCAAAATTCTCTTGGTAGAGGCCTACAAGGAAGCAACATTACAAACAGCACAACTCAAAATTTTACGAAATCTAGTAAAATTACCATAGGAAATATATGTTTTTAATATCCTAGAATCATGTATTTCATTGTTTTAAAATACCAGATTAACCTGTAACTGGTGACATTTCATTATTTTATAAATAATATCATTGATAACAATGCCAAATTACTTTCAAATGTCTGAAAATCTAAAGTTTTTAAGTAACATTAAAATTAAAGTACCGAGAATATTTATATAAACTCAATATAATATAGATCCTATAATTAAATACGTAATTAGCTTCGAAGAATTATGTAACGCCCAGAAAATGCCAAGTTTTAAGTTATGACACATTTTTTCAACTCATTTTACCGTCAGGTGTAATAAACCTAAAGGAGTAGATGCAAGATTTTAGGTTATGTGTATCAAACATAAAATCTTTTCTTAACTGATTTTAGCGTCAGGTGTACGAGATCAGTGGCGTCGTGTGGCCCAATCGCCATTTTGTTTGACATTCCGTGTGGAGCACGTAAAAGATATTGAAAAAAAAATGATGGGCCTCGATGACAGTATATACCGAAAGATTGATGCATTCATAATTCATGTATCAGACAGCAGTGATAGTAACAGTAGTGGAAGTGACAGTCCAGAACTATAGATTTTTGTAAAGTCATAAATAAATTATTTTAGTATATTATTTTACCTCACCTTACGTATTTAACAAAAAGTTAGCCTTAAGATAGGTTAGCTATCAGTTTCATGCTAGGGCAGTGGTAAGGTAGGTAACGTGTACGTATGCTTTATTATTGCACGTGTAGGTGTTTAATAATTTCTTAATTAAAATTCTAAATAAATTACACGCCGTTATAAATGTTTGTAACCTCTGTACTGTCTAGCCACCTTCACCACGATATTACAACGATAATACGGTTTGTATGGAAAGCGATAGAATTAGCGATAAATTACTTGGATTTGATGATATCGCGGTGAAGGTCACCAAATGACCTCTTTTGCCATGCTATTTGGCAAACACTATAGTTTGATCGACAGCAGTAACTGACCCATAATTTTATATTCACAGGAAGACGGTCCCCTATTTCCAACAGACGAAGCCGGGAAGATCCAATTTTCCGATGTGGACTATGTTGATACATGGAAAGCCATGGAATCTTTAGTTGCTGATGGGCTGGTTAAGAGGTAAGGCTGATAATCATGTCTTTTTTGTGGAGGGGCGATAGGCACACGCCGTTCATTTCGTCTGGGGATATTAGGGCAGCGCGTGGCTCCATAACCCACCCTCTTTCGTTATTGGACCGACCACCGGTAGTTCCTTGTCGTCATGGCCAGCTTGGCGGGATACCCGGGGCGGCACCCTTGGCGGGTACCCTTTTCCAACGCCCTTCCCGAGACGTCGGTCGCATTTGCGCGGTTAGCCTCTTTGCTGGTGACTGGCTATTCTCCGGTCCAATAACCGCGACCTCAGCTTGGACGGCATCAGGCGCGGGTACACACGCCTGCACCGCCCAAATCCACAACGGTGGTTCGTGTAGCCGTAAAGGAGTTCCTTATTAGCCCGCTCCGCCGCCTCCTTCAGTGAGATAACTGCCTCGCAGAAGGCGGCGACGCCGTCCCATAATTATCATGTCTTGGAGTAGCATGCTTTGAACTGGAAGTGATATTTGATGATCAGAACAATGAAAGAATTCAGTTTTATTAATAGTTTCAGCTTCTCCTTTTGTGAAGGGTTCATCATCTCAGCCCATATACATCCCACTGTTGAGCTCGGGCGTCCTACAATATGGGAGTGAAATTGGCCTACTATACCAATCTGGGCAGACGGGTTGGTATAGAGTTTGGTGCCGAGTTTCCCTTCGCCTGTGTAAATGTTATATGCATTTTTTTATTGCAAACGGTGGCAAACAGTGCACCTGATGGTAAGTGTCTCTTATGGACTGGGCGTTGATTTTCTGCTCAGTGCGGTGCTACCCCAGATGGGCGGGTCTGTGACTATAGACAGAACAGAACTATGAACAGTGTGCGCCGATCACTTTACAGCTAAATCTAATTTTTTCAAACTCAACCCAAATATTTTACACTCAACTCAAATATGACAAATATTTTTGTCGAGTGTATAACAAATTTGTTCAGGAATCATTTGTTTGTTTCAGCATTGGAGTGTCAAACTTCAATTCCAAGCAAATCGCCAGACTTTTGGAGACCGCCAAGATTAAACCAGTCACGAATCAGGTGAAAGACCATATACATCATCATCAGAACTCATATACGTCCCACTGCTGGGCTCGAGCTACCTCCACAATAGGAGGGAAATTAACCTTAATATACCATGCTGGTCAGACAGGTTGATATAGCGTTTTATTTCGAGATTTCCTTCTCTTACATAGCTGTTATAGTCCTTAAGTCATCTTTAACAACACCCACGGACAGGGGGGTGATTTTTTTTTAATATTTTTTTTCCATCGTCATCATTATTTCAGCCCTGTTGGGCTTGAGCCTCCTCCACAATAGGAGGGAGATTGACCAACTATACTATGCTGGTTAAACAGGTTGGTATAGGGTTTTATTTCGAGTTTTCCTTCTCTTGCATAGATGTTATATGAGTTATAATACGCAATCCCTTCGTCGTCTTTTACGACACCCACGTGCAAAATGGAGGTTTTTTAATTTTTTTTTTACTATTTTGTTCTATTTTTTTTTTCTATATAGATTGAATGTCATCCATACCTTAATCAGCGTCGTTTGAAGGACTTTTGTGAAGCTAGGGGTATTGTTATCACAGCATACTCGCCTTTGGGATCTCCGGATAGACCTTGGGCTAAGCCTGACGACCCTCAACTTATGGACGATCCCAAATTGAAGGCGATAGCTAGTAGACTCGGCAAGACTGTAGCTCAAGTGCTTATCAGGTAAGAGCGTTTTTATTTCTAGAAATTGCCGATAGATGACGTACCTCTCACATTAACTCTGACGCCAGTCCACGCTGGTCCAAATGGTAGAACGAATGGAACGGTTTACCCATAGGTGTGGATTCGAATCCCGTGTGTGGCCTGGTAGAAGAACGGGTGGAACCGACAGCACGAAGAATTAGCACGCTGAAGTGGCAATGGGCAGGACACATCGCTCGACGAACCGACAACCGGTGGGGAAGAAAGGTTCTCGAGTGGCGACCACGTATCGGACGACGCAGTGTAGGACGCCCCCACACTAGGTGGACCGACGACCTAATGAAGGTTGCTGGGCGTCGTTGGATGCAGGCGGCACAGGTCCGCATTTTATGGTGAAACATGAGGGAGGCCTAAGTCCAGCAGTGGACGGCGATAGGCTGAATGATAATACATTTTTTTTAAGTACCTCTTTAAGTCGAACTTTTATCAACTAAGTATTCTGTATCTCGGCTGTAAATTGAAATGTCTTAAACTTGATTTTATATGTGAATCGTCTATAGACGATGGTGAACCTGATCGTTGGCGTGGCGTTAGCGCCACGCTTGGATATGTACATTTGTGTAACGAAACCATAACTGTTTTAAAAAATTGTGCAACGCCATCTATTGAGCTGAAAATAAATGTTTATTGAATAAAAATCATCATTTTCTGGAAAAAATCCTAATATTTTATATTAGTTCCAGTCGTAATCTGTTCTTTTATGCATATATACTTGTACAAAATAATTTCAATGTTTCACATCTGCCAGGCGTCCTGAACGGCTCACTTTTATTTTCTTCTCCGCGTAGTGACCACGTCAACAATCGGGTTCGCCGCTGCCTATAGATGTTTCTAGAGACACGTTATCGAATAGAAAGTATCGATACTGTACTCATGACTAGTATCGATACTTCAAAGTATCGAGTACTAAACACTTTTATGACGTGTGAGCTTTTTTTTTAGAAATTTGATCCTCTGTGAACGGAGTAAAATATTTCGAACCACTTTTTAGAAGGTTCATTACGTTTGAACTAGATGGCGTTACCATAAACATGAGCCGTAAGGTCAAGTTCAACATGAATAATTTCTACAATTATTCGATACCTGCCAAAAAGTACTCATTGAGTAAAAGTATCGGTATCAAAAGGAAAATACTCGATATCTAAAAGTATCGATACTTTTTTCGTGTCCCTAGATGTTTCACATCAAAGAGATTATAACTTCATTATCTATTTCAGATACCAACTGGACCGTGGTAATATAGTTATACCGAAATCAGTGACAAAATCCCGGATAGCGAGTAACTTCGATGTGTTCGATTTCAAGTTGTCGAAGGAGGACTTAGATTTGATCGACAGCTTCGATTGTAACGGCAGAATGGTGCCTATGACTGCGTAAGTATCATACTCTCATCATCTAAGCCCATATACGTCCCACTGTTGGGCTTGAGTCACTATAGAAAGGCAATTGACTTATATCATGCTGGTCGGATGTGTTGGTACAGTATTTCGAGTTTGCCTTCTCCTATGTAGATCTTATTTCTATATTGTGTCGAGTTACAATAGAAAGGAAAGTGACTTTTATCACGCTGGTCAGACATGTTATTATAGTTTTATTTCGAGTTTTTCCTTCTTTTACATAGATTTTATTTCTATATTGTGTCGAATTTCAATAGAAAAGAAATTGATCTATGCCACGCTGGTCAGACGTGTTGGTATAGTATTTCGAGTTTTCCTTCTCTTGCATAGATGTTATTTCTATATTGCCTCGAGTCACAATAGAAAGGAAATTGACTTATACCCCGCTGATCAGATGTTTTGGTAATGTTTTATTTCGAGTTTTCCTTCTCTTACATAGATCTTATTTCTATATTGTCTCGAGTCACAATAGAAAGGAAATTGACTTATATCACTCTGCTCAGATATGTTGGTATAGTTTTATTTCGAGTTTTCCTTCTCTTACATAGATCCTATTTCTATATTGTCTTGAATCACAATAGAAGGGAAATTGATCTATACCACACTGGTCAGACGGATTGGTACAGTATATCGAGTTTTCCTTCTCTTGCAATAGATGTTATATACAAATTGTAATACCTCAGTCGTCTTTTATTACGCCCATGTGCAAGAAATGTTCCTCCTTTTTTTAAATCGGTTAAAAAATGCTTGAAATTGTTCGCTGCGTCTCCCTAATGGTGACAGTTTCACTAAAATCGCTCCAGCCGTTTAGGAGTACAGTTTACATATGTACAAGAAGAATTATAACAGCTTATGTATGTCCCACTAGTTGGCTAGAGCCCCCACAATAGAAGGCAAATTGACCAACTATACCACGCTGGTCAGACGGGTTGGTATATGGTTTTATTTTGAGTTTGCCTTCTCTTGCATAGATGTTATATATATGCAATATGCATATCCGTTAGTCGTCTTTTACGATAGGGAGTGGTGAATTGTATTTTTACTCTGTCATCACACGGAACATAAGACATATGATATGCATTTAAAATCTATATAAGGAAAACTCGAAATGAGTGATATCAACATCACAGCTCATATACGTCCCACTGTTGCGCTCAATCTTCCTCCATAATAGGAGAGAAATTGGTCTACTATACTACGCCAATCAAATAAGTTGGTATAGGACTTTATTTCGCGTTTTCCTTCTCTTGCACAGATGTTACATACATATATCATATATATCACTTAATCGTCTTTTACGACAGCCACAGGCAAGATAGGGGGTGACGTATTGTATTCTTACTCATTTATAAACAACTAGGAACTCGTGCTCGCTTCGCTTCGGGTTTAGTCGCCTTACCCGCATAATTCCCGTGGGAATACCGTGATAAAATATAGCCTATGTTACTCCCTGATATCATAGCTTGCCATTGGCGAAAGAATTTTTGAAATCGGTTCAGTGGTTTAAGCGTGAAAGCGTAACAAACAAACTTACTTTATAATATTAGTAAGGATTATAACTAATTTTGTTTGTTTTTTCAGATCCCTTGGACACAAGTTGCATCCGTTTGAAAACGATGAATTTTGATTTATATAAAGTAATATTTAAGTTGTTAATTTTTATTTTATATAATCAGAAATAATAATATGTTTAACTGCAACTCGACATTACAATCTGTGTAGAGAGGCTGTCTTAAACTCTATTAAAAAAATATATATTATATCAATATAAAGCTGTATTTCTTTATTTCTACATTATTTCTTGCCAGAGCTGGATTGTCCCTATCAATGATGCCTACTCTTGAATCTCTATTACAATCCTAAATCCAATCGCAGCTCGAATTTGAGCAATTCGGTACTCTTGAAAGCGACACTAGCAGACAATTGGAATCAAAGTCGGTGGAATTTGATTAAACTAAATGAATTCGATTCTCGTCGATGAAGTCAAATATTTGCTACTAGATATGATTTTGACGTAGTTTAAAATCGTTAATGTTGCACAATTTCATGAAAGCGTCTTTATGGTGATCGAGTTCGGTAACGTTATTAATTTAAAGTAATAAAATACGACATGATGAAAATAACAACAAACGCGAAGAATTCATTCTCGATTTTGTTTAAGAGTATCAAATATAAGTTTGGTGAGATTGGAATTGAATCGGTTTCGAAATTAGAATTGATTTCAAGAGTAAACCCACAGGGCAGGGTAAAGCAATTCTCGGGTCCCTGGTCCAAGGTTCATGAGCTGGAGTATCAATTACAGGTGCGCTCTTGCCATCAGCAGTAATAACAAAACATATTGTGGCAGTATACAAATTAAAAAAAAAATCGTCCATGAAATACTTTTTAAAGTGAAACTTCTTTAGAATCGTTATGATTTCAAACTCGATGAAACGAAAAAGCGAGTCCATAGAGACACAATCACAGAAATGTATAGGATTCACCCGATGAGAGTATTCTCTCGAGATAAAGGATAGTTTCACTTCTAATGTGCGTACTTTGTACACTCTTTTTTTAGGGTTCCGTACCTAAAGGGTAAAAGCAGGGCCCTATTACTAAGACGTCTACATCATCAGACATCTACATACGTATGAAAGAACAAGTACATATTGAGCTGATCACAAGGGTCTATCACACTCGAAACATTGCGTAGTGGTTCAAATATCGACTTACCGCGCCAATGTCGTGGGTTCGAATCTCATGTTATTCGGAGTCTGGATGTAAGTTGAGTCCGTTAATATATTCTTCTTTTTTTGTCTTGGCAATCAGCTACTAATACGAGCTATTTTTGCCAGTATAGAGTTATAATTACTTTTCAAGTTATCAGTTTCTTCATGTCAGTAATGGTCCCTCAGTAAGTCAAAGTGTAGCCTTCAATAGTGTAATGGCCACTGTTAAGGGTCATCATCATCATCATCATTTCAGCCTATCGCCGTCCACTGCTGGACGTAGGCCTCCCTCATGTTGCGCCACAATGAGCGGTCCTGTGCCGCCTGCATCCAACGACGCACAGCTACTTTCACTAGGTCGTCGGTCCACCTAGTGGGGGGGCGTCCTACACTGCGTCGTCCGATACGTGGTCGCCACTCGAGAACCTTTCTTCCTCAGCGGTTGTCGGTTCGTCGAGCGATGTGGCCTGCCCATTGCCACTTCAGCGTGCTAATTCTTCGTGCTATGTCGGTTACACCCGTTCTTCTGCGGATTTCCGTATTCCGGATTCTATCTCGCAGAGAAATCCCGAGCATAGCCCGCTCCATAGCACGCTGAGCGACTTTGAGCCTTGATATGAGGCCTACATTTAAGGACCACGTTTCCGTACCGTAGGTCATCACTGGTAACACACACTGGTCAAAGACCTGTGTTTTCAGACACTAAGGTATGTTGGACGAGAAGATCCTCTTAAGTTTCCCGAACGCTGCCCAACCGAGTTGGATTCGTCGGCTGATCTCTTTCTCGAAATTGGATCTACCTAACTGGACTGTTTGTCCTAGGTAAACATAGTGATCGACAACTTCAAGAATCGCATTGCCAACTAGGACCGGTACAGGAATGACATGGGCATTTGTCATGACTTTCGTCTTGTCCATGTTCATTCGTAAACCCACTAGTTGGGATACCCTGCTGAGATCATTGAGCATTGTGCCAAGGTCCTCCATGGATTCTGCCATAACGACTATATCGTCCGTAAATCGAAGGTGAGTGATGTATTCGCCGTTAATGTTGATGCCGAGTCCAGTCCAGTCTAAGAGCTTGAAGACATCTTCCAGTGTAGTGGTGAACAGTTTCGGAGAGATGACATCTCCCTGTCTCACGCCTTTCTGCAACTGGATCGGTTTCGTACTCTTATCCCGGATACGGACTGACATTGTGGCGTTCCTATACAAACACTTCAGCACTTCGATATAGCGATAGTCGATTTGGCACCGCTGAAGGGACTGCAGCACCGCCCAAGTTTCGACTGAATCAAAGGCTTTCTCATAGTCCACAAACGCTAAGCACAGGGGCCGATTATACTCCTCGGTCTTTTGTATAATCTGCCGAAGCGTGAGGATATGGTCTATGGTGCTATAGCCTTTTCGGAAGCCGGCTTGTTCGGGCGGCTGGAAGTCATCGAGCTTGCGCGAGAGTCGATTGGTAAAGACCCTCGAAAACAATTTATAAACGTGGCTCAGGAGTGAGATGGGTCTGTAGTTCTTCAAGAGAGCTTTGTCACCCTTCTTGAAGAACAGCACCACCACACTCCTGGTCCACGACTCTGGAACGTCGCCCCCGAGGATAACGGAGCTAAATAATTTCTGAAGGGCTATTAAGACCGGCTTGCCGCCCGCCTTCAGAAGCTCTGCCGTAATTCCGTCATCTCCCGGTGCCTTACCGTTACGTAGTTGTTTGAGAGCCATTCTGATCTCGTACAAGCTGATGTCCGGGATTTCTTCGGTATAGTGCCGAGTTAGCTTGGATCTGGGATCTTGGACCAAGCCGACAACAGGATTTCGGGATGATTTGTATAACTGTCCATAGAACCTTTCGACCTCTCCCAAGATCTCACTTTGGGATGAAATGACAGTGCCATCGTCGGTCTTCAGCTTAGTCATTTGGCTTTGCCCAATAGACAGATCTTGTGCGAACACTTTTGAGCCACGATTCCGCTCTATCGCTTCTTTAATACGGAGCGTATTAAATCGGCGAATATCGCGACGCACAGACCTGGAGATCTGCCTATTTAGCTGCCTATGTTTGGACCAATCGGCTGAAGACTGCACCGTCATTTCTTTTCTCCGCCCCATGAGCTCGAGAGTCTGGTCAGAAAGTTTTTTAGGTCTATTAACGCGGTGAGCCTTGAAAATTTTCGACCCAACCGCGTGGAGTTTCCACGAACCTGTTGTTCATATCGTTCGGAGATTCGCATTCGTCCAGACATTGGAAGCGATTGTGTAGTTCGAGTTGAAAGCCTTCGAGGTTCTGGTATTGGACAGATGTAGGTCGGAGTGTAGACTTCATCAAGCGTGACCGCTCGACTTTTGTGTGGATATTCAATGTGGCTCGTACCATCCGGTGATCGCTCCCAGTTTTAATCCTGCTGATCACTGAGACATCATTGAATATCTGTCGTTTGTCTGACAAGATGAAGTCTATCTCGTTTTTTGTTGAACCATCGGGGCTAATCCAGGTCCATTTCCTTTGTGGCTGTTTCCTGAAGAAGGAATTCATCATAAAGAAGCTTTCCTTCTCCAGAAAATCAGCCAGTTTCTGGCCCCTCTGGTTTCTCTGTCCATATCCATGTTTCCCCACTCTCAACTCATCATCACTCCCTTTGCCTATTTTCGCGTTAAAGTCTCCCATGACTACCGTGAAGTGGGTTTTGGACGTGTGTATGGCTTTCGAGATGTCCTCGTAAAATGCCTCCACCTCGTCGTCGGAGTATGTCGAGGTCGGTGCGTATACCTGTATAACCTTCAGCGAATACCTCTTGGTAATACCGAGTATAAGGTACGCTACCCTTGTCGACACACTCTCGATCCTCTCCACGTTGTCTACGAGAGACCTACGAACGATAAACCCTATACCACCTTGGGACGGGTGATCGCCCTCCCGGTAGAAGAGCAAGTTTCCAGACTGCAGGATTATCGTGCCCTCGCCCTCTCTTCGCACTTCTGATAATCCTACAATGTCCCAGCGGATTTTGCTCAATTCCTCTTCCAGCTCGATGACCCTCTCGTCAGTCCTGAGTGTCCGAATGTTGTGTGTTACCAGGGTTAAGGGTATCTTCTGAGAATTTTGGTGGAAATACAAAGGTATGTATAGCAGTTTTATATCATACTCACTACACCTCAGCAGTTCTGTCGCTATATATTACATAAAATGCCATCAAGATTATTTAACATAACATGTTAAAACACTAAGATATTGAATATAATACAAGAACACCACATGACACTTCCAGATTCCCGCCAAAAAAACTCGTTAATATGTTCGTAAAGTCCCAACACAAGAATTTAAAAAAAAAGAGAGTGTGTACAAAGCACGCATGTCAGAAGTGAAAATTCTTCATCCTCTATCTCATTCTCTCGCCGGTTGAATCCTATACATTTACGTGTTTGTGTCTCTATGGACTCGCTTTTTCGTTTCATTGAGTTTAAAATAACAACGATTCTAAAGAAATTTCACTTCAAAAATTAAACATAATTTTCTTGGAATTCGTCTTCAGCTAAAAAGCCTTTTTGCCAAAACCAAATTCCCAAACCACCAAAAAGAAATTAAAAAACCAACATTAATTAAATACAACATTTAATCACGATACATAAGTTAACAAGAGCAATAAAAAATATATTGCCAACCATTCACACATTCAAATACATTTATAAAATTATACCGAAATTTGATTAAACAACCGAATGAATACAATACAAAGGGCATGAATACACAACAATACAATCTGTAAGTGACAAATTGCAATTATAAAAAAAAGTTGTAGTCTGTTTCATCGTTTCAACTCATAAACATCTCACTGTTGGGATCGGGCCTTCCCCACAAGCGATTTTGGCCTACTATATCATCCTGGTCAGACATGTTGGTATAGGGTTTCATTTCAAGTTTTCCTTCTCTTGCACAGATGTTATATGCATATTTAATCTCTTAGTCGTCTTTTACGACATCCACGTGCAAGATAGGGAGTGGTGAATTGTATTCTTACTCCGTCACCACGCAGAAAGTTGGAAATTATTTTCCATATTTAACTATTATATTTTTGAAAATTGCCTAAAAATTATAATCAAATAATTATATAATAACTTATTAAGTTGAACTATATTGTATTTATAAAATTAACTTTAATGTATCAATATTAATTGTATTGTATTCATTCGGTTTTATTGATACAAGTTATTATTGCTAACGTATATAAATACAAAGTATACAGTGATTTTGATATTATGTATTCTTATCTATATAGCTAAAGTATTTCAAAGTATTTTATAAAACTACGGATTTTATGGCATTTGATTTTTGATTGATCGACGTTTCAAACAATTTACAACGTTCATGGTCACGGGCGGACTGGCGGGCGGTGTACTGTTCGAAAAGTCGGGCAATCAAATCAAAGACAAACGCGATAAAAGCCGTAAAGTAGTTTTATTTACAATGTGTAAACTCGCGTAAACATCGGCAAGTTTTCTGAAGAGAAACTTCTTTAAACTCGATGAAACGAAAAAGCGAGTCCATAGAGACACAAACACATAAATGTATAGGATTCAGCCGGCGAGAGAATGAGATAAAGGATAAAGAAGTTTCACATCTGACATGCGTCAACAGTGTGTACAACACACGATTTTTTTGCAATATTATTTTGTTAAATTTTGCTATTTGGATAGATGTTATCATATTAGAAGATTGATTAGATTGCTATTAAAAAAAATAAACTAGTTCTCAAACGTAACTCAATCATACAGAATTTTCATCAGAATCAGTCCAGCCGTTTACGAGGAATTACACTTAAAAAAATCAATTAATATATCAATAAAAGATACATTATTAATAAAATTATACTAAGGAGAATACACAAATACAAAAATCACCGTCACAAAAAAAATCAACTTCAAAATCGGTACATCACTAAAAAAATCACATCACGGCCCCCCATTGGGGCTAGTATAAATTATTGTTCCTAAAAGCAGTTCCGTAATGAATGATATTTATAACAGGTATATTTTTGATTATTACCCATTACTTTTATTCATAGTCTTACTAACTTTAGCTCGCAGTTTCAGTTTCGCCTTTGTGATTTTTATCTATCGTGTGCGTTTCATAACGTAATAAATTGAGATAATAATTCCTGCCGAACTCTTGAAAAACAAACTGGGTATGGCTTAAAGACACAGTATCACAGGGCAACATTTTAATTATTCATTATACACTTTTGTAAAGCATAGATCGTGTTTCTCATTAAATTTTTAACATAATATTATGATAGCGCGAAGAGAATGTCACACTTTTCTCAAGTTTGAGAGAAAAATAATAATAATAATTTTTATTTCGCCACAATAATAAGTTACAATATTTATGTTGTACAATTACATGGTAACAATTACAAAGAGCTTAAGCAACTGTTACAGCCGGTATTTACGCGTATTCGTTACATACATTTTAATTTAGTGTGTGACGAATGCACGTAAATCCACGATACAGCAGTCGCTTAAGTTTTTTTTTTATCAAGGTCGAAATAACAGGTAATAATGCGAAGCAACCGCTGTGAGGTTTTAATTACTTGCATTCCAATATTACGCATCAATATAACATATCTTATTAACTGAATATAATTATTTATAAATACAAGAAAGAAGTTTATTCAATATTCATGTGTTATGCGTATATTTCAAGATAATTCTTGTTACTATCCGGTGTAGTGAAATTATAGTAGCATCCAGTGGCCAAATAAAATGTACTGAATTGTATAGTATGACATAGATTATGTTGCGAAGGGCTATGTATGTCGCAATGTGGTTGGGTGGAATGGGTCAGGATGGCATGGGACAGGAGGACCTGACCGCTGCAGGCTGTAAGCATACACAATACAAGCACGGCCGCCAATATAATTAAAGTTAGCGAGAAGACGTTTCTCAGGAGTTTTTGAAGGTTAAACCTCATTATTTATGGAGATCGGCCGCCATTATGGTTAAGGTTAACGTGAAGACGTTTTGCAGGACTTTTTGAGGTTTAAACCTCATTATTTACGGATTAAACTGTGATGGGATAAGACCAAAAAATATGCAACGCCGTATCTATAACTAAGCCCCCAGTGAGCAAACCTCAACCGCGCATCGAATTTCACAAACCATTTATATTAACTCACTCAATGTTTTATCAGTAGGTTATAATAGTAATAACAAATACACGATCCTTTTATAAAATCCTTGGGTATGATATTTATCACTGCTATTTTAATAGGTCCTTGTATACTGCTAGTAAAATTCACTGTTATTTGTAACAGTTCCATCACAATCACAGACTTTTATTCACTTTTTAACCTTTTACTGATTTCCTCCTGCTGTAGTTCCCTCCATTCCTTTTTCGCTTTTATCCTCTTGAGTTGGCCGTCCCTGTAGAATAAAAATTCAAAATAATTTAAAATGTGAATCTATAGAAAAGCTGATTGAACAATTGACCAACACCGAGACGAAATTTTGACATATCTTTTGAGAGGTAGAGACAGACTAAGAAAGGATTTTATAAATAAACGTTTCGAACACTGCAGCATTTATGGTCACGAGCGGCCAGGGCGGGTCACGGGTGCAAAGTGTTAGAAACGTCGGGCAATCAAAAAACCAAATACAAACGCGATAAAATCCGTAGTTTTATTTACACTGCGTAATACTCGCGTAAACATCACAATTCATTAAGAAAGGATTTTGAAAGAGAGTGAAATACAGCGGCAAAGTTTGTATGAAAAAAAAAATTAAACCCTTATTCATTTGGCTTCAGTGTGGTTACGGAGTAAGAATACAATTCACCACCACCCTGTCTTGCCTTTGGGTGTCATAAAAGCTGACTAAAGAATACAATATGCATATAATGCAAGAGAAAGAAAACTCGAAATAAAACCCTATATCAACACGTCTGATTAGCGTGGTGTAAAAGGTCCATTTCTTTGCACCTACTGTGGAGGCTCGATCCCAACAGTGGGACACGAGCCAAAATGATAAATGAAAGAGTGTAATTGGAATAAGAGAATGGTGATTGATAGGAAATCCTTAGTAAAATAAAAAAAAGAGTGTGTGCAAAGTACGCACATCAGTGTGCCTACTCTTGAATCTCGATTCCAATCCTAAATCCAATCGCAGCTCGAATTTGAGCAAATTTGGTACTCTTGAAAGCGACACTAGCGCACGATTGGAATCAAATTAGGTGGAACGTTTCTAAACTAAATGAATTCGACTCTCATCGATTAAGTCAAATATTTGCTACTCACGACGTGATTTTGACGTAGTTTAAAATAGTTAATGTTGCACAATTTCAAGAAGGCGTCTTTGTGGTGATCGAGTTCGATAACGTTATTAATTTAAAGTAAGAAAACATGGCATATTTGGTGAAAATAACAATGACGAACGCGAAAAATTCATTCTCGATTTTGTTCAAGAGTACCAAATATAAGTTTGGTGAGATTGAAATCGAATCCGATTCGAAATTAGAATTAATTTCAAGAGTAGGCCCACAGAAGTGAAACTTCTTTATCCTTTATCTCATTCTCTCGCCGGTTGAATCCTATACATTTACGTATTTGTGTCTCTATGGACTCTCGCTTTTTCGTTTCATCGAGTTTGAAATCACAACGATTCTAAAGAAGTTTCACTTCAAAAAAGAGAAACTCACCATTGCAGATCAACTAGGCCACCTCTCCTGGCGATGACAGCTTTCACTCTGTTAGCGAAGTCCACCGCCGTCTCCTCTGGCGCTCTGGTCATCGCCGGTAAGTACCAGACGTCGCAAACGATCGCCCAGGAAGTCATCATGTTCAATAAATAATGTAGCATACCATATCTGGAGCTGTTCCAGAATGCTTCACCGAATCGTGGGTCGTATCTAGATAGAGGGAGATAAATTAGTCAGATCGGTTGATATAGAGATTATTTCGAGATTTCTTTCTCTTGAAACAAAAAATATTCTGTGAAAATAGATAAAATTAAAAGAAAAAGAAATTTACTATTATTTTAAGATTCAAATCTTTGTAATTGGGTAAACCAATTTAATTTTGGACGTGACAACGTCTAATAAATCGATGAACGCTGGCTGCATTTTTTTTTTTTTTTTTGGTTGGGCTATGGTAAGCGCACGCGCGGTCCAGTCCGTCCGGGGCGATGAAAGGACGGCGCGCGGGCCCATAACCCACCCGTACTCACGTCACCTCGTTGTTGGGCCGACCACCGGAGCAGATGTGACTTGTCGTCAGTGGTCGGCCCGACGGAATACCCTTTCGGGTAACCTCACCTCTCGACGTCCTGGGACGTCGGTCGCCGTCGCGCGGTCAGCCTCTCCGCGGGTGACGGACAATTCCCCGGTCCGATTACCCGCGGCCTCGGCTAGTGTGCACTAGCTGCATGCACGAAAAAGCGTCCCGTTACGCTCATTGTCCCGTTATGCTGATTCAATTTTATTCATAAAAGTATGCAATCATTTCATCAATGTTTGTTATGACGTTGTCACGTTAAACTATCGTCCGTAAACCGACTTTACAGACAACCATGTTCTTTTTTGGAGTTGGAAATGTAAATTTCTTCATTGTTAATCACGTGAAACGATATATTGCCCATGACCACCCAAATATTGAAAACAGTTGTCCGAGATTTTGCACCACGCTGATCACAGTGAGTCGTAGCGTCATACTAGGCATTTATGATCCTCACACCAATTATTTGCGATTATTAGACAAGGATTTACGATCGTCATACAAAGTATTTACAATCATCATACCAAGTATTTACGATCGTCACACTAGGTTTCATAGAAGATATTTACGATTGCCGTACCGGATATTTACTATAGTCATACTTTATATTTACAATCGCCGTCACAGATAGTAACGATCGTCATACCAGGTATTTACGGTATTCATACCTGGTTTCCACGATGTTAATACGCGGTATTTACGACAATCATTCCAAGTATTTACGATTATCATTTCAGGTATTTACGATCGTCATACCATATGTATCGGTATTCTTACTCCGTCATTATATGATGCAAAGTTATAATAGAAAATATCACTTACTTGATAGCTACCGGGTATACTGTACCGCCTACTTCGAAGCTACCCTTCTTGAACTGCATCACAGACGTATTATTGATGCATGTGCCTTCAGGGAAGATCAGTATAGGTGGATTGTCTTGGACTGATATGTGCTCTTTTAACCTGGAATTGAGAAAATGGTATTATGTATATCTTTTCGTCTTTATATATATATTGCTTGTGTACGTGTGTATGTCACTAAACTCCTCCTAAACGGCTGGACTGATTTTGATAAAAATTTTTGTGTGTGTTCAAGAGGATTCGAGAATGGTTTAGATTCACAATTGGACCTAACCTAACGGGTTGCGCTTTCTTTGAATAGAACAACGTCTGTTGGGTCAGCTAGTATACATATATACAGAGTGTATCAGGTTATGGGGCAATGATGGTAGGAACCCATGAAAAAAATTTGAAGGAACAATATTAATTCGTTAATAAATTAGAGACATGTAAACTTTTCAATTTTGTCATCGCTTTTTCGTGTAAATCTGATTGAAATGTATAAAGTCAGTGATACTTAATCTGCAAAATATTCGTACTTTGTTAAATGTTCATTAGAAATTGAATAATCAATGATTACGTTCGCATAAGCAAGATAAACTTCGCTTTAAATCAGCTGATCGGCCTATGACCGTTGTCGAGCCGCTTTGTACCTACGCTATCATTGAAGCGTTTGCGCAATTTTAGGTGAATGAAATTATACTGTCGAACCTTTACATGGCTACATTTATCCTGTCTATACATGCCTACATAATACGTAACATTTAAGGCGTAGTCTCTTAGACACACATTTTGTAATCACTATAACTGTTATATTATATTGTTTTTTTGTGTAATATACATTCTAATTACGATCTATGATCGATAAATTACAACATACTCGAACAGTTGCCCCATAACCTGATACACCCTGTATATCATTCATTATAGTCTTAGCTCATACACGTCCCACTGCTGGGCTCGAGTCTCCTCCCCAATAGGAAGAAAATTGACCTACTATATCATGCTGGTCAGACAAGTTGGTATAGGGTTTTATTTCGCGTTTTCCTTCTCTTGCATAGACATTATCTACATATTATATACCTTAGTCCTCTTTTACGACACCCACGGGCAAGAGAGGTGATTGTATTCTTAATCCGTCACCATACGAAACACTTACCCCCATTTTGGACATAAAAAGACATCTAATAAGCTTCACAGGTAGGGATGTGAAAAAATTATCGATTTTTTATATTAGTCGATTATTTTTTTGAAATAATCGATTATCTAAATAATAAAAAACGATTTAAAACAAATCGAAATTTTTTAAATTATAATTAATCGATTATTTCAGTATTTGCTTTTTTGTTTAAATTTAAAATTTTCTATTATATAGAAAATAAATATCACTCAGATTTTCTAAAAAAAAATCATCACAACCCTGTCAGGAGGAAAACTTTAAAAAAGAACTACGAATAGTAAAAAAATCAATTATAAAAATAATCGAGGAATTAAAAATAATTAACGATTTTTTTGCAAATCGATTATTTATAACAAGTCCACCCCTCCAAGTGACATCCCTATTCACAGATAGACTAGAATCAATGTCTTACCGTCTCGCGACTGCGTGTCTATCCTTGACCTCTGACCGCTCAAACCAGATATGTGGAGATGCCCTGGCCAATGCTCTCTGAAGCAAACCCAGAAATCCATTGTGACGCTGACCAATCTGTAATTTATCACAAAACTTTATCAAATGACTATTCGAGACTTATCGTATTCAGATTATAAATACTCATAAATCTTCATACGTCCCACTGCTGGGCTCGACCCTCCTCCACAATAGGAGGAAAATTGACCTTACTATACCATTCTAGTCAGACAGGTTGGTATAGGGTTTTGTTTGGAGTTTGCCATCTCTTACATAGATGTTATATACGTAATATATCCCTTAGTCGTCTTTTACGACACCCACGAGTTCTTACTCCGTTACCACACGAAATAACAGCTTGATATAGTGAGCCTAAATATTTAGTAGCTGAATGACCGAGCTCAACATTTTTTTTTTTGTAACCTTAGATCTTTTTGCAAGCTCAGGTCTTTTTTAAAAACTCAGTTCTATTTTTTAAAACCTCAGATCAATTTTTTATAAGTTCAGCTCGTTTTTTTTGTAAGCTGAGCCCCCTCCCTTTTTTTTGTAAGCTCAGTTCTTTTGATTAGTAAATTATAAAGAAAAATATTAAACATTGAAAAAAAAAATATAGAAAATAATAAAAAAGGCAAAAAAGAAATAAAAATACCACATTGAACATATTCATTTTGGTATAGAATTTGTCTTCTATACTTTCCTTCCATCTTTTAACTTTTGAACATAAGGCTAGCACGGATTATATCAAAATTGCCTGGCAAGCGGTTTGATGATGGAAGTTGCTTAGTTATACGTTTTTATTTTACAATAATACTGGCCATTTACCTAGTAATATCTCTGCCGTTTTTCCTTGCGTACTTAAGCCCCTCTGTCGCCCCGGACGGAGTGGTGCGGAGGCGCGCCGACCACAGCCCACCCCAAAAAAAAAAAAAGCCGTTTTTCCTTGTAGTGACGAAGTAAGAATACAATTCACCAATCTTTTACCCATGGGTTCTTTTTTCTTTTTTATTGCAAACGGTAGCAAACGAGCAAAGAGTACACCTGATGGTAAGTGTTACTGCCGCTCATGGACCTTTGCAAGGCCGCCGCCTACCGCGAAGGAAGTGAAGGGACTGTGAATGCATGCAATATGGTTCGATGATACTAAAGGCATCAGAAAGTTTAGTTTCTGGTTCTCTTGCTCACCGAACGAAGTGGAGTAACAGATTGCTACTACTCTATTGTATATTTTCTGCTCAGTGTGGTATTACCCCGGACGGACCTGCCCGCGCCTGTAGACAGACAACTGTCAACAGTATGCTCCTATGCAAGAGAAGGAAAACTCGACATAAAAGCCTATAACCAGCATGATGAAGTGGGTCAATTTCTCTTCCACTGTGGAAGAGGCTCCAAGCCAACAATGATACAATAATTATATGGGCTGAGTTAATGATGATGATCTCAGCCATTTTATAGGACTTCCACTGTTAATAAAAGGGGTGATGACATATTTTAACCCATAATCACATGAATTCGTCAAATATCTTCATTTGAACTATTGAAAAATCAGAACTCTGAACTACCGCCTTTTTAAAAATATTTTTCTTTTTTTGGGTTCCGTACCCTAAAAAGGGAAAAATTACTAAGACTTCGCTGTCCATCCGTCCGTGTGTCTGCCACCAGGCTGTATCTCAAGAACCGTGATAGCTAGACAGTTGAATGTTTTACAAATTATGTATTTCTGTTGTCGCTATAACAACAAATACTAAAAATAAAATAAATATTTAAGGGGGCCTCCCATACAACAAACGCAACTTTTTAAAGATAATGGTACGGCACCCTTTGTGCGCGACTCCGACTCGCACTTAGTCGGTTTTTTTAGAATGACAACACCCTGCACTAAGGAAATAAACCTTGTATTGTTGTGTGACTTTACAAACATATAATTAACTGACACAACATTACATACAGACACATAACAACTATTTGTGGATCACACAAAATGTTGTCTTGGGATTCGAACCCACGACACTGGCACTTTAGGTCGGTATCTTAACCATAACGCAACCTGTGCAGCCATCATTTTTAAAAATAATTGTTTTTCATACCTGTTTTAAATTGAGACTTCTGGTCAGGTAGTCCATAGTCTAACCACTGCTTCTATGTATATATAAATACTTGTTGGCCTATAGCTCTATAGTATATATAAACACTTTACATGCTTTAGACCTCAACATAAGCGCACACTCATGCAAAAATTATTGAACCATGATATTTTAATGCAAATAAAACCCATATGTACCATAATTAAAAAATAATATATATAATAATACCAAATGTCTGTAATTATATACTTAGGATATTAAGTTTTCTCAAAATTTTACCCACATTTGGGGCGAATACAAACATTTTTTGGGCTTTCCGTAAAAATGAGGGTAATTTTTAAAAGTAGGATATTTTTGCCACAAAAAAAATATTGTCACTAAAACTTGAGGGTGTATTAGTTATTATACATACGCCCAAAATAAGGGAAAATTCTCTTAATAACAGAGTATACCGAGATTTCTCATAAAACACTATAATTATAAACAAAGATATTTAAATTAATTAAAATATACATATATTAAAATTAGCTTTGTTTTTAAGGCTTAATCTTTGTCAAATAACCTTGTAGTGATGAAAAAATTAACTATTGTATATTTATATTCTAAATTATTCTTGATTTGACGAAAAGAAAAAATACAACGAATATATAAATATCGTCTATATACACATAGAAAGCAAAGAAAAAAATATAAATTTTTGAAAAATTACCCTAATTTTTGAAAATTACTCTCACTAAAAAAATTCAATTTTAGTATGAAAAATCGCGTAAATTTTTCTAATTACCAAAGGAAAATTTCTCATATAAAAAAATAAGACACTCACCAATGAATAACAGTTGTCGCACATTAAAACGAGCGCATCGATCGGACTCGTATGATTCGCAACGCATATACCACGTTTAGGTTTATTGTGCGTATCGTGGTATGTTATAACAGCAGATATGCACCTCGATAGGAAGTTAAAACACATCAGCGACATAACATAATTTACGTGTTGCTTCGTCTTCCCCTCTGGCAGGAAACCCACGCATGCCGTGCAGACAATTAACCACCATACCTATAGCAATGATGATGGTAATGAAATCATGATAGGACAAAACGATTTATCGATAAATAAGTATCTTATTGCAATTTTAGTGTTAGTGTTAGGGTTGCCAACCATACTTTATAAAAAAGTATCCTACTTTATACTTTTGCATACCAACAAAGTATGTAAAAATACTTTATTTTCCGACCTTTACTGTGATGCGTAAAACAAAACAATAGGTACTTAACTATTTAATGGTACACATAAGTGATAACGGATGATGGAAAGGAGTTATAATTATTGAACGAAACCTTAGATGTCAGATGTGGTGTGAATCAGACTTTATATGTGCTCAAAGCGCACAAAAATATATTTTTTCCTATCCAAACCATTATGTACGTTTTTTTTTTGTCAAAAAAGTTGGCATCCCTAGTTAGTGTATGAATTAAAATGCAATAAAATTACATATTATTGATTGGTGAACTTACAGCTGTGTAATTATGATAAACAAATATAAAAACTCCGAAATGGGATTCAAAAAACCAAAAAAAAAAAAAAAATCACCAATCAAAAACTTTTGATATCGATAAATCGTATTTATTACCCCTGGTAAAAAAAAAAAACGACATTACATTTAAAATATTACAATCACATAAAACATACACGAATGAGGGTTAAAACACAGCATGAAACGTCCTGTAACATACATTCAGGCATATTTATCCCGGAACTATCGTTACATACCATTTATGAAACAGAAACAATACTACCTAAATTTTACATTCACAATTCCCGACAAAAAATATTCCATGATTGCAGATGGTAAGTATATAATACTATATATCAAATTTCCCAACAGTTAAATCCCAAAAATCCATGTAGCAAAGGCCCATTTTTTAAAAATTAAATACCATTGCGTAACAGGTATTGTTGCTAAGTATCGCCACATCAATAACACTCGTGTGATTCGCAACACAGAAGCCATTAGTCTTCGGAGAATATTCTTCATCATGGAACCTTGCCACAAGAGATATACTCCTGACGAGGATACGGAATGACATCATATACGAGAACCGGCCCAACTTTCGACGGATACCATCGAATGGTATCATGCTCAGCAACCAGGTGTTAAACAGCATGACGATGACCTAGGATTGACTAGCGTATGAGAATATTTCTAACAGGTTCAGAATTCAGATTTTTGTTGCCTATGGCAAGTAAGGGGTGACGAAGTCGCCCAATTTATTTATATGGTAAATACTTTTTTATTAATATTAACAAATTTTCCTTCATTGAATATATTTTGATGATTATTGATTATTTAAAT
This sequence comes from Lymantria dispar, assembly GCA_032191425.1. NCBI lineage: Eukaryota > Metazoa > Arthropoda > Insecta > Lepidoptera > Erebidae > Lymantria > Lymantria dispar. Next base: position 11,516,336 of record CM063471.1, read on the forward strand.
ACCTTTTTTTATTTATTTGATAACTAAAACTGGAAAATTATATAACGCTATTGTATAATAGCGTTATAATTTTTAATTAAACATTTTTTTAATACTCATTATCCAAATCTGTTTTTTGTTTTAATTTACCCCGTTCATTTTGTTGTTTATGCCAATAGACTGAAGTTATATTAAAAAAGCTTAGTTTTTTTTTATAAGCATTAATCAACAAAAGGTAATAAAAAATATTACAGCGATTTAAAAATTAATTGTACAAACCTTTAAAATTTAATAATAAATAAAATTATTTTTACAGGAGAACCTTCAGCTAAAAACAAAAATAAACGCTGAGCGATGTTCGAAACGTCAAACAAATAATTAAAATGGTATACAGACACGACAAAATACGTGAAAAATAGCTAACTAACAAAAGTCACTGCATAAAACTGAATAAAATTTATTGCAATGGGGTAATACCTTGTTTAATTCTCATCCCAACATCCGTTAGTCCATCAACAATGACTGTTTTTGACATAAGGCCTGCCCAAATAGATTAATGTTCCCAGTTGAGAGTGCTATCCATTTTCCTGGTGATCTCTTATACCAGTTTTACGCTGCCCGTGGTAAAGTAACGGTGAATGAGTTTTCTTATGAGAAATATTTTCTATGTTTCTCATAAGAACTAACATTGTACAATATGTACTATGTACTAAAAATCGAAAAATTGATAATATAGATTTGCTGATTTTTTTGTAAATTACCCAATTTTTTTAGACATTCCACGACTCCCATCGGCAAGTGACTGTTTTTTTGTAAGTTACCCATTATTTTATGTCGTCCCACGACTCCCACAGTCAAGTAAGTGATTTTTTGTAAGTTACCTAATTTTATTACTGAAGTAATAAAACGTAATAAAAAACACAAGCATGTAAGGGGTAGCAACACACCCCTAACTCGTCACCATACGGGGAATTAAAAAGGGGAACTTTTAAAAAATAATCTAATACATAATAATACTCACCCCTATGACAAATATCATGATCCTAAGCGGCAGCAGGAACATGTATCTGACAACGAAACCCATAGCCCATATGATGGTCAGCCTCCAAGTTAGAAATTCGTACTGTCTGCAAAAAAAAATAATAAAATGAATCTTTTTTTCTATCTTTAAAATTCTGACCCGCAACATTGATATGCCAAAAAAAAGCAATAAAGGGGACTTACGACAGAAGTGAAAACTGAAAGCTATGAACATAGTTGCTATTTTTGGATCTTCATCAATCGATCCATCAATCATTGAACAATCACTCAATCAATTCATTTATCTGTCAATTTGTGATTTACAAAAAAATTCGCATGGAGGTGTATACACAGTATACAAGGAAGCGTGCGGTGACGATGACGCGTGTTTCACCACGCTGATTGGTCACCTAACGATGACGCGAGTGCCATGATTATTGTTCGCACAAGAAAGTGATTAATGTGTCTAAAGATTTCACTTCAAAAATCGAGGGGAAAAATCCTTAACAGAATGCTGGTCGCGTAAAGTGTCTGAATACAGAAGAAGTGGCAGTCGTTTTAATGTGTTAAGCCACTGTACAGAAGTGGCTTAACACATTAAAACGTTGGCCTGATTTTTCAGTTTTTCCATTTGGGCTATGGGGGACACCATGTAGCCGGCACACAATTGTTCCGTTGGAGCCGCGATGTACACCATGTGACCGCGAACCAGAGGCGACTTTAAGCAAAATAAGGTCACAAATTACTTTACTTCGGTGTTCACTACGTGATTAATTACATTTTAAAGCCCTTAAAGCAATAAAAAATTATTATTAAAATTTTAGAAACAATCGATTTTATGCTGACTCTATTTACTAGTGAGGCCCATATGGTGACCCCCATGACGTTCAACGTGTTAAGCTCTTCTATTCACGAACTTGAATACAATAGTGTTTGATGTAATAAGAAATATCACCCCGTAATTCGAAAGTTTCAATTCCATCGTGTGTCTTTACGACATACTTAAATCTATTTTTTTTTTCATATAGTTATCATCCCGCTTTGTTACATCTACCGCAAGGTGCCTCTTAGGATAGGATCTACCACACGAAATCAATTTATTTAAAGGCACCAATGAATAATATTTAAATCGCGTAAAACTTTAAATCATTCTCCGTGTGGTGACAGAGTAAGAATACAATTCACCATCCCCTTTATAATGCCTTAGTTGTCGCTGACCAGCAAGGTATAGTAGGTCAATTTCCCTCCAGCTGTGAAGGAGGCTCGAGCTCAGCAGTGAGACTTATATGAGCTGTGGTGAAATTACAACCAGACTCGATAACAATTATCTATAGATCCTACAAAGTATTCTGCATGACAATACAGAAAATCCACGACGAGGTTACCATTCAATACAGCATCTGTACCGTTAAAAATTGGAAGTATTATACTGTTATCAATGGATTGTAATGTGTAGTAGTCGATTGGCAATAGACCGTAATATGTAGTAGCCAATTGGGAATAGATCGTAATATGTAGTAGCTAATTGGCAATAGATCGTAATATGTAGTAGCCAATTGGCAATAGATCGTAATATGTAGTAGCCAATCGGCAATAGATAGAAATATGCAGCAAGCGATTGGCAATGCAACATAATATGTAGTAACCGATTAGCAATAAATCGTAATATGTAGCAACCGATAAGCAATAGTTTATAATATGTAGTAGTCGATTAGCAATAAATTGTAATATATATTAATCGATTGACAATGGATCATGATATATAGTTACCGATTGGCAATGGATCATAATATGTAGTAACCAATGGGCAATTGATCATTATGTGTAGTAACCGATTGGTAATAAATCATAATATCTAATAATCGATTGGTAATTTACCATAAAATGTAGTAGCCGATTGCCAAAATAAAAAGGTACACTGTCTACTACTTCTTCTTAAGCTTGTTGTTGAAAAAGATTTTAATTCTATTTTGAAGTGTGCATTGATAATTAATAAGCATGTCTTTCGTTGTGTAGATTTGGAATGTGACGGGATCAGAGTCGTATTGATAGGTGAATGAGAAGTATGGATGTGGAAGCTTATACATGTGAAGGAATGACAGGTGAGAGCCGACACGTAAGAGAGGACAGGTGAGAGAGGTCAAGGGACTGAGATCAATACAAAATTTATTTAAGTACTAACTTCTCATTATTCCCATGAATTCTGCAAAAAAGTATCTATAAGTAACTTAACAGAGAAAAAAATGTGGTATACGTATTATTTATACATCAGATAGGCCACTCCATGAAGGAGAGGACTTCAAAACAGAAGTTTTATGGGTTTAAACGGCTTCTATGTAAATCACCATCGCCTCATTAGCCCGTGGGTATCGTAAAACACGGTTAAGGGATATAATATGGTAACATCTATGCAAGAGAAAGAAATTCGAATTAAAATGCTATACCAATCCATCTAATCAGCTTGGCATAGTATGTCAGTTGCTCTACCAATATGGAGGAGGTTTCAGTCCATCAGTGTGACGTACATGATCTCAAATGATGATTAACTTAAAATATACCTGTTGGTTCTCGTGAGAAGGTTCCAACTCCTCAACTCTTCAGCCTCAAAGACTGAAGTGACTTGATCCTCGATAATGGACTCCATGCCAGCTTTGACGAGGTCCAAGCAATGGGACAGGTGGAAGTCTACTTTGTTCTGAAACCAAAATCGTATTTCAAGTTTTTTTTTTCAAAGTTATTAAATAGAAAATTTCTGTGTGGTGGCGAAGTAAGAATACAATTCGCCACTCCCTATCTTGCCCGTGGATGTTGTAAGAGACGACTAAGAAATATAATATGCACATAACATCTGTGCAAGAGAAGGGAGACTCAAAACAAAACCCTATACCAACATGTCTGCCGACCACTGACGACAAGTCACATTTGCTCCGGTGGTCGGCCCAACAACGAGGTGACCTGGGGACGGGTAGGTTATGGGCCCACGCGCCGTCCTTTCATCGCCCCGGACGGACTGGACCGCGCGTGCGCTTACCATAGGCCACCCATAAAAAAGGTAAAAAAAAAATACCAACATGTCTGACCAGCATGGTATAATAGGTCGAATTCCCTCCCATTATGGAGGAGGCCCGAGCCCAACAGTGGGACGTATGTGGGCTACGATGATTAAATAGAAAACTTGGAGTGTTGGAGTTGGAGTGGTGGCTATATATAATTTAATATGGCAGTAAGATTATTATTTCTTTTTTTTGTATTGCCACGTGATAGGACCAATTATAGTGCTAGAAGCACACTGACCACAGTCACGTCGGTTCGTCCCGTGTAGTACCACACTGAGCTGAATATACAGGGTGTATCAGGTTATGGGGCAACTGGTCAAAAGGGAGCTAGGCAATGGTGGTAGGAACCCATGATAAAAATTTGAACGAAAAATATCGATTCGTTAAGGAATTAGAGACATGTTAAGTTTTCAATTTTGTTATCTCTTTTTCGTGTAAATCTGATTGAAATGTATAAAGTCAATGATACTTAATACGCAACATAATCATACTTTGTTAAATGTTCATTAGAAATTGAATAAATCAATGATTATATTCACATAGGCAAGACAAACTTCGCTTTAAAATAGCTGATCGGCCTATGACCGTTGAGCGCTCGCCGTTGTACCAACGATGTGATGATGTCAATGACATCATTGAAACGTTTGCGCAATTCTAGGTATGAATTAATGAAATTATACTGTCGAAGCTTTACATGCCTACATGTATTCTGTCTGTACATACCTACATAAAACTTAACATTTAAGGGATAGACTCTCAGACACATTTTTTTGAAATCACTATATCTTTTATGTTATTTTGTTTTTTGTGTAATGTACATTCTAATTACAATCTATGACCGTTAAACTACAACATACTCGAACAGTTGCCCCATAACCTGATACACCCTGTATACAACAGAGTAGTAGTAATATGTTACTGCAATATTTTCAGTGAGAGAAAGAGAAAGGGAACCACAATTTTCTGTAGATGTTTGCGTGTGGGTGGGTTTTGGTGATGTCTTTAATATCACCAAACCTCAATGCACGCATTCAAACTCCCGTCACTTTCTTCACGGTAATCAGCGACTTAGCAAAGGTCCGTGAGGGGCAGGATCACTTACCATCGAGTGTGCTTTTTACCCGCTTGCCACCAACAACAATAAGTAAAAATAAAACAAAGCGGAAATGTTAATCATTTCAAGTTTTTGCATTTAACCTTCAAATTATTGAGATTCCACTAAAAGGCAAGTAAAAATGAATACTACTTCCTTTTATTTTTCCGCTGAGCAAATTGTTGTGTCCAAAGGGCCCCGCGTGATCAAAGGCCGCTGTGAGATCAAATTCTTATGTGCCCCTTATACCCGTCATAGCCGAAGACAGCCAAAAAGGTTTAATACTCACTTCTCCCTTCGCCTGCTCGGTCCGATGTCCATTCTGAACCCTCTCCTGGCTGGAACTCCTCTTGTAATTCAATTCTGGTGACGGACCGAGGATTTCGTGCCTTTCTATGACAGTCATTTTTGTGCCTGAAACATTTTTTAATTATAATTAATGCGTGGCTTTTATACATTCAAGCAAAAATAGCTCTATACATCTAAGTGAAATTTGGTACAGTGATAGATTATAGTATAAAGGTGTACCAGGTAACTTTTTACCACCTGCAGGAGCACACTTTTGACAGTTGTTTGTCTACAGCCGCGGGCCGGTCCGTTCGGGATAGTACCACACTGAGCAGAAAATCAACGTCCGAGTAATAGCAATTTGTTATTGCGCTTCGTTTGGTGAGCGAGAAAGACGTAAGCTAGGGATGTGAGTTGGAGGGTAAATAATCGATTTTTTGTTCTTTAAAATAAATCGATTTTTTAAATAATCGATTTTATGTTCTTTAAAATAAATCGATTATAAAATAATCGATTATTTAAAAATAAAATAATCGATTATACAATAATCGATTTTTTCTCACAACAGGATTATAATGACCTTTTTTTTAGGAAATACTGAGCTTTATTTTCTAATATAGTATGAAACAATCGTGACCTTTTTTTTTAAGAAATCTGGCAGTGAATAATCGATTAATTTCGATCGAATTTTGAATAATAAAAATCGATTAATAATCGATTTTTATTATTTTGATAATCGATTGTAAAAATCGATTATTAATCGATTGTAAAAATCGATTATTAATCGATTTTTTTTTGATAACCGATTATTATAAAAATCGATTATTTTTTCACATCCCTAACGTAAGCCCAACTTTCTAAAGGTGTGTGCGTGTGTTGGGTTTTAATGATGCCTTTAGTATCACCGAAACTCATCGCACGCATTCACAGTACCTTCGCTCATTTCGCGGTAGGCAGCAGCCTAGCAAAGGTCCATGAGCGGCAGCAAAATAATAATGATAAAGACTTACTGCTGTGTGGTAGCGGCTTCGAATACTACCAACCCTTGCTTTGCTCGTGGGTGTCGTAAAAGACGACTAAGAGCCCTAGATTGGCCCGGACCAACTCCATCTGGTACCATTTGGGTCAACGATTACATTCCCAAGGAGGGTTGACGTCAGGCAGGCGGCCGGTCATAAAAGTCATTGCCGAAACTTTTTGTAATATGTCAAAACAGATGACATATTGCGTCGACCCCAAGTAATTGGGATAAGAGCAAGATGATGATGATGAATGATAAAGACTTAGCTCACGAGATTATCGACATGTGGGATGTGGACACGACAATCGTTGTACCGATAGTCCTTTCGACCAATGTGATAATAGCCAAGAGCCTCGATCAACATCTAAAGAGGCTCGTGTTAGGTAGTTGGATTGCGGGTCTGATGCAAAAGGCGGTGTTACTGGACACGGCGCGCATCATGAGGAAGTTCCTCTCTTTGTAGCCCTAACCACCGACGACTTGGTTCTTGTATTCGCTGTGGCCCAATACGCTTTTTATATTTTTAAACATTTTATTTTTTATATCATACTAGCAGACCCGGCCACGCGTTGCTATGGCTAATGTTTTTGTTATATTACATTTTATTAAACTATTTAAGTGGAACTGTAGGAGAACATCTATCATGGAGGTTGTCATATTTTTTTACAAATGGCATCTATGTTAAAAATTAAGTTAAAATCGTAGATGACACGTTTGTAGGTTTGACATAGCAGCGCCATCTATTAATTAATTACTCAATCCAGTCAACAGATATCGCTATCTGTTAAAATCGTTTGGAGTTAACAGATAATTGTGAATGTCAAATAATGGGTAGGTATATATAGGTAATACAAATAATTTGCAATAAAATAATATTGCGACTATAAATTAAGATGTAAGCTATCCTATCTTTCAAGTTGGATCAAACTGCACACGGTGTGCAAAGGACAATGGGCATTGCGGCCCATGAGCGGCCATCAATGAAACTAGTGTCATTTGAAAGGGGAGATCTTTGACAACAAATATTGTTCAAGGAGTACTATGAAATACCGTTTGGGAAAAAAAATATAGTTAAAATACTATTATTAAAATACTATTATTAAAATACTATTTTTTTTTCATTATTATTTATGTATCCTAATATTCAATACTTTTTCTATTAGAGGTCTAAGAACCTTTGTTAAAATCGGTCTCGCCATGTTTCATGCGTCAACCAATCAGCGACGAGCGCCGCTCGCACTCGGCGACTCGGCGATTACCGTTATGCTCGAGCGCACAGCGCAGTCCATCGTTGACATTTGTTTCGTTGAGTACTGTGCGATTATTATTGTTTGACAATTTCTTTTGACTCTGGCTTGCATATCGGACTTGTTAATATCTATCTTGGTGACTTGTGCTCGTTTTTTTGGACTTTTTTTAAGCAGATTCCTATAACAATGGCAGATAATCGCCAAGTGTGTATTTTATGTAATCGATCCGTGGTAAACAGAAGAAGATACGAAATAACCCGTGCTCGGTTTGAAGAACATCCCGCTGTAGGCCAATATATCTTTGAAGCTCTTACCTCTGAACATCAGGTAAGTACATCAAACGAAATCATTATTTCTTAATTGTCACGTCAACAATATAGTACTGTTGAACTTGAGGTGGTCACAGTGGTTTTAACTCTCGCGCATTGAGATTACATTTCGCTGTAAGTAGTAAGTAAACTGTTACCGACGCGGCGACGTTGTCGTTCCGTTTGATCCACGGGGCGAGAACGGGATAGAAGTATCGGTATTTACGTATGAGTAAGCGAGATAATTAATACTGCTTAGGCAATCGAGTAAAATATTTTTCTTTATATTTCGCTTTGTTTGAACAGCGTTCAATGAAAATAACTAAGCGTTTTAACTAATTGTAATACTCTCATTTTCAGATACAATACAATGGTCAGGAGTACATTTGTCGACCATGCTGGCAACGGGCAGAAAGAGCTGCGCAGCCAAGAGAAGACCGTCCACACGAATGTGTATTACATATTGAAGAATATTCAAGACTCCCTAATACAGCAACGCGTTGTATGTATGAAAACTGCAGACGAACGGATCTCCGAGGGATTCCGGATAACATTAAAGTGACATTCTTGATTCATTTTAATTTTTATATTCCAAATAGTGCAAGAGTTTGCGATCATCATTTGGTATCCAATGATTGGGATCAAATAATTGACAGCCCTAACTTGCTCCACGACTTCAATGCCACACATTTTGTGCATATCATGAGCCTCATGAAAATCGCGGTGCTTCGAGGATCTATACTAGATTTTGATAATATAGATGACATGGACCCAAATGAAGTATACATCCGATTAGGCGTTAGTCGAGACCAATTTATGAATATTTTGGAACAAACTCCTTCATTGTCGAACGTATCAACACGCCCGAAAACATCTTTGGCATGCTACTTAATGAAACTGCGAAGCGGTGAAGCAAATGAAAGGCTGGCGACGCTTTTTAATATGAGTCGTAGAACCCTAGAACGACATTTAACGTTCGCCAGAGACTCTCTTTTACTGGACTTCGTTCCCCGGCATCTTGGTTATAATCATCTCAATAGAATTGATGTAGCTAACCGAAACCTACAAGTTCCAAGTGCAATTTTTGGAAATGCAAATGCCTTAAACAGAAAGGCAATTGTGATAGCAGACGCCACTAATATATATATACAAAAGTCCGCAAACTATTTATTCCAAAAGCGATCATATAGTCTACACAAATACACGAATTTGTTGAAACCGTTTTTAATAGTGTGCTGCGATGGCCACATTTTAGATGCCTTTGGGCCATATTCAGCCATAGAATCAGATGCACAAATAATGAAAAATATGATTGACGACGAAGGAAATCCTTTCCATGGAGATGTGTTCATCTTAGACCGTGGGTTTCGCGACGTAATCGACGACTTACATGCCTATGGTTATGAAGCTCACTTACCGAAAACAAAAAATCGAGACGAAGATCAATTGACGACAGAACAAGCGAATAAGTCTAGGTTGGTTACTATGTGCCGCTGGGTTGTTGAAGTTATAAATGGTTGGTTCAAACGCGATTTTAAACTATTCCGACAAGACTTTTTCAATCGTGCTTTGCCTCATATGATGACAGATTTTAGAATAGGTGCTGCATTATTGAATACTTGCAGAGAACCATTGTCAGATAACGTTCACGCTGAAACATTTATAGAAGTTATAAACCAAAGAGTGAACCAACCAAATAACCTAGCAGAGTATGTCCTAGCCAACAACCTTAATCGTAGACGGGCTAGTTTCGATAGCATTACAGGAAACCAACCTAACATAAGTGATTTTCCTTTGCTGACTGAGGACGATTTAACCATTTTTGCACTTGGTACATACCAAGTGAAGCTAGCCCGCAGCTATTATGCGGAGCATGTGCGACAAGGTCTCTATAATATAGAAACGTATAGGGACCCCGATGTTACAGGCCTAGGCAGGTGCGGCATCACAGCAACAAATGTTTGGCTGCTAAGATGTCGAATACAATCTAGACATACTAGGTCAAAAATATATTATTCGTACATTATAGTAGATAGAGAGAAAAGCGGCAGAGAAGCCATAGAAAACTACTATTGCAGTTGTCTAAGCGGTAAGCGCACTCTTGGTTGCTGTGCCCACATTATGTGTGTAGTGTGGTATTTAGGGTGGGCGAGAAACCAAGAGGAAGATATCCGTTTACCAGCTCATTTTTTAAACGATATTATTGTAGACGACAATTGAATCCCATCATTTTCTTTTTTTAAAGGAATACTAGCATTATATACGAGCATTGTATATGTGTCTGTCAATAAATCGATGTATTTAATAACCAATTAACCTTTAGTTTTATTTAATCCATCATTATCTTATACTTAGACATGCATTACGTTTTATCATTTACGTACTTTCGGTTTAATTAATTAGATTTTTTTATATGATCAACGCTTTATAACTTTTTATCTAAACAAGTTGCCGAAATAATTTTTTGCAGTCTTAATATATACATAATTGTCGACTAAAAATATAAAGGACAGATGTGGCCGCCGATGGGACAAGCGCCATACATTTTTGCCCATTGTCCTTTGATTAAAATCGGTTAAGTAGTTTAGGAGTTCATCGCGGACAAACAACGTGACACGTAATTTATATATATTAATATTTAAAAATGTATTAGGCAGTTTTTAAGTTGAATAAATGTAATAATGATAATAATAAATAATATTAATGAATTTATAAAGGATATGCTTTTATATGATGAGTTCGCTTTTTAATTTTTGTGTTATTATATCCTTTAGTCGTCTTTTACGACATCCACGTGCAAGATAAATAATAATAATAATAATAAATAATTTATTTGATAACGATTACAATATACATAGCAATGTTTACAACGATTCCCGAACTAGGCTAGTGCCTGTATCTCGGAAGCCAGAGTTGTGAGTATACAAGTTTTTAAAAGTTAATGAAACATATTTAAAGATACAAAAAGAGAAAAAAAGAAAATAAAATTTAGTAATGAATGTTCAGTAATTTTGCCAATGTTATGACTTGATCAACTGCGTGATTGAGTGTGTTTGTGTGTGTGCTATAGGGTGTGTGTGCGCGTGTGTATTTGCGTGTGTTTGTGTGTGTATGTGTGTGTGTGTGTATATGTGCGAATGTTTCTGAGTGGGGGTGCATGCGTCTGTGTCATTACTTACTAACATTAGTGATCATTTCAGTGGAAGCGTATGAGAGTGAGAGTAACCATTTCTTTACAGTATTTTTGCAGGTGAAGTAAGAGAGATCTTTAAGGTTACAGTGTTTAAGGACAGCGTTGTAAATGTGTGGATGTAAGAAGAATGGGCATCGCCTCGCAAGAAGTGAGTCTGCTCGCGGACAGGGAATCCTATATATTCTCCTCCGAATCGTCCTCTGGTAGTCAGAGCGGCTTTTCACGCATTTATGGGCAAGGAGGGTGGCTTTTAGAATAAATATCTGTCTGACCCGTAGGACCGACGACTCTTGGTAAAGGAGATCAGTTGAGTATCTGTAAGATTTTTTTAGCATTACTTTAAGCACAGCCCTCTGTGCTCTTTCTAGTTCCATAAGGACAGATTTCGCAGCGCCGCCCCATAAAGCAATGCCGTATTGTAGAGTTGACTGGCATAGCGCGAAGTAGACGGTACGCAGTGTTGATGGAGGTGTACAGTCTCTCAGTGCTTTGACCACCTGAATGAGTTTCCTGGTACGGTTGGCGAGTAGGCGTATATGTGTTTTGAAGGATAAATTACTGTCGACTGTGATGCCAAGGTATTTTATACAATCTGTTTGGTCTACGATCGAACAGTTGCAACTTTTGTTAGGGACGTTGTTCTTTGGGCAAGTGTGGTATTTGAGGAGGAGGTGTTGTGGTGGTTTAGATTTGGAGGTTTTGTGGAAGTTAATAATTTTGGTTTTATTTAAATTTAGAGTTAGTAGATTTTTATTTAGGGTTTCTGAGTCCAATCTCCGCGTAGTGATAGACCTTTTCCCAGGCTTTGGCGTGGAAGATAATCACTGTATTATCGGCGTAAGATATAATTTGGCCATTGGTAAGGGGGAGGTGCAACAAATCATTAATGTACAGATTGAATAAGGTCGGGCCGAGTATGCTTCCCTGTGGAACAGACAAGACACAAGATATGTTGAATTGTATTCTTACTCCGTCGCCACACGGACAAAATCTATAAATAAATAAATATTTGTCTATTACAAAGCAATGTCGTTTGTTCTCTATATTGAATAATGATAAGGCAAATGATATGTTCAATGTCGAATGCAAATACTTAAGTTTTAAGGAAACACGTAGGAACAATGTCATCCACTTCATAAATATATTTAATCCATACTAATATTATAAATGCGAAAGTAAGGATGTTTGTTTGTTTGTTTGTAACGCTTTCACGCTTAAACCACCAAACCGATTTCAAAAATTCTTTCACCAATGGAAAGCTATAATAAGGGAGTAACATAGGCTATATTTTATCCCGGTATTCCCACAGGAACGGGAACTACGCGGGTTTAAGCGACTGAAACCGAAGCGAAGCGAGGGCGGGTTACTAGTATGCAATAAACTTCTAATCAATACAAATAAATAAAATTGAAATTTGTAATGTCAAAATACTGAGCTTTTTTTATGCTCTCACGATTCTTTGCACGACACTTACGCCCAAAATACAGTTTAAAATTTATTGTCTGTCCGTTTGCTTGTGGTAATCTTCAAAACGGCTGGACCGATTTTGACAATATTTTACTACCTATAGCTGCCTACATAAGGAGTACTCAGGCTATATTTTATCACGCTAGTCCTACGGAAACGAATTTTCATAATATTTGTAAGTCTAAAAAAAATATTTTGAAAATAGCGAATGAGACATTTTCAATATGTTGCCACAGCTCATATACATATATCTCACTGTTGGGATCGAGCCTGTTCCAAAATAGGAGGGAAATTGAGCTTAATATACAATGCTGGTCAGACATGTTGGTATAGGGCAGTGAAGGGCAAAGTACGGAATACGTTTTTCTATAATTCTGGCCCTCCTCTAGAATTTCTTAAACTTTGTGGCCCGCCATTAAAAAAGTTTGCCCACCCCTGGTATAGGGTTTTATTTTGAGTTTTCCTTCTCTTGCACAGATGTTATGTGCATATTATATCCCTCAGTCGTCTTTTACTACATCCACGTGCAAGATAGGGAGTGGGGAATTGTATTCTTACTGCGTCACCGAAATATTTTGAGTTTACATATTTGTCCCTATCGTGACGGCCGACTAAGGGATATAATATGCATATAACATTTATGCAAGAGATGATAAAAATAAGAACTACCACCAATACATTACACCAATACCCCTGATCATCTTAGGAGGAACCAACACCTTAGTAAGTCAACGAGAATGCCAATCAGAACGGTCCTGTGCCCCTCGCATCCAACAGTTCCCTGATGTTGTCTGTCAGTCTACCTAGTAAAGAGTATAACTGTTTTAAGAACTCCTAATAGACATAGGTGTGCGAATGAGAAAAGGCTCTACAAAGCCAAAATTAAGCGTATGTCTCTTTCTAATGTTCGATGTACATGCCGGGTACTTCTAGGGATGCAAACGATACATGGATGTTTCTGAAACATAGATGTTTCAATAAAAATAAATCATTATTGTAAAACATCGATGCATCGATGTTATTTTATACGATGTTTTGCCTGCATGATCTAAAATGTATGGTACTTTTAGCAGAGCCTGCAAAAAAAAGTCTTCACATCACGCAAGTCTTACTCGATAATGCCAAATTTATATAAATTAAATTATTTTAAAATATATTATTATATTTTTTAAATTGAGATAGATGCATCACAAGCCGAATGCTTAAGTCAATCGTGGCTACGGTTGCCAACCATACTTTGGTAATTATACTTTATACTTTTGCATAATAATAAAGTATGTGAAAATAGTTTATTTTCCAACTTTTACTGTAATGCGTAAAACAAAACACTCATTATGGGTACTTAACTATTTAACGGTACATATAAGTGAAAACGGACGATGGAAAACATTAAAAATTTGGAAAATACGACGAAATAATTTTCTCTTTCAAATACTTTACTTTTTCCCTATCCAAACCATTTTATACGTTTTCTTTAATAGGCTTCTTGTTAAAAAAAGTTGGCAACCCTTATCGTGCCTCTCTATCGTTTGTATCGCGTTCTCGCTTCCACGCGCGGCATACGCGGAACGTGACAAAGCGTCACGCTTTTTCATGCGTGCAGCCGGCGTTGATCGGTTTATAAGGCGTTATCACGTCAAAAAACTCACCATTTATGCTTCCATTCTCTTTAATAATAGCTGATGGTGGCTTATCATCAGGTATCGGTGGGTCTTCTTCCTCATCGGAACTGTCCCGTCGAGCCACCTTCTCAGCGACTTCGATATGTTGTCGCCCATACTAGAACAAAATATATCAATTAGATAAATTTTAATTATCATCATTTCAGCTCATATACGTCCCACTGCTGGGCTCGAGCATCCTCCACAATAGGAGAGAAATTGACCTTACCATACCATACTGGTCAGATATGTTGGTATAAGGTTATATTTCGTGTCTTACATCTCTCGCGTAAATTTTATATGCATACTAGCAGACCCGGCCACGCGTTGCTGTGGCTAATGTTTTTGTTATATTACATTTTATTAAACTATTTAAGTGGAACTGTAGGAGAACATCTGTCATAGAGGTCGTCATATTTTTTTACAAATGGCATCTATGTAAAGAAGCAAGTTAAAATCGTAAATGCCACGTTTGTAGGTTTCACATAGCAGCGCCATCTATTAATTAATTACTCAATCCAGTCAACAGATATCGCCATCTATTAAAGTCGTTTGGAGTTAACCAGGGTTGGGCTGATTAAAATCACGTGATTAAAATCACGATTAAAATCATGATTTAAATCGCTTGATTTTTAAAATTAAAATCATGATTTAAATCATTTTTTTTTCCTTTTTATTCAGAACCAGATAACAACATAACATAAAAGTTTTCTCAAAAATCAAAAGAAGTATCTGCTTTTAGCAAAAACAACAAAAAAGAAGTACATAATTCCAAATTCTTAAACTAAACGTAACACCTAAATTTTATTACCGTATATTTTCAGTCTATTCATTTTCGTTATACAATTTAAACAAAAACACGAGTATTCCTCCTTTTTCTATGCCTAATCTGCTTCTAATATTCGAGTGTACAAGACCAAAAGAGCTAAATACGCGTTCTACTGAAGCTGAAGAAGCAGCACACAGGAACTGTTTTATTATTGGCAACTGTTTCAAGATTTCCGGCTCATCATTTTGTGATAACCACCATTGTAGTCCGTTTACATTTTTTATTACTTCGTCCGAAAACATAACTTGCTTAAATGGAGCACTGCGGGCATTTAACTTTATTACTAAAGGTAACAGTCCATTGTTTTCATGTAACTCTTTAATTGTTTCTAAAGCTATATTCTTTTCTTCTGGTGTTAACTGGTATTTTGTTTTTTGTGGATTCAACATATACGCTATAAAATGATATGGCGTTAGTGCTTGCTTATATCGATTATTAAATTGTTGTGTTTTTTGTAATGGTAATTCCACAGATTCATCAAAGATATATTGTAAATGTTTCCACTGCTCTACAGTATCTGCGATAGTAGCATTTTTCCTCTGCACAGTATCAAGAGCAACTGATATAGGTTTTAAAATGTTTAAATAATCTTGCGCTGCATGTTTAATCGCAATATTTGAAACTTTTCGGTAAATAGTGAAATCAATCTCGTTTTTATTTTCATCGCAGATTTTTAATATGATGTCCCACTGAGTGACATACATCTCTAAGCAGTTGCCAAGGCTATTCCATCTCACATCGCTTGGAAGGACTAAAGCGCTGCCTCCTGCTTGACTAAATTTAGCTCTAGCCAAATGGTTATTTCGAAAATATTTAACAATTTGGACCACATGTTCTATAACGTCTTTAACTTGAAAGTCCTTGCACAGTAAATTAAAAATATGTGCAGAGCAGCCATAAGTTATAACTTTTGCGTTCGTTTTTTCTTCTAATGTTTTTCTCATCATAAGTTTCATATTTGCGGCATTGTCTGTCACAAAAGATTTTACGGTACACTTGTATTTTAATTCACATGAAGAAATCAGGTCACAAACTATTTGAGTTAAATATTCTGGCGTATGTGGATTTCCTGATGTGTCTATAGTTTCGTATAGGAGGGCTTGTCCATCTTCAGTGGTTATCGTTGCGCATATCACTGGTTCGTTGTGCACGTTTGACCACCCATCAATTGACATATTTACGGACTGTCCTGACAGGGAGGAGAAATATTTTTCTTTTTCCTCTTCATAGATTTCGTCCAAAAGACTTGTTGCTACCGTTTTTCTCGAGGGCGGTGTATAACCAGGCCTTAATAACTGAATGGCTTTTTTCACCTCTAAATTCTCAATACAGCTGAAGTTCGACAGGAATATTCTTGCAAAAAGCACAACAAACGCGTTCGTGCCTCACTCGGCACTGTATAGTGAGTGAGTGTATAGGACAGAAGGAAAACAAATCGCGACAAGAATTTTCTTGCAAGAAGCAAGAAGCGCGACAAATGCGTTGTCACAAGTTTTTGAGGCGCAAATTGTATTATAATTTTTAGACTTATACATTAAAATAATTAACAATAATTTCAAAGAATCAAAATGCTCAAATTTTATGTTCAAATTTAAAAAATCAAATAAATCATGATTTTTTTAAAAAAGTCAATGGTTTTTGATTTTTTTAATAAAAATCAGATTTTGCCCAACCCTGGATAACAGATAATTGTGAATGTCAAATAATAGACAAATAATTTGCAATAAAATAATATTGCGACTATAAATTAAGATGTAAGCTATCCTATCTTTCAAGTTGGATCCAAATTTGATTAAAACTGGTTAATTAGTTTAGGGAGTCCATCACGAACAAACAATGTGACACGTAATTTATATATATTAAAGAAGAAGATTATATCCCTTAGGCGGTGTCCTGCGTGAGCGACGAATACTACGCGACGCTGCGAACACGACGAACGCGATCAACTCAATGACATGCCTGCTTGCGGCCTATATGACAGTTGGCTTGGCGACGAGATGCGACATCAAGCATGCCTGTTTTGAGAGCGAACTGACGCGACATCACGAACTACAGAATGGTTGATTGAAAAGCAATTATATTTGTTTTCTTTCTGGGTTTTTTACGGTATTTTTTTTAATTCTGTACTCTAAATATGAACTTTTTAACAAAATTGTAGTATACTGGTCCATGATTCGAGAAGTAATGACCAAAATCATATTGGACAATTGTCGCTTGTAGCATCGCGCCGCACGGCGTCGTGTCGTGTCACGTCGTATTCGTCGTTCAAGCAGGACACCCAGTTAGTTGTCTTTTACGACAACCAAGGGAGATAGGGAGTTATGAAGGATATTCTTACTCCGTCACGGAGAAAATTTTCTAATATACATTAAGAAATTAATAAGTAACGAGTTTATATGCATTTTTGTCTGATGTCCTTTATAGTACGACCAATCTTCGACAGATGGCGCCACTGTCATTCCAATGAATTTCATACAATGCCATGGCGTAGCAACTCGCCTAGGGTACAGCTAGTATTATATAAAAATTAATAATATAAGAATCCTACTAATATTATAAACGCATTAGTTTGTGAGTATGTTTGTTGCTCTTTCACGCAAAAACTACTGAATGGATTTTGATGAAACTTCACAATAACATAGCTTACATATTAAAATAACACATATGCTATAATTTATCCCGATATTCCAACGGGAAGGGGAACTATCCTGGTAAAACCGCTGGGCACTGCTATTTATACATAAAAGTACAAGTTACGCCAACATTTTATACAATTTGCAGCTCCAACATTCCATATAAGGGTTTTCTGACAAATTCTGCAGCCCGTAAATACATAACACTGTTTAGACTATCTAATACAAAAAAAATTGTACTAATCACGCTACAAACATGAGTAAACACACTTAGCATCACGAAAGGTCACTTATACAAGGTCAAGAACATATCAACACGATTATTTATTATGCGTATGCTCATCACAGAGCATTGAAATAAACTGATCGTCCTTATCATTTCAGCTCATATATCCTCCAATATGAGCTCAAGCCTCTTCCATAATAGGAGGTAAAATTTTTGCTTTTTTTCTGGAGTTACGATCGGCGCGCTCCTCGCTCAACTCCGTCCGGCGCGACAGAGGGGCGTAAGCACGCACACCCGTAACTAGAGAAGAGAATTTACCGGTAAAATACACATTTTACTAATTTTACCAACGTGCAGTCGGTAATTTACCGGATAATTAACCAAAGTACTTTTTTTGCCTCATGGTGGGGTCGATACGCGATTGAGAATATGTATAGTACAGGCTAATAAGAATTTACCTTATATACACAATAAATATATTAATTAACAAATAAAAAGTTATAAATTATATACGATTATTAAAAATTAATTATTATGTTAATTAATATTGATAATAATGAATTATGAAGCTCTTCAAATACCCAGCTTATGTGTATAATTCTGTCAATATTCCTAATACTTACTTTAGCAACATCAATAAATCAGGAGTTTCGTAACTCCAATTTCCGAGATCGATTTTTTTGCATTATTTGGCTATTTAACCGGCAAAATATATTTTACCGGTTAAATAGCCAAATATTTAACTAGCCAGTAACTGGATATTTGTCCGCTCGAAACACTACCCGTAACCCACCCGTGACACGTCGCCTTCGTCGTTGGACCAACCACCGGAGCAGGGTGACTTGTCGTCATTGGTCGGCTCGACGGAATATTCCTTGATGAGTACCCTCCCATCGACCGACGTCCCCTCCTCGAGGAAGACGTCGGTCTTTCCTCACGCGGCCTCTTGGCGGGTGACGGACTAACGCGCCGGTCCAGTCACCCGCAGCCTTGGCTAGGGCAGCATCAGGCGCAGGTAATCGCGTCTGCACCGCCCCAGTCGCCGGCGGCGGTTCGCGTCGTCGAGGAGACGAACCTCGACAAAGTGTTGTCCTGCGTGGGATTCGAAACCGCGACTCTGCCAACATAGATCGGTAACTTAACCAATACACCATCTGTGCATTATATCGCTTAGTCGTCTTTTAGACACACATGAAAAGAAAGGAGAGAGGTGGATTGTATTCTTACCCTGTCATTACACGCTTAATAAAATTGGTAAGTAACAATTGCTTATTTCAGCTAAAGCGTGAAAGCGTGACCACTGACGACAAGTC
The DNA here is from genome assembly GCA_032191425.1 of Lymantria dispar. Lineage (NCBI taxonomy): Eukaryota > Metazoa > Arthropoda > Insecta > Lepidoptera > Erebidae > Lymantria > Lymantria dispar. Next base: position 11,535,673 of record CM063471.1, read on the forward strand.
ACCCTGCTCCGGTTGTCGGCCCAACAACGAGGCGACGTGGGTACGGGTGGGTTATGGGCCCGCGCGCCGTCCTTTCGTCGCCCCAGACGAAATAGACCGCGTGTGCGCTTACCATAGCTCACACATAAAAAAAAAGCGTGAAAGCGTAACAAACAAACTAGAGATTGACGATCTCTCTGAAAAAGATCGATTCTCGAATCGATTCGAATCGTCGTCCAAAGAATCGATACACAAGAAAATCGGAGTCTAAAGGATCAATTCTCGATTAATCGATCTTTTTCTGGACGAGCTTGTAATGACCTTTTTTTAAAGCAATCTAAAAGTGTTATTAATCTTATAATCTTATATACAAATTTCTAGCGTACGTGTGTGTTCAAGGGGACTCTAGGATGGTTTAGATTCACAATAAATAAATAAATAACTTGAGAATGACTTTACCGATTTCGTTCATCTTTTTTTTAGTATTAGTAATATTTTGAAAATCAGCACATCACATTCTCTGGGAGTGCAATCTCTGGCGAAACGAGCGTAACCTTATGTTAAACAGTTTGCAAGTCACCTGTGGGGTAGTATACTATACGGACCTTGTAGCAACTCGAGAAATTTGCCGTGCGTTCATGCGTTTCTGCCATACCTACTGTAGCAATCAATCTTAACGCTCACATATAAGCCCCGTTAAGCTCTGCCGTATCCGTGGTGCCGTACTGCTGCGCTATCGTAGCTGTACACCTTTTTACTTATTGGCTGACTAGTCATTTTGTTTTCCTGTCTCCCGCTTTAGGAGGGAAGTGGAATCTCTCTTTCCAACTCCTCCTCTTTAATCTTGTCTAATTAAATTTGTTGCGGGTCCCAAGACAATTAAAATCATATCACGGGACTGCCTGAGGGTCAAACCTCGGTGTCATTTATGGAGACTATTGTGGATCCTGGCTTACAGGAGTTACAATGGTGAGAATGTGTGGTGGGATTAGTCCCAATTTCAAATATTTTGAAAAAGGCTTTTACGGAAACAAAAATTAAGAAAGTGGCGCAGTAAAATAGAAAATTTGAGAAAACTTTACGACCTTATAAATACAGGACAACGTCTGTCTGGTCAGCTAGTATAGTGTAAAACACTAACATAAGTTTGGTTCGATATATGGTACGATACTTCGAATGTGCAGAAAAAAAATCGAATGACGATTTTCTAGAGTAAAGTATCGATTCACCGAATCGATTCAATACTTCGTATCTATTTATAAAATCGATTTTTTTTGGTCGATTCTTCAATTAATCGATCTCAGATCGTCATCCCTAAAACAAACTTACTTTCGCATTTATAATATTAGTAAGGACGCGTATTGTATAATTGTATCCCTTAGTCGTCTCTTACGATATCCAAGTACAAGATAGGGGGTGTCCAATTATATTCTTACTCCACACGAAAGATATACAGTAGACCCCTGGCAGTGTCGGACTATCGAATTTGTCGGATTATAGTACTGAGAACCCCTTACAGTCCGGCTTTTTTACAAAAGAGTACCTTGTAATCCGACAGGTACCGTATACGTAATATACAATCAGCGGCGGCCTTACCCAGTGCGAGGCCCCGGGCGGCAGGTCTTTGCGAGGCCCCGGGCGGCAGGTCTTTGCGAGGCCCTTTGTCCTTCGTTAAAAGTATGTGATGCGAAAGTAGGTCTAGTTGTTTGGTTTAGGGATTTGTCATGTTTGATGAAAAATACTAAAGTTGTACAAATAAATAAAATTTAAGTTTTATAATATTGAAAACAAAGTGAAAAATATAATTAATAAGTAAAAATGTAATTTAAAATCTATCATCATCATCATCTTGCTCTTATCCTAATTACTTGGGGTCGACGCAATATGTCATCTGTTTTGACATATTGCAAAAAGTTTCGGCAATGACTTTTATGACCGGCCGCCTGCCTGACGTCAACCCTCCTTGGGAATGTAATCGTTAACCCAAATGGTACCAGATGGAGTTGGTCCGGGTCAATCTAGGGCTCTTAGTCGTCTTTTACGACACCCACGAGCAAAGCAAGGGTTGATAGTATTCGAAGCCGCTACCACACAGCACTGTAATTTAAAATCTATATTTTTTTAAATTTGCTTGGGTTGTTGCGTGAGGCCGCTGTAAGCGCGAGGCCCCTATAAGCGCGAGGCCCCGGGCGATTGCCCTGTTCGCCACCCCCTAAGGCCGCCACTATATACAATGAATATATTAAACTATGAACGCACGTTGGACCGTACCTCTATTACATGTAGTCAAATTCAAACTAAACAATCAGAATCAAAACAAAATCACAATAGTAGTGTCGCGTACAAGTTGTGACTTGTTCAATGATGCATAACTTACATTAGCAAAAGTTGACGAAAATATATTCAACTAGCAACCCGCCGCGTTATAGGTTATAGTCGTTTTACCCGCGTAGTTCCCGTCGGAATACCGAGATAAAATATAGCCTAGTTTACGCCCTGATATTATAGATTTCCATTGGTGAAAGAATTTTTGAAATCGGTCCAGCCGTTTTGAAGATTACCTGGAACAAACAGACAGACGGACAGACAGACAAAAATTTTTCGATGTGAAACATCTATAGGCGAGGGTGAACCCGATCGTCTCGTGGCGTTTAACGCCACGCTTCACGGCTCACTCTTTATTAACTATTAAATAAATATCCAGATACATATATCAACATTTTTGTAACGAAACCATAGTGCGATTTAAAATTTTATACAACGCCATCTAGTGAGCTCTAAGTAAATCGTAATAATGTATAGTAATGAAAATAAATGTTTATTGAATAAAATCATCATTTTCTGGAAAACAAATCGTAATATTATTTTTATAATACTTTATGCTATATTAATTCCTGTCGTAATGTTCTTTTATGCATATATCTTTCATTTATCTTTTATACTTGTACATAATAATATCGATGTTTCACATCTGCCAGGCGTCCTGAGCGACGGCTCACTTTTTTAATTGCTATTTTAGGCATAGGTGTCGTGCAAATAACCGTGTGAGCATGAAACAAGCCTATTATTTTGACATTACAAACAGACACTCCAATTTTATTTATTGGTATAGATACTAAACATGTCGGATTACAAGGGGTGCCGGATTACCGCGAGTCCACTGTATAGGGTATAGTCCTCTATGCGATAATTATCGAGGTATAAGGACAGTATAATCTCAGATAGGTCGCAATCTACAGTCGTATAACCTACTGCATTATCTACAAACACAATTTGATCTTTTGATAAAGATATTGATATCCAATTAATTTATTTATATACTTAAATATACTAGTGGTCGCCGAGCGGTCGAAATTCGGCCAAAATTCATTTAAATTAATTTTTCTGCTATACAATTTTCTTTTAATTATATTTATGTAGCGTTGTATATTGAGCAAGCTGTATTTCACTAATAACTAATATAGTACAAATGTCTATTAGACATTGTCATCATAATTATGATTGTTTGACATTCAGTTCGACCAGAGATTTTAACCGTAAGCAAAAATGTATAAGCGTTGGTGTGTGTCTGTAGCGATCAGTGTGCGTAATGTCTTTTTTAATGAATTTAATGTATTTCTAATCAAATATTATATGAAATTTTAGTTTTATGCACTACTCATTATATACTTCAAGTGTGCCAAATTTCATACTTGTACATCCACGTAATTTACGCAAAAAGGTGTACAAAGTTTTTGCTTCACGTATTAATATATAGATAGATATCGAGATATAAGGACTTTGTACTCTTAGATCGGTCGCAAACGATCGATATATAACCTACTGTATTACCTGCAAACACACTTTGATCTATTGATAAAGATATTTATATTAAATCAAATTATGTATATAATACATATAGATTAAATAGATAATAAAGCATAGGTTCAGTGACTTGCAAATGATACTGGCAATCTTATTTATCAGAATTCCATCCCCACATTGGACTATTAACATCAGTCTTTGAATTTTGGTATTCATAATAAAATATGCATAAAAGAATAGATTACGACAGGCACTAATATGCCATAAAGTATTGAATAAAATAATACAATTTCTGTTATTATTACACAGCAATAATATTAATTCACCGTTCAGTCGCTTACGAACAGCATAGCTTCGCTCCGTCTCGCTCACACACTTCTACGTAGTTCAAAGGGATCGGCTAAGAAAGTGTGATCTAGCAAACAGAAATAGCGACATCTATCGAGCTAAGGGGCTAAATCTCAGCTATAAAATATAATTTATAAAGAAATCTCTAATCCTGTAATGATAATGAGACAAGGTATTTAAATTATTTTATCGTCATTGGTCCTTGTTTAATCTACAAATTTTAAATGAAATCTGACTGTGTAAAGTGGGTCAAAATCGCATAAGCGATTGTCCAGTTTTCGTACGTGAAAGTACTGTAGGTAGGTATGGTATACTTATGTTAGGTAGTTAGAGAATTATACATTATTTTATAGAACAAGTATATATGCATAAAATAACAGATTACGACAAAAACTGAATAAAATAAATAAAGTATTAATAAAAATAATATTACGATTTTTTGCCAAGAAAATGATGATTTTTATTCAATAAACATTTATTTTTATTATACTCGTTCCAACCATTTATTTTACTTTTGGCAGGTCGAATTCTGATCAATTAGTGTTGTACCAATGTATTACGGATACTATGTTTTGTAATAATCGATTTTAGTCAGGAAGAACTTTTAATCGATTTAACACGGATATTTTATTTTTGCTTAAATACATATTTCATATTATTTAAAAACTTCACTTCTGTAAATATATTTGTTATTTGGGCACATTAATTTTTGCATACCCACTAATTCAGTCCTCCCAAAATATTTTACTTTGTACTTTGCAAAATAAAAAATAACTACTTTATGAAGCATTTTTCCATTAAGCGGGGTCCGCTGCTCCAGACTTTACTTAGACACAATGGCGCCCTCGTCTGCGGTAGTAAATCACTAATTTTCTCATCCAGCCTACCCCTTTTTTTTAAGCCGAATTGGCAACACTGAACGGCGCGCCGGCGACGCCATTTTGTTGTGTTGTCTGTCACTCGCAACAAGACTCCCGTGCTAGTCACATTTCTGTTCGCTGAGTGCTCTTTCATATTTTTCATACGCTGTGTTGAGTATTTATATTCCACCGTATTGATTTCATTGTTCTTACTTTGATTGAGTTGAGCGTATCGTACCTCCCAGTAAGATTTTACTTGCAAAATGCCGAAAGGTATGGTGCTTAAAGGACAATCCAGAGAGTTAGTGCTGCGGCTTCGTGAATTTTTTGAAAAGGAAAGCCGCAATGGCGGATTCCTTATACCAGTAACCCAAGTTAGAGACCGTGTTGCAGCAGCATTAGGTATTAGTGCTCCAACGGTGGCGAAAATCACTAAAGAAGCCTATGGTAGTAGTGGTATTGAACAGAATAAGCTATCTACGCTTAAGAAAAAACGTCAGCCCCGTAAAGTGACAGCAATTGACAGTTTTGATACTGATGCTATTCGTCGTCATATATACAATTATTACACAAGCAAAGAGATTCCTACTTTGAAAAAATTAGTAGCGTCTCTACGAAATTGTGGCTTGTTTCGTGGTCAAAAATCTTCTTTGTCAAAGGTGCTGCACCAAATCGGGTTCTTGTATAAGAAATCCGACAAAAGAAAAATTTTAATGGAACGTCGTGATATAGCCTTGTCTCGCTGTGAATTTTTAAGACAAGCGAAGAAAATAGAAGACTGGTCGAATGTCGTTTTCAGAGATGAAACTTGGCTCAATGCCAATCATTCCATACCAAAAGGTTGGACTGACGATACTGCTGCTTCTACTTCTGCAGTGCCAATGGGGAAAGGTGAACACCTCATCATTTGCCATGCGGGAACTACAAAGGGATTTGTACCAGACGCTCTGTTAGCGTTCAAATCAAAAAAAAAAAACAGGAGACTATCATGAGGAGATGAATGCGGACGTGTATGAAAAGTGGTTCAGAGAAATGCTTACATCACTTGAAGAGCCATCAACAATATTTATTGATAATGCACCCTATCACTCTCGCCAAATTAATAAAATGCCAACACAGGCCAACAAAAAACACGAGATTATAAACTGGCTTCGTGATAATGGGGAAGATGTGGACGAATCCCTACTAAAAGTAGAATTACTTAAAATATTAAAAAGTAAAAAGCAGCCAAAACGATATGTCATCGACGAAATGGCAGCAGAATATGGGCATGTTGTAATCAGAATTCCTCCGTACCACTGTCAATATAATCCAATTGAAATGATCTGGGCACAAGTCAAAGGACACGCCGCAAGAAACAATACAACTCCTCCTTTCACAGCAAATAAAATGCTTGAACTTTTAAAAAACGCATGTGCTAGTGTGACGCCTGAAAACTAGGCGAGTGTCGTCAACAAGACAAAAAATATAATATTCTCTGATTGGGATCGGGAAATTGAATTTGACAACATACCTACACAAGAGTTAATAATAAACACTGCAGATGATTCAAGCGACGATTCGAGTTCGTATGAAGAATCCGACGATTCGTTATAATAAAATAATATTAAAATATTTTGGTTGTTTTATTTCATGTTATAGGTATGATGAGAAGATTTTTATATCTCCCTGATACAATTCTAACGTGTTGTCTATTACAACAATTCAAAACTCAGTTGTCAGCTGACTTAACTGCAAATAAGTGTAATCGATTATTTGCGATTCATTAGTTTGCACCGAATACTTTTGATCCTGTCACTAGATGCGATAGAACGTAACTTTTTTTATAACGGAAATGAATTATCACTTAAATTTTATGAATAGAGCTATTTACGGCATATTAATGTATTTAGTGGGTAATAATTAAGATATATAAATATTATTGGGCAGTTTATATATTTCTCTGTTCACTCGTTTCAAAGTTAATAATTGCGTATAATGAAACAGTTACGTCCTAAAGCATGTGTCAAAAGTAAAATAAATGGTTGGAACGAGTATAGTATATATTATAGGTAACAATTTACTTTGAGCGCACTAGATGGCGTTGTACAAACTTTTAAATCGCACTATGGTTTCGTTACAAAAATGTAGATATGTGTATCGTATATAGGATTTTTATTTTATAGTTAAATAAGAGGGAGCCGCGAAGCGTGGCGTTAAACGCCACGCGACGATCGGGTTCACCCTCGCCTATAGATGTTTCACATCAAAAAGTATCGTACTCAATAAAGTATCGATAATTCAATTTTTCTTTTTTAGGAGTTTGCCATACGTGAACGGATTAAAATGTTTCGAGCCACGTTTTAGAAGGTTCATGACGTTTGAGCTAGATAGCGTTACCCTAAACGTAAGCCATCAGGTCAAGTTTAACGTGGATAACTTCTAAAATGTATTCGATACCTGCCAAAAAGTTCTCATTGAGTAAAAGTATCGAATTCAAAGTATCAAGTACAAAAGTATCGAAAGAAAAGTACTCGATAGCTAAAACTATCGATACTTTTTTCGTGTCCCTATTCGAAACATCGATATTTTGTTACGTCGATATTTTTTTGTAATTTTAGCACCCGAATTATGATGAACTTCGTCAATTAAAAAAAATCTACTTGCCGTATCGACGCCGCCGCGCCGGAGTTTTAAGGCTTAAAATGTTAATAACTATTTCTATAATGATATCTGATGTTTACGCGAGCACTACACATTGTAAATAAAACTACTTTTACGGATTATATCGCGTTTGTATTTGATTTATGATTGCCCGACGTTTCGAACACTTTGCAGCATTCATGGTCACGGGCGGACTAAGGTGTCTCACGTCCAACAAGTAATCGTTATTACAGACATTTACAATTATCTACCCGATACAGAAAATAGTTATAAACTTATTAAGTTGTTACCCACATTTTAGTACAAATTTATTGCCAGTGTAAGAAGAAAATGAATCTATATGAAAAATTATATTGTTTATGGTTAGTAATTATTAATTATTAAATTTGTAGCAATTATTATTACAATTTGTTGATTTAAAACTAACAAAACAAATATACTACCACCGGATCGGAACGCGGCCACACTGAGAAAAATCCGGCAAGAAAACTCAGGGGACATGATGCTAAATTAATATTGATTTTTAATTTTAGATGCGGCTTACTAAAAGATTTTTGATTTATAAAATTATCTTTAACCATTATTATTGTGGGTCAAATCTATACAATAAGTGCTCACAGTATCATGCAGTCTTGTGGTGGTCTCTTTGGATTTATTTTTAATTATGTTTATAACAGGATCCCAGCTTGATGGTAATACCCAGCCATCCTCTCTATTGAAATTTTTGTGTTTTTTGATTTCAATAGCCTCGCGTACCATTCTAGGCAGGTATCGGTGTTCCTTTGCGAGGACTTGAGGTTTATCAAACCTAATGTTATGGCGGGAGCGGTCCTGACTATGTTCACAGACTGCAGACTTAGTGTGGCGGCGGTGCTTCACATCAGCTATGTGTTCTTTGACCCGAGTTCTTATGGATCTCTTTGTTTGCCCAATATAAGAGAGACCACAGTCACAGTCAAGTTTATAAACTCCTGCATCTTGTAGAGGGATCTGGCACTTGACAGGTGGTAAGAACTGACTTATCCTTTTGAGTGGCTTAAAATAAGTTTTTATGGAAGCCCGTTTCAGGATATAGCCAATCTTGTCAGTGACTCCTTTCACATAAGGTAGTACTGCAGGGAGGCGCTCAACTGTGGGTGGTTTCACACGGTCTCTGCGACGGGGGCGTGGAACTTGCAGCTTGTTTGCACGTAGAACCTGCTTGACATGCTGCAGCTCCCCAGCCAGGTGCTCCTCGTCACAGATTCCTCGTGCTCTCTGCAACAAAGATTTAGACACGGTAGCTAACTGTGAAGGGGGATGATGAGAATCTCCGTTCAGATATCTGTCAGTATGTGTTGCCTTACGATACACTGTATGACTCAAGGTGTTATTGGGTTTACGGATAACCAAAATATCTAAGAAAGCTATCTGAATACGTCAGATTATAATGCCAAAATTAATCAACTTTTATCGGATGAAACGACTTACAAAAAGGTTAAAACAGACCCCACTAATGTTGTGTTGAAAAACACAAAAAAGTTAATAATAAAACACTCCGATGCATTACATCTAGACGTGAAAAAGCTCATACCACCGTGTTGTAAGCCACCAAAACTGTATGGATTGCCAAAAATACACAAAGCAAGTGCCCCACTACGTCCAATAGTAAGTCAGATAGACACGCCGACTTACAAGTTAGCCCAGATGGTCGCAAAAGTCCTCTCACAACTCCGGGGACACACTAGTGCATTTGTAAAAGACTCATACCATTTTGTCAGTGAAATCAAAGATCTACATCTCGCTGACAATGAAACTATGGTCAGTTTTGATGTCACATCACTCTTCACCTGTTTACCTGTAGAGGAATGCATTAAAACTGTAACTAAGAAGCTATCAGACAATAATATGCCACCGGAATATGCTGAACTATTACGTCAGTGCCTAACAACTGGATATTTATTGTGGAATGATGAATTCTACAAGCAAGTAGATGGAGTGGCTATGGGCTCGCCTGTCTCCCCTGTTGTCGCTGACATTTTCATGGAGGACTTCGAGGAGCTGGCCTTATCAAGCTCACCTGTCACACCAAGGTTCTATAAGCGGTACGTAGATGACACTTTCACAATACTACCAACAGACAAAATAACCATATTCCTAAACCATCTTAACTCCATCAATCCAAAAATTCAATTTACTATGGAACTGGAGTCAAATAACTCATTAGCTTTCTTAGATATTTTGGTTATCCGTAAACCCAATAACACCTTGAGTCATACAGTGTATCGTAAGGCAACACATACTGACAGATATCTGAACGGAGATTCTCATCATCCCCCTTCACAGTTAGCTACCGTGTCTAAATCTTTGTTGCAGAGAGCACGAGGAATCTGTGACGAGGAGCACCTGGCTGGGGAGCTGCAGCATGTCAAGCAGGTTCTACGTGCAAACAAGCTGCAAGTTCCACGCCCCCGTCGCAGAGACCGTGTGAAACCACCCACAGTTGAGCGCCTCCCTGCAGTACTACCTTATGTGAAAGGAGTCACTGACAAGATTGGCTATATCCTGAAACGGGCTTCCATAAAAACTTATTTTAAGCCACTCAAAAGGATAAGTCAGTTCTTACCACCTGTCAAGTGCCAGATCCCTCTACAAGATGCAGGAGTTTATAAACTTGACTGTGACTGTGGTCTCTCTTATATTGGGCAAACAAAGAGATCCATAAGAACTCGGGTCAAAGAACACATAGCTGATGTGAAGCACCGCCGCCACACTAAGTCTGCAGTCTGTGAACATAGTCAGGACCGCTCCCGCCATAACATTAGGTTTGATAAACCTCAAGTCCTCGCAAAGGAACACCGATACCTGCCTAGAATGGTACGCGAGGCTATTGAAATCAAAAAACACAAAAATTTCAATAGAGAGGATGGCTGGGTATTACCATCAAGCTGGGATCCTGTTATAAACATAATTAAAAATAAATCCAAAGAGACCACCACAAGACTGCATGATACTGTGAGCACTTATTGTATAGATTTGACCCACAATAATAATGGTTAAAGATAATTTTATAAATCAAAAATCTTTTAGTAAGCCGCATCTAAAATTAAAAATCAATATTAATTTAGCATCATGTCCCCTGAGTTTTCTTGCCGGATTTTTCTCAGTGTGGCCGCGTTCCGATCCGGTGGTAGTATATTTGTTTTGTTAGTTTTAAATCAACAAATTGTAATAATAATTGCTACAAATTTAATAATTAATAATTACTAACCATAAACAATATAATTTTTCATATAGATTCATTTTCTTCTTACACTGGCAATAAATTTGTACTAAAATGTGGGTAACAACTTAATAAGTTTATAACTATTTTCTGTATCGGGTAGATAATTGTAAATGTCTGTAATAACGATTACTTGTTGGACGTGAGACACCTTAGTCCGCCCGTGACCATGAATGCTGCAAAGTGTTCGAAACGTCGGGCAATCATAAATCAAATACAAACGCGATATAATCCGTAAAAGTAGTTTTATTTACAACTATTTCTATGATAAAAACAGCAAGCAACAAAGTTCATATTACACTAAAGCAAAATTGTATCCCTTTAATAATTTCTAATGTTTACTCGAGCATTACATATCTATACTAATATATAAAGCTGAAGAGTTTGTTTGTTTGAACGCGCTAATCTCAGGAACTACGGGTCCCGGGGTTAAAAAATTCTTAGTGTTAGATAGCCCATTTATCGAGGAAGGGTATATATATCATCACGCTAAGACCAACAGGAGCGGAGCACCAATGAAGAATGTTTCAAAATCGAGGTGTTTTTTTACTTTTGAGAGCGTCCGCTTACGTAAACAAAGTCTTGGGTTAAAGTTAACGTTGGCCGCGGGTGACTGGACTAGAGTACGACCGCGCGACGACGACCGACGTTCCCACTCCTCAAGGGGTATTCCGTCGGGCCTGCCACTGACGACAAGTCACCCTGCACCGGTGATCGGCTCAACGACGGTGACATGCCACGGGTGGATTACGGGACCACGCGCCACCCCTCTGTCGCCAGTTCGCCACAGACAGACGGAACCCGGCGGCCGGTGCGATGACCGGGCCCACACCAAAAAAAAAAAAAATAAAAAAAAGTTAAAAAGAAATAAAAAAATAAAAATACACATAAATAAAGCTATTTTTACGAATTACATCATGTTTATTCGATTTTTGATTGTTTTTATTTTGATTATCGACGTGGTAGATATAAATCTCAATAATAACGATGACTTGTTGCACTTGAGACATATTAGTCCTCACGTGAATATGAACTATTCTGAAGGAGGTTCGAGCCCAACAGTGGGACGTATAGGAGCCGATATGAAGAAGCACACGTCGGGTTCCGTGCCATCTATACCAATAAATAAAATTGTGAGTGCCTGTTTGTAATGTCAAAATAATAGGTTTTTTTCATGCTCACACGGTTGTGGAATGAATGTAGATGTAGTGACAAGGATTGAGAAAGGTATGTTAAGTTGGTTCGACCATGTAGAGAGGATGAATGAAAGGAGACTAACAAGGAGAATTTATAAGGCGAATGTGAACGGAAGTGTTGGAAGGGGAAGACCGAGGCGGACGTTCCACAATCAAATCGGGGACGTTCTTAAGAAAGGCCAGGTTAGGAGTACCCTGAACCGAAGAACATGTATGAAGAGATTAATGAATGTGGACGAGGCGAAAGTGGTATGTCAAGATCGTAGCAAGTGGAAGGAAGTGGTCTCTGCCTACCCCTATGGGAAAGAGGCGTGATTATATGTATGTATGTCACACGGTTATTTGCACGAAACCTATGCCTAAAATACAGATTAATAAAAATTTTGTCTGTCTGTTTGTGCCGAGTAATCTTCAAAACGGCTGGACCGATTTCAAAAATTCTTTCACTCATGGAAAGCTATAATATCAGGGCGTAAACTAGGCTATATTTTATCCCGGTATTCCCACGGGAACGGGAACTACGCAGGTAAAACGACTAAAACCTAGGCGAAGCGAGGGCGGGTTGCTAGTTATCTATAAAAATCGCGTTTGTTGTATGGGAGTCCTCCTTAAATATTTTAATTATTATTATTTTTTGTTATCGCGGCAACAGAAATACATAATTTGTAAAAATTTCAACTGTCTAAATATCGTCGCTCATGAGATACAGCCTGGTGACAGATAGATAGCGAAGTCTTAATAATAGGGTCCTGTTTTTACCCTTTGGGTCATCATCATCATCTTGCTCTTATCCCAATTACTTGGGGTCGATGCAATATGTCATCTGTTTTGACATATTGCAAAAAGTTTCGGCAATGACTTTTATGACCGGCCGCCTGCCTGACGTCAACCCTCCTTGGGAATGTAATCGTTGACCCAAATGGTACCAGATGGAGTTGGTCCGGGTCAATCTAGGGCTCTTAGTCGTCTTTTACGACACCCACGAGCAACGCAAGGGTTGGTAGTATTCGAAGCTGCTACCACACAGCACCCTTTGGGTACGGAACCCTAAAAAAGGTAAATATAACTACTAGAGCAGCCATCACTCCCTCACACTGGTGGGCAAGGAGGACCTCGGCCCCCATAGCTACCAATCTCTAACCACACAAGTTCAAACTACATCATGCGACATACCTGCGAACGATACCGCACGATGTAAATAAATAAAATCGCTCATGTATTAAAATGATTATGTTATCTTAAGCTGTAAGTTTATAGATAAATATATTAAATATAATAATTTATGGCCAGTTTGTTGTGAAAAACAAATATACAGATATCGATGTTATGTTGGATTAAGAATCTATATACATATAGATTTTTAATCGTAATCTATACCAATAAATAAAATTGGAGTGTCTGTTTGTAATGTCAAAATAATAGGCTTTTTTCATGCTCACACGGTTATTTGCACGACACCTATGCCTAAAATAGCAATTAAAAAATTTTTGTCTGTCTGTCTGACTGTTTGTTCCGGGTAATCTTCAAAACGGCTGGACCGATTTCAAAAATTCTTTCACCAATGGAAAGCTATAATATTAGGGCGTAAACTAGGCTATATTTTATCCCGGTATTCCCACGGGAACGGGAACTACGCGGGTAAAACGACTATAACCTATAACCGAAGCGAAGCGAGGGCGGGTTGCTAGTGTATACATAAAACCGCATATTATAATATATTTTTAATCTCAATCTAATTGTGAATCTAAACCATTCTCGAATCCAACAATCAACATCTGTCCGGCCGTTTCGGAGGAGATCAATGACATACACACGTACACAAGAAATTATATATAAAGACTAGCTGACCCAACAGACGTTGTTCTGTTCAGATAAACTCCACCTACCGGGTCCAATTGTGTATCTAAACCATTCTCGTATCCCCTTGATCATGCACAAAAAATTTCATCAACATCGGTCCAGCCGTTTAGGAGAAGTTCACAGGTACACTCGTACACAAGAAATCTATATATATAAAAGAAAGTCGTGTTAGTTACTATGTTTATAACTCAAGAACGGCTGTACAGATTTGGCTGAAAATTGGTGGGGAGGTAGCTTAGAACCAGGAGACGGACATAGGATACTTTATATCCCGTTCTTCTTCTTCTTAATGGCAATGAACTACTTTTTATCCCCTTCAATCGCGTTCCCGTGTGACATCGCATAAAATGTCAAATAGATTTTATTTTGTTTTTGTTTGTCCATTCGGACGGGCAAAGGAATCAAAAACCATACAGCCAAGTCTGATACAATTTTCTTCATATTATTTAACATTTCTTTATATAGAATAGCTTATTTATAATCATGTCCATCAGTAAGTCAAGTCGTCACCATTAATTAGCCGCTGTAAACCTAATTATTTGATTTCTCTAGGAATTACGGTAGAATATGAAAATACACGTAAACCATTCTTATATCACATTCCTTACATATCTTAACTGTATTATATTACATAAAATATCAGCAAATTTATTCAATGTAACACTATAAAACACTAAAAAAAATTAATATAATACAAGAGCTAAACATGACATTTCTATATTCGCACCGAAACTCATGTCAAAGAGAATACAAGTCACTATGAAACGTAGGATAACAAAAACGCATTTGATATGTAATAACAAAATGCAAATTACAGCTAAACGTAATTCTGTTTATATGGTTTAAAATTTGATATTAATTTTCTCAGAAATCAATCATCAGTAATTTGTATTCTCTTTGAATCATCATTAACAATGGCGAGACCAAGACGATCGAATCTTTCCCGACAAAGCCGTAATGGTGCCTCCATTAGAGAATGTATATTCGGAAATTTAGAAAATGTAATTACAAAAAAAATATGGCGTTTTTTTTTTTTTTGTGGGTGGGCTGCGGTCGGCGCGCCTCCGCACCACTCCGTCCGGGGCGACAGAGGGGCTTAAGCACGCAACTCCCGCAACCCACCCGAAAACCACCTCGCCTTCGTCATTGGGCCGACCACCGGAGCAAGTTTACTTGTCGTCAGTGGTCGGCCCGACGGAACACCCCCTACGTGGGGTACCCTCCCGAGGACGTCGGTCTTTCCTCACGCGGTCGGCCTCTCGGCGGGTGACAGACTAATCCCCGGTCACGTCACCCGCGGCCTCGGCTAGGGCGGCATGAGGCGCAGGTAGTTGCGCCCGCGCCGCCCCAGTCGCCGGCGGCGGATCTCCTCATCGAGGCTGCGCTCCACGCGCAGACGATCCGCCGCCTCCTTCTGCGAGATCACTGTCTCGCAGAAGGCTGCGACCGCGTCCCAATTCCCGACGCTGTCGACCATCGCCCTAGCGATGGCCGGCAGCGTCAGGTCGGCACCGATGATTGCGACGAGTTCACGGCGCTGCACTGCCCAAGCCGCGCAGGCCTCGAGCGTGTGGCGCGCCGTGTCCTCGTCGCAATCGCAGTGGTGGCAGGACGGTGTACTCTCCCTCCTTACGACCTTGTACAGGTATTTGGCGAAGCTCCCGTGCCCCGTCAACACCTGCACTAGTCGGAAGGAGAGCACCCCGTGCCGCCTTTCCAACCACTGCATCAGCACCGGCCGGAAGGCCTCCACGGTTCGCACCCCGAACCGAGGCCTCTCCAGCCGGACTGCCCAACGGGCAATGACGTCTCGGCGGGCGTCGACGCGCCAGGCGGTGAGCTCCCTTAACGAAATCTCACCGCCCTCCGCTCGCACCCCCGTCACCCGCCGATACAATCCGGCGAGCATCTCCGCCTCCAGGTCCCACGGGGGAGTCCCGGCCAATAGGCACGCTGCCTCCGTCGCCACCGTGCGGTATCCGCGGATGGCCCTGACCGCCATGACCCTCTGTGGTCGCCACAGAAGGGCCCTAAGTCGGACGTTACGAAGTTCGCCGGGTCAGCTAGTATATATGTATATACAGGTTAATATATATAATATAGGTTAATATAATAGGAACAACTATTCGAGTATGTTGTAGTTTAACGGTCATGGTTCGTAATTAGAATGTATATTACACAAAAAAACAATAAAGCATAACAGTTATAGTGATTTCAAAATTGTGTATCTAAGAGTCTATGCCTTAAATTCTACATATTATCAACAGGACACATGTAAGCATTGTAAGTCGCATCGACCGTATAAATAGGTACAAAACGGCGGCAACTGACGGTCGATGACCTATTAACTGATGTTAAGGCAAAGTTTGTCTTGCTTAAGGTTCATTTCCGTGCATCGCGGTCGATCGTGGATGCGCGCGATCGTTCGTTTACGAATGTCGCGCGCGGCCGATGCGACAATAGTCAAAGTATGAAAATGTATGGCGCCGTTGCCGAGGTACGCGACAGTCGCGCGCGACCAACGATAGTCACGAGACGCCATAAATTTGAGACGCGATGCACGGAAATGAACCTTTATGCGAACGTAATCACTGTTTTTTTTTAATTTCTAATGAACATTTATACATTCGAATCAGATTCACACGAAAAAGCGCTGACAAAATTGAAAACTTTACATGTCTCTAATTCATTAACAAATCTATATTTTTTCAACTATTTTTTTGTGGTTTCCTACTACCACTGCCTAACTCCCGTTTGATCAGTTGTTCCATAACCTGAGACAGATACATACTAACAAACTATAATTGTGTCGGACGTGATTGATCGAATGAAAAAGATGGAATCGTGTTGTCTGCGTGACCGATTCGATCACTAATCACTTAACACGTTCACTGTCCAGCATTTTTTTTTTTAATTAGCTCCCACGTCCAATTAATTTTTTCGTTCATATGTATTAAGATACTCGTCACTTTAAGTCCATAAAGGACGTAAAAATTAGGAAAAAACCCTGTAACTAGGGTTGCCACCCGTACTTTATTATAAAGTATTGTACGTTATTTTTATTAATTGTACTTTATACTTTATGTAGGGAATTTTCGCGTACTTTACACGAAAATTCTTTATTTCGCAGGAACTGATTTCTTGAGATAAAAACTAAAGACACTTTTTTTAAATTTGTATAAAATAGTTACATATTTAATGGCGATTCCTGCCACAGCAGCGTTCATATGGAGAGATTTGCATGTGATGTACAATATATTATTTAGTTTCACTTAAATTAATAGGGCAAAGATGCTGTGCAGATGTTTATTTGTGGTAATTATGTTTTTGATGAAAATTATAAAATAAAATCAGTCGTACATTATTTTGACACAATGTACTTTATTTTTCTAATTTCATTAACCAATGTGCTTTATTTACACGAAAAAAAGGTGGTAACCCTACCTGTAACCCTCATTTTTAGTAAAAATACAATTCACCACTCCCTATCTTGCACGTGGATGTTGTAAAAGACGACTAAGGGATATAATAACATTTGTGCAAGAGTAGGAAAACTCGAAAGGAAAACTATTTTTTTTAGAGGTGGGCCAGCGTATGCGCCGCTCGGAACCGTCCGGGGCGACAGAGGGGCGGCGCGGCCCCAGGACCCACCCATGACACGTGGCCTTCGTTGTTGGGCCGACCATCGGTGCAATAAAACAATGCAATGAAACATGTTGGTAATGAAACCCTATACCAGCATATTTCGACGAAGGCGACGTGGGTACGGGTGGGTTAGGGGGCGTCCATAAATTACGTGAGGTGTTTTTTTAAATTTTCTGTACCTCCCTCCCCTCTTAGTGAGATGTCGTGAGATTTTATTCAACCCTCTCCCCCATCCCCCAATCTCACACGAGATTTTTCAAATTGTGAGTTTCTTACTTAAACGCGTTGGATTGTTATTGTAAAAAGAAAAAAATAATTGCTTCGTGCTTTTATTTCCGACTAGTTAAAACTAGTAATCAATATTGCTGAGAGTTTAATTATAAGTGTAATAAAAATTTAATTTAACAATTTCTTTTTGTTTCAATCAGAAAAAAAATTGCGTGATATTTGCCAAGACCCCCCCTCTCTCAAACATAAGATTAGATGAGATTTGACTCGACCAACACCCAAAGCCCCCTTAAACATCTCACGTATTTTATGAACGCCCCCTTATGAGCTCGCCCGCCGTCCTTTCGTCGCCCCGGACGGACTGGACCGCGTGTGCGCTTACCATAGCAACATGACCCAGCACAGTATAGAAAGTTAAATTCCCTCCCATTGTGGAGTAGGCCCGGGTCCAACAGTGGGACGTATGTGGGCTGCGCTGATGATGAATCCTAATATCCCTTTTAATACACCCTCCAACAAGACAGAGGGTGTTGAATCGTATTCTTACTCCGTCACGACACGGAAATTAAATTAAAACGATGACCTATTTAATTGCCAACCACATACGGGCAATTTATGTCTTGAAATTGCATTAAAAGCTAATTATAATAAAACTGGACTATACGCGTTTATCTCATAGGTGCTAAGGTTAATTATGAATGCATCACGTGTTCGATTCGTGGACGTGGACACGAGGGTCATTCTGTTATCAGAAATACGTATTAGTAACTATTATACGCTAGCAAATCGCCCTGGTATCGCTTCGATTTCAGTTGACTTACTCGCGTAGTTCCCGTTCTCGTGGGAATATCGTGATAAAATATAGCCTATTCAAGGATAATGTAGCTTTCCAATGGTGAAAGAATTTTTGAAATCGGCATAGTATTTTTTTGAGTTTATTAATTACAAATACACACAAAAATACAAATTTTCTCCTTATAATATTAGTGTAGACTAGCAAATCGCCCCCGTTTCGTTTCGGTTTCAATCGCCTTGCTCTCACATTTTTAACCCCGACGCAAAAAGAGGGGTGTTAAAAAATTTGACGTCGATATCTGTCTGTCTGTAGCATCGCAGCTCTCGAACGGATGGACCGATTTTGAGTTTTTTTTTATTCGATAGCTAATTTCCTTGTGGTGGTTATTAGTTTGGTTAATATCGGTCTAGCAGTGTAAGAGTATCAGCTTCAAAATGATGTAATGTCGTATTATTACTCGATTAATCGCTTCACGCGTGCCCATTATAATCATTAAATTGATAATCTCTATTTTTTTTTTGGTGGTGGCTTAGAATAATAACGTGTAGAAGGTAAGTTCGCACACAAAAAGTGAAGCATTTCAATTGGAGCCTAATCGAGCTTACGCCGGAATAGTTTCGTAATGTACAAGTCATTGTACTGCACGAACGTACCCAACTCTTAAAAAATAAATAGGTAATTATGACGGTTTGTGCATTCAAATGGTGTCATAACACATTTGAAAAATATAAAAAGGTTTTTAACATTACTTTTATAAGTATTTCGACGATTTATGTTAATAAAAACAAAATTTGATTTCATAATTTGTATAGTGGTTTGCGTGTGTACGTGTGTAATCGTCTGCGCGCCATTAGTATTTTGAGATTCATGTTTCGGACGTTCGAAGTACTGACACTATCCTTCTATACGTTATTATTCTAAGGAAAACACAATGAACAATCATATAAAAATGACAGATTCCAAATTCAAATGTAATACATATTTTGTTTATTTTTAATTGTAACAGTATTCATGGCCAGACTAAGTATACAGGTGTATCAGGTTATGGGGCAACTGGTCAAATGAGAGTTAGGTAATGGTGGTAAAATAGCGATTCGTTAATGAATTAAAGGCATGTAATATTTTCAATTTTGTCATCACTTTTTCGTGTAAATCTGATTGAGTTGGGTTACAGTCGGCGCACTCATCACACCACTCTGTCCGGGGTGACAGAGGGGCGTAAGCACGTACACCCGTAATCCACCCGTACAGCACGTCGCCTTCGTCGTTGGGTCGACCACCAGTGCAGAGTTCCTTGACTTCAGTGGTCAATGATAATCTCTATTGAAGAGAACGTTATACTTTTTAATACGCTTTTATTAGCTTTAGACGTATCTATGTTAGTATGTAACAGAATTTTTGAACATGATTTTGACCCCCTTCAAAACGTCGGATTAACTCGAAATTTGGCATACTTATTAAGGACCGATGACAATTCAATATTTTAAACAGTTTGACCCGTTATCCTTACTAGGATAATTAGGATTAGCGATTCAAGCGTATTTTTTAGTTTTTTAAACTATTAAATTTATTTTTATCGTAATTTTTATAGGGGTAGTACCACACTGAGCAGAAGATCGACGTCCAAGAGCCAGCAGCCCACCTTTCTGAGGGTGTTTGCGTGTGGTGGCTTTTAATGATGCCTTTAGTATCACCGAAACTCTTTGCACCCATTAGAGATTGCAAACCAGGCCTGGTGCCCTTTTAAGCACCCACCGGGCCCGGCCATTCTTACCGGGCCCGGTCACCGGACCCGGTAAGAATGGCCAGCTTTTTTGAGGTCATTCTTTCAGATTGAAAAATAATTGTTTTGCCTTATGCAAGTTAGAATATACTTTTTGTTTTGTTATCTATACCAATAAATAAAATTGGAGTGTCTGTTTGTAATGTCAAAATAATAGGATTTCTTCATGCTCACACGGTTATTTGCACGACACCTATGCCTAAAATAGCAATTAAAAAAAGAGTGAGCCGTCGCTCAGGACGCCTGACAGATGTGAAACATCGAAACTATTTTGTACGAGTAGAGACACGGTATCGAATATAAAGTATCGATACTGAACTCATGAATAGTATCGAAAGATAAGTAACATACTGTTTAAAGTATCGAGTACTTTTATTTACTTTATCTTTAGGTATCGAGTACTTTTCTTTCGATACCGATACATTTAGATTTCGATATTTTAGTCAATAAGTACTTTTTGGTAGATGTCGTATCGAATAAATTATCCATTTTAAAATTGACTTTACGACTCATATTTATGGTAACGTCATTTAGTACAAACGAAATGAACCTTCTAAAACGTAGCTTGAAATAATTTGCGATTTATAAACCAGAAATAGCGACATCTATCGAGCAAACGACCAACTCTAAGCTACAATATATTTTATAAAGAACTCTCTAATCCTGTAATGATAATAAGACAGGCTGTTTAAAGTGAGTCAAAATCCAATTCTTAAGGAGTTGGTGACATACAAACAAATAAATATACAGCTGAAACTAATAAAAGCCTATAAAAAATGAAATGCTTTCATCCGTTCACAGACATTCTTTCCGCACCAAGAGTGTGATTTAGGAAACAGAAATGGCGGCATTTATCGAGCTAACGACCAACTCTCAGCTTCAATATATTTAATAAAGAAATTTTTAATCCTGTAATGATAATAAGACAAGCTATCTAAATAATTTTAACGTCATGGTCCTCCTTAAATTTTCAACTTTTAAATGAAATTTGACTGTTTAAAGTGAGTCAAAATCCAATTCCTATGAAGTCGGTAATATACAAAGAAATAAATATATATACACCTGAAACTAATAAAAGCCTATAAAAAACGGGTTTCGTAGCTGAAAGTAAACTAAATACCATACCTACTGGTATATTTATATTACTAAGTTAGAGAATTTTACATTAATTTATAAAACAAGTATATATGCATAAAAGAACATTAGATTACGACAGGAACTAATACGATAAAACTAAGGCATAAAGTATTAATATTTTATATAATATATTAATATCGCGATATTTTTCCAAAAAATGATGATTTTTATTCAATAAACATTTATTTTCATTAACATACATTATAAGTAACAATTTACTTTGAGTTCACTAGATGGCGTTGTACAAAATTTTAAATCGCACTATGGTTTCGTTACAAAAATGTAGGTATATGCATCCAAATATTTATTTAATATTTAATTAATTAATAGGGGACCGCGAGGCGTGGCGTTAAACGCCACGCGACGATCACGGTCACCCTCGCCTATAGATGTTTCACATCAAAAATTTTTGTCTGTCTGTTTGTGCCGGGTAATCTTTAAAACGGCTGGACCGATTTCAAAAATTCTTTCACCAATGGAAAGCTATAATATCAGGGCGTAAACTAGGCTATATTTTATCCCGGTATTTCCACGGGAACTGGAACTACGCGGGTAAAACGACTATAACCGAAGCGAAGCGAGGGCGGATTGCTAGTCTATCTATCTAATCTAAGTTGTTATGACACATTTAGTACATTAAGCTGCGTTATTAGTTTCTTATTTTAATACTATGTTTTCAGATAGACACTATAAGGACTAAAGAGAAAGACCTGTTTGTTTAAATTTATAAAAATGAATAATTACTAATACTAATGTTACTTTTCCGTCCATAAATAAAGGTAATCAATTATGTATTAAGTGCGATATTGAGACTTGAGTGAGACTGATTATTGTGATAACTGTTCATAAGCCAGTTTAAAATAAATATTAACCTTGAATCATTGTCTTTTTCCATTCATATATAGAAAATTTTCATCAAATACTTTAAAGGTTTCATCGCTATTACAACCCGGCCGGGTCCGCCGAGCGCGACTGTTGGCGACGAATGCAACCGGGCCCGGCCGGGTTGAGAAACATACCGGGTTGCAATCTCTAGCACCCATTCACACTCCCTTCACTTTCTTCACGGTAATCAACGTCCTTACAAAGGTCCATGAGCGGCAGCAACACTTACCATCAGTTGTACTGTTTGCTCACCGTTTGCAATAAAAAAAATAAAAACTTACCTAAATAACAAGTCATTGTTTTGGCAAAACTCCCAAGTAGGCCTTTGTTTAAAATTATTTGTAACAATGAGAATTATTAATACGATACCAACATAATTATGAACTAAAAGAATTCGTAATCAAACTAATATTACAAACTAACAACCCGCCCTAGTAATAGTTACCGTTCCCGTGGGAATACCGGGATAAAATATAGCCTAGTTTACGCCCTGATATTATAGCTTTCCATTGGTGAAAGAATTTTTTAAAACGGGCCAGCCGTTTTGAAGATTACCCGGAACAAACAGACATACAGACAGACAGACAAAAAAATATAAAATGATTTTTAGGCATATGTATAGTGCAAATAACCGTATGAGCATGAAAAGGGCCTATTATTTTGACATTACAAACAGACACTCCAATTTTATTTATTGGTATGCGAATGTTACTTTGTTTGTTACCTACCTACGACGTCAATTCATGTACCTATTCATTATTTGTATTCATCACATAATCACAGCCCATTTTTTTTTTGTTTGAGTCCCGGTCGGCGCATTCCTCGCACCACTCCGTCCGGGACGACAGAGGGGCGTTAGCACGCACACTCGCAACCCACCCGAACACCACGTCGCCTTCGTCGTTGGAACCGACCACATATGGCGGGAGTAATAACATCTATGTTACGGCGACGATATAAAATCCTCCGGGCAAATTTTGATGAGCTGTTTTTTTTTTTTAGGAAATTTCGTTCACAGCTGAGTTTACATTTAAAGACGCGTTCCATTAACATCGATGTTACAATGCTTTGTTCTGCCCCTAGCAACGTCGATGTGTTTTCCTTTCAACATCGATGTTACGATGTTTTGCCTATAGCAACATCGATGATCATCGAACATCGATGTTTATCGATCATCCCTACACCGAACGGACCAGTCCGCGACTGCAAACAGACAACTGCCAGCAATGCACTCCTAACACTATAAATCAATTTGTATATGGGATATTATATGTTTTAAAATACAATTCACGATCGCTTATCTTGCCCGTGGTTAGTTGCCAGGTCGTCAAACCTAATAGCCGGACAGACCAGCCAGTTTGGCCGGACATTTGGGTAGAAAAACCGGACACACTACATTATTGAGGATTTTGTGTTTTAGTATTATTAGGTACGAAAAAAATGTATGTATAATTCAGCTTTTTGGATTATTAAGACAATAGTCGACCCGCCTACGCTCGGCGCTAACTCGTTTGCGAAATGTAAAAAGTCTAATAAAAGCCGGACAAGCGCAACACCAATTATTTTTGCCGGACACGCAATTAAAAAGCTAACCTATGTCCGGCTTTATCCGGACGCCTGGTAACGCTACCCGTGGCTATCGTAAAAGACGTCTAAGGGATATAATATACATTTTTTTTTTTTTGGGGCTGGGCTGCGGTCGGCGCGTTTCCGCACCACTCTGTCCGGGGCGACAGAGAAGCTTAAGCATGCAACACCCGCAACCCACCCGAACACCACGTCGCCTTCGTCGTTGGGCCGACCACCGGAGCAGGATTACTTGTCATCAGTGGTCGGCCCGACGGAATACCCCCCATATAATATATAGCATCTATTCGAGAAGAAAATCTCGAAATTAAACTATATAGTTTAATTGGTATACCAACCTGCCTAGCCAGCGTGGTCTAGTAGGTTAATTTCTCTTCCATTGTGGACGAGGCTCGAGCCCAGTAGTGGGACATATATGAGCAGTGATAATAATACAAATTTGTACGTCTGTCATTCGCGTCATAATGAATTATTACTCAACGCTATTTATTATTTAAAAAAAAAAATACATTGCATAGAAACAAAAGGCTTAAAAAACTTCAATGCCATTATAAAATGTATAATAAACGATTGTTGAGTAATTAATTTTGTTTACAAACAAATCAATAGTATCAAAGTTCAGCGCCTGACCTTCTAACGTAATCAACGTCATACACATTTGGTGTGTCGTAACCACGAATTCCCCACGAACCCTTCATCATCGCGTCACGCCGCCCTAGCCGAGGCCGCGGGTGACGTGACCGGGGAGTTAGTCCGTCACCCGCCGAAAGGCCGACCGCGTGAGGAAAGACCAACGTCCTCCCCGAGGGGGGGACGTCAGTCGACGAGAGAGTACCCCAAGTAAGGGGTATTCCGTCGGGCCGACCACTGATGACAATTAACCCTGCTCCGGTGGTCGGCCCAACGACGAAGGCGACGTGGTGTTCGGGTGGGTTGCGGGTGTGCGTGCTTATGCCCCTCTGTTGCCCCGGACGGAGTGGTGCGAGGAGCCCGCCGACCGCAGTCCATCCCAAAAAAAAAACCTTCATCATTACAGCTCACATACATCCTGGGCTCGAGCTCCCTCCATATTAAGAGCGAAATAGACCTACTATACCACGCTGGTCAGGCGGGTTGGTATGGGGTTTTATTTCAAGTTTCCCTTCTCTTGCATAGTTGTTTTATATATCCCTTAGTCGCTTTTTAGGACACCCACAGGCATAAAAGGGAGTGGCGAATCGTATTCTTACTCCGTCAAAACACAGAAAACCTTTTTTTAAGACTACATTTTTTGAAGTGAATCATCTATAGACGATGATGAACCTGATCGTTGGCGTGGCGTTAACGCCACGCTTGGATATGTGTTTTAATTTATTGCAAACAATGGCAAACGAGCAAACAGTGCACCTGATGGTAAGTGTTACTGCCGCTCATGGACCTTACAAGGCCGCTGTCTACCGTGAAGAAAGTGAAGGGAGTGTGAATGCATGCAATGAGGTTCGGTGATACTAAAGGCAATTACTAAAACCCATCACACGCAAACACATTCAGAAAGTTATGCTTCCGTCTCTCTCTCTCGTCACGTCACTAGGTGCAGTAACATATATCTACTACTCTGTTGTATATATTCTGCTCAGTGTGATACTACTCACGAACGGACCGGCCCGCGGCTGTAGACTAACAACTGTCAACAGTGCGCTCCTAACATAAGATAGATTAACTTAAAATAACAATACACAAGTTTCATTATTTATGAGCTCAATTAAAATTATTGTATTGTACAGAAAAGAATAAATTATACTTTTTAACTATTTAAATATTCTTTTTAATAATTATTTTCTAAACTTTCTCGATTATAATAAATAAAATGGCAATTTAGATAGGCTAAATACAGGATGTATCAGATTATGGGACAACTGTTCGAGTATGTTGTAGTTTAACGGTCATAGATCATAATTAGAATGTACATTACACAAAATACAATATAACATTAAAGTTATAGAGATTTCAAAAAAATGTGTCTAAGAGTCTATGCCTTAAATGTTACGTATTATGTAGGCATGTACAGACAGAATACATGTAGGCATGTAAAGCTTCGACAGTATGATTTCATTCATTAATACCTAGAATTGCGTAAACGCTTCAATGACATGTAAGTACAACGGCAAGCGGTCAACGCTCATAGGCTGATCAGCTGTTTTAAAGCGAAGTTTGTTTTGCTTATGTGAACGTAATCATTGATTTCTTCAATTTCTAATGAATATTTAACAAAGTATGAATATGTTGCGTATTAAGTATCATTGACTTTATACATTTTAATCAGATTTACACGAAAAAGCGATGACAAAATTGAAAAATTTACATGTCTCTAATTTCTAAACGAATCAATATTTTTCGTTCAAATTTTTTTTATGGGTTCCTACCACCATTGCCTAGCCCCCTTTTGAACAGTTGCCCCATAACCTGATACACCCTGTATATTGTTGGATATTATGAAATATCTATCCATCTATACAAATAAATAAAATTAAAGTGTCTGTTTGTAATGTCAAAATAATGGTATTTTTCTTGCTCACACGGTTATTTACATGAAATGCCTATGCCTGAAAAACACTTAAAAAAATTTTGCTTGCCTATTTGTTCTAGGTAATCTTCTAAATGGCGATTTTAATAATATTTTACTACCAGGTAGCTATATAAAAAATAGCTTAGCCTATTCTTTCCTGTCAAGAAACACCTATATAATTTTGCTCGATACGGGAATCAAACCTGAGGCCTAATGGACTGCAGATGCACATCGTAATATTTTTTGAAGATATTGGAGATTTAAGATGTGGGGCAACGCTTCTGAAACCAAAGCAAAGTGCCAGCGGATAGCTAGGTAATAATATAAATATAATATACATTATTTCATATTGTGAGTAGGAATAAAATTGAAAACCATCTTGCCTATAGGTATTGTAAAAGATGACTTAAGAGGCAAGAGAAGGATAGATCAACATAAAACTCTATAGCAACATAGACCAGCAAGGCATATTTATAAGCTTAATACCCCTATCATTGTGGTGGAGGCACGAATCCAACTACCTGTAGATCAGAGGTGTCAAACTCAATTTTGCAGAAGGCCATATATTAAATTTAAAATTCATATACGGACCAGATTCGAGTGAAATCTAGCCCGCCTACGGAAGAGAAATCGAGTGAAGTCTAAAAGCTCTAAAAAACATGATTCTTCATTCTGTGACACATTGCAATCGCGGGCCTTATTGATACAGCCCAGGGGCCGGATGCTGCCTGCGTATCTTTGATATGACTGCTATAGATAATTGTAAAGACAACTAAAGGACACAAGCAAAAAGGAAAACTCAAAATCAACACCATAACAATCTGACCAACATACATTAATGATATTTTTGCTCAAAAATGTTTTTTTTATGGTAACAGAGTAATAATCATATTACTCAAAAATCTCTATTTTGTCCATGGGTGTAGTAAAAGACAACTAACATAAATAATATGAACATAACATCTATGCAAGAGAAGGAAAACTTAAAACTCCAAACGAATCTGTCTGACCCACATTTTCTTTTTTTAATTATGATATAAATTAACAGTTGTCTCATAATAATTGCAATCTAGCCATGAGGCTAATAAGTAATTTAAATCTAACTTAATTTGCTAAGATGTACAGAGTAAGAAGAAAAGTGCCAATGGACACACCATTGGCACTTTTCTTATAGTCTCTAGTAATAATAGAAAACACTTTGTTCTTCAAAGATAGCACTCACTGCACTATAATCACTAATTTCACTAAGGCTTACTAGGTAGTTGTGTGACACTATCTTCTAGCCCACATATGGGAATCATGTTTTTGTTCAAAAGTCTTTTTTTTTCAATCCATGTGGTGATAGAATAAGAATACAATTCACCACTCCCTATCTTGCCCGTGGATATCGTAAAAGACGACTAGGGAATTTCGACAAATTCTAAATATAACCCTATATCAACCTGTCTGACCAGCATGGTACAGTAAGGTTAATTTCCCTCCTATTGCGGAGGAAGCCCGAGCCCAATGGGATGTATATGGGCTGAGATGATAATGAAAAGAATAATAATATTACTCAATACTCTCTATCTTGTCAGTGAGTATAGTAAAAGACGACTAAGGGATATAATATGCATATTAACATCTATGCAAGACAAGAAAAACTCGAAATAAAACCCTATACCTGCCTGTTCAATGTAGTTGGTCCATTTCCCTCCCATTTTAAACATGGTCCTCGCCAAGCAATGGGCCATATGAACTAAAATGATGACGGCGATAAGTTTTTCAATCCGTCAGCTGTAACAGAAATATCTCCGCGCGTTTTGACATCATTACGTTATAAATTTGTTTATCAATCGATCGTAAACGTATCCGTATTTAATTCCGCCTTAGAAACATTAAATAAACGATTAAAGATGATAAAAACATACGTATCTATACTATATCGCGGATAATGCAGTTAACAACACGAAATGAGTCACATACGGTATCATTTACCATAACCTTTAAATTAAAATTCTATACCAAAACTCTTAATTAAATCGAAGGTAATTCAACCGAAATGATAAATTAACGTTTGTGTAAATTCCATAGACTTAAAAATTATCTTTGTTTTTTCCTATTATTTACGTATAATACGCACTTAATATATGTAAAAGGATTACATACCTCGAAAAGTTTCAAAAGAATGTTTACATAGAGCCTCCTGACGCCCAATGATTTCCCGATTGATGCCAAGAATATTATGCACAATATTAGAAGTAAAAACGGTGTGTACAATATGGATATCGCGACGGACACAAACGACATCATCAACGCCATTTTCGAGACTGATTGATTTATCATAGACTTATTGAAAGTGGATTTGACAGCTTTTGTAACGAATGAAAAATCGCCGGCTCATTCATTCGAGATCAGTCAAAACTGTCATAAATACGTTTGGTTTTGTCTTATAAATATCAAATACTAAAAAATAATATAAAATACTAGTAAATATACAGAAATTGACGTCACGCAACAGACGATCATAAGAAGACTGACAAAATGTTCAGTATGCATACATTAGACATGTGCAAATCAAGCGCTGACTGAAGCGGATTGAATATAGACAACGATTCAATCTCCTATCGGAACTATGACCAGTGTGCCTTCTCTGGAAATCCATTCTAATTTCGAATCCGATTCAATTCCAATCTCACCAAACTTATATTTGGTACTCTTGAACAAAATCGAGAATGAATTTGTCGTATTTTTCTATTTTAAATTAATAACGTTTTCGAACTCGATCACTACAAAGACGCTTTTTTGCAATTGTGCAACTATAACGATTTTAAACTACGTCAAAATCGCGTCGGGAGTAGCAAATATTTGATTTAATCAACAAGAGTCGAATTCATTTAGTTCAAAAATAATCCACAGAATTTGATTCCAATCATGCGCTAGTGTCGCTTTCAAGAGTACCAAATTTGCTCAAATTCGAGCTGCGATTGGATTTAGGATTAGAATCGAGATTCAAGAGTAGGCACACGGGGACCATATTTGCAAAAATATCTAGTTCCAATGCCTAAAATGTTCGGTTTTGGTCCATATCTTGCAATCAGTGCCCATAATTAAATATCACCAATACTTCGGTTTAATCGAAATGCAAACCCCAATAGGCAATTTATTAATTCATAAAACCAAAATCTTCAGTTGATGTTCCTGATTCTTGTTGAATTGTCATTGGAGAGACCAAAGTTAAAATTTTGTGTATCATAATTGCATACCTAAAAGAATACTTTACGTATTCGTAATTGCTCAGTTCGGCAGCAATTAGCTGTTGCCGATCGGTTCTGCGGTCGCTTCGCATTATTTTGGGAAATTCGTTTTCATCACACATGACAGTTGCCACGATTCGTCGGACTATTTCATTTCACAATTCGGATTGAATCAACAATGTTCTGATTATGAACTAGTTCCTGGAACTATTACGATCCGCAACTACACACCTCTACTCTAACATACAACATGGGACCGATCTCAAGTAATTGGGATAAAAAAAAGATGATGACGATGAAAAATGTTTTTTTATTGCCTATGGTGGTAAACGAGCAAGCAGCGCACCTGATGGTAAGTGATTTTGCCGTACATGGACCTTATCAATACCAGGGGCACAGCTAAGCCGTTGCCTACCGTGAAAATACTCTTTTAAACCTCGTTTAAAGAAGGAGATGTATATTAAAATACATAATATTATAATTAGGATAATCGTAAGTTGTGTACTTTAAAGGGAAACTCTTTCAAAAGAGCTATATTAGTATCTTTTCAACAACTAGTGACATCTCTTTGTCTCACCACTGAAACAAGCCAGCCTGGCTGGTCTCTATTTGTGAAACCGTATATGATAACAAGTTCCTAAAAAAACCAACTTCTACATAAATTGCCTGAGTCCGTGCTCTTATTGAGAATTAGCTCAGAAATAATGAAGTTTAGAATAAACTGTCAAGCTACATGTGAAATCTACTCACATTAGTTTTGTTTTAGTATTGTATAACCTTCGCCAATAAAAAAACAAATCTTAGTCATAGTCACAAAGAAGCATGAAGTCCGTATTGTCCTAGAACGTATAAAACCTAACGCTGAATACATAATTAAAACATATTGAATAATGATTAAAATAATAGTTTAAAATATAGGTGAAGCTTTTATTTATTTTTTCTTTTTAAGTAATCGTACTTGTTACTGCATTATTACAATTTTCATTTTTATAATAGTAGAAATATAATTTATCAGTCATACAGCCTGAATATTACGTACTAAAAACGTTTTTTAGAACAATATAAAGGACATGTTTCTAACTTATAAGGTATAATCTCCCTACATTTGAGAAACATGAAATAGATTTTTAAGGAATGTTGGAAATATGTACTGGCAACACTGATAATAACCTCAAAAATATCTGTCAGTCGCGATTATCGGGATTTTCAATAAATCCTATTTGGATTTGTCGATCCCAATAAAAATTAATTAAAATGTCTGAACTTCCCTACGGACCTCCAGTACGAGTATCACCACTTATTAGGGTAATTATATTTTATTATTAAAGTTTTTTTTGCTACAATTGTGTACCATTATGTAACAGTGCTTCCGAACAGCAATTCAAATTTTCTTTTTAATTTCATTAAAAGAGGTAAATATTCAACATATATAGTTTATGTATGCATTACTTGGCCAGTGCTATGAAATCATATAAAAAAATAAAGTTTAAAAATGGCTCTTGTCTTTAATGTGACGATGAACAAACAGTGTTATAAGAATTAGTTTATCTTATTCTTATATAGAAATATTACCTGAAGAGTGCTACATATAAGTACGAAGCTTTCACATGCATCATTATAGATTAAGAGGAAAGATAAGGATTATTAAATGTGTGAAGGTTAAAATGAGCACGAATAAAGTCTTCGTCTCTTAATAATGTGAACAAACCTATGCATACTTCTAAACCGGGTTGTTACATGGATTGCTGGGCATCCGATGCAAGAACAAGGTTGCAATCATCACCTATTTTATTAGGAGATTTATTTGCAACTTAGCTAAGATAAGCTCCTATGCCAATGACAGGTTTGAGGTGAAACTCCTTTAGAATCGTTGTGATTTCAAACTCGATGAAACGAAAAAGCGAGTCGATAGAGACATAAACATGTAAATGTATAGGATTCAGCCGACGAGAGAATGAGATAGAGGATAAAGGAGTTTCACTTCTGATATGTGTACTTTGTACACACACTCTTTTTTTTTAAAGACAACTCCCTTTACTAAGGAAATAATTCTTGTATTGCGCTGTGACCATAGAATAATAACGTATAGAAGATAAGTTCGTGTATGAAAAGTGAAGCATTTCAATTGGAGTCTAATGGAACTTACGCCAGAACCGTTCCGTAATGTACAAGTCATTGTACTGCACGTACTTACGCAACTCTTAAAAAATAAATAGGTAATTATGACGGTTTGTGCATTTAAATGGTGTCACAACACATTTGAAAAACTTAAAAAGGTTTTTAACATTGCTTTTAAAAGTATTTCGACGATTTATGTTAATAAAAACAAAATTTGATTTGATAATTTGTATAGTGGTGTGCGTGTGTAATCATCTGCGCGCCATTAGTATTTTTAGATTCATGTTTCGAACTTTCGAAGTATTGACACTATCCTTCTATACGTTATTATTATAAGGCTGTGACTTTACAAACATATAATTAACGGACATAAATTACATCCAGACTCAGAACAACAATTGTGGATCTCACAAAATATTGTCCTGCGTGGGGTTCAATCTTAAGCACTACGCCATCTGTGCAGGCCAATGACATTTAAACAAGGGTATCCTTGAGGAAACCCTAGTTTTTTATATATTAATGAATTGCTTTATTTTAGAATATAAACAGTTCAGAATTCATTTGGACTTTATCTTGACCTTCTAATGGATTATTGCCATATTTGCCAATATGAGTAGCAGTAGAAATTTAATGGTGGATTTGTGGCAAATTCCATAGAGCATGTCAAATGTTCTCTTGTTAAAAGATGTTAGACTTTAAATTTAAATGAATTGGTATGTTTTTATCATCGTCAGAGCTCATTTATGTCTCGCTGCCGAGCTCGAGCTTCATTCATAACAGGAAAAATTGTACCTACTGCACCATGCTGCTCAGTTGGACTAGTACAGGGGTATTATTTCGACTTTTTCTACTCTCTTTTACAATCCCAGTGTCGTAAAAGACAGCTAAGGGATATGATATGCAGATAACACCTATTCAAGAGAAGAAAAATGACATAAAACTTTATTATGGCGATGGGTAGAAAATACGATGGCCTATAGGGTCGCGCGTCGCTTTTCTTGTCACCCCGGAAGGCATCGACCGCATGTGTCCACAGCATAACCAGACAAAAAAAAGAAAGTGCTGCTGTCCCCTCCACTGGCACTCTGTGAGCCGTTTTTTATAATTCCCATGAGAAAACAAGGAATGACGTCACATTGTTTCATTAACCTGTCACCAGACAGAATAATTATACTCTATACCTAGTCTTGCCATAAATACTGTAACAAAGAAAAAATTTTTTCTAAATATTTCTCACTTTTACAGTGTGTTAGTTTAAAACACAAATATAAAACAATTTAAAATATAAAAAGCTTATTCGTTATATATATAAGACTTCTTCTGTCACAAACGAAAGAGGTCTCATTGTGCCTATTAATAGCCCGGTACACAAACATTTTACTAATACCAAGCGTATGGAGAGTTTTAAAAATTACATTTCACCCCATACCTCCTTTGTGTAATACAATGACAGCGATTCGGTTTTCCTTATCACCCCACTCCATTTTAATATCACAAAATATTGTACAATGTATTGCCACCAAAATAAGAAAACACCTTAGAATAATAACATATAGAAGGTAAGTTCACGCACAAAAAGTGAGGCATTTCAATTGGAGCCTAATGGAGCTTACACCGGAACAGTCCCATAATGTACAAGTCATTGCACTGCACGAATAGAATTAGAATAATAACATATAGAAGGTAAGTCCACACACAAAAAATGAAGCATTTAAATTGGAGTTTAATGGAGCTTACGCCGAAACCATTCCGTAGTGTACAAGGTCCTTGTACTGCACGTACGTACGCAACTCTTAAAAAATAAATAGGTAATTATGACGGCTTGTGCATTCAAATGGTGTCACAACACATTTGAAAAACATAAAAAGGTTTTTAACATTACTTTTAAAAGTATTTCGACGATTTATGTTAATAAAAACAAAATTTGATTTCATAATTTGTATAGTGGTTTCCGTGTGTACGTGTGTAATCGTCTGAGCGCCATTAGTATTTTTAGATTCAAATTTTTAAAGTTCGAAGTACTGACACTATCCTTCTATACGTTATTATTCTAAGGAAAACACAATGAACAATCATATAAAAATGACAGATTCCAAATTCAAATGTAATACATATTTTGTTTATTTTTAATTGTAACAGTATTCATGGCCAGACTAAGTATACAGGTGTATCAGGTTATGGAGCAACTGGTCAAATGAGAGTTAGGTAATGGTGGTAAAATATCGATTCGTTAATGAATTAAAGGCATGTAATGTTTTCAATTTTGTCATCACTTTTTCGTGTAAATCTGATTGAAATGTATAAAGTCAGTGATACTTAATCTGCAACATATTCGTACTTTATTAAATGTTCGTTATAAATTGAATAAATCAATGATTACCATTGAAGTGTTCGCGCAATTCATATCTATACTACTATCGAAGCTTTACATGCCTACATGTATCCTGTCTGTACATGCCTACATAATACGTAGCATTTAAGGTATAGACTCTTAGACACACATTTTTGTAATCACTATAACTTTTATGTTATATTGTTTTTTGTGTAATATACATTCTAATTACGATCTGTGACCGTTAAACTACAACATACTCGAACAGTTACGCCATAACCTGATACATTCTGTATAGCAGCGCAGTACATTCGTTCAATTTCCTTCTCATTTGATGGAGGCTCCAGTCCAGCAGAGGGACATATCTGAATTGATATGATAATGGTGATATCTTTACATTAAAAATAATCTGTTTATTCCAGTTTGGCCGATGGTCATTCCTCACAGTAGGTGTTGCGTATGGATTATTCCATCAGAACAGACTGTCCAAGAAGGAAACCAAGATCCGCGAGATTGAGGCCAAAGAGAAGGTTATCCGCGACGAAAAGCTCAGGAAGGAAAAGGAAGTAGCAGCTGCTGGTAAATGAATCATTTTTTATTTTATTGAAGTGAAACTTCTTTAGAATCGTTGTGATTTCAAACTCGATGAAACGAAAAAGCGAGTCCATAGAGACACAAATACGTAAATGTATAGGATTCAGACGTCGAGAGAATGAGATAGAACACATTCGCGTAGCGTCCCCCCTATCGTTTACTAATGTATGATTTACTACTTACGAGTAACGATTTACGATTAAGATTTACGTATTAGGATTTACGATAAAGGATAAAGACAATTACGTACAATCTATACCAATAAATAAAATTGGAGTGTCTGTTTGTAATGTCAAAATAATAGGCTTTTTTCATGCTCACACGGTTATTTGCACGACACCTATGCCTAAAATAGCAATTAAAAAATTTTTATCTGTCTGTCTGTTTGTTCCGGTTAATCTTCAAAACGGCTGGACCGATTTCAAAAATTCTTTCACCAATGGAAAGCTATAATATCAGGGCGTAAACTAGGCTATATTTTATCCCGGTATTCCCACGGGAACGGGAACAATGCGGGTAAAACGACTATAACCTATAACCGAAGCGAAGCGAGGGCGGGTTGCTAGTATATGATATAATTCGTCAGTGCTAGCGGACTTGCTCGGTGCTTGAGATGTGAAGTATCATTTTACTGCGCTCATAGTCACCTTACAATTTTAATTCCTTTGTTTGTATCTGCGCGTCGCCAATTGTCCAGTGTCAGATAATAGCTTCATAATTTTTTACTATTGACAAAAATCACGTGGTCAAAGAAGTTTCAGTTCGGACATGTGTATTTTGTACATATACTCTTTTTTGTTCTTCTAACCATTATTCATCCTAATAGGTATTTTCCACTACAGTATTGAATTTACCCCCAAAAGTTGTTATTTTCCTCCAAATAACAATATTCCTACACTAAAGTGCCATTTACACGATGCCATTTTCTTGTACATACAAGGGCAATAATTGACCATCAAGAATTGTAAGCAACTGTTTACACGCGGGTATAATATGCTGTATACACCGAGAAAAGTTTTGAAACAAAACTCTTATATCATCATCATCTTGCTCTTATCCCAATTACTTGGGGTCGACGCAATATGTCATCTGTTTTGACATATTGCAAAAAGTTTCGGCAATGACTTTTATGACCGGCCGCCTGCCTGACGTCAACCCTTCCTTGGGAATATAATCGTTGACCCAAATGGTACCAGATGGAGCATTGGTCCGGGTCAATCTAGGGCTCTTAGTCGTCTTTTACGACACCCACGAGCAAAGCAAGGTAGTATTCGAAGCCGCTACCACACAGCTCGATACTCTTATAAACAAATCAATAATGTTACGTTTAGACCATGCAAGTCATTTATTGCTTCAACTTAATTGTATGCAACAGGCAAGAAACTTGCATCGTGTAAATGGGCCTTAAGGCATGCATGGACTAAGGTTTGCAATCTTTACAAATATATGATTTAAATGACTATTTATTTCCATGTGATGACTGAGTAAGAATACGATTCGCCAACATCTATCTTGCCCATGGGTAAAAGAAGACTAGAAGAAAAACTTCAAACCAAACCCTATATCAACACGTTTGACCAGCGTGGTATAGTAGCGGAAGCCGCGGGTGACGTGTGACCGGGGAATTAATCCGGCACCCGCCGAGAGGCCGATCGCGTGAGGAAAGACCGACGTTCTCCCCGAGAGGGGGACGTCGGTCGATGGGAAGGTACCCCACTACGGGGGTATGCCGTCGGGCCGACCACTGACAACAAGTAACCCTGCTCAGGTGGTCGGTCCAACGACGAAGGCGACGTGGTGTTCGGGTGGGTTGCGGGTGTGCGTGCTTACGCTCCTCTGTCGCCCCGGACGGAGTGGAGCGAGGAGCGCGCCGACCGCGACCCACCCCAAATAAAAATCGTAGGTTAAATTCCTGTATTTCGAGGGAGATAGGACTGTCGCCCCGGATGGAGCCGGTCGGCGGTTGCGCTGACCATAACCCACCCCAAAAAAAGGGTGACGAAAGGGTTGTGAGAAGTGTGCCTATAACTCACCGAATTCTCTCCACTTCGCTATTGGGGCGACCACCGGTAACGAGTGCCCTTGTCGTCCGTGGCCAGCCCGGCGGAATACCCTTTCCAGTACCCTCCCTAACTCCCAAATGCCTTGAAGGATTTTGATAATGTTTTTCATATGCGTTTAGGTGGCTTCAAGAATGTTTTAAATTGACACGTGGACTTCGTTGGTGCTGCAAACAACTAGAAAAAAAACAATTTTTATTAATTTTTTTTATCGATATTGACTGGTTTCGATTCCTTGACATCCGTGGCCGGCCCGACGGATTACCCTTTCAGGCACCATCCCCTTTGACGATCCGGTAACGAAACACCGTCTACCTGCGACCACGACTAAGGCAGCGTCAGACACAAGTCGTTAAGTGTAGCCTGAACGAGAAATTATGCCTAAACGGAGACTCTGTTCAAAAAAGATAATATCTACTATCTACTCCAGTGGTGGGCAAACTTTTTTAATGGTGGGCCACAAAGTTTGAAAAATTCTAGAGGAGGGCCAGAATTATAAAAAAAAATATTATGTATTAAAGCTTTTTAATAAACAAAATACCTTTTAATTTTACGCCTTATTAGGCGTGTGAGACATATGGAATTGTTTTTGATTTTCCATAATATTTTCGAAAGCAGGTTCCATCTGTGACGAAGCAACTTACAGCAGTGCGAAAAGGTGTTCATCAAACATCAGTCAATCAGTTTTTGATTGAGTTTTTCCGTTCTCGCCCCCGCCGCCTGCGCCTCACAACCACTCTTTGCACCCTGTATTTCCCAACTTATAAACTACGCGGCTAGTTTAGCTTCACCGATATGTGATTAGAATGGAATTTTTCGCACCAAAATGCTGTCTAGAATATTTAGGATGGATGGACTCTCGGCAGGCCGGATTAAATACTTTTACGCGAGTCGTACTTTGCCCATCACTGATCTACTCTAGATTTCTGTGTGTGGTCACGGAGTGAGAGTACAATTCACCACTCCCGTGGATGTCGTAGGAGACGAGTAAGGGATTATATGTATATAACATCTGTGCAAGAGAAGGAAAACTTACCAAAATAAAACCCTATACCAACATGTCTGACCAGAATGGTATAGTACGCCAATTACCCTCCTATTGTAGACGAGGCTCGTGCCCAGTAGTAGGAAGTTTAAGAGCTGAGAAGAGGAAAACAACTCTATAGAAAATATCTCTATTTCAAATTTTATTTTTCCATTTCAGCCGAGCTGAAGAGCTTAGAAGAGATGGTTAACGCCCCTAAGAAGTGAACATCGGAGAACAAAATCTAGTTGCTAAGGCTATAGTGTTACGCCGCCATCTTGAAAAGTGTTGCCAATTAGACAATGTTTATTATTTTTTAATTGGCAACAATGTTATTCCATCATTAAATTATGTATTTGCAATATAGGTGATTAATAAAATTGATGTTTTATTTGTAA
Organism: Lymantria dispar; assembly: GCA_032191425.1. Classification (NCBI taxonomy): domain Eukaryota; kingdom Metazoa; phylum Arthropoda; class Insecta; order Lepidoptera; family Erebidae; genus Lymantria; species Lymantria dispar. The sequence continues at coordinate 11,573,993 of CM063471.1, forward strand.
AATATTATTTAAAAAAAATTACCATTTCACTGGTTTGCAAGGAATATCGACGTAATTCAATATTATGTCAAATTGAATTAACGTAATCCAAAATTATGTGCATACCAAATGATCCTTGATATTTTATCGTGATCAGAAAATTTTTTCGTTAATCGGTACCGTTGCACCCTCAATAAATCATTTAAATATGGGTATGCACTAAAAAATATATAAAAAAAAGAGTGTGTACAAAGTACGCATATCAGAAGTATAAAGGAGTTTCCCTTCATCCTATATCCTTCATCTCATTCTCTCGTCGGCTGAATCCTATACATTTACATGTTTGTCTTTGTGGACTCGCTTTTTCGTTTCATCGGGTTTGAAATCGCTATGATTCTAAAGAAGTTTCACTTCAATAAAAATATTAAAAATACCCTCCTTTAGTAATTTTTATATGCGTCGCTATTCACGCAAACCAGCGATTCATCCATCAGCCACTCACGAGAATACCACTGAACGATTCTCTCCAACTTTTAGGATACGTTAGTCTACCTAGTCGTCTTACGCTGCGTCGTCCCTTTCTTGGTAGCCATTCGGGAAACTTTCTTCTTCAATGATTGTCGGTTCAACGAGCAAGTTGGCCTGCCAATTGCCGTTTCAACGTGCTAATTATTCGGGCTATGTCGGTTACACTTGTTCTTCTACGGATTTCCCAGAATAAACTAGAAATACCTAAGTTACGTCAAGGAGGCATCGGCAGATAGTGGTGAATATGAATGTTTGGTAGCCCCTGTGTGGTCGTAAAAACGTTTTGGCAACAGTACCCTAAATATGAGTAAAATAATATAAACCAACCCCGCCAGCTAAGTATGGCGATTCTATAATTATCCCTCTGCCCTTCAGAAAGCCCTTTGGCCAACATATGGAATATTAAATTTCAAACCGGTTATCACAAGAGATCGTTTCATAAGAGGAAACCATAAAAGAAAGGAAAGCTCGAAAGATAACTAGGGATGCAAACGATACATCGATGTTATTTTATACGATGTTTTGACATCTATGGTTAGCCTATATGATTTAAAATATATGGTACTTTTAGCAGAGCCTGCGTAACACTTTAGATACTGTTTCAAAATAACTAAAAAAATCGGTTGTCTGTAAAGTCGGTTTACTGACGATAGTTGAACGTGACAACGTCATTAGAAAATACTGATGGAATGGTTTCATTTTTCAAAAGAAAATTTTAATTTAATTTGTTTGATAGATATTTTGTATGGATCAAGCCTTAAATGGAACGCCTCAGAGCGAGGTAACGGCGCATACGTCATGTTTTTCTTGTGTGCAGCCGGCTCCATCGAATTATAAGACGTTGTCACGTCAAAAAGCTCGTCACATCACGCAAATATTGGTGCTTCATGTAAAAAATCTACTTGATTTAACTAAAGGTAAGGTAAGGTCATCGACTAGATCTCTAAAAACACCGATGTTTCGATACATCGATGTGTTTAGGGCGGTGTTTTTTGTACATCGATGTTTGTTCTAAAACATCGATATTTGCATCCCCAAATATAACTCCCCTATCTTGGTAGATTATTTTCCCTCCTATTGCGTAGGAGACTTGACTCCAGGATGTGTATAAGGCGTGATAATAACATCCTTTCAACTGGAAGAACAGAGGATCTTAAACCATGTCAACGGATTTTTTTAAACCATAACTAAAATAACATTCACGGGGTATTCCCAGAGAATTCTGAGGAACTATTCGACTTGGTACTACCGTACCGCTCGGCATCGTGGTAGGGTTTCTCCATTTCAACTGGAAACTATATGGTCTTTAATAATACGTCTTCAGACATAATTTCGCCCACGCACGTGCAGGATCTGCAACGAAGCTGCTGCTGTGTTTTCCGGCTGCTATGACATGTCCTTCTTTAAACGAGGTTTAAGAACAGCACTTTCTTCATGGTAGACAACGGCCTGGCTGTGCTCCTAGCATGGGCGTAGCCAAGTCTTAATTTCGGGGTTGGTTCAAGAAAATAAAAAAGGCTTAAAATGAGTGTTCGCGCCAATAACCGCGACGAGTGATATTCGTCTAAAAGGCTTATTACACTACACGATATTCAGGGCCCTGTGGCAAGGGTGGGCGTGGCCCCTAACTAGGGAGCCGCTTATTACACTAGCCGGTCCACAGGGCCCTAACTCAGTTGTGAAGTGACGTCTTACGACGTTGACGTTTTTATCGTAGCCTTTATATAAGAATTTTAATATGTAATTTCCAAAAAAACTAGTTTTTAATCTTCGTATCTTTATTTTTGTAATATTTATGTTCTTTCTGCCATAAGTAGGTACGGATTTTTTTATAATTTTCTATGACTTGGATAAAAGTCTCTCTTTGTTAACTACACGACATTGGTGATAATGGAAGGGAAGTAGACCTACTATACCACGTTGGTCAGACGTGTTGGTATTTTTTTTTTATAGGTGGGCTATGGTAAGCGCACGCGCGGTCCAGTCCGTCCGGGGCGATGAAAGGACGGCGCGCGGGCCCATATCCCACCCGTACCCACGTCACCTCGTTGTTGGGCCGACCACCGGAGCAGATGTGACTTGTCGTCAGTGATCGGCCTGACAGAATACCCTTTCGGGTAACCTCACCTCTCGACGCTCGACGTCCTGGGACGTCAGTCGCCGTCGCGCGGTCAGCCTCTCTGCGGGTGAAGGACAATTCCCCGGTCCGATCACCCGCGGCCTCGGCTAGGGCGGCATTAGGCACAGATACTCGCGCCTGCGCCGCCCGAGTCGCCGGCGGCGGAACGTGTCGCCGAATAGGAGCTCTACTCGCACACGATCCGCCGCCTCCTTCCGTGAGATTACGGCCTCACAGAAGGCGGCGACCGCGTCCCAGTTCCTGACGCTGACGAGCATCTCCCTGGCGATGGTCGGCAGCGCCAGGTCAGCACCGATAATTGCGACGAGTTCACGGCGATCCCCCTCCCATGCAGCACACTCCTCGAGCGTGTGCTGCGCCGTGTTCTCGTCGCAACTGCAGTGGTGGCAGGACGGTATGCTCTAGACGTGTTGGTATAGGGTTTTATTCCGAGATTTCCTTTTCTGGTATAACTGTTATGTGCATATTAAACCCCTTAATCGTCTTTTACGACACCAACAGGAAAGAAAGAGGGTGGTTAATAGTATTCTTACTCCGTCACAACACGGAGAACTAAGTCACGCACTCGAAACATCCGTTCACTTCGCTTGTCTAGCGACGACTGAAGCGCACTAACTCCCTGAAAGCTATTACACTGCCCGGTGGCAAGGGAGTCGGGGAGCTAGGGCGACAGGGTCGCTCCGGTCGCCCTGATTAGGAACCCTAACTCACTTACTGTTATTACACTACCCTGAATCAGGGACCTGACGCCCTGAATATCGTGTAGTGTAATACGCCTTTAAGTCCTTCTAGATTCGGGTGATTTCGTCGTGTTCTTGCGCTGCTGAGACTCTGCCCGCCATTTTGACACTGGTCAAGTAAATCGCGGCGTGAACACTTAATTATACATTCTCGTTATACACCTTCCACTAATTCCATAGATTCCTCCTGTTCTATAGATTAAAATCTGAGTCATTTGGTGATTGGTGGCACTGTCACTGACCGATGGCAGCACGGTAAATTTAAAATATGTATGTATAATTATTTATACTTCTCGCCTCTCTTTATTTCAGTACAATATTAATATAATATTTCGAACATTTCGGGTCTGAACCCCAAAAACCCCCCCTCTGGCTACGCCCATGGCTCCTGGTATTGCAAAGGTTCATGTGCGGCAGTAACACTTACCATCAGGTGTGCTGCTTGCTCGTTTACCACGATAAGCAATACAAAAAATACTCTTGTAATAATCCACCCGTGCGGAATTCCAGAGTGTGCACCAAAGAACATATTTAGACTGTAGCTCTATTTTTTGGCTGATACGATATAAGCATTAAAATAAGTGGTAAATCATGGTATTTGATAAAGGCTAGGGATGTGAAAAATAATCGATTTTTATAATAATCGATTATTACAAAAAAATAATCGATTATCAAAATAATAAAAATCGATTATTTATTATTCGAAATTAATCGATTATTCACTGCCAGATTTCCTAAAAAAAAAAGGTCATCATGATTGTTTCATACTATATTAGAAACTCACATTTCCTAAAAAAGAAAAAAAGTCATCATAAGCCTGTTGGGAGAAAAAATCGATTATTTATTTTTAATTAATCGATTTATTTTAACGAACAAACAATCGATTATTTAAAAAATCGATTATTTGCCCTCCAAGTCAGTGTGTACAAAGTACACATGTCAGAAGTGAAACTTCTTTATCCTCTATCTCACTCTCTCATCGGCTGAATCCTATACATTTACGTGTTTGTGTCTCTATGGACTCGCTTTTTCGTTTCATCGAATTTGAAATCACAACGATTCTAAAGAAGTTTCACTTCAAAAAAAGCTACATTTACGGAGCCATAAGAAATCAAAATCGATTCGAAGTCGGGGTTTTTCTAAATGTCAAAAAAAACAAAACCAAATCGTCGAAAAAAATAATTTATTTAAATACAAAAGGAATAAATCTTAGTTGTTAAATTCTCGCTTAAACATAAATACATAGCAAATACAACAAAACAGAATGAATTTTATATTTGTGTATTCATTTTTAAAAATGTAATAGGTATATTTTTATAAAACTATTTTACGGAGTCATCGTTATAACAGCTCTGTAACAACAAGACTTGCTGTCATTTTCTTTTTGTATTGGCAATTAGTGATGTCGGTCGATAGTGCGGACATAGTGGGAATATCGATAGGACACTCTATAATACCAATACTATCGATAGTAAAGTTGTCATGGATGACACTAATATCGATACTATTGCAGCTCAGCATTATTATCCATACCCATTTTGTGCAATTTAGTAGTGGTAGGACCACACTGTCGACAGTCATCTGTCTACAGCCGCGGGCCGGCCCGTCCGGGGTAGTACCACGCTCTCGCAGAAAATCGACGTCTGAGTAGTAGCATTCTGTTACTGCGCTTCGTTCGGTGAGCGAGAGAGCCGGAAGCTCAATATTCTGAGGGTGTTCGTGTATAGAGGGTTTTAGTGGTACCTTTGGTATCACCGAGCCTCAATGCACGCATTCACACTCCCTTCCCTTTCTTCGCGGTAGGCAGCGGCCTTGTAAAGGTCCATGAGCGGCAGCAACACTTACCATCAGGTGTACTGTTTGCTCGTTTGCCACTGCTGGCAATAAAAAAAAAAATATTTTGTACAATCGATTGTATCTATATTGTCAATACCATCAATGGTATCGAAATTCTTGTTGATATTCTAACTGATTTTCGAGGTCAACTATCGATAATTTGGCATCACTACTGGTAATAAATTTGTATTAAAATGTGGGTCAATATTTAATAACTAATTCTGTTGCGGGTAGACATAAATCACTGTAATAACGACGCCTTGTTGTACTTGAGACTTCTTAGTTCTCACGTGAACATGAACGCTGTAAAGTGTTCGAAACGTCGGTCAATCAAAAATTAAATACAAACGCTATAAAATCCGTAAAATGATTTTATTTACAATGTGTAATACTCGCGTAAACTTCAAAAATCATCATTTTTTATTTTTATTTATCATTGAAAGCCTAAGCTGAAGTATAAACAATCACCACTCAATTCTCAAGCCAGTTTTCCTCTACGACGCCTTAAATTTTAGGTGACACCTAAAGCAATATATATTACACAAATACATATTGTGCCATTTAATCACATTTAGTACTATTTAAATTTCATTTAACATCCAAAATGTTACTTTATAACATAACATTGATATGTTATATATATTGGACTTAGGTGTTACCTAAAATTTAAGGAGGCCTTTAGTGAAAAGTTTTACAGAATAATAAGCGAATTTGGAGCTTTGTAGTCAAACGGGCATTAGTCTTAATAGTGAGTGAATCTACCGGGCACAAGTTACACCTCGACCATACCAACCGGGGCGATATATGTATTTTTAACTCTTGTATTTAATGAGAATGAATCATAATTTCCAGGAAAAATCGTAATATTCTATTTTTACATTATGCCATATTAGTCTTTTTTTTTTTGGGTGGTTTGCGGTCGGCGCGCTCCTCGCACCGCTCCGTCCGGGACGACAGAGGGGCGTAAGCACGCACACCCGCAACCCACCCCACCTGCACGTCGCCTTCGTCGTTGGACCGACCACCGTAGCAGGGTTACTTGTCATCAGTGTTCGCCCCGACGGAATACCCCCTATTTGGGGTACCCTCCCATCGACCGACGTCCCCCCCTCGGGGAGGACGTCGGTGCCATATTAGTGCCTGCCACAATCGGTTATTTTATGCGTATACAAAATAATTTCGATGTTTCATATCTGCCAAGCGTCCCGGACGAACAGCCCACATTTCTTTTATCATTTCAGCTCATATACGTCCCACTGTTGGGCTCCAGCCTCCTCCACAATAGGAGGGAAATTGACCTCACTATACCATGCTGGTCAGAGAGGTTGGCATAGGGTTTTGTTTCGAGTTTTCCTTCTCTTCTTTTATATCAATGTTGTATTATTATGTCATCTATTATGAGTCATTGCTTAAAACAGGCACTAGTTCTCTATAACAGTGCCCACATCATAAAGGATGATTCTCTGTCATCATTTAATCATCATACACAAATATAAAATCCAATCTGTAAAATCTCACTTATTAATTGCGGTATGAAACGTCACTTCAACATTTTGAAATCTAACTTCAACAAGGATAGCACGTAAAGATTATTTATTACTATCATGACATATAAAATGCGAGTCAATGTCAATCCTTATTTTATTCTCCCTTCTACTGGGTTCGAACTTCCTACGCAATAAGAGGTAAATCGATTTAACACGGCAGACATGTTGGTAGAATCTTGTTTCGAGTTTATCTTCTCTTACATAAATTTTATATGCATATTATATCACTTAGTCGTCTTTTACGACACCCTCGAGCAAGTTAGGTGGTGGCGAATTACATTCTTACTCCATCACCATAATGACAGCGTGTCGTATATGGAGCGTATCATAAGCTCCAAAAAGCAATTCTATTATCTAAATGACTGAGATTTAGCTTTTGACAATGTAAATAATTTACAAGCTTATTTATGAGCGAAAAACATGATCATGAGATTTTAATCCACAGCTTAGAATAATAACGTATAGAAGGTAAGTCCGCACACAAAAAATGAAGCATTTAAATTGGAGTTTAATGGAGCTTACGCCGAAACCGTTCCGTAGTGTACAAGGTCCTTGTACTACACGTACGTACGCAACTCTTAAAATATAAATAGGTAATTATGACGGTTTGTGCATTCAAATGGTGTCACAACACATTTGAAAAACATAAAAAGTTTATTAACACATTACTTTTAAAAATATTTCGACGATTTATGTTAATAAAAACAAAATTTGATTTCATAATTTGTATAGTGGTGTGCGTGTGTACGTGTGTAATCGCATGCGCGCATGTAGTATTTTTGGCTTCAGTTTTTGATCGCTTAAGTACCGACACTATACTTATATACGTTATTATTCTAAGATCCACAGATTATTTTCATTTATTGATTATTGCCCGCGACATCAAAACTTTAGGTGACACTTAAGGCATCAATGTTACATGAAAATGTTATTTGCCATTGGAACAAACGATGGTTTGGTGTTTGGATTCTCATCTATTGAAAATTCGTTTCAACCGTCTTAAGAATTAGGCTAGCGTGGATACATACGTGTTAACTAGATTATGATTTGCATTATCGTCTTTACGGGAGACATTTTACACGTTCTATCAGAAAAATATTTACACGCCCCTAACCAGTGAGCTTACCCTTGAAACCAATTCTGATTTCGATTCCCATTCAATTCCAATCTCACCAAACTTATATTTGGTATTCTTAAACGAAATCGAGAATGAATTCTTCGCGTTCGCCGTTGTTATTTTCACCAAATGTACCGTATTTTATTATTTTAAATTAATAACGTTACAGAACTCGATCACCACAAAGACGTTTTCTTCAAATTGTGATACATTAACGATTTTAAACTCGAATGTATACGTCAAAATCACGTTGGAAGTAGCAAATATTTGACTTAACGACAGTCGAATTCAATTAGTTTAAAAAAAAAACCACCGAATTTGATTTTAATCGTGCGCTAGTGTCGCTTTCAAGAGTACCAAATTGCAACGAGCTGTGATTGGATTTAGGATTGGAATCGAGATTCAAGAGCACACAGGTTGGTTTGGGAGATCAAAAATAATCAATAAATAAATGTATAACAGAAGCCACACTAGTCTAAATTCGTAAGGCGTTTGAAATTGTTTTCCAATAGACAAAAATCCAAATACTAAGCGTATTTAATCATTTATTGCAATAGCAAATATTTATGTAACATTCGTGCCTTAAGTGTAGCCTAATTTTCTTTTGTCGCTGATAGATATAAAAAAAAATTGTAAATGGTAGGTGACTTTACGTGCTATCCCCGTAGTTATGGTACGTTTCACGTCACAAATACTACAGCTGCAGGTCTTAAAATGTCTTGCGATGGACCGCCCTGTGACCCTCTTCGTCGTATTCGCGTTTTGATACCCACATTTTACGGAATGTGTCAAGTGATGCGAGAATCGAACCGCCAATCCACGTTGAATATAAACGCTCTTGAGGTGCTGAGATCTGTTGAGAGAATAAAATTTCATATTTAAAAAAAAAAAAGACTAATATTTGTAACCGGTAGGTTGCACTGCGATCGATTTCAAGGAGAATTACTTTTACTATTTTTTTAGATTTGAACAGAACATCTGTATTCAACAAAGTCTGTAGAGTCAGCTAGTAATAATATAAAAACTAACTGACCCGACAGACGTTGTTCTGTTCAAATAAAATAAAAGGAATTCTCCTTAAAATCGACAGCACCGCCACCTACCTACACACAAAATTTCATCAACCACAGTCCAGCCATTTAGGAGTTCAGTGAGATACACACGTACACAAGAAATTTATATATATCATCATTATCACCATCATTTCAGCCTATTGCCGTCCACTGCTGGACGTAGGCCTCCCTCATGTTGCGCCACAATGTGTGGTCCTGTGCCGCCTGCATCCAACGACGCCCAGCAACTTTCACCAGGTCGTCGGTCCACCTAGTGGGAAGGCGTCCTACACTACGTCGTTCAATACGTGGTCGCCACTCGAGAACCTTTCTCCCCAAGCAGTTGTCGGTTCGTCGAGCGATGTGGCCTGCTCATTGCCATTTCATTTATATATATAAAAAAATAATAATTATATTCCACATACCCTGATCTTCATATCCTTAGGTGCTAGTCTTCGGATTTCAGCAAGTAACCTATCACCAAAACCACGGAACAATGTGGAACCACCTGACAGAACTATATTCTGATAAAGAACCTTACGCAGGTCCATGTCTGATTTCTGTATAGCGAACATGAGAACCTCATGAAGACCTGAAACAGAAAAAAACATAGCATGAGTACTCAGTACGCATGTCAGAAGTCAAACTTCTTTGATTCCATGTGTTTTTAATCAGTATTAAAAAAAATCTCTCGTTCTTTCTCACTCGCTCCATGGCTGTGCTTCGTGCTATGTTCGCCCTTTTTCACTCTCTCTCAATCGGTCTCAATCGCACTCTCCCTCATCTTCGACAAAAACGCTGCACATCTTCGTGACGCTAAATTGCGTTTCATCCGTAAAAAAATTATCCTCATGCGCGCAAAGAAATTTCACTTCAAAAAACAGCATTTGAGCCTTATCCGTGTAGTGACAGAGTAAGAATACAATTCCTAATCAAATTTACTAACCATGAGTGTTGTAAAATCCGACTAAATGATATACGGAGATAAAATCTATACAAGAGAAGATAAAAACCTTAGAAACGATGATGATTATTATCATCAGCTCATGATAGGAGGGTTTTTGACCTACTATACCACGGACGGAGTAAGAATACAATTAACCACTCCCTAATTTGCACGTGGATGTCGTAAAAGACTACTAAGGGATATAATATGCATATAACATCTATGCAAGAGAAGGAGAACTCGAAATAAAACCCTATACCAACACGTCTGACCAGCGTAGTATAGTAGGTCAATTTCTCTGGTCACCACATAGAAGTCACACCTTTACAGCATTTACTCTATTTTCATAAAATAAATCCTTACTAATATTATAAATGCGAAAGTAAGTTTGTTTGTTAAGCTTTAACGCTTAAACCACTAAACCGATTTTAAAAATTCTTTCACCAATGGAAAGCTATAATATCAGGGCTAAATACATAGGCTATATTTTATCCCGGTATTCCCACGGGAACGGCAACTGCGCGGGTAAGGCGACTGAAACCGAAGCGCGGCCGGTTTGCTATATTGAAAGATCTTCAGAAGAATGGCCACCAGCACTCACCTGGCAAACTTTCAATCACCTATAACTGCAAACCCACCAGCCGAGGGTGGCATTTATGGCTCTATTGCTCCTATAATGGACCTATATCCACTGGATATTAAAAGACTGATGATTAACCGTCCTGAGGCTGCCTCGTTTAGAGGAGAAACGTGTGTCGAATATGTACGGTGTTCTGGAAGGTGCTCGCATGAGAATAAGATTGCCTTATGTTCCATCTTGATCCTATCACGTATTCCTTTCATTCCATTATAGTGCGCCTATTTCAATAGATTAGCTGATGATTAATATAAATTTACCTTCACACTCTTCACCAATGAGATCAGGTCTGAACAATACTTCTGGGGCACGGAATCTGGCTGGACCAATCTGTGAAAAATCAATATAATAACTCTGTCATGAGTCAGTCCGTCCTAATTCTGGCTACTACAAATACTACCAACCTTTATATTGCTAATGGGTGTCGTAAAAGACGACTAAAAGACTTTATATATACCGTGGAATCTAATTGACTGTTCCCGAAACGTACATACTCAGTTAATGATATAGAACCATACTATAGCATTTATTCAAAAAATAAAAACATAAATTCTTGTCATTTGCAATCCCGGACGTTTCTTTAAAATATAATTTTTGCATAACTGTAACATGTGGTTAAGGGCATCGACCGTGGGTATGGTAGCATGCTAACTGACCTATTAAAACATAGACCTAAGTCGCGCGACTCGGGCGCATCACAAATGAGAGAGAGCCTTATATAAATAAGAAGAAAGGGGTGCGGGGCGCGAGCGGGTGAGGTGCGACACGGAGTTTCAAGGTGTTATGCCTAAAATTATTTTGTTTTACCTATTATTGCGATTTAATACGAATGCTATGTCGTAGGCATGTTGGGAACAATACCGTTGCATGTCAGACAAACTTAAGAATGTCTAATTATTAGAATTTTTTCTCAAGGTATTGTTTTTAGTTATGTGGGGATATTAAGAATGATTAAATGAGTACATACGTTTCAGGCAAACAGCCAATTAGATTCCACGGTGTATATCTGTATCAACTATTTTTGATGTTGTCTGTTCAACCATTACATTCACAAGTTGATTTGATGTCAGACAGGCAGCCGGTTATAAGCACTGTTGTCATTAAAACTATAAGGATTTTATCGTGTTTGTATTTGATCTTTGTTTGCCCGACGTTTCGAACACATAACAGCGTTCATATTCGCGGGTGGACTAATATGTCTCACGTACAACAAACAAGTCATCGATCTTACAGTGATTTATGGGTAATTCTCATTTTTGGAAAAAATAAGTGTGACTATAATTTTACTAATCTGTTGTACTTATATATCGGGATTATAAATTGCGATATTAATAAATAGATAAAAGACTATAAGTTCATACAATAAACATGTGAAATAATTGAATAGTTAATTTTTAATTAAATGTTAAATCGTCAAAATTGTCCCTTCCGTGAATGTGATCACTCTGACTTTGTAAGGAAAAAAAATAATAACTTAAATTTCTTATTCATTACTATAAAAAAAGCAATACCAATATTAACAAAAGTAAATTTACTCATTAAATTTTAAATAAATAATACCTATAACTATACAATATGCTTCATCTATTCAAAAATAAAATTGTGATCAATTTTTTTGTCACTTCCATGGATGAGTGTCACATCGTCATTTATTAAAAAAGTATTTTGCGAGTAACGAAACGCGACGCGAGTATAGAAAAAGAAGCCATGCGCCATTTTGATTCAGCTGTCATTTGCTACCGGAGTTGTAACTGCTAAGAAATATAATTAAATAGTTTTCTATTCTCAAAACTCGTCAAGCATAAGTGGTCACAACTGTGTTCATTGTCAAAGGTATGTATAATTCAAATATGAAGCTTGGTTTTATGATTTATTTGCGTTTATGTGTCACAATTACTATGCTAAAATTTGAATTTTGTCGTGTGATTTGGAGGTTATGTTTTTGAGAGTTAAATGAAAAAATGTCACTTCCATGGACGTCACTTCAATGGATCCGTGGATGAAAATCTGTCCATGGAAGTGACAATTGCTTAGATCCGCGAGCGAATGACAATTGCATAGATATGGGTGCTTTTTGCAGCATGCTTAATTTATTTTAATTTTAGATGGCGAAACCTAAAAAGCGTCCAAAAACTGCGGAAGAGATACGTCAACAAAAACGAGAGTGTGAACGTAAACGAAGAGCACGTGTTAAAGCTGATCCTTCTTTGTATGAAGCTAGTAAAGAAAAAGATAGAGCACGATATTAAGACAAAAAACAAAAGCTACAAGTAAAGCTTGTTTGCGACATGACGCCGAGGGAACATCGGAATCAACGCAAAGAGTGGAGAGATCGCAAAGCCAGAAGTCGATTGAAAGAAAGGCGTAATAAAAGCCTACTTAATCACTTAAGAGAAAATACTCCTGAGACAACTGACGATGAAGTAGCAGGTAGTCGTCGGGAATCACCGTCAGTGTCAGTTGATATTTCTGAGGAAAATATGGCACGTCCTGAGTCTGGTTGCGCTCATAATTCCTTTACACGGTCGTCCAGATCGACACCTTTATTAGTAGAAGATAGTCCAAGTTCTTCACGATGTTCTCCAAGCCGACAGAAAGAAAAAGGTTCTAAAGTTGCACGGACAAACCGTGACAAAACTAATTTAATAATAAATAAACAAAAAGAACAACTGAAAATTTTGAAGCAGAAAGTACGTACTTTAAAAGTCAAATTATTACGAGCAGTTAACAGAAACGGAAATGTGGTTACTAAGAAAAAAAGCCCTGTTAAACTAACTTTGAATAAAATATCAAAGGTGAAGACACTACGTTCTGAAGTCGCAAAATTCTTGGAAAGAGATGACAATAGTAAAATGTGTCCTGGCAAAAAAGACTGTATAGTCAAAAACAAAATAAAAAAGCAAAAGAGATATCTCTTCTCGATACCATGCTGAACCTTTACCAGAAATTCCAAGTGGAACAGAAATCGGTTAAAATTAGCCTTGCAACTTTTTGTAGATTGAGGCCATTTTGGATTGTTTCTCGAAAAATTACCGATAGAGACTCATGCCTTTGTGTAGTTCACGAAAATACACAGTTAATGTTCGAAAAACTAAAATAATCTTAATATTATTTCCAATCACAATTTGCGGGAGCTTTGTAAATCGGTAGTTTGTGACATAAATTCAGAGGCGTGTATGTTACGCAAATGTGAGATATGTAAGAATAAAGTTCCGAAAATAAATTTATTTGACGACTCTAATGAAATAACCTACAAGTTATGGACAGTAAAAGAAGAAAACAGATTCATACATGGCAAGGAAAAAGAAATACGCAGAACTGTGAAAACTGAAGTTAACATATCGAGAAAAACGCTAATTTTGAAATTTCTAGTAGCTTTGGATAAATTTCTGGTACACCAATATTACATTACTCACCAATACACAGCCACTACTTCATTGAAGACTAGTCTTAAAGTAGGAGAAATTTTCATGCAAGTGGACTTTGCAGAAAATTACGTCGGCAAGTATTCTGACGAAATACAAGCTGTACATTTTGGTGCGTCAAAGCAACAGATAAGTCTGCACACCGGCGTTTATTACTACAAATGCCCTGATACCCAAGAGCTGAAAAGTAAAGCTTTTTGCACTTTTTCGGAATGTTTGCGCCATGACGCCTGCGCAGTTTTCGCCCACCTACAAAAACTTCTTGACCAAATTCTTCATCCTATGCAAATAGAAACAATGCATGTCTTGAGCGACGGACCAACTGCGCAATATAGAAACAAGAAGGCATTTTATTTATTTACCCAATACTTAACGCAGCGATATGGGCTACGATTTGCTACGTGGAATTTTAGTGAAGCTGGACATGGCAAAGGGCCCATGGATGGTGTAGGAGCGGTTGTTAAACGTACAGCAGATCGTATAGTTGCTCAAGGCCAAGATGTTCCCGATCTTGATACACTGATCAAATCGTTAGAAACAAATATAACCAATGTCATAATTTCTGTTGTGACCGAGGAACATATACAGGAAATAGACAAGCTATTGTCTGAACAAGGAAAAAGTATTCCTGAAACTTTAAAAATTCATCAGATTACCTGGGACGCAACAAACCCAAGAAGGATTTATCTGCGAAAGTTAACATGTACCATTTGTAAACCTGGTGAAAAATGCCCTCATTATTCATTGACGAAAGGTTTTTTTGATTTCAACAGTAGTCCACGTTTGATCACTAATCCAAAACCTAGTGCTGAACCACTGATTTTGCAGAATTGCCAAGATGTTCCAGTGCTTGATATTCGTGAAAACAACCATTCAAGTTCTGATTCAAACTGTGTTCATGTGCACACAATTGGAGCAAATGAAAACCAACCTGGCAATACAAAATCTGCTGTTTTAAAGGAGGGATTGTGGGTAGTTGCAAGATTTTGGTCAAAAAAAACAGAGAATCATTTTATTGGTCAAATTATTGGATTTGATGATGAAGAACCGAAAGTGAAATTTACAAAAAAGACAAGAGTTACCAAAGAATTTACTACTTTCCTTTGGATAGAACCTGATGATATATTCCCTATTCCACGTGATGATATAATGACTGTTTTAACCGAACCTACACCAGGCAGGCGCGGCGAATTATTGTTTAATAATGTTGATCTCAAAAAACACAAAAATATTCAATAGTTTACATTAAATGTAACTAAGAGTAACATTAAATTAATGTACGACATTTATAGGGAATGACTATGGGATAAGAAATTTGGAACCTTCCAGAATAGAAAAAAATGATTAAATATTAATTTCTTTACATTTCTCGAATAGTTTTTCATGTTGACTAGAATTATTCCTTAAAATATCGTCAACTAGTTTAATTTTATCATACAAAAAAATACTAGTTATAGTTCATGACTGATTTTTAATGTTGTAGTTGATTAAGATTTAGTTGTTATTTTTACATATTTTATTACAGTTACACATTACCCAGTCTGGGTATGACATTGATAATTATACTTACTAATTAATATTTCTAGACAAGTGATAATATTGAAACTCAGTTCCTGTTATTTGATTATAATTCTGGGTAAGCACCAATTAAGACTGAATTTTCGAAGTTGATTTTGTCGTTATTTCCCTTGTTATGCAAGCAAAGTTAATACAATAAAGTTGATTTACAACTGATACAATGGTATATTTATTATTTACAGCCAGCATACAACCAGCCATGTATCACTTCCAAGGATTAATTTAATATTGAGTATGTCACTTCCATAGATGTGAGGTCACTACCATGGAAGACATTTTTTTTCAAACCCTTATAAATAACTATAAAAAGTGCTGCAAGCTTGGAGAACAATTTTTTTTGGAAGAACTGGACCGAGACTACCAGAATCCATCATCACTTTTATCTAAAAGACGTTTACACTTTGTTATCAGTTTTTTTAATCAAAAATGAGAATTACCCTTATATCTACCCGCAACAGAACTAGTTATTATATGTTGACCCGCAGTTTTGGTACAAATTTATTGCCAGTACAAAAACTGTAAAGTAGTTTTATTTACAACTAACTGTCCCGGCGAACTTATTATCTAAATTTCCGAAAATATAGTCTCTAACTGAAAAACCATTACTTAGATTCAATCGTCTTGGTCGTGGCATTGTTAATGATGATTCAAAGAGAATACAAATTACTCATTATTGATTTCTGACAGAAATTATAATTATCAAATTTTCAACCATACTTAATCATAAATAAAATTACGTTTAGCTGTCATTTGCGGTTCGTTATTGCATATCAAATGTGTTTTTGTTAAACAACGTTTCATAGTGACTTGTATTCTCTTTGACGTTTTATGTCACGTCACACGGCAACGCGATCCAACGGGATAAAAAGTATTCTATGTCCATCTCCTGGTTCTACGCTACCTTCCCACCAATTTTCAGGTAAATCGGTACAGCCGTTCTTGAGTTATAAATAGTGTAACTAACACGACTTTCTTTTATATATAGAGATAGCTGTGTCCCGCGGTTTCACCCGCGGACGATTTGCATTGTTTCCCCTCCGTGTTTCCACTACTCGTAAGTTAAAAGATAGATATTAAAAAATTAGAGAAATGTATTAGAAAATGTACAGCGCATAACCTGTGAGAAGAAAATAAATACGACAAGGCTGTATGACTCCGTATCTTTGCCCGTATTTTGGCGCATTAAAAAAGCAACAGTAAAAAATCTTTTTGCAGAAAAATCCGCAATTTTATTCCGATTTTTCTAATTTTATATTATTTAGGATGTGAATTTTTAAATAAAATGTAGCCTATGTACTATTCCAATTCATACTCTAGCTGTGTATTAAATTTAAAACCTATTACGTACGAAAAATATAAAGACATAGCTGACCCGGCGAACTTCGTACCGCCATAATTATTTCCTTAATATATTTTCTAAATTTCCGAAAATATAGTCTCTAATGGAAGAACTATTACAGCTTTGTCGGGAAAGATTCGATCGTCTTGATCGCAGCATTGTTAATGATGATTCAAAGAGAATACAAATTACTCATTATTGATTTCTGAAAAAATTATAATTATCAAATTTTCAACCATACTTCTTCTTCTTCTTCGTCTTGCTTTAATGGCCTTAGCAGCATAAGTGTGCTACCATTCTGCCAACAACCATACTTAACTATAGACAAAATTACTCTTATCATTGCTGTCATTTGCGTTTTTTTTTATTACATACAAAACAAACGTACAACGAAATTACGATATTTTCGATTATGAGGTATCTATCAACAACAACAACCATGCGAACGAAACAACCGAAACCAATAACCAACTGACATGTAATTTTTAGAACTCCAACTAACGACAACGTGGGCATAATAATTCGAGAGGGTCATCAATCCACGGAAAGTCTTAACACCGCGATTCAGAAAAATGACGTCATTGCAGAACGCCATCTATGGGCAAATAGGTAAAACGTCTGCACAATGAAAGTTATGCTAGGGTCATTTTGCGTTTTAGTAATTTTATATTATCTCCGAAACTGTATGACCAATTGATATACTGTAAATGGCAAATCTTATCTGTATGATGTTCCTGTGATACTGAAATAATTTATTGTCATAAGAATTAATATTTTGTTGCTCAAATAATCAACCAAACGTAACAATGCCGAAAAAAAAATTTTTTAATGCAATAATAGAAGTATAAAAGATAAAATATAAAAGATAGAGATATGGTATCGCTGACTTTTTTGTAGAAATAATTAAGATGAACCAGGTAGCCATACATTCTTTTTAATTTTAAGCAACTGTTTAGGCAGCGCACGCAAATAATTCTGTTTTACGAGGTATTTTTTTCCGACTTGCCAGACAAAAGTTGTGATAGCTCGGTTAATATACATGTTATAGAAACAATTTATAGCCTATAGCACTCAGGAATAATGTAGCTTTCTGCCAGTTAAAATAAAATTAGAATTAGATTATGAGTTCCAGAGATTACCCCCTGCATACAAACTTACAAATTTTACCTCTTTATAATATTAGTATAGATGTGTAATACTCGCGTAAACATGAGAATTATGTGGTATATATAATTTTAAAAATAAATTCAATTCGAGAGAGCGAGAGAGACGGAACCATAATTGAGGGTATTTGTGTGTGGTGGGTTTTGGTGATACTAAAGGTATCACCAAAACCCACCTCATTGCACGCATTCACAATCCCTTCATTCTCTTCACAGTAGGCAGCGGCCTTGCAAAGTTTCATGAGCGGCAGCAACACTTACCATCAGGTGTACTGTTTGTTCGTTTGCCACCGTTTACAATAAAAAAACTATTCCACTGTACCTCCAATTGCGTGCCATCAGGTAACGTATACTGGGCCCGTTCAGTCTCAAGGGTCTCTTCTTTCAATGGGTTGGGTGATAAATAGCAGGCTCTTTCCTTTATAGCTTTGACTATCTCCAATTCAGCAGATGTTCGAAGGTTCACACCTTCTTTGCGTAGAAGTAACCTAAAAGGATAGAATACACGCCAAAATTATCATGTATTTTCTCATCTTCCTCTTCATACTTCCAGCAGTCTAGACGTTTACTGTTGGATAAAGGCCTCAGGCGAGGAACAATAATGGAGGCATTGCCACATTTAGCAGGCTGGGTCACAATCAAAGTTAGAATTTTCCTAGAAGAGTACTTACTGCCTGCAGTGTTTGCCTAGATATCCCTTACCCGATTTTTACGACCCCCCCTGGGAAAATAGATGGTGACAATCTTATTCTTAAACCACTATGAATTCTGTTACATACTTTAATAGCCTATTGTGAAGCCGGCACTAAAGGAAGAGGCTGATAAAATGCATCTTACTCCAGCATTAGGCTATTCTTCCACTAAGGGTATAAAAAACTTTGATAGCCTATTGTGAACCCGGTAATAAGAAAGAGGCTGATAATTTGTATTTCTCCAGCACTCGGCTATTCTACCACTAAGGGTATAAAAAAAATTAATACCCCGTTATGAACCCAGCAATAAAGAAGGGACTAATAAATTGTATCTTACTCCAGTGCTAGGCTATTCTAAGCCTAAGGGTATAAAAAAACTACCACTAAGGGTATAAAAAACTTTAATAGCCTGGCAATAAATTAGGGACTAATGAATTGTATCTTACTCCATCACTAAACTATTCAACCACTGAGGGTATAAAAATAGTGGTAAAAAATGTATATATTACCTAAGGTATCTTGTGACATCCCTTCCAGCAACATCAACCCTCATGATGGAATGTGGCATAGCGAAGCCCTCGTAAATGGGCACAGAATGGGTGACACCATCACCAGAATCGAGTACCACACCCGTGGTTCGACCAGTTGCGTATCTGAAACAAAAATAAACACCATCAACATTTTCCGTGTGGTAACAGAGAAAGAATATACCTAATTATAATTAAAAACCGGCTAAGTGCGAGTTGGAGTCGCACACGTAGGGTTCCGTACCATCTATACCAATAAATAAAATTGGAGTGTCTGTTTGTAATGTCAAAATAATAGGCTTTTTTCATGCTCACACGGTTATTTGCACGACACCTATGCCTAAAATATCGATTAAAAATTTTTGTCTGTCTGTCTGTTTGTTCCGGGTAATCTTCAAAACGGCTAGACCGATTTCAAAAATTCTTTCACCAATGGAAAGCTATAATATCAGGGCGTAAACTATAGTCCATAAAATATAGCTTGATCTCTGTGACAGATGTCAACGAAACCAACGAAGTAAAGGACAATGGGCATTGCGGCCCATGAGCGGCCATCAATGAAACTAGTGTCATTTGAAAGGGGAGATCTTTGACAACAAATATTGTTCAAGGAGTACTATGAAATACCGTTTGGGAAAAAAAATATAGTTAAAATACTATTATTAAAATACTATTTTTTTTTTCATTATTATTTATGTATCCTAATATTCAATACTTTTTCTATTAGAGGTCTAAGAACCTTTGTTAAAATCGGTCTCGCCATGTTTCATGCGTCAACCAATCAGCGACGAGCGCCGCTCGCACTCGGCGATTACCGTTATGCTCGAGCGCACAGCGCAGTCCATCGTTGACATTTGTTTCGTTGAGTACTGTGCGATTATTATTGTTTGACAATTTCTTTTGACTCTGGCTTGCATATCGGACTTGTTAATATCTATCTTGGTGACTTGTGCTCGTTTTTTTGGACTTTTTTTAAGCAGATTCCTATAACAATGGCAGATAATCGCCAAGTGTGTTTCGAGGATCTATACTAGATTTTGATAATATAGATGACATGGATCCAAATGAAGTATACATCCGATTAGGCGTTAGTCGAGACCAATTTATGAATATTTTGGAACAAACTCCTTCATTGTCGAACGTATCAACACGCCCGAAAACATCTTTGGCATGCTACTTAATGAAACTGCGAAGCGGTGAAGCAAATGAAAGGCTGGCGACGCTTTTTATTATGAGCCGTAGAACCCTAGAACGACATTTAACGTTCGCCAGAGACTCTCTTTTACTGGACTTCGTTCCCCGGCATCTTGGTTATGATCATCTCAATAGAATTGATGTAGCTAACCGAAACCTACAAGTTCCAAATGCAATTTTTGGAAATGCAAATGCCTTAAACAGAAAGGCAATTGTGATAGCAGACGCCACTTATATATATATACAAAAGTCCGCAAACTATTTATTCCAAAAGCGATCATATAATCTACACAAATACACGAATTTGTTGAAACCGTTTTTAATAGTGTGCTGCGATGGCCACATTTTAGATGGCTTTGGGCCATATTCAGCCATAGAATCAGATGCACAAATAATGAAAAATATGATTGACGACGAAGGAAATCCTTTCCATTGGTTTTTTGAACATGGAGATGTGTTCATCTTAGACCGTGGGTTTCGCGACGTAATCGACGACTTACATGCCTATGGTTATGAAGCTCACTTACCGAAAACAAAAAATCGAGACGAAGATCAATTGACGACAGAACAAGCGAATAAGTCTAGGTTGGTTACTATGTGCCGCTGGGTTGTTGAAGTTATAAATGGTTGGTTCAAACGCGATTTTAAACTATTCCGACAAGACTTTTTCAATCGTGCTTTGCCTCATATGATGACAGATTTTAGAATAGGTGCTGCATTATTGAATGCTTGCAGAGAACCATTGTCAGATAACGTTCACGCTGAAACATTTATAGAAGTTATAAACCAAAGAGTGAACCAACCAAATAACCTAGCAGAGTATGTCCTAGCCAACAACCTTAATCGTAGACGGGCTAGTTTCGATAGCATTACAGGAAACCAACCTAACATAAGTGATTTTCCTTTGCTGACTGAGGACGATTTAACCATTTTTGCACTTGGTACATACCAAGTGAAGCTAGCCCGCAGCTATTATGCAGAGCATGTGCGACAAGGTCTCTATAATATAGAAACGTATAGGGACCCCGATGTTACAGGCCTAGGCAGGTGCGGCATCACAGCAACAAATGTTTGGCTGCTAA
The DNA here is from genome assembly GCA_032191425.1 of Lymantria dispar. NCBI lineage: Eukaryota > Metazoa > Arthropoda > Insecta > Lepidoptera > Erebidae > Lymantria > Lymantria dispar. The sequence continues at coordinate 11,595,515 of CM063471.1, forward strand.
GATGTCGAATACAATCTAGACATACTAGGTCAAAAATATATTATTCGTACATTATAGTAGATAGAGAGAAAAGCGGCAGAGAAGCCATAGAAAACTACTATTGCAGTTGTCTAAGCGGTAAGCGCACTCTTGGTTGCTGTGCCCACATTATGTGTGTAGTGTGGTATTTAGGGTGGGCGAGAAACCAAGAGGAAGATATCCGTTTACCAGCTCATTTTTTAAACGATATTATTGTAGACGACAATTGAATCCCATCATTTTCTTTTTTTAAAGGAATACTAGCATTATATACGAGCATTGTATATGTGTCTGTCAATAAATCGATGTATTTAATAACCAATTAACCTTTAGTTTTATTTAATCCATCATTATCTTATACTTAGACATGCATTACGTTTTATCATTTACGTACTTTCGGTTTAATTAATTAGATTTTTTTATATGATCAACGCTTTATAACTTTTTATCTAAACAAGTTGCCGAAATAATTTTTTGCAGTCTTAATATATACATAATTGTCGACTAAAAAATATATAGGACAGATGTGGCCGCCGATGGGACAAGCGCCATACATTTTTGCCCATTGTCCTTTGAACGAGCGACATGTTTACAATTTCATTTTATATGAAATATATTTTCATTCTTTTCGTGACAGTTTTATTGCAACTGAATTGCAATATATTATAAATATAAAAATATTAATATTTATGCCTAAAATGTACCTCGTAAGTTCTGAAATACCTAGTAAACATTTTATACATAAATAACGCTTACGCATGTACAATGTCATACTGGACTGAAAATAAAAAAGAGATGGGACAGTCGATATACGTAAATCGATAACCGATCTTTATTAAATTATTCATAGAAGAAATAAACCCAATACAGTACCTATATAAAACTTTTAACATATTTTTGACAATTAAAACGGACAGTTACATAATAAAATACATAAATTGACTTAAACATTAAAAAACTATTTTTCGTCTCAGAGTACATAATATTATTATGTACGCATTATTGTCAATAAACTAGACTTATTTATTTATAAAACAGTCGTAATTGATCGATTGATCCAGTGACTGTCCCTATTTTGGCAAAAAATTATAAATGTTCTAGCAGGAACGTTCCTGTGATGACGATAATAGTGAGCTAGACCTTCATTGTAATCCTTTTGAATAATTAAAACAGTCAAAAAACTGTTTTAGTTTGAAATAAATTCAAAAAGATTTTCATTGACTATATTTTAATTATAATAGAAAATCACAATTATAAAAATAAAGAGTTTTATTGATTAAAAACTACGGACTTTATCGTAAGCGTGACAGCACCAGAGACAACTGTCACAGAGATCATCCTATATTTAGACAATTTAGACAAAACATGTACACAATTGTATAACTAGTAAGAAGAAAAAAAAAAATTAAAAATAATGACAAGCCCGCTGAGTTTCTTGCCGGATCTTCTCAGTAGCGGTCGCGTTCCGATCCGGTGGTAGTATATTTTTTTTGGAAATTGTAAACCTGACAATATGTAAGTGCCCTCTCAGGGTTTATGCATAATAAAATAATTTGAATTTATGGACTATAAGCTATATTTTATCCCGGTATTCCCACGGGAACGGGAACTACGCGGGTAAAACGACTAAAACCGAAGCGAAGCGAGGGCGGATTGCTAGTAAAAATAATATAGTTTTACAAGACCGCTGCCTACCGTGAAGAAAGTGAAGGGAGTGTGAATGTGTGCAATGAGGTTTGTTGATATTAAAGGCATCAATAAAACCCACCACAAGCAAACACCCTTAGAAAGTTGTGGTTCCGTCTCTCTAGCTCACTAAACGTAGCGCAGTAACAAATTGCTGCTACTCAGACGTCGATTTTCTGCTCAGTGTGGGACCCCGGACGGACCGGCTAGCGGCTGTAGACAGACAACTGTCAACAGGTTGCTCCTAACACTATTTAACTCTACTTACAAACTGAGCACGGCCTGCATCGACAAGAACAGGGCAGGTACGTTGAATGTCTCGAAGAACACCTCGGCAGCCTTCTCTCTATTCCTTCGAGGGTTCAGAGGCGCTTCTGTTAACAAAACCGGATGCTCCTCAGAGAATGTTGATAGTTGATCCTGGAAGCCAAAAAGGAATATTAAAGAAAATTCACAAAAATTATTGCCGTGTGGTGACGGAGTAAGAATACCACCACCACCCCTTTTCCTGCCAGTGGGTGCCGTAAAAGACGACTCGTCTTCGTCTGAGCTCATATATGTTCCACTGCTGGGCTCGAGGCTCCACCGCAATAGGAGGGAAATTGACCTACTTTTTTTTTGGGGGGGTGGGTTGCGGTCGGCGCACTCCTCGCACCACTCCGTCCGGGGGACAGAGGGGCGTAAGCACGCACTCCCGCAACTCACCCGCGATGCACGTCGCCTTCGTCGTTGGGCCGACTACGACGTTCGACCGACGTCCCCCTCTCTTGGGGTCGTTCTCTCCTCAGTCGGCAGCGTCAGGTCGGCACCGATGATTGCGACGAGTTCACGACGCTGCTCTGCCCAAGCGTCACACACCTCGAGCGTATACTGCGCCGTGTCCCCGTCGCAATCGCAGTGGTGGCAAGACGGTGTACTCTTCCTAATTGACCTACTACACCATGCTGATCAGACATGTTGGTATGGGGTTTTATTTCGAGTTTTCCTTCTCTTGCACAGATGTCATGTGCATATTATATCCCTTAGTCGTCTTTTACGACATCCAAGCAAGATAGGGAGTGGTGAAAAAGAATCATCAAAATCGAACACCCCGTCGAAAGTTCTGAGGTAACAGACATAACAAAAAATATGTACAATTCACGTGTGGCAGAAGTAAAACGTTCAAAAATGTTGTACGAACGCTTTGTACTACACATGAGCGCATAAACACGTATTAATACACGTACAACGCTAAGGCACAAACAAACTCACACTATGTCTTGATAAACACGAGTAGAGGGAGTACGAAATAGAGTACCAAAGAGAACCACGAATATAAGAAACACTGTATAATGCTTCCTATCTCATTTTCTCCCACGTTAAATCTTATGTATTTATGTGTCTGTCTCTTTTTACTGTCGCTTTTTTGTTTCATCAACCTACCAATCACAACGATGCCAAAGAAGTTTTTACTTCAAAGAAAATACAGTTGAATTGAGAAATTCCTCCTTTTTGAAGTTATTTTCTATTTGCTGTGGCAAACGAGCAAACAGTACACCTGATGGTAAGTGTTGTTGCCGCCCATGGACCTTTGCAAGGCACTAAAGGCATCATCAAAACCCACCACACGCAAACACCCTCAGAAAATTGGCCTTACTTGGCTTTAAAAAAGGGCGTTGGAATAAGTTTCATGATACTTGCTTAACGTCATCGCTAATTACATAAGGGTCTTTATATTACATAAACTTATTAAATTATATACTTAAGTGGTACTTAATTATACTTAAAGATTCTTATGCAATTGTTATTAAATGATATTTATCTGTTGTTTAGTTGTGTAATCTTTTTAGTAATTAGTATCTTTCATGCATGTGGTGGGCATCGTAAAAGACGACTACGGGATTAAATATGATTTTAATATCTATGCTCAGCTCCTCATTCAGGCATTTTCTCATTATTTCAAAAGGTGTTACATACATGTTTATTCTGTTGGTGTTACTATAATTGTAAAGCGTAGAGTGTTTTGCCAAACGAATTTGTTATTTAATCTGTTTTATGTTTGTGGCACATGGTATTGGTCATGCTCACTGAAGGGTCTGCTTGCGGTAGCTACGAGGAGCGGGTCACTCCCTTCCCTCCATTGTGGTTGAGGGGAGTGATGGCTGCTCTAGTGGTTAACTAGTGATCTTTACTTTTTCGTTATATTTAATAACTGTATTGTATGATGGTTCGAAAGGCATCACACTGGAGCTATTAATAGACATGTTGCTGTATATTATCTTATTTAAAAAAATTGTAAATGAATAAAAAAGAAGACAATCCCACTGAGTTTCTTGCCGGATCTTCTCAGTGCGGTCGCGTTCCGATCCGGTAGTAATTTAAGGTAAAATGTAAAAAAGTGACCATATGTAAGTGCCCCTGCGGGTTTTATGCATTTTTTTTTTATTGCCAACGGTGGAAAACGAGCAAGCAGCATACCTGATGGTAAGTGATCCTGCCGCACATAGACCTTTGCAATACCAGGGGCACAGCCAGACCGCTGCCTACCATGAAGGAAATACTCTTCTTAAACCTCGTTTAAAGAAGGACATGTCATAGCGCTCGGGAAACACAGCAGCAGGTAGTTCATTCCAGAGCTTGCACGTACGTGGGAGAAATGATCGCTGGAAACGTACAGTTGAAGACCATAACGTTTCCAGGTGAAATGGATGAACCCTGCTACGATGTCGAGTGGTACGTTGGTAGAATGGTGACGGTGGTACCAAGTCAAACAGTTCCTCGGAGCACTCCCCGTGAAAGAGTCGGTAGAGTACACAGAGTGACCCAAAGTCTCTCCGCTGCTCCAGCGACTCCAATCTGTCCGTAAGATTGGGATCCCCGACGATTCGAACAGCCCGTCTTTGCAGGGAGTCAAGTGGGTCTAGCTGATATTTGGGCGCATCTGCCCAGAGATGTGAGCAGTACTCCACATGAGGACGAACTTGTGCTTTGCCATAATAAAGGATTTGAATATGCAAGAGAAGGAATTAAAATTAAGACGTTTGATCATCGTGGTATAGTAGGTCAATTTCCCTTCTATTGCTAAGGAGTGCTCGAGACCAATATTGGGTCGTATAATGTGGTAAAATAAACGAAAAAAACCGCCTAAGTGCGGGTCGGAATCGCGCGAGAAGGGTTCCGCACCGTTATCTATAAAAAGGGGAAAAAATCGCGTTTGCTGTATGGGAGCACCACGTAAATATTTATTTTAAATATTTGAGGTTATAGCGGCAACATAAATACATAATTTGTAAAAATTTCAACTATCTAGCGGTTCTTGAGATACAGCCTGGTGACACAACGAAGTCTCAATAATATAATAGGGTCCCGTTTTTACCCATTTCGTACGGTACCCTAAAGAGCAACAATTAAAAAGATGTTCACGCGAGTATTGCACATCTATACCAATAAATAAAATTAGAGTGTCTATTTGTAATGTCAAAATAATAAGCTTTTTTCATGCTCACACGGTTATTTGCACGACACCTATGCCTAAAATAGCAATTAAAAAATTTTTGTCTGTCTGTTTGTTCCGGGTAATCTTCAAAACGGCTGGATCGATTTCAAAAATTCTTTCACCAATGGAAAGCTATAATATCAGGGCGTAAACTAGGCTATATTTTATCCCGGTATTCCCACGGGAACGGGCACTACGCGGGTAAAATCACTATAAAACTACGAATTTTTACTTTACGGAGTCATCGTTATTAGAGAAATCTGTATCGGGTAGATAATTATAAATGTCTGTAATAACGATGACTTGTTGTACGCGAGACATCTTAGTCCGCCCGTGACCATGAATGTTGCAAAGTGTTGGAAACGTCGTGCAATCAATAATCAAATACAAACGCTATAAAATCTGTAGTTTTATTTACAATAAAAAAATGTCGTCATTCGATTGACTTCCTTCTTAGATAGATATAGTCTCAACATCTCAACTCAAATACGTCCCAATGATAAGCTCCAGCCTCCTCCATTATGGAAGACAAATTGACCTATTATACCAGTGGTGGGCAAACTTTTTTAATGGCGCGCCACAAAGTTTAAGAAATTCTAGAGAAGGGGCCAGCTATAAAATTTGGTATTAAAGTTTTTTTATAAACAAAACACCTTTTACATTTACGCCTTATTAGGCGTGTGAGACATATAGAATTGTTTTTAATTTTCCATAATAGTTTAGCTTCACCAATAGGTGAATAGAATGGAATTTTTCCAATAAATAAACCAATACCTGTAACAGACTGCTGAGATAATTATAATTATAGCAAGTTAATTATGAGATAATTAAAGCTTTTCAATTAGAAACGTCAGATTTTATTTGTCGCGCCAAAATGCTGACTAGAGTATTTAGGATGGATGGACTCCCGGCGGGCCGGATTAAATACTTTCGCGGGCCGGAGTTGGCCCGCGGGCCGTACTTTGCCCATCGCTGTATTATACCATGCTGATCAGACATATTGTCATAGAGATATTATTATATTATTTCAAGTTTAACTTCTCTTGCATAGATGTTATATGCATATTATATCCCTTAGTCGTCTTTTACGACATCCACTGGGCAAGAGGAAGGTGGTAATTTTCTTACTTCGTCATCACAGAAGATTGAATTAGCTTTACATAATTTCCTTGTGGTGACGGAGTAAGAATACAATTCACCACTCCCTATCTTGTACGTGAATGTAGTAAAAGACGACTAAGGGATATAATATGCATATAACATCTGTGCAAGAAATTGAAAACTCGAAATGAAACCCTATACCAACATGTCTGACGATGGTATAAGGGGCATTTCACGTCAAGCGGACATCAAAAGAAAAGTGAGGTCGTGAATTTTGTTTATACTCTAGTCCAGTGGTTCTCAAACTTTTTAAATGACGGAACCCTTTTGGGAAGCAAAATACTTGATGGAACCCTACAATAAAACAATTATTTTTATAAGTGTATTCTATATTAATCAGCATAATAAAAGTACAATGTATCAGTTACTAATTATTATTTACTTCACCACTTGGTAAGGACAATAATAGAAAACATTAAAAAAGAAAAAATCTAACTAGTGGGAGGTATGAAACTGTTTTTTATTTTTCATCAATTGCTTGATATCAGGTTTGATGGAAGAAAGTTGGAGTCTCATATCAGCTTCGGCGTCCAGTCTATTGCGATATTTTGTTTTCGTGGCTGCGTAGGTAGAGAATCCTGTTTCGCACAAATATGTAGTTGGGAACGGGAGAAGAATATCCAGAGCCATTTGGCCAAGCATTGCATATTCATCTTGGATTCTGCACCAAAAATCATTAAGAGGCGTCGTTTTGAACAATGACTCCATACTTGTGTCTGATGAAATTTCTAAAAGAGATTCATATATCTCATTTGACATGTTTTCAGGCTTTTCCAAGTTGGGTAAAAAAGGCTTATGAATCCAGGAGTTCACTTTAATTTTTGTATTGTGTTCTTCGGGAAAATACTTTTCAAAAGATGCGCGCATCGAACTGAGATATTGGACCAATTCTTCAAACACATTATCTTCAAACATTTCTGAGTCGTTTTCGCTAACAAACTCACTGAGTAACGTAAAACTTTCTATTTCTTTCTTACCAATGCAAATGATCCAAAAATCTAATTTTCTTTTAAAAGCAGTTATTTTATTATAGGCCTGAAACACTGTTGTCTGTTTACCTTGCAACGATAAATTTAATTCGTTAAGTTTTTGAAAGATATCCGCCATAAAAGACAATCGGAACAACCAAGTTTTATCATACAAACGGTCCTTCAAATTAAAAGAAGTATCTGCTGAAAGAAACATTTGTAACTCGGCTCTAAGTTCAAATAGCCTTGTTAAAGTTTTTCCCCGAGACAGCCATCGCACTTCTGTATGGAGCAGCAGTGTTTTATGTTTGCTGCCATAATCTTCACACAATAATGAGAACAATCGGGATTGTAGTGGTCGTGATTTGATAAAATTAATTATTTTTACCGCTTCATCCATAACTAATTTTAGATTAGACGGCATTTGCGACAGCATCGCAAGTGCTTGTCTATGCAGAATACAATGACTGGAACTACAATTAGGCGCTTTATTTTTCATTCGTGACACTGCTCCTGCTGTTTTACCTGTCATCGCCTTGGCCCCATCTGTACAAATGTCAATGCAATTGTTCCAACTGAGATTATGTTCTTCAAAAAATATATTTATTTTATTAAAAATTTCTTCCCCGGTAGTGTTTGTAAGCAGCGATGAACACATAAGCATGTCTTCTTCAAAAGAACTTTTATATGGATATCTCACAATAACCAGCAGGATAGCCAAACCAGCGACATCAGTCGACTCGTCCATTTGCAAAGCGAATCGTGTATTTTGTAGACGTGTAACTAGTTCTTGTTTGACGTAGCTTGCCAGATCATGGATTCGTCGTGAAACAGTATCGTTTGATAGCGGAACAGTAGAAAGATGCTTTGCAGATTTTTCATCAAGCATACATTTTGTTATGTCTAATACACATGGTTTTATTAGTTTCTCAGCGATAGTGTGCGCTTCACCTGCTTGTGCAATGCGATAGCTAACTAAGTATGATGCCTCCGTGGCCTTTTCGTTGGTAGTTTGTGTTACATGCATCATATTTTTTTGACTTTCTAATAACTGATCTTTTTTGCGAACAAAAAATTCTTTATTCTTGTCTTTAGTCTCGGGGTGTACGGTTTCTAAATGTCGACGCAATTTGGCAGGCGCCATGGAACTATTAGGAAGCAGTTTACTACAGAGCATGCAGAGAGGTGAGCCGTTGGAATCAACAAATCCGAAACTGATATAAGATTCATCATACTTCCTTTTTTTCGTCTTTGAAACCGTCGAGCTTGACGTCGTGGCACTCGTGGCATCATCTTCTGGATCGGTGATTGCTAAATTCTCCGCGCGCATTGCTTTTGAACATTCAGCGTCATTAGAAGATGTTGTTGGAACACGTTTAACACCTTTAAGCCAACGTTCCATTCTTCTTTATTTATAATGTTACAAGTCAGGATAGTGGGGTTTAAATAATGCACAATCGTTACTGCGTATAAGAGACTAAATTTAGAACCTACAGGGAAGAAATGTATAAAACTGAGACAACAGAATACAGCAGGCAGTAAAACAATGAACACTAGTTTCTCGCTAGCGAGCTTGTAAGTAGGTAGTAACTTATCGCTCCGAACGCTAATCATCAACTGACGACGCCAACGCGCGATCGCCGCTTTTATACTTAGTCCTAGACTCGATCTCAAATATTCTCGAAAATACTCGAGTCGGCACCTTTGATAAACAAAAAGCAAAAATAAAAACAGAAATTTAAAAATAGCGTTGTAAACAATATCGACTTTATCCTTTGAAGTTAGAGACGAAAGTCGCTAGTTGACAACTATAGCTTCTAATTCAGAGGCGGCTTTTATCAAAGAGACTGAGCGCTTACAAGTATACTACCCGCTCGTTTTAAGTTTGCCGCTGGCGATAGGTATGAGTGTATGACGTTCGAAATTTTTTATTTAATTGTAACAATAAAAATTGTGTACGTTAGATATTTGGGTAAAACTATGACACATTATAAGTTTTGTTGTCACGTGGGGGAGGGTACGCGCATTCCACAGACCAGCAAACTTAGAACGAACGCGTTGTACAAGTATAAAATTGTTGAGACCAAACTTATGAGATATTGTACCAGCTAATGTAACACAAGCTTATACAAATACAAATAAATAAATAAATAACATTCATAGCGTTTTGTCTCCGCGCGGCCGCGGAGTCCGCACAGCCGCGGAGCGACCAGAGAGAGGTGTTTTGATTTTTTTATTTCTAAATTCTTGCGGAACCCCGACAGAGGTATCACGGAACCCTAGGGTTCCGCGGAACACACTTAGAGTATAGCTGCTCTAGTCAGTTATACTTCTAGTAGACCTGGATGTGTATACACATTATTTTTGACGTGACAACGTCTAATAAATCGATGAACGCTGGCTGCATGTCCCGTTACGCTCCTTGTCCCGTCACGCTCATTGTTTTATTATTAAGTAGTATGCGATTCAGCTGTACTAAAGCGCGCCATCTATCGATGCGAAAGGATTTCAAATATATTCATTTAGTACAATGCGATTCAGCTAAACTGAACAGCGCCATCTATCGAGACTTACGGTAATTGCCGACCCGATTAAATTTCAATAGCTTATAACAATGGATACTGGTTACGCCGATTCAATTTTATTCATAAAAGTATGCAGTCATTTCATCAATGTTTTGTTATGACGTTGTCACGTTCAACTATCGTCCGTAAACCGACTTTACAGACAAGCATGTTTTTTCGTGTGTTGCTTTATTGCTGAGTTATGAGCTTTTGAAAAGTGACTAAGAATGAAGTCATGAATTTTTGGATTCTTATTATCTGTATCAATTAATTTGTAAAAAAAAAACTAAAAATACCATTTCTTATAGTTAAAAAGTTGAAGTTTTCAATTTTTTTGTTGAATTCTAAATTAGAATTTTTATACGTATAGTAAACCGAAAGTGAAAATTTCAAACCGATATTTCAGTAACTTCGACCCTTTTTATTTTTAATATTTTTACCCTAAATTAAAGCTTTAAATGTATTTATTCCTCACAAAAAAAACATGGGGTCTCCAATAGTTTAGGAGCTAGTGCATATAGAGTACATACTCATAGGTATGAGCGCTTTCTAAGAAATTGAGTTTATGCGCTAACATGCTAAAATACTACGCTATACGTTTTACTATACGTAAAAAAAATCAAGTTTGGAATTCATCTAAAAAATTAAAAACTTCAACTTTTTAACTATAATAAACAGTATTTTTTAGTTCTTTTTACAAATTAATTGATACAGATAATAGGAATCCAAAAATTAATGACTTCATTCTTAGTCACTTTTCAAAAGCTCATAACTAAGCAATAAAGTAACACACGAAAAAAATAATGAGTGTACACATCCAGGTCTACTAGAAGTATAACTGACCAGAGTATAAACAAAATTCACGACCTCACTTTTTTTTTTTGATGTCCGCTTGACGTGAAATGCCCCATAAGTCAAATTCCCTCCAATTGTGGAGGAAGCCCGAGCCTAACAGTGGGACGTATGTGGGCTGCAATGATGATGAATATCCATTTAGTGACGGCCAACACCTTCTCTCTTGCCCGTGGGTGTCGTAAAAGCCGACTAAGGGATTTATAATATGCATATAACATGCAAGCAATCTTTTGTAAAACAGAAGGTGGTGAATTGTATTCTTACTACGTTCTCAATCAAAAATGGCATGCATTACCTTACTATAAATGTAATTCCAAACTCTCTCCATATCATTCCAGTCTGTGACTATCCCATGCTCCATGGGGTATTTGATGCTGAGCAGACCGCGGTGCTCTTCAGCGCGAGGACCCACGAAAAGTTCCCCCTCGAGAGCGCCGGCCATCACACGGACGTGTTTCGGACGTCCGATGCTGCAAAATAAAATTGTATTATTATATCATCGTGTTGATGGAGTAAGAATAATAATCATCATCCAAGTAAGCGCCTGACGCCGTTCCAGCCGACGCCGCCGCGCCGCGTGTTACTGGCCCGGGAATAGTTCGTCACCCGCAGAGAGACAAAAACCATCAATATTTTTACATTATTTCTTGTGTATTTCATTATAAAGATAAAACTAATTTTACGGATTTTATCGTATTTGAGATTTTTCTCTGCTTCGCCAAATACCTGCACAAGGTCGTTAGGAGGGAGAGTACACCGTCCTGCCACCACTGCGATTGCGACGAGGACACGGCGCGCCATACGCTCGAGGCCTGCGCGGCTTGGGCAGTGCAGCGCTGTGAACTCGTCGCAATCATCGGTACGGACCTGACGCTGCCGGCTATCGCTAGGGCGATGGTCGACAGCGTCGGGAATTGGGACGCGGTCGCAGCCTTCTGCGAGACGGTGATCTCGCGGAAGGAGGCGGCGGATCGCCTGCGCGAGGAGCGCAGCCTCGATGAGGAGATCCGCCGCCGGCGACTGGGGCGGCGTAGGCGCAACTATCTGCGCCTCATGCCGCCCTAGCCGAGGCCGCGGGTGACGTCACCGGGGATTAGACCGTCACCCGCCGAGAGGCCAACCGCGTGAGGAAAGACCCACGTCCTCCCCGAGGGGGGGACGTCGGTCGATGGGAGGGTACCCCGATAGGGGGTATTCCGTCGGGCCGACCACTGACGACAAGTTAACGCTGCTCCAGTGGTCGGCCCAACGACGAAGGCGACGTGGTTTTTGGGTGGGTCACGGGAGTTGCGTGCTTAAGCCCCTCTGTCGCCCCGGACGGAGTGGTGCGGAGGCGCGCCGACCGCGACCCACCCACAAAAAAAAGAAAAAAAAATTTGAGATTTTTCTCTGTAATAATAATAATAATTTTATTTCAAGCAACATAAAGACTCATAAATAACAATAAACGTCATAAGAATAATAATCACAGTAATAAAATTAATTATACAATAATAGAATTTAACTCAAAAACAATTACATTCATGCAATTAAATTATTTTCAACAACACATCCTATACCAAAATCAATACATAATTATTTTACACAAAATTAAATTAATTAAAATTAAAAGCATTCCATTTTATATCATTATTCTTTGTGGAACTGGTACCGCCAGATGTCTGTTGCAACAATGTCTGACAATGTGACAGTCCAGTCGGTTAGCGATCATTATCAGCACAGTATTGGAGCTGGCCCGTACCCTGCGCACTAGGGAAGCCGCCCGCTTGCGCATGGTTGTATGAAAACAATCAGCGCGCGCCTCCGCGAACATGCCCGAGGCACTGCAAAACCGGGGCAGCCCCATCACAGCCCTGAACGCGTTGTTGTATTGTACGCGGATGGCATTGTAGCTTTTTTCTGTATAATTAGCCCACAAGCTGCAAGTATACAGGGACGTACAGAATGCCCTGAAGAGTGTCAGCTTCACACTCCTAGAAGCCCTCGCAAACCTGCGGGCTATCATGTTCGCTCGTATAGACAAGGCCCTCCGCTCACGTTCTATGTCTTCATTGTCTCTGAGACCAGCCGTGACCACATGTCACAAGTATTTGAATTGGTCGACTCTCTGGAGAGGAAATCCATTTAGCAGAACCGGAGGTATGCTCTGGGGACATTTAGCACTCCTAGTCTCAAAGAGCATGAATTGACTTTTATTCACATTATATACGAGTCCATGGCTACATGCGTATTGCTCACATATTCGAACCAACCTTCTTAAGCCGCAAACCGAAGCGCTCAGCAGCACCATGTCGTCTGCGTAACTTAGATTGTTGACACACACCCCATCAATGTGACAGCCGACATGTTGACTGCTAAGCGCACCGATCAAATCGTTAATGTACAAGTTGAACAAAGTTGGTGAAGTAAGCCCGCCCTGCCTCACACCACATTCAAGCTGATACATGTCAGACATTGCACTCCCCCATCGAACACAGTTGGACTGGTTCGCATACCAATAACGGAATACGCTGATGAGCTCCGGCGGCAGTTCTATACTCCCAAGTTTGTCCCACAGACGGTCATATGACACCAGATCATACGCCTTTGACAAGTCAAGGAAGCACGCGAATACAGGTGTTTTACGATCAGTATAATATTTGACGGTATGCTTTAAACACAGTATAGCACTCTCTGTAGACAGCCGAGGACGAAACCCGAACTGATTATCGTGAAGTTTAACGTATTTGTTTAACTGTGTGTTAAGCAGACCGTCAAATACCTTAGCTATAATCGTAGCGAGTGAAATAGGCCTATAATTTGTTTTATCAGTTAGATTGCCCGTTTTATTTTTAACTATAGGTACTACTATTGTAGTATTGTAATACTACAATAGTAATATCGATGACTTGTTGTACGTGAGACATCTTACTGTAAAGTGTTCGAAACGTCGGCGAGGTCAGTAATCAAATACAAACGCGATAAAATCCGTAAAAAAATTTTTATTTACAATGTTTTAATACTCGCGTAATTATCCGAAATCGGCATTAAATTTCTTGAAAAGTGGCGAGACCATGATCTCATTCCTACGTGTGTAAGGATTCCTTGCAAGAAAAATATACTTGGAAGCGCTATGATCTTAGAACAGGCGAGTAAAGAGTTAGAAGATAGACGATGAGTTCTTGTACACGACATCTTAGTCCATCCGTGTCCTTCCTTACACGGATGGACTAAGATGGACTAAACACGGCATCAAATAGAAAGTATCGATACTGTAGTCTTGATAGTAGGTCTATTTCCCTAGTAATGGGGGTTGGAAGATTGAACTCAGCAATCGCGCATATAGGAACTAAAATGATAACGCTGAAAAAATAGTAAAATTTTATTTTTTTTCCTAAATTTTAATTTTTTTTGCAACAACAATGATTTTTTTTTTCACTTTCTATTTTTTATATTCAAAGAAAAAATAATTCTAATCTGCACTAGAATCTTGTCCAAAAAAAGTACACATTACGAAATATTCAAAATTTTTCTGCAACAAAAAATGTTTTTCTACCCTTTTATTTTTCAAAAATTTTTTTAAACACCAATATCTATCTATCTCCACAAGCATTACACAATTGCCACCATTACATTAATTTCAATTTAAAAGAGTACAAAATTCTAATATATGTATATTCATACATACAATTCGAATAGTTTTTATTTAATGTCACGCACTAGTTCCGTCATATATACAAGTTTTGGCATTCGTTAGAATGTAAAAATTCAAGACTGAGATTTAAATTGTTGTTTGATTTAATTTCATACTCCTGTGTGATGTAGACATCCGTCTACTACAAACGCATCACTCATGGGTGTAGTAAAAGCAGACCTGTATCAACTATATCCGATTTTTTTTTTGTGTAGTGTATAAGCTGCTAGCCGCAAATGGCTTTGATAGCTTGACGCGGACTATGGGTGAGCGCAGAGAGCTCTCAGCCCGGTGAAAGTATACTAAGCGACAATTCCCAAGAGCTCCCCCTGTGGGGAACGGAACTCGGCTTGGGGTGTCGCTGGAGGCAAAGACTTTTACGCGACGTGGTTTAGCACCGCGACAGCGAGGACGGAACAACGGATATTTACGTGTAATGGCCTCGCGAACCGTGTACGCTCTACGTTGAGCGAGTGTGATGATGTCGAGGAGGACTCGTCGTGAACGTATCGAGGATCCATCCGACGGATGGAGAAAATTCTGGAGGGCGTATAGGCAACCGCCCTAACCACTAGTTTGTTGGAGAATGTCATTGCAGAGAACTATATCTGATATCTGATGTTTACGCGAGCACTACACATTGTAAATAAAACTACTTTTACGGATTATATCGCGTTTGTATTTGATTTATGATTGCCCGACGTTTCGAACACTTTGCAGCATTCATGGTCACGGGCGGACTAAGGTGTCTCACGTCCAACAAGTAATCGTTATTACAGACATTTACTAAATGTCATTTACTAAACGTTTGTATTTGATTTATGATTGCCCGACGTTTCGAACACTTTGCAGCATTCATGGTCACGGGCGGACTAAGGTGTCTCACGTCCAACAAGTAATCGTTATTACAGACATTTAGTAAATGTGCAAAGTGTTCGAAACGTCGGGCAATCATAAATCAAATACAAACGCGATATAATCCGTAAAAGTAGTTTTATTTACAACTATATCTGATGTCATCTGAACAACATATTTTATATTCCCAAGTAGTGTCCGACGGAAGACAGGGGTTGATCATAAAACTAATTGCAATTATATAGAAGCACACTGTCGACAGTCTTCTTTCTACAGCCATGGACAGGTCTATGCGGGGGTAGTACCACAATGAGCAAAATATGTACGTCTGAGTAGTATTAAAAGTATGCTACTTCGATTTTACCACTACATTTCGATGCGCAAGGGAACCGGAAGTACAACTTTGCCGGACTCTACCGACGGGTGTCACAGACACGGGCGGGAATTGGATAGTCGGGCTGGAGCCTCGGTATGGTGTCTGGACCGTTCAAACTTTCCGGCCGGTGCTGATAGACTGATTGCAGGTATTAACGGGGCATGGTTGCTTCGTCAAGTACCTGCACAAAGTCGTGAAGCAGAGCACACAGTCCTGCCACTACTGCGATTGCGACGAGGACACGGCGCAGCACACGCTTGAGGTGTGTACCGCGTGGGCAGAGCAGCACCGTAATCTCGCCATCGTCACGGTCCGCCGCCGGCGACTTGAATAGCACAGGCGCAAGTATCTGTGCCTAAGCCGGGTGTCCGCCACCGCCACAATAATCCATCACCCACAGAGAGGCTGCTCGCATGAGGACGACGCCCCGAAAGGGGTGTCTGGGAGGGACGAAAACGGTATCGCGCCAGGCTGATCACGGACAAGGAAATCTGTACCATAGGTCGGCCCAATGAGGAAGGGTTGAGAATACGATGGGTTATGGCGCCACCAGGCGTGTGCGCTGACCATACCCTTCAAAAAAAAAGCTTCATGGGCATAAGCTTTAATCCCACACTGATTATTTAGTCTTTCTTATTGGGCGGGCTATGGTACACACACCGTCCTCCTCGCTATTGAGCCAGCCACTGGTCCCGAATCCTTGATGGCCATGGCCAGCCCGGTGATTATTTGTTCTTGGAGAGATTTATCTCTATCAATGAACGTTGATAAGCTGATGGATGGATTGATTTCATTTCCAAAGCATAAATAGATTATCAGACTGATATTTTAAAGTCGCTGGTATGGATACATGTCTTCAAAGTTAGGAATGTATGTTTTTAAAGGATAATAAAAAATATAATATATTTTGTTATTGCAAATGGTGGTAAATGAGCAAATAGTACACCTGATGGTAAGTGATGCTGCTGTTCATAGACGTTTGCTAGGTCGCTGCCTACCGTGAAGAAAGTCAAGGGAGTAACAATGTATTCCATGAGGTTTGGTGATACTAAAGGCATCACTAAAACTCACTAGCCGCAGAAAGTTGGGTTGCCGGCTCTCTCGCTCACCGAACGAAGAACCAAATTGCTCAATTACAATTTTCTGCTCAATGTGGTACTATTACAGACGGACCGGCACGCAGCTGTAGACAGACAACTGTCATATTTGTGTTGGTCTTTAGCTTACCTGATATTCTATGGGTTTGAGAAGGATTTGAGATCCAATAGAATAGGAGGACCAGTTGACCTATTACACCGAGTTAGTCAAACGTATTGGTATAGGATTTTATTTCCAGTTTACTTTCTCTTGCATAGATGTTATATGCATATTAAATCCTTTGACCGTCTTTGTACCACATGCAAGATATGGTGATGAATTGTATTCTTCCTTCATCACCATATGGAAATGACTAAGGACTCTTTTATTCTCTTTTTCATATTTTTTTTTCATTGCAATCTTCATTGCATTATGAGTGCTAATAAGATATTTAACAGCATGGCTAGCATATTTGTGCGGGAGCTGTCCAGTGACTGCCTCCGTTTGTTCTTGCAATCATTTTAATCTTATACTGAATGTTTGGGTATTCATTATGTTTACAGCTAGATTTTAAATGATGTTAGTAATGTTATTGCCAATCGAAAGATGGCAATACAAAGTATGTTCTAACAACATTCACAGCTGCGTACCGTCACACTTGAGTGGTGTAATAGCAAACAAAGGGTATAAATAGACGATCTCAAATTTGTTGAGGACTCCATTCGATGTCCTCGTCACATCCTCGACGAAGAGGACGACAAAATCACACTCGCTCAACGTAAAGCCTATAGCCCGCGAGGCCTTAACACATAAATATCCGCGGTTGCGCCCTCAACGTCGAGGTGCGAAATCGCGCCGCGCAAAAGTTATTGATAAAAACGTGGACAACGCCTTCTTTGCTTCTAGCGATGTCCCAAGCAGAGGTCCGTTCCCCACAGGGGAGCTCTTGGGCGATGTTGCTTAGTATACTTTCAGCGGATTGAGAGCCCTCAGCACTCACCCATAGTCCGCGTCAAGCTGTCAAGGCCATCTGCGGCCAACAGCTGTCTCCACACAAGAAAAAACATAATTTTGAGGCCATTCGGTGGTCACAGATAACACAGAGCCAACAGAAGCAAGGAAGAAGTATAATATTTGGATATTAGAAGTGCATATTAAGGTTGTGTAACTAAGTGTGTATTTATGAAGAAGTAATTGTGAAGACATATGTGTAACGGATTGTAAAAGATACACAGGATTGACGTACTGCTTATTATCTTTATATATAAATTTTTTGTGTACATGTGTATGTCACTGAACTCCTCCTAAACGGCTGGACCGATGTTGGCGAAATTTTTTGTGTATGTTTAACGCTTTGACTGCTGTCATATATCGCATACAGGTACAGTACGATGCGGCATAACAAGCTGTGTTATCAAAAACACGCTTGTGTGTTTTCCCGCAGCAAACATGTTAAGGGGATTCGAGAATGGTTTAGATTTAGAATTGGACCCAGTAGATAGTACTGCTGTCAATTTCAAAGAGAATTCCTTTTATTTTATTTGAATAGAACAAAATCTGTTGGGTCGCCTGGTATCATTTAAAAGATTTCAGCATCTTTTAGGAAATTCTCTTGTTTGCTATGATTTAGACAAAAAATATTATGGTATGTAAAATGAGAAAATTGCTGCAGTTATTAGAAATATATATATTTTAAACGCTATAAAGTATTATTTATATATGAATACAGGTTAAATCGAAAGTTTTAGCTCCCAAAAATACCCAATAATTGTTAAAACCATAACCATTCCGAAAATCCCAATGTTGACACACTTTTATTGACAAAAAAAACGAACATATGTACTTACTAATTTGGAAATCTGCATTTTGGTATCTGATCACCAGCAAATCCAGCTTTGATCACACCAGAACCCTATAAAATACGAGAGACTGTAAAATAATAGTTATTATACACATAAATATATGAAAAATTTGCATAAATTACACAAATAAGGTAGTGTCAAAATTCTATGACTCATTTTAAGAAACTGTTGTATGAAAGTACACAAAAAAAGTGCCTATATCTATAGGAAATACAGTGAATTAGATATAAAACTGTATAATACGGCAAAATTATTGATTATGTGAAAATTTCTTGAAAAAGATTGTATGGTCGACTTGGCATAAAATTTGTGGCTCCTATGCAAATTACATGATATTTACGTTATCAATCACGACGGGCTGGTTAACTATAACATCGTTGAGCTCCATTTTAACTGAATTCGGTAACAATTATTACAATTTTTTCAATAATTCGCTACAATATATCCCACATTCGTTCACAATTTTTCACTGCAGAAGTGCAGAATTTTTCTATATTTTCAACTAAATATTTCAGTTTTGAAACATTTTATCTTTCTTTCTTTGTCACACTCTCTATGAACTCAATGCATCTAACTCGCTCTAATGTGACTAATTACAAATAAGATTCTTGTTAGACTGCAACGAAAGAAGATGACATCAGACACGTTAGTATTACAAATTAAGTAATACCCATAAAACCAATGCTTAAAATGATTTATTTTTAAAGCAAGATTAAATCGTAAATATTCTTTGTTCTGTGATTAAATCTTATATAAAGCTAGATTAATAATTGCCAATGTTAATCAAAACTGCAGACCCCTGAACAGTAAGGTCATTTAAGCCAAAAATGAGGTCAACCTTGGAATGAGAGCTATAAACTCATTCATTATTCCTTAATTTTGGTGTTCTAAAAGTTGTCTCAAAAGTCTCACGAAATCCCTGATCTACAGTCATCTGTACCGTAGCAATTCAAGGTTAGTTATTCGTAATTATTATTAAAAAGGGCACAAAAATAGTTTTTCCTGATTATCTTGTTTTCTATAGCTCATGTGGTGGCACTATTTCTTATAAAAATTGTAGTATTGTAGAACATAAAATATGGACCAATATTGGTTTTCAAAAATGTTAATACCCCTAACGGTTTTTAAGATCGAGGGCAGAGAGCCAGCTACACCCATTGTAGTACATAGCCTACCGTGAATCTGAATGAATATGTAATATTTTGCATAAAGTATGAAATAATTAAAATATACATAAAAATAAATCATTTGTATAAGATTTTATTAGACTTTAATATAACTTTTAGAACACCAAAATGAAGATGTAAATTATGATTTCTTATCTTTAAGCGAGCTTTACAAATAAAACTACTTTACAGATGTTATCACGTTTGTATTTGATGGTTGATGGTGGATTTGAAGAAGTATACTTCTTGATAGTTTATTATTTCTTTTGCCGAGGTTGGCCCCACATTCTTTTTAGCTGTAGTGACTGTAGGTTTACTATAATTTGGTTAGAACATGGCTTTTGAGTTACTGGTTCAATTGATTATTAATGCCTATTTAACAGAACATTAGACTTGAATGGATTATTTTATTTTAGTCTTAATAATTATCTAAGTTGTATTTACAAGCATGTGTTATAATTTTTAACTTGGTAATAGATACTCCATTTCAAATGTCAAAACAAAGAATTGTCAAAAGAGAAATTTTAATGAATCGCAGCATTCTGTATTGAAAGAATTGAAGCGAAATTGTATCAAGCAGAACCATAGGCGCCATTTAATACAAGAAATAAAGCGAAGGCTACCTCAACTATTAAAGCACTGATCATTTTCTTACTCAACCGATATTGGCAGAATGGTAGCACACTTATGCTACTAAGGCCATTAAAACAAGAATCGCCGCAGTTAGATTATAAAATACAAATGTCGAATATTTTTAGTATGCTTTTCTTATGTTTATTAATCACAAATTTAATCATTGCTACCGCTGGTGTTGACTCCATCTCTCAATCCAATGGTGGCGAATATTGTGACAAAGAGTTAGCAACTTGTGACAAAAAGCCCTCTCATAGTAATGAAATTAGATTAATATTTTATGATGTGAATCCTTCAGAAGGCTTTAATTTACGCAGGGATGTGTACATGAGGTTTGCCATAATGGTATCAGAAGCTCGAAAAAAAGGCAATAATAATTGGAATCTGGTGTTACCGCCTTGGCATAACCTGTATCATTGGAAGATTGATCGTGCGTTTCCTAAGCCTTGGAGTATTTTTTTTGATATCGAGTCTCTAAGATCGTTTTCTCCCGTCTTAGAATTGCATGAAGTATTTACAAAATTAAAAAATAACGCACTTGAAATAGACACATTATATGTTTTGAAAAATTTCGAGGATGCCTTTGAAAACGGTGTTTTTGAAGAAAAATGGCAGACTCTTAGTAAATGTAATTATAATGCAAAATTTTGGGGTTACAAAAATGTTACTGCAAAGGAGGTTGTATGTGTTGAATTCCAAGGGAAAATTTCGCAATTATGGGAGTTAATTTCTCTGCACCTTACGGATAAAAAAATCATGTTTGCACATGGTGAAATACCTTTACATGTCAATTATGGAACAAAAACATATTGGGACTGTCGTAAAAGCATGAAATTTAATAAAAACCTCATTAAAATTGCTAAAGAGTATATGGGTGAATTTTTAGATTGTACAATAGAAAAGTGCCAAAATTATTTAAGTGTACATTGGAGAAGACAAGATTTTGCTCGTAGCAGAGGCAATGATGTCCCAACAATAGGCGGAACAGCTAGACAGATACATAAAATTCTAAAAAAAATGTCTGCTATAAGAAAAGTATTTATAGCTACGGATGCATCTATGGATGAACTTTCAAATTTAGAACAACAATTAAACATTTATGGTTATGAATCTCATTTTTTTTTGCCAAGCAATGACATTTTGGAGGAATATGGTGATGGTGGAATTGCAATTATAGATCAAATAATTTGTTCTCATGCAGCATACTTTGTCGGTACCCATGAAAGTACATTTACATATAGAATCCAAGAGGAACGTGAAATATTAAACTTTAATAGTGATACTACGTTTAATAGACTATGCCCTGATATTGGACCATGTGAAAGACCATCTAAATGGACCATAGTGAATTAATAGTTTAAGATGATAAATACTAACTCATATAATAATAACTCATAAAAAGTAACTCTGCGCACAGAAAATGAAGCATTTAAATTGGACTCAATTGGAGCCCTATGCGGGACTATTCCATTGTGTACAAGGTCACTGTGTACTAGGCAGCTCTATTGTATAGTGGTTTGCGTGTGTATGTGTGTAATCGCTGTAGTATTTCTGGCGTCACGTTTTTGATCCCTTAAGTACCGACATTATCCTTCCATATGCTGTTGTTCTAAGGGTTAAAGACATGCTTTACAGTGTCTTAGCTACTGTTTCCATGTTAAATATCATATCAACTCATGTTCAACTACTGGACTAGCTATAACATCCCGGTGAAATGTAATACTACAGGGCTCTATCTTGAGTTATTCTTCCTTTGCAATGATTCAACCCATTAGTTCTCTTTTACAATGTTAATGAAGGATAACTATGCAATTCTTGTATTTTCACCAAAACAATCTCAATTTTAATATATCAAAAACCAGCTAATTGAGAGTCGGAGTCGCCGAATCGAACAAAGGGTTCTGTACCATTTTTATATATAAATTTCTTGCGTATGTCCCTGAACTCCTAAGCGACTGGACCGATATCAATGAATTTTTTTGTGTGTGTTCAAGGGGATCCGAGAAGGTTTAGATTTACAATTGGACCCGTTAGGTGGTGCTGAAATTCTTTTATTTTTTTAAACAGAACAACATCTGTTGGGTCAGCTAGTCTTTATATATAAATTTCTTGTATATGTGTGTATGTCACTGAACTCCTCCTAAACTAAATTTTGTGAATATTTCAAGTGTCTACCTGTTGACATTATCAATATCGAGCAATAAATGGCGTTTTTGTATGGGAGCTGTCTAGCTATTGCAGTTTTTGAGAGACAGCTTGGTGACAAACAGATGGATGGACAGACAGTGAAGTCTTAGTAATCGGTTCCCGTTTTTACCCTTTGGGTATGGAACCCTAAAACATTTCAACCCTTAAAATGCCAGTATGGTCTATAAATACAAAAAGTAATAAATCGAAATTTAGGTTGCAATACTGATATTTGTACCATCTACATTGAAAACCTATCTATTTAACCATAATGTAATGTTTGTATCTATCCATCAAGTAATCTATTCAACATTCCTTTTTAAACCTACATTTTCGGGCAATGTAGTTTAATTTAGATTTAAGAGAATGCGTATATATATATGCCATAATAATTATACCAAAGAAATTTTTCATAATGGTTTATTTTATTTATTTCCTCTACCGATTTAGTGAATAATGTCTGAGACACCACTATGCATATGTACAGCAGGGATGTGAATAAATAAACTAGTTTTATTTTAAAACTGATTCATTTTGTAAGTACTAACCTATGTTTACCTGACCTTACTATACCCTGCTGGTCAAATAGGTTGGTATAGGGTTTTGTTTCGAGATTTCCATCTCTTATATAGATGTCATACGACATCGTCTTTTACGAAATCCATGGGCAGGAGAGGGGGTGGTGAATTGTTTTCTTACTTCGTCACCACACGGAAAATTTTATTGACTTGTTAACACTATAATTATTGTTCAAGAATAATAAAGGACTTTTAATTATTAAATAATATATGTTTCGTCTACAAATCTTTTCTTTAATATTGAAAATACAAATGAAACTAATTAAAATAAATACTTGATATTTGTTGAGTAGTTCTTCTTTGTCCCCACCATAATGAAAAAACTTAAATTCCCATTTTTTTAAACAAAACTCAGGGTAGGTAGTCAGTCGTAGGGCGGCATAATCGGTCCCTAGAACAGACGATCGCGGGCGAGCGGTCGAAGAGTGGGTGGCGTTCCTGGATCTCTATTAAATAAACTCTTAAATAGACTCTCTATTTGCAAATAGAGTCTATTTGCTGAACAGGAGGTCAGTGAACACGTGCGTGCAGCAGCAGGGCGGTTCGATAGGAGACCTGTCGTTCGCTAACTCCATTATTGCAGCACGTGTGAGGAGCTGGTACATCCTGGAGGAAGTTGCGACTATTCGATTATAGTTGCATTTGAATAGAGGTACCCCGCTCTCCTGCTGGTGGGCCAGCAGCCCAGCAGGGGTCACACGGTGGACAGGGTCATGCACTTCCGTGGTAGGCTGTGGGTCGGCTAGATCGGGACCTACTGGTAGAGGCGGCCATCATGTAAACGTGGTTGTCCATATCTCCACCAGCAGACGGGGTGGATGCCGAGGCTGGCCACATTCGCTATGCGTTAGCGCAGATCTGCGATGTGGTCATGCCCCGTGTACAGCATGCACCTCCGAAGAAGGTAGTTCACTGTAGCTCCCAGGAATTGTCGGACTCCCGGCCAGGGTGTATACGAGCTCGGAGGGCCTTTCCCACAGTCGGCGACGTCACCGCCATACCCAACGGGAGTGTCAGCTGTACAAGGTTTACCGCAATGTGCAGTCTATCTTCAGCCTGGCAATCCATCACGGCAAGGACATCAGTCGGCAGGAAATGCTGGACAATCTTGTGAGTGAACCCCTGGGTCGCCCGTATCCTACGACAATGAGTAAACTCCGCACGCAAAATCACTGAGACTCTCCAGCCCGGCCTCTTTACCAGGGTGGTCGAGGCCTTATTCTCACGGCGGGTGGCACACGCGCCCCCGTCATGGTTTTACTAGAAAGTGATGGGGAGGCTGACAATAGTGTTTCGCTAGTCATGGAGCCAGAGATGGGAGCGGCAGTGGCGCGAATGCATGCTAAGACCACCGCTCCCGGGCGCCGTAGGCTCGAGTACCTACGCCTGATGCCACTCTAACTAAAATCCGCGTGGACGGACCGGGGTCAGTCCGCCACAATCGTTACTACTGGGGTCGAGACACTAGTGACGGGGAGAGGCTAGGTTATGGGGTCGCACGACGCCTATCCGTCGCCCCGGACGGATTGTGCGGGATATACCTAGACCATAGCCTCCTAAAAAAAGGGGCGGCATAATCGGTATTGCACGCGGGCGATGAAACAGCTAGCGGCGGGCCTGTTGTTAACTAAGACCGGTACAGGAATCTGCCGAAGCGTGAAGCTATGGTTTATGGTCCTTTTCGGCATCCGGCTTGTTTGGACGGCTGTGAGTTATCGAGCCTGCATGCGAGTCGATTGGTAATGTCCCTTTTATAATTGATAATATAAATCGATAAACGCCAGCTGCACGCATGAAAAAGCATGAGTCCTCATTGTCACGTTCCATCTGAGCCGAGCGTCCAAGCGAGAACGCGGAGCAAGCAATAAAGAGGCATGATCGGCCTAAGCGTTCGGTTTGTGACGCATCTGTCTCTAATTTAAGTAAAACACATTTGATTAATGAGCGCAAATTTATCAAAAATATTGTTATTTTCAATTAATTCGATCTTTGTATTATACAAAAAAAAAAAAATGATAATTCAGTGAAATTCGTAAAAGTATGCAATTTTTCATCCATGTTTTCTTTTTATCGACGTTAACGTAGACGTTATCACGAAAATTATCATCCGTAAACCGACTTACAGACAACAATTATTAACAAGACATCAATTTTTTTTTTGCGTAGTGGCATCCTTAAAGAATTGTAGAATTAGGATGTCACATCCTTAAATAATAATCACGGTTTCCTATTCCTTGCTGAGAGCCTGGTCAGGCTCTTAGCCTGTAAATGACACGCATAATACTTAAATTATGCCAAAAATGCTAAGTTAAAATATGCGATATAAAAGTATCTATACATGTGTCACCAAAATTCACAGTGCCCATAATTAGGTTATATTCCCTTAATTAAAGGCGATTTAATACAAGCTAAACAATATAGAAATAAATACATTTTATGGTGAACGCACACTTATCCGAGCCGAACGGATCGAGTTTTAGAATTTTGTATAGAAATTGTCTTCCAGATGCGGACAATTTGACGTGGTCAAGTGTGCGAGGTTTCACGAGATTTCATATCACGTTCGGCGTGGATTAGTGTGCGTTCACCTTTATAAGGATTTTTTTTATACACGACTTGGCTGTATGAACTTTACTAGCGTTATCTACCCAAAGTGAGGAGCCAATTAAAAAAAAGTTTAAATAGATTGTTTTTGTTGATAAAACTTGTTTTTATATCATGGATTGGGTTGATAGTGGTAAGTAATATTGTATCTTCATATTTAATGCATTTAATTGCTATTAACAATGCCGATGCGTTTTCAATTACCTATAAACGTTTTAGAATTATTATTATAACCTCCAAAATAGTGTTTTGATCGTTCAAATTACTTTAGATTACATGTTACTATTATCATTGCCTTTTAATAAGTTGTAGAAATAAAATATAACTAAAATATGACGTGTTTCTTACATTCAGTCGCCCCATAACACATCAAAGAGTTAATTCGTCAGTATCGATTTTCCTTGTGTTTATAATTTTCCGCCCGCGCAAAATATCAACCGTTTTGTGAATAAAATTAAAATAAACTGAAACAGTATTTAATTCAACGAAAAATCATTGCAAGTATATTTAAATAGTTTACATGTATTTATATTGCGGTATAATAATGTAAAACACGTTTATAATATAAGAGGTTATTAGGTGCCAAGCCCATTCAATATTTAAAGAAAAAACCTATTTACGAAGTAGACCAATAATATAATAATAATTAAACCAATATCTCAATAGATTTTTATTCAAAAAATCTTTGAAAAATAAATCAAACTTAACTAAAAGATGTTAGCTTGTAACATAATTATTTTTAAAAGTTATTACACTATTGAGGCCGAACTACTACCACAATACAAGGAAATTTTGCTTCTGAATGCAATTGCAGTCCATGAGGCCTGAGGTTCAATTGCCGGACACAGTTTTGAGGGGAAAAATAGCCTAAGTTACTCCTTATATACGTAGATACCTGGTATTAAAATATTATTAAAATCTGTCCAGCCATTTTGAAGATTACCTGCAATAGACAGACAGACAAAAACCATGTAAATGGTTTTTAGGCATAGGTATCGTGTAAATTACCAAGTGAGCATGAAATATCTACTATTTTGACAATACAAACAGACACTTCAATTTTCTTTTATTTTTATGGATAATAATTAAATCAATTCTCTATTTTTTACAGAGGAGTTTGAATCATGGGTGAGTTGAAATTTTTTTTCTATATCCTATTTTTTTTAACACTTTGAACGTCATGGGGGTCACCATGTGGGTCTTTGTGACCTTATTTTGCTTAAAGTCGTCCCTGGTTCGCGGTCTTATGGTGTTCCACACAACTCCGACATAACTACTGTATGTCAGCTGCATGGTGACCCACATGCCCCAAATGGAAAAACTGAAAAATCAGGCCAGCATTGAATATTGTGTTACTGCTCAAAAATATTTGTACCAGCCTTTTTAGCAATTCATAGTAAATCCATTCTCCATAGAAACAATATAGACCACAGCTGTATGTTCTCAGCGATCATTTCACCCATGCATATATGGGACCTGTGGGCCTACTCTTAAAATCAATTCTAATTTCGAATCCGATTCAATTCCAATCTCACCAAACTTATGTTTGGTACTCTTGAACAAAATCGAGATTGAATTCTTTGCGTTTGCCGTTGTTATTTTCACCAAATGTGTCGTATTTTCTTACTTTAAATTAATAACATTATCGAACTCGATCACCACAAAGACGCTTTCTTGAAATTGTGCAACATTAACGATTTTAAACTACGTCAAAATCACATCGGGGGTAAATATTTGATTTAATCGAGGAGACTCGAAATAGTTCAAAGATATTCCACCTAATTTGATTCCAATCGTGCGATAATATCGCTTTCAAGAGTACCAAATTTGCTCAAATTCGAGCTGCGATTGGATTTACGATTGGAATCGAGAGTCAAGAGTATTCACACTGGAATGAACAACCCGCTGTTGTGTTTCCCGAGGGAATGTTCTAATACGATGGAGTGTGAAAAAAATTAAAAAGACCATGACAAATAATTTATTTTTTCGTGCAATCCTTTTTTTTTTGTCGGCCTCATAATAAAGCTCAAAGTCGCTCAGCGTGCTATGTAGAGGGCTATGTTCGGTATTTCTCTACGTGATAAAATCCGGAACACGGAAATCCATAGAAGAACGGGTGTAACCGACATAGCCCGCAGAATTCGTCGAACCGACGACCATTAGAGAAGAAAGGTTCTTAAGTGGCGACCACGAATCGGACGGCGCAGCGTAGGACGACCCCCCACTAGGTGGACTGACGACATTCTCAAAGTCGCAGGGAACCGTTGGATGCAAGTGGCGCAGGACCGTTCCGAGTGGCATTCTCGTGAGGAGGCCTATGTCCAGCAGTGGACGGCTGTAGGCTGATGGATGGATGGATGGAATTGATTTTTTTTCTAGCCTATCATCACAAGTAGGACTAGTACTATCACCTGTCTTTGTTTTCAAGAGCGGTTCCCTTCCACCCTGTATATTAAATACTTGTTCAAGATATTTATTACTTTCTAAAAATTCATATTTATTTCAGGATCGGCCGTTTGACAAGAATAATAAAGAAATTTCTGCCCAAGTGATGACGCCGAAAGATAGAAATAATAAAATTAATAAAATAAGACTAAGAGGCAAAAGGCATAGACAGGGCAAGATTTGTAAGTAATATATATATATATATTTATTTATTTAAGACACCCTGCACTAAGAAAATAATCCTTGTATTGCGGGGGACTTTACAAACATATAATACGGTGTTATGGCGTCGGCTGTTACGTCACGTTAAGGTAAATACGTCCTTGTGTCTAAGTGTAGCGAAGAAAGTAAGCAAAACATTGAATTAATTCTTGTGATAAAAATGAATTCCAAAGTTTATAAGTGGTGTGCAGTACCTCAGTGCAAAAATACATCAATAAAAACCCCCAACAAAGTATTTGTACATGTTCCTAACAAGAAAATAATAAGAGTTAAGTGGTTAAAGCTCGCAAAGTTGTGAGGGAGCTAACCTCAAGAATAAACAATGACAAGTTTAATGTAAAAATAAGCTATGAAAATAAAATAAACTCACATCAGTTTAAAACGTGTTAGATTATATCTAAGTTGGTACTAGAGATTAGGTTACTAAAAACATGGTAGTAAAGATAAACAAAAATTTACTTACAAAGAAGTTTTTACGTTTCTAAACTCAGGCAAGCAAAATTCTTTATTTGTAGCGAGGAAATCACCCAACATCAATACATCAATCCTGGGCAAATTTGAGCTGTTTGCTTTAACAAAGCTTGGTTCCATTGTAATAATCGAGTGGAGTCGGTAAATCACACGTAAACAAATAAAAAATCAATCCAAATGCGTAATCAGTAGTACTGAGAACAACAAACAGAGTAGTTTACCTTAACGTGACGTAATACACTGTGATTGGTGTTTCAGCCAAAATGGCCGAATGCAGTATTTTAATGATTTAATTTATTGAAAATCTTAATAATCTCAATTATTTAGATAAACCTAAACTAGCGTATTAAATTTTTTTGATACGTATTTTCCCTTAAAATCATTAATGCATCGATTCCTTTATACTGTCGTCACGCCTATTAACGAACACAAATTACATCCAGACTCAGAACAACAATTTGTGGATCGCACAAAGTGTTGTCCCGCGTGGGATTCGAACCCCCGACACTGGCACTGTAGGTCGCTATCTTAACCACTACGCCATCTGTGCAGTCGCATTTTTAAGTGTATAGTATTAATTTTTAACCCCGATGCAAAAAAGGGGTGTTATAATGACGTCAATATCTGTCTGTGTAGGGACACGATATCGTAAAGTGTTTGTTTTGTTTAGTTTTTTGTTTTATATTGTTTGTTTTGTTTTTTTTTACTGTACTCATGAGTAGTATCGAAGAAAAAGTATCGTAATCAATAAAGTATCGAAACAAAAGTATCGATACTGCAAAGTATCAAGTACTTTTCCTAGAATTTATATCGTGATGAGCTTTTTTTTAAGGAATTTGACTGTCTGTGAACGGAATAAAATATTTCGAGCCACGTTTTAGAAGGTTCCTTATAGGGATATCGATTTTTTGTTCTTTAAAATAAATCGATTATAAAATAATCTTTTTTTTCTCCCAACAGGATTATGATGACCTTTTTTGTAGGAAATGTGAGCTTTATTTTCTAATATATGTAGTATGAAACAATCGTGATGACCTTTTTTTTTAGGAAATCTGGCAGTGAATAATCGATTAATTTCGATCGAATTTAGAATAATAAAAAATCGGTTAATAATCGATTTTTATTATTTTGATAATCGATTATAAAAATCGATTATTTTTTGTAATAATCGATTATTATAAAAATCGATAATTTTTTTCACATTCCTAGTTCATTACGTTTGAACTAGCTGGCGTTACCATAAACATGAGCCGTAGTAAACAAGTTTAACATGGACAATTTCTACTATTTGTTCGATACGATACCTGCCAAAAAGTACTAATTGAGTAAAAGTATCGGTATGGAAAGGAAAGTATTCGATACCTAAAAGTATTGATACTTTTTTCTTGTCTCCATGTCTGTGGCATCCTAGCTTTCAAACGAGTGAACCGATTTCGATACGGTTTTTATTCATTTGAAAGCCAGTTTCCTTGCGGTGGTTCTCAGCTTTGTTGGCTTATTCGATTAAGTGCTTTCCTTTAATCGTTAAATGATAATTAATGACTGCACAGATGGCGTAGTGGTTAATGCTAGTGACCTACAGCGCCAGTGTCGGGGGTTCGAATCCCACGCAGGACAACACTTTGTGCGATCCACAAATTGTTGTTCTGAGTCTGGATGTAATTTGTGTCCGTTTAATTATATGTGTATGTATTTCTCGCGGAAACGCAATGAGTTTCAAAAATTAAAAAAAAAAACTGTACGAATGGCGGCGATGTGGCTCGCGACACGTCACGTCTCGTTTCCGTCGGGGGCGAAAAGTGGCCCACAGAGAACCGCTTTGCTACGCTGAATATGTCAAAGATCGTAGCAGGTGGAGGGCAGTGGACTCTGCCTACCCCTATGGGAAAAAGGCGTGAATATATAAAAAAATATATATAATAATTAATTAATAATTCCTGTTGAAGCGAACGGAATTTTTTAATTATTTTGTTTGTGTCGGGTGTTATTCAGGCATAGGCATTGAAAAAGACGGATGAGAGAAGAGTGCATGCTACAGAGATGCGAATGCTAAGATGGATGTGTGGGGTTACAAAGTTAGATAAAATTAGACCAGTGATAGAGAAGATTAGGAGCGCGAGATTCATGGTATGGACATGTGATGAAGAGGGATGAAAGGTATGTGGCAAGGAGGGTTGTCAATATGATTGTGGATGGACGAAAGAAGCGTGGAAGTCCCAAGAAGAGATGGATGGACTGCGGGAATGAGGATATGCGTATGAAAGCAGTGAGTGCAAATATGATGGCTGATAGGAAGCTATGGAAGGTAAAGACATGTTGTGCCGACCCCACTTAGTGTGGGATGAGGGCAGGCGAATGACGAAGTAGAATGACGAAGGGAGTTATTCAAAATTTTCAATTTTAGTAATTGTATATCTATAATATTTACCAAAAATTATGAAAGATCTGCCACTTAAGCCTTTTAAGACGAATCTACGTAAGTGGCTCCTTGAGAAATGTTTTTATTCTATTAATAACTTTTTAGTATGACATAAACTTATTTATAAATTGATATGATTATACACTTTAATTTTTATAGTTTTGTATTGATGTTATTTTTTTTTATATTATTCCGCTAACATTTTTTTTTTAATTATGACAATATTATTTTGTTTTATTTGAAAAGGGTTATAATAATATTCTTCAAGGTTATTGTTTGTAAAAGTCTAATGAATTTAAATAGAATTATAATTTCGAATGTAAGGCTCAGAAGTCTAATGTAGAACAAAAAATACATATAGGTATATGTAGGGATGTGAAAAAATTATCGATTTTTATAATAATCAATTATTAATCGATTATTTTGCTGTCAGATTTCCTAAAAAAAAAAAAGTCATCACGATACTGCGTGCAGTGTTTCATATTAACACATGGCTCACATTTCCTAATAAAAATCATCATCATCGCAGCCCATATACGTCCCACTGTTGGGCTCGGGCCTCCTCCACAATGGGAGGGAATTTGACCTACTATACCATGCTGGTCAGACATGTTGGTATAGGGTTTAATTTCGAGTTTTCCTTCTCTTGCACAGATGTTATGTGCCTATTATATCCCATAGTCGTCTTGTACGACATCCACGGGCAAGATAGGGAGTGATGAATTGTATTCTTACTCCGTTACCACACGGATAGTCCTAATAAAAAAGGTCATTATAATCCTGTTGGGCGAAAAAATCGATTATTTATTTTTAATAAATGATTATTTTATAATCGATTTTTTTTAAAGAACAAAAGATCGATTATTTAATTAATCGATTATTTGCCCTCCCACATAGCCATGTTTACTACCAACTGCTTACTTTGTTCATGTGTGTAGTAAAAGAAGACTAAGAGACTTTAGTTTTTACTGACAACAGTCCAGTTAGGAAGATCCAATTTAGAGAAAGAGGTCAGCCGACGAACTCAGCGTTCGGGAAACTTAACAGGACTAAAAACATAATACATTTAGAAAAAAAAAGTGATAATTAGACATTCTTAGACACGCAACGCTATTGTTCCCAACATGCCTATGACATAGCATTCGTATTAAATCGCAATAATAGGTAAAACCAAATAATTTAGGCATTTTTTTTGGGGTGGCTTGCCGTCGGCGCACTCCTCGCACCACTCCGTCCGGGGCGACAGAGGGGCGTAAGCACGCACACCCGCAACCAACCCGCGCGACACGTCGCCTTCGTCGTTAGGCCGACCACTGGAGCAGGGTGACTTGACGTCAGTGGTCGGCCCGACGGAATACCCCCTTGTGGCGTACCCTCCTAAAATAATTTTAGGCATAACACCTCGGAGCTCAGTGTCGTTCTTTTGTGATGCGCCCGAGTCGCGCGACCTTGGTCTATGTTTTAATAAGTTAAGTTGGCATGTTACCGTACCTGCGGTCAATGCCCTTAACCAAATGTTACTGTTATGCAAAAAATGATATTTTAAGGAAACGTCCAGAATTGCAAATGACAAGAATTTATGTTTTTATTTTATTGAATAAATGCTATAGTATCATTAACTGAGTATGTACGTTTCGGGAAAACAGCAATTAGATTCCACGGCGAGGACGTCGGTCGATGGGAGGGTACCCCAATAGGGGGTATTCCGTCGGGCCGACCACTGATGTCAAGTAACCCTGCTCCGGTGGTCGGCCCAACGACGAAGGCGACGTGGTTTTCGGGTGGGTTGCGGGAGTTGCGTGCTTAAGCCCCTCTGTCGCCCCGGACGGCGTGGTGCGGAGGCGCGCCGACCGCAGCCCACCCACAGAAAAAAATTCCTTCATTATCTCTATAGATAAACAATTTAAAAGGAACAAAGGAAATAAAAAAAACAACAATATTGTCTATGGTATCCTTTGTCAAGCACTAAAGAGATCATTCATTAAGATATAAACAAAGAATGTTTTTAATGGGTTCTCCTTAATCTATAGAGATAAAAACTTCTTGGAATTTTAATATGATTACCATAATTATTTCTCCGTATTGGTTGTGTGACAAAGTGAAAAGAATTTACAGAACCATAATATAATCTATACACAGTGGACACGCGGTAATCCGGCACAAAAAGTATCGATACTTTTAGGTATCGAGTACTTTTGTACTCGATACTTTGCATTCGATATTTTTACTCAATGAGTACTTTTTGGCAGGTATCATATCGAATAACTAGTAGTGAGTATCCATGTTAAACTTGACCTTACAGCTTATAGTTATGGTAACGCCATCTAGTTCAAACGTAATGAACCTTCTAAAATGTGGCTCGCAATATTTTAATCCGTTCACAGACGATCAAATTTCCTAAAAAAATAAAAGCTCATCACGACAGATTCCGGCAAAAGAACTCAGTACTAGGGATGTGAAAAAATAATCAATTTTTTAAAAATTGATTATTAATCAATTATTGTTTTGTAATAATCGATTATGAAAATGAGAAAAATCGATTATTAATCGATTTATACTTCTAAATTAAGCGATTATTCATGGCCAGATTTCCTAAAAAAAAAAAGGGTCATCAGGATTGTTTTCATACTATATTACAAAATAATGCTCACATTTCCTAAAAAAAGAGTCATCAGATTCGTTTTCATACTATATTACAAAATAATGCTTACATTTCCTAAAAAAAAAGGTCATTACAATCCTGTTGGCATAAAAAATCGATTATTTTAAAATCGATTATTTTAAAATCGTTTTTTTTAAATAATCGATTATTTTATAATTGATTTATTTTAACGAACAAACTATCGATTATTTTCCCTCCAGGTCACATCCCTACTCAGTACTCTCGGTATACTTTGGAGTATCGATACTTTATTGAGTACGATACTTTTTCTTCGATACTACTCATGAGTACAGTATTGATACTTTCGTTTCGATGTCGTGTCCCTATATAGGGTTTAATTTCGAGTTTTCCTTCTCTTGCACAGACCTTATGTGCATATTTTATCCCTTAGTCGTCTTGTTCGACATCCACGGGGAAGACAGGGAGTGGCGAACTGTATACTTACTCCTGCACCACACGGAAAGCCAACCAATTTAAACCAATAATCATATTTTATTGCCAATAACTACCTTCGTTATTGAAAATTTTATGGAAAATCAATATAGCTGGAAGTAATTTTAGTTCAAAAGTAGTTTATAAAAACGTGGTTTTCAATAGTTTTTATTGTTTTAAGACTAATATAATCGAAATAGCGATTTTATTTATTCAATGTTCTATTATTTTTATATAACTACCCTCAATTATCGTAATTTTAATATTTATTATTGGATTGTTAGTTTTTTTTTAAGTTAGTTCAAATCTAGCCTTCTTAAGAAGCGTGGTTATTAATATTTGATGATATAGGACCTAAAGTTTGTCGTATTTGTGATTTTTATTAAATAGGTAAGTATAAATGTAACAATTTTATTTAATAAATAGCAACCCGCCCTCGCTTCGCTTCGGTTATAGGTTATAGTCGTTTTACCCGCGTAGTTCCCGTTCCCGTGGGAATACCGGGATAAAATATAGCCTAGTTTACGCCCTGATATTATAGCTTTCCATTGTCGAAAGAATTTTTGAAATCGGTCCAGCCGTTTTGAAGATTACCCGGAACAAACAGACAGACAGACAGACAAAAATTTTTTAATTGCTATTTTAGGCATAGGTGTCGTGCAAATAACCGTGTGAGCATGAAAAAAGCCTATTATTTTGACATTACAAACAGACACTCCAATTTTATTTATTGGTATAGACTAGCTTATGCCCGTGACTTCGTACGGTTGGAACAGTTACTTTGGGCTAATGCTAACTTTTAACCCGCGACTTTGTTTACGTAGAAGGTGAAAATATTTTTAAATAATACAATTCTGTCACATATGATTTTTGCAAAACCTAACCGTTTATGCAGTGCACACAGCGGAAGCTCTCAAAAGGAAAAGAAACTCGATTCTGAAACATTTTTCATTGTTGCTCCACTCCTATTGGTCTTAGCGTGATGATATATAGAATATATAAACTTACTAGCAACCCGCCCTCGCTTCCCTTCGGTCCCAGTTGGTTTACTCGGGTAGTTCCCGGTCCCGTGTGAATACCGGGATAAAATATAGCCTATGTTAATCCCTGATTTCACTGGTGAAAGAATTTTTGAAATCGGTTCAGTGGTTTAAGCGTGAAAGCGTAATAAACAAACTTACTTTCGCATTTATAATATTAGTAAGGATAGCCTTCCTCGATAAATGGGCTACCTAACACTGGAAGTATTTATCAAATTCGGACCAGTAGTTCATAACGATTAGCGCGTTCAAACAAAAAAACTCTGCCGCTTTATATATTAGTATAGATTATGCCAAATAGTGCCGGCAGCCCAACTTTCTGAGGGTGTTTGCGTGTGGAGGATTTTGGTGGTCCCTTTAGTATCAGCGAGCCTCAATGCACGCATTCACACTCCCTTCACTTTCTTCGCGGTAGGCAGCGGCCTTGTAAAGGTCCATGAGCGGCAGCAACACTTACCATCAGGTGTACTGTTTGCTCGTTTGCCACTGCTTGCAATAAAAAAAAAAATAGTTTAGTATTTCTGTAAAAATCAAAGTATAATTGACGTTACTATGTTTGTGAAAGTTTATTTTTCTTAAATTTATCTATATTCATATTATAAAGAAGAAAGATTTGTATGTAAGTATGTTTGTAACGAATTGGCTCAAAAAGTAATACACCGATTTTAAAAATTCTCCCACCATTGGAAAGCTACAATATCAGGAAGTAACATAGCCTTTTCCGTGTGGGTTCCGAGTAGCATTTTCGTGGGGACCCTATGGCTAATGAATGTATGGACTGTTGCATATAACACTTTAATATTTTCTTTGTTACATAAAATACTAGTAAAATTATTCCATTTTTTTTTTTTGGGGGTGGGTTGCGGTCGGTGCTCTCCTCGCACCACTCCGTCCGGGGCGACAGAGGGACGTAAGCACGCACTCCCGCAACCCACCCACGATGCACGTCGCCTTCGTCGTTGGGCCGACCACCGGAGCAGGGTGATTTGTCAGTGGTCGGTCCGACGGAATACCCCCTATTTGGGGTACCCTCCCATCCCCGAGGGGGAGGACGTCGGTCTTCCTCACGCGGTTGGCCTCTCAGCGGGTGACGGACTAATTCCCCGGTCACGTCACCCGCGGCCTCGGCCAGGGCAGCACGAGGCGCAAGTATTCGCGCCTACGCCGCCCCAGTCGCCGGCGGCGGACCGCCACATCGAGGCTGCGCTGCTCGCGCAAGCGATCCGCCGCCTCCTTCCGCTCCCTTCTACTGCCTCGCAGAAGGCTGCGACCGCGTTCCAGTTCCTGACGCTCACGTCAGGTCGGCAACGATGATTGCGACGAGAAAATTATTCCATCATAATTATTTCAGCTCAGTCTGAGGTCTGAACATCTTTCACAGTGGGAGGGAAATTGACCTACTATACCGCGCTGGTCAGACGTGTTGGTATAGGGTTTAATTTCAAGTTTTCATTCCCTCTCATAGATATTACTAGTAACCCGCCCTCGCTTCGCTTTGGTTTCAGTCGCCTTACCCGCGTAGTTCCCGTAGCAATACCCGAATAAAATAAAGCCTAAGTTGTTATATAGACAGCTACCTAGTAGTACAATATTATCAAAATCAGTCTAGCTGTTTTGAAGATTACCCAAAACAGACAGATAGACAAACATTTTTTAAACTTGTTTTTAGGCATACATATGATGCAAATGACAGCATCAGCATGAAAAGCCCTTGACATAAGAAACAGACACTTCAATTTTATTTATTTGTGTAGATATACATATTAAAATCCCTTAGTCGTCTTTTACGACATCCACGGGTAAGTAAAGAGGTTGATGAATTACATTCTTACTCCGTTACCACATATAAAATACAAGCAATCCGCCCTCGCTTCGCTTCGGTATCAGTTGCTTTACTCGCGTAGTTTCCATTCCCGTGGGAATATCGGTATAAAATATAGCCTATGTTACTCCCTGATATTATAGCTTTCCATTGGTGAAAGAATTTTTGAAATCTATCCAGTAGTTTCGGAGCCAATTCGTTACAAACATACATACAAATCTTTCCTCTTTATAATGTTAGTATAGACTATAGATAGTATAGACTAGCAATCCGCCCTCGCTTCGCTTCGGTTATAGGTTGTAGTCGTTTTACCCGCGTAGTTCCCGTTCCCGTGGGAATACCGGGATAAAATATAGCCTAGTTTACGCCCTGATATTATAGCTTTCCCTTGGTGAAAGAATTTTTGAAATCGGTCCAGCCGTTTTGAAGATTACCCGGAACAAACAGACAGACAGACAAAAATTTTTTAATTGCTATTTTAGGCATAGGTGTCGTGCAAATAACCGTGTGAGCAAGAAAAAAGCCTATTATTTTGACATTACAAACAGACACTCCAATTTTATTTATTGGTATAGATGACACTATCCATTTCAGACCATATACGTCCCACTATTGGGCTCAAGCCTCCTCCAAAATGGAAGGCAAATTGACCTCACTATACCATGCTACCACTGACGACAAGACACCCTGCTCCGGTGGTCGGCCCAACGACGAAAGCGATGTGGTACGGGTGGGTTATGGGCCCGCGCGCCGTCCTTTCGTTGCTCCGCACGGAATGGACCGCGTGTGCGCTTACCATAGCCCACCCATACAAAAACTACCATGCTAGTCAAACGTGATGGTATAAGTTTTCATTTCAAGTTTTCATACTCTTGCATAGATGTTATATGCGTATTATATCACTTAATCGTCTTTTACGACATCCTCGTACAAGATAGGGAGTGGTGAATTGTATTCTTACTCCGTCACCACACGAATTAAAATAATAACTTATGACATTTTCAAATTACCGCCAAAACTCCATATGACAGTTATTTTCTTTTCAAACGAACATCTAATTCATAATTACCCTCATATTCATTATAATCAAACGAGCATGTAGTCGTTTGATTATATACATTTTAAAAAGTGTGATTTTAAATAATTCGTTGTAAAAATCTTAATTGTGGTCGTATTTGTAATATTTATTTAATATTGTAAAAGGTTTTGTGAATGTGTGTTATGTGTTATTGAAATAATTAAAGATTGGAAACTGGAAAATTGACTGACATTATTTTAAACTGTATCTTTAAGGAGGCATTTTTTAAAATATTGAAATACTGTTAAAATAATTGACATTGAATAATCATGGGTAAGATAACCGAAATTATGATATTAATAAGTTTTTTTCGTGTTGTTTCGAAGTAAAAATACAATTTACCACTCTTGTCTCTTGGATGTAAGCTCGTAAAATACGATTAAGGGATCAAATATGCATATAACATCTGTGTAAGAGAACGAAAAATCGAAACAAAACCCTATACCAGGGTGACGAAGCTTGTATTAACAGGCCATATTTTATAAATACATGCATGCTTAAAGTTATAGAGGTGCCGTAAATAATGTTGTTTTCGTAATTATCGGTTAAATAATAATAAAAATAAATAAAAAGCCTTTATTTTTTGTTAGCTAGCAGTATGTTGGTTAATAACACTTATTTTGCTATCTTGGACTATTGCTAGTTTATTTAATTTTTTTTAAATATGTATGAATGTATCATATGATTTTTGTTTAATATATATTGCCTAACTAATAGATAATTACTGTCTTGTATCTTCAAGAACACCTATGCGGGTGAAGGCCTCCTCCAAAGTATTCCACTTGTCTCGGTCCTGTGCAATGTATATCCATTTTGGGCCGGCTACTTTCTTTATTTCGTCTTCCCATCGTGTTAAAGGGCGTCCTCTGCTTACCTTATCGGATAAATACATTTTTTAAATATTATTTTGTACAAAAATATTGCAACTAAGTTGAACGCATAGGTTGAAATAAATGTGACTTGTTGTTGAATATTAGATTAGAATCTAAATAAAAGATTTTATTATAATGCAATTGTTATGAGAGGTGTGCCCAAAACATTGTGTTACGTGCCATAAATGGCACTCGTGCCAATGGTTCGCCATCCCTGCCCTATACCAACTAGAGATGGGCGATGTTTCTGAAAAAGATCGATTATTGCATCGATTTGAATAGTAGATCTTTTTTTGTACCGGATTGTGATGAGCTTTTTTTTTTAGGACATCTGGAGAGTAAATATGAGATAACCTTTTTTTTTGAAATCTGAAAGTGTTATTAATCTTATAGTATAGTATAAAACGCAGAAAAAATATTGAATGAAGATTTTCTAGGGTAAAGTATCGGTGGCACGGGGTGCTCTCCTTCCGACTAGTGCAGGTTTTGACGGGGCATGGGTGCTTCGCTAAATACCTGCACAAGGTCGTAAGGAGGGAGAGTACACCGTCCTGCCACCACCACTGCGATTGCGACGAGGACACGGCGCGCCATACGCTCGAGGCCTGCGCGGCTTGGGCAGTGCAGCGCTGTGAACTCGTCGCAATCATCGGTGCAGACCTGACGTTGCCGGCTATCGCTAGGGCGATGGTCGACAGCGTCGGGAATTGGGACGCGGTCGCAGCCTTCTGCGAGACAATGATCTCGCGGAAGGAGGCGGTGGATCGCCTGCGCGAGGAGCGCAGCCTCGATGAGGAGATCCGCCGCCGGCAACTGGGGCGGCGTAGGCGCCACTACCTGCGCCTCATGCCGCCCTAGCCGAGGCCGCGGGTGACGTGACCGGGGATTAGTCCGTCACCCGCCGAGAGGCCGACCGCGTGAGGAAAGACCGACGTCCCTCCGATGGGGGGACGTCGGTCGATGGGAGGGTACCCCAATAGGGGGTAAAAAAAGGGTAAAGTATCGATTGCGTTATAAAACGGGGGACGGTACCCCTAAATAGGGGGTATTCCGTCGAGCCAACCACTGACGTCAAGTCACCCTGCTCCGGTGGTCGGACCAACGACGAAGGCGACGTGTCACGGGTGGGTTACGGGTGTGCGTGCTTACGCCCTTTTGTCGCCCCGGACGGAGTGGTGCGTGGAGTGCGCCGACCGTAACCCACCCCAATAAGAAAAAACAAAAAAAAAAACAAAAAAGGCCAAAGTATCGATTTACTAAATCAATTCAGTTCTTCGTATCGATTTATAAAATCGATTTTTAGGGCTGAAAAATCGATTCTTCTATTAATCGATCTCTGATCGCCATCCCTAATACCAACACGACTGGCTAGATACAGTAGGTCAAGCGCTAATCAGACCTATTGGTGTAGGGTGTTATTTAAAAAAAATCAATTTTTCTCACATTAATATTATCTGCAAATAATTCTTAAAGTCTTTTACTACATCGAAATGCAAGATAGGGGCTGGTGATTTGTAATCTTACTCCGTCACTACACGGAGTCTAAATGGTTATGAAGTGAACCATTCTTCCCTTCTCAGAATACAATTTCTCTTCATCCCTTATTTGCACGTGGGAAACGTAAAAATCTTCTTAGGATCGGCACCAGCCATTACCTGGGGATCTTGCAAGTCTTAATGCGCCAACCCAACATTTGAGATGCAGAGGTCTACGTCTCGTCTCAGCTCATATATTTCCCACTGCTGGGCTTGAGCCTCCTCCCCAATAGGAGGGAAATTGACCTACTATACCATGCTGGTCAGACATGTTGGTATAGGATTTTATTACGAGTTTTCCTTCTTTGGCACAGATGTTATATGCATATCACTTAGTCGTCTTTTACGACATCCATGGTTAAGATAGAGATGGATGATGATGGATGTGGGTCTTTAGGGTTTGGTTATGTTTTCTAAATAAGACGAAGATACGTGGGCGGGTTGCTCCTTTCCCTCCAATGTGGTTGAGGGGGAATGATGGCTGCTCTATTAGTTAACTCGTG
This sequence comes from Lymantria dispar, assembly GCA_032191425.1. Classification (NCBI taxonomy): domain Eukaryota; kingdom Metazoa; phylum Arthropoda; class Insecta; order Lepidoptera; family Erebidae; genus Lymantria; species Lymantria dispar. Next base: position 11,636,754 of record CM063471.1, read on the forward strand.
ATCGAGTGCAGCTTGTGGGATCTGGGCCATATTTTCTTTCTTTTTTTATACTAAATTAACCATATAAGTCTATCCTGTTGAAATTTATGTAGAATAAATGATTTAATTGATTGGTTTTACGCCAGTTTTACCATTATGGGGGATAATATGGCTTTAAAATGTTTGTTTTTTTTTTGTAGATGGTGAACCACCGGCGAAGAGGCCAGCGCCTTCAATACGACTTGGTGCTGGTTTTAAATGGAATCTACAGGTATAGAATATTAGGTTTAATTATTTTTTTAATTAGGTGGTTCGACGACATCTTAAAAGTCGACGGGATCCGGTCTATTGTGTATGGACAGGTTCATCTTGGCTGTAAAATCTTCCATAGCACATCGACGATCAGTATCGGTGTATCTAGTCTTGCCATACCATAGAGTAGAAGACCCATTTACTTCAGCGTCTACTATCGTTTGGCGGCCCGTAAGAGACCGCAATACTTCTTTTTTTTTTCTACTAAACTTCTTTAGGTGCTTTGAGCACTTTTGTGTGTGAACAAAAATCACGGAACTTGCGTCACATTTGATTAACAAAACGCATGAAACTCGCGTCATCGTCACCGAACGCTTCCTTGTATACTGTGTATATAGATATACCTCTGTGCTTAAGATTGATCCATAGTTTTAAGTTTTCACTTCTGTAGGCGGTCCTCTTTCCTTTAAAAGATATCACCTGCACTAAGTAAATAATCCTTGTATTGTTGTGTGACTTTACAAACATATAATTAACTGACACAATATTACATACAGACACAGAACAGCAATCTGTGTATAAATTATTATTCTGACTAGAATTGGAACCCGGAACACTGGCGCTCGCTTCGATTTCTTAACCACTATGCCATCTCAGTCTTTATAAATATCTAGATTACTAGCTGACCCAATGGACGTTATTCTGTTCAAATAAGCGCCACCTACCGGGTCCAATTGTGAATCTAAACCATTACTCTTAAACATGCACTAAAAATTTCATCAGCATCGGTCCAGCCGTTTAGGAGTTCAGTGACATACACGTACACAAGATATTTATATATAAAGATAGATTACATATTATTTTTATTATATTTCTCCACTAGACTTTAGCCAACGCAGCCAATGCGGTGCAGTCGGGTGGCAAGTCTCCAGTTTCCGCTCTGAACGAGCTGGGCGTGAAAGTCCATTACACAGTCCTCAGACAGGGGGGACCAGCTCACTGTCCCAGTTTCACTGTGGCTGTTACCGTAAGTTATCTTGTCAGCTCTTTTTTATTAGGGTTGGTGGCAAATGAGCAAATAGCAGACCTGATGGTAAGTGATCCTGTCGCTCCTGGACCTTTGCAAGGCCGCTGCCTACCGTGAAGAAAGTGATTGGAGTGTGAATGCGTATAATGAGGTTCGGTGATACTAAAGGCATCTCCAAAACCCATCACACGCAAACACCCGCAAAAAGTTAGACTGCCAGCTCTCTCGCTCACCGAACGAAGTATAGCAACAAATTGCTCAATTATAATTTTCTTAGAAGATTAAAATTAAAAATAGAAGGTTTTGCTGCCGGCTCTCTTGCTCACTTAACGAAGTACAGTAAAAAATTTGCTACTACTTAGACGTCGATTTACTGCTCAGTGTGGTATTGGTGCTGGACGTCGATGGATGGTGCTGGGCGTCGATGGCCTCTTTCTGCGAGGAGGTCATCACAAGGAAGGAGGCCGCGGAGCGGGAACGCGAAGCACTTGCGTCCGCTGACTCGCTCCCCGGCGGCGAGTAGGGAGGAGGAGGCGCCGATATGCGCATCTCCTCCCGCCGCTTTGATTGACGACAGGACATGGCCAGACAGCCTTGCGTAGGGGTGTCGGGGATCGAATGTCAAAAGACGACCTTTCCGGCACTCCGTAAAAGCGCGGAAGGGACCGCTGTAGTTTTAGTGGGTATTCCGGAAGCATAGCCGGCGAGTCCCACACTCCCCCTCGTCTGACACCGGCGGTGGATAGTGCGTAAATTGCATTTCCACAGCGAAAGAAAAAAAGTGTGATACTACTCCGAATGGACCAGCCAGCAGCTGTAGAATGACTGTCGACATCGTAGTCTTACCACATTGTTCACAGAGAGTGCTTTGAGCAACTGTTTGACTTGATACCACAGTCAACTTTTCACCAACGTACCACTGGACACTGTAGCAGGGTTCATCCATTATCTGGAAACGTTACGGTCTTCAACGGTACCTTTTCAGCGATAATATCTCCCACATACGTGCAGGATCTGGAATGAACAACTTCTACTTCAAGACATCATCAGTTCATATCCTAATTACTTGGATCGATGTAATATGTGCTACTCTTCCATCGTACATATTGCAAATCATCTTCATCATCATTTCAGCCTATCGCCGTCCACTGCTGGACGTAGACCTTCCTCATGTTTCGCCACAAAGTGCGATCCTGTGCCGCCTACATGCAACAATGCCCAGCAATTTTCACCAGATCGTCGGTCCACCTATTTGGGTGTCCTATATTACATCGTTTGATATTGCAAAGGTTTATTGGCAATAGTTTTAACAACCGGCCGCCTGTCTGATGTCAACCGTACTTTTAGATGTTGAATGACGTTGATCAGATGAAACCCAATATAGTTGGTCCAGTGCGCCTACTCTTGAATCTCGATTCCAATCCTAAATCCAATCGCAGCTCGAATTTGAGCAAATTTGGTACTCTTGAAAGCGAAATTAGCGCCCGATTGGAATCAAATTAGGTGAAACGTTTCTAAACTAAATGAATTCGACTCTCGTCGATTAAGTCGAATATTTGCTACTCCTGACGGCATTTTGACGTAGTTAAAAATCGTTAATGTTACACAATTTCAAGAAAGCGTCTTTGTGGTGATCGAGTTCGATAACGTTATTAATTTAAAGTAAGAAAACATGGCACATTTGGTGAAAATAACAACGACGAACGCGTAAAATTCATTCTCGATTTTGTTCAAGAGTACCAAATATAAGTTTGGTGAAATTGGAATCGAATCGGATTTGAAATTAGAATTGATTTCAAGAGTATTCCTGCAGGTCTTTGTAAAAGTTTCCAATTTAGCAGGAGAGTGCTGTTGCATATTTTTCTGGTATTTCTTTGGTCTGTTTTTACGATGCCCACAGGCAAATAAAGGGATGACAACACATCCATGTGGTGACGGAGTAAAAATACAATTCAACACTCCCTATCTTGCCCATGGATGTCGTAAAAGACGACTAAGGGGTATAATATGCATATAATATCTATGTAGGAGATGTTATACTTTAAATAAAACTAGGGTATTAAATCAACTCATCTGGCCAGTATTGTATAGTAGGTCAATTACCTTTCTATTTTAAAAGAGGCCCGAGCCCGGCAGTGTGACATAGAGCCGAGATAATGGTGATGTGGTCTCGTTTAGACTAATAGGGGAGACATTCTAACCGTAATATGCCTTGATCACAGGTAGCTGATATGACCTTTGAAGGTTGGGGTCATAGCAAACGAGAGGCCAGAGCGTCTGCCGCCAAGGCATGTCTGGCTGCCCTCTTGGCGAGAGCTGGTAGAGTACTACCAGCTCCAAATCAGAACCAGGACTTCACAAGCGATGAACCGGCTAAATACCCTGGTAAGTATTCATCATTCTTCTACCCTTATCTCAATCCAGCTGTCATTAATATTCACTGCTGTCATGATCACCACATTTCCTGTGTGGTGACGGAGTAAGAATACAAATCACCACTCCCTATCTTGCCTGTGGATGTTGTGAAAGCCGACTCAGGGATATAATACGCATATAACATATAGATTGGATAGCCAAGAGAAAGAAAACTCGAAACAAAACCCTATACCAACCTGTCTGATCAGCATGGTATAGATCAATTTCCCTTCAGTTGTGGTGGAGGCTTAAGCCCAACAGTGAAACGTATCTGAGCTGAAATGATGATGATGATGACGGAACAAGAATACAATTCACCATCCTCTTGCACGTGGATGTCGTAAAAGACGACTAACGGATATAATATGCATAACATCTATGCAAGAGAAGGAAAGCTGGAAACAAAACCTTATACTGTAATATAAGAAACATAAAAAAATTCAAAGTAAACAACTGGAGACAATGGACAGAATAACCTAAAGGAGATTCGCCATTAAAGCTGAAATTGAGGGGCAACACTTTGAACCAACTCCCAAATGAAGAAGTGTAAGCATGCAAAATTCTAAAAGATAATCTAACAAAAATATTAAAATAAATGTAAAGTAATACACTTACTTAACAAAACAAAAAATTAATGATAAGTTATTAAATCCCAACAAAAGCTCGTTCCATAAATAAGTAACAATCTTTCGTATAAGGAACGCAGATTGCACTCTGATAATGCAGATTTTAAAAAATCACGCCTCCGACATTCGAGGTCGGATCAAAAAGTGAGATTCTTTGACAAGTGTCAAATGTCAGCCATTTTTTTTATCACTTGCTGCCATAGGCACAGGGAACAACACGCTTACAGCCTAAAGCATAATGCATACTGTGACGAGACCGAAAGTCCAACGTTACAATACCAACATATCTGGCCAGTTTGGTCTATTACCCCCCCCCTATTGCGGAGGAGGCTCAAGCCCAACAGTGAGACATATATAAGCTGAAATGATCATGATACCATAAAGGAAGACAAGAGGGGGAGGTGAATTGTATTCTTACTCCATCACCACAAAATGACATTTTCTTTCCGAATTAGGAGGGATAAATACAAAAGTTAACATCGATAAGCTTATGGATTGAAGGACGAGCAATATACTTCACGATGGTGTCCAAATTCATCATCCTCCATTTTTTTTCAGTATCAGAGTTCCAATGCTTGGAAACGAAGATGAAGACGGATCCTGTCCTGCCAACACCGGTACCTGATACTGTCCCTGAAGAGAAGAATGGTATTACTAACGGCAATGGTGAGTAGATTCATCGCCATATTTTTTTACACTTCATAAATTTCCACCACTGTCACGCCTGTAAGTAATCCATGATAGTCTCCATAAATGATACCAGGGTTTGTCATTCAGGCAATCATGAGAAACAAAGACCCGCAGAATTTTGTAATTGGCATGGCATGCTGTGACTGGCATGCAGTTAAGTATATATTTGTAAATATATACTTAACTGATACAACATTACATACAGACTGAGAACAATAATTTGTGGATCGCACTAAGTATTCTGCTACGTGGGATTCGAACCCGCGACACTGGACCTATCGGTATCGGTACGGTATCTTAACCACGAAGCCATCTGTGCAGTCAAAAATTAGAGAAGAAAACCAGAAGTTGGAGAAATTCTTTTTTCGTCATCATACTTTTAATCCCTCACGCGCCAAATATCGCGGCGCTCTCGAGTGCCCCGCGCGCTTGGGTATATTGAAAATAGTTCAGTGAATTTTATGATTTTCGTAAACTATTATTGTTGCTATACGACAAGGAAATTTGAAATAAAACATATATAGCTTAGCATAATAGCTTTTGAATTTAAATAAATGTACTAAAAGTAATTGCTAATTGTAAAGTATTTTTTGGGTCAATGTGTGTCCCAAAAGCGCTTTGAGCACATTTCTTTTTTGGGTCAAATGGTGTCCGAAAAGCGCTCCAGGGGTTAAACATAACCTCACTTTTAGAGCTACAAATTATCCACTTGAACCCACTAGGCTGGATCTAAGATGGAAAGCGGATGATCCGGAATTAATTTCATTCAGGCAAGCTAGAGGAGACTGGATTTTGCTTAATCGCATTGCAGATTCTCACTTCTGCTGGTAGAGTGAATAGCGCAGAAGCGAAGTCTTGACTGTCCGACAGGTACAATTCTTGTCAGCACGTGGTTGCTTCGACGGTCGCGAGGATGAGGAGGAATTTGTTTTATACCTAATGTGATTGCAGCGAGGTCATGGCACAGCTCTTGGATAGCCTTCAGCCGGTGTTAAATTATCTTCTCTTTTTTTAAAGACAACACTCGGGCGTTAAGGAAATAATCCTTGTATTGTTGTGTGACTTTACAAACATATAATTAACTGACGCAACATTACATACAGACTCGGAACAAGAATTTGTGGATCGCACAAAGTATTATCCTAGGTGGGATTCGAACCCACAACACTGTCAATGTAGAACAGTATCTTAATACTCTATCGACAATAAAGTGATAATGAATCATTCACGAAGAAAATATCCTTTTCCTTTCCAGCCATGCCACCACCGCAGCCTGCTACTCCATCATCGTCACCTTCCACTGCGCTCTTCGGGTCTACAGTGGCACCGGCAGCGAATAAGAGTCCAATTAATATATTGTACGAAAATTATACAGGGTTGACCTTCACATGTACCTTTGGTGATGGTTCCCCATTGGATTCTAGTCAAGGTAGGTTTTGAAGTGAACACTTCTTTACACCCGCTGCACATGGCCACACTCGCATTGGCCGTCACGAGCCGTGTGCGAGTGGTGGCAGTATTTAAAACCTATGGCGCAGTACCAAACTCCGATCCATCCGACGTCCTCGTCACGTCCTTGACGAAGAGGACGACAACATCACACTCGCTCAACTTAGAGCCTACACGGCCCGCGAAGCCTTAACACATAAATATCCGCGGTTCCGCCGCGGAAACCGCGCCGCGCAAAAGTCATTAATCAAAACGTGGGCACGCCCACTTTGCCTCCAGCGACGCACCAAGCCGAGGTCCGTTCCCCACAGGGGGAGCCCTTGGGCGATGTCGCTTAGCATACTTTTCTCCGGGTTGAGAGCCCTCAGCGCTCACCCATAGTCCGCGTCAAGCTGTCAAGGCCATCTGCGGCCAACAGCTGAACACACACACAAAAAAAAAAACCAAACTCCGCATTTGCTCTCACGTGTCGACGCAGGCACGTACATGAGCGTGTACTCCATACGCCATAGGTTTTAAATACTGCCACTCGCATACGGCGAGCGACGGCCAATGCACGCACACTTGCAAGCTAGATCGATTTTTCGACCCCGAAACTTCTTGTATACTAAATTTCATGAAAATCATTGGTGCTGTTTCTGAGATTCTGAAAATATAGAAATACTAGCAACCCGCCCTCCCCTCGCTTCGGTTTCAGTCGCCTTACCCACGGCATAGTTCCCTTGGGAATACCGGGATAAAATATAGCCTATGTTACTCCCTGATATTATAACTTTCCATTGGTGAATGAATTTTTGAAATCGGTTTGGTGGTTTAAGCGTGAAAGTGTAACAAACAAACAAAGAAACAAACATCCTTACTTTCGCATTTATAATATTAGTAAGGATATACAGGATGTATCAGGTTATGGGGCAACTGGTCAAACGGGCGTTAGGCAATGGTGGTAGGAACGTGTGAAAATTTTTTAAGGAAATATGTCGATTCCTTAATGAATTAGAGACGTGTAAAGTTTTCAATTTTGTCATCGCCTCTTCGTGTAAATATGATTGAAATGTATAAAGTCAGTGATACTTAATCTGTAACATAATCGTACTTTATTAAATGTTAATTAGAAATGGAATAAATCAATGATTACGTTCGCATAAGCAAGACAAACTTCGCTTTAAATCAGCTGATCGGCCGATGACCGTTTACGAGTCGTGTTTGTACCTACGTTACCGTTGAAGCGTTGGCCTAATTCATACCAATTAATACTGTCAAAGCTTTACATGCCTATATGTATCCTGTCTGTACATGCCTACATTATACGTAACATTTAAGGCATAGACTCTTAAAAACATATTTTTGTAATCGCAATAACTTTTATGTTATATTGTTTTTTGTGTAATATACATTCTAATTATGATCTATGACCGTTAAACTACAACATACTCGAACAGTTGCCTCATAACCTGATACACCTGTATATTTAGAAATATAGAAATATACAAGAATTGCTTGTTTAAAGACATCAGATGTAATTATTTCCAGCACCCCTCCAGCTCAGTCACAGCATGAGATTCAAAGTTGTGTGTCAAATAAAGAACCAGAAATTCGAGGGTTATGGTAAGTTCTTAACTGATATTTTCTAAAAGAACTTGGTCAGCTGCCAGTAGACAGGGACCGTCTAGATTGAAAACGTTTTACATTTCAGGGTCGAGTAAAAAACTGGCAAAATTGGCTGCCGCTAGATCAGCATTGGCTGTGTTAGATGAGGGTCGAGTGGAATGTGTACCGGCTACAGCTCCAGCAGGATTTCTTCATCAAACCCTGGCTGATCACATCGGCAAGTAAGTAAAAGATGCTGCAGTTGTATATTCTTATAAATATTGTAAATCAACTTCTCATTTTCTTTTGTAAATAAATTGGTAGTTACTCCCTCTACCTTAATTTATTTTGTAATGAAATCGTTTCTACTTACAAGGAGCCACTCAGACGTGTGGGTCGGGGATTTTCATGATTTTTAGGTGAGGTGGTAGAGGGACCCGAGGGTATCATAACTACCAGAATTAGGGTCAACTGGGCCCTCATTAAAAATATATTAAGGGTCAAAGTTGGATGGGTAATTTATGTACAAGAGAAATTCACACTCGAACCGTAAGCTAATGGTAGCTTCGTGGTAAAGCGCTCGCCTGCGGGATCTATGGTCTCGGGTTCGAGACCCGACGACTTATTTTTCTCCTTTTCTCGCTCTCTCCCATGTATCAACTCTTCAATATGAAAACTGAGGTGTTACGGAACGAAAATAAATAATTATACAATTGTGAAAAATCAATATTTATATTTATCGTATAAATGTACATTTTTCATACATTCTTATCATCCTTACAAATTTTTGGATGGAATTCCTCGTAAAAGCACACAAAACAGACATTGTCTGCACCGGCTACATTTTATCGCTGCGCGAATCCCCTCCGAGAATGAGCGGAAAAAACGAGATCGTGAATAAAAGGAAAATAATTTATAATTTTGTGTACAATTATGAAAAAAAAAATCTAATTTTCACAATATTGTGATAATTTAAAAAGAAAACAAATCGTCGGGTCTCGAACCCGAGACCATAGATTTCGCAGGCGAGCGACCTTACCACGAGGCCTACCACCACCTTGCGATTCATTTGCAAATTTTTCTACTACCTACGAGTAAATTACATACAACTTTGACGCTTAAAATCTTTTTAACGAGGGCCCAGTTGACCCTAATATCTGGTAGTTGTAATACCCTCGGGCCCCCTCTACCACCCCACCAAAAATCATGGCAATCCCGGACCCACACGTCTGAGTGTCTCCTTGTTAGTGTTTCTTTTATAAATATGTATAGTGGTACTTCTCCCTCATCTCAATTTCTTTTTTAGTGAAATCATTTCTTTTTCACAATTTCTTTTGTTACAATATAGTGCAACTTCCTCTTCATCTCGGCTTCTTTTATAGTGAAACAGATTATTTATTATGTAACAATTTCTTAGTTTCTTTTATAAATAATAGGTTTTTACCTATGTAATTGCCGTTCTGCAGTACTGGCCATTTCAAATCAAAATAATTTTTATTTGTCTAAGAATTCTAATTTCAAATTAATTTTATTTTAAAACATGGAATTCATTTTCCAAAAGTAGTCATTTGTTTATCGATTAGTGTTACGTTTTCATCGCATTTCAATATTTTTCGTCATCATGGATACGTTAAAAATTCGAGTAATTATGGAATATGAGTATCGTCGTGGCAGCAACGCGGCACAAGCGGCACGCAACATCAACTACGTTTACGGAGCTAACACTACAAACCAACGCACCGCCTGTTATTGGTTTGCTCGCTTCCGTTCTGGAAATTTCGACCTGAAAAATGAACCTCGCGATCGTCCGAAGACTTTGGTCGACAATGACGAATTAAAGGCGATTGTGGAAGCCGATGATACACAATCTACGGCTGAATTAGCAGCAGCTTTCGACGTTAGCGTCAAAACAATATTGGTCCAATGCGTCAAATTAGCAAGGTAATAAAGCTTGACAAATGCGTGCCCAACGAATTCAATGATCGCCAGCGCGAAGTACGCATCGAGACATGTCTTGCATTGCTCAACAGACACACAAATGAAGGAATTTTGAAACGCATTATTACTTGGGATGAAAAATAGATTCTGTTTGATAACCGCAAGCGCTCAACAAGTTGGTTGGATCCTGGTTCAACACCTAAACAATGCCCTAAACGAAAACTTAGCCCTAGAAAAGTGATGGTCCCTGTTTGGTGGTCTAGCGCCGGTGTGATTCATCACAGCTTCTTACCAATCGGGGTGAGCATTACTGCAGATGTGTACTGTGAAGAATTGATCACATTGATGGAGAAGCTGGCACATCTTCAACCAGCATTGGTCAATCGCTCGTCTCCGCTGCTCCTGCACGACAATGCGCGACCTCATACTGCACAGCAGACGGTCTCCAAGTTGCAAGAACTGGGGTTGGAAGCTCTCCGTCATCCGCCATACTCACCAGACCTTGTGCCTACAGACTACTTCTTTTTCCAGAATTTGGATAACTTTTTGGCGGGAAAGAAATTCAATACCCGAGAGGCATTACATACGGCATACATAACGGCAATTTCATAGGTAAAGACCTAATATATTGGCATTTCCTTTTAATCTCAGTTTCTTTACAGTTTCTTCTCAGTTTCTTTTATGAATTTAGTGACTTCCCCTTCTCTCTCAGTTTTTTGACAGTGAAACTGTTTCTTCTTCTTAGTTTCTTTCATAAATATAGTGGCATTTTGGGCATTTCAATTTATAGTGAAACAGTTTCTTCAATGCTGAGCATTCCCCTATTGTCAAAATAAATTAAAAACATGTATTTTAATTATTAGTTATTATGTGACAATAAATGCTATTCTATTTTATTCTATTCTATTCTTCTATAATGTAACGGTTTATTCACTGTTTTTTTTATAAGTATAGTGGAACTTCCCCTTCATCTCGGTTTCTTTTATAGTGAAATAGCTTTGTCTGAATTTCTATTATAGACTAGCAACCCGCTCTCGCTTCGGTTTCTGTCGCCTTATCGCCGTAGTTCCCGGTCCCGTGGGAATACCGGGATAAAAATTATCTAGTTTACTTCCTGATATTATAGCTTTCCATTGGTGAGAGAATTTTTGAAATCGGTCCAGCCGTTTTGAAGATTACCCGAAACAAACAGACAGACAAAAAAAATATAAAGTGATTTTTAGGCATATGTATAGTGCAAATAACCGTGTGAGCATGAAAAAGGCCTATTATTTTGACATTACAAACAGACACTCCAATTTAATTTATTGGTATAGATGTAGTGGAAGATCTCCCTTCATCTCGGTTTCTTTTATATCAAATTTGTCCTTGAGTTTCTTTTATAAATGTTCTATTACATTTATTTTATAAATGTTCTACTACTTTCTCCCTTCATTTAGGTTTCTTTTATAACGAAGCTTCTTCTCAGTTTATTCTCTCCATTATTAAACTCTGATTATAATTTTATTCCACAGACTGGTGAACGAAAAATTCAATGATTTGATGAAGAACGATTTGGTGCATTCAAAGAGGAAAGTGCTAGCTGGTATTGTTATCACCATCAACAATAGAACAGATAATGCGAGGGTAAGCATATCATCATCAGCTAATGACTATAGCTTTATATACAGGGTGTATCAGGTTATGGGGCAACTGGTCAAAAGGGAGCTAGGCAATGGTGGTAGGAACCCATGAAAAAAATTTGAACGAAAAATATCGATTCGTTAAGGAATTAGAGACATGTAAAGTTTTCAATTTTGTCATCGCTTTTTCGTGTAAATCTGATTGAAATGTATAAAGTCAATGATACTTAATACGCAACATATTCATACTTTGTTAAATGATCATTAGAAATTGAATAAATCAATGATTACATTCACATAAACAAAACAAACTTCGCTTTAAAACAGCTGATCGGCCTTGGACCGTTGACCGCTCGTCGCTCGTAGGTACAAACCTACACTATAGTGTTTGCCAAATAGCATGGCAAAAGAGGTGATTTGATGACCTTCACCATGATATCAAATCCAAGTAATTTATCGCTAATTCTATCGCTTTCCATACAAACCGTCTTATCGTTGTAATATCACTTATATAAATATTCTCGGTACTTTAATTTTAATGTTACTTAAAAACTTTTGATATTCAGACATTTGAAAGTAATTTGGCATTGTTATCAATGATATTATTTATAAAATAATTAAATGTCATCAGTTACAGGTTAATCTGGTATTTTAAAACAATGAAATACATGATTATAGGATATTAAAAACATATATTTTCTATGGTAATTTTACTAGATATCGTAAAATTTTGGGTTGTGCTGTTTGTAATGTTGCTTCCTGGTAGGCATCTACCAAGAGAATTTTGCGATACAACTTTTCGATAGATTTGTATGGTAAGCGATAGATTTTTTTGCATTTTAAGATATCGTGGTGAAGGTAGGTGAAGGTCGTCTTTTGCCACGTTATCTGGCACTGAAACGTTTGCACAATTCTAGGTATTATGAACGAATTTATACTGTCGAAGCTTTACATGCCTACATGTATTCTGTTTATACATGCCTACATAATACGTAACATTTAAGGCATAGACTCTTAGACACATTTTTTTGAAATCACTATAACTTTTATGTTATATTGTTTTTTGTGTAATGTACATTCTAATTACGATCTATGACCGTTAAACTACAACATACTCGAACAGTTGTTCCATAACCTGATACACCCTGTATATGTATGTATAATATACTTCCATTTTAATCCCACTGATATGTTAGTAAAAGTAGTTAGTCGGTGATACCAATCTTATGGACAGATTGGAGTCACTGGGGCGGCGGAGAGACTTTGGGTCACTCTGTATACTCTACCGACTCTTTCATGGGGAGTGCTCTGAGGAACTGTTTGACTTGATACCACCGTCACCGTTTTACCAACGTAGCACTCGACACCGCAGCAGGTTTCATCCATTTCACCTGGAGACGTTATGGTCTTCAACTGTACGTTTTCAGCGATCATTTCTCCCACGTACGTGCAAGCTCTGGAATGAACTACCTGCCGCTGTGTTTCCCGAGCGCTATAATATGCCCTTCTTTAAACGAGTTTTAAGAAGAGCATTTTCTTCACGGTAGACAACGGCTTGTGCCCCTGGTATTGCAAAGGTCCATGTGCGGCAGTATCACTTACCATCAGGTGTGCTGCTTACTCGTTTGCCACCATCAGCAATAAATAAAATAAAAAGTTTATTTTTCTGTTAAAATGTGAATATCCAATCTAATAAATACAATGGGCAAATAGAAAACAGTTATCAGTTTAGAACGTAACCCTTGCTATCTCTTTTCAACAAATTAAATTGCTTATGCTAGAATAGAGAGAAGCATGTTCCGTGGTGTTATTCTTTTTAACAAAGGTGACCTGCATGATCCAGAACAGAGAAAAGATTGTTCTGCGTTCCGTCAATTTCGGGTGGACTGTAATGGAACAGTTACAGCTTCTACGATTTATAGACAAGAGTTCTATGTGGTTATATTACAATACCTGTTATTTATAATTTTGTAACAGGTGATCGCTGTTACTACCGGAACGAAGTGCGTCTCCGGTGAACATATGTCTGTCACCGGTAGAGTGGTCAACGATTGTCATGCTGAGGTGAGTGATGTTTTTAACCAATTTAAAAAAAAAAGGATTTGTTTTTCAAGTGATTGCACAGATGGCGTCGTGGTTCAGACCTACACTACCAGTGTCGGTGGGTTTTGTATGTGTGTTTATAATTGAACTCCTAAACGGCTGGACCGTTCTTAATAAAACACCCATAGGTGCTGCTATGTTCGATTTCAAGGCGAATTTCTATTTCTTTTTCAGATTTGAATTGAACAACGTCTGTTGGGTCAGCTAGTACTTATATATAGGGTGTATCAATTTATGGGGCAACTGGTCAAACGGGAGTTAGGCAATGGTGGTAGGAACCCATGAAAAAATTCGTAGGAAAAATATCGACTCGTTAATGAGTGTAAAGTTATCAATTTGGTCATCGCTTTTTCGTGTAAATCTGATTGAAATGTATAAAGTCAGTGATACTTAATCTGCAATATATTCGTAGTTTGTTAAAATTTCATTAGAAATTAAATAAATCAATGATTGCGTTCGCATAAGCAAGACAAACTTTGCTTTAAATCAGCTGATCGGCCGATGACCGTTTACGAGCCGTCTTTGTACCTACATACCATTGAAGCGTTCGCGCAATTAGTACCTATTAATACTGTCGAAGCTTTACATGCCTACATGTATCCTGTCTGTACATGCCTACATAATACGTAACATTTAAGGCACAGACTCTTACACACACATTTTTCTAATTACAATAACTTTTATGTTATATTGTTTTTTGTGTAATATACATTGTAATTATGATCTATGACCATTAAACTACAACATACTCGAACAGTTGCCCCATAACCTGATACACTCTGTATATTTTTAAATACAATACCTCAAACTAAGTAAATAATTCTCGTATTGCCTTACATCGTCATCATTACATCAATTCATGGATATCCCGCTGCTAGGATCGGACCCCCACCACTATGGGAGGGGAATTGACCTACTATACCACGCTGGTCAGATATGTTGGTATAGGATTTCATTTCGAGTTTTTCTTCTCATGCATATATATTAATATCTGGTTGACTGAGCTTCGCCCGGAATATTTTTGTTGTATTTTTGTCGAATTTATTTAGATATACAGGGTGTATCAGGTTATGGGGCAACTGGTCAAAAGGGTGCTAGGCAATAGTGGTAGGAACCCATGAAAAAAATTTGAACGATAAATATCGATTTGTTAAGGAATTAGAGACATGTAAAGTTTTCAATTTTGTCATCGCTTTTTCATGTAAATCCGATTGAAATGTATAAAGTCAATGATACTTAATACGTAACATATTCATACTTTGTTAAATGTTTATTAGAAATTGAATAAATTAATGATTACATTCGCATAAGTAAGACAAACTTCGCTTTATAACAACTGATCGGCCGATGACCGTTGACGGCTCGCCATTGTTACCTACGCTCATTGAAGCGTTTGCGCAATTCTAGGTATGGATGAATGAAATTATACTATCATAGCTTTACATGCCTACGTGTATTCTGTCTGTACATGCCTACATAATACGTAACATTTAAGGCGAGTCTTAGACACATTTTTTTGAAATCACTATAACTTTTATGTTATATTGTTTTTTGTGTAATGTACATTCTAATTACGATCTATGACCGTTAAACTACAACATACTAGAACAGTTGCTTCATAACCTGATACACCCTGTATATTAATAAAAAATAAAAATTACAAAAAGAGAATAATAATAACACCGAGATTCGATCTGACGCTGTTTGAATGCCAAAACAAAACTAAAAGACAACTTCCCAACTGAGCTATCGTAACTCATGACGTTGACGGCGAAATTTGTATTCATATTTTTTTTAAATTTAATGTCATTGTATTGTTTTGCTAAAAACACCGACAAAACAACATTTTCTATAAATAAAACCTAGCTAGATCGATTTTTTGGCCTCGAAACCTCTAGTATGCCAAGTTTCATCAAAATCAATCAATTCTTGTATATATGTATATATATATTATATATACAAGAATTGCTCGTTTAAAGGTATAAGATGTTATGCATTCACATACTAATTAAGTTTTTATAATTATTTTTATCATATATGTACCCGGTGTTGGCAGAATACCAGCGCTATTTCTTTAAGTAGAAGTAGCACAAGTTGAACCAATAGCCTATTTGGTTCCTCGTTAGAATTGTTTCATTGTAAGAAGCTCTTTTTTTTAGTTGTTTGTGCTTTTTATAAGATCTAACGAGAACAGAATAAATGTTTTTCTTTCTTTCTTTCGTGCATATTAAATTCCATAGTTGTCTTTACGGCACTCGCTGGCAATAAAGGGGGTGGTGAATTGTATTCTTACTCTGTCACCATAAAGACCCAAATTATGCCCAGATACGGAACAATAATTTGTGGATCGCAAAAGTATTCTCCTACATGCGAGTTGAACCCACAGCACTAGACTTGAAGACTTAGAAGGAGAAGCTTAGACCACTACGCCATATATTAATCAATGTTTATTCCCCCAGGTGGCTGCTAGACGTTGCTTGCAAAGGCATCTTTACTCCCAGCTGTTGATGTACACAAATCAAACAGGTATTTTTTTTTTATACCTCTTGTTCTCCAGGACTTAAACAACCCAATTGGACTAAATTTCTCTACAATGAAAAGGAAGTGGACATAACTATAATATCACTCAGAACAGACTTATTGATTTAGGCTTTTATTTTGTGAGTGATGGCTGCTCTAGTAGTTAACTTGTGATTGGGTGCCGCTTGTTGGATCTGGTCCAGCCATAATCGTTTGAATTATATTAAGTACTAGCAACCCGCCCTGGCTTCATTTCGGTTTCTGTCGCCTTATTCCCGTTGTTCCCGTTCCCGTGGGAATACCGGGATAAAATGTAGCCTAGTTTACTACGGCCGATATTATAGCTTAGCCCTGATATTATAGCTTTCCATTGGTAAAAGAATTTTTGAAATCGGTCCAGCCTTTTTGAAGATTACCCGTAACAAACAGACAGACAGACAGAGAAAAACATTATAAAGTGTATTTTAGGCATATATTTAGTGCAAATAACCGTGTGAGCTTTTATTTTTATTTTATTTTTATTTTATTTATTTATTTTAACCGTGTGAGCATGAAAAAAGCCTATTATTTTGCCATTACAAACAGACACTCCAATTTTATTTATTGGTATAGATCTTGCGGTTCGAAGGGCATCACAATGGAGCTAGTTCTTACAAAACTTGTACACAATTGTATATCTAGCAGTAAAAAAAAAAATTAAAAATAGACAAGCCCGCTGAGTTTCTTGCCGGATCTTCTCAGTAGCGGTCGCGTTCCGATCCGGTGGTAGTTTATTTTTTTAGAAATTGTAAACTTGAAAATATGTAAGTGCCCTCTTGGGGTTTATGCATAATAAATAATATGAATTTTGAGATTTCCTTCTCTTGCATATATGTTGTTTCCTTTTTTAAATACCAAGTATATCTTTGTATTGCGGTGTGACTTTACAAACATTTAACTAATGAACACAAATTATATTCAGATTCAACATTAATTTATTGATCTCACAATTGTCCTGCATGGGATTCAAACCCATATTATATCATGATCATCATTTCAGCTCATATACGCCCCACTGCTGAGCTGGAGCCTCCTCCATAATAAGAGGGAATTGGACGTACTATACCATGCTGGTCAGACAGGTTGGTTTAGGGTTTTGTTTCGATTTTACCTTCTCTTGCATAGATGTTATATGCGTATTATATCACTTAGTCATCTTTTACGACATCCACGTGCAAGAGAAGGGGTGGTGAATTGTATTCTTACTCCGTCACCACACGGAAAAAATATATTAAACTCTATTTTCAGATCCGCGCATTCCTATACCGGAATGTGATTTGGAACCAGTCCATCCGTCCGGTTACCAGTTGAAGAGTGACAGACAAATACATATGTACATCAGCACAGCGCCGTGTGGGGACGGACGTATATTCAGTCCTCATGAACAGCAAGATGGAGAGCCAGATAAACATCCAAATAGGTATGTCTTTGATAAACTATATTTATCTTATCAATTGAGAAGGAGTAAGAATACAATTCACCACTCCCTATCTTGCATATGGATGTAGTAAAAGAAAAATATGGGTTATAATATGCACATGACATCTGTGCAAGAGAAGGGAAACTCGAAATGAAACCCTATATCAACATGTTTCTAGTCGAGGCCGCGGGTGATCGGACCGGGGACATTAGTCCGTCACCCGCAGAGAGGCCAACCGCGCGACGGCGACCGACGTCCCGGGACAGGGACGTCGAGAGGTGAGGGTACCCGAAAGGGTATTCCGTCGGGCCGACCACTGAGGACAAGGAACTGGTGGTCGGCCCAACGACTAAGGCGACGGGTGGGTTATAGGCCGCGCGCCGTCCTTTTGTCGTCCCGGACGGAATGGACCGCGTGTGAGCTTACCATAGCCCACTCATAAAACAAAATTCATGTTTAACCACCATGGTATAGTAGGTCAAATTCACTCCCATTGTGGAGGAGGCCCGAGCCCAACAGTAGGGACGTATGTGGGCTGCGATGATCATAATTATAATGAATTGTAATCGCCATGTGGTGACGTAGTAAGAATACAATTGATTGCACAGATGGTGTAGTAGTTAAGATACCTACCTAAAGTGCCAGTGTCGCGAGTTCGAATCACGCAGGACAACACTGTGCGATCTACAAATTGTAGAATTTTGTACAGCGCCATCTAGTGAGCTCACAATAAATTATTAACCTTAAAACTTCGTTGGTTTCGTTGACATCTGTCACAGAGATCAAGCTATATTTTATGGACTATAGGATAATACTTTGTGCGATCCACAAAAACTTGTTCCGAGTCTGTATGTAATGTTGTGTCAGTTAATTATATGTTTGTAAACTCACACAACAATACAACGATTATTTCCTTGGAGAGAATATTCCCTGTTATAAAAAAATACTTGATTTAAATGTGGGTGTCGTGAAAGACTTGAGATTCGTGGCAGACCCTTTAACCTTTCGAATGTTTTGACACAGTTCTCTGGGCCTACTCTTGAAATCAATTCTAATTTCGAATCCAATTCAATTCCAATCTCACCAAACTTATATTTGGTACTCTTGAACAAAATCGAGAATGAATTCTTTGCGTTCCCCGTTATTATTTTCACCATATGTGCCGTATTTTCTTACTTTAAATTAATAACGTTATCGAACTCTATCACCACAAAGACGCTTTCTTGAAATTATGCAGTATTAACGATTTTAAACTACGTCAAAATCACGTCAGGAATAGCAAATATTTGACTTAATCGACGAGAGTCGAATTCATTTAGTTTAAAAACAATCCACCCAATTTGATACCAATCGTGCGCTAGTGTAGCTTTCAAGAGTACCAAATTTGCTCAAATTCGAGCTGCGATTGGATTTAGGATTGGAATCGAGATTCAAAAGTAGGCACACTGTGTCCACTTTCAAATTAGAATTTAGTATATAATTTGTTCTATACTGTCAATTCTATTGATATCAATGGATGTGTATGTTCTTATAGATTTGTGACAAGACGGTTTAAGAGGGGTGCACAGAACTGTGTCAAAAGGTTAAAGTCCCGTCCTCTTCGATGCCCCGACAATAAAACCAGTGTTTCTGGTTTGTCGCCTTCACGCGGTCGGTCTCTGCGGATGGAGGATTAGTCCACGCTCCGGCCATCTCACTGAGGAACTAAACCTTGTATTACGATATGACTTTTATCATTTCAGCCTATACATGTCCCACTGTTGAGCTCGGGCCTCCTCCACAATGGGAGGGAAATTTACCTTACTATACCATGCTGGTCAGACATGTTACTATAGGGTTTTATTTCGAGTTTTCCACCTCTTACACAGATGTTATATGCGTATTATATCCCATAGTCGTCTTTTACGACATCTACGTACAAGAGTGGTGAATAGGGAATATGCACGAAACTCCAAAATGAACAAATTATTTTTATTTGTAATCTTCATTGCTTAAAAAACGTACCTATACAATTATTTTTTAATTTTATCATTATTTAATATTGTTATTATTGGACGTGAGACACCTTAGTCCGCCCGTGACCATGAATGCTGCAAAGTGTTCGAAACGTCGGGCAATCATAAATCAAATACAAACGCGATATAATCCGTAAAAGTAGTTTTATTTACAATGTGTAGTGCTCGCGTAAACATCAGATATCATTATTTAATAATTAAATTTAATTATCCAAAAATTCCTTTTTTGAGATTCGCGCGCAAAATTTCTGAAACGCACCGCATTGGTTGAAGTACTATGATGTCACGTTTTGAACACGTGACACTCGAGTCTTCTAGTTAGGGCTGTCAATTAAAAAAAAATAGATTTTCGATATATCGATATTTTTAAACATCAATATCGGAGTTCGATATAATGAAAAAAATATCGATATTTCGATATTTTCCCCATGACCACATTTAACTTCGTTCATTGCGGGGTTGCCGTGCCGAGCTTATTTTTATCAAATGCTAGGAGTAAGTGATAACTGATCATCAGTTTCATGCCAGCGCTTCTACAGTAGATTAAGTTTACGGTGATTTTGTAGAATAAATACTTTAGAAGAAAAGATAAAACACCAGATTTATTCAAATAAATATCGACCCCTCGATACGTACTTTTTATTATCGTCCAAAAAAAGTTCAGTATTAAGTATCGATATTTTTAAATAATAATATCTATATTTTGACATATCGATATTTTATCAACAGCCCTCCTTGAACCTTGGATAGGAGGAGAACCTTGTGATATCAAGTTGCTGTTTGTATGTTTCTAGTGATTATTTTTAGGGATGTGAAAAAAGAATTGATTTTTATAATAATCGATTTTACAAAAAAATAATCGATTTTTAGAATCGATTATCAAAATAAAAGTCGATTATTAATCGATCTTTTATTATTCGAAATTCGATCAAAATTCATCATACTTTGTTAGAAAATAAAGCTCATATTTCCTAAAAAAAAGTCATCATAATCCTGTTGGGCGAAAAATATCGATTATTTTATAATCGATTTTTTTTAATTAATCGATTATTTTATAATCGATTTTTTTATTAGTCGATTATTTTATTATCGATTTTTTTTAATTAATCGATTATTTTAAAATCAATTTTTTTCAAATTAATCGGTTATTTTATCATCGATTTATTTTAATTAATCCATTATTTTATTATCGATTTATTTTAGAGAACAAAAAATCGATTATTACAAAATCGATTTTTCCCTCCAAGTCACATCCCTAATTATTTTGTATTGTTACCCAGTTATTTCATAATAAGTTATTAGTTTTCTGTGTTTAAGTATTAATCTTGTGAATAAGTCTTATTACAATGACTGAAACCGGTTTCGTCAAAGTATAGTCAGATAATCTTCCTAAAATAGACGTGTATATGATGACAATATATTTTGCGTCTAATTCAGATTTAATGTCTGTTAAACTCGGAGGAATAAAAGCTGCAAGGTAAATAAGATATAATATATTTAATAATCGTAATAATAATAAAAATATCGATATTTTTATCGATATATCCAAAATTTTTTCCGATATAGCGAACCCCGATATTGATACATTGTAAAATATCGGTATGTCGAAAAACGATATTTATAAAAATATCAACAGCCCTAGTTGGCAGCCCTAGCAACTTGTACGAGTGTCGAGTACTCTGACGTCACAGAATACGCGCGCCGAACTAGTCGCGTTTACATCGCCCATAAATAATGGCGATTTTTAAAAAATTTTTTGGGTTAATGGTGTATATTTTGGATGTGTTATATTTATTTCTAGTAATGTAATAACTAGTAGAAACGTTTAAAAAAATAAAAAATATCATGCATATTCCCTATTGTATTCTTACTACGTCAACACACGGAATTTACAGGGTGTATCAGGTTATAGGGCAACTGGTCAAACGGGAGGTAGGCAATGGTGGTAGGTTAATGAATTAGAGACATGTAAAGTTTTCAATTTTGTCATTGTTTTTTCCTTTAAATCTGATTGAAATGTATAAAGTCAGTGATACTTAATCTGCAACATATTCGTACTTTGTTAAATGTTCATTAGAATGATTACGTTCGCATAAGGGAAACGAACTTGGCTTTAAATCAGCTGATTGGCCGATAAACGTCGCCGAGTCGCGTTTGTACATACGGCACCATTGAAGCGTTTGCGCAATTCTAGGTATGTATGAATGAAATTATACTGTCGAAGCTTTAAATGCCTAAATAAACAACAATTTGTGGATCGAAACATTGTCCAGTGTGGGTATTCGACCCCGTGACACTGGTATTGTAGGTCGGTATAAGACACTACGCCATCTGTGCCGACATTCAGTTAAGTTTAAATTTTTTGTCACAGGTTAGCTCGAGGCCAGTTGAGGACCAAAATAGAATCCGGTGAAGGCACCATACCAGTTAAGAACTGCACCAACGTCATACAAACTTGGGATGGAGTACTTCAGGTAGAAAACCAGATATATTCATTTCAGCCCATATACATTCCACTGTTGGGCTCGAGCCTCCTCCACAATAGGAGGGAAATTGACCTTATTATTACTATGCTGATCAGACAGGTTGGTATAGGGTTTTATCGAGTTTCAGCGCGAATATGGAAATGTCATGTTAAGCTCTTGTATTATATTCATTTCTTTAGTGTTACCTATACCAATAAATAAAATTGGAGTGTCTGTTTGTAATGTCAAAATAATAGGCTTTTTTCATGCTCACACGGTTATTTGCACGACGCCTATGCCTAAAATAGCAATTAAAAAATTTTTGTCTGTCTGTCTGTTTGTTCCGGGTAATCTTCAAAACGGCTGGACCGATTTCAAAAATTCTTTCACCAATGGAAAGTTATAATATCAGGGCCTAAACTAGGCTATATTTTATCCCGGTATTCCCACGGGAACGGGGACTATGCGGGTAAAACGACTATAACCTATAACCGAAGCGAGGGCGGATTGCTAGTATTGAATAATTTTGCTGATATTTTATGTAATCCTAGCAACCGGCCCTCCCCTCACTTCGGTTTTGGTCGTCAGTTCGGTTTACCCGCGTAGTTCCCGTTCCCGTGGGAATACCGGGATAAAATATAGCCTATGTTACTCTCTGATATTATAGCTTTCCATGGGTGAAAGAATTTTTGAAATCGGTCCAGTAGTTTCGGAGCCTATTCAATAGAAACAAACAAATCTTTCCTCTTTATAATATTAAGATAGATAATACAGTTAAGGTGCTGAAGTGTAGTGAATGTGATATACGAGTGGTGTATTTTCATATTCTACCGAAATTCCCAGGGAAGTCATTTAGTTTGATTTTCAGCGCCCAATTAATAGTAACGACTTGACTTACATTCTACCGATATTCCCAGAGGAATAATTTAATTTAGTTTTCAGCGCCTCATTAATAGTAACGACTTGACTTACTGACGGACGATGACTCTCAATACGCTATA
Source organism: Lymantria dispar (assembly GCA_032191425.1). Taxonomy (NCBI): domain Eukaryota; kingdom Metazoa; phylum Arthropoda; class Insecta; order Lepidoptera; family Erebidae; genus Lymantria; species Lymantria dispar. Next base: position 11,659,902 of record CM063471.1, read on the forward strand.
CAATATGAAAAAGTGGTAAATAATATATGAAGAAAATTATTTGTAAACCATGTAAGACAAGGCAGTATGGTCAAAAAGACCTAGCCCATAGCCTGGCCCATAAGGACGATTAAATAAAAAAAATAGGGTTTTGTTTCGAGTTTTCCTTTCTCTTGCATAAATTTTATCTGCAAATAATCCCTTAGTGGTATTTTACCCCCTCGGTCAAGAGACGGATTGGTGAATTGTATTCTTACTCTGTCACCACATTTTTTAATTTTCATTTTATTTGTCTTGAGCCTCCAATAGGAGGGAAATTGACCTACTATTATCACTACTATGACCAGCATGGTCAGGCGGGTTGTTATTTGGTCTTACGTCGAGTTTTACTTCTCTTGTATAGATGTTATATGCATATTATATCCCTTAGTCGTCTTTTACGACACCCACGTGCAAGATAGGGAGTGGTGAATTGTATTTTTACTCCGTCACCAAACGGAAAGTCAGTTTATGCAGCCAGTTTATATAAATTTGAAATGACTTCCACCAGGGTGAACGTCTCCTCACAATGTCGTGTTCAGACAAGGTGGCCAGGTGGTGCGTCGTCGGACTCCAAGGGTCCCTCCTGTCTCGTCTGATCACACCGGTCTACCTCCACTCTTTAGTTCTTGGCTCTCTAATGCATCCACATCATATGTACAGGTAAGTACAATTTTTTAAATTACATATATACTTTTATGCGGGGGTTGCCCGTAAATTTTATACTTTTACGCTGGGGTTGCCTGTAAATTTTATACTTTTACGCTGGGGTTGCCTGTAAATTTTATACTTTTACCTTGGGGTGGCCCGTAAATTTTATACTTTTACGCTGGGGTTGCCTGTAAATTTTATACTTTTACGCTGGAGTTGCCTGTAAATTTTATACTTTTACGCTGGAGTTGCCTGTAAATTTTATACTTTTACCTTGGGGTTTCCGTAAATTTTATACTTTTATGCTGGGGTTGCCTGTAAATTTTATACTTTTATGGGGGCTGTCCGTCCATTTAACCCTTTATTATTGACTTTAGTCAAAATGTGTTCGAAAAGTATCAGTATTTTTTCTTTTGTTTTTAAATGTTATATGAAATAAAACAAATTACACGTATTATTATTTATTTAATATAAAAAAAGAAACTAAATGTAAGCTAGACTATATAAGTTTTACTCTATGGAATATGGCGCTTCGCGATGGGTTATCAAGTAGTAAGTCCCTCGAGTCCTAGAAACATATCATAAACAATTATTCATCATCTGAGCCCACATAAGTTCTATTGGGAGCCTCCTCCATAATGAGAGGGATATTAATCTATTACCGGCAATTGACCGTTGGTCAGACGCGTTGGCATAGATAGTTATGTCGCGTTTTTCACCTCTTTCATAGATATTATAAGCATATTATATCCTTTAGTCGCCTTTTACGACATGATCAAGATAAGGGGTCGTAAATTGTATTCTTACTCCATCACCATACTGAAGACAATTATTATTGCTATTTTAACCGGGTTGGGAGCCCTCAGCGCTCACCCATAGTCCGGGTTGTGAGCCCTCAGCGCTCACCCATAGTCCGGGTTGTGAAAGCCATCATTTTGTGTATCTGTATAGATGTTTCCACTATTCTAGTTCTGCAAGTATGTTATCAATATACAGTAGAAACTCTATTAACCGGACTAATTGTTGTCGTTAGGCATTCGGATAATGGACAATCCGGATAATCGAATGTATGAAAAACCTTCATCGGTTTTGTGCATATGTACATAATTTTATGTGTTTATTAAAAGACAAATACATAACCCGCGCGTCATGCACCACATAATAATTACGAGCTAAAACAATAATTAAAAGCTTGAAGCAGCGATCCTGCGAGGCGCGAGTGGGACATTCATTCCAGACATGTTCATGCTTGCATAAATTTGATTTGTAGGTACAATAAGTCCGGATAATCGCAAATCCGTATAAGGTCCGAGGTCCGGATAATCGAGTTTCTACTGTAATCCATACTAATATTATAAATGCGAAAGTAAGGATATTTGTTTGTTTGTAACGCTTTCACACTTAAACCACCGAACCGATTTCAAAAATTCTTTCACCCATGGAAAGCTATAATATCAGGGAGTAACATAGGCTATATTTTATCCCGGTATTCCCACAGGAACGGGAACTACGCCGCGGGTAAAGCGACTGAAACCGAAGCGAAGCCGGGTTGTTAGTTATAAATAATTATAATTATTTATTACTTGCAATAATTCTGTCACCTCTCGAACCTAAACCTAATAATCTTTTAAGAAATGCGATTACACCTTTATTTGTGCCCAGTTCTAATGAATAAAAATTGGGTTTAAATATAGGTGGATTTGTACCCACGTAACTGTTACGTTCTTTGCTAAAATGGTTCAACTCTCCGTTGGCGCTTCTAACCAAAGTATTTATTTCTTTAACCATACTAACTATAGGTATAACTTTTCTATGTTTGCCTAAGAAAAAACCTAAAGTTTTGAATATAAAATTGTCATTTTCGTTATTTTCCGTTTTGTGTAACGGTAAGAAACGCTTTCTACGGATTTTTATATCGTTATTACGATTTATTGTTGCGCGTTTAATTTCCTTGTAAAACTGTATGAAGTTATTTATTTTTCTTATTGTATTGAATTTATCTCTAATTTCGTGTTTAGAGTCGTTGATGGCAGTATTCGGTGGTTGGTTTCCGTTGTTCAAAGTCATTTCTTTTCCTTTGCACTGAGTAATTATTTCTGTAGTACTTAAAATTGAATCGTTGTTTAATATTTCCTTAGTGTTTTTCTGTGAATGTTCGTTTTTCTTAAAAGTATCGTTGATTTCGGATATTTTATCCACACTCCGTTGGACACGTTTCTTGCGTTTATCGTTGCTCGAAGTAATTTTATCTTTATCGTTATTTTTAAATATTTTATTCTTATTAATCCCAATCTTCATTATTTTACGTATTTTTGATGTAGATTTTTCATTCTTATCCAGTGATTCGACCTCATACTCAACTGGTATGATCCAGTCTTCGCCGGTTTTAACTGGATTATATTGGATATCAGTAGAATATTCTGGATTTTTAAACTTTTCTTTGAGTTGTCTGTTTGATGTTAAATAATATGTGAAGAAGCCACGTGTCTGCTCGTTACCATCACCTGAAAGCGTGAAAATGTGCTAAATTGTGCCTTATGCAATTGAAAATAAGGTGCAGAATTGTGCGAACAACGTGCGTGAGGCATATAAGATGGATGTCTTCTTAAGTTTTTTTTTGGACCTTGGAAGACTTATCCTACTTTTTTTTATTGCTGTTGATAGCAAACGGTAAATAGCGGACTTGATGGTAAGCGATACCGTCGCTCATGGACCTTTGCTAGGCCGCTGCCTACCATAAAGGGAGAGTGAATGCGTGCAATTAAGTTCGGTGTAGGGATGTGACTTAGGGAAAATAATGGATTAATTAAATGATCGATTTTTTATTTTTAAAAAAAATCTATTACAAAATAATCGATTAATTATAAATAAATAACCGATTATAAAATAATCGATTTTTTCTCCCAACACTTATGATGACCTTTTTTTTAGGCAATGTGAGCTTTATTTTATAGTATGAAACACTGCACGCAGTATCGTGATGACATTTTTTAGGAGATCTGGCAGTGAAATAATCGATTAATTTTAATATAAAAATAATCGATTTTTTTTTTTGTATTTTGATAATCGAATATAAAAATCGATTATTACAAAAAAAATAATCGATTAATAATCGATAATTAAAAAATCAATTATATTTTCACATCCCTAGTTCGGGGATACTGAAAAACCCACCACACGTAAACGTCTTCAGTAAGTAGTGGTTCCTTCTCTCTCTCTCTCTCTCTCTCTCTCTCTCTCTCTCTCTCTCTCTCTCTCTCTCTCTCTCTCTCACTCTCTCTCGTCACGTCACTAGGTGCAGTAACATATATCTACTATGTCGTATATATTCAGCTCAGTGTGATACTACACACGAACTGACCGGCCAGCGGCTGTAGACAAACAACTGTCAACAGTATGATATTAATAAATAAGAAAGTGACGTGTGAAACTTCTTCCTCCTTCTTTTTATAACCAAGCCATGTGCTACCATTAACCCTCGTGATAACTTCCAACCCAGTTTTAAAACTCTTGAGGTATTCTTACGTCGGATCCACCCCGAATCCCATATGAGTTATTCTAGCCCCAGAGCATTTGCCTTTCGCGAACGCCTTCCACGATGGACATTCAACTGCTACGAAGGCCGATGGTCGGAGTACGGATTCCGTATAGAACATATACGATCTCCAATGGCTGCAGAAGACTGATGAGGAGGGAATTTTAGATAATCATTATTGCTGCCCATATAGGTCCGAATGAAGGAGAAATTGACCAAATATTAATTAACTAATACATGCATGGCGTACTGGTTGAGATACTGACCTACGGTGCCAGTGTCGCGGGTTCGAATCCCAAGCAGAACACTTTGTACGATACACAAATTGTTGTTCTGAGTTTGTATGTAATTTGTGTTCGTTAATTATATGTTTGTAAAGTCACACAAGGAGTAGTTTCCTTAGTGCAGGACGTTGTTTTTAAAAAAAACTTATGCATCAGCATCATTATTTCAGCTCATATACGTCCCACTGTTGGGCTCGAGCCTCCTACACAATAGCAGGGAAATTGACCTTACTTGCTGATCAGACATGTTGGTATTTTTTTTATGGGTGGGTATGGTAAGCACGCACGCGGTCCATTCCGTCCGGGGCGATGAAAGGACGGCGCGCGGGACCATAACCCACCCGTACCCACGTCGCCTTCGTCGTCGGGCCGACCACCGAAGCAGGGTGACTTGCCGTCAGTGGTCGGCCCGTCGGAATACCCTTTCGGGTACCCTCACTTCTCGACGTCCCTGTCCCGGTTGCCGAAAATCGGTCGCCGTCGCGCGGTCAGCCTCTTTGTGGGTGACGGACTAAATTCCCCGGTCCGGTCACCCGCGGCCTCGGCTAGGGCGGCATCAGGCGCAGGTACTCGCGCCTGCGCCGCCCGAGTCGGCGGCGGCGGCACGTGTGACCGAAGAGGAGCGCTTCTCGCGCACGATCTGTCGCCTCCTTCCGTGAGATGACGGCCTCACAGAAGGTGGCGACCGCGTCCCAGTTCCTGACGCTGTCGAGAATCTCCCTGGCGATGGTCGGCAGCGTCAGGTCGGCACCGATGATCGCGATGAGTTCACGGCGCTACCCCGCCCACACGGCACACACCTCGAGCCTGTGCTGCGCCGTGTCCTCGTTGCAATCGCAGTGGTGGCAGGACGGTGTGCTCTCCCTCCTGACGATCTTGTGCAGGTACTTGGCGAAGCAACTATGCCCCGTCAGCACCTGCACCAGTCGGAAGGAAAGTACCCCGTGCGTCCGCTCCAACCACTCCATCAGCACTGGCCGGAAGGCATCGACGGTCCTGACACCGTACCGAGGCCACTCCAGCCGGACTGCCCAACGGGCAATGACGTCTCGGCGGGCGTCGACCCGCCAGGCGGTGATCTCTTGCAACGAGATCATACCGCCGCGGGTGCACGTCTCCGACACCCGCCAGTAAATTCTGGCGAGCATCTCCGCCTCCAGGTCCCACGGGGGAGTTCCGGCCAGGAGGCACGCTGCCTGCGTCGCCACCGTGCGGTAACCACGTATGGCCCTGATCGCCATGACCCTCTGTGGTCGTCACAAGAGGGCCCTGAGACGGACAGTCAGGGACCCCGCCCACACCGGTGCGCCGTACAGGGCCATCGACCAGATCACCTCCGTGTACAGCCGTCGGCACGTAGTGCATTCGCCATCAACCAAGAAAGGGCGGACGCCGCGCCGACAAGCCGGGGAACAAGTCGACGGAAATGCTCCTGGAACCACCAATGCCCGTCGAGCATCAGGCCCAAGTACTTCACGTGGGCCTGGATGCTGATGGTTACCGAATTCACGGTGATAGACATGTTGGTTTAGGGTTTTATTTCGAGTTTTTCTTCTCTTACATAAATGTTATATACGTGATATATCACTTATTTGTTTTTTACGACATCCACGTGCAAAATAGGGAGTGTATTCTTAGTTCGTCACTATACGGAAATAATGCATAATTAATTGAAAAATCGAGATCGTCTGATGACATTCTATCCCCAATACCCCAACGCTTGGCCGTCTGGCCACGTCCTGTCATCATTCAGGGCGGTGAGAGGAGAAACGCATAGCGGCGTCTCCTCCTTCCTGGTCGTCGCCGGCGGAGTGAGTCAGCGGACGCACGCGGCTCGCGTGCCCGCTCCGCGGCCTCCTTCCTTTTCATGACAGGCTCACAAAAGGAGGCCATCGACGACCAACTGTCGCTGCCAAGTGTTAAAATTTTAAATTATTATTTTAATATTTGTATTAGTGACTTCTGATATTTACGCGAGTATTACATATTGTAAATAAAACTAGTTGCCTTATTTAGATTTGTTCAAAAACAGCGCCTGTTAGTTCAGCTAGTATGAAAACATAATATACTCACATTTATTCAGCAGCAAATGTTTTGGTATAACTACTTCAAGTTCACATCCCGGCTGAGGACTCTGTCCACCGTTTGGATAGAAATCCACGTGACCTATTGGCTCCTTGAAACCTGTTGATTATTGACATTAGTTTTAATATAGTTATTTATTCAAACGATATTACCGAAGAAATGTATTCTTACTCCGTTACCACACAAAGACACGCCAGGACAGTACTTCCTCGCGACGTTGAAGGCGTCTCAGTAGGGGACGTCGATGGAAGAGGGTACTCCCTCGAGGTATTCTGTCGGGTCGATCACTGAAGTCGAGTAACTCTGCACGTTGTAAGGCGACGTGCTATATGGGTGGGTTGCGGGTGTGCGTGCTTACGCTCCTCTGTCGCCCCAGACGGAGCCGGGCGAGGATTGCGCCGACCGTAACCCACCCAAAAAAAAAAAATTAACAAAGGACAGTACTTACCAAAAATACCAGCGTCAGTGTGTATCACATCCACGAATAGAGCATCCGAAGTGTCCAGCCTCTGTTCCAACGGTAGACCAGAGAACAACGGTAGTGCTGGATCTAGACCAGTCAATCTGGCAACGCGACCTTTATGAAATAAAGCAGAATAATATATATGTATATCCATTCGTCAGCCTATCAATGATGTTAGGGATAAGACCTCACTGTTTTTGTCATAGCATTTCATGGGATGACGCGAGTTCCATTATTTTTCTTCATACAAAAAAGTGTTCAATGCGTTTTAAGTTTTCACTTCAAAAAGTGGCTCAGGACGCCTGGCAAATGAATATCGAAATTATTTTGTACAATATATATGCATAAAAGAACAGATTACGACAGAAACTAATTTGGCATAATGTAATAAATAAAATATTACGATTTTTTTCAGTAAATGATGAAATTTATTCAAAAACATTGATATTCGTTAAATGCAAGAATTAAAAATTCAAAAATATTTCAAATTATGACAAATCAATTCTTTTAATCAGTGATTTCTGTAATAATATAATAGTTATATTTGATGCCTCTGACGACATTACTGTGACAATTGGTCGGAACTACACTTACTATCATAGAGCGTGGCGAGGCCTCGCCACGGCATGCCTCACTTTACGCCACGCTAACGATTAAGTTTATCCTCGCCTATAGATGTTTCACATCAAACTCCACTCTCTATCCTGTCCGTCGTCATCATCATCATTGTAGCCCACATACGTCCCACTCCATAATAGGAGGGAATTTGACCTACTATATCATGCTGGTCAGACATGTTGGTATAGGGTTTCATTTCGAGTTTTCCTTCATTTGCACAGATGTAATGTGCATACTTCATATCTCTTAGTCGTCTTTAACGACACCTACGGGCATTATAGGGGGGTGGTGAAGTCTTACTCTGTCACCGCACGGACAAAGTACTTAAAGCGTTATATATGAATACTAGCTGACCCAACAGACGTTGTTCTGTTCAAATAAAATAAAAGGAATTCTTCTCGAAATCGACAGCAGCGCCACCTGCTGGGTCCAATTGTGAATATAAACCATTCTCGAATCCCCTTGAACATACACAAAAAATTTCGTCAACATCGGTCCAGCCGTATAGGAGGAGTTCAGTGAGACACAAGAAATATAAGATAATCTATATATTAATACGTGAAGCAAAAACTTTGTACCCTTTTTTACGAAAATTACGTGGATGGACAAGTATGAAATTTGGCACAGTTGATGTATATAAGGAGGAGAAATGCATAAAACTGAAATTTCATACAATAATGGATTAGAAATACATTAAATTCATTAAAAAAGGCATTACGCACACTACAACTCAATCGATACACACACACGCATACATGTGCGCGCTTATACACTTTTGTTTACGGTTAAAATCTCTAGTCAAACCGAATGTCAAATAATCATAATTATGATGACAATGTCTAATAGGCATTTGTACTTATAGTCCATAAAATATAGGATGATCTCTGTGACAGTTGTCCCTAGGGCTGTCACGCTTACGATAAAGTCCGTAATTTTTTATCGATAAATCTCTTTATTTTTATAATTGTGATTTTCTATTATAATTAAAATACAATCAATGAAAATCTTTTTGACTTCATTTCAAACAAAACTGTTTTTTGACTGTTTTAATTATTCAAAAGGTCAAGACAATCAAGGTCTAGGTCACTATTATCGTCATCACTGGAGCGTTCCCGCTAGAATATTTATAATTTTTTGCCAGAATAGGGAGAATCGTTAGATCAGTCGATCAATTACGACTGTTTTATTAATAAATATGTCTAGTTTATTTACAATAATGAGTACATAATGTTATCATTTACTCTGAGACAAAAAGTAGTTTTTTAATGTTTAATTAATTCAATTTATGTATTTTATAATGTAACTGTCTGTTTTAATTGTGAAAAATATGTTGAAAGTTTTATATAGGTACTGTATTGGGCTTATTTCTTTTATAAATAATTTAATAAAGATCGGTTATCGATTTACGTATATCGACTGGCCCATCTCTTTTTTATTTGCAGGCCAGTAAGACTTTGTACGTGCGTAAGCGTCGATAATGTATAAAATGTTTACGAGATATTTCAGTACTTACGAGGTACATTTTAGACATGAATATTAATATTTTTATATTTTTAATATATTGCGATTCAGTTGCAATAAAACTGGCACGAAAAGAATGAAAATATATTTGATACAAAATGAAATTATAAACATGTCGTTCGTTCAAACTTACTTCGTTGATTTCGTTGACATCTGTCACAGAGATCAAGCTATATTTTATGGACTATAAGTACTTTATATATTAGTTATCAAGTGAAATACAACTTGCTCAATTTACAATTATACATAAATAAAATTAAAAGAAAATTGTGTAGCAGAAAAATAATTAAAATTAATTATGGCCGAATTTCCGTGTGGTGCCGGAGTAAGAATACAATTCACCACTCCCTATCTTGCCCGTGGATGTCGTATAAGACGACTAAGGGATATAATGTGAACATAACATCTGTGCAAGAGAAGGAAAACTCGAAATGAAACCCTATACCAACATGTCTGACCAACATGGTATAGTAGGTCAAATTCCCTCCCATTGTGGAGGAGGTCCGAGCCCAACAGTGGGACGTATGTGGGCTGCAATGATGATGATGATGGCGGAATTTCGACCACACGACGGCCACTAGTAAATATAATTACATACCGGATTTTAATGCGCTTCCAGCGACCCCAGCCGCCTGGGCACCTAAACTGTGTCCAACCAAATGTGTGCTGTTAAGATTTAATCCTCTGAAATTATAAAAATTAATTGTTGAGTAACATAAGTATATTACAACTGGAAAATCTGGTTAAGTGGGACCTGGATGTGTGGGACCTGGATAAACAATTATTATCGAGAACTAGCAATCCGCCCTCGCTTCGCTTCGATTTCAGCCTTTTTCGCCTTGCCCCTCCGGATTTCTCTCCGAGACTCCAACTCCATCCCAAATTATACAAAACTGTTAAATCAGATTCGGTTACGGTAGGATCACATTGTTGACAGTTGTCTGTATATAGCCGCGGGCCGGTCCGTCCGGGGTAGTACCACACTGAGCAGAAAAGCGACGTTCGAGTAGTAGCAAATTGTTACTGCGCTTCGTTCGGTGAGCGCGAGAGACGGAATCACAACTTTTTGAGGGTGTTTGTGTGTGATGGGTTTTGGTGATGTCTTTAGTTGCACCGAACCTCATTGCACGTATTCACACTCCCTTTACTTTCTTCACGGTAGGCAGCGGCCTAGCCAAGGTCCACGTGCGGCAAAATCACTTACCATCAGGTCTGCTGTTTGCTCGTTTGCCACCAACAGCCATAAAAAAATCTCTGAGTAGTGACAGTGGATAAGGAAGAACGTTTATTAGAACATACCTGGTGACCAAATAATCGATGAATTGCGCAGCAAATCTGCCAATGTACCAGGTATTCTGTGCGGCAGTGAAATACCATGGACCTGCCTCCAGGCGATGGGCATCCACCATTATGACGTTCGTATCGCCTCGTTGCATATAAGCTGAGCAAAGAGAGAAAAATAATCAGGACAAGCTTTAAGAAAAATGTTGGTTTCATCAACATTCATCTGCTGGACGTAGACCTCTCTCATGTTACGCCACAAAGCGCGGTCCTGTGCCGCCTGAATCCAACGACTCACAGCAATATTCACCGGTCGTCGGTACACCTAGTGAAGGGGCGTCCTACATTTCGTTATCCGATACGTGATCGCCATTCGAGAACCTTTCTTTCCCAGCGGTTGTAGGTTCGTCGAGCGATATGGCCTGCGCATTGTCACTTCAGCATTCTAATTCTTCGTGCTATGTCGGTTACATTCGTTCTTCTACAGATTGCCGTATTTCGGATTCTATCTTTGGTTTTGGTTTATGCTATTTGTTTCACGAGTGCCTATGCATCTTCAGAAATTTGATTATAACTAAACCTTTCATATTCTGGAATGGTACACTTCACAAACCTTTTAGAAACTTTAGAATATTGCCGTGAGTTCAGGCGTTTCTGCCTTCTATTGTAATCAATCTTGAGGGTCACGTATAGACCGCTTCATTTCAGCTCATATCACGTCCCAGTGTTGGGCTCGTGGGGACTTAGACTTGGCAATATGCGCCGAAATGATAATAATGATGAAGATGGTTATTTTTTTATAATTCACTGTAAAATAATAAACATTACCCAGATGTTTTTACTTAAATTTAGAAAAGATGGCTTGTACAAATAAACTGAAAACTTTAAATTTATTAAGTCAGCTAAAAAACGAATCCCAAAATATGACGTGGTTTTAAGTATTCTGGTTTTTGCCTACCTTCTCTCACCATGATGCCGCTACCATCAGCAGGCTGTTCCATGAACGCGTGGAAGTATATTACCGTCGGGGAATTGAAGTCCATGTTGGATGCGAACAACCTCTCATCGTCGCCCATCACCAACACCTGATGCGCAGTCGGATTGTGTCTGTAAAAGAACTTATGTTAACTCGTGCTGTGGCGCGGAACCGGTATACTTCCGTCAACGCCTCCGTTGTTATTAACTACATCTGATGTCGTTTGCTCAACAATTACTTTGACAAGTAGTGTGTGATGTCAGACAGACGAACGGTCCGCAAAGCCACAAGCCACTCTGTGTACTCTACCGACTCTTTTACGGGGAGTGCTCCGAAGAACTGTCCGTCACCATTCTATCAACGTACCACTCGACATCGTAGCAGGGTTCATCCATTTCACCTGGAAACGTTATGGTCTTCAACTGTACGTTTCCAGCGATCATTTCTCCCACGTACGTGCAAGCTCTGGAATGAACTACCTGCTGCTGTTTCCCGAGCGCTATGACATGTCCTTCTTTGAACGAGTTTTAAGAAGAGTATTTTCTTTACGGTAGGCAACGACCTGGCTGTGCCCCTGGTATTGCAAAGGTCCATGTGCGGCAGCACCACTTACCATCAGGTATGCTGCTTGCTCGTTTGCTACCATTGGCAATAAAAAAAAGCTATTGTCAAGAATACAATTCCCTACACCCTTACTTGTCCGTGAATGTCGTAAAACATGACTAAGAGAAGATGAAAAAACTCCAAATAAAATCCTCCAAATAAAAACCAATACGTCTGGTCAGCGCGCTATTGTACGTCAATTCCTCTCCCATTATGGAGAAGGTCTAAGCCCAACAGTGGGACATATGTGAGCTGAGACAATGGCTATAATAGACTCACCTGGTAAACAGCTGGAAACTGATATCGTTTTCGTCTTTAACGAAAGGGCATTTCGCTTTCTCGACTGGCGCTATTTGAAGCAACGCATCTTCATATTGGATACCTGGTGGTCCTGATGAGAGAAGAATAGCATTAGTTGTTGGTGTAGTGATCTACCTCTTCCGGGTGGTGACGGAGTAGTAAAAGACCGTATTTTTGAAGTGAAACTTCTTTAGAATCGTTGTGATTTCAAACTCGATGAAACGAAAAAGCGAGTCCATAGAGACATAAACACGTAAATGTATAAGGATTCAGCCGACGAGAGAATGAGATAAACAATGAAGGTGGAAGAATGAAGGGTTAAGGATGAAGGATAAAGAAGTTTCACTTCTGACATGCGTACTTTGTACACACGTTCTTTTTTTTTTTCTTATTTTTTTTTATCTATCTATACCAATAAATAAAATTGGAGTGTCTGTTGTAATGTCAAAATAATAGGCTTTTTTCATGCTCACACGGTTATTTGCACGACACCTATGCCTAAAATAGCAATTAAAAAATTTTTCGTCTGTCTGTCTGTTTGTTCCGGGTAATCTTCAAAACGGCTGGACCGATTTCAAAAAATTCTTTCACCAATGGAAAGCTATAATATCAGGGTGTAAACTAGGCTATATTTTATCCCGGTATTCCCACGGGAACTACGCGGGTAAAACGACTATAACCTATAACCGAAGCGAAGCGAGCGCGGATTGCTAGTATGTAATAGACTTTGAAATAATGTGTACATATAGTTTTATTTAAAAAATTACAGCCCGCTGAGTTTCTGGCTGGATACTGGCTGGACCATGCGGAATATATATAGTTACTAGCAACCCGCCCTCGCCTCGCTTCGGTTTTTGTCGCCTTATCCCCGTAGTTCCCGTTCCCATGGGAATAGCGGCATAAAATATAGCCTAGTTTACTCCCTGATATTGTAGTTTTCCATTGGTGAAAGATTTTTTTAAATCGGTCCAGCCGTTTTGAAGATTACCCGGAACAAACAGACAGACAATAAAATATAAAGTGATTTTTAGGCATAGGTGTTGTGCAAATAACCGTGTGAACATGAAAAAAGCCTATTATTTTGACATTACAAACAGACACTCCAATTTTATTTATTGGTATAGATGAATATCGATACTTTAAAGAAACGTCAAACGTTTTCGTTTACGTTTTCCTATAGCGGACACATATCTAGTTGCTAGTATTTATTAAACTTATTTATAAAATGGGTTCTAGTATATAAATTTTTTACGCAATATTCTTGAATAATGCAATTCTGTTAGGTTGAACGCCATTGGTCATCATGTAGGCCTCACTTATTTAGTATATATGGCCATCATAAAATCGATTGTTTCTAAAATTTTAATTATATTTTTTTATTGCCTTTTAGGGGCTTTAAAATGTGGTGAATCACGTAGTAAACACTGAAGAAAAGTAATTTGTGACCTTATTTTGCTTAAAGTCACCACCTGGTTTGCAATCATTTGGTGTTGTACCCCACGACTCCAACGGAAAAACTGTACGTCGGCTACATGGTATCCCCCCATGGGCCAAATCACAGAAATATTAATAGTATTAATCTTTCTGTGGCCCAAATAGTAAAACTGAAAAATCAGGCCGGCGTTTGGTGTGTTAATCATTCATATTTTCTAAATTTAATTTAATATGGGTTTAATCTTATATCTTTAAACGAGTAATTCTTGTATATATATACTAGTGATGTAACGAATATTCGCATTCGCGTTCGCGAATATTCGCATATGTTTTTGACATTCGCAATCGTATTCGCATTCGCAAGAAACAATGCGAATGTTTGGCGAATGTTTTTGACAAATTAAAAGGTTAAATATAATATTTGTAATTATGGAATGGAATGATAATATTTATAACTGATAATATTTATTATTTTTATTTACTTATAATATTTGAATAAAAATTATTATGGAACATTTAGGGTCCGTTCACACAGATGGGCTCGGAGAGGAGAGTAGATTTTTATCACGTTGGAAACAGAGTTTTGAGTGATTGTAGTAAGGGTTTTTTGCATGTGCACTTCTTTTGTCATTAAGAATCCTTGAAGGCGTTTCGTGTGAAATAATAAGAGGAACCGACCGGCTCCGATTGCCTGATCTTTCTCGTTCGCGCAGCCGATCGGCTCCGAATGCGTGCTCTTTTTCGCTCGCGTAGCTGATCGGCTCCAATTGCGTGCGCGCCGCGCTGACTGCCATTTTGATAGCAACATTTGAACGGAACCTTGCCCTTTCGTTTGTTTTGTTCTGCTTCAAGTTATCTTACTAACAAATATATTTTTCATCGAAGCTATCTAAAAGCACACGTTAACACACCGAAAACAAAACTTGGACTGCACGGAATACTGGTACTGCATTTGTAGTGTATCCACCCGGCTCCGAACGCATCCGACCGCCTTCAAGCACATTCGACCGGCTCCGAGCGCATCCGATCGGCTCCAAGCATATCCGACCGGCTCCGAGCGCATCCGCTTTCAGACCTCTTCCAACCGTTCTATGTGAAATAGTTAGCGGCTCCGCTCCGGCCGATTCCAAGCGTATACGATCCGGTCTGTGTGACAAAAAAAGAGTGGGACGAGGCTCTCGATGGGCTGAGATAACGATGATGAATTCCAAATTACAACGAGTATTTTCGAGTGAACCTGACTAGTTTCATTCATTCAACTTGCAATGGTTAATTTTGGCTATATTTGGCTTAAACATGGCTGGTACGAAATGTCAAACCCGTATGATATTTTGCACGCGCTTTATTTGAAAACCAACATTCGTATTCGCATTCGCGAATATTGAAGATGAATATTCGCACTCACATTCGCATTCGCGAATGTCTCAATTCTAACATTCGTTACATCACTAATATATACATATATCTTATCTTAATATATATAAATTACGTGCCACGTTGTTTGTCCGCGATGGACTCCTAAACTACTTAACCGATTTTAATCAAATTTACACATTGTGCAGTCTGATCCAACTTGAAAGATATCTTACATTTTAATAGGATAGCTTACATTTTAATTTATAGTCGCAATATTATTTTATTGTAAATTATTTGTATTACCTATATATACCCATTATTTGACATTCACAATTATCTGTTAACTCCAAACGATTTTAACAGATGGCGATATCTGTTGACTGAATTGAGAAATTAATAGATGGGCGGTGCTATGTCAAACCTACAACCGTGTCATATACGATTTTAACTTGCTTTTTTACATAGATACCATTTGTAAAAGAATATGACAGATGTTCTCCTAAATAGTTTAGTTCCACTTAAATAGTTTAAAAAATAACAAAAACATTCGCCACAGCAACGCGTGGCCGGGTCTGACAGTATATACATATGTATATATTTTCAGGATCTCGGAAACGGCACCAACGATTTTGATGAAACTTGGCATACTAGAGGTTTCGAGGCCAAAAAATCGACCTAGCTAGGTTTTATTTCTAGAAAATGTTGTTTTGTCGGTGTATTAGCAAAACAATACAATGACTTAAATTTTAAAAGCATATGAATTCAAATTTCGCCGTCAACGTCATGAGTTACGATAGCTCAGTTGGGCAGTTGTCCAGTTTTCTTTTAGTTTTGTTTTGGCATTCAAACAGCGTCGGATCGAATCTCCGTGTTATTACTATTCTCTTTTTGTATTTTTTTATATTTTCTCATTATTTAATTTTTATTTTTTTTATGTATCTAAATAAATTCGACAAAAATACAACAAAAATATTCCGAGCGAAGCTCAGTCAACCAGATATTATGGGTTTAAATATGCATAATTATAACATTTATGTAAGAGAAGGCATATTCTATATAAAACCCTATACCAACACGTCTAATCATTGTGGTATAGTAGGTCAATTTCTCTCACATTATGGATGAGATTTTTTTTTTGTTTTTTTTTGTGTGTATTTAGCTGTTGGTCGCAGATGACCTTGACAGCTTAACGCGGGCAATGGGCGAGCGGAAGGCTCTCAACCCGGTAAGTAAGTTAAGCGAACATCACCCGAGGGCTCCCCCTGTGGGGAACGGACCTCGGCTCGGGGCGTCGCTGAAAGCAAAGTGGGCGTGGCCACGTTTAGGATAATGATTTTTACGCGGCGCGGTTTTCGACCTCGTCGGCGAGGCCGATACCGCGGAGTTTTATGTGTTATCGCTACGCGAGCTGTGTAGGCCCTTTCTTGGGCGATCGTAATAGCATCATCCCCTTCTTCAAGGAGATGACGGGGTCGTCGGACCGCGGATATTTTTGAGGGGACGTAGTTTGCCGCCCCAACCACTAGTGGATTGGGGTGAGTCGTGGCAGAGTCAAAGTAGCGCTGGGAGCAACGCTTCATATACTGCCTGATGGTCGGCAATTCGAGGTCGATGTGTAGATCGACATTACGAACGAACCACGGTGCTCCCGTTGCCCGTCGCATGAATCTATTTTGTAGTGTTTGTAACCTGTGGATCCTGTGTGGCCTAACGTGCGCGAACATACTGGCATACGTCATGATCGGCCGTATGCAGGTAGTGTATAATCGGACTTTATTTTTAAGTGATAGTTTTGACTTTGCGTTTAATAAGCAGTGAAGGCGTCCCATCACGAAGGCGGCGCGCGCGCGGACCTGCTTCAAGTGGGACAGGAAAGTGAGTCGGCTATCAAGGGTCACACCTAAGTACTTGGCCTCTGCTCCATGAGACAGGTCGGCCGAAGAGAGTGAGAGGAGGGATGCTATCCGGAGAGCACAGACGGGCAGTTCGTTTAGTGAACATGACCGCTTGACTCTTCTCGGGATTAATTTCTATTCTCCATTTCCTATACCAATTGGCAAGGGCGGTAACCGCTTTTTGGAGTGTATTGACTACGGTTGTCGGGGACATACCTGCACAATAGAGTGCGGTATCGTCGGCGTAAAGCGCCGTGTGCACACGAGTGAACTTGGGTAAATCGCTTGTATACAGCGTAAACAAAAATGGGGCGAGTACCGAGCCCTGTGGGACACCGGCCTTGAGAGGATGGGAGGTCGACAACGTCCCTTCCACCCTATAGCGAAAGCTGCGATGACTCAGATAGTCATGTATTATTAGAATTAAGTATTCGGGGATTTTTAATAAATATAATTTGTAAATTAAGCCCTCATGCCAAACTTTATCGAAAGCTTTCGCTACATCTAGAAATAGTACACCAGTGTACCGTCCCCTAATGAACTGACTACTGGTGTATTCTACTAGTCTATGTACTTGCTGAACACAGCTGTGTTTAGCACGAAAACCAAATTGCGCGTCCGGTATAAGTTTATTTAACTCTGCGTATGAGCGTAGCCTACCGAGTACTATTAAACTTCTCAGTAGGCTAATAGGTCGATAACTATTGGGTTCGGTACGTTTTTTGCCGGGTTTGTGGATTCCGATTACCACGGCCTCTTTTCACTGTGAAGGAAAGATGTTATATTTGAGGGCTGCATTAAAAATACAACACAGTAATACTATTAAATGGGCTGGGAATAATTTAATTACTCTGTTTGTAATACCGTCCGAACCCGGGGCTTTCCTAGCGTGGAGACCCCTAATAAGCGACTCGACTTCGTCGGTGCTCACTGTTGGGATAGGCATATTGTTGTCGTTGTTTATATTCGATCGCGATAAAGTGGTACGACTGGTCACTTCCGAATTAATAGTGTTGTAGTGAGTCGCTTCTTGTTCGTATAATGTACTCGGCGTACACTGAAACTCTAGGCTCTCTGCCAGACATTCAGACTTTTCGTCGTCCATGAATGCCGGCGGTTGATTTATTCTACTGAGGGGAGGGAGTGTGGACACTACATCTTCTTTGAGTGAGCGGGAAAGCTGCCAGAAGGCTGTGTGCGTGGGCTTCAGCTCTTCTAAAGTGGCGTCCCATCTGCTCTGTCTCATATTATTAATTTCGGTTTTGACCTCCCTTTGGAGGGCCCGCAGGCGCTTGCGGTTCTCCTCCGTGGGGTATCGGTCGTACGCGCGGGTTGCGGCGTTCTTTCTTCTCAGTAGGTCGCGTACGTCACTCGGCAGTTGCCATCTACGATCGCTCGTGTCCGGCACCCGCCGCGAGCAGTCGTCAATTACCGACTGCACGTGACCCGTGAGTAAATCGATCGCCAGGGAGGTTTCTTCCTCGGACTTTATGTCCGAGCACAACTTTGAGACGTATCTAAGTTGGAATGAAAGATAATTTAGTTGCAAAGATCGCTTCGATATCCTCGTGGTCCGTGACCACGAGGATATCGGAATTAGCGATGAGCGTAGAATAAATGAACCCGTTAATTCGACCGTCGACAAGCAATAAACGAATGGAAGGTTCATCAACGATGAACGGACTATAGTCGAATGTGGACGGATAGAACGGCTAATTTGCAGTCTACATAATATTCATAGACTGTCAACGCGACGACGACATGTGAACATAGTCGGATAATGTGTCGTCGACGGTGCCCAGTCTACGTCAACAGGGATCAACATACCCTATTATCAACTCATTGGGTCTAGATTTAAGGTTTAATTTTGTTTGCATGGAATATCGTTTCAACGATGGTTCGTTGAGATGTCAGTTCATGCAAACAAAATTAAACTAAGTTTAGAGTATATGAGTAGATAACAGTATTGGACGTCAGTGCTAAGACAAAGTAAAGCTTTCTGTGCAGCTGATTTTGCGTTGAAAATTACACTATGTTCCATTTGATATTGACGTACCTAGCGTAACTTTTTAGTCAAAAGTTTGATTGAATGTTTGCGAGTGTAAATAATAATTTATTTTGTAAATACTAATATTTAAT
The DNA here is from genome assembly GCA_032191425.1 of Lymantria dispar. Taxonomy (NCBI): domain Eukaryota; kingdom Metazoa; phylum Arthropoda; class Insecta; order Lepidoptera; family Erebidae; genus Lymantria; species Lymantria dispar. Next base: position 11,679,061 of record CM063471.1, read on the forward strand.
CATTGTGAATAGTGTACATTAATTGTAAATAATATAAAAACGTCTTGTTTTAGTGAAGCTAGGTACCTTCCTACTAGTTATAGACTACTTACTACTTCGACTACTCATTATTGATGCATCTAGCCTAAAATTGTCGTCGAAATAATCGTCGCGTCAACGAAGTACGAACGTCCATAGACAATAGACTGTCTAAATTCATCAACTAGTCGATAAATTTAACTAGTCCATGGACGAGAATGGACGGTTTAGTTTCGTATACGTTAAATGCATCGACGACGCATCTCTACACGGGATAAGAAAACGGTCACCCCTTTACTTGTAAATAGAAATAGTAAAAAAAACCGTGTGTGTGCGTACTTTGTGTACGCATAGCAAAGTAAAACATCTTTATTATTTATCATCCTTTATCTCATTCTCTCGTCCGCTGAATCATATACATTTACGTGTTTATGTCTTTATAGACACCCTTTTTCGTTTCATCGAAATGTGCTCCTCTACCGACTCTTTCACGAGGAGTGCTCCGAGGAACTGTTTGACTTGGTACCACCGTCACCATTCTACCAACGTACCACTCGACATCGTAGCAGGGTTCATCCATTTCACCTGGAAACGTTATGGTCTTCAACTGTACGTTTCCAGCGATCATTTCTCCCACGTACATGGAAGCTCTGGAATGAACTATCTGCTGCTGTTTCCCGAGCGCTATGACATGTCCTTCTTTAAACAAGGTTTAAGAAGAGTATTTTCTTCACGGTAGGCAACAGCCTGGCTGTGTCCCTGGTATTGCAAAGGTCCATGTGCGACAGCATCACTTACCATCAGATGTGCTGCTTGCTCGTTTGTCACCGTTGGCAATAAAAAAAAAATAACACTAACAAATTACCACTCGAGTTTGCCTTCTCTTGCATAAATGTTATATACATATTATATCCCTTAGTCGTCTTTTACGACATCCACGGGCAAGATAATGATTGATGAATTATATTCTTACTCCGTCACCGCACAGTGAATCGTGAAAACAAAGAAAATCTCGCCTAAGTTACGCCATATTTAAATGAATATGTAATTAAGCTTATGAAACTAGAATTCCTTCGCACTAAATATTTGTTTGACGGTCCGTGAATGTAGTTACTAAATATTGCTTTAAAACTATGCCGTAACAGCTTACACCTCAATTTGTATCAAACGTGATGATTTATGATTGAAATTACATAATTCTAACACTTTCCGTGTGGTGACGGAGTAAGAATAGAATTCAACACTCCCTATCTTGCCCGTGGGTATCGTAAGAGACGACTAAGAGATTAAATATGCACATAATAGAAGGAGGAAAAGAGAAGAAAAGCTCGAAAAAGTATCCTATACTAGGGATGTGACTTGGAGGGAAAATAATCGATTTTTTAAATAATCGTTTTTCGTTCTTTTAAATAAATTGATTATAAAATATCGATTAATTAAAAATAAATAATCGATTATAAAATAATCGTTTTTTTCTCGCAACAGAATTATGATGACTTTTTTTTTAGGAAATGTGAGTTTTGTTTTCTAATATAGGTAGTATGAAACAATCGTGATAACCTTTTTTTTTTAGGAAATCTGGCAATGAATAATCGATTAATTTCGATCGAATATCGAATAATAAAAAATCGATTAATAATCGTATATATTGATAATCGATATTTTTTGTAATAATCGATTATTATAAAAATCGATTATTTTTTCACATCCCAACCCTATACCAACACGTCTGATCAGCGTGGTATAGTATGGTTAATTTGCCTCCTATTGTGGAGAAGGCTCGAGCCCAGCAGTGGGACGTATGTGGGCTGCGAAGATGATGATGGTGATGTGAGGGGAAATACGATTCATCATCCTCATCTCAGTACATATAAGTCCCACTGTTGGACTCGAGCCTCTCCTGTACATTAGCAGAGTAATTGAACTATTTCAGACAGGCCGATGTTGGGTAGTATTTTTTTTTTTTGCACGCAATGGCAAACGAGCAAACAGTAGACCTGATGGTAAGTGTTGTTGCCGCTCATAGACCTTTACAAGGTCGCTGTCTACCGCGAAGAAAGTGAAGGAGTGTGAATGTGTGCAATGAGGTTCGGTGATACTAAAGGCAACACTAAAACCCATCACATGCAAACACCCTCAGAAATTTGTGCTTCCGTCTCTCTCGCTCACCGAACGAAGCGCAGTAACAAATTGCTACTACTCGGACGTCGATTTTCAACTCAGTGTGGTACTACCCCGGACAGAGTTCTCTTACCACTACGATTTGTATTCTTACACCGTCACCACATGGATATAAGCAGAGACACTAGCATAGTATAACCAAGCGAAGTTCTTTCGACCCGAAGGATGTCGGTGTTCAAGAGACACGATATCGACCTACCTTGCGAGCAGTCATGATTTCAATACCAGCTCGAGAGCTTTGTAAGATCCTCCAATTACTGTGTTAAGTCTGGGTGTAATTTGTGTCAGTTTAATTTTTGTAATCATGTCGGCTCATATACAGTAAAACCCTTTTAAGACGATTTCGCAGGGACCCGACCAAAAACACGTCTTAGGCGGCCAAGCGTATAATGCGGGAAAGGGAAAAACGTGCCATTATTATTTATTATATTCTATTATAATTTTGAATATCTACGTATTGAATTTAACGTTTAAAAATTACCTACAATAAAATAATCACTTAGTTTAGTTTGACAAAAAGATTTTGATACACTAGCAATTACAAGATTTTCAACGTAATTTAATTTTCGCCGTGCGTTTTCGCTTTGATTCAAAGAAGTTACGTAGCGTCTTAAATCATTAACTGCTAAAATTGCCTGGGCATGTGATAAAATCGGAGTTGACTCATCTTCTTCTTGGTCATTATCACTTAGGGTAGCTCGACAGTCGTCACTTCGTCAGTCGCTGGCCGCTGCCGCAAGGGGTAAAATGTGTATTGGTGTGGCACGTGTTGGCGTATTAAACGGGATGACAATCATATTAAGCGTTAAGAAATGTATGAAAACATGTCTCAAGTTACTGGGACTGACGCAAAATGGCGTATTATGAGGGAAATCGTATTAAACGGGTTCTACTGTATGTCCCACTGCTGGGCACGGGCCTCCTCCACAATAGGAGGGCAATTAATTGACCTACTATACCACGCTATTCAGACGTGTTGGTATAGGATTATATTTAAGAGCTTTTCTTCTCTTACATAGATTATATGCATATTATATCACTTACAATTAGTCGTACTTTACAACATTCACGTACTAGAGGAGGAGGTGGAAAATTCCATTCTTACTTAAAACAAGTAAGTTTACTTGTTAGGTAATATTAATAAAAATTTACATTTTCTTCCATTACTTACGTATGACGGATAACAAGCAAGCCAAAGGCACCATCGACTGCATTCTCGCACAAAAACTATACACCAACTCAAAATATAATCTAACTAAATAAAACGACTAAAATTATACAAATTTAACAATAAAACAACTCATAATTAATCATTCTAAAATTAAAAATAATAAATTAACAAATTAATAATATTTTTTTCTAAATATATTTAAATTTCGAATCAATTAACGTATTCGACGATTTAATTTTCCGATAATTAATAATATATTTTCTAATATTTTTAACTAAATTTTCTAAATATTTAAATGAATAATTTAGCTGGAGAAATTGTTTTTTTTATTAAATAATTTGATAGTGAAGTTGTCGATACGATTGATTCGAATTGAATGGGTATGTTAAGGCCTAAGTTATTTCTATTACAAGTTTCGTATAGGGGGGTTTGATAATTAATAATTCTAGCTATTACGGTATATCTGTGCGGTCCTAACCGCTTTCACTGTGAGGTTAACCTGTTTTATTAGTGTTTCGTGGTAGTAGTTGACATATATATACACTAGCTTTCGTCCGCGACTTCGTTCGCAGGAAAGGCAAGGAACTGTTTGACTTCGTACCACCGTCACAGTCGACACCGTAGCAAAGTTCAGCCATTTCGCCTGGAAACGTAATGGTCTTCAACTGTACGTTTCCAGCGATCATTTCTCTCACGTACGTGCAAGCTCTGGAATGAACTACCTGTTGCTGTGTTTCCCGAGCGCTATGACATGTCCTTGTTTAAGAAGAGCATTTACTTCACGGTAGGCAACGGCTTAGCTATGCCCTGGTATTGCAAAGGTCCTTGTGTGGCAGTATCACCTACCGTCAGGTGTGCTGCTTGCTCGTTTGCCCACATACGTCCCACTGCAGGGCCCGAGCCTCCTCCACAATAGGAGGGAGAAACTGACCTTACTATACCATGCTGTTCAAACAGGTTGGTATAGGGTTTTATCTCGAGTCCTAACTCTTTTGCACAGATGTTATGTGCATAGTCCCTTAGTCATCTTTTACGACACCCACGGGAAAAAGAGGGGGTGGTGAATTGTATTCTTACTCCGTCACCATACGGATAACTACCACAAATTGCCACCATCAGCAAAAAAGAGTGTGTACAAAGTACGCATATCAAAAGTGAAACTCCTTTATCCTTCACCCTTCGCCCTTCAACCTTCATCCTTAATTCTTTATCCTCCTTTATCTTTGTGTTGTGTTTGTGTCTCTATGGACTCGCTTTTTCGTTTCATCGAGTTTGAAATCACAACGATTCTAAAGAAGTTTCACTTCAATAAAAAATAAGAGGAAGCTCGAGCCCAACAGTGGGACTTATATGAGCTTAAATGACGTTGATGAATCAAATCTACGACGTCGTGGTGTATATAGTTACCGCTAAACCTTAGTTTACATAATATTATTACAAGATTGCCTACAGCTAATAGTTTCTAACCAGTTTTTCTTGTAATGCAACCTGCGATAGGAAAATTGTATTTTTAAATGTACTAAATACCTATTTGATTTTTATTAGGTTTTATTAACACAATTATATATACTAGTGATCGCCGAGTGGTCGAAATTCGGCCATAATTCATTTTAATTAATATTTCTGCTACACAATTTCCTTTTAATTTTATTTATGTATAATTGTATATTGAGCAAGCTGTATTTCACTAGTAACTAACATAATAAGTACAAATATCTATTAGACATTGTCATCATAATTATGATTATTTGACATTCAGTTCGATCAGAGATTTTAACCGTAAACAAAAGTGTATAAGCGTTGCTACGCAACACACTCACACAAACGTGTGTGTGTGTGTGTGTGTAGCGATTGCGTTGTAGTGTGCGTAATGCCTTTTTTAATGAATTTTATGTATTTCTAATCCATTATTATATGAAATTTTAGTTTTCTGCACTTCTCCGCATTATGTACTTCAACCGTGTCAAACTTCATATTTATCCATCTGCATGATTTTCGTTAAAAGGGGTACAAAGTTTTTGCTTTAGGTATTAATATATAGATTATTAGCAACCCGCTCGCGCATCGCTTCGGTTTTATTCGCCTTACCCGCATAGTTCCCATTCCCGTGGGAATACCGGGATAAAATATAGCCTATGTTACTCCTTGATATTATAGATTTTCATTGGTGAAAGAATTTTTGAAATCGGTTCAGTGATTTAAGCGTAGAACCGTAACAAACTAATAAACTTACTTTCGCATTTATAATGCTAGTAAGGATTTTTCAAAGAAATCAATATATTTTTGATGTGAAACTTCTTTGCGCGCATGAGGGTAAAAATTTTACGCATGAGCCCAACTTTCTGAGGGTGTTTGCATGGAGGGTTTTGGTGGTGCCTTTGGTATCACCGAGCCTCAATGCACGCATTCACACTCCCTTCACTTTCTTCGCGGTAAGCAGCGGCCTTGTAAAGTTCCATGAGCGGCAGCAACACTTACCATCGGGTGTACTGTTTGCTCGTCTGCCACCGCTTGCAATGAAAATAAAAAAAAAATGAAGCGCAATTGGGTGACACGAAAATGTGGGACGTTTTTGTCCAAGAAGAGGGACAGATCTATTGAGAGAGAGAGAGAGAGTGAGAAAGGGTGAAGATAGCACGAAGCACATAGCCATGGAACGAGAGTTGGGGGCAAGCGAATGAGAAAGATAGAGAGTGAGAGTACAATTCTTTTTTTCATCTTGACTAATAACACGTGGCACCAAAGAAGTTTCACTTCTGACATGCGTAGGTATTTGGTACGCACGCTGTTTTTTTTTATTCCTTTTGGTTGGCAAACGAGCAAGCAATGCACCTGATGGTAGGGTTGTGACTTGGATTGAAAAAAAAACGATTAATAAATAATCGATATTCATTTAATAAAAAAAATCGATTTACAAAAAATCGTTTAATTATTTTTATAATCGATTTTTCCCAACATGATCGTGATGACCTTTTTTTTTTAGGAAATCTGAGATTATTTTCTAATATAGAGGCAATCTCACAGTGATATTTATTTTCTATATAATAGAAAACTTTAAATTTAAACGAAACAGCAAATACTAAATTAATCAATTAATTTTAACATAAAAAGAAATCGATTGCTTTTAAATCGATTTTTTTTATTTTGATAATCGATTTTTAAAATCGATTACTACAAAAAAAATAACCGATTAATATAAAATCGATTATTTTTTCACATCCTCACCTGATGGTGGATGCTTTCTCTCGTGCACCTTTGCTATGCCGCTGTCTACCGTGAAGAAAGTTAAAGTGGCAATGGGGTTCAGACACCCTCTGAAAGTTATGGTTACGTCTCTTTCTCTCACGTCACTAGGTACAGTAACATATATATCTACTACTCTGTTGTATATATTCAGCTCAGTGTGCTCACTACACCGGACGGACCCGGCCATCGGCTGTAGACAGACTACTGTCAACAGTGCGATACTAACATTTAAAATAACCCTTGCATTGCCTTTACAAACATATAATTTAAGAATCCAGACAGACCAACTATCTCATAACGTTTTGCTTGTGGGATCTGGTCCAGCCATATTTTCTTTTCTTTAATTTTTTTGTTTTTTATTAAATTTTGAAAATTTATACATGTATACAATTTCGAAGGGCATCACACTGGAGTTAATACCATATGTTGTACGAAGTATACAATTATACATATGTAAAAGATAAAAATAACAGCCCGCTGAGTTTCTTGCCGGATCTTCTTAACTTGTGGCCGCGTTCCGATCCGATGTTAAATTATTGTATTGTGTTCAAACGATGTGTAAATTTGACAATATGTAAGTGCCCTTAAGGGGTTTATGCAGATTAAATGATTTGAATTGTGGACTAGTCAAAGTGTTGTCCTGCATGGGATTTGATCCCACGATACTGGCATGGCTGGCCGGTATCCTAACCACTACGCTATCTGTGCAGTCGCGTTGTTAACTAGCATATAATAACCCCATGTAGTGACTGAATAAGAATACAATTGTCGTAATCCTTATTTCCTTACTTTAATATTATAAATGCGAAAGTATGTTTGTTTGTTACGCTTTCACGCTTAAATCACCGAACCGATTTCAAAAATTCTTTTACTAATGGAAAGCTATAATATCAGGGAGTAACATAGGCTATATTTTATCCCGGTATTCCCACAGGAACGGGAACTACGCGGGTAGGGCGACTTAAACCGAAGTGAAGTGAGGGCGGGTTGCTGGTGCTTTATATTTTCGTGTGTTGACGCAGTAAAAATACTATTCTGTCATCCATTTCTTGCTCATGGGTGTCGTAAAGGACGACTAAGAGATGTATAGTATAAGATTTGTGCATGAAAAGGAATATTCAAAATGAAACTCCTATACTAACACGTCTCACCAGCGTTGTATTGACAATGAATTTGTATCAAAAATGTGGGTAGAAATTTAATAATTAATTCTGTTGCGGGTAGATATAAAACTGTGTAATAACGATAAATTATTATACGTCAGACATCTTAGTCCACCTGTAACCATGTACGCTGAAAAGTGTTCGAAATCTCGGGCAATCAATAATCTAATACAAACGCGATAAAATCCGTAAAAAATAGGTTTATTTACAACTAGCAACCCGCCTTCGCTTCGATTACAATCGCCTTATCCCCGCTGTTCCAGTTCTCGTGGGTATACCGGGATAAAATATAGCCTATGTTACTCAGGGACAAAGTAGCTTTCAAACGGTGAAAGATTTTTTGAAATCGGCACACTAGTTTTTGAGTTTATTCATTACAAACATACACAAAAAGACAAATTTTTCTCTTTATATGTAGATGTATCATACTCGCGTAAATAACAGAAATCAGAAAGAAGAAGATTCTCAAAGCATTTTCTTTTTTGTTCTAGAGCGCTATGCGGTCGTATAGAAGCCTATATATCATCGTTACCGCCACCATTCAGACTTCATCGCCCACTCCTGGCTAGAGCAGCGAGCACAGAAGCCAGGACTCCGGCGAGGGCACCCTCATTCAGCGTGTGCTGGTGTTCCACAACACCGGTAAGAATTAATTCACTTTCAGATAATTGAATTTCAGAATGATTTTAGACAATTGGATTGGATTTCCAATATACAGAAGAGTCCGTATAGGATTCTTCTGTATATTGGAAATCCAATTGACCTCATACACGTGTCTCACTCTTAAGCTCGAGCCTCCTCCATAATAGAACGGTATACTGGAAATTGACCCAGTATACCACGCTGATAAGAGGTGCTGGTACAGGGCAGGGATTCCCAGTGTTTTATTTTTTTTCAATGCAAATCGTGGCAAACGAGCAAACAGCACACCTAATGGTAAGTGTTGCTGTCGCTCATAGACTTTTGGAATACCACTGCCTACCCCGAAGAAAGTGAAGGGAGTGTGAATGCGTGCAATGAGGTTCGGTGATACTAAAACCGACCACCGCTTCCGTCTCTCTCGCTCACCGAATGAAGCGCAGTAACAAATTGCTACTACTCTGTTGTATATTTTCTGTTCAGTGTGGTACTACACCGGACGGACCGACTAGCGGCTGTAGACAGGCAACAGTCAACAGTGTGGTAAATCCCTTAAGCGTCTTTTACGATACTCGCTGGCAAGATAGGGAGTGGTGAATTACATTCTTAATCCGTCACCACGCGGAATACTATAATACTAGTGGTAGGAGCACACTGTCGACAGTTATCTGTCTACAGCCGCGGGCCGGTCCGTCCGGGGCTGTACCACACTCTCGCAGAAAATCTGAGACGAGACGTCTGAGTAGTAGCATTTTGTTACTGCGCTTCGTTCAGTGAGCGAGAGAGCGGGAGGCCCAACCTTCTGAGGGTGTTCGCGTGTGGAGGGTTTTGGTGGTGCCTTTGGTATCACCGAGCCTCAATGCACGCATTCACACTCCCTTCACTTTCTTTGCAGCGGCCTTGTAAATGTCCATGAGCGGCAGCAACACTTACCATCGGGTGTACTGTTTGCTCGTTTGCCACTGCTTGCAATAAAAAAAAAAGAATAATGTAGTAGGTAAATTTCCCTGCCATTAAGGTACACCCCTTACCACAGGTTGCTAAACTTTAAAGATAACGGAACACCAACTGAATACCGCTTATTTTATAGAACCCATTTAAATGATAATAAAACTGAACTGGTCAGACATGCTGGTATAGGGTTTCATTTCGAGTTTTCCTTCTATTGCGTAGATCTTATGTGCATATTATATCCCTTAGTCATACTTTACGACATCCACGTGCAAAATAAGGAGTGGTGAATTGTATTCTTACTGCTTTAACACACGGCAAATTTTCTTATTTTATTTTTTTAATATATTTTCATAAATATGTTCCAGTTACCAGAAGTAATAAATGCCACTACCGGCAAACTGGAAAGTGGACAACCGTCTCTCCTCTGCAAGCAAAGCATGTTCGCTAGATGGCAGTATCTAATTAAGAGGCTGTCACACGTACCCCAGGTAAAACCTTGATTCTCAAATTTCTCGTTCCTCAGACATCATCACTTGAGTGCATCTTTTCGTCATTTTTATAACGGCTTATTGACGTAATAAATTCTGATGTTTACGCGAATATTACACAATTTTTAATGAATACTTATCAGAGATAAAGCAAAATTAGTAAAAAGTAAGCAGCCTTTCAAAGGTCAAAATTTAATATCAGTAAAATTTAGTACCACTTCGTATCATCATCAAAACTCAAACTTGAGTACCATTTCATATCATCAACAAAAGTCAAAGTTTAGTACAATTTCATTACACCAAAGGTCAAAATTTAATACCATTTCGTATCATCATCAAAAGTCAAAATTTAATACCATTTCGTATCATCAGCAAAAGTCAAAATTTAGTACCATTTCACATCATCATCAAAAGTCAAAATTTAGTACCATTTCACATCATCATCAAAAGTCAAAATTTAGTACCATTTCAATCATCATCATCAAAAGTCAAAATTTAGTACCATTTCACATCATCATCAAAAGTCAAAATTTAGTACCATTTCACATCATCATCAAAAGTCAAAATTTAGTACCATTTCACATCATCATCAAAAGTCAAAATTTAGTACCATTTCACATCATCATCAAAAGTCAAAATTTAATACCATTTCACATCATCATCAAAAGTCAAAATTTAGTACCATTTCACATTATCATCAAAAGTCAAAATTTAGTACCATTTCACATCATCATCAAAAGTCAAAATTTAGTACCATTTCACATCATCATCAAAAGTCAAAATTTAGTACCATTTCACATCATCAACAAAAGTCAAAATTTAGTACCATTTCACATCATCATCAAAAGTCAAAATTTAATACCATTTCACATCATCATCAAAAGTCAAAATTTAGTACCATTTCACATCATCATCAAAAGTCAAAATTTAGTACCATTTCACATCATCATCAAAAGTCAAAATTTAGTACCATTTCACATCATCATCAAAAGTCAAAATTTAGTACCATTTCACATCATCATCAAAAGTCAAAATTTAGTACCATTTCACATCATCATCAAAAGTCAAAATTTAGTACCATTTCACATCATCATCAAAAGTCAAAATTTAGTACCATTTCACATCATCATCAAAAGTCAAAATTTAGTACCCTTTCACATCATCATCAAAAGTCAAAATTTAGTACCATTTCACATCATCATCAAAAGTCAAAATTTCATACCATTTCACATCATCATCAAAAGTCAAAATTTAGTACCATTTCACATCATCATCAAAAGTCAAAATTTAGTACCATTTCACATCATCATCAAAAGTCAAAATTTAGTACCATTGCACATCATCATCAAAAGTCAAAATTTAGTACCATTTCACATCATCATCAAAAGTCAAAATTTAGTACCATTTCACATCATCATCAAAAGTCAAAATTTAATACCATTTCACATCATCATCAAAAGTCAAAATTTAGTACTATTTCACATCATCATCAAAAGTCAAAATTTAGTACCATTTCACATCATCATCAAAAGTCAAAATTTAGTACCATTTCACATCATCATCAAAAGTCAAAATTTAATACCATTTCACATCATCATCAAAAGTCAAAATTTAGTACCATTTCACATCATCATCAAAAGTCAAAATTTAGTACCATTTCACATCATCATCAAAAGTCAAAATTTAGTACCATTTCACATCATCATCAAAAGTCAAAATTTAGTACCATTTCACATCATCATCAAAAGTCAAAATTTAGTACCATTTCACATCATCATCAAAAGTCAAAATTTAGTACCATTTCACATCATCATCAAAAGTCAAAATTTAGTACCACTTCACATCATCATCAAAAGTCAAAATTTAGTACCATTTCATATCATCCACCCGTAAACATGAATCCTCTGAAGTCTTCGAAACGTCGGACAACCAAACATAAACGCGATAAAATCCGTATATATCTTCATATATCTATACCAATAAATAAAATTGGAGTGTCTGTTTGTAATGTCGAAATAATAGGCTTTTTTCATGCTCACACGGTTATTTGCACGACACCTATGTAGTGTCCGACCGAAACTGGTTTTTACGACCGAAACCGAAACCGAATTTCGGCAACGGTCTCAGTTTCGGCCGAAACCGAAACTTTCTTATAAGGATCATGTTTTCAGAGAAAAATAAAGAAAATGTTTTATAATCAGTCAGTTTTAATTTTTTTTGTTTAAATCACATACGTAGCTTTAATACTTATTTATGTTGTTAACCTAATATCACAATAGTTATAGGTGGATAGGTATTTAATATTTAAGTAATGAACAAAACAATATAAATCACTTTTATCTTAAAAACAAATTAACTTAACTTAAGTATACTTAATCGTCATATTGACACTTCAACAAAAAACAAAAGCTAAATTATATACTAATCGTAATCATAATATTGCAAAACGCGACGACTAGATACTAATAATTTCAAGTAGGTATCTGTACTTAAATGTTATTTCTTATTAATATTCATAGTTAAACAATCTTATATTACCTATAGGTAAGAAACAATAGTTTATCATCATTTTCGCGTCGCAGATTGCTCCTTCTGTCTGAATAAATTTGTCCAGCAGCACTAAATAATTGTTCACTGGAAACACTCGTTGGTGGAGCTGATAAGTATTTCAGTGCCACCTTTCTCAAAGACAGATATGGACTAGAATCCCAGTAAGAATAAATATCTGCACTTCTCTGTAATCTAGGCTCTAATAAGTATGCCTGAATAGAATATCACCACTAATGCACTATAGTAAATACCATGTACCTAACTAATGTTTGTTTACATATAGCATTAGCGAAAGAGTTAAATTAACCACAAAATGTTTAGTTTTTTAATTTTTTAAGGTAAACTTGATTCTACTATAATCTAGGTACTCCTTTGTTATATTAAATTACTTTTCGAGGTACTCTTATAAACTCATTTGCAAAAAAAAACGGGCGGTTTTGATTTTCATTCATATTTAAAAAGATACAATACCAAAAAGGTTTCAATCGTTTGTACACGTTACTGGCCGGTTTTAAAAATGCTGTGGTATTTAAAAAAGTACGTTCTAAATTCAATTTTTCATTTGATGTTCATTTTTACAGAAAACCCCTTTTTATCCTACATTTTTGGCGCGAAGTTCCAGAAGTTAACATCGACTTTCATAACTTTTATTCAATTTTTATCGATTAATTTCATATCCTTGACTGTCAAAGCTTTATTTAATGCTGTTTGGCTGTATCAAAAATGGTAGATAAAGTGGTAAAAGCTACCAAAATTATCGCGCTGCTTGAAGAGGGTTGCAGCCAATGTTTCGTGGCTAGGAGGCTAAATGTTAGTCGCTCGACAGTCCAAAGGACCTGGCAGCGATATCAGGAGACTGGTTCCGTCGAGAGAAGGCCTGGTTCTGGAAGAAAACCATGTACCCAACCACGGGATGATCGTTTTCTTGTGAGTCGCGCATTGAGAAATCGCAAATCTTCGTATGTGGATCTTAAGAACAACCTCCAAGAAGTAAGAAATGTGCATATTAGTCTATGGACGGTCAGGAGGAGGCTTCTCGCTGCCAATATACGCAGTCACCGCCCGGCCCGCGGCCCCAAATTACTCCGTGAGCACAGAGTTCACAGGCTTAGGTTCGCTAGAAATTGTGAATCATGGACTCAAGACGATTGGAATAGGGTTTTGTTTTCTGATGAAGCCAGGATATCTCTGTTCGGTGAAGATCGACGTCGGCGAGTGCTAAGAAGACAAGGAGAACGCTTTGCAGAGGCATGTTTCGAAGAAATCACACCTTATGGTGGGGGCTCTGTTATGTTTTGGGCAGGAATAAATTCAATGGATCGTACAGAGTTAGTCTTCATTGAAAACGGCTCACTGACTGGGCATCGATACATAACGGAAGTTCTAATTTCTCATGCACAACCCGCATTGGCCGCTCTAGGTGAAGACTCGATTTTTATGGACGACAATGCTCGCGCCCACCGATCCCGCGATGTTAATGCGTATGTGCAAGAGGTCGGCATTCGTCGTTTGGATTGGCCAGCTCGAAGTCCCGACCTCAATCCCATAGAGCATGTCTGGGACGTTCTGAAACGGCGTGTGAGATCAGTACACCCGGCTCCGCAGACCATCAGAGAGCTGAAGAATGTGATTACTGCGGAGTGGGAACGTATTCCGCAAGCAAGTATCCGGGATATACTCGCTAGCATGCCCAGACGAATTCAAGCTGTGATTTTAGCTAGAGGGGGTCACACTCGATACTAAACATTTATCTGCTTTTACTTTATTAAAGAAAAACAAACAAAAAACCTTTTTTATTTTTACTTCATGAGCATATGCACTACTAGCGAATATACACTACTAGCGAGGTTTAGCATTATTTCCCATAAATTGTATCTAAATTTTATGAAATACTGATGAAAACGATTATTTTCTTATTAATTTAGCAAATTGTGTGGATAAAACTACCTATAATTATCAAACAAAGAAATATTAACATTTGAAATGGTTCATTGCTTAGGTGCCCGTTTTTTTTGCAAATGAGTGTATTATATCACATGATAAAACTTACCGAATTCAAAACATATCACACGAAAACTCACAACAAACAAAATGCACTGCAAACAAACAGGTTACGACATGATTACGCACGTGGACGCGGCCAAATGTCATCGTCGCTTGGATGTCATTTACCACGCCGAACACACCCGAACACAGCGCGGCAACTCCCGAATGCAGTTTCGGTTTCGGTCGTAGTTTCGGCAGGTTTGCTGCCGAAACCGAAACATAACCGAAACTCGTTTTTTTGCCGAAACTCGACCGAAACCGAAACCGAACATTCGGTCGGACACTACACCTATGCCTAAAATAGCATTTAAAAAATTTTTGTCTGTCTGTCTGTTTGTTCCGGGTAATCTTCAAAACGGCTGGACCGATTTCAAAAATTCTTTCACCAATGGAAAGCTATAATATCAGGGCGTAAACTAGGCTATATTTTATCCCGGTATTCCCACGGGAACGGGAACTACGCGGGTAAAACGACTATAACCTATAACCGAAGCGAAGCGAGGGCGGGTTGCTAGTATATATATATATATATTTCTTGTGTACGTGTGTATGTCACTCAACGCCTCTTAAACGGCTGGATCGATCTGGATGTAATATATTGTGTGTATACAAGGGGATTCGAGAATGCTTTAGATTCACAATTGGACCCCTTAGGTGGCGCTGCTGTCGATATCAAGCAGAATTCTTTTTATTTTATTTGAACAGAACAACGTCTGTTGGATCAGCTAGTAGTTTTATATAATACTAGCAACCCGCCCTCGCTTCGCTTCGGTTATAGGTTATAGTCGTTTTGCCCGCGTAGTTCCCGTTCCCGTGGGAATACCGGGATAACATATAGCCTAGTTTACGCCCTGATATTATAGCTTTCCATTGGTGAAAGAATTTTTGAAATCGGTCCAGCCGTTTTGAAGATTACCCGGAACAAACAGACAGACAGACACACAAAAATTTTTTAATTGCTATTTTAGGCTTAGGTGTCGTGCAAATAACCGTGTGAGCATAAAAAAAGCCTATTATTTTGACATTACAAACAAACACTCCAATTTTATTTATTGGTATAGATTAACGTATATTTTGCGAGTGGAACTCGCATACTGGTACGTTTCAGGTTATTGAGCTGGAGACGAATGCTGCACCCATACCGGAGAACCTCGAGGAGCTACTATACAACGAGGCGAAACAGCTCTGTCCTATTTACCAGGTAATATTTATTAATAATTTACCCATATGGCGACAGGATTAAAATACACTTGTAACTATCTGTGGAAGTAGAATCGACTGAGGATCTCACCAGAAGAGTGTGGCAGGCGTTTGGTCAACAATTACATTCCCAAGGAGGGTTCACCTCGGGAAGGTGTGTAATATGTACGATAGTAGAGGAGTACTTAATGCGGTATTGGTCATGCTCACCGAATAAGGTTCTGCTTGCGGTAGCTATGTGGGGCGAGTCGCTCCCTTCTCTCTAATTTGGTTGAGGAGAGTGATAGCTGCTCCAGTAGTTAACTCGTGATCGGATGCTGCTTGTGGGATCTGGTCCAGCCATATTTTCTTCCTTTCTTTAATGCTTTAATAATTTTTTGTCTTGTACTAAATTTTGAAAATTTATACATATATACAATTTCGAAGGGCATCACACTGGAGCTAATACCATATATGTTGAACGAATCATAAAATTATGTATATTTAAAAGATTAAAGAAAAAAATGACTGCCCGCTGCGTTTCTTGCCGGAACTTCTCAGTTTGTGGCCGCGTTCCGATCCGGTGTTAGGTTATTGTATTGTGTTCAAATGTTATAAAATTTGACAATATGTAAGTGCCCTTAAGGGGCCTATGCAGAATAAATGATTTGCTTTGACTTAAGTCGGCCAACAGCAATTGGGATAAAAGTAAAATAATAATGAGACCAGATCTAATTTTCTCAGAAGGGTGGTGCATTCACACATTTGGCGATTGGTCTAATGGGTGCTTACAACTTTTACTGCCTTGGATATCCCCATACAGCTGCTTTCGATTCATTTACACGAATATTACAAAGAGGAAACTTTGTATTTTTGTATGTTTGTTACGAATAAACTCAAACTACGGGACGAATTTCGAAAATTGTCTTTCACTTCGCTACATTATCCCTGAGTAACATAGGCTATATTTTATCCTGGTATTTCCACGGGAATTACGGGGGTAAGGCAACTGAAACCGAAGAAAAGCGAGCTGCTAGTCACATATAAATTCATTTTGATATAGTTTTATAAATTATAATGTATTTCTTCAACAGCTAGCGAAAAGTCGTCTAATAGAGTCGTTTGAGAAGGCAAAACTTGGCAGATGGATCCAGAAACCGATCGAACAGAATCAGTTCGTCTGCAAAATCACCACGACGGACACTAATGCACTGTTCGCTTAGGCGGGTGTGTACCACGCGTGGGACTCGATGTTAAACGTGGTGGAGAAGTCTGGGCTTTGTGAGATTGAGAAT
This sequence comes from Lymantria dispar, assembly GCA_032191425.1. Classification (NCBI taxonomy): domain Eukaryota; kingdom Metazoa; phylum Arthropoda; class Insecta; order Lepidoptera; family Erebidae; genus Lymantria; species Lymantria dispar. The sequence continues at coordinate 11,695,991 of CM063471.1, forward strand.
GAACAAAATGGTATTGTGAGTGTGCAAGTTGGTAGTAAGAATGATCAAAATAATAATATTAAAAATATCATTAATGAAAATGAGGAAAATAAACCAATAGATAACAATAATATTAAGGATACCGATGGAAAAAATCATAAATGTGTTGCAAATAACAAAAAAAATATGTTAGATAATGGTAAGAATGGTCGTGATGATATAAGTTCTAGTTTTGATAAACTTGATGATAATTATGAAATGGAAACTAATAATAACTGTAATTTGTTTATTAATAGTATAGGTAATATAAATAATTTTAAAGATAATCCCCAATACGTCGTTAGTGAATTAATTAATGATGAAATTTGTAATGTTGAGATAAGTAAAAAGATAAAATTAATAAGAGATGTTAGAACGCGATTGAAAAAGAAAATAGATATAGATTCTAATACCGCACAATTTTCTTCTAATCAAACTGCTATTAGCGATGGATCTAAAGATAACGAAACAAAAATTGATCCTTTTAATTGTTCTAAATGTATTTTTAAAAGTATTAGCAAAAATATAGATGATATGACTTCTGTTACTAATATCTTAGAAAACCAAAGGATTATAAATGATAGTCATTTAGTATCTAAGGAGGCTAAAAGTAGATATTTGAAGTATGTTAGTAATATGGAATTTAGAAGGAATAGCTCAATAGATAAAACTAAAATAGTCAATGATTTAGTTGATACAAATATGAAACCAGTAAAAACTGTAAAATCCACTGATAAAAATAATAATACAAAAGAAAACAATAAAATTGATAATAATACAAATAAAATTGAACACGTAAATGTTAAGGATTCAATTAAAGAAATACAAGAAAAGATTAGCGATATAAATTTAGATGATAGAAAGAAATTTTGGTGTGATTTCTATAAGAAACGTCAAGCGAAGCGTACAATTTTGAATGATAACAATTCAGATAATTATTTTAATTTACGTGATGTAGGAGATAATAATAATCTAGAAAGAGACAAAGTTAATTGTATTGATCATTCAGAAATTACAAAACTAGATACTTTTGCAGGAGGAGGCAATGGTAATCTAAAAAAAGATAAAATTAATTATATTGAAAATTCAGAAATTGCAGACGTAGATTCCGTTAAATATTTTAAAGCTAAGGCTGAAAGTTCTTATCTAAAAAATAGCGAAAGTCAATCAAAAATTACTAAATCTAATAGAGGCGCTTCCAAATCTACTTGCAATGAATATGTGAATTTTGATCTTAAAACTATGCACAATCTGAGAAAAATCAGTGAACAAGCTATAAGTTTAGATGGTGATATAGATGAATTTATAGAAGAAAGGATTAATCTATATTCTTGGATGACTTAGTAGTCCGGTCAAATAAAGTTGAGAAATTTATTTATGAGTTCCAAAAAAATGGATATTTTTTTTTGTAACTCAACTTTTCATTTTCTTATAATCTAGTTTTAATGATGTTTAAACACCGTTTGAAGGTTTCGTGCAACTCTTGTCAAGAGTTGACAAAAATTTTCCAAAAAACATTTTGCGGTTGATCGATCGATTCGATACTTCTACTGTCGATCGATTCTTACAAAACATGTACACAATTGTATAACTAGTAAGAAGAAAAAAAAAATTAAAAATAATGACAAGCCCGCTGAGTTTCTTGCCGGATCTTCTCAGTAGCGGTCGCGTTCCGATCCGGTGGTAGTATATTTTTTTTGGAAATTGTAAACCTGACAATATGTAAGTGCCCTCTCAGGGTTTATGCATAATAAAATAATTTGAATTTGAATTTCTTATACGGAGAGATTCCAAAAAATACTTGGAGATTGTAAAAAAAACCTTATTATTCGATTTGAAAATTTCATATTGTAAAATATTTTTAAGCAATTTTTTGTGATTATTTTTTTTTAATTTACGTCGAAACCTTAAGCTTAACCTACCTAACTCGGGTATTTTCACCGAAAAAAAGACGTCAGGATATTTTTTATGTAAAATTATAAACTACAAATTTTCATTAGAACTATTTCTAACTTTTACCTTTTGAGTAATTACAAAAAAAAAATGAAAATTAATTTTCTAGCCTTGCCGAGGGTTGAATACACGACAACCTTAACACATTATTTTTTAATCATTAAAACGATATTACATCAAAAATGCTAAGTTGAGTTCCAAAAAAATTTAATGTCAGAACTTATTTGACGGGACTATAAATTCATCTTTCTGTCTTGAAACTCATTAGATTTTTGAAAACAAAATAAAAATCCACAAATTATAAGTAGACTTAACAAGAATTTGCAAATGAAGAAACTCTGTTAATAAATATACAGTAGACCTCCGGTAATTCGACAAACGTTTTGCACGGCAGTGTCGGACTATCGAATTTGTCGGATTATAGAGTACTGTTTAAGAACCCCTTATAGTCCGAATTTCTTTACAAAAGAGTACCTTGTAATCCGACAGGCACGTATACGTAATATACAATGAAATATTAAACTATGAACGCACGTTGGGCCGTACCTCTATTACATGTAGTCAAATTCAAACTAAACAATCAGAAGAATTAGTGGTAGTAGCACACTGTCGACAGTTAACTGTCTACAGACGCGGGCCGGTCCGTCCGGGGTAGTACCACACTGAGCAGAAAATCGACGTCTGAGTAGTAGCAATTTGTTACTGCGCTTCGTTCGGTGAGCGAGAGAGCCGGCAGCCCAACTTTCTGAGAGTGTTTGCGTGTTGAGGGTTTTGGTGGTGCCTTTGGTATCACCGAGCCTCAATGCACGCATTCACACTCCCTTCACTTTCTTCGTGGTAGGCAGCGGCCTTGTAAAGGTCCATGAGCGGCAGCAACACTTACCGTCAGGTGTACTGTTTGCTCGTGTGCCACCACTTGCAATAAAAAAAAAAAAGAATCAAAACAAAATCACAATAGTAGTGTCGCGTACAAGTTGTAACTTGTTCAATGATGCATAACTTACATTAGCAAAAGTTGACGAAAATATATTCAATAATACTAGACATGTCGGATTACAAGGGGTGCCGGATTAAACAGAGGCCGGATTATCGCGGGTCCATTGTGGTTATAAATAATAAAATTTAATGAAAGGCGATGGCGATAAGGCGATTTTATCTCCCAAAGTATAAACATTTCAGGCTTTAGAAACTTTAAAACAACAAAACTAGTTTATACAAATAAATAAAATTGAAGTGTCTGTTTGTATTGTCAAAATAATACGTCTTTTTTTCATGCTCAGACTGGACTTACACAATACCTATGTATAAAAATCAGTTTAAAAATTTTTGTCTGTTTGTTCCGGGTTATCTTCAAATCGGTTGGACCGATTTTGATAATATTTTACTAGCTAGTAGTTGTCTATATAAGGAGTAACTTTGGCTATATTGCAACCCGGTATACTCACGGGAACTAGATAGTAGATTTTTAAAAGATAAATTTGAGCATTAATTAAATTAAATTATATTTAATAAATGTTAGTTAACGTTAAAATCTCCACATAAATTATATTCTTCCAATAATGATAACTGTAAAGACTAGAAATTGCACAATAAATATTTGAAAAATAAAAGCACAATTTTTATAAAAAAAAAATACTCCATAAATCGATTAGATCCATAATTTGCATAATTTTGGTTATTTCAAGTCCCAGTTGTCCCATTCTTGGACTCGAGACTTCTCCACAATTGGGTAATTGAGCTACTATACCACGCTTGATCAGACGTGTACAGAGTTTATTTCGAGTTTTCCTTCTCTGGCATAGATGTTATATGCATATTATATCCCTTAGTCGTCTTTTACGACATCCCCGTGAATTGTATTCTTACTCGATCACCACCACAATTAAAATATCAAAAAGCTACGTTTTTTTTTACATTTCAAACGTTCTAGCAATAATTATTAAGATGTAATATTTACTCAAATACACTCCATTTATTTTTAAAATGAACGAATGAGTGAACTGCGTGAATGTTTTTTTTTTTTTTTTATTTTCCTAAACCTCTCCACCACAGCCTTTCAGGCTTAACGCTCACAATTAAATGGTTTCTATCAAAGCTTATATGATTTTAATCTTACTAGCTGACCCAACAAACGTTATTCTGTTCAAATAAGCGCCACCTACCGGGTCCAATTGTGAATCTAAACCATTCTCGAATCGCCTTGAACATACACAAAAATTTTTCATCAACATCGGTTCAGCCGTTTAGGAGGAGTCCATACATGTACACAAGAAATTTATATATAAAAATTTGAAATAATTACAAAATTAATCTTTTAATTGCGGTATTTGGGCTTATTTATTCAAAAAATATATGTTATCCGTGTTGCCATTAAATTACACATTATTCGTCAAACGAGACCGTAACATTTTTATTATTATAGGGTTCAATTATTAGTCTATACTTATATTCACTTAAACCTAAAAATCATTAAAATCGGCCCAGCCGTTTAAGAGTTCATTCACATACGTACAGAACAATAACTGAGCTGACACTTTCTCTTTTTAAAGCCAACGCCCTGCACTAATAACCCTTGTATTGTTGTGTGACTTTAGAAACATAATTAACTAACACAACATTACATATAGACAACTATTTATGGATCGCACTAAGTGTTTTCCTGCGTGGGAATCGAACCGGTATCTTAACCACTACACCATCAGTTAATTCCGTAGGTCCCGATAATATTTCTATAATTTTTTTTATAATACTTCTCCCAAATTGTAGTAATATTTGCGCGCTTTGGTAGAATCATGACGTCACATCGAGTAGTACCACGCGGTCGGTACAGACCAACCTTGGAAGCAGAGAATAGATAATTTATTCAACACTTAGTTTTTAAGCGAATGTTTGAATGTATACCATATTTTTAATTGAATTGTATTATTTTGTATTTCAACATTATTAGCATAAGTTCAACAATACCGTTATCACAGGGTTGTAAATATCGCAAACCTATAAAACCGGTATCATTAATCCACTGGTTCCCAAACTATGGGTCGCGATCCACTAGTGAGTCGCGAGCGGATATTGGATAGGCCCTAAAGTATAAAATAATCGGGCATAAAATAAAAAAGTTACCTTGAAACAAAACACTCAGTTGATGCACCTTCGCCTCGCATATTTTTTCACCATAGAGACTAGGGCATTTTCCTATTACCAATATTTTGTGTGTGTCCCTTTTTAAGACGCTCAAGAAATGGATGCCAAATTTGGTAGTGTTTGTTAAGTGGGTCGAAGACTAACAAGTTTGGGAACTGCATTAATCTATTCAAATAATAATACCGGTATTGTAAGTTTGTGATACCAATATCACCATCCGTTATTTGGATAATGATATTTATACCAGTATAATCTAGTCTTATAAATATCACCAAGCCATAAAATTATATTTCTCATTATTACCGGGCGTTTTGCTTACAATAACTTTATTCATAATACCGATACATATGTTATTTATATCACCAATCTATATAACTGGTATTTAATCTATTGATATAGTAATAATACCATGAAACTCAAATACTGGTATCGTAGGTTTGTGATATCGATATAACAGCAATGACAAGATTATGTTAACCATTTCATACCGCTTATCAGTTCTTATAAAACCAATATTTTAAGGCTATTATAAGGCATAAAAGTTATATCACAAACCTATAAAACCGATATTAATTTATTCTTATAATAATACATACCATGAAATAGAAATACTAGTATCGTAGGTTTGTGATATCGATATAACAACGATGACAAGATTAAGTTACTATTTGAATCCATTTATCTTTTCTTAAAACTAATACTGTAAGACTATTAGAAGCCATAGAAATTATATCACGAATCTATAATACCGGTATTATTAATATATTAATATAGTAATAACTACCATGAAATAGAAATACCGGTATCGTAGGTTTGTGATACCTATATAAACATGGATGACAAGATTATTTTACCGAATTTATACTGTTTATCTATCGTTTTATTAAATCTACCTATTAAAAGCTATAGATATTGTATCACAAATCTATAAAACCGGTTTTATTAATATATGTATGACTATTAATAAATTGATACTTACCATGAATCAGAAATACCGGTATCGTAGGTTTGTGATACCGATATTACATCGATTCGATGACATTTGATACCGATTATATATTCTTTTGAAACCAACATTGTGACACTAATAATGTTATCAAGCCATATAAATTGCTGCCATAATTTCCATAATTAAGTGATATCTGTTATAAAAACATGGTTTTCGAGAATGCGCTTGACTTTTATTTGTGTTCAAATCTATATATTTATAAATGAACGTACACAAACATACCCACTAACGTATACATGTATATACATTAGTGTGCCGACAAAAATTGTTCTTTTTTTCTTCGCTCTCCGCCCAATATATCAAAGATTATATCCATTAGGGAAAGTTTAAGAGCGACATTAATGATAGAATTAAGATTAGAAGCGCGAGATTGTTTTGGTGTGGACATGTGATGAGGAGGAATGAAGGGCATGTGACAGGGAGAGTTATCAATAATGTGATCGTGTATGAATATAAGAATCGTGGGATACCCAGAAAGAGATGGATGAATTGTGTGAATGAGGATATGCGTATGGAAGCAGTGAGTGCAGGTATGACGGCTGATAGGAGTCTATGGCAGGTAAGAACGTGTTGTACACCTATTTTCCTTAAATTTGTGTTTGGAGATAGTAAAGCAGGCTATTTTTTAGACATGATGTTTTTTTTTGGGCCAAGAGCAAAGGAAAAAGTCATTTTGGCACACCCTAATATACATACACAACATATCACAAATAAATTCCACGCGCGCTCGCTAAAAATAAAGCCATATGTAATTTGTAATACCGTTATTACAGTTATCGTTTTCACGCATACCGTTTTCACGAAAACCGTTATTGGCGTTTCGTTACTTCGTATGCACTGGTAAGACTATAAAGAAAAAGTTAGTTCTATAATATGTTCGGTTGAAAATTTAATTAAATAAATTACTTATCATTGCGTATTATTTATTAAAAAATAAATTCATTTATTTTTGTTAATCTTATATTTGTAAGGCAATTAATATCTATATCCGAGGAGTTTGTTTGGTTGAACGCTATAATCTTAAAAACTACCAATTCAAATTGAAAAACTCTTTAAATGTTAGATAGTCCAATTATCGAGGGAGGCTATAGGCTAAATCATGCTACAACCAGTAGGAGCGACACATCAATGAAAAATGTTGCAGAAACGGAGAATAAAATCCTTTTAAGTGCTTGCATTTCACAGGTATGGTTTCCTGATTAGGTTTCCTAATTAGGAATTCAGATTCGGAATTCCGCGAGACTAGTTATAAACGTTTTCTTAATATCGAAACGATTATCAAGTTTATTTCGCATTCATGTTTCAGAATCTGAATTCCTAATAAGGTAACCTTATCAGGAAGCAATATGTGTGCGTTCAACCTAAAAGATGCTTAAAACCGTCGCCGTTTCTCCCTCTTATGTGAATCGGATGAAATAGCACTGATTCAGATAGTACTAAATATTCGCGCTCAAAATTTCAAAGAATTATATAACTTGGTAGATTTTATGAAGCATGTTGCCATATTTACAAACCAGGTTTTTGCTGAAAAGAGATACGAATTAGTTATTTAAAAAATAACGGTCATCATCACGACAGCTCATATACGCCCCACATTTTTTGACATTTTATTTAACGTTATTTATCAATAACCGTTATTGATACAGTTATTGATACCGAAAATATTGTAAGTTACCGTTATTTTAAATCAAGTCACAAATTCTCTTATTAATCTTAATGTAGACATGTTATGGTTGATTCTTATTCATTACTCTGTTGTAAGATAGTAGCTATGCCCGCGGATTCGCTGTCGTTTATCTAGATTTGTATTAATAATTTTTCTATACGTTTCGATTAAAACTGTTTTTTTGTGACAGGTACACTATAGCGGTTTCTATATTATTCATGACATTATCTCTATATTAATTATCATTATACAGGATGTATCAGGTTATGGGGCAACTGGTCAAAAGGGAGCTAGGCAATGGTGGTAGGAACCCATGAAGAAAATTTGAACGAAAAATATCGATTCGTTAAGGAATTAGAGACCTGTAAAGTTTTCAATTTTGTCGTCGCTTTTTCGTGTAAATCTGATTGAAATGTATAAAGTCAATGATACTTAATACGCAACATATTCATACTTTGTTAAATGTTCATTAGAAATTGAATAAATCAATGATTACATTCACATAAAACAAACTTCGCTTTAAAACAGCTGATCGGCCTTGGACCGTTGACCGCTCGTCGCTCGTAGGTACAAACCTATAGTGTGTGCCAAATAGCTTGCACACACTATAGTGTGTGCCAAATAGCTTGGCAAAAGAGGTGATTTGGTGACCTTCACCACGATATCATCAAATCCAAGTAATTTATCGCTAATTCTATCGCTTTCCATACAAACCGTCTTATCGTTGTAATATCGTGGTGAAGGTGTCTAGACTGTACAGAGGTTACAAACATTTGTCTGCGTGTAATTTGTTTAGAATTTTAATTAAGAAATGACTTTTATGACTTTACAAAAATCTATAGTTCTGGACTGTCACTTCCACTACTGTTACTATCACTGCTGTCTGATACATGAATTATGAATGCATCAATCTTTCGGTATGTACTGTCATCGAGGCCCATCATTTTTTTTTCAATATCTTTTACGTGCTCCACACGGAATGTCAAACAAAATAGCGACTGGGCCACACGACGCCACTGATCTCGTACACCTGACGCTAAAATCAGTTAAGAAAAGATTTTATGTTTGATACACATAACCTAAAATCTTGCATCTACTTGTGCGATCCTTTAGGGTTATTACACCTGACGGTAAAATGAGTTGAAAGAAATGTGTTATAACTTAAAACTTGGCATTTTTTGGGCGTTACATAACTCTTCGAAGCTAATTACGTATTTAATTATAGGATCTATATTATATTGAATTTATATAAATATTCTCGGTACTTTAATTTTAATGTTACTTAAAAACTTTTGATATTCAGACATTTGAAAGTAATTTGGCATTGTTATCAATGATATTATTTATAAAATAATGAAATGTCACCAGTTACAGGTTAATCTGGTATTTTAAAACAATGAAATACATGATTATAGGATATTAAAAACATATGTTTTCTATGGTAATTTTACTAGATTTCGTAAAATTTTGGGTTGTGCTGTTTGTAATGTTACTTCCTGGTAGGCATCTACCAAGAGAATTTTGCGATACAACTTTTCGATAGATTTGTATGGTAAGCGATAGATTTTTTTTCATTTTAAGATATCGTGGTGAAGGTAGGTGAAGGTATAAGAGTGGTAGGACCACACTGTCGACAGTTATCTATCTACAGCCGCGGGCCGGTCCGTCCGGGGCAGTACCACACTCTCGCAGAAAATCGACGTCTGAGTAGTAGCGATTTGTTACTGCGCTTCGTTCGGTGAGCGAGAGAGCTGGCAGCCTGACTTTCTGAGGGTGTTTGCGTGTGGAGGGTTTTGGTGGTGCCCTTGGTATCACCGAGCCTCGATGCACGCATTCACACTCCCTTCACTTTCTTCGCGGTAGGCAACGGCCTTGTAAAGGTCCATGAGCGGCAGCAACACTTACCATCAGGTGTACTGTTTGCTCGTGTGCCACCGTTAGCAATAAAAAAAAAAAAAAGAAGGTCGTCTTTTGCCAAGTTATATGGCACCGAGTATATCATTAAAACGTTTGCACAATTCTAGGTATTACTGAATGAATTTATACTGTCGAAGCTTTACATGCCTGTACTCTGTCTGTACATGCCTACATAATACGTAACATTTAAGGCATAGACTCTTAGACACATTTTTTTGAAATCACTATAACTTTTATGTTATATTGTTTTTTGTGTAATGTACATTCTAATTACGATCTATGACCGTTAAACTACAACATACTCGAACAGTTGCCCCATAACCTGATACACCCTGTATAATAGTTGAAAAAAACCAAACAAATGTTAATTTTGCCGCGAAAATGCTTCTGGTGATGTGAATTTTCAGTGCTCTATGCAATGTGCCACAGACTTTGAATTAATATTCATTTTTCAAGATTTTTTTCGTCGTCATTGTCATAATGGTAATGAAAAAATACTCTTAACATACAAATATTTATTAATTTAACAACGAAAATAATTTTGGTGAATGTTTGTGAAATTTGTAGTGCTCTATGCAATGTACCACAGACTTAGAATTAATTTTCATTTCATTACTCTGTATTAGAATAATTACGCATCAGGCGTGAAGGTGAGTACAATGTCCAAAGAGTTTAATGTCTGTACTTATAATTATTAATAAGTTTGAGTTACGCCTATTATTATATTAATAAACTGGATTCAAATTCTGTAATTGGAAATAAATATGAAAAAAATTAAATTGTGTATCATTTGATTTCTGATGTTTACGCGGGTACTTCAAAAAAACTATTTTTGCGGATTTTATCGTATCGTATTTGATTTATGATTGCTCGACGTTTCAAACACTTTATATCGTTCATGTTCACGGGCGGACTGAGATGTTTCACGTACAACAAGTCATCGTTATTACAGACATTTATATCTACCCGCAACAGAATTATTTATTAAATTTTTGACCCACATTTTGATACAAATTTATTGCCAGTACAAAAGAAAGAGATTCTATATGAAGAAAATTATATTGTTTTTGGTCAGTAATTATTAAATTTAAACCTAACAAATTTTATGTACTACTGATCCACTGTACCACCTGATCGGAACGCAGCCACACTGAGAAAACTCCGGCAAGAAGAAAGCCCTAAAATATTCGAGACTTTGGGCAATCAAAAATCAAATACAAAATCTATAAAATTAGTAGCAATAGTCTTATTAATAACTAGCAATCCGCCCTCGCTTCGCTTCGGTTATAGGTTATAGTCGTTTTACCCGCGTAGTTCCCGTTCCCGTGGGAATACCGGGATAAAATATAGCCTAGTTTACGCCCTGATATTATAGCTTTCCATTGGTGAAAGAATTTTTGAAATCGGTCCAGCCGTTTTGAAGATTACCCGGAACAAACAGACAGACAGACAAAAATTTTTTAATTGCTATTTTAGGCATAGGTGTCGTGCAAATAACCGTGTGAGCATGAAAAAAGCCTATTATTTTGACATTACAAACAGACACTCCAATTTTATTTATTGGTATAGATTGTGTATCCTCTATCTCCCTAAATTATTAACAGGAGAATAGGGCTGATTACCTAGATCGAGATACCGGTACCGTTCAATACGGTGGGTTATTGGATGACAAAAAACGAAGAATAGAGCTACAGTTCTTGGCAATTAATACTACGATTATGCCTTTACAAGTATGGTGAGGAAATAAGAATACGATTCACCTCGCCCTATCTTGCCCGTGGATGTCGTAAAAGACGACTAAGTGATTTAGTACCCATACAACATCTTTGCAAAAGAATGAAAAAACTCGAAAAAAACCCAATACTAATCTGTCTGGCCAGCATGATATAGTAAGATCAATTTGCATCTTATTGTGGAGGAGGCTCGAGCTCAACAGTGGGACGTATGTTAGCCGAGATGATGATTAATTATGCCTTTAATTCACAACAAGCTATGATCAGAACACACCAAGCCCGAACCATTCAGGGTGACGGCAGGGAAGCGTGCGCTCCCATAATTTCTTATTAATATCAAATCACCATTTAGACTAACCACTTCGGTATCTCGAAAGCGGTGTCATGGCGGCACTAAAGGCCATTAATCTCACTACAGGTGGCGGGAAAACCCCTGATCCGTCCGTCCAATGCCATTCTTGGACTCTCCAGATCTATGTCTAAGAATTGATGTCCATACATGGATGAATGGACGGAGTATAGGACCCTGGATACCAAACTAAGTCGAGCATCTGGCATTGACTCCTGCGTTAAAGTTGCCTCAGAAGAACTCGTCTGGAACTGTCCATTTATTTTATTTTTGCCTGTAGTATGTATTTGTTGGGACTAATCTCATCACACATTCCTACTATTATAACTCTTCTAAGCCAGGATCCACAATGGTCTCCATAGATTACATCGAGGTTTGACCCTCAGGCAGTACCGAGAAGTGATTTTAATTGTCTTGGGACCCGCAACAAATTTAATTAGAAAGTTAAACAGGAGTTGGAAGAGATTGATTCCACTTCCCTCCTATATTGCGTAGGAGAGAAGTGGAATCAATCTCTGGAGACATGAAGCAAAATTGACTGATTAGTCAATAAATAAGAAGACGTGCAGTTACGATAAGCGCAGCCGCACAGCACCAGAGATATAGGAAAGCTTGACGGGGCCTATATGTGAGCGTTAAGATTGATTGCTACAGTAGGTATGGCAGAAACGCATGAACGCACGGAAATTTTCTCGAGTTGCTACAAGGTCCATACAGTATATTACTCCAGAAGTCACTTGCAAATTGTTTAACATATGGTCACGTCCCAGAGAATATAGTGCCTTTAGTACTGCGTCACTGCCTCACTTGGACCTATGGAATACTAGAAGAATAGACTTCTGTCTACCGTGCAGAAAGTGCTATTCTTAAATCTCGTTTAAAGAAGGACATGTTATAGCGCTCTGGAGACACAGCAGCAGATAGTTCATTCCAGATACTGCACGTTCGTGAGAGAAATGATCGCTGCTGTACAGTTGAAGACCATAACGTTTCGAGGTGAAATGGATGAATTTTGCGTATAGAACGTATAGATAGTCCATCTTTCTATCGCACGCACTTATCCGTGTGTTGACAGAGTAAGAATACAATTCACCACTCCCTATCTTGCACGTGAATGTCGTAAAAGACGACTAAGGGATATAATATGCATAAAATGCAAAAGAAGGAAATTTTGACACAACTCTATACCAACATGTCCGTTCGGCGTGGTATACCAGCGAGGAATCCTGAGCCCAGGACTTATGTTGGCTATGATGATGATGACCGCAAATATATATATATACTAGCAGCGCCCTACAGCTTTACCCGCATAGTACGGTTTCCCGTGGCCATATCGAGATAATTTATAGCCAATGTGTGATTCTGATATGTAAGCTGTATTCTTAGAATAATAACGTATAGAAGGACAGTGTCGGTACTTAAGCGATCAAAACCATGATGTCAAAAATAATACATGCGCGCAGGCGATTACACACGCACACCACTATACAAATTATAAAATCTTATTAAAATTTTATTAACATAAATCGTCGAAATATTTTTAAAAGTAATGTTAATACACTTTTTATGTTTTTCAAATGTGTTGTGACACCATTTGAATGCACAAACCGTCATAATTACCTATTTATTTTTAAGAGTTGCGTACGTACGTGCAGTACAGTGACCTTGTACATTACGGAATGGTCCAGCGTAAACTCCATTAGGCTACAATTCAAATGTTTCATTTTTTGTGTGCGGACTTACCTTCTATACGTTATTATTCTAAGACTTCTAAATATATTCCAATACAGACCATTCGTTCGGAAATACTGAAAGGCAAGCCGAAGCCTAATAGACCGCCTCACACCTTCCCTTCACCTTTTAAACGACCCCATAGTACCCTTGATTACACTTTCGGGTCCTTTCAGATTGACATCTGGTTAGCAGGACTATTACCCTCATGATTTTTTTTGGCCTGGCTGTGGTCAGCACGTACGCCGTCAATTCTGTCTGGGGTGACGAAACTGAGGCATCCGGCTCCATAACCCATCTTACTCCCTCCCCTTTTCTAATGGGCCGCCCACTACTACAAGTCCTCGGCATTCGTGACCGTTCCTACCCTCATACTAACTTCGCCTCTACACAGATGGCGTATTGGTTAATATACCTACAGTACCAGTGTGCTGTGTGGTAGCGGCTTCGAATACTACCAACCCTTGCTTTGCTCGTGGGTGTCGTAAAAGACGACTAAGAGCCCTAGATTGACCCGGACCAACTCCATCTGGTACCATTTGGGTCAACGATTACATTCCCAAGGAGGGTTGACGTCAGGCAGGCGGGCGGTCATAAAAGTCATTGCCGAAACTTTTTACAATATGTCCAAACAGATGACATATTGCGTCGACCCCAAGTAATTGGGATAAGAGCAAGATGATGATGAGTACCAGTGTAGGGGGTTCGAATCCCACACAGGACAACACTTAGTGCTATCCACAAATAGTTGTTCTGTGTCTGTATGTAATGTTGTATGAGTTAATTATGTTTGTAAAGTCACACAACAATACAGGGATTATTGCCTTAGTGCAGGATGTTGTCATTAAAAAACTGTGATAAATAATAACAATAAATACAGAAATAAAATATTTATTGATACAATAAATCATAATATTAATTTACATACATTTTTAATTCATTTGTATTACGAAATAAAATAAATGTTGATGAGACATTATATTTCATTAAAAAAAATATCTTCGTTTATATTTTGTTCTAAATATCTTTATATAAATCTACTGCAAGCACTTATCCGTGTGTTGACGGAGTAAGAACACAATTCACTACTCCCTATCTCGCACGAAATCATCAATCAGATTCACACGAAAAAGCGATGACAAAATTGTAAACTTTACATGTCTCTAGTTCATTAACGAATCGATATATTTCCTTCAAATTTTTTTTATGGGTTTTTGTCTATTTCTATTTCATGTTTGACCAGTTGCCCCATAACCTGATACATTCTGTATATACCCTCTATCAAACAAGGTAAAGATACTACAGTCTTCATCCTTAAGGATACCTTAAATGGACTTCTAGGCTATTGCCTAGAAGTCCATTTATATATTCATTCCATTTATATTTAGATATTTCATCATCGTCACACCATCCACCCACTACGGGGTTAAACCCTCCTCCATTTTGTGAGGGAAATTGACCTACTATACCACGCTTATCAGGCGGGTTGGTATAGTGTTTTAATTCGAGTTGTCCTTCTCTTGCATAGATGTACAAGATAGGGAGTGGTGAATTGTATTCTTACTCCGTCATCACACGGAATATAC
Organism: Lymantria dispar; assembly: GCA_032191425.1. NCBI lineage: Eukaryota > Metazoa > Arthropoda > Insecta > Lepidoptera > Erebidae > Lymantria > Lymantria dispar. Next base: position 11,711,094 of record CM063471.1, read on the forward strand.
CGGGTTTTTCTTTTATTAATAAATGTTTATACACTGAGTTAAGGATGGATTCCGATGTCGTTTAATTTTTTTTCCTTTGCCATTATTTTTAATAGTGGCAAATAAACCCAAGAGCACTTTAAAAAAAATATATATATATACGTTTGGTATTGTCAATTTGATGATTTTTATCATTCCATTTTTGTCCTTGTGTTTTTTTTTATTATTTGTACTGAAGTTTCACTTCTATATTCTATATATCAATTTTTTTAGCTAAATATAGCATTTAGCTAAAAAAATCCTTTTGACATTACGCTACTGTCACTATATGCTTTTTATTTCTACATTTTCTTATGAAGTTTCACTTCTGTCGCTTTTAATTAGTTGTATAAAAATAAATTCTCATGTATGCCTATATCCGTCTTTTCAACGTTTCTGCCTCTTCTCTTGACAGTTTTTTTTAATAAATTTACTGAAGTTTCACTTCTGTCTAGTGTACTGAAGTTTCACTTCTGTACCTACCACAAAGCGTTCAGATTTGATTGCTTTTGGCAGTATTTTTCTCCACCCTATTTCACCATGAAAACATAAAAATATTTTTTATTAAATTTTAGTGAAGTTTCACTTCTATCACTGTATATTTATGCTACACAAAAATTTTTTTTCGCATTCCGTTAAAATGACTTTCGATGTCTTTTAACCACATATTAAAGCTAATTATTTATAGATTTTACAAAAAATATTTCCAAAGATTATTTTCACTGAAGTTTCACTTCGCTTGTATTTATATACTACACAAAAATACATTTAAATTCGTGATTAAATTGTTTTTCGTTGGTTTTCATTCACGATTCCATAACATTCGTTCGACAAGGACATTTATTCAATGCGGACTCTATGACGGTTGTCAGCTCCTTGTACAGAAGACAGTCCCTGCTAGAAGGCTTGCAGATCTCCCTGTGATCCACAGAGACGCCGTGAAGGGAGCCTACTCCTGCATCTGAAAAAAGAAAGAGATTACATTAAAATAGAATTATCTGTTAATATCACACTGTCGACAGTCGTCTTTCTACAGCCGCTGGCCGGCCCGTATGGGGTAGTACCACACTACGCAGAATATATACAGCATGTATCAGGTTATGGGGCAACTGTTCGAGTATGCTGTAGTTTAACGGTCATAGATTGTAATTAGAATGTACATTACACAAAAAACAATATAACATAAAAGTTATAGTGATTTCAAAAAAATGTGTCTAAGAGTCTATACCTTAAATCTTACGTATTATGTAGGCATGTACAGACAGAATACATGTAGGCATGTAAAGCTTCGACAGTATAATTTCATTCATTCATACCTAGAATTATGCAAACGCTTCAATGACGCTTCATGTAGGTACAACGGCGAGCGGACAACGGTCATAGGCCATTCAGCTGTTTTAAAGCGAAGTTTGTCTTGCCTATGTGAATGTAATCATTGATTTATTCAATTTCTAATGAACATTTAACAAAGTATGAATATGTTGTGTATTAAGTATCATTGATTTTATACATTTCAATCAGATTTACACGAAAAAGCGATGAGAAAATTGAAAACTTTACATGTCTCTAATTCCTTAACGAATCGATATTTTTCGTTCAAATTTTTTTCATGGGTCTACCACCATTGCCTAACTCCCTTTTGATCAGTTGCCCCATAACCTGATACATTCTGTATATAACAGAGTAGTAGCAATGTTTTGTAGCGTTTGGTGAGCGAGAGAGGCGAACCACAACTTTCTGAGGGTGTTAGCGGGTAGTGGGTGGGCTTTGGTTAACAAAAAATGACTTTATTATTCCACCAAGTAGCAAAATTACGCTTGCGAGTAAAATCGCAGATTACGAAAAAATCTCAGCATTTCTAAAATAATTTATATAAAAACAAAAATCTTTAGACTTTTTTTATTCCATCAACTTGTTAATTACGCTTGTGAGAAAATTCGCAAATTGCTATGGAATCTCTGGGTTTTCAGAGTGAAAATCAGCGATTTCGCAGTACTTTGAAAAGATGAGTGAAGGATATAACCCTGTAACGTCTATGCATAAGAAATGAGAAGGAAAACTCTAAATAAAACCCTATAACAAGCTGTCTCACCAGCATGGTACCTATAGTAAGGTCAATTTCCCTCCCTTGTGAACAGCGGGACGTATATGAGCTGAAATGATGAATGATGATGTCATCTAAAAGACAAGCTCACCTGCAGAATCAACACTGACAATCCGAAGCCATAGAACTGACATGAGGGTCCGACAAGTCTCCACCAAACTCCTCACCACAGGCTGTGAGGTGCTGGTAGCTACCAGCCAACGATCTTGAAGATCCAGGACTAATTGACAGTCTACAGAAATAAAAACAATAGCCAACTTTACTGGTCATCAAAAATAAAGTCTATTAGTGATTTTCTGTATGGTGACGGAGTAAGAATACAATTCATCACCTCCTCAATGGCCCGTGGTTGTCGTAAAAGGCGACTAAGGGATATAATATGTATATAACATCTATGCAAGAGATGGACTACTCACAACAAAACCCTATATTGTGCTCTTATCTGCTTCTCTCTCCCACAAAGGAGAAGACTCGAACCCTACAGTGAGATGTATACGGGCTGTGATGATGATGCTGAAAAGTGTCACCTATAATTTAGGGGTCTTTGTCGATAACGGGCTTTAGATGCAGGTACTATGGAATAGATTCCATTCAAAGCTATTATATACTATATGTCCGAACCGTGGTGGACCTCTCGAAAACCTTTCAAGAATTTCACCCCTTGTGGCCAAATTTAGTTTGGCCATAGCCCCTTGCAGCAACTAACTTTGGTTCTTTTCTCTTAACCTGGACTGCCACTGCCTGGAAGAGATGTCCTAACTAAAATATTGGCAGGAAAGTGCCAGAATATAGGCACATATCAAGAACTCACCCTTGCTGATCTCCAGGAGTTCTATGCTTCTAGATGTGATTGGAGTCTTGATATCAGCCAACGGTGATCCTCTATGAGGTACCGAATAGAACATAAATCCCGCACTCTGCTGCCAAAGAGAAGATCTGGTCTGCAAGTCCTGGATGTCTTCTAAAACAAGTAATCATTAATAATGACCTTAAAACGGATAAAATAATTTCGGATTATCTGACAGTTTCGGATAGTTTTATCAGAATTTTGGGGAATTGTAAAAGGAAAATACTTATTATGATTATTATTGTATTATTTTCTTTAGAGGGTTTAGTCTGTTAGTCTCTCTGTCAATTCCTTCGAGGGTTTAGTTTATTAGTCTGTCTGTCAGTTCTTTGGAGGGTTTAGTCTGTCAGTCTGTTAGTCTCTCTGTCAGTTCCTTCGAGGGTTTAGTCTGTCAGACTGTTAGTCTGTCTGTCAGTTCCTTGGAGGGTTTCGTTTATTAGTCTGTCTGTCAGTTCCTTGGAGGGTTTAGTTTATTAGTCTGTCTGTCAGTTCCTTGGAGGGTTTAGTTTATTAGTCTGTCTGTCAGTTCTTTGGAGGGTTTGGTCTGTCAGTTCTTTGGAGGGTTTGGTCTGTCAGTCTGTTAGTCTCTCTGTCAGTTCCTTCGAGGGTTTAGTCTGTCAGACTGTTAGTCTGTCTGTCAGTTTCTTGGAGGGTTTAGTTTATTAATCTGTCTGTCAGTTCTTTGGAGGGTTTAGTTTGTCAATCTGTTTGTCTGTCAGTTCCTTGGAGGGTTTAGTCTCTCAGTATGTTAGTCTGTCTGCCAGTTCCTTGGAGGGTTTGGTCTGTCAGTCTGTTTGTCTGTCGGGTCCTTGGAGGGTTTAGTCTGTCAGTCTATTAGACGATCTGTCAGTTCTTTTCTTTAAAGATTTATAATGGTAAGAGCACAATGTCTACAGCCGCCGGCCGGTCCGGTGTAATACCCCACTGAGCTGAAAATATATAACAGAGTAGTAGCAATATGTTACTGCACCTAGTGACGTGAGAGAGAGAGAGAGTGAGAGAGAGAGAGAGAGAGTTGCACGCATTCACACTCTTATCACTTTCTTCACGATAGACAGCGGCCTAGCAAAGTTCCATGAGCGGCGGTATTACTTACCACCGGGTGTGCCGTTTGCTCGTTTGCCACCAAAAAAAGAGGGCTGCTGCCCATCCTCCTGATGAATCCTCTATCAGTATTTATACCATCTACGAGAAACTAAGGGTTGTAAATAAAAAGCCAATACCTTCATCATTTGAAGACAGGACTTCAAAACAATCGTTAATATTTTCATTCGAGTCGTTCTGTGTACCTTCGCTATGTATTCTTAAATTTATAAATTTATTATCTTTCACAGCTTGTTTATTCGGTTCAATATCATTATTTTCAACATCAGTATAAATTCTAGTATTTTCATTGCCAATACACTCACATATTCCAGTGATTTCATTTTCAATACAGAAACATATTCCAGTGTTTTCATTTTCAATGCAGGCACATATTCCAGTATTGTCATTCTTAATACAAACACATATTCCAGTATTTAGGTTTTCAGTGCAAGCACATATTCCAGTGTTTTCGTTTTCAGTACAGCCACATATTCCAATATTTTCGTTTTTAATGCAAGCATTTATTCCAGTGTTTTCATTTTCAATGCAGGTACATGTTCCAGTGTTTTCATTTTCAATACAGAAACATATTTTAGTGTTTCTGTTTTCTGTATACATTAGAAAGTTGAATTTTTCCTCAAATTTTTGGGTATTGTCTTTCTCATCAGTTTTGTTGTTGAAATCCTTTTTATTATTAAAATCTTTGGCACAAATTCGAGTTTTCAACTTATTATTTTCTACGTTATCATGAGCAGTTTTGTTATTATTATCTATAATAATTGTATTGTCTTTATGTAAGTTGAGATTATTTTTTAAATTATTAATATGATTAGCTGTTGTATTACGATTCAATTTATAATCTATATTACTTTTTGTTTTCATAAAGGCCTCGTATGCTGTAAATACAAATGAATTATTTATTTAATAGTTATGCAGGCTTTTCGTATGGTGAAAAAGTGAGAGCACAGATTATCGGCCCTCTGCCGACCATAGCTAGGGAGATGCTTGCCAGCGTCAGGAACTGAGACGCCGTCGCCGCCTTCTGCAAGGCGCCTCGGACGGAGCCGGGTGGCGGGAGCGTTGACCGAAGCAACCACCCAAAAAAAATCACCCCCCTTTCGATTCTATATATGCAAGATGGCAAATTGTATTCCTACTCCATCACCACAAGGAAAACACGCATGGAGAAGATTACATAGATGTTATCTACATTTTATATTCCTTAAAAATCTTTTAAAATACCCAGGGGTGTTGTATTGTATAATATTCTTACCTTGGCAATATATTTGTTTGATGAAAAGACCACCTTTGGAATGTCCAACCCATATGATAGGTTTTTTACCAACGCCCAACTGTATCAGCTGTTCCATCATTTGATCAGCTCTTTCGTGGAGCTGTAGTCTGAAAGCAGAAAAAAAAAACCTTAAAAGATTTACCGCGTTTTCACTTGTACCCAGTCCATCCATCATCTACCAGCTCTTCGAACTCTTCTATTTTGCATAGGTTAGAGCATATTAGGAAAATCCTCAATTTCTGCCCATGTGGTAGTAGTACATTGTTGACAGTCACGGGCTGACTGGGGGAATTGGGCGTCCGACAGATCGGCACTGATCCCGCTTAGGTGCTGGCCAATGCGCGCAGCCAGGATTCTCTCCAACAGTTTTACGGCTTCGTCCTGCAGCACGATGGGCCTCTAGGCCGTTGAGTCCGGAGACTGTCCCGGCTTCGGTAGGAGCACCAGCCTCCCTTCCAACACCCAGGAAACTGCCCAGACGCTAAACAAGCGTTGTACAATCCACTGAGACATATTTCCAGGTGTTCGAGGACCAAAGGCAGCATTTGGTTGGATACACCATCCGGCCCGGGAGCGGTGGTCTTAAAGCGCGTTTACCCTTAGGTACACCCTTAGGGGATGAAAATGAAAAATGCTCAAATACGTGTTTATTTATTTTTACTGAAGATTCATCATCTATCCAGTTCTTACCACCAATTACGTGTGTGTTGACTCAATAGGTGCTCGTTCTTTCATACGTACACATTGTAAAAGTTATTGACAATATTTATAAAACGGGCTACTTGTCTGACGTTGCACACTTTTTGGGAATGTAATTTTTGAGCAGATGGCATCAGATGTAAATGACCTAGGTCTATTTAAAGTCTCTTAGTAGTCTTTTACTACACCCACGAGGAACGTAAAGGTTACTAGTATTCGTAGCCACCACAAAACAGCCATAAACAGTACTTGTAATTAATTTCGAATAACCTATATTTACGGTTTCAGATATATTTCTATTTCGAATAGCTGATAGTTATAGTTTCAGATATATTTTTATTTCAGATATCCGATAGTTACAATTTCGGATATATTTTCATTTCAGATATCCGATAGTTACGGTTTCAGAGAACCTGATTATTTCAATCAGGTTCTATCAGGTACTGCCTAATACTGGTCCGTAGTACACAATATGCTGTACTGTGTCTTAGATATACGAAACGTAACTGGCTATGAGGGTTATAGAGAAAGAAAATGTGAGCTCTCTTGCCTCATTAATATATGAAATGTAACTCTGTCACTTTCTATCTTCACTAACATATATCTCCCTGTCAAATTCCATTCACCTCGCCCGATCATGCTTTTCGTAACGCTCTCATCACGCATTCAGTTGCTTACTATCCAAGTCAAGCGTGCGTAAAGGAGTTTAACTTCAAAAAAGTTACGATGACGGAGCTTGATAACGTTAGAAACGTTCTTTTACACAGATGTTCTTTACTAATAAAATCCCTTAATGCCTTTTACTACACGTACAAGACAGTAGGTGGTGGATTATATTCTCACAAATAAAATTTTGAAATAAATAAATCCTTACCTTTTATTTCCTTTTACCCATAAAGGTCTCCAAAGATATGGGTCACTCGTATAATTAATAGAAATAACCCTTGCACCGGGAAAGTCTTCTTTGATCCAATCTTTTGGCCAACAATAAGAATAACATTCATCGCAAACACATCCACAACCAATCTTACATTTATTTACATTAATTTGTTCATTTAATTTACAATCGCATTCATTTAATTTACAATTATCATTTATTTTACATTTACACTTATCAACGTTAGCGTTACAGTTAAATTTGTTTATATTTTCATTTAAGTTACATTTTAATGTATCTATATTTAAATTACAATCTTTATTGCAGTCTACTTCAAATAATTCGCTGACGAATTTCGCCTGCGTCTCATAATTATTAACATTTATATCTAAAACTGTGTGATTGTAAAAATTCTCTGTAATCAAATCGTTTTCGTTTGGCAATATTTTGTCGAAACAATCGTTGATGCGTTTAAATGAAATTTGTTCATTTATTTCCGTTTCATTTAAATTCGTTTCAAACGTGTAGTTAATATTGTAGGTCTCATCAATTTTTGTGTGGCATTCGCATGATTTAGTCGTGTGGTTTCTTAGCGATATTTTTTGTGGGTCTAATTTATATTTGGATCTCCAGTCGCCTTGTCGCCATGTATTGCCCAGGGATCCTGGAATGAATTACAGACATTGCCTAATTATTTATAGCAATACAGGATTCCTTATGTGGGGATAGTTTAGGAGAAGAATGGAAGAATGAAAAAACTGAGGTAACCAAAAGCAAGGGTTTCCCTAAGGGAAGAAAGGGTATCTCGCCGGGATGGCCACAAACGACAAAGAACTCGGTGCTAGTGTTCGGCTCAACGGCAAGGCAAGGGAATACGGTGTTTTATGGGGCTGCGCTCCATCCTTTAGTTGCGGAGACGTGTATGCTGAGCATAGCCCACCCAAAAAAAAAAGATCTCGCATCGATGTATGGTGAGGTATGGTGTTTAAAAAATAATCCTCACCATAAAGTCCATGGACAAAAATAACATCTAGGCTTGGAGTCTCCGGCGTATGAAGGACGACGCATTCCACCTTTGGTTCAGGGTGTAGGTGATCTGTACCGGCCTGCCGTTGTTTCGGTATTGCCTTCAATTGCTGTTTGGACGCTGGAAAGATAGAAAATCAAATTATCGTCCTATTAATCATCTCTGCCGTCCACTACTGGCGTAAGAATCCCCTCATATATGGGGTGACGTTGCCGTAATCGCCACGCTTGGCAGGTGGGTTGGCGATCACAGTAACGTATTGTACATTCTCCAGGCAAGAACTCAGAGGCGTAACTATACCATCTGGGGCTCGAGGCAAATTCTTTTGAATTCTTCTTTCAATTCTTCTTTTATTAGTAGGAATTATCACGTTGTATTTAATTTATTTCTAATAAACAAATTTTATATAACTTAGGTACGTTGTTAAAAATTGACTTCAGAGCTCGCGGGCTCTTGGGCCGGGGCCCTCTTGCCACCCTATAGTTACGCCACTGCAAGAACTGCTGGACGATCTCCTGGTGAACCCTTAGCCGATTCTTATGACTCCCACGGGCAAGCAAGGGATGGCGACAATTGTATTCTCAACGTGTCGCCACACGGGTCATCCTATAGAGAAAGAAAAAAAAGAGAGTGAAAGAAAACATATAGTTATTGTAAATATTATCATTCCCTATGGTGACGGAGTAAAAATACAATTCACCACACCCTCTCTTGCCCGTGGGTGTCGTAAAAGAAGACTAAGGGATATAATATGCATACACTATGCAAGGGATGGAAAACTCGAAACAAAAACCTATACCAATACGTCTCACGTGGTGTTTCTTTTTTTTTTATGGTGGGCTGCGGTCGGCGCGCTCCTCGCACCACTCAGTCCGGGGCGACAGAGGGACGTAAGCACGCACATCCGCAACCCACCCGAACACCACGTTACTTTCGTCGTTGGACCAACCACCGAAGCAGGGTTACTTGTCATCTGATGCCGCCCTAGCAGAGGCTGCGGGTGACCGGACCGGGGATTTAGTCCGGCACCCGCGGAGAGGTTAGCCTCGCGACGGCGATCGGAGTCCTGTGGGGACGTCAATGGGAGAGGGTATTCCGTCGGGTCGACCACTGAAGTCAAAGAACTCTGAACCGGTGGTGGGCCCAATGACGAAGAAAAGGCTTTATGGGTGAGTTACGGGACCGTGCGCCGCCCATCTGTCGCCCCGGACGGAGTCGGGCGGCGGGAGCACTAACTGTAGCCCCGAAAAATAGGTGTGATGTTTGCTCGTTTGCTATTAATAAAACTAAAAAAAATTTTAAACTAACATTCATCCGCATTATAACATTTTAATAACCTTCATATTAAAAATTTAATTTACAATTGCGAAAGCGGATATTAAATTATCAATAATAAAAAGAGTTTTATGCATTTCGTAATTTTACATCTGATGTTTACGCGAGTATTAAACATCCTTATTAATATTATAAATGCGAAACTAAGTTTGTTTGTTACGCTTTCACGCTTAAACCACCGAATCGATTTCAAAAATTCTTTCACCAATGGAAAGGTATAATATCAGGGAGTAACATAGGCTATATTGTTTCCCGGTATTCCCACGGGAACAGGAACTACGTTGGTAAGGCGACTGAAGCCGAAGCGAAGTGAGGGCGGGTTGTTAGTCGTAAATAAAACTATTTTATCGATTTTATCACGCTTGCATTTGATTTTTGATTGCCCGACGTTTCGAACATACCATCCGAGTTATCTATAATAACGATAACTTGTTGGACGTGCGACATCTTAATACGCCCATGAACATGAACGCTGTAAACTGTTCGAAACGTCGGACAATCAAAAATCAAATACAAACGCGATAAAATCCGTAAAATAGCCTTATTTTATACGTTTTCATTGGTAATAGATTATCGTTTCAAAATCCTATACGTCCTAACGCTGGGGTCGATCTTTCTTCACAAAATAGCTACGAGGAGCGGGTCTCTCCCTTCCTTTAAAGATAGTGATGGCTACTCTAGTGGTTAACTCGTGATCGGGTAGTTTATAGGTACTGGTGGAGTTTTACTCTTTTCTATTATATCGTGATTCGAAGAATACTGGAGCTAATATTAGGATTTTAGATTTTATCTAAAAGGTTATTATAAAATCTCAGATTATCTTGATGATAACTCGGACTGGCAATGAGCAGCTCCTCATACAGGAATTTCCTCATTATTACAATAATAGAAATTACGCACATGTTTATTATTATTATTTTTTTATTGTTGCTACTATAATTGTAAAGTGTAGCGTGTTTTGCCAAACAATTTTTTTTATTGGATTTGTTTTATGTTTGTGGCAAATGGTATTGGTCATGCTTACTGAAGGGTCTGCTAGCGGTAGCTATGAGGAGCGGGTCACTCCCTTCCCTCCATTATGGTTGAGGGGAGTGATGGCTGCTCTAGTAGTTAACTCGTGATCGGGTGCCGCTTGCGGGATCTGGTCCAACCGTATTTTTTTTTTCATTACATTTGTGATTATTATTATATTTGTGAACTATATTATATAATATTTCGAATGGCATTACACTGGAACTATTAATAAGCATGTTGTAAGATGTAATTTTATTTAAAAGAAATTAAAAAAAAAAGAAAATAGACAATCCCGCTGAGTTTCTTGCCGGATCTTCTCAGTGCGGTCGCGTTCCGATCCGGCGGTAATTATAACGTTAACAAAATTGTAAAAAAAAAATGACAATATGTAAGTGCCCCCGCGGGGTTTATATGCCACGTAAAGCTAGAAAGGTCAAGTGGGCAGAATCACTAGTTTTATATATCAAAATTTAGTGCTCATTTAGTGCTAATTTAGTGCTGATAACAGATATTTGGTGCTGTGATAGGTAGACCAAAAATGAGAACACTGCTAACTTTTGATTAAGCTAGCAGTGTACCGTTCGTGACCGCGCTATGGTACAGTCGCAGCGAGAGGCACATGGGCTAATAATTTAGTGCTCAATTAGTGCTGCCAGTATAAGCAAACAGATTTTAAAAAATAATTTTTTTTTTGGTTTTTGAGTATAGACTACTGCTGACATAATGACACGAGCAATCATAAAGCTGGAAGACGACTTAAAAATCGGTGTTGGTGAAGTTGGACAGAGTAACTAATTAGTGCTCAATTAGTGCTGCCAGTACAGCAAAAAATTTTTGAAAATAATTCTTTTTTTTTTTTTCAAATCAACTACTGCTAGTATAACAACGCCAGCAGTCTCAAGAGCTAGACAAAGACTTTAAATCAGGAACCAATGGAATGGATAGACGCGACTATTTAGTGCTCAATTAGTGCTGCCAGTATAGCTGAGGATTTTTTGAAAAATAAATTTCTTTTTAATTTTTTTTTCAAATCAATTACTGCTAGTATAACAACAAATGGGTTTATACATAATAAATGATTTGAATTTGAATTAGGCATATTGTAAGCAATTTTATTTAATAGAAGTCAATCAGTATACGTCTCGACTCTCATCGCTTCAGCTCATACATGTCTAGCTCGATACGAGCTAGGGATGCAAGCGATACATCGAAGCTTCTGAAACATCGATGTTCTTGCAAAACATTGATGTCATCATCATCATCGCAGCCCACATACGTCCCACTGTTGGGCTCGGGCCTCCTCCACTATGGAAGGGAATTTGACCTACTATACCATGCTGGTCAGACATGTTGGTTTTTTTTTTTTATGGGTGGGCTATGGTAACGCACGCGCGGTCCAGTCCGTCCGGGGCGATGAAAGGACGGCGCGCGGGCCCATAACCCATCCGTACCCACGTCACCTCGTTGTTGGGCCGACCACCGGAGCAGATGTGACTTGTCGTCAGTGGTCGGCCTGACGGAATACCCTTTCGGGTAACCTCACCTCTCGACGTCCTGGGACGTCGGTCGCCGTCGCGCGGTTAGCCACACTGCGGGTGACGGACAATTCCCCGGTCCGATCACCCGCGGCCACGGCTAAGGCGGCATTAGGCGCAGATACTCGCGCCTGCGCCGCCCGAGTCGCCGGCGGCGGAACGTGTCGCCGAATAGGAGCTCTACTCGCACACGATCCGCCGCCTCCTTCCGTGAGATAACGTCCTCACAGAAGGCGGCGACCGCGTCCCAGTTCCTGACACTGACGAGCATCTCCCTGGCGATGGTCAGCAGCACCAGGCAGACATGTTGGTATAGGGTTTCATTTCGAGTTTCAGATGTTATGTGCATATTATATCCCTTAGTCGTCTTTCACTACATCCACATTCAAGACAGGGTGAGGTGAATTGTATTTTTACTTCGTCATCACACAAATATACATACACTAAGATAATGAAACTGATAATAAAACTAGTGGTTACTAACCAGCTATAGGAGGAAGTGGTGCCAGGACCAGCCGATGTAGGAGCACTGAGGCTGTACTCCAAACGCAGGATACACACCAGCGTCTGTGAACAAAATAACATTGTTTACTTTCCTTGTGGTAACGGAGTAAGAATATCTACCTGCTGTTGTGTTTCCCGAGCGCTATGACATGTCCTTCTTTAAATGAGGTTTGAGAAGAGTATTTCCTCCACGGTAGGCAGCGGCCTGGCTGTGCCCCTGGTATTGCAAAGGTCCATAAGTTTCACTTACCATCAGGTGTGCAGCTTGCTCGTTTGCCACGGTGGCAATAAAAAAAAAAAAGAAAAAAGAAAATCATTCATCACCCTTTATATTGTCCTTGGATGTCGTAAAACACGACTAAGGGATTAAATATACCACTGACGTCAAGTCACCCTGCTCCGGTGGTCGGCCCAACGACGAAGGCGACGTGTCACGGGTGGGTTACGGATGTGCGTGCTTGCACCTCTCTGTCGCCCCGGACGAAGCGGAGCTAGAAGTGCGCCGACCGTAACCCATCCCAAAAAAGAAAATGGATTAAACATGCATGTAACAGTTATATAAAAGAAGGAAAACTCTAAATCAAACCCTATACCAACACATCTGATCAGTCTGGAGAAGCGGTTTTGATAAATATTTATATACATACTAGCTGACCCAACAGACGTTGCTCTGTTCAAATAAAATAACGCCACCTACCGGGTCCAATTGTGAATCTAAACCATTCTCGAATCCTCTTGAAGAAACACAAAAAATTTCGTCAACATCAGTACAGCCGTTTAAGAGGAGATAAAGATAAAGATGTCTAATACATAAGCATCTGAGGACATAACTTCAGAAATCTTAGAATAATAACGTATAGAAGGATAGTGTCAATACTTCGAACTTTCAAAATTTTAATCTAAAAATACTAATGGCGCGCAGACGATTACACACGTACACACGCAAACCACTATACAAATTATGGTCAAATTTTGTTTTTACTAACATAAATCGTCGAAATACTTTTAAAAGTAATGTTAAAAACCTTTTTAAGTTTTTCAAATGTGTTGTGACACCATTTGAATGCACAAACCGTCATAATTACCTATTTATTTTTTAAGAGTTGCGTACGTACGTGCAGTACAATGACTTGTACATTACGGAACGGTTCCGGCGTAAGCTCCATTAGGCTCCAATTGAAATGCCTCACTTTTTGAGCGTGAACGTACCTTCTATACGTTATTATTCTAAGTTCAGAAATATTGTAGATTTTAAACGCATGTCCAAAGCGGTTGGAGTCGAATCTCAGCGACGGGGGCCGCTAGTATAGAATAAACGTTTTGTTTTGCACCTGGACATCATGAAGACTGTTCCCCAAGACCTACATATACTTCAACTACAAATTGAGGCTAATCATTCGGTATTTACTGGTAGGTGGATCGCACTATGTGTCGTACCATAATGACAGTAAATTGTTGTAATTTGTTTCAATAACAGTGTGCTTATTCTTGAATCTCTATTCCAATCCTAAATCGAATAACAGATCGAATTTGAGCAATTTGGTGCTCTTGAAAGCGACACTAGCGCACGATTGGAATCAAATTCGGTGGATTTTTTTTCAAACTAAACGAATTCGACTCTCATCGATTAAGTCAAATATTTACTACTCCCGACGTGATTTTGACGTAGTTTAAAATCGTTAATTTTACACAATTTCAAGAAAGCGTCTTTGTGGTGATCGAATTCGGTATCGTTATCAATTTAAAGTAATAGAATGCAGCACATTTGGTGAAAATAACAACGGCAAATGCGAAGAATTCATTCTCGATTTTGTTTAAGAGTACCAAAGATAAGTTCGGTGAGATTGGAATTGAATCGGATTCGAAATTAGAATTGATTTCAAGGGTAGGCCCACTGGTTATCCTAACTAGTGACTTGTAAATCTGTCGTATCTTGAATAGATATAATTTCAGATTAAAAACAGGTATTTTTAACACGCTTATTTGTGGCAAACTAGCAAACAGAGGGTAAAGAAAGTGAATGGAGTGTCAAGGGCAAGGTTCGGTGACGTTAAAGGCCAAATTCATACCCTCACAAATTTAAGCGTCCGGTTCTCTCGCTCACTGAACGCAGTAACAATTTGCTACTACTCTTGTATATTTTCTGCTCAGTGTAGTACCCCGGACATACCAGCTCGCCACTGTAGACAGACGACTGTCCTCAGTAAGCTTCTAACACATAAAAATATATAAACTTAAAGTACTCCGTAAGAAAGTAAAAGTAGGCATTATAACCAAGCTCAAAGTCGGGATAGAACAGGCTATGGTCGGAATTTCATGGCGAGATAGAATCCGAAATACGGCAATCTGTAGAAGAACGGGTGTAACATATATGGCACGAAGAATTAGCTTGCTGAAGTGGCAATGGCCAGGACACATCGCTCGACAAACCCACAACCGCTGGGGAAGGAATGTTTTCAAATGGCGACCATGTATCGAACGACACAGTGTATAACGCTGAACCAGGAGGACAAATGACCTGAAGTACTAGAGTAACTAGAGCTGAAGTTTCTGGCGCTGATGAAGGCCTACGTCTAGCAGTGGATGGTGAAGGGCTGAATAAATATGATATTACTTGGTTTATACGTAACGGAATCTTAGAGTGTGATTTTCACACCCTCCTAACCGATCCTAGGCGAAGTCGTAGGTGGCTGAACTTGACCGCTTGAGGGCAACCGATGTTCCGGGCGGGGCGTTAGGGAGAGACGGTACCCGAAAGGTTATCCCGCTGGGCTGGTCACGGAAGACATGGAACTCGATAGCGATGGCCGGCCCAGTGACGAAGGTGAGGGGACGGCTTTCGTAACCTCAGACAGAAGGAACGGCGTGGGGACCGAAAAAAAAAAGAGGGGATGGTGAATTGTAGAAGAACGGGTGTAACCGCCATAGCCCGCAGAATTAGCACGTTGAAATGAAAATGGGCAGGCCACATCGCTCGTCGAACCAATAACCGTTGGGGAAGAAAGGTTCTTGAGTGGCGACCACGAATCGTACGGCACAGCGTAGGACGATCCCACTAGGTGGACTGACGACATTCTCAAAGTCGCAGGGAACCGTTGGATGCAAGTAGCGCAGGACCGTTCCGAGTGGCATTCTTGTGGGGAGACCTATGTCCAGCAGTGGACGTCTGTAGGCTGATGGATGGATGGATGGTGAATTGTATTCTTACTCAGTCACCACATAATAATAAACATCCTTACTAATATTATAAATGCGAAAGTACGTTTGTTACGCTTTCACGCTTAAACCACCGAAACGATTTTAAAAATTCTTTTTTTTTTTTTTTTGTGTGACTTAGTTGTTAACCTCAGATGGCTGTGACAACTTTACCCGGACTGGTGGGTGAGCGCTGAGGGCTCTCAACTCGTAAAATTCTTTCACCAATGGAAAGCTTTAATATCAGGGAGTAACATAGGCTATATTTTATCCCGGTATCGAGAACGGGAACTATGGGGGTAAGATGACTGACACCGAAGCGAAGCGAGGGCGGGTTGCTAGTATACATATATATAAGAAGAATAGTAAACATATAAATAGAAGCAACGTCCTTACGGTCAAGGTTTGGGAAACCTTTTACATATTCACGACCACTAAATGGATTATAGGGTAGGTATATTACGCAACTCTGTGAAGACTATTTTTCCGCGTGGTGACAAGTAGAAATACGGTTCATCACACTTTTTCTTGTACGTGGGTGTCGTAAAAGACGACTAAGGGATATATTATACATATAATATCTCTACAAAAGAAGATAATTGGAAATAATAAAAAAAAATAAAGAACAGATTATGACAGGCACTAATATGGCATGAAGTATTAATAAAATATAACGTTTTTTTTTCCAGAAAATGATGTTTATTGAATAATAAACATTTATTTTCATTAGTATACAGACAAAAAAAATATAAAGTGATTTTTAAGCATGTGTATAGTGCAAATAACCGTGTGAGCATGAAAAAAGCCTATTATTTTGACATTACAAACATACACTCCAATTTTATTTATTGGTATAGATAACTGGAGACCCGCCTCGGCTTCGCAAGTGTCCAATGCCTACCTACTACTACTACTATGCCAATGATACCTTAGAATAATAACGTATAGAAGGATAGTATCGGTACTTAAGCAAACAAAAACATGAAGCTTAAAATTCTGCATATATATATATATATATGATTACATACGTGCACACGCACACCACTATAAAAATTATGATCTCAAATTTTTTTTTGACGTGACAACGTCTTATAATTCGATGGAGCCGGCTGCACACACGCAAAAACATGACGTATGCGGCGTTACCTCGCTCTGAGGCGTTCCATTTAAGACAAAATATCTATCAAACAAATAAAATTAAAATTTTCTTTTGAAAAATGAAACCATTCCATCAGTATTTTCTTATGACGTTGTCACGTTCAACTATCGTCAGTAAACAGACTTTACAGACAACCGATTTTTTTTTTATTAAATCGTCGAGATACTTTTAAAAGTAATGTTAATACACCTTTTATGTTTTTCAAATGTGTTGTGACACCATTTGAATGCACAAACCGTCATAATTACCTATTTATTTTTTAAGAGTTGCGTACGTACGTGCAGTACAATGACCTTGTACATTACGGAACGGTCCGGCGTAAGCTCCATTAGGCTTCATTTTAAATGCTTCATTTTTTATGCGCGGACTTACCTTCTATACGTTATTATTCTAAGGCTGATACTAAATATACTACAGAATGTCTTTATATACAACGTTCACAGCTTTTTTTTTGTCATTAGACAATACAAACATGTTTTCTTTAGAGGTTACTCTTGAAAGAGCGACATATTATGCATGTATCTATACCAATAACTAAAATTGGAGTGTCTGTTTGTAATGTCAAAATAATAGGCCTTTTCCATGTTCACACGGTTATTTGCACTATACATATGCCTAAAATACACTTTATATGTTTTTTGTCTTCTGTCTGTCTGTCTGTTTGTTCCGGGTAATTTTCAAAACGGCTGGACCAATTTCAAATATTCTTTCACCAATGGAAAGCTATAATATCAGGGCGTAAACTAGGCTATATTTTATCCCGGTATTCCCACGGGAACGGGATCTACGCGGGTAAAACGACTATAACCTATAACCGAAGCGAAGCGAGGGCGGGTTGCTAGTTATACATATAAACTTTCCTCTTGAATCACTCTATCTATTAAAATAAACCGCATCAAAATCCGTTGCGTAGTTTTAAAGATCTAAGCATACATAGGGACAAACAGACAGCGGGTAGCGATTTTGTTTTATAACATACTAGAAACCCGCCCTCGCTTCGGTTTCAGTTGTCTTTCCTGCGTAGTTCCCGTTCCCGTGGGAATACCGAGATAAAATATAGCCTAAGTTACTCCCTGATATTAAAGCTTTCCATTGGTGAAAGAATTCTTGAAATCGGTCCAGCCGTTTTGAAGATTACCCGGAACAAACAGACAGACAGACAGACAAAAAATTTAAAGTGATTTTTAGGCATATGTATAGTGCAAAAAACCGTGTGAGCATGAAAAAAGCCTATTATTTTGACATTACAAACAGACACTCCAATTTTATTTATTGGTATAGATTACATCGCAAGTGAAATCACAAGGCAAGCTTGTTATGTAAAATGCGGTTATCGAACTGACCTCGAAATATATATTGTTTTCTGATAATAGAATACCATCAAAAACAAAACTTGTAAAAAAAAGCCAAGCCTCGCAACTGAGTTCTTCTACCATAAAAAGTTGTGAGATCCATGGTATACCAAGTCGGTTAACTCATTCAGTCCCTGCTTAAGGGATCTTTCTTCTTAAGTTATTACGTAAATAACTAACCTAACAACTTCTTATAGTGACTATATCAATATTAAAGATCTTTTATGTTTTAAATAAACAGAATGACTTGGCAATCGCACGAAAACACAATATACCTCACAAGTAATACATATTATATTAAATTGTACTAAACATAGTGCGATTGCCAAGTCAATCTATTTATTTAAAACATAAAAGATCTTTAATATTGATATAGTCACTATAAGAAGTTGTTAGGGTAGTTATTTACGTAATAACTTAAGAAGAAAGATCCCTTAAGCAGGGACTGAATGAGTTAACCGACTTGGTATACCATGGAACTCAGTTGCGAGGCTTTGTTTTTTTTTACAAGTTTTGTTTTTGATGGTATCTCATTTCTTTTTGTAGACAGACCTACATATTTTCTTTTCCGGTACCTTCTATTTCTTGAATACCAACAACGGATTTTCTTAGAGCCCACCTTAGAATAATAACGTATAGAAGGATAGTGTCCATACGTAAGCCATCAAAAGTTTGAAGCAAACAATACTACATGCGCGCAGACGATTACACACGTACACACGCACACCACTATACAAATTATGAAATCGAATTTTGTTTTTATTAACATAAATCGTCGAAATACTTTTAAAAATAATGTTAAAAACCCTTTTAAATTTTTCAAATGTGTTGTGACACCATTTGAATGCACAAAACGTCATAATTACCTATTTATGTTTTAAGAGTTGCGTACGTACGTGGAGTAAAATGGCCTTGTACACTACGGAACGGTTCCGGCGTAAGCTCCATTAGGCTCCAATTGAAATGCTTCACTTTTTGTGTGCGTACTCACCTTCTATATGTTATAAGGAGCCCACTCTCTGAAAAATGAGACACCTCTCCTTTCCGCTTGAGTAATTTCTACCTAAACTAAGCGGGGAGATGTGGAAATAAAGAAATTTGCTTGATTTTTTGAAACACATCTCCTCTAGTCTCCTCTCCACTTTGATGGCAATCGAGCCTAATGATGGCGTTTTTTCTTTCAGGTAAATTTCAGGCAATTAAGTTTGCTTAATACTTTGGGAGATTTTAGTACAATTTCATAAGACATGTCCCACTCTTGCTTTTTCATTCCATTGATTGACCATTTTACAAGTTTTCTTTGAACATAATCATATCTAAATATCTATCTACATCTATTATGCCAATCGTCATTCAGCCTATCGCCGTCTAATTCAGAACATAGACCTCCCTCATCCTTCACCTTAAAGTGCGGTCTTGTGGCACCTGCATCCAACGACACTCAAGGGTAACAGAGTTGCCATGACTAGGGCTCATTTTTCTTCGCTATATGAGCAATAATGCCGTAATCGCCACCTTTGCTAGGCGGGTTGGTTTCCCAGTGAGATATTATCATATATTTCCCCGGCAAGAGCTGTTGCCCACTCTAATGTTAAATCTTTTTTTTTTAAATGATAACGCCTTCCACTAAGGGAATAATAATCCTTATATTGTGGGGGACTTAACAAACATATAATTCATCATCGCATCATCATGGCAGGCCTCATACGTCCCACTGTTGGG
The DNA here is from genome assembly GCA_032191425.1 of Lymantria dispar. Lineage (NCBI taxonomy): Eukaryota > Metazoa > Arthropoda > Insecta > Lepidoptera > Erebidae > Lymantria > Lymantria dispar. Next base: position 11,730,862 of record CM063471.1, read on the forward strand.
CTCGAGCCTCCTCCACAATGGGAGGGAATTTGACCCACTATACCATGCTGGTCAGACATGTTGATATAGGGTTTCATTTCGAGTTTTCCTTCTCTTGCACAGATGGTATGTACATATTATATCCCATAGTCGTCTTATAAGACATCCACGGGCAAGATAGAGAGTGGTGAATTGTATTCTTACTTCGTCACCATACGGAAAGAACATATAATTAACCGACACAAATTACATTCAGACTCGGAACAACAATTTGTGGATCGTACAAGGTGTTGTCTTGCATGGGATTCAAACCTGCGACACTGGCACGGTACGTTGGTATCTTATCCACTACGCCATCTGCGCAGTCTTTAGCCGGTTGTTACGATTCCCATTGGGAAGCAATGATGATGACACATGTATTCTTATTTTTTACAAAGTTACATTTCATTAAGTGCACATGTAACTTTGTAATCCTATATATTTATATGGGTTTACAAAATTATTTGCGTAGTTAGTGTATCTCGGAAACTGGACGAAAATTACAATGTTTCATAATTTTTTCTTCATTTATACACTAAACACTAATTGTATTCAAAATTTGAAACTTCTATGTCTGCTGGAAGTGCCTCTTAATATTGATGATCGGTCAGTCAGTCAGTGAGTGACAAAATTACGAAATTTTGACTATTTATAACTCTCAAACTATTCGTTCAAATTGAATGAAATTTGAAATACACAATGTGTTTACAATGCCTGCTAGGTTACTAAAAATTCAGGGTTCTAGTTTTATTCACCACCAAGTTACAGGGGGTCGAAAATGGCCTGAATTGCTTCGAGAAAAGTATGTTACGGCAGTGTTGCGTTTTGCCCGACTGTTTTTTTGCTCGACTTGGCGGGGGCACTACCGTGCCCCCAGATAATGTAATTATATCACTGTAAAGATAAAGGTCTCGAGTTGAGTAGGCAACGGCCTAGCTACATATTATGCCCCTGGTTATGGAAAGGTCCATACCCGCGGCGGGCCCCACTTATCTATTCTAATATATAAAGCTGAAGAGTTTGTTTGTTTGAACGCGCCAATCTCAGGAACTACTGGTCCGATTTGAAAAATTCTTTCAGTGTTATATAGCCCATTTATCGAGGAAGGCTATAGGCTATATATCATCACGCTAAGACCAATAGAAGTGAAGCAACAACGAAGAATGTTACAGAATTGTTTATTTTTTGCCTTTTGAGAGCTTCCGCTGCATAGACGGCTAAATTTTCGCAAAATATTTTCGCAAAATATTTTCACCTTCTACGTAAACAAAATCTTAGGTTAAAATTAGCGTTTGGGTCGCGGGAGTTGCGTGCTTAAGCCCCTCTGTCGCCCCGGACGGAGTGGTGCGGAGGCGCGCCGACCGCGACCCACCCACAAAAAAAAAAAAAAAAAAGATTAAAATTAACGTTAGCCTAAAGTATCTATACCACGCGGTCGAAGCCAGCATAAAATTGTTTGTTTCTAAAATTTTAATAATTTTTAGAGTTCCGTATCCAAAGGGTAAAAACGGAAGCCTAACGAAGACTTCGCTGTCTGTTCATCCGTCTGTCTGTCACCAGGCTGTATGTCAAGAACCGCGATAGCTAGACAGTTGAAATGTTTACAAATTATGTATTTCTGTTGCTGCTATAACAACAAATACTAACTAAAAACAAAATAAAAATTTCCTCCAATAAACACGATCTTTATTGATAAACGCGACTCCGACTCGCCCTTAGTTGCTTTTTATTACTATAGGGCCTTTAAAATGTGGTGAATCACGTATTAAACATCGAAGAAAAGTAATTTATGACCTTATTTTGCTTAAAGTCGCCCCTGGTTCGCATGGGGTCGCACATAGCTCCAACGAAACAACTATATGTCGGCAACATGTTCCCCATGGATCAAATGGAAAACTAAAAAATCAAGCCGACATTTAACGTGTTAAACGAGGTTTAAGAAGAGTATTTTCTTCACGGTAAGCAGCGGCCTGTCTCTGCTCCTGGTATTGCAAAGGTCCATGTTCGGCAGTTCCGTGTGGTGACGGAGTAAGAATACAATTCACCACTCCCTATCTTGCACGTGAATGTCGTAAAAGACGACTAAGGGATATAATATGCCTATAACATCTGTGCAAGAGATCGAAAACTTGAAATAAAACGCTATACCAACCTGTCTGACCAGCATGGTATAGTAAGATCAATTTCTCTTCTATTGTGGAGGAGACTCGAACCCAACGCGCTCCGCGCTGAGCGAATTTGAGCCTTGTTATGAGGTTACTATATTTAGTGACCACGTTTCCGTTTCATTATTACTCAATCGAATTCAAATTCAAATTATTTTATTATGTACAAAACCGCAAAGATATTTACGTATTGTCATTTTTAACACAATTAAATTAATGATTTCTGATGTTTACGCGACACACTTTAAATAAAACTACTTTACGGATTGTATCGCGTTTGTATTTGATTTTTGATTGCCCTACGCTTCGAACGCTGCGAACGTTTGTGAACGCTGCAGAAGTAGTACAATTTAATTAGGTGAATATGCTACCACATAGCTACCACTGGATCGGAACATGGCCACCAGTGCTACCAGTAGAGAAATTTATTTTATACTGCCGAGTCTCTGAAATTATACAAAATCAAATCTTATTATACAGAACCAACCAAAACTGTTAATAAATAGTTAACAAATAAAATTATTAACTTTTCGTTACTTTTACTTACTTTGAATAAAGCGCTGATTTTGGTCTGAGCAAATTTAAAAAATGCTTGTCCCTAATGATTAAATTATTCTTTTTATTTTTCCAAAATTTACTTTACATTTTAATTCTTATTTTTGTATCTAATTATACGAAACAATCTGCCATACAAACAGGATACATGATATAACCAAATTATACGAATTTTGTATCCAATTATACGATCTGGTAACCACACTGAGTAAAGTCCGGCAAGAAAACTCAGAGGGCATATTATTGATTTTTAAAGGCTTGAATAATAAATAGAGTAATAATAAATTACTTGAAGTGGCTAAATTCTCACAATATGTTTTTTTTATTGCAAACGGTGGAAATCGAGCAGACGGTACACCTGATGATAAGTGTTGCTGCCGCTCATGGACCTTTGCAAGGCCGCTGCCTACCGCGAAGAAAGTGAAGGGAGTGTGAATGCGTGCATTGAGGTTTGGTGATATTAAAAACATCACTAAAACCGACCACACGCAAACACCCTCAGAAAGTTGGACATCCGTCTCTATAGCATTATGACAATGCCGTATATCATATACTACCCGTTATACGTATTTTTTTTTATGGGTGAGCTATGGTAAGCGCACTCGCGGTCCCATAACCCACCAGTACTCAGGTCACCTCGTTGTTGGGCCAACCACCGGAGCAGGGTAACTTGTCATCAGTGGTCGGCCCGACGGAATATCCATTCGGGTATCCTCACCTCTCGACGTCCTGGGACGTCGGTCACCGTCGCGCGGTCAGCCTCTCTCCAGGTGACGGACTAAATTCCCCGGTCCGATCACCCGCGGTCTCGGCTAGGGCGGCATCAGGCGGAACGTGTCGCCGAAGAGGAGCTCTATTCGCACACGATCCGCCGCCTCCTTCCGTGAGATTATCCGTTATACGTATGCCTCCACAATTACATCTTTATAAATACACACTTAGTAACATAACCTTAATAAGCACTTGTAGCCAAATGTTATAGGTACTTCTTCCTTGCTTCTGTTGACTCTTCCATGTGGGACCAGCGAATGTCCTCAACTCTTTTTTTTTTGTGTGTGTACAGCTGTTGGCCGCAGATGGCCTTGACAACTTGACGCGGACTATGGGTGAGCGCTGAGGGCTCTCAACCCAGAGAAAAGTATGTTAAGGGACATCGCCCAAGGGCTGCCCCTGTGGGGAACGGACCTCGGCTTGGGGCGTCGCTGGAGGCAAAGTGGGCGTGCCCACGTTTTGCTTTGTGACTTTTGCGCGGCACGGTTTCGCACCTCGACGGCGAGGGCGGAACCGCGGATATTTATGTGTTAAGGCCTCCCGGGCCGTGTAGGCTCTAACGTTGAGCGAGTGTGATATTGTCGTCCTCTTCGTCGAGGACGTGACGAGGACGTCAGATGGAGTCCTCAACTCATTTATGATCATCTATTTATAACCGTTGTTCGCTAGTAAACCACTCAAGCGTGACAATACGCAGCTACAAATGTTGTCAGAGCATACTTTGTGTTGCCATCTTTCGATTGGCGAGAACACGTCTCTCTCGCTCACCGAACGAAGCGCAGTAACAAATTGCTACTACTCAACGTCAATTTTCTGCTCAGTATGGTACTACACCGAACGGACCGGCCCGTGGCTGTGGACAGAAAACTGTCAACAGTTTGCTCCTATGGAATAACTCCTTTGATATAGAATTATTTTCCTCTTTGGAGTTGTAATAAATTTATATCAAAATGTGGGTCAAAATTTAATAACAAATACTATTGCGGGTAGATATAAATCTCTAAAAATACTAAAATTTTTTAAACATCTATTACCGTGTGGTGACGGAGTAAGAATACAATTCACCACTCCCTATCTTACACATGGATGTCGTAAAAAACGACTAAGGGATGTAATATGCATATGACATCTATGCAAGAGAATGTAAATTCTAAATAAAACCCTATACCAACATGTCTGATCAGCGTGGTATAGTAGGTCAATTTCTCTCCTATTGTGGAGGAGACTCGAGCCCAACAGTGGGACGTATATGAGCTGTGATGATGACGATGATTTATACAAGAGAAGGTAAACACGAAATAAGCCTACACCAAATATCAAAATATCTAATCAACACGGTATACTTAGAATAATAACTCATAGAAGCTAACTCCGCGCATAAAATTTGAAACATTTAAATTGGAGCCAGAAATGGCTCCCTATGCCAGATCGTGATGTAGTGTACAAGGTCACTGCGTACAAACCAACTCTATTGTATAGTGGTGTGTATGATCGATTGCACGTGATAGATTAATAATAATAAAATATATGTATCACCTTAAGAATAATGTCGATTAAAGATGGCGATATGATTTTTGTTATTAAATATAGAAATCAAAATGATATTTACATTACCTACATTTGAGTCAAAACATGTGGCGCCCCGATAGTGTATAAAAAGGCTTGTGGCCGAATGATCGAGACTCGGGTTGAGAGCCCTCAGCGCTCACCCTCCAGTCCGGGTAAAGTTGTCACAGCCATCAGAGGCTGACAACTAAGTCAGAAAAAAAATAATGATCGAGACATTTCCTGTCCCACTTGAAGCAGGTCCGTCCGCGCGCTGCCTTCGTGATGGGACGCCTTCACTGCTTATTAAATGCGAAATCGAAATTATCACTTAATAATAAAGTCCGATTATACACTGCCTGCATACGGCCGATCATGACGTATGCTAGTGTAGTGTTCGCGCACGTTAGGCCACACAGAATCCGCAGGTTACAAGCACTACCAAATAGATTTATGTGACGGGCAATGGGGGGAGCACCGTGGTTCATTCGCAATGTCGATCTACACATCGACCTCGAATTGCCGACCATCAGGCAGTACATGAAGCGTTGCTCCCAGCGCTATTTTGACTCTGCCACGACTCACCCCAATCCACTAGTGGTTGGGGCGCTAAACTACGTCCCCTCAAAAATATCCGCGGTCCGACGTCCTCGTCATCTTCTTGAAGAAGAGGATGACGCTATTACGATCGCCCAAGAAAGGGCCTACATAGCTCGCGCAGCGATAACAAATAAAACTCCGCGGTATCGGCCTCGCCGTCGAGGTCGAAAACCGCGCCGCGTAAAATTCATTAACCTAAACGTTGCCACGCCCACTTTGCTTTCAGCGACGCCCCGAACCGAGGTCCGTTTCCCACAGGGGGAGCCCTCGGGCGATGTTCGCTTAACTTACTTACCGGGTTGAGAGCCATCAGCACTCACCCATTGATCGCGTTAAGCTGTCAAGGTCATCTGCGACCAACAGCAGCAACACACACAAAAAAAAAAAAGAAATGATCGAGACAGTGTTTCCCCGACCAGCGAGCCGTGCGGAGCTATTGATTTGTACCCAAAAAGTTAAGTAATTCGATAGTGTATTTTACTTATAGTGTACTGATGGCTTGTTCTTGTATTATTCTTTGAAATGGTTCTATAACTGTTAACGTAAAACAAATATTATATATACTTGATTTGAATACAAGTGCTGTGTGGTAGCGGCTTCGAATACTACCAACCCTTGCTTTGCTCGTGGGTGTCGTAAAAGACGACTAAGAGCCCTAGATTGACCCGGACCAACTCCATCTGGTACCATTTGGGTCAACGATTACATTCCCAAGGATGGTTGACGTCAGGCAGGCGGCCGGTCATAAAAGTCATTGCCGAAACTTTTTGCAATATGTCAAAACAGATGACATATTGCGTCGACCCCAAGTAATTGGGATAAGAGCAAGATGATGATGATGACTTGATTTGAATACAAATTGAGTATGTTCTTATAAGTTAATCCATTAAAAGCAGAATTAGGTAGTTGTGTATATGTGTGTACATATACCAATATAATAAGGGAATTATTAATGGTATTAATATATAACCATTTTAAATAGAAATAGGGTTAGAACAAACAAGCCTTTAAAACGAGTTGCTTCTCGTTTAAGCGAAGAGCTAACATCTAAGCTCTAATGTTGTATTTTATGTAGTTATTGATCTTGTCTGGTTATCTATTACAAGATGTATTTCATCACACTGTAACTAATACCATATATGTTGTACGAAGCATAAAATTATGTATATTTAAAAGATTAAAGAAAAAATGACTGCCCGCTGAGTTTCTTGCCGGATCTTCTCAGTTTGGGGCCGCGTTCCGATCCGGTGGTAGATTATTGTAAGTGCCCTTAAGGGGCCTATGCCGAATAAATGATTTGATTGCTCCTAAAGTGTTTGCTTATTTATCTGGTCATCCGTTAAAAGAAATAGTGTTAATAGAGACATATATACCTGGATATATATACATAGATCCATATAAATAGCAAATAGCTATATTACATTCAAAAAATCCAACACACGCATGTAGTATTTTTGGCTTCACGTTTTTCATCGCTCAAGTACCGACACTATCCTTTTATACGTTGTTATTCTAAGACGGTAGTAGTAGATGATAGTATTGTCTTTCTATTATACGCACGCACATGCCTGCTCGCATAAGATAATAATCACGCTCGAACACCTCACGTTTCTCTATCGTAATTAAGTTTGTTAAGGGTATCTGAATTATCTGAGTGGAGACCTACCCTTGAGAGGCTTACCCTTGAAATCAATTCTAATTTCGAATCCGATTCAATTCCAATTTCACCAAATTTATATTTGGTTCTTAAACAAAATCAAGAATGAATTGTTCGCATTTGCCGTTGTTATTTTCTCCAAATGTGCCGTATTTTATTACTTTAAATTAATAACGTTACAGAACTCGATCACCAATAAGACGCTTTCTTGAAATTGTGCAACAGTAACGATTTTAAACTACGTCAAAATCACGTCGGGAGTAGCAAATATTTGATTTAACCAACGAGAGTCGAATTCATTTAGTTAAAAAAAAATCCACCGAATTCGATTCCAATCGTGCGCTTGTGTCGCTTTCAAAAGTACCAAATTGCTCAAATTCGAGCTGCGATTGGTTTTAGGATTAGAATCGAGATTCAAGAGTAAGCACACTGGTGATTTACAACACAGGTATTTTTAATACCCACCACAGGCAACAGCGATCCACAAATTGGTTGTTCGTCAATGTGTATTTCAAACCAATAATTAATTGTATTAACATAAGTTGTGGTGAGAAAATAAAGGATTTATTATTATAATTTGTATTTTCCTTTACGTTACGGGATCTTCCAAGTGAAGATACCCGTTCCTTTGAAAGGCTTACATGGGGATATGGATCCAACACGCAGAGGCCTTTGGAGAAATTTAACCTAAAAATGGGATGGGACATCTACCGATGACACTCCACGTTTGCACATAACACTCATGGACTGCCAAAGGTAGGTGTAAAATTATTATTATCTATATATAAATACGTGAAGCAAAAACTTTGTTCCCCTTTTTACGAAAATTACGTGGACGGACAAGTATCAAATTTGGCACAGTTGATGTATATAATGAGGAGAAATGCATAAAACTGAAATTTCATATAATAATGGATTAGAAATACATTAAATTCATTAAAAAAAGGCATTACGCACACTACAACGCAATCGCTACACACACACAGTCATTTGTGTGAGTGTGTTGCGTAGCAACGCTTATACACTTTTGTTTACGGTTAAAATCTCTGGTCGAACTGAATGTCAAACATTCATAATTATAATGACGATATCTAATAGAGATTTGTGCTTATAAATACATATATATTAGTTATTAGTGAAATATAGCTTGCTTAATTTACAATTATACATATATAAAATTTAAGGAAAATTTTGTAGCAGAAAAATTAAAGAAAATGAATTATGGCCGAATTTCGACCACACGGCGACTTCTAGTTAGTCTAAAGAGGCCCCAAATAACAGTGGCATGATCTAAAATGAGAATTAAATAATACTCAAAATTCACATTTCTATTACATCATATTAAGAGTTTTGTCAACGAAAGCAAAGAACAACTGTGTTCACAAATATTATGCGAGTCAATAACCTTTTGGCATTGAATTATAATGGCTGACAGCCAAGTTGTTACTATACAGAAAATATATGAATGTACGCGGGCTAACAAGCCCCAATTCTCCTTTTCTCTTTTATAATTTATTGTCTAGTGATACCGTGTTCAAATAATCATTATCTCAACTTATCTATGCGTATAGCTGTGGGGCTCGAGCCTACTCCACAATAGGAGGGAAATTGACCTACTATACCACGCTGATCAGACAGGTTGGTATACGGTTTTATTTAGAACTAGTTAGTCGCCCTTCGCTTCAGTTTTAGTTGCCTTACCCGCATTGTTCCCATAGGAATACCAGGATAAGAAATAGCCTAAGTTACTCCTTATATAGATAGCTACCTGGTAGTGAAATCAAAATCGGTGCAGCCGTTTTGAAGATTCCCCCAAACAGACAAAAAAAAATAAACTGGTTTTTATTTATTTGTATAGATTTTCTTTGATAGGGAATGGTGAATTGTATTCTCACTCCATCACTATAAGGTAATATTTTTATGTTCCTTTTTAAATTTAACAAATAGCCGTTTATCATCATCATTATATATAGAGTTTTATTTGGAGTTTTCCTACTGTTGCACAGATATTACATGCATATCATATCCCTTATTCGTCTTTTACGACAACCACATGCAGAATAGGGAATGGTAAATTTTATTCTTACTCAGTCACAATAAGAAAAAAAATGCTTTCAATGAAAGCTTAAAATAACATTGCATGCACCTTCAAAATCACACCTCTAGATCTCAATTCCTAAACGCTCACTTAAAAAAAAAACACTAAAGAAAAAACACGCGATTTCGCGCCAAAACGTCTATTATATCATCTGGTAGGTATCTATAATTACATAATATGGCGGCCGAGAAATAAAAAAACGTGTTTCTGCTTCAATTATGTCTATGGCCAAGGTGATACGTGTTATAATCGACTCCAACCGCTTTGGACATGCGTTTAAAATTTACAATATTTCTGAACTTAGAATAATAACGTATAGAAGGTAAGTTCGCGCACAAAAAGTGAGGCATTTCAATTGGAGCCTAATAGAGCTTACGCCGGAACCGTTCCGTAATGTACAAGTCATTGTACTGCATGTACTTACGCAACTCTTAAAAAAATCAATAGGTAATTATGACGGTTTGTGCATTTAAATGGTGTCACAACACATTTGTAAAACTTAAAAAGGTTTTTAACATTACTTTTAAAAGTATTTCGACGATTTACTCATTTACACTAATTTTATCGAAAATGAATTATGCTGACAGTATTTATTTTATGGTACGTGCTTATTAGCTAGGACGGAGAAACTAATACAGCGAGTGCAAAATGCTTGCGCCTGTTATTGCTATGATAATCCTCGCCATGCACATATCACACCTTTTCTGAACGCAGGTAACCTTATGAAAATGTCAGCACGTAGGCATCTCCATCTAGCTACGCTTTTGTTCGGTATTGTTTCTCATAAAAAACCTATATATCTTTATGAGAAGATAAGCTGGTCTCGAAAAAATAATAGTTACATAACTAGAGAATCAACATACCTGATGAATACTCAGAAACATCGAACTACTGCCTTCCGCGGTAGCTTTAGGTTTGCTGCAAGTCGTTGCTGGAATGTACTTCAACCCCCTTTATTACATTCAAAAACTACAAGGGTTATCCAAAAAAGACTTCAAGCTAATCCTACTTGAAAATCAAAAATTGATACCTTAATATTCTGTATACAGACCACAAATTTACTGTAGTTATTTCTCGTTCTATTTCATCAAGGACTCCTTCTAGCTAACCACAAGATTTATGTACTTTCGGTTTCTTCTTTATACTATTAATGTTTATTTTATTTTGTATTCTATATGTCTTTATTAAATAATTGGTTTCTTTTACTTAAGCTATTCTATGTGATAATTATGTTATTTTTTACAAACTAGAATATGATATAGTATAGTATTAATTTATTTATTTCTTAATTTAATGTTACTATTTCAAATATTACTGTTTAACTTTTTTTAAATATATTTGTTTTGGATATATTGTTGCTGGCGCGACTTGATTGTACGGGCCCATCAGAATATCAGCGGTGTAGTATCATGTTTACTGTATCATAAGCTGAGATGGGCACCATATTTTGGCCTCACATATTCGACTCCTTGTTTTTAGTTAGTAGTTCTTATTTTTTTCGTTGGTGTCTATATTGTGTGAGGTTTACAAAATAAAATGTCTTTCTTTCTTCTTTCTTTCTTTCTTTATTTATGTTAATAAAAACAAAATTTGATTTCATAATTTGTATAGTGGTGTGCGCGTGTATGTGTGTAATCATCTGCGCGCCATTAGTATTTTTAGATTCAAGTTTCGAGCGTTCGTAGTATTGACACTATCCTTCTATACGTTATTATTCTAAAGTTTCAGCATATCTTTGTCATTTTAGTTCATATAATTATTACTATTGAGCTCGAACCTCCTCCAAAATAGGAGGGAATTTGACCTACTATACCAAGGTAAAACATGAGATTTAATCCTTACTAATATTATAAATGTGAAAGTAAGTTAGTTTGTTACGCTTTCACACTTAAACTACCGAACAGATTTCAAAAATTCTTTCACCAATAGCAAGCTACAATATCTGGGAGTAACATAGGCTATATTTTATCCCGGTATTCCCACGGGAACGAGAGCTACGCGGGTAAGGCGACTGAAATCAAAGCGAAGCGAGGGCGGGTTGTTGGTGCTAAATAATTCTGAACAAAAAAGGGAGCCGTCGCTGAGGATGCCTGGCAGATGTGAAACATCGAAATTATTTTGTACAGGTATTTATGCATAAAAGAACAAATTACAAAAGGAACTAATATGGCATAAAGTATTAATAAAATATAAGGTTTTTTTCCCCGAAAATGATGATTTTTTTCAATAAACATTTATTTTCATTAGTGTACACTTCTTCTTCTTGTTTGTCTTGGCAATCAGCTACAAATACGAGCCATTTTTGCCAGTGTCGAGTTATAATTATCTTTTCAAGTTCTCAGTTTCTTCATGTCTGTAATGGTCTGTCAGTAAGTCAAAGTGTCGCCCTCAACAGTGTAATGGCCACTGTTAAGGGTATCTTCTGAGAATTTTGGTGGAAACAAAAAGGTATGTATAGCAATTTTATATCATATTCACTACACCTCAGCAGTTTTGCCACTATATATTACATAAAATGCCATCAAGATTATTTAATATAACACGTTAAAACACTAAGATATTGAATATAATACAAGAACACCACATGACACTTCAGATTCCCGCCAAAAACTCCCATTATAGTCCATAAAATAAAATATAGCTTGATCTCTGTGACATATGTCATCAAAACCGACGAAGTAAGTTTGAACGAGCGACATGTTTACAATTTTATTTTGTATCAGATATATTTTCAGTCTTTTCGTGCCAGTTTTATTGCAACTGAAGTGCAATATATTATACATATAAAATATTAATATTCATGCCTAAAATGCACCTCGTAAGTATTGAAATACCTAGTAAACATTTTGTAGAATAATGACGCTTACTCGCATATAAGGTTATGTTGGACTGTAAATAAAAAAGAGATGGGACAGTCGATATACGTAAATCGATAACCGATCTTAATTAAATTATTCATAAAAGAAATAAACCCAAAATAGTACCTATGTAAAACTTTCAACATATTTTTACAATTAAAACAGACAGTTACATTATAAAGTACATAAATTGAATTAATTAAACATTAAAAAACTACTTTTTTGTCTCAGAGTAAATGATAATATTTTATGTACGCATTATCCTTACTAATATTATAAATGTGACAGTAAGGATGTTTGTTTGTTTGTGACGCTTTCACGCTTAAACCGCCGAACCAGTTTCAAAAATTGTTTCACCAATGGAAAGCTACAATATCAGGGAGTAACATAGGCTATATTTTATCCCGGTATTCCCACGGGAACTACGCCGCGGGTAAGGCGACTGAAACCGAAGCGAAGCGAGGGCGGGTTGCTAGTTGTCAATAAACTAAACATGTTTACTAACAAAAGAGTCGCAATTGATCGATTGATATAACGACTGTCCCTATTATGACAAAAAATGATAAATGTTCTAGCAGGAACGCTTCAGTGATGATAACAATAGTGACGTTGACCTTGGTTGTACTCCTTTCGCATAATTAAAATAGTCAAAAAACAGTTTTTGTTTTATTTAAATTCAAAAAGATTTTCAATGATTGTATTCCAATTATAATAAAAAAATACAATTGTAAAAAATAAAAAGTTTTATCGATAAAAACCTACGGACTTCATCGTAAGCGTGACAGCACTAGGGACAACTGTCACAGAGATCAAGCTATATTTTATGGACTATAGTGTACTCTATAGATATGCGAGCTTAGTGCGGCGAGAGATAGCGCACAGGTGCTTGCGCACAACATCGCGTCGCTCCGTCTCACTCACTACTACATATAGACTACGTATGTTTGTTGTACCTTGTACATGCATATAGCGTGGCGTTAACGCCACGCTACAACAACGCCGGGCAGATTGGACGGGGTGTGTCCAGACCCACAATAAACAAGACGACATTGTACATACTTTTAAGGGGAAAACTATTTCAGGAAATTTGGAACTGTCCGTGAAATATTGACCATACCCCAAAGGGTCGCCTAAGTCAACTCAATAACCGACATAATGTACGGACAGGAAAAACGACGGGTTGAATGCCGGCGCCCTTCGATGACCCCGGACTCATTGTTTAGTTGCAAAACAAAACATTCATTACTAGCTACACCGTATAACTTCGTCTGCGTCATATAAGAGAGAGGGAGAGAGTAGCTCGTAGGTCAATGTGGATTATACGTCCCGTTTTGAAAGCTACAGTAATTTTTAAGTCGAATGTCTCGTTACCAGCCGTACAAAAATATCCCGTTTTTGCAAAACTATAGTATTACTACTGTTTGAAATAAAATCTTCTTTAGCATCGTTGTGATTTGAAAGTCGATGAAACGAAAAAGCGACAGTATAAAAAGACAGACACATAAATTCATACATCCCCTTCACTCGTGTTTACACAAGACATAGTGTGAGTTTGTTTGTGCCTCAGCATTGGATGAAATCAATACTCCTCCTATTAAGGAGGAGGCCTGCGCGCAACAGTGGGACTAGGGATGGCGACCTGAGATCGATTAATCGACGAATCGATTTTTCGGGGCCAAAAAATCGATTTTACAAATCGATACTTTAATCTAGAAAATCATCTTTCGATTTTTCCCTACGCATTCGGTACTTACTAGTATTCAGAAGATAGCTAACTCGTATTGAATTGGATGAAAATCCAAAAAAAGTATCGATAGATCGATTAACCGGAAATCGATCCATCAGACCTCGATTGTCTTGTGAATCGATTCCTTGGAGGACGATTCAAATCGATTCAAGAATCGATGTTTTTCAGAAAGATCGCCCATCCCTAAGTGGGACTTCTGTGGGCTAAGATTATCATAATGATACTTACAATATTGTAATTAAATATGGATGTAGTTTAGCATTCCCGGCGCCATTTCGTGCTATAGTGACGTCACTAGATACCGCCATCTTGTCCACAGGCTGAAACAAAAATTTATTTCTTACTTTAGGTTTTTTGTAATTCACATATACATTTTTATTTCTGACTAGTAATCCGCCCTCGCTTTGCTCGGTTCAGTTCCAGTCGCCTTACTAGCATAGTTCCCGTTCCCATGGGAATACTGGGATAAATTATAGCCTAAGTTACTCCTTATATATACACTTATACAGCTACCTGGTAGTAAAATATTATCAAAATCGATCCAGTCGTTTTGAAGATTACCTCAAGACAGACAGACAAAAAAATTTTAAACTGTATTTTAGGCATAGGTATCATTCAAATAACCATGTGAGCATGAAAAAAACTCAGTATATAGAGCAGGGGTGGCCAACCGGTCGGATCAACCGCTCGATCGCGACTATTTGTCCAATCGATCGTAGTAAGGCAAAAAATGTAAATACATACGTAAAAATGACTATGAATCGTAATCACATCATCAATTCCAATTGTGAATATTCCAAGAAGTATGTAATTGGTAGATCGCACAGGGTTTCGTGAGTAGGTAAACAGTAGATCTTGGGTCTAATGAAGCCGGCCACCCCTTATATAGACATTACAAACAGACAATTTTATTTATTTGGATAGATGGTGGCAAACGATCAAGCAGCACACCTGATGGTAAGTGATTCTGCCGCACATGGACCTTTGCAATACCAGGGGCACAACTAGGCTGTTGCCTACCGCTCTTCTTAAACCTCATTTAAAGAAGGACATGTCATCATCATCACCTACTGGACTTGAGCATCCTCCTTATTGGGAGGGGAAATTGAACTACTATACGACGAAGGTCAGGGGGGTGGTACAGGGTTCTATTTCGAGTTTTGTCTTGCACATTTATTGTATGCAAAATATATCCCTTAGTCGTCTTTTACGACACCCATGGCCAAGATAGGGAGTGGTGAATTGTATTCTAACTCCGTCACCACACGGCAAATCTATACTAATAAATAAAGCGGAAGAGTTAGTTTGTTTGAACGCGCTAATCTCATGAACTACTGGTCCGATTTGAAAAATTCTTTTTGTGTTAGATTGCCCATTTATCGGGGAAGGCTATAGTTTCGGAACTTTTTTCCTTTCGAGAGCTTCCTCTGCGTGCACTACATAAACGGTTAAGTTTCGCAAAAATCATGTGTGACAGAATTGTTTTATTTAAAAATATTTTCTTCTTCTAAAGTTAGTATTACCCCAAAGTAACGGTTCCACGCGGACGAAGTCACAACCATAAGCTCGGGAAACACAGCAGCAGGTAGTTCATTCCAAATCCTGCACGTGGTAGAAATGATCGCTGGAAACGTACAGTTGAAGACCATAACGTTTCGAGGTGAAACGGATGAACCCTGCTGCGGTGTCGAGTGGTACGTTGGTAAAACTGTGATGGTGGTACCAAGTCAAACAGTTTCTCGGAGCATTCCCCGTGAAAGATTCTGTAAAGTACACATCATTCGTCATCATTTCAGCTGATATACGTCCCACTGTTGGGCTAGAGCCTCCTTCACAATAGGAGGGAAATTGACCTTATTATATCACGCTGTTCAGACAGGTTGGTATTTTTTTTTTTCTGAATGGGCTATGGTAAGCGCACACGGGGTCCATTCCATCCGGGGCGACGAAGCACGGCGCGCGGGCCCATAACCCACCCGTACCCACGTCATGTTCGTCGTTGGGCCTACTACCAGTGCCGAGCTTCTTGTCCTCAGTGGTCGGCCCGACGGAATACCCTTTCGGGTACCCTCACCTCTCGACGTCCCTGTCCCGGGACGTCGGTCGCCGTCGCGCGGTCAGCCTCTCTGCGGGCGCGGGACTAAAGTCCCCAGTCCGGTCACCCGCGGCCTCGTCTAGGAGACAGGTTGATATAGGGTTTTATTACGAATATTCCTTCTCTTGCTTGCTTATAAATGTTATATGCGTATTATATACCTTAGTCGACTTTTACTACATCCACGTGCAAGATAGGGAGTGGTGTATTGTATTCTTACTCCGTCACCACACGGATATTAGGTACACAGAGTGATCCAAATCCTCTTCGCCGCTCTAGTGACTCCAACATATCTGTGAGAATGGGATCCCTGATGATTTGAACAGCACTTTCAATTCCCTCAATCAAGCCATCCATCACGTCCATAAGTGGACAATCTTTATCTTTTTATATATACTAATGGTCGCCGTGTGGTTGAAATTCGGCCATAATTCATTTTAATTAATTTTTCTGCTACACAATTTTCTTTAATTTTATTTATGTAAATTGAGCAAGCTGTATTTCACTAATAACTAATATATAAGCACGAATATCTATTAGACATTGTCATCATAATTATGTTTGTTTGACATTCAGTTCAACCAGAGATTTTAACCGTAAACAAAAGTGTATAAGCGTTGCTGCACAACACACTCACACAAGCGTGTGTGTGTGTGTGTGTGTGTGTGTGTAGCGATTGCGTTGTAGTGTGCGTAATGCCTTTTTTAATGAATTTCTAAATCTAAATGTATTTCTAATCCATTATTATATGAAATTTCAGTTTTATGCACTTCTCCTCATTATATACATCAACTGTGACAAATTTCATACTTGTCCGTCCACGTAATTTTCGTAAAAAGGGGTACAAAGTTTTTGTTTCACGTATTTATATATTAGATTTCATGAGGACGTGTGTATGTCACTGAATTCCTCATATACTCGGGGGATTCGAGAATGATTTAGATTCACAATTGGACCCGGTAGGTGACGTTATTTTTTTTGAACAGGACAACGTCTGTTGGGTTAGCTAGTCTTATATATATTTCTTGTGTACGTATGTATGTCACTGAACTCCTCCTAAACGGCTGGACCGATGTTGACGAATTTTTTTAGCGTGTTTCCTTAAACACGCTAAAAAAAATCCCGAATCCCCTTGGATTCGAGAATGGTTTAGATTTAAAATTCGATCGGATAGGTGGCGCTGCTGTCGATTTCAAGGAAAAATCAATTATATATGTATATATAAATCTTCTGTTCGTTTATTTGTAATCGAACTCCTTCTAAACGGCTGGAGCGATTTTGATGAATTTTTTGTGGCTGTTCCGATGGACATGAGAATGGTTTAGATTAATAATTGAAACCGGTAGGTGACGCTGTGATTGATTTAAAGGATAATTCCTTTTACTATTTTTTTTAGATTTGAACAGAACAACGTCTGTTGGGTCAGCTGACCTATACAACATACTTACTCATAAAGTTAATGACTAAGCAATTAAGTAATAAGTACAATTAAATTTTATAATTATGATGCCACATGACCCTTATTTGTATTATACAATATTTTTTTTTACATTTTAAACGTATTAATATTCCGTGTGGTGACGGAGTAAGAATACAATTCACCACCCCTACTTGCCTGCGGATGTAGTTAAAGACGACTAAGGGATACATAATATTGCGACTGATGCCACCCTAACAAAGGCTGCGGCTGACCGGACCGGGGATTTAGTCCGGTACCCGCGGAGAGGTTAACCTCACGACGGCGATCGACGTCGTACTCCCTCGGGGTATTCCATCGGGCCGACCACTGAAGTCCAAGAACTCTGCACCGGTCGTCGACCTAACGATGAAGGCGACGTGCTATTGTTGGGTGAGTTACAGGGCCGCGTGCCGCCCCTCTGTCGCCCCGGACGGAGCCATTCCCTCCCATTGTGAAGGAGTCTCGAGCCCAACAGTGGGACGTATGAGGGCTGCGATGATGATAATAATATATGCATAAAAAATAATTTTTAACAAAAAAAAAACCGACTTCAAACAAAAAACAATTCCCAAACAAATTAATATGCACTAAAAAGCAAAAAGATAATTCTTGTACAATGTAGTGCCCGCCCAACCTTACAACAACTTGATGAAAAAAAAAATAGAGTACTTAGAAGTCAATCAAATTATTACGACAATATAATGTAGTTACAATTATTGTCATTTTTGGAGTCGGTGTCTATGTCTATGTCGGTATGTTTGTCGGTGTCCTAGTTTTGTTGACCATAAGTTATAAATGAAATATTACGATTTTTTCAGAGAATGATGATTTTTATTCAATAAACATGTATTTCATTAAATACAAGAATTAAAAATTCTAAAATATTTCCAATTGTGACAAATCAATTCTTTTAATCATTGATTTCTGTAATAATATAATAGTTATATTCGATGCCTCTGATGATATTACTGTGAAAATTGATCGGAACTACACTTACTATCATATAGAATGGCGATGTCTCGCCACGGCATGTCTCGCCACGGTATATCTCGCCACGCCGGCAATCAGTTTTAGGACTTTTAGGTGTGACTATAGTTGTTTCACATCAAATATTTATTATTTACATTGCTCAATGAATGTAGTATTCGTGACAGTATGTAATTAAGCTTTTGTTCTTTGACATAATCCATTTATTTAAACAATAGACTATTTAATTATATAGTTATTGTTATATCCGAAACTGCGTCTTCGCTTACGACCGTTTTATCGTTGTTATGGAGTATTTTGACGTGACAACGTCTTATAATTCGATGGAACCGGCTGCACGCACGAAAAAAACAAGACTCATGCGGCGTTACCTCGCTCTGAGGCGTTCCATTTAAGGCTTGAAGTGCAAGAGAGAGCGCGGAACGAACGACAAAGAGGCACAATCGGCCTCCGCGTTCGGCAGCGTTCGACATCTGTCTCTCTCCTGCTTGAGTGAGCGATGCGTCCGCGTGGACAGCTGCTATACAATAATACATTTACATGTTTTCGTCAAGTATGAAGTGCAGTGAAAAGTGAATGTGGTGTCAATTGTTTATAGCAACGATAATTGCGACGATAAAGGTAATGATTCTTTCGATATTAAATATATGTTCAGTGACATATTGTCGAATATTCGACGACGTTGACGTTGTCACGTTCAACTATCGTCAGTAAACCGACTTTACAGACATTTGATTTTTTTTAGTATTACAAACGGTAGCAAACCAGGAGGCAGTACACCTGATGATAAGTGTTGCTGTCGTTCATAAATCTTTGCAAGGCCGTTGCCACGAAGAGTGTGAATGCATACAATGAGGTTCGATGGTACTAAAGGCATCACTAAATCCCACCACACGCAAACACGCTCGGAAAGTTCGGCTACCGGCTCTGTCGCTCACCGAACGAAGCGCAGTAACAAATTGCTACTACTCAGACGTCGATTTTCTGCGAGAGTGTGGCACTACCCCAGATGGACCAGCCCGCGGCTGTAGAAAAACATCTGTGTGTTCCTACCACTACTAAAAATACATTTCACCGCCCCCTATCTTGTAGCTTGGTGTAATAAAAGTCGACTAAGTGATATAATATGCATATAACATCTAGGCAAGACATGGTAAACTCGAGGTGAAACCTACACGTTTAACAAATTCAAATCATTTATCAAGCATAAACCCCGAGAGGGCACTTACATATTGTCAAGTTTACAATTTCCAAAAAGAAATATACTACCACCGGATCGGAACGCGACCGCTACTGAAAAGATCCGGCAAGAAAATCAGCGGGCTTGTCTATAATTTTAATTTTTTTTTCTTCTTACTAGATATAAATTCTGTTTTTACAAGTTTTGTAAGAACTAGCTCCAATGTGATGCCCTTCGAATCACAAGATACGTAATATAATTCAAACGATTATGGCTGGACCAGATCCCACAAGCGGCACCCGATAACGAGTTATTATTTTATTATTTATTTATTGCCAACGGTGGCAAACGAGCAAGCAGCACACCTGATGGTAAGTGAAACTGCTGCACATGGACCTTTGCAATACCAGGGGCACAGCCAGACCGCTGCCTACCGTGAAGGAAATACTCTTCTTAAACCTCGTTTAAAGAAGGATATAGCGCTCGGGAAACACAGCAGCAGGTAGTTCATTCCAGAGCTTGCACGTACGTGGGAGAAATGATCGCTGGAAACGTACAGTTGAAGACCATAACGTTTCCAGGTGAAATGGATGAACCCTGCTACGATTTCGAGTGGTACGTAACTACTAGAGTAGCCATCACTCCCCTCAACCACTATGGAGGGAAGGGAGAGACCCGCTACACTCAGCTACCGTAAGTAGCGTGGTATCATCATAATTTCAGCTCATATACATGCCACTGTTGGGCTCGAGCCTCCTCCACAGTAGGAGGGGAATTGATCTTACCATACCACGCTGATCAGACAGGTTGATACAGGGTTTAATTTCAGATTTTTCACCTCTTGCATAGATGTTATATACATATTATATCACTTAGTCGTCTTTTACGACATCCACGGGTATGGGGAGTGGTGCAAAGTGGGTTACTGTACGCAACACTTGCGTAAATACGCAAAAATATGAACCCTTTTTTTTTTGGGGGGTGGGTTGCGGTCGGCGCGCTCCTCGCACCACTCCGTCCGGGGCGACAGATGGGCGTAAGCACGCAACTCCCGCAACCCACCCACGATGCACGTCGCCTTCGTCGTTGGGCCGACCACCGGAGCAGGGTTACTTGACATCAGTGGTCGGCCCGACGGAATACCCCCTACATCCCATCAACCGACGTCCCCCCCCTTGGGGAGGACGTTGGTCAAAAATATGAACCATACGAACTATTCCGTATGGTGACGCAGTAAGAATACAATTCACCACTCCCTATCTTGCACATGGATGTCGTAAAAGACGACTAAGGGATATAATATGCATATAACATCTATACAAGAGATGAAACTCTATACCAACACATCTGACTAGGTATAAGGGCAAGGGGTCAATCATCCTTCATGTTTTGGAAGAGGCTCGAGCCCAGTGGGACACATATGAGCTGCGATGATGATGAACTCAAAGCCTAAAAACAAGAAACTACAGTAGAACCCGTTTAATACGATCACGTTTAATACGATTTGCCGTATAATACGCCATTTTGCGTCAGTCCCAGCAACTTGAGACATGTTTTCATGGATTTCTTAACGCTTAATACGATCGTCATCCCGTTTAATACGCCAACACGTGCCACTCAAATACACATATTGCCCCTTGCGGCAGCGGCCAGCGACTGACGAAATGACGACTGTCGAGTGACCTAAGTGATAATGACCAAGAAGAAGCTGAGTTAACTCTGATTTTGTCACACGCCCAGGCATTATCAGCAGATAATGGTTTAAGACGCTATATAACTTCTTTGATTCAAGCAAGACGCACTGTGAAAATTAAATTACGTTGAAAATCTTGTAATTGCCTCAAAATCTTTTTGTCGAACTAAAATAAGTGATTACTTTAAGTAACTTAATAATAATAAACAAAATTTTTTTATATATTTCTAAATATTTTTTATTTTTTAATATTTAAAAGTGTATCTAGTAGTAAGTATATGAAATAAAGAAAATAAACAACGTTTTATTTAGGTAATTTTTAAATGTTAACGTTTTTGCAAATACAGTAAGTATTTGCAAAAACGTGACATTTTTGTTTTGTCTGGGGATTATGGATATGAAGTTTCGAATCTGGAATCTAGATACGGTTATGTACATTAGGATAACATTATATTGGTCACAGTTACAAATCATCATTTGCCTGCCCTCATCCCACACTAAGTGTAGTCGGCACAAAATGTACTTACCATCCATAACCTCCTGTCAGCCATCATATCTACAGTCACACTTTTCATACGCATATCCTCAGTCACACAATCCATCCATCTCTTTTTGGGTCTCCCACGCTTCTTACGTCCATCCACATATCGATAACCCGCTTTGTCACATGCCTTTCATCCCTCCTCATCACATGTCCATACCAAGAGAATCTCGCCTCCTAATCTTCTCCTATCACTGGTGCCACTTTCAGGCTTCCCCTAATATACTCATTTGCTTCTAACCTTATGACCCCACACGTCCATATTAGCATACGCATCTCTGTGGCATGCAATCTTCTCTCATCCGTCTTTTTCAATGCCCAACATTCTGATCCATACATAGCAACAGGTATGTTGACACTCTTGTATATTTACCCCTTAAGTTTAAGGGGCATCCATGCATCACAAATTGTTCCCGAGACCTGTCGCCACTTCATCCATCATGCTTTCATTCATTTCATTCATTCTACGATTTACCTCCCGTTCAGTGTTGCCGTCGTCTTGGAGAAGGGGACCTAGGTACTTAAAGTCGGAGCAATCCGGTAGGGATAGCCCATCTAGGGCAATGTGAGAAAATTGGGAAGAGTCACTGAAGTTAAAGAACAGATGTTCAGTCTTGGTGCGGCTGATCCTAAGGCGTACTCTTTCCAACGTCAACTTGGTTACAAATATATAATTATTTCGGATAGTTTCTGTTACAGATATTCATTTTTTAGGGGATTATAAAAGGATTTAGCTAATTTTGGTGATCGTTGTATTATTCCCCTTTAGAGAGACTTCGCGAGCTGTGACGTTGTCCAAACCTATATATATCTTGAAACCTTAATTTCAAACAATGGCAGTTGCATAGATGAGAAAAAAGACGTATGGCCATCACAAGAGCAGCAATGGTTAAGATGAAGAAAATATGGAGGAATCGAAATATTACGAAGGCCACAAAAGCTAGACTCGTACGAACCCTTATCTTCCCCATATTTCTATATGCTGCTGAAACATGGACGTTACGCGAAGTGGAAAAGAAAAAGATAGACGCGCTGGAGATGTGGTGCTGGAGAAAAATGCTTGGAGTGTCATGGACCGAATTTCGAACCAACGCTTTCATACTTCAAGAACTCGGCATCAAGCAGCGTCTATTTTCTATAGTACAGTCTCGCATACTATCTTTTTTCGGATATGTTTCCAGAGGGGATGGCCAGTTCATAGAACGCTTCATTATCCAGTGCAAGGTGGAAGGCACTAGGCAGCGTGGGAGGGCACCTATGCGATGGACCGACCAGATTAGATCTGCTGTGGGTGGTCCTTTAAATGAGTGTACTAGAATGTCCTCAAACAGAGAAACGTGGCGAAATATCATGAAGCAAATAACATCTGCCTCATCCTATACTACATGATGATCACGACCGTTCTGCCACGAACGAACCGACTAAGAAGAAGAAGAGAGACTTAGGTTTATCCGCCGCCGGCGTCTCGGGCGGCATAGGTGCGAGTATCTGCGCCTAATGCCGCCCTAGCCGAGGCCGCGAGTGACTGGACCTGGGAGTTTGTCCGTCACCCGCCGAGAGCCTGATCGCGCGACGACGACCGACGGTCTCGAACAGCGGGGAAACGTCGATCGAGGAGAGAGTACTCCTCAAGGGATATTTCGTTCCTTGACCACTTCAGTCAAGGAACTCTGCTCCGGTGGTCGGCCCAAAGACGAAGGCGACGTGTCACGGGTGGGTCATGGGGCCGCGCGCCGCCTCTCTGTCGCCCCGGACGGAGCTGGGCGGCGGGTGCACTGACCATAGCCCATCCCTAAAAAATCAAAAAATAAAAAAGGAGGACAGCCTTTTTTATTTTCGGTCAGCTGGTAGATAGAAATCCTGTCATAACCCGTCTGATATAAACATTGAGCCCATCCGAATATTTGTATCCGTATAGTGACGGAGTAATAATACAATTCAACACCCTCTATCTTGCCCTTTTCTTAAAAGACCGCTAAGTAATATAATATACATATAAAATCTATGCAAGAGAAGGAAAGCTCGAAATAAAACCCTATACCAACCTGTCTGATCAGCATGGTACAGTGAGGTCAATTTCGCTCTTATTGTGGAGGAGACTCGAGCCCAGCAGTGGGATGTATATGAGAAATGATGATAAGGTCTATCTAGCAATGAACTTGGTTCAGCTGATGATTGGATATAATATTACAATTATCCTCAAAAGAATTTACTGAACAAACGCAACGTAACTAATTATGCAAGTATTCATATAATAAATACTACAAAAATTTTGTAAGAATCGCTTTCACGAAATATTTTTGAATAGTTGAATTATTATGAGAGAAGGAGAACTCGAAATTAAACCCTATACCAAACTGCCTGAACAGCGTGGTGTAGTTGGTTAATATCCCTTTAATGTGGAGGAGGCTCGAGCCTAACAGTGGGATGTATATGAGCTGTGATGAATATTATTATGAAATAGCAAATGCTCGCGATTTCACACGCCTATTTGCTTTTCCCGTGGTAACACCAGGATCTAATATAGCCTAAGTTTATCCTTATATAAACAGCTACTTGGAACTAAAATATTATCAATATGGATCCAGCCATTTTGAAGATTACCCAGAAGAAACAGACTGACAGACATTTCTTTTTCAAATTGGTCACTCCACCTCAAAATTACCAATCGATAACCGTTGGGGAAGAAACGTTCTCGAGTGATGACCACGAATCCGACAACGAAGCATATGACGACCCCCTACTAGATGGACTGACGACATCATGAAAGTCGGAGGGAACTGTTGGATGCAAGTGGCATAGGACGGTTCTGAGCGGCATTCTCGTGGGCAAACCTATATCTTAGTGGAGGTCAATGAGCTGATGGATGGATAGAGTACATAGAGAGACCTTAAGTCTCTCTGCCGCTTTAAATACTCCAATCCAGCCATAAAATTGATATCATGCACCCGATACCGCCCTAACAGAGGCCGCGGGTGACCGGACCGGGGATTTTAGTCCGTCACCCGCAGAGAGGCTGACCGCGCGACGGCAACAGACGTCCTGGACGTCGATAGGTACCCCCTTAGGGGTACCCTTCCGTCGGGTCGACCAATGAAGACAAGGATCTCGGCAACGGTGATCGGCCCAACGACGAACATGACGTGCTATCGGTGGGTTATGGGACCACGCGCCGCCCCTCTGTCGCCCCGGAGGAAGCCGGGCAGCACATTCGCTGACCATAGGCCACCCCAAAAAGAAAAAAAAAGTCAAAAAGATTGACATTATTGACAATTTGCATCTTTGCGCGCACCCGCCCAGGGATGTAAGCCACTCCAAGTATAGACGATCTGGTCACCAAGGCAAGTCCAGGCGTGACGCAGTTGTCTAAATTTTAGTAGTCGTGAAGAATTACCGTGTGTTGACGGAGTAAGAATACAATTCACCACTCCCTATCTTGCCCGTGGATGTAGTAAAAAACGTATGGGATATAATATGCACATAACATCTGTGCAAGAGAAGGAAAACTCGAAATTAAACCCTATACCAACATGTCTGACCAGCATGGTATAGCAGGTCAAATTCCCTCCCATTGTTAAGGAGACCAGAGCCCAACAGTGGGACGTATGTGGGCTGCGATGATGATGATGATGATAAAAGCACAATGAATATTTACATAAGGAATGTTATATCACTTAGTCGTCCTTTACGACACCCACGGCTAAGAAAGGTGAATTGTATTCTTACTCACCACATGTTTAATGCAGAATGCACAGATGGCCACTAATTAAAATACCTACCTACTGTGCCAGTGTCGCCGGTTCGAATCCCACTCAGGACCACCTTTGTGAGATTCACAAATAGTTGTTATGTGTCTGTATGTAATGTTGTGTCAGTTAATTATATGTTTGTAAAGTCACACACACAATACAAGAATTAGTTTCTTATTGTTGCCTTTTTTCCACCGGGCCCGCCAACGGCAGTCAGTAGCCAGTAGCTTCGTGCCACGCGTGGCTTCGTGCCACGTGTAGCTTTGCGCCACATGTAGCTTTGCGCCACGCGTAGCTTTACGCCATGTCAACTATTAGGTTCACCCTCGCCTATAGGTATTTCACATCAACAAAGGTATTTCAATATGTAATACTTGCGTATCTCTTTGTATATAAAATAAGTATATAACGCCTATTAATGTCATATTTTGAAATGATATTATATAAAAATCTTACCTAATCTATCAACGCAATGTATTACTAAAAAAATGGAATGTCGTCGTGTTAATTTTCTTTTAATATCTCAAACATGAACCACCTTTTACAGAGCAATTAGTAAGTGTCATAGTATGTTTTTTTTTTGTGTGACTTAGTTGTTAGCCTCAGATGGCTGTGACAACTTTACCCGGACTGGTGGGTGAGCGCTGAGGGCTCTCAACCCGTGATATTGGGCTGTTTAGGGACCGTCTTATTTTATAGCAATTCTCGCTAAGTCATCTCTTATAACCCACGGGATAGATTAAAAAATGTCATATTAATACACAAGTAAACTCAATGAAATAACTTTAAAAGATCAAAAAAAAATTACGTAAAATATTCAGACAGAATTAAAGATATGTATAATTTGAAACAGTTTAATGTATAAATTAATTATTATCACTTACGTATATTGAATCTGAATTAAACCGCGCGTTAGTTAATGAATAAATTCAAATAGCGTGTAAAGATAATTAATAGTTTAAACATAGACAATCCTTTCAAATAGTCACATAATAACAAAATTAATTTTACCTTGACAAAAGGCGATATTTAAAAGAATCCTTTTACATTATTATAACAGATAATTTCACATCACATCACATTCCAATAAGAATAAGGCATTTATATCACAATATATACCGTTTTAATCAAATTATATTTGTAAAACAATTTCCTTTATTTTGTATAACAATAGAAAAGTTGTTTTTATTTTTAAATTGTCACCGATAGACACGCGCATTCGCGCCGCGGATGTCTGTGTTACTAAGCGACAGCGTGAGAGTGTAAATTGAGCGCTAAAAAGCGATGTTTAAAGCGCAAGAATAATAAAATTATGACATCATGATATTTTATGTCTGTCAGGCCGTCGAGGTCTACTTTTCTCAGGGGATATTATGCCACAATCGCCGAATATGACAAGTGAAATGCCGATCGCAGTTGATTTTTAGTTAGAAATTTATATTTTCCGAAAATATGGTGCTGTCTGTTCTTCTAGTACTTCCTCAGCTAGTTTTTAAGATTTCCACGAGAAAGTGCTTGACCCATTATTCTTAATCCGTTCCCACACAGTAACAATAAATCACATATATAATATTTTTATGAACACATACTAAGAAATAGTTCCTGGTATCGTTGGAGCATCACAAACAAACAATTACGAAACTCAGCAAGACGTAGAGCAATCATTTGTGAATCGTATACAGAACTGTTCTGCGTGGGACTTGAACCCACTACACTCCGTCTTGACTACTTAAAGTACCATACTATCCATATCAAATGATATAAGCATTTCAATTATAGGTAGACTTAGTCTCACTCCTTTGACTGACTTAAATCTATTTTTAGAAGCAAATAATAAATGGAAACACAAGTTAATCGTAAGGAGAAGTCTACGTACAATAGGACATTTCAACAGGCTGATAGAATGGCTTTAACTGTAGGAAGAGCTTAAGAGATATAGTCATCCAGAACGTATCCTTTCGCAAAAATTCATCTGTAAACAGACATTGTAATTATTTAGAATTAAGCGCTAGATCCAGCAACAAAAGTGCTAATATGATAGCAATTACCATGATAGTAGATCCCTCGTACATACTGTAATTTATACTGCTTGCCAAATTACTAAAATGTCAATACAAGAATTAATAGCTCTTAACTAAAAGAGATAAGATCTATATTGATTTAAACTGAGTGTAAAATATATCGTGGTATAATAATGCTATCGGCCGTATCCGAAACAATTTTAACATGCAGTTGTAAAACATATTATTTCCTTTGTTGTATTCGAGTTAACAAGTTTTGTGATAGCAAAGTTAATTTTGTTAAATCCTAGTACGAGAACTGTTGACAACATTGGACTTGATTATGCAAAAAAGTTCTATTTAATTTAAAGTTTGACTTGAAAATGTGACACATTATTTTGTGTATAAAATGAGATTGATACGAGGAAAGCTATAGAAAATTCTGAAGACATCTTCGAGCCCTTTTACTTGCATATTGGTGAAATTTCTCCTACAATGCACTATGTAGAGGCCAAAAAGAAAAAAGAGTTTGGATCGTCAGGCTCAACTAGGTAACGCTTGTTCGTGTAAAACCGAATCTCAGACAAGCCTTTTTTTTGCAGTCAGCCATGGTGCACCGTCCGTTCCATCCGGGGCGACGTGAGGCGCCGGCTCTCCAGCCGGAACTCCCAATGGACAATCACGTTCTGGCATGCGTCCTCGCGCCAGGTGACTACTTAATTGGACCACACATCGATACCCTGTTCGCACACCTCGGTCACCCGCAGGTGGAACTCTTGAATGACGAATGGTCTTGACCGCCATGGTCCTCTGTAGACGCTCAGAAGAACCATAAGCCAGACAGTCAAATACTTTGCTTCTCGACAAGCCAAGAAGCAAGCCGATGTAAATACTCCCGAAACCACCAATTCCGATCGAGCATCAACCCCAAATACTTCATTTGGGGCTGAATGCTGATGGGGATATAGAGTTGACCACAATCAAAATAAAAGGCACCAGCGTTTCGATCCACTTGACCATCTTCTCGGTGCTGAGAGTGATCAGGGGCATTGCCTCCTCTATCGCATGTCCTGCCCCGGGCTGTGACGAGCATATCATCAGCATAGCGAATTAAGCCTAGCCTGGGGGAGAAAGACTCCTTCTCAGAGCCTAATGATACTGGATACTGCGTGACTTAAAGGTGCGTACAACGGCCTCTGGGCGATCCACGCAGAGGAAGCTGCGCCCATGCTAGTCTGCCACTAGGCGCAGATATAAAAGTGTAGAGGCACCCTATGATAACGGAGTGCTTTCCTGTTGCAGCTGAATGGCAGACTATTAACTACGTGTGCGATGTATAAGTCCGAGACAAAATATGTCTATCTTTTAAGGTTAACTTGAGTCTGCTTATTAGTACTTTATCCGGGTCCATATGAATGATACTCGCAAGGGTATCTTGCCGGGCTGGCCACGGACGTCAAAGATTCGGCACAATGGCGAAGAGGTCGACCACTGGTACCGAATGGCGGGTTATAGAGTCGCGCGCCGCTCTCTCGCCACCCCAGAGGAGATGGATGACGTGCGTCCGCACCAAAAAAAAAGTACTAGGTACTACTTTGAAATTTATACAAATAAATAAAATTTAAGTGTCTGTTTGTAATATCAAAATACTGGGCTTTTTATGCTCACACGGTTATTTGCAAGACACCTATGCCTAAAATACAGTTTAATTTTTTTTTATCTGTTTGTCTGTCTGTCTATTTGTTTGTTTGAGGTAATCTTCAAAACGGCAAGACTGATTTTGATAATATTTTACTACCAGGAAGCTGTCTATATAAGGAGTAACATAGGCTATAATATTTTTATCTCAGTATGTCCACGGGAACGGGAACAATGCGGGTAAGGCGACTGAAATCTAAACGAAGCGAGGGCGGGTTGCTAATTATTAAATAAAAACATCGACAATAATGAAATGTATTAGCACGTATAACCTCGAGGAACCCTCAATGTTATTTCCTTTAGTTAAAATTGCATAATAAAATAAAAGGTAACTTTATTGTTCAATCAAATGTTCAATCTAAATGAAACTACAGTAGAAACTTGATTAACCGGACTTATTGTTGTTGTTAGGCATTCGGATAATCGAAAATCCGGATAATTGAATGTATGAAGAACCTCCTTTGTTTTTGTGTATATGTACTATGTACAGGCAGTCCTCGACTTACGTGGTTTCGATTTACCTCCTTTCAAGTTACGTCGAACAATGTTTTGACACTATTCCTCAAACATACGTCAATTGTTTCGATTTCCGGCATAGAAGAATTCACTTGTCGCGAGGTTAATGTCCGTGGGGTTTGGGGTTGCATTACATATTAGTTTTATCATTATTATTATCCTTAGTTATAAATGCAGTTTTTTTTTTAATTTTGTGTCTGTATGAATCCTAACCCTTGAGTTTTACATGTAAACATATGAAAAAAATATGTCTCGACTTACGACGTTTCGATTTACGTCGCGTATTTCGAGAACCTAACATGCCGTAAGTACGAGGACTGCCTCATAATTTTGCTTTTATTAAAAGACTAATACACATACCGCGGGGCACGCACGTCAGAGAGGAGTGACAATTACTAACCAAAATTAATAAAAGTCGTGTAGCAGCGATCCCGCGGGGCGCAGGTAGGACATGCCACTTCAGACACTTTCATGCATGCATAAATTCGATTTGTAGATACAATACATAGGTCGCGGTTGGTAGTCCGGATAATCGCGAATCCGTATAAGTGAGGGCCGGATAATCGAGTTTCTACTGTATTGATAAGTAGTGTCTAATAAGCAGGCCCGCTGCTAGCTGTTTCATCGCCCATGTACAATACTGATTATGCCGCCCCTTTTTTAACCGACTTCATAAAAGGAGGAGAGTCTCAATTCATTGGAATATATTTTTTTTTATGTATGTTCACCGATTACTCAAAGACGCCTGGACCGATTTGCAAAAATATTTTTTTGTTTGATAGGGTATACTTCACAGGTGGTCCCATAGTCTTCAGGTCAGGATCTGATGATGGTATCCTTGAGAAATTGGTGGAAATCTTAAAATTTTAAGGCATTTTATATTAGGTGTTTGCGCCTTGTTGGAAGATACAATTTGAAGGCGGTTTTTTTTTTAATTAAAAATTATAGGCTATTTGGTAGCCTATGGTCTGGGCACATCCCGCCAACCCATCCGGGACGACGGATGAGCGTCGTGCTCTCCGACGACGCTGCCGATCATCCCTAGTGATGATCTTTTAGGTCGAATGATGATGCTCTCACACCTCAACAGTGTGCTGCGCCGTGTCCTCGTCGCAATTGCAGTGGTGGCAGGACGGTGTGCTCTCCATCCTCATAACTATGTGCCTCATACTTGGCGAAGCAACCGTACCCCGACGAACTCTATGATATTATCATCATCAATCAATATGTATTCTTCTTCCACAAAACTCGTCGACATCATCCATCTGATCACTCCGTCTATCCAGTTCATTCTTCTTTTCTTTGTTCTTCCCTTACATCTAAAGCCTTCAACGCTCATATATAAAACTTCCCTTACAATATTATTTAACGTGACGATAGCAGTGTCGAATTAAGCCTGTACGGGGCCTGTAGCAAATTCTGTCACGCAGTGGTGGCCTTAGGGGGTGGCGAACAGGGCAATCGCCCGGGGCCTCGCGCTTATAGGGGCCTCGCGCTTACAGCGGCCTCACGCAACAACCCAAGCAAATTTAAAAAAAAAGTATAGATTTTAAATTACATTTTTACTTATTAATTATATTTTTCACTTTGTTTTCAATATTATAAAACTTAAATTTTATTTATTTGTACAACTTTAGTATTTTTCATCAAACATGACAAATCCCTAAACCAAACAACCAGACCTACTTTCGTATCTCATACTTTTCACGAAGGACAAAGGGCCTCGCAAAGACCTGTCGCCCGGAGCCTCGCAATGGGTAAGGCCTGTCACGAGACCCTTGGTTTGCATTAGTTTCTCAAGTTTAACAGGTTCCCTGCGCTATCATTTTCAAAGAACTTTCAGCTGGTGCTTTGGAGACCTAAAAGATCTTGTAACTAACCTACCCTTTGGGGCGTTTCAGACATAATCAGTCTCCTAAAAATACGGTTTTGAAAAAATAATTTATAATTATACTACCGTGAAGATAATTATACTACTGTGCGTTAGGGACCTAATCCATTTCTAATTGTTTTTTTTATGTCCTTGAATTCACCTTTACGTAGGAAGCAAATATGTATATTTGTCTTACTCATACTTAAAGGAAAAGCACGTTATCGCCTCCCGCAAGGAGTGAAAAACACGATTATAGTCAACGCACAATACAAAAGTCCTGCAAGAAATCAGATAGATCTCGTTACGCAACGAACGTGTTAAGGTACCTAAGAACTAAAAAAAATTGTTACAAATAAACTTTTCTGGATTTCATCATCATCATCATCGCAGCCCACATACGTCCCACTGTTGTGCTCGGGCCTCCTCCACAATGGGAGGGAATTTGACCTACTATACCATGCTGGTCAGACATGTTGGTATAGGGTTTCACATTATATCCCATAGTCGTCTTATACGACATCCACGGGCAAGATAGGGAGTGGTGAATTGTATTCTTACTCCGTCACCACACGGACATTTAATATGGATTTAATATGGATAAATCAAAAAGCAATAAAGCATAGCGCTTCACGCTTGAGGCATGCAAAATATTTTAAATTGATATTTATTTACAGTCAGACAGGCATTGCAGCCTGGGGCCGCGGGCCCGCGGGGCCCGTTGCATTTGCTACTCTTGTTACGTGGCTAATCCAGCACTGGGTGGTAGACGACTCCGTGTGGTGACGGAGTTAGGATACAATTACACTCCCTATCTTGCACTGCACGTGGGTGTTGTAAAGGGTGACTTAGGGATACAAAATGTTGCGCCGGATGCCGCCCTAGCCGAGGCCGCGGGTGATTGGCCCGGGGAATTTAGTCCGTCACCCGCAGAAAGGCTGACCGCGCGACGGCGACCGACCTCCCGGGACGGGGACGTCGAAAGGTGAGGGTACCCAAAAGGGTATCCTGTCGGGCCGACCACTGACGACAAGTCACCCTGCTCCGGTGGTCGGCCCAACGACAAAGGTGGTTACGGGTGGGTTATGGGCCCACGCGCCCTACCATAGTCCACCCATAAAGGGATAAAGGGCAAAAAGGGATACAAAATGTGTATAAAATCTATGCAAGAGTAGAAAAACTCGATAACCCTATACCAACATGACTATCTAGCGTGGTATAGTAGGTCAATTGCCCTTCTATTGTGGAGGAGGCTCGAGCCCGTGGGACGTATATGAGCTGTGATGAAGGAAATATTACTTTTATTCCGCCTCATCACCATACCGCGCACAGAAATATTAATACTTTTATTAATTTTTCTGTGATACCGCGTCATACGTTCACTCTTAACTTCTCGTAGTAACATAGTAAAAGGAATAAGGAATATGCATGATTTTTTTTTTACCGTTTCTACTAGTTATAACATTACTAGAAATAAATATAACACATCCAAAATATAAACCATTACGCTAAAAAAATTTTTTAAAAATCGCTATACTTTATGGGCGATATAAACGCGACTACTTCGGCGCGCGTATTCTGTGACGTCAGAGTCCTCGACACTCATACAAGTTGCTAGGGGTGTCAACTAGGGCTATTGATATTTTTATAAATATCGTTTTTCGACATATCGATATTTTACAATGTATCAATATCGGGGTTCGCTATATCGGAAAAAATTTCGATATATGGATAAAAATATCGATATATCGATATCGATAATATAAAATATCGATATATCGATATTTTTATCATTATTACGATTATTAAATATATTATATCTTATTTACCTTGCAGATTTTATTCCTACGAGTTTAACAGACATTTAATCTGAATTAGACGCGAAATACGTTGTCATTATATACACGTCTATTTTAGGAAGATTATCTGACTGTACTTTGATGAAACCGGTTTCAGTCATTCTAATAAGACTTTTATTCACAAAAGATTAATACTTGAACACAGAAGAACTAATAACTTATTATGAAATAACTGGGTAACAATACAAAATAATCACTAGAAACATACAAACAACAACTTGATATCAGAAGGAGAAGGAGGGCTGTTGATAAAATATCGATATGTCAAAATATCGATATTATTATTTAAAAATATCGATACTTAATACTGAACTTTTTTTTGGACGATATATCGATAGTAAAAAGTAAGTATCGAGCGTCGATATTTATTTGAATAAATTTGGTGATTTATCTTTTCCTGTAAAGTATTTATTCTACAAAATCACCGTAAACTTAAAAACGTAAAAGCGTTGGCATGAAATTGATGATCAGTTATCACTTACTCCTAGGATTTGATAAAAAAGCTCGGCACGGCAACCTCGCAATGAACGAAGTTAAAGAGTGGTCATGGGGAAAATATCGAAATATCGATATTTTTTTTCGTTATTTCGAACTCCAATATTGATATGTTTAAAAATATCGATATATCGAAAAACTATTTCTTTTTTAATAGACAGCCCTAACTAGAAGACTCGGGTGTCACGTGTTCAAAACGTGACGTCATAGTACTCCAACCAATGCGGTGCGTTTCAGAAATTTTGCACGCGAATCTCACAAAAGGAACTTTTTGATAATTAAATTTTATTATTAAATAATGATAAAGTTAAAAAACAATTGTATAGGTACGTTTTTTAAGCAATAAAGATTACAAATAAAAATAATTTGTTCATTTTGGAGTTTCGTGCATATTCCCTATTGAGCAATGTGGGGATCTAGTCCAGAACACTGAACATGGGGAGTCGATGCTTAGGTCATTTCGCCATCTACAGTCTATACAGAATGTATCAGGTTATGAGGCAACTGGTCAAAAGGGAGCTAGGCAATGGTAGTAGGAGCCCAAAAAAAAATTGTTGTCTGTAAAGTCGGTTTACGGATGATAGTTTAACGTGACAACGTCATAACAAAACATTGATGAAATGACTGCATACATTTATGAATAAAATTGAATTATCATTATTCTGTATAGATACAAAGAAGGAGTGAAATGATTCCGATTCGAATTCTGATTCTTCCCGCCTTTCAGCCATTTCACAATTTGACCACTCTGGTCTGCCCAATCTGCTGGCCTTAATCCCTGGGTCAAACCAGCAAATCTCGGGCACATCTTTTTCTCAGCTAGACTCCCTTATGCATCTTAGCTTTCTTTTTCACTTTTTTCATCTAACCACGCTGGTCTGTCTAACCCACTGGCACTAACCTTCTGGTAAACCAGTGGATACGGACATTTCCTCTCTCTCCGTGACTTTCTTATCAACTTCTGAAAACTTCCACCACTCTGGTCTGACCAATCCACTAGCGACACCCCTCTGGTAAACTAGTGGACCGGAACATCCTTCTCATTTTGACTCCTCTTCGGCCTTAAACTTGGGCCTTTTCTTTTCGTCCGATACCACGCTAGTCTTTCTATTCACAAAATTTCTCTTATTAACTTAGAATTTCATTCCCAATTATTCATTCACTTCACACAACTTTTCACTTCATAAGCGATAGGCGCTTCCTACAATCAGCGTAACGGGACAATGAGCGTAACGGGACAATGAGTCATCCTTTTTCGTACATGCAGCCAGCGTTCATCGATTTATTAGATGTTGTCACGTCAAAAATTTGAACGAAAAATATCGATTCGTTAAGGAATTCGAGACGTATAAAGTTTTCAATTTTAAATAAAACTACTTTACGGATTTTATCGCGTTTGTATTTGATTTTTGATTACCCGACGTTTCGAACACTTTACAGCGTTCATGGTCACGGGTGGACTAAGATGTCTCACGTCCAACAAGTCATCGTTATTGCAGAAAATTTATAATTATCTACCTGATACAGAAATTACTTATTAAATTAGTTATAATTAAGTTTGACTGCACAGATGGCGTAGTGGTTAAGATAGCGACCTACAGCGCCAGTGTCAGGGGTTCGAATCCCACGCGGGACAACACTTTGTGCGATCCACAAATTGTTGTTCTGAGTCTGGATGTAATTTGTGTCCGTTAATTATATGTTTGTAAAGTCCCCCGCAATACAAGGATTATTTCCTTAGTGCAGGGTGTCGTCTTAAATAAAAAAAAATAAAAAAAATATTGACCCACATTTTGATACAAAATTTATTGCCAGTGTAAGAAGAAAATGATTCTACATGAAAAAATTATATTGTTTATGGTTAGTAATTAATGTTTAATTTTTATTATAAAATCCGTAAAGTAGTTTTATTTAAAATGTATATACATATAATACTCGCGTAAACATCAGAAATCATTATGTTTTCAATTTTGTCATCGCTTTTTCGTGTAAATCCGATTGAAATATATAAAGTCAATGATACTTAATACGCAACATATTCATATTTTGTTAAATGTTCATTAGAAATTGAATAAATCAATGATTACGTTCGCATAAGCAACACAAACTTCGCTTTAAAACAGCTGATCGGCCGATGACCGTTGACGGCTCGCCGTTGTTACCTACGCTTATTGAAACGTTTGCGCAATTCTAGGTATGAATGAATGAAAATATACTGTCGAAGCGTTACATGCCTACATGTATTCTGTCTTTACATGCCTACATAATACGTAACATTTAAGGCATAGACTCTTAGACACATTTTTTTGAAATCCCTATAAATTTTATGTTATATTATTTTTTTGTATAATGTACATTCTAATTACGATCTATGACCGTTAAACTACAACATACTCGAACAGTTGTCCCATAACCTGATACATTCTGTATACTTAAATGACACTTGATTTGTCCGCTTCTATGAACATGCGGTCTATTACGTAGGTAAAATAAGTAAAAATGAAAATGTTGTATAACCGCCGACACAAACTAAAATAATAATAAATAAGTATTGCGTTCTCTTCAACAGGAATTATCAATTAATTGTCATTTAACGATTAAAGCCATTACATTATTTTGGAAAAAAGCTAATACTCTTACACTACGGATGTGACCTGGAGGGAAAATAATCGATCTTTTGTTTTTCAAAATAAATCTATATCTATACCAATAAATAAAATTGGAGTGTCTGTTTGTAATGTCAAAATAATAGGTTTTTTTCATGCTCACACGGTTATTTGCACGACACCTATGCCTAATATAGCAATTAAAAATTTTTTGTCTGTCTGTCTGTCTGTTTGTTCCGGGTAATCTTCAAAACGGCTGGACCGATTTCAAAAATTCTTTCACCAATGGAAAGCTATAATATCAGGGCGTAAACTAGGCTATATTTTATCCCGGTATTCCCACGGGAACGGGAACTACGCGGGTAAAACGACTATAACCTATAACCGAAGCGAAGCGAGGGTGGGTTGCTAGTCTATAATAAAATTATCGATTATTTTAAAATAAATAATCGATTATAACATAATCAATTTTTTCGCCCAACAGGATTGTGATGAACTTTTTTTTTTAGGAAATCTGGCAGTGAATAATCGATTAATTTCGAATAGTAAAAATCGATTAATAATCGATTTTTATTGTTTTGATAATCGATTGTAAAAATCGATTATTACAAAAAAATTATCGATTAATAGTCGACTTTTTTTAAATCGATTATTTTTCACATCCCTACTGCCAGATTAACCAAACATAGCTAAGAACTACCGCAAGGAAACTGGGTTGAAAATGAAAAAAACCGCATCGAAATCGAGCTATCCGTTTGAGAGCTACGATGGCACACATGTGTGTCAATGTGTGTCTACACACACCTATTTATTTTTTAAGAGTTGCGTACGTACGTGCAGTACTGTGATCTTGCACATTACGGAACGGTTCCGGCGTAAGCTCCATTAGGCTCCAATTGAAATGCTTCACTTTTTGTGCGCGAACTTACCTTCTATACGCTATTATTCTAAGAGTCAAACTTACAAATAAAAAAAATCTCTATTAATTCAATGGAATAAGGTAACTAGTATATCAATTTAACGTATATGACGCATAAAATCTTAAGTACATATTTGAATACCTAATTAATTAAAACTTAATAAAAGTGAAATCGTTGCTATGTACATCTTGTTGTCGATTAAATGTACAATTTTCGCAGATCGTCACGGACAGCTTACTTCAGTCGACGAGTTAACAATAGTAAATAGAGTTTGTTACCCAAGTTATAACTCCAATTGTGTGCTAATGAGCTTATGAGGCCATTCGCATGTTTGGTTTACATACTTTAATGTTATTCGAATGTTATGATATGTATATATATATAGATATAAATTTCTAATAAAGGATAGTGAAAAGCGTGAAGTTGTAAATACATAAATAAATAATACATATAAATAAATAAATAATATTTTAAGAAATTTATTTAGTATTAAAATAATGGTAACGTTTTTTTTTATTGTGATTATTTTGATAATATTTACATACTCAATACGGATAGAACGGAACGTAAATATTGGCACTTGACAGTAATGTACAATGTTGCCTATTTATTTGTTTAAAACTTAGCTTGGTATTCCGGAACAGGTAGATATACATAATATTTTTAATTTTATCATAAATAACTAACTATCATAAATAACATAATGGATAACATAACGTTGGATGCAAGGGGCGCAGGACCGTTCCGAGTGGCATTCTCGTGGGGAGGCCTATGTCCAGCAGTGGACGCCCGTAGGGTGATGGATGGATGGATGGATAAATAACATAATAACTAACTCCTAAGAACACAGATTTAATTGAGCAGGTAGAATTTTGAATTTTGATAAATTCATTTAAGCTTTTACTATACTACTACAATAAGTCTACATGCCTATTTAATATCCTGCTGTATTCATTCTTTTCGGGCAACACTGCTAATGACGGCCATAGTAGTTTAATAAGTCACGCGAAGAAAAAAATGCGAATTTAAGAATTGAATATTCTTTGTTTTAGTAGTTTATAACGACTTTTAAACCTATTTTTAAGCAGAAATTTTAACGTATATCACATCTAATACACAATGAGCCTAATAATAAGTTTATATCAATGGATGAACATGAAGAAATCAGTGTTTAAAAAGTAATTTGTGATTGTGTGAAAAAAAGCAATTTTTTGTCGTTTAGCTTTCAAACAGGTACGTTTTTTTACACCGAGAATATCGATTAGTACATTCGACATAATGCTTTGTCCTTGCAAAACGTGTTTTACCTTTGGAACTGTTTGAAAAACATAAATTGAGAATCTGTTTACATTTTTAAAATACGTAATAACTTGTAAACTCACGATGTTTTTCTAAACGAACAATGTTTGTGATAGTTCTTTATTTTAGGTATGAATTGATTAAGTAAAAGCCTGCCTACTGTTATAGTGTTTAAA
Organism: Lymantria dispar; assembly: GCA_032191425.1. Lineage (NCBI taxonomy): Eukaryota > Metazoa > Arthropoda > Insecta > Lepidoptera > Erebidae > Lymantria > Lymantria dispar. The sequence continues at coordinate 11,770,019 of CM063471.1, forward strand.
TTATTGGCTTTATCCAAATAATTTTTTTAGATTAAATTATTCAAATAAAAACTTCGACTAAAATCAAATCCAACGTATAGTTATAGAAATAAGAGAGAAACTATCATCGTGCTATAGAAAGCTTTAAAAAAAACATGTTAACATATTTCTTTATGCCCAATGTGGTGATGGAATAAGATACAACTTCAACTTCTTGTTATGGCTTCTGAGGCGTAGGGATGCCCCGAATTTACCAATTATATGTGTAATTAAGGTTAAAGTGAGCGACACAAGTTGATCGAAATAAGGTACAATTCACTGCACACAATAAGAATGTTGGTATAGGGTTTCCTTTCAAATTTTCTATCTCTTGCATAGATGTTACATGCTTATAACCCTTCTTTTAGGACACCCACGGGCAAGCAGTTTAGTAAATTACAGGTTTCTCATACATTTTGTCAAAACTTAAGAGCTCATATAAAGCACTGTTATATTATTATCCACTATACTTTAACATTTTCACTGCATTATATAAAATTAGGGTTTCCAATCCTGCATCCTGAATTCAATCTCAGTATTTGAGGGACTACAAAATTTCAATAAAACAATGAATTATCAACTAACTCCATATTTATTTAAGTATTACTACTAGTATGAGATTAATCAAATTACACTGTCTGATCCCACAATACTGTGATTCATTTATAAATAATAAAAGAAAATATTCTCAGGTCTCAAAACCGAGCAAGTTTCAAATGAATCAAGAAAACGTAAATATGGACCCGCTGAGCTCATATGAATACCCAGCATACGATAGTTACCCATTAAATACACCTCAGATGTATCCCTACAATGTTAAGCTTGAAGATACATTATATTACAAACACAATAATACTAATCATTCCACATACAACAATACTTGTTCACAACCACCGATAAATCAACAAGAGTTAACGAAAGAAGATAATATCGAAGAAAAGAAACCTGTTGTGTCAAACACTAAGAAGGAGAAGAAGAGCTTTTGCTCCGAGAAGATAAATGATACCTCTTTTCCGTTCTATGGTTGTTCTGTTTGTAATATTAGTTATATGTCATTGTATGAACTCGATCAGCATGTTACGATTCATAAAAATAGAATGACAAGCTATAGATTAAGGCTTAGGAATCAATATAGAAAGAAACAAATAAAAAAAGAGAAGAAAAAGTTGAAAAAGAAAAAGAAGATTAAAGAAGAGACGGATGTGGAGATTGAAATCAAACCTGAAGATGGTTATATAGGTAATGAAAAAGCCGTAGATTATAATAATACTGTTGGCAACGGAAGTGTTGAGAATTGTGAAAATAAAAATAATGATCAAAATAAAAATCAAGAGGATGTGAAAAACTTTGAAAATCTTAATAGCAATGATGAAAACCAGAAGAATAATGGAGAAAGTTGTAGTAATAATGGAGAAAATCTTAATAATAATGGAGAAGGTTGTATTAATAATGATGAAAGTCAAAAGGATAATAGTGAAAATCACAATAGTAATGATGAAAGTCACAAAAGCTGTGAAAACGAAGAAGAATTGAATAATATGGAGAAAATTTATAAATGTTTTGCTTGCCAAAAGCAATTTACTTTAAGTTATTATTTGAAGTTACATGTTAGATCGCATACAGGTAAGAGTTTGTTATAGAAAAACAAAATAATCATCATCATCATATAAATGTTCCACTGACCTCGAGCCTCCTTCATAATGGGTGGGAAATGGACCTACTATACCATGTTGATGGTGATATAGTTTTTTAACTGACTTCAAAAAAAGGAGGCGGTTCTCAATTCATCTGATTTTCTTTTTTTCTGTATGTTCACCGATAACTCAAAGACGCCTGGACCTGGCAAAATTCTTTTTTTGTTTGATAGGGTATACTTTCCAGGTTTTTTTTTTTTTATTGCAAGCAGTGGCAAGTGAGTAAACAGTACACCTGATGGTAAGTGTTGCTGCCGCTCATGGACCTTTACAAGGCCGCTGCCTACCGCGAAGAAAGTGAAGGGAGTGTGAATGCGTGCATTGAGGCTCGGTGATACCAAAGGCACCACCAAAACACTCCACACGCAAACACCCTCAGAAAGTTGGGCTTCCGGCTCTCTCGCTCACCGAACGAAGCGCAGTAACAAAATGTTACTACTCAGACGTCGATTTTCTGCGAGAGCGTGGTACCACCCCGGACGGACCGGCCCGCGGCTGTAGACAGATAATTGTCGACAGTGTGGTCCTACCACTAGTAGGTGGCCCCATAGTCATCAGATCATGATCTGATGATGGTATCCTTGAGAAATTGGTGGAATTCTTAAAATTTTATAGGCAGTTTTAACGTTTTTCTTATACTTCGTAAAGTTTTTTTGCTCTTTAGTTTACTGTTTGAAGTCGGTTTTCTTTTTGTTAAAAATTAGTTTTAAACAACTCTTTTGATTAATAAATATAACATGAAGAAATAAAAAAATATGCGTTTTTATACATTATCCTTTTCTTGCATAGGACCTCTATTTGCAATGATCCCTTAGTCGTCTTGTACGATACCCACGGGCAAGAAGGGGGGTTGGTGAATGTTATCTTTCACGTGGAGAAGGTTCAAACAGAATACAGTGGGTTTTATATGACCCACTTTCGATTTGCGTTGTCAAAACTAGGGATTCTAATTAAAGAAAACAAAGTAGACCTTAAAATGCCCCTGAAAACGAAGTTCAAGGTTATATAAGGTTACTATGAGATTCCTAATAAAAAGTTCCACCTTACACATTTTTTCATGTTTCAATCAAATCATCCCTACTTTTTCATCGTCTTGTATACACGGTGACTTTTTTACCGTCTTACAAAAAAAAACCATAAAAGTATCCGACCAAAGAAACATATCTAACATATTTAAATGTTCAATAGTGGCAGTTACAAAAAAATAATAAAATAAATTAAAGTTAATATTTTGTAACAGCCTGTTTATCATGTTTACATTTTAAACAAAAGTAATCATGTGGCATTTCGTTAGCCAATCATAAGTACGAAGTCCACGTGGACGGCTTTTACAAAGCGTAATTCCCTACGCTAGATACCTAACAGGTATCCTTTGCGATGCCCGATTGGCGCCGCGGTCAAACGGTTGTAGTACCTACATACTACATCAGCTGTGTTGTATACCTATGCGCTCGATACATGTTGTTTCCTTACTATTTTAATTAGTAATTATTTATAATAACTTTTATTAAAAAATATTCTAGTAAATATTGTTTTTAACCTTTTAATTGTATAAATGAATAGTAGATACTGGATATTTTAATTGACCTGCTTTTGTAAGATGACATAAATGTCACCGTGTATAAGGCAAGGTTGCCTTTTGTGGGTGAGACCTGTGCCTAAGCCAATAACCATCAGTAAGTTAGTTCCGGATTACAGTGTATTCAAAAATTAAATTATAATTACCATCATTTCAGCCCACATTAGTTCCACCTGTTGGAAATCATCATCATTCAGCCCAACACCGTTCATTGCTGGACGTAGGCCTCCCTCATGTTACGCGACAGAGTGCGATCCTGTGCCGCCTACATCCAATGACACCCAGCAATTTTTATCAGATATTTGGTAGCTTCTCAAGAAATTTTCTTCCCCAATGGTTGACAGTTCATCCAGAGATGTGGCCTGACCGTTGCCCATGCTAATTCTTCATGCTATGTCGGACACCAGATGTAATTAACATGTTTTTTTTTTTTTTCAGATGAAAAGCCTTATACCTGTAGTGTTTGTGGTCAGTCTTTTATAACAGCTAGCAAACTTGGTAGGCATAATAAAAGAATACATTTGGCTGCCCGGTTTCAATGCAGAATATGCTTCAAGATATTTTCGAGGTAAGTCAGCATTAACCTTGTGGTGTGTCGCTTTCCGTGTGGTGGTCGAGTAAGAATAGAATTCACCATCCCCTCTCTTGCCCATGGCTATCGTATGGGGTTAAATCTATACCAATAAATAAAATTGGAGTGTCTGTTTGTAATGTCAAAATAATAGGCTTTTTTCATGCTCACACGGTTATTTGCACGACACCTATGCCTAAAATAGCAATTAAAAAATTTTTGTCTGTCTGTCTGTTTGTTCCGGGTAATCTTCATAACGGCTGGACCGATTTCAAAAATTCTTTCACCAATGGAAAGCTATAAAATCAGGGCGTAAACTAGGCTATATTTTATCCCGGTATTCCCACGGGAACGGGAACTACGCGGGTAAAACGACTAACCTATAATCGAAGCGAAGCGAGGGCGGTTTGCTAGTCTATATATATAAAAGAAAGTCGTGTTAGTTACACTATTTATAACTAAAGAACAGCTGTACTGATTTAGTAGAAAATGAGTGGGGAGGTAGCTTAGAACCAGGAGACGGACATAGGATACGTTTTATCCTGTTCGATCGCGTTCAAGTGTGACGTGACATAAAACGTCAAAGAGAATACAAGTCACTATGAAACGAGGTATAACAAAAACGCTTTTGATATGTAATAACAAAACGGAAATGACAGCTAAACGTAATTTTGTCTATGATTAAGTATGGTTGAAAATTTGACAATTATAATTTTGTCAGAAATCAATAATCAGTAATTTGTATTTTCTTTTAATCATCATTAACAATCCTGCGACCAAGACGATTGAATCTTTCCCGACAAAGCCGTAATGATTCTTTCATTAGAGACTATATTTTCGGAAATTTAGAAAATATATTTACGAAAAAAGTTTTGGCGGTACGAAGTTCGCCGGGTCGGCTAGTAGACATGTAATTTCTATGTAAAAGAAGAAAAACTTAAATTGAAACCATATTCAAATTATAAGAAGAAAGCATCTAGCCAGCTAGGTATAGCAAGTCTATATCCCTACTCTTGTGGGGTTCTCTTGCCCTTGAATATCGTATAAGGCTCCTAAGGGATTTAATATGAGGATAGCATATGCATATATGCAGGAGAAGGAAAATTCGACATGAAAACTATACGGACACATCTGACCAGTGCGGTATAGTAGACCAAGCACTCCCATTGCGGAGGCGGCTTGAGCCCAACAGTGAGACTTATGTTGGCCGAGATGAGATTATGAACATTGTTAATATAATAAGACTAATATCAGTAAGTAAATAATTAAGACCATCCAAAGACACTCATAATTCAGCCAATACTCCCATGTCAAATTAAGGAAAAACTTATGATAAAAATACGATTCCTAAAATATCTAGCCTTCTATCCCCCTTTATAGTTTATTACGAACGTTGGCAAACGAGCAAACAGTACACCTGATGGTAAGTGTTGCTGCCGCTCATGGACATTTGCAAGGCCTATTGTGAAGAAAGTGGAGGGAGTGTGAATGCGTGCAATGAGGTTCGGTGATACTAAAGGCACAAAAACCCATCACACGCAAACACCCTCAGAAAGGTGGGCTTCCGGCTCTCTCGCTCGCCGAACGAAGCGCAGTATCAAATTGCTACTACTCAGATGTTGATTTTCTGCTCAGTGTGGTACTATCCCAGATGGACTGCCCCGCGGCTGTAGACAGACGATTGTCAACAATGTGCCCCTCCCCACGTAACATATGGGGCATTTCACGTCAAGCGGACAACCAAAAAGAAGTGAGGTCGTGAATTTTGTTTATACTCTGGTTAGTTATAAAGGATATAGTTGTGCTGTGTGGTAGGGGCTTCGAATACTACCAACCCTTGCTTTGCTCGTGGGTGTCGTAAAAGACGACTAAAGCCCTAGATTGACCCGGACCAACTCCATCTGGTACCATTTGGGTCAACGATTACATTCCCAAGGAGGGTTGACGTGAGGCAGGCGGCCGGTCATAAAAGTCATTGCCGAAACTTTTTGCAATATGTTAAAACAGATGACATATTGCGTCGACCCCAAGTAATTGGGATAAGAGCAAAATGATGATGACTCTGGTTAGTTATACTTCTAGTAGACTTGGATGTGTACACACATTATCTTTTTCGTGTGTTGCTTTATTGCTGAGTTATGAGCTTTTGAAAAGTGATTAAGAATGAAGTCATGAATTTTTGGATGCTTATTATCTGTATCAATTAATTTGTAAAAAAACTAAAAAATACTGTTTCTTATAGTTAAAAATTTGAAGTTTATAATTTTTTTATTGAATTCTAAATTTGATTTTTTTTACGTATAGTAAATCGGAAGTGAAAATTTCAAATCGATATTTCAGTAACTTCGACCATTTTTACACATCCAGGTCTACTAGAAGTATAACTGACCAGAGTATAAACAAAATTCACGACCTCACTTTTTTTTGGTTGTCCGCTTGACGTGAAATGGCCCATACTTTATACGGCACAAATGCCTCGCAACAGTATGTACTTGATTGATAGTCACGTTGTTTTACTTAAGAAAAAACAGTCTTAAATATGTATTTTTTAAATATTATTTGACAATTTCAGATTTGAACTTCTGACCAATCATTTTGATAAAAATCATCCCGAGGACAAGTTAGAAGGAGAACCTTACGGTGAGAAAATTATTTTTTTTTAGGGTTTTGATTTTCCGTCACCCGGTGAGAGGCTGACCGCGTGAGAAAAGACCGACGAGGGGGGGACGACCGACCGAAGGGGGGACGTCGGTCGATGGGAGGGTACCTCAAATAGGGGGTATTCCGTCGGGCCGACCATTGATGACAAGTTAACCCTGCTCCGGTGGTCGGCCCAACGACGAAGGCGACGTGCATCGTGGGTATACGGGTGTGCGTGCTTACGCCCCTCTGTCGCCCCGGATGGAGTGGTACGAGGAGCGCGCCGACCGCAACCCACCCCCAAAAAAAAGTGTTGATTTTGGACATGTTTTCTTAGGTTAGAGAGAGGGTTTTAGATATACGAAGCTAGTTAGTTTCTTCTCCAATGTGATTGCCTGCACGTGGGTGTCCTAAAAGATGACTAAAGGATATTTTGTGCATATAACAACTGCAACAGAAGGAAATCTCGAAATAAAACTGTATACCAACCTGCTTGACTAGCGTGGTGTGAATTTCTCTCTCATAAAGGAAGATCTTCATTGCGTTCGACCATCAGCACTGAAGAAAATATATATAGATACTAGCAGACCTGGCCACGCGTTGCTGTGGCTAATGTTTTTGTTATATTACATTATCTATTAATTACTTACTCAATCCAGTCAACAGACATCGCCATCTATTAAAATCGTTTGGAGTTAACAGATAATTGTGAATGTCAAATATTAGACAAATAATTTGCTATAAAATAATATTGCGACTATAAATTAAGATGTAAGCTATCCTATCTTTCAAGTTGGATCAAACTGCACACGGTGTGCAAATTTGATTAAAATTGGTTAAGTAGTTTAGGAGACCATCGCGGACAAATAACGTGACACGTAATTTATATATATTAAGAAAAATAATATGCAGATTGGATAGAAGTAAAGGAAAACTCGAAATGGAAACCCTCTGACCAGCGTGGTATTCATCATTATGATTATTTAACCCGTCGCCGTCCACTGCTGGACGTAGGCCCCCTTCATGTTTCGTCTTAGAGTGCGGTCCTGTGTCGCCTACATGCAACGACGCCCAGCAACTTTCACCAGGTCGTCGGTTCAGCTAGATGGGCTTGCATTCTACTCCAAGGCTCCAGCCTCTTATAATGCGAGGGCAATATACTTACTATACCAAGCTCGGGAAACTTAAGAGGATCTTCTTGTCCAATATTCCGCAGTGTCTGAAAACAAAGGTTTATAACCAGTGTGTGTTACCAGCGATGACTTACGACACTGAAACGTGGTCTCTAAATGTCGACCTCATAAAAAAAGATCAAAGTCGTTCAATGTGCTGTGGAGTGGGCTATGCTTGGTATTTCTCTACGTGATAAAATCCGGAACACGGAAATCCGTAGAAGAACGGGTGTAACCGACATAGCCCGCAGAATTAGCACGTTGAAATGGCAATGGGCAGGGCACATCGCTCATCGAACCGACAACCGTTGGGGAAGAAAGGTTCTTGAGTGGCGACCACGAATTGGACGATACAGTGTAGGAGGACCCCCCACTAGGTGGACTGACGACATTCTCAAAGTCGCAGGGAACCATTAGATACAAGTGGTGCAGGACCGTTTCGAGTGGCATTCTCGTGGGAGGCCTATGTCCAGTAGTAGACGTCTGTAGGCTGATGTATGTATGGATACCAAGCTGGTCTGACGTGTTAGTATAGGGTTTTCCTCCGAATTTTACTACTCTTAAATAATAGATTAAGAATATTGGCTAGTCTAATAAATTACTGAACACCGATTGCCAAATACTCGTAGTATCTCTAACAAGGAAATGGTGTTGGAACCAATGTCTTTTAACTTTGTAGAATAAAAACCGCCATCACCTTGGCTCATATACGTTCTAATGTTGGACTCGAGCTTCTTCCATAATAGGAGGGAGTAATTGACCAACTATACCATGGCAAACTCGAGATAAAAAATTACAAATTTTCCTTCTATTGCACAGATGTGCAATGTGTATATTATATCCCATCGACGTGCAAGATGGGGGTTGGTGAATTGTATTCTTACTCCATCACCTCATTGCGATCGCCAACCCGTCTGCCACGCGTGGCGATAACCTCATTTGTGGAAGACCCAGAAGTATCAAAGGCTTAACATCCGCGGGCAAGATAAGGGATGTAGGACAGTAGGGATGTAAAAAAAGAATCGATTTTTAAAATAATCGATTATCACAAAAAAAATAATCGATTATCAAAATAATAAAAATCGATTTTTTATTATTCGATCGAAATTAATCGAATATTCACTGCCAGATTTCTTAAAAAAAAAGATCATCATGATTGTTTCATACTATATTAGAAAACTAGCAACCCGCCCTCGCTTCGCTTTTAGTCGTTTTACCCGCGTAGTTCCCGTTCCCGTGGGAATACCGGGATAAAAAATAGCCTAGTTTACGCGCTGATATTATAGCTTTCCATTAGTGAAGGAATTTTTGAAATCGGTCCAGCCGTTTTGAAGATTACCCGGAACAAACAAACAGACAGACAAAAATTTTTTAATTTATATTTTAGGCATAGGTGTCGTGCAAATAACCGTGTGAGCATGAAAAAAACCTATTATTTTGACATTACAAACAGACATTCCAATTTTATTTATTGGTATAGATATAGCTCACATTTCCTAAAAAAAAAGTCATCATAATCCTGTTGGGAGGAAACATCGGTTATTTTATAATCGATTATTTATTTTTAATTAATCGATTTATTTTAAAGACCAAAAAATCGATTATTTGCTCTCCAAGTCACATCCCTAGAAGACAGTGGTGAATGATATTCTTACTCCATCACTACATCACCATTTGCCTGCCCTCATCCCACGCTAAGTGGGGTCGGCGCAAGATGTACTTACCTTCCATAACTTCCTATCCGTCGTCATATCTGCACTCACCCTTTTCATACGCATATACTCATTCACACAGTCCATTCATCTCTGTTTGGGTCTTCCACGCTTCTTACGTCCATCCACAGTCATATAATAATCTTCTCTATCACTGGTGCCACTTTTAGGCTTCCCCTAATATACTCATTTCTTATCTAACCTTGTGACCTCACACATCCATCTACTCATCCACATGCTACTCCATTATTACATGCAGAATGAAAATCATCATCATCACAGCTCATATACGTCCTCCTGTTGGGCTCCAGCCCAGGGGCGTCGCCAGCTTATGACCAAGGGGGGGGCAAGGGGTCAATATTATGGAGGATAAAAAATTTTAACGCCTGGTACAGTCGAAAGCATGAAGCGTTACACTTTCGAAGTTTTTGCCTCGATGACGATTGTAATAAGAACAATTCTAATATCAATGTATAAAACTTCAAAGGTCCTCGATAGCACAATAACTAAATCAATTTGATCTCTAGGGGGCCCCCCTTGGCGACGCCCTTGCTCCAGCCTCCTCCATAATAGGGGGGAAATTGACCCACTGCACCACGGAAAAGATAAAAAATTTCGAGGTTTCCTTCTCTTGCATAGATGTTATATGCATATTAAATCCCTTTGTCGTATTTACGACACCCACGGACAAAATGGAGGGTGGGGAATTGTATTCTTACTCCGTCACCGCATAGAGTATAAAAGTTTCTTCTTTAAATTTCAGACTACAATGCCATCTTGCCATATTTGAAAGAGTTAGAAGAGCAATTGAAAGAACAGTCGGAGACTAAAGAACAGAAGACAGAAGACACTTGGTTTGATTGTGATTTTGCTGTTCAGGACTCACTTAAAGAAGAGGTAAGTTAATAGGACCATGAAGATGTCATGTAAATATTCTGTCCTTTTTTTTATGAGGGGTGGGCTGCGGTCGGCGCGCTCCTTGCACCACTCCGTCCGGGGCGACAGGGACGTCAGCAGGCACATCCACAACCCACTCACGATGCACGTCGCCTTCGTCGTTGGGCCGATCACCGAGCAGGGTGACTTGACGTCAGTGGTCGGCGAAATATTCTGTCCTGGCAACTTTGCTGCTGTTAGCGATGGTTGGATGAGGCTGATCTTGTTATCTCAGTAGTGTTTATGTCCCACTTTTGGGCTCTGACCTCTCCCTTAATGAGAGGAAAATTGACCTAATGTAACCATCCTGGTCATCCGTGTTGGCATTGGGATTTATTTCGAGTTTTCCTTTATTTATGTTATCTGACATCTCTTAGTCGTCTTTTACGATATCCACGTGCAGGATAGGGGGTGGTGAATTGTATTCTTACTCTGTCACTACATTGCGATCGCCAATCCGCTCGCCACGCGTGGCGATAACCTCCTTTGTGGAAAACCCAGAAGTATCAAAGGCTTAAAATCCGCGGGCATGTTAGAGGGTGGTGAATTGTATTCTTACTCCATCACCACAGTGAAAAACTTTTTTTCAATGACAACACCGTGCATTAAAGAAATAATCCTTGTATTGCGAGGGACTTTGGAACGGTGTGGTTGCACGTGGATGTTGTATAAGACTGAGCGATATAATAAGCATAAAACATCTGTGCAAGAGAAGGAAAACTCAAAACAAAATCCTATTCCAACACATCTGACCAGCGTGGAATAGTAGGTCATTTCCCCTCTCATTATGGAGGAGGCCTGAGCCCAACATGGGCTGAGATGATGATGATTGCCGGTGACTTTACAAACATATAACTAACGGTCAGACTCAGAGGAACAATTTGTGGATCGCACAAAGTGTTGTCCTGCGTGGGATTCGAACCCGCGACACTGGCATTATGAGTTGGTGTTTAGGTAATTCTATCAACTTTTAATTTCTCGCGCGTGACAACCCTAAACCATCATCGCAGCCCATACGTCCCACTGTTGGGCTCGGGCCTCCTCCACAATGGAAGGGAATTTGACCCTTTTTTTTTTCGTTGTGAAAATGCAATTTACGCACTATCCCCCGCCGGTGTCAGACGATGGGGAGTGTGGGACTCGCCGGTTGTGCTTCCGGAATACCCACTAAAACCACAGCGGTCCCTTCCGCGCTTTTACGGGGTGCCGGAAAGGTCGTCTTTTGACATTCGATCCCCGACACCCCTACGCAAGGCTGTTTGGCCACGTCCTGTCCTCAATCAAAGCGGCGGGAGGAGATGCGCATATCGGCGCCTCCTCCTCCCTACTCGTCGCCGGCGGAGCGAGACAGCGGACGCAAGTGGTTCGCGTTCCCGCTGCGCGGCCTCCTTCCTTGTGCAGGGAATTTGACCTACTATAACCAAGAGAAGGAAAACTCGATATAAAACCCTATACCAACACGTCTGACCAGCGTGGTATAGTAAGGTTAATTGCCCTCCTGTTATGGAGGACGCTCGAGCCGAACAGTGGGATGTATATGAGCTGTGATCATGATGATACCATGCTGGCCAGACATGTTGTTGGGTTTCATTTCGAGTTTTTCTTATTTTGCATAGAGGTTACGTGCATATTATAGTCTTTAGTCATCTTTTACGACATCCACGTGCAAGATAGAGAGTAGTGAAATGTATTCTTACTCCGTCACCACACGGAAACCCTTAATGCTGATGGTATGTTTTCAGACCCAAGATGATAGTAAAGAGTTTGCCAAAATTGATGTTGTACTAGAAGATAGAATCAACTGTGAAATGGATGTCGAAGTTAAGATGGAGGAAGAGCACTATCCTGGTGATGACAATATACACGGTGGTGATGACGAGCCAGTTGATGATAAACATGATGATAAGGCCGCTATTAAGGAAGTCGTCAATAAGGATGATAGGTGAGAAAAATAAAATAATATTTATTAAGCTCTGGCAACCCTCCCTCACTTCGCTTCGATTTCAGTCGTCATACCCGCATAGTTCCCGTTCCCGGAATAACGATAAAATATAGCCTATGTTAATCCTTGATATTATAGCTTCCCATTGGTGGCAGAATTTTTGAAATCTGTTCGGTGGTTTAAGCGTGAAAGCGTAACAAACAAACTTACTTTCGCATTTATAATATTAGTATGTTGTATCCCCACTATGTGATGCAAGTGGCCCAGGAACGTTCGGAGTACATTGGTGGTTCTGGGTAGACATGCCGACGTCTCTACGTCGGCATCCTGCGTTCCAGTGCCAACTGTATGATGCTGGTCGGAGTCCCTCACTGTCTGCAACAGAGCCCTTTTGCGACGACCGCAGAGGGCCGCGGCGGTGAGGGCCATTAGGGGCTACCGTACTGTTTCCTGGACTGCGGCGACACTGCTGGCAGGCGACCCGCCTTAGCCACTGGTGGCGGAGGCGTTGGCGGAAGTGTACCGGTCCCAACGGGGAGCAAGTGTCCATAAGGGGTCTGGGCAGAGCCCAGGAAGTGGCCCGAAGGGAAGTAATCCGATGGTGGAGAGAAGATCTAGAGTCCCCTGTAGCAGGGCGGGGGACTCTGGAGGTGGTCGCGCCACATCTCCACCGCTGGCTCAGGAGAAAGCACGGCAGCCTTACATTTAGGATGGTGCAGGAGCTTACCGGACATGGAGTCTTCGGTAAGTACCTGCACAAAATTGGAAGAGAAGAGGCCCCAGGATGCCATGAGTGTGGCGCGCTAATCGACGATGCGCGCCACACGTTGGAAATATGGCCTGCCTGAGGGCCTCAGCGCCACGTCCTGTTAACGGAAATAGGAATAACAAACCTGTCGTTGCCGACCATCATCTCCAAGATGCTCGGCAGCGACAGCTGCTAGTCGTCGATGGCCTCCTTCTGTGAGGCTGTCATGACAATGAAGGAGGCCGCGGAGCGTGCTCGCGAGGTGCTTGCGTCCGCTGACTCGCTCCGCCGACGGCTGCCAGGGAGGAGGAGACGCCGCTACGCGCTGCTTCTCCCACCGCCCTGATTGATGACAGGACGTGGACAGACGGCCAAGCGTTGGGGTGTCGAGGATAGAATGTCATCAGACAATCTCGCCGGCATCCTGTAAAAGCGCGGCAGGGGCCGCTGTGGTTTTAGTGGGTATTCCGGTCGCTTATGTGGCCGGCGAGTCCCACACACACTCCCCTCGTCTATCACCGGCGGGGGGGACAGTGCGTAAATGCATTTCCACAAGGTGAAAAAAAAATCGGTTATCTGTAAAGTCGGTTTACTGACGATAGTTGAACGTGACAACGTCAACATCGTCGAATATTCGATAATATATCACTAAACATATATTTAATATCGAAAGAATCATTAACTTTATCGCCGCAATTATCGTTGCTATAAACAATTGACACCACATTCACTTTTCACTGCACTTCATACTTGACGAAAACATGTAAATGTATTATTGTATAGCAGCTGTCCACGCGGACGCATCGCTCACTCAAGCAGGAGAGAGACAGATGTCGAACGCTGCCGAACGCGGAGGCCGATTGTGCCTCTTTATCGCTCGTTCCGCGCTCTCGCTTGCACTTCAAGCCTTAAATGGAACGCCTCAGAGCGAGGTAACGCCGCATGAGTCATGTTTTTTTCGTGCGTGCAGCCGGCTCCATCGAATTATAAGACGTTGTCACGTCAAAAAAGGACCGTTCCGAGTGGCATTCTCGTAGGGAGGCCTATGTCCAGCAGTGGACGTCTGTAGTCTGATGGATGGATGGACAGATGTTGTATTGTGTTAGCGGCTGCGAATACTACCAACCCTTACATTGTGGATGTATTAAAGCTTGTGGATGAAGCGATATAATATGCACGAAAAGGAAAACTCGAAATAAAACTCTATACCAACAGTCACTCTACAACAACGACTGACCAGCATGACATAGTAGGTCAATTTCCCTCCTATTGTGGAGGAGGTTCAAGCTCAGCACGGGGATATGTATTACTTATTTATTTACTAGCAACCCGCCCTCGCTTCGCTTCCAGTCGCCTTATCCACGTAGTTCCCGTGGGAATACCGGGATAAAATATAGCCTGTGTTACTCCCTGATATTATAGCTTTCCATTGGTGAAAGAATTTTTGAAATCGGTTCTGTGGTTTTAGCGTGAAAGCGTAACAAACAAACAAACTTACTTTCGCATTTATAATATTACTAGCAACCCGCCCTCGCTTCGCTTCGGTTTCACTCGCGTAGTTCCCGTTCCCGTGGGAATACCGTGATAAAATATAGCCTATGTTACTCCCTGATATTATAGCTTTCCATTGGTGAAAGAATTTTTGAAATCGTTTCTGTGGTTTAAGCGTGAAAGCGTAACAAACAAACAAACTTACTTTCGCATTTATAATATTATTTATTTATTTATTTATCGGGAGACCAACAGCAAAAAGCAATAAAAATCTAGGTTATCATATTTAAGATACATAAAGCCAATAACAGGTCTTCACTATTATGTTTCACATAAAACAATACAACGGAGAACATTACATTTGCCTATTGATGTGTTGTGAAAAAATCGAGACTGAGTGTCCCTTTTATGGTATCCATATTAGCGTTAAATACATCGAATTTATGTTTTTTATATTGGTTGTACTTGTTACGGGGGTATCCTGGTCTAGAAGTCTAAATCTTTGGCATTCTTCAAACTAGAATAAAAAAAATTAAAACATTTTACCATGGATTTTTATATCATTTTTATTGACATCTTTTATACCAATAAATAAAATTGGAGTGTCTGTTTGTAATGTCAAAATAATAGGCTTTTTTCATGCTCACACGGTTATTTGCACGACACCTATGATGCCTAAAACAGCATTTAAAAAAATTTTTGTCTGTCTGTCTGTTTGTTCCGGGTAATCTTCAAAACGACTGGACCGATTTCAAAAATTCTTTCAGCAATGGAAAGCTATAATATCAGGGCGTAAACTAGGCTATATTTTATCCCGTTATTCCCACGGGAACGGGAACTACGCGGGTAAAACGACTATAACCTATAACCGAAGCGAAGCGAGGGCGGATTGCTAGTTTTTAATAAGTACGTGACATCAGCTATATCTCGTCTTGTGACTAAAGGTAAGATGTGGAATCTAGCACACACAATCTTAGATAATCCTTGCCTTTATAGTCAATTTTTAAACGATAGCACAGGTATTTAATAAATTTACGCTATTTTCAAGTCGCGAAGCATATATCTCGTAACGTGGACTCCATACTTGACTGGCGTACTCTAATATGCGCCGCACAAATGTGCAGTACAAAATCTTAAATGTTTTTACATCATTAACCCCTCGAGCGCTTTTGGGACACCATTTGACCCAAAAAAAAATGTGCTCAAAGCGCTTTTGGGACACATGTTGACCCAAAAAAATACTTTACAATTAGCAATTACTTTTAGTTATTTATTTAAATACACCAATCAAAAGCTATTAATATATATTTTATTTCATATTTCCTTATCATATAGCAAGAATAATAGTTTAGTTAAAATCATAAAATTCATTGAACTTTTTTCAATATACCCAAGCGCGTGGGGCACTCGAGAGCGCCGCGATGTTTGGCGCGTGAGGGATTAAAAGAGTTAGACATACGCATTATAAATCCCAATGATTGAGATGCTTTTGACACTATATTATCAAAATGTCTTACAATAAAAAACTAATTGAGCTTCTATAACATGCTAGTCAAACATGTGGGTATAGGATTTTATTTCGACTATTCCATATCTTGCAGTGATGTTGTCCGGAAGGGCAGCATTTAGATGCTGCCCTTCCGGACAAGATTAGTCTTGAATGCAGGTCTTCCTAAATTGGAGATGCCATAATCATTAAGCTTGGCACAATTGTATGTGACATCATTACATTGTTTGATTTTACTCCCCTATGTGTGTATTCACGACCCCTTTCTTGCCCATGAGTGTAGTAAAAAAATATAGCCTAGTTTACGCCCTGATATTATAGCTTTTCATTGGTGAAAGAATTTTTGAAATCGGTTCAGCCGTTTTGAAGATTACCCGGAACAAACAGACAGACAGACAAAAATTTTTTAATTGCTATTTTAGGCATAGGTGTCGTGCAAATAACCGTGTGAGCATGAAAAAACCCTATTATTTTGACATTACAAACAGACACTCCAATTCTATTTATTGGTATAGATGAGTTGCCTAACAAATTTTAGTCCAGAGTATCATTAATTAATAATATTCTTTTTTATACATTGCACCGGTTTGATTATTAGACAAATTCTATACCAATCGAAAGTATGAAGCCCATAGAATATGCAAACGTCGATCAGACCGGTGCAAAATGCTAGTATCGATTTATCTGTTTATACCTGGCTACCTGAGAGTTGTGACCAGAAAATAATAGGCAATCTAACGTTTGCATATTCTATGGGCTTCATACTTTCGATTGGTATAGAATTTGTCTAATAATCAAACTGGTGCAATGTTCAAAAAAAATTTTTTGTAATTATTAATTAATCATACTCTGGACTAAAATGTGTTAGGCAACCCATATGTAATATATTTATTGACATATTAAATTAAATAAAAAATAAGTTTCATCAAATAAACATCTTGGTGAAGGTCGTTTTATAGCGGGATCCTATACTATAAATAAAACCCTATAGCAACACGTTTGATCAGCATGGTATAGTTGGTCAATTTCCTTCCTATTGTGGAGGGGACTTAACTCGTGATCAAGTGCCGCTTGTGGGATCTGGTCCAGCCATAATCGTTTGAATTATATTAAGTAAATTGCGGTTCAAAGGGCATCACACTGAAACTAGTTCTTACAAAACATGTACACAATTTTATAACTAGTAAGAAAAAAAAAATTAATTAATAGACAAGCCTGCTGAGTTTTTTGCCGGATCTTCTCAGTAGCGGTCGCGTTCCGATCTAGTGGTAGTTGATTTTTTTTTAGATAATTTAATTTTGTAAACTTGACAATATGTAAGTGCCCTCTCGGGGTTTATGCATAATAAATGATTTGCATTTGAACTCCTCAACAGTATAACGTGTACGAACTGAAGTGGTGATTTGTGTATTACAAAATTTATTAGTCATCATCATCTTCTCAGAACATATACGTCTCACTGCTAGGCTCTGAAACTGATTTACTATATGAAACTTGTCAGATGTGTTTTATTTTGAGGTTTTTCTGCTTGTGCATAGATAGTTATATGCATATTATATCCCTCAGTCGTTGTTTACGACACCTAGGGGTGAAATAAGGGGTAGTAAATTGTATTCTTACTCCATCACCACACTAAGAGAAACATTTGTACAGTGTGAGAATTGAATCCAAGGTAATCAGATTTTAAACTCTGTTAAGCGTTCGATTTTCTTTCCAGCTTCTCAGACGAGGATTACTTCCCAGCGAATACGTGGGCAGCTACCCCTAAATGTGATCCATCCCCACCACCTTCTCCGAAACCCAAGAAGAAATTCAAGATGAGTAAATGCGAGATATGTCAGAAAGAGATTAGCTCGGCTTCGTATATGAGGGTTCATATGCGTACCCATACTGGGGAGAAACCCTTCAAGTGTTATAAATGCGGACGGGGTTTCATCACCAGTAGTAAGCTGAATAGGCATACTCTAACTCATGACGTGGATGGTATGTAACTTTTTTATTTTTTCATCCCCTATTTATAACCCTGTTCACTCCTTCAATCTAGGGTTAATAATACAGTTTGCTATGGTTACACATATGGTGTTATGTTTTCCTTCTGTGTTATGTGTTTGATACCCACATAGAATAATTTTGGGGTAGCCCTAATTGGTTCTTCAAAATAAGGTTGCGTTTTTTATTTATTTTTATTTTATTTATTTAGAAAACCAACAGCGATACATATAATAAATTACATAATTTGTGTTCTACAGTATTCTATGACTAATAATAGGTTTCCCTGATTAACTAGGGTAAGTTTAATATATGCGAACGGACTACAAATTAAATTTAAAAAAGAAGAAAAGAAAAATACAGCATTACATTTGATTACATATTTGTGTCTGTTAAATGCAAATTGTGAGGATGGGTATAAAATAAATGTATCACCACGCTCTGGGTGTCGTAAAAACTGCCTGAAAGAACATTAGCTAAGAGTTACAGCCTAGGAAGCTCACAATACTAACTGCAATCAGTAATAATCTCTAAAATGATAAAGATTTTATTAATTTTCGAATGACATATCTATTGTTAATACCTACATTGTTCCCTTCACAGTGAAAACTGAGGGTATAAAGTTGGAGAAAGATGATATCAAGTCCGAGGGTGAGGAAATCAATGATGATGATAAGCCGGCGAGTAGCAAGTAAGTATATTTTTATATGTACTTCCCTTTATTAGTTTTTTTATTATCTCAAAGGAAATTGGTTCATGATACCTTTTTGAAGCTGTCAGGGGAAAAACTATCCGGGGGGTGACGGAGTAAGAATACAATTCACCACCCCCTCTTGCCCGTGGGTGTCGTACAGGACGACTAAGGGATATAATATCCAATGCCAGAGAAGGAAAACTTTTTTTTATATCACTGCAATCTGTCGCTCTTGGGATATTCAACAGTGGGTATGTTGGTTAATGACTGTCATGCTCGGTATGCGACCTGCGTCGCATCCTATAGTTATTTATTGTTCAAGTATGTTCTGGGGCAACTAAGGAAAACGTGAAAAAGAAAAACCCATTAAGTCGGACCAGCGCGGTATAGTAGGTCAATTTCCCTCCCATAGGGAAGGAGACCCAAGCCCAACAGTGGGACGTGCATAGACTTGAAGGGAAAGACTTGGGACTGTATTGCAAATGATGGTACCAAACTGACTATTTGATGTGGCAAAGGATTTTGAATTTTCTTCCTTTTTAATGATCTTATCTTTTTACAACCCTTCCCCTCTACGTCCAAGGGAAATGAAGGGGTGATGCTTATTATATTCATAATCCATGTGTTATATATAATCATCTTCATCATTCTACCTTTTGTTGTCTACTATTGAATGTACAACATCTCTACAAAAGAAGTATTTATTTTTTCACCACAAGGGGTGGCAAACAAGCTAACAGTACACCTGATGGTAAGTGAAGCTGCCGCTTATGCAATTTCGCTCATGGCGATAACAGCGAACTGTTATATATACCCAGGAGGAAATTTCACTCTCTTTCCACCCTTCACAAATTTTTAAGAGATCCATAGATAAATAAACAGAGTCGAAAATATAAATAAATATTTCTTTCCTAAATTATTTTAAAATAAGCATTAAAAGTAGGTATGATAAAATTTTATTATTTGTTATAGAATCACAAAGAAAAAGAAGAAGTTAAAGAAGAAGCTGTCGAAAGATTTGAAAGGTGATGACAAAGTCCGCAGGAAACGGCAGAAGAGACCGCACGCTTGTGAATACTGTAATCAGAGGTAAGATACATTCTATCATTTCAGCTCATATAACTCCCACTACTGGGCTCGAGCCTCCTCCACAATGAGAGGGAAATTGACCTACTATACCACGCTGGTCAGACGTGTTGGTATAAGGTTTAATTCGAGCTTTCCTTCTTTTCTAGGGATACGAAAAAAGTATCGTTACTTTTAGGTACTTTTTTTCGATACCGATACTTTTGTACTCGATACTTTGCATTCGATACTTTTACTCAATGAGTACTTTATGGCGGGTATCGTATCGAATAAATTGTAGAACTTATTCATGGTAAACTTTACCTTACGACTCATGTTTACAGTAACGCCAGCTAGTTTAAACGGAGTGAACCGTTTAAAACGTGGCTCGAAATATTCACAGATGGACAAATTTGTAAAAAAAAAAGCTTATCACGACTAGGGATGTGACCTGGAGGGAAAATAATCGATTTTTAAATAATCAATTTTTTGTTAGTTAAAATAAAACGATTTTAAAATAATCGATTATTTAAAAAATAAATCGATTTTAATATAATAAATTTTTTAGGAAATGTAAACTTTATTTTCTAATATAGTATGAAATCGAATCTGATGACCTTTTTTTTAGAAAATGTGAGCTTTATTTTGTAATATAGTATGAAAACCTTTTTTTCTTTTTTTTAGGAAATCTGGCCATGTTCCATATTCAAAATTAAGCGAATACGCTTAATTTTGAATAATAAAAAATCGATTAATAATCGATTTTTCTCATTTTCATAATCGATTATAAAAATCGATTATTACAAAAAAAAATCGATTAATAATCGATCTTTCTAAAAATCGATTATTTTTTCACATCCCTAATCACGACATAGATTCCAGGAAAAATACTCAGTACTCGATACTTTGCAGTATCGATACTTTTGTTACGATACTTTATTGAGTACGATACTTTTTCTTCGATACTACTCATGAGTATAGTATCGATATCTTCTGTTCGATATCGTGTCCCTATTCTTTTGAATAGATTTTTTTATACTTATTTCATCCCTTAGTCATCTTTTACGACACCCATGGGCAAGAGAAGGGGTGGTGAATTGTATTCTTACTCTGTCACCACACGGACAATATTTAATTAATAATTTCTGATGTTTTCGCTAGTATTACACATTGTAAATAAAACTACGGATTTTATCGCGTTTTTACTGGTCACAGGTGACCATGAACGCTGCAAAGTGTTCGAAACGTCGGGCAATTAAAAATCAAATACATACTGATAAAATCCGTAAAGTAGATAAAGATGATTAATGATCTCGAATAGCCACCACATTGTCCCCTCCTATCTTCCCCGAATGGTGACGGGTTAGAAATATAAAGTCACAACTCCCTTATTTTCATGTGACAGTTGGTAAAACCCATTATGGGATTACCAGGGAGAAATAGGTGGCAGAAACATTTAGAAAAAACGGTTATAGCGCTATCCTCCTTTCGGGAAGCTTACCTCCAGCACGTGGACGTCAATAGGCTGATGGTGGATTAAAAATAATGCAAGCAGATTATTTGCTTTTGTCGCATTTTTGGTTTTGGCAGCAACGTGAAAATTTAATAGCGTTCTTAAATTCGACGAATTTCAGTGTTTTGTAATTCTATTGGCATTTTATGTAATTTAATGAAAAAAAAGGCAAAAATATAGCGAAGGTGACGTAACCATGCCTTATTTTTACGTCGTGTCAAAATGCCGAGAGACCTTAATTGAACAACGAACCATAATTAAAGAGCAAAGAAAACGTGTCTTTGAAAAGCATTTGCAACACGAAGAAACAATAGAGGTTTTAATGTGTGATAGGTTTTGGCTGTATGAACTTTGGTTCCTTTGCCCAACCGGATGGGCCAATTAAATATAAGAGAGTAGTTGTACTTCCACTAGTTGTTGTTAAAAAAAAATTCATGACCATAGGTACAAAGTCCTTCAGTCGAATATATTATTAGCTAACAATTCATAAAAGTAGTCCGTCAGATAGTGAAGTCGTTACCATTGATTGGGTGTTGATAACCAAATCAATATCATCGGTAATTTTGAAAGAACAGCTTGCTGGACAGTCTCGAACGTGACTCCTGGGGTTGCCCGAATCGTGCGGCGCTGTAAGCTTCGCGCTCAGGAAGACCAAACAGAGACTCTCCAAACCCTCCAGGACCAGGGTGGTCGAGGATTTATTCTACCACCTACGCAGGGTCCGCCGTGATTTGTCGGACGCCCAGTTTGGTTGCCGAAAGGGATATCGTCAACGCATTTAATAGTCTGCCATTCAGCTGCGTTAGGGAGGCGCTCTGGTATTATTGGGTGCCCCTATACCTGAGGTGCCCAGTGGCAAGACTATTTTGAGGGGCGCAGCGTTTTCTATGTAGACTGAATAGGAGATGTTGTGCTGACGCCCAAGTCGTGCGGTTTGCAATTTTCCTGATATTTTATTTAATACTAGCAACCCGCCCTCGCTTCGCTTCGGTTATATGTTATAGTCGTTTTACCCGCGTAGTTCCCGTTCCCGTGGGAATACCGGGATAAAATATTGCCTAGTTTACGCCCTGATATTATAGCTTTCCATTGGTGAAAGAATTTTTGAAATCGGTCCAGCCGTTTTGAAGATTACCCGGAACAAACAGACAGACAGACAAAAAATTTTTAATTGCTATTTTAGGCATAGGTGTCGTGCAAATAACCGTGTGAGCATGAAAAAAGCCTATTATTTTGACATTACAAACAGACACTCCAATTTTATTTATTGGTATAGATAGTACAGTTATGGTGCTGAAATGTGATTAATATGTTATAATAATGGTATACCTGTTTTTTCATTTTCTACCGGAATTCCTAGAGAAATCATAAACAACTTATTGATGGGCCATGAAGTCTTAAACTTCTATAATAGTAATGAAAATTGTATAAGACTTGGCTGTATCGACTTTGTTCCCTTTGCCGATCTGAAAGAACCAAAAAATTTTGCATAGTGCAGGAGACATGACGAGTCCACATCCGTTTCCTTAAATTCTTTTCTGTCAACTGTCAAGGTGTAACAGTCGTAGCTCGTTCAAGATTCGTGGTATTATTTCAATTTCACCGCATATTTATCGATCACTCTTGTATACCTAACTTTTTAATTAAAATAAGTACTTTTTAAATATGAATTACAACGGTTTGCTATTATGGTGCAAAAATAGCATCAAACATGTCGGAGCGAATATACGCCATATTTATTCTTTATTCGCCGGTAAGTCTTGATTTTCAGATATATACCTAATTATAATATATTACGTTGAGAGTAGATTACGAATTATGAGCAACCAGAAATTAGAGTAAAATAAAATGTATCTCCCGAGAGAGTTAGCGTTTTGTGATATTTTCTTTTGTGTTGCCGACGAATGGTCAATTAAAATGTCTTATAGCTATTGTTATTTATTTGCGTGGTCTGCTTCGAAATTACTTGTTCTTTTTTTTAAATTATGCATTATGAATGATTCCCGCATTTTTGATTATTAATTAGCTACTTTTTAAATAGTTTAAAACAAAGTTGCCGCCATTTGCATGACATTTTTTAAACTATGCAACGGATTTTAACGCGGTTTTCATATCAAGAGGGACTCAAATATGAGTCCCTCTTGATTATTTATGTGTGGTATTATACTAGAGAAAAGTCGAGAGTTTTAAAGATTTGTTGCAATATGGTTTTATAATGAGTTCATTCTTCATTCTTTTGCATCAATGTTATCGGCAGATATCCCCTAGTGACCTTATACGAAGAATGGGGTGGATAATTGTATTTTACTATAAAACCACGTGGGTAATTGAATAATGGACGGACAATGATCATGGATATATGGATTTTCATTCATTAATTTTTCTTCATCAGGTTCCTTCACCTCCATATGCTGGAAGTTCACAAGAAGTGCCACGAGGGAGAAGAATTGGTGTTAAAATGTCACTATTGCCTTGAGGAAGCGATTGATGCTGACGCTTTGAAGGAACATGAATCAACACACTCGGGACCCAAGCCTTACCTCTGCACAATATGTGGAAGGAATTATAAGAAGAGAGAAACTATGGTAAGTCATTTTTTAAGTTTCACCACCCCCCTCTCTTGCTCATGGATGTCGTAAAAGACGACTAAGAGGTATATTATGCACTAGCAACCCACACCCGCTTCGGTTTCAACACCTTACCCCGCGTAGATTCCGTTCCCGTGGGGATAGCGCGATAAAATATAGCCTATGTTACTCCTAATATAGACCTGGTAGTAAAATGTTATCAAAATCGGTCCAGCCGTTTTGAAGATTACCCAAAAACAAACAGACAAAAATTTTATAAACCGGTATTTAGGCATAGGTATCTTGCAAATAACTGTATCAGCAGGAAAAAGGCCATTATTTTAACATTACAGACACTTAAATTTTATTTATTGGTATAAATAAAGTATCTATGCATAAGATTCATATTTGGTCTTCGTAAATATGATCATGTCTCTCAATTTCGGTCTCAGCTCAAGTGGTTATCAATTCGCCTTCACCGAAATACTCACATTCTTTCATTGCTTTATAGTATCTTATTTAATCCTTCAGCACCTTCCTATCTCAAAGATCGCTTCGTGTACCTCCATGAAACGCATGAAAGATGTTTAAGATCATCTGAAAACTTAAAATTAAAAATCCCAGTACATTCCACAACCTTTTTTGCAAACTCCTTCACTGTTTCAGCCGTACGTTTGTGGAATGAACTGCCGATTGAAATACGTCAAGCCAAAACTTTATATTCATTTAAGCTATTGTAAAAACGCATTATCTCAGACTTTAACGTTTTTCCTACTACTCTTACTATGTCAACTTTACTATTCTGACTTCTTATATAAATACTGTAATTTACCTATTTCCTATGTTATATTGTAGTCTATTTAATTGTTATTTTATATTGATATATTTTTAATTATATTTTTATTTATATTTATTTTCATTTTATGTATACGTTTATGTATATTTGTATGTGTATTAGTATTTATATTCCACTACTACACCATAATCTACCACTGACTTTGTACTTCCAATTCACCTACGTAATCCAGAAGAGTTAAACAAGATCTTTTTAAATGTACCAGGCAATCCTAATGTTACCATTTCCCAACTATCATATTTTGAGTACCATAAACACGGATCTACTACATTTACATTAAAGGAGGTAGAAAGTGAAACTATCATGAAAATAATAAACAATATTTCTACAAATGCACAAGGAATTGATGGTATAACTAAAACAATGGTCCAATTAACACTCCCACAATCCTTAAAAGCGATAACTGCCATTGTAAATAAATCTATAGCCACTAACAGTTTTCCTAATACATGGCGTTGTGCAATTGTTCACCCATTACCAAAAAAAAAGTAATCCAGTAGATTTTAAAGATTTAAGATCCATTAATATTCTCCCGTGTTTATCAAAGGTGCTAGAGCGCGTGGTCTACACTCAAGTTATAGCATACTTAGAGGAGAACAATATTTTACCTGATTTCGGTCGGGACGTAGCACAGCCACTGCTTTGGCTGACATAGTAAATAATATCTTAGAAGCCCAAGATCGTGGCGAAGGTCCAATACTTACTTTGCTCGATTACTCCAGGGCATTCGATGCAATAAATATATCCTTATTATTGTCGAAGTTAGCATACTATGGTTTCGATGTAAATGCTATTAAATGGTTTGACAGTTATCTGCAACATAGAATGCAGTACGTGCAAATACACGCAGACGATGGTTCCAACTTATGTTCAACAATAGAGCCTGTAACTAGAGGTATTCCTCAGGGATCTTTGCTTGGGCCTTTATTATACATCCTCTATAGCGCCGATGTAGTTAACTTTATACTAGAGTGCAAATATCATATGTATGCAGATGATACACAGGTATATTTGTCTTTCAAACCTAGTGAAACGTTGTCAGCTGTAAGCAAGATCAATGAACAGCTTGAAAAAATAGTAACATGGTCTGACCAGAATTCTCTTATCTTAAACCCTGATAAGACTAAATATCTTATAGTGGGAAGCAAAAAGCAAGTAAAATCTATTTTATCATCGAACCCAGATATAAAGTTAATGGGTAAGTCAATTGCCCGTGTTGAATCAGCGAACAGCCTTGGGCTAATTTTAGATCCTGAATTACACTTTGAAGCATATATTAATAATATAGTAAAAAACTGTTTTTATAGATTAAAATTATTATACAAACTTAGGCAATATCTTAGTGTCGAAATAAGAAAACGATTGGTTGAGAGCCTAATATTGGTAAAATTTAATTATTGTGATATTGTATACGGTCCATGTATTTTTTCGCGAACTGAGAAGCTCATACAACGTGTACAAAACGCTTGTGCAAGGTTCTGTTTTGACATTCCACGCCGTAACCACGTAACACCTTACCTTAATGATGCCAATGCTTTAAAAATGACAGCCAGACGCGAAGTTCATCTTGCAACTTTGCTGTTTGGTATCATTAGAAGTAAATTGCCTAGATATCTATATGACAAACTCAGTTGGCGTCATGACAACTCTAATTATGCACCTCGATCCGTAACCTATCCGCTATCTATACCGCGATTTAAAACTACAGCTTTCAGGGGATGTTTCAAATTTGCTGCAACTAAGTGTTGGAATTCAATTCCCCCACCGTGTCAAAATAAAACTAGCAAATTTTCTTTTAAATTATACCTTAAAAGATATCATCTTAAAAAGCAGCAAAACATGTGACATATATTTATAAAATTGTGGCTACACGTTTGGACTTATGTTCGGGACTCGGTGATTAAATAAATTATATATCATAACTATGAATGATGTTCAACATAGTAATAACTAATAGTAATAACTTTTGGCTAAAACTAATCAATATACCTAATTCTTATAATTACATTCTTCTTTTGTATTAAATTGTTATTAAAATATACTTCTTATTTATTAAATTCTTATTATGTATCTGTATATTTATGTAACTGCTATCTTGTCGCTTAGGCTTTTTGTTCGTTTGATTAATTCGTACGTCATTAAGGTACCCATTGAAATCAGCGTTGCAGTGTAGCATATTGCACTGTAGCATTATTGCTGAATGGGAACCTCATTGACACTTATCATATTTTGTTTTTCTTCTTTGTGTTGTATTTACAGTTAAGTTTAGCTATTATTTTAATTTTCTTATAAAACCTTTATATTTTCATTCGAATTACTGTAATATCTAAATTTAAGCTAAGTGCCAATAAAACAGTTTTATCTTTATCTTATCTTACTCTCTCTGTACAATAATTTCTCCATACAAAGGTTGCCTGGAAGAAATCACTGTTAGCGATAAGGCCACCCATTGTACTGACTATTGTTATTATAAGTTTCTACTTTTATATATAATATGGTGTACAATATAGTATCTTACCCATGTTTTGTAGAAGATGAGAGTTATCCGAGAGGTGGAAAACTCTAAACCTTATTCTAACAAATCTGACCTGGGTGTTACAGTAGGTAGGTAGGTATAGTTTGGTCATGCTCACTGAAGGATCTACTTGAGGTAGCTGTGTGTAGCGGGTCTCTGCCTTCCCTCCATAGTGGTTGAGGGGAGTGATGGCTGCTCTAGTAGTTAACTCGTGATCGAGTGCCGCTTGTGGGATCTGGTCCAGCCATAGTCGTTCGAATTATATTAAATATCTTGCAGTTCGAAGGGTATCACACTGGAGCTAGTTCTTACAAAACATGTACACAATTATATATCTAGTAAGTAAGAAGAAAAAAGAAATAATAGACAAGCCCGCTGACTTTTTTGCCGGATCTTCTCAATAGCGATCGCGTTCCGATCCGGTGGTAGTATATTTTTTTTAGAAATTGTAAACCTGGCAATATGTAAGTGCTCTCTCGGCGTTTATGCAAAATAAATGATTTGAATTGTATCTCTTTGGTGTCTTTTTAAGCCCCCTTGTTAGGTAGGAGGTAGTGAATTGTATTCTTACTTTATCACCATATGGAGAGAGAACTATGCATTAGGACTAACTGCAGAATGCCAACCAGTTACGGGTATTTTTGTTGCCGTTCACATCATCAGACCATACATGTCCCACTTTTGGGCTCAGACCTCCTCCACTATGGAAGGGAAATTGACCTACTATACCATGTTGGTCAGATGTGTTGGTATAGGGTTTCTTTTCGAGTTTTCCATCTCTTGCAAATATGTATGCCCACAAGCAAGGTGGTGAATTATATTCTTACTTTGTCACCACAAGGATTATATACCATTTTTGTCTCTTAATAATATTATTAGACCATCTATAGACCGGCCACTCCATGTCTTACAATACCCCTAACTTAGGGGCCCCTAAGCAAGATGATGGGGTGGTGAATTGTATTCTTAGATTGTCACACCATATGGAAAACTGTTATTATCTTGTTTTTCAGGTATACCATAGGAAACACCATCAGCCAGAACGGGAATACATATGTGATGTATGCTCGAAGCGTTTCTCAGCAGCTGGTAAACTTGCAAAGCACCTACGCACACACAGTGAGGACAAGTTTGTGCTTCGCTACGAGTGCCCAGTCTGTGCCCATATGTTCCACACTAAATATCATGTGCAGATGCATTTGTCTACACACCAGAGGGAAGGCCTGTAAGTATATCGATCATCTCGGATCATGTACGTCCCAAGCTGGACTCGAGTCTCTACCACAGCGGGGGAAGTCTACTATACCACGCTGGTTAGACAGCCTGGTATAGGCTTTTACTTGCGAGTTTTCTCTTGCATATATGTTATATACTATACCTGTGTCGGTTGTGATTGATCAAATCAAAAATATGAAATAATGACCGATTCAATCACCAATCACTTAAGACCGATTCAATCACCAATCACTTAAGACCGAATCGATCGCGAGCTACCGACAAGATCCGTCTCTATACTCGTGAACGATTTAATTCAATCGGTCACGCATCAATCGGTTTTGCCACACATTTGTATGAAACCATGCTAATTACGTTAGCGGCAGCCAAAGGATCGAAAAAAAACAAAATTACTCTAAAACTATATAATTAATTATAAAAATTACATAAAACTAATTAACCTAACCTATTCGAAGTTTGAATAGAGAATGCCCTAAAACTAACTAACCTAAAGTAGGTTGACAATCGATCGATGCTAGATTGAGAGTGCATGATTTTATTATAAAACTACGTAAGTGCAATCCGTGTCAACTGCAGCATCAGCTCTCGGATTCAGGTCGAGGTCGAAGCATTGCTTGCGTAGTTGCTGATTTACCACAATAATTAGTACATATAAAACTGCTGCTGAATCCACGGTCTGCCTGGACTATTAATATATAACATGCGTGTAATCGCAGCACTCGCGAGAATAAACAAAAACACAGCGTATGTGTTTGCCCGCAAGTACGTTATAATACATAATTACCTATCAGCAATTTGCTCCACAGCTGGACGTAAGTCTACCCCATGGATCGCCATAAGTTGTGATGCTGTACCACCCACATCTAAAAACTACCACTGACCTTCGCCAAGTCATAGGTGAACCTGGTGGGGTTATTTTAGCTCAAAGAAAACCTCATTTTCAGATATGGCTTGTTTCAAGTTATTCAAGTATATCTTTTTGCCAACAGAATAATGGAATCGAACCGTAATGAAGTATTAGCTATGGTGCTGCAGAATGCCCTCAAAATACCAAAACAACCAGACGCGGCGGCCACCCTGACGGAAATTACACCATCAGATGAAAGGTAAGATCGTTTTTATGGTGATCTTGTAATATTAAAAAATTAAAAGTGAGTTAAGAAATAATATTCAAAAAGTAGTAATTTTAAACCGTCCCTTACTCGGGAGCTAATAGGCATGATGACAATAACCAAAAATCACTAAAAAAAAGTGAGCCGTCGCTCAGGACGCCTGGCAAATGTTAAACTTCGAAATTATTTTGTACAAGTATATATTAGGCTTGTTGAAAAAATATCGATATATGGATATTTTTTGTTAGAAATATCGATATTTTTAACCGATATATTTTGAGCTGATATATCGATATTAAATATCCAATATCGAAATCGAATCAAAAACGATATTTTATTTTGTTTGTGTAAATCAAGTCTAGAATCTAGAACAGTAAAAGATAGGAAATATAAAAGTATAGCATTAACTGTATACATACTCTGTGATTAGTATGTTTTGATTACCACTACATTAGTATGTTTTGATTGCCACTACATTAGTATGTTTTGATTGCCACTACATTAGTATGTTTTGATTGCCATTTGATTGTCACTTTTTATTAAGGACAATTATTGTTATTGACACACATGATAATCGAATTATTCCAATACATATATCCAACTGTCGCTTAGAATTCAAATGATAAATCGTTAACCAAATAGTTTTATATCACTTATTTTTTTCTATATAATTGACTTGTTATTAAAAAAAAAATAGACACAATTCCCCGGCAATTAAAGTGATTTCGTTTTTAGTAATTTGATCTTAACTAAGTTACGTATGGCGTCGGGTTAAGAATATAATTGTCACCACCCCTTTCGAGTCGTAAAAATCGTATAAGGGTTTACCAGGAGAGTGGGCAGTAGCTCTCTCCTGGGATATGTATAAATATATAATATATAATAAGTTGAAAAATATTGGTTCGAAAATAGCTTTTTTGTTTTTGATATTTTTGTAATTATTGCTTAATAAAAAAGAATTTTGATTGAACTAAATACATTATTATTTTAAAAACACAAAATCTTTTAAAATTTGACCTATATATCGATATTTTTCCTTAATATATCGACATCGATATTGATATTTTGATAAATATAGATATATCTATATATTGATATGTTTTTTTCATTTCCGACATCCCTATTAAATACTGTACTATTTAATAAACGCATTTTTGAAAGACCGATATATCGATATTTCTTTTTCAATACATCGATGTCGATATTGATATTTTTATAAATATCGATATTTTTTTTCACTTCCGACATCCCTAGTATATATGAATAAAAGCATAGATTACGACAGGAACTAATATGTAAAGTATTGAATAGAATAATACGATTTCTACTATTATCTAAGATATTACAAAGAAATGATATTAATTCACCGCTCGGCCGCTTACGACCTAACATAGCGTCGCTACGTCTCCGTCACACACTTCTGCGTAGTTCAAATCAAAAGGATCGGTGAAGAAAGTGTGATTTAGCAAACAAAAATAACGACATCTATCGAGCTAAGGCTAAATCTCAGCTACAAAATATATTTTATAAAGAAATCTCTAATCCTGTGATGATGATGATAATAATAAGACAAGCTATTTAAATTATTTTATCGTCATTGGTTCTTGTTAAATTAACAAATTTTAAATGAAATCTGAATGTTGAAAGTGGGTCAAGATCCAATTCCTAGGAGTCTGTAATATACAAACAAATAAATATACATCTGAAACTAATAAAACACCTATAAAAAGCGATTGTCCAGTTTTCGTACGTGAAAGTACTGTAAGTAGGTATGGTATACTTATATTGGCAAGTTAGAGAATTATCATTATTTTATAGATTAAGTATATATGCATAAAAGAACAGATTACGACAGGCACTAAAATAGCACATTAATAAAAATAATATTACGATTTTTTTTCCAAGAAAATGATGATTTTTATTCAATAAACATTTATTTTCATTAGTATACATTATAGGTAACAATTTACTTTAAGCGCACACATAACGCCATCTGCGTTGTACAAATTTTAAATCGCACTATGGTTTCGTTACAAAAATGTACACATATGTATTCGGATTTTTATTTTTCTTTAATTAAAAGGGTGTCGCGAAGCGTGGCGTTAACGCCACGCGATGATCGGGATCACCCTCGCCTATAGATGTTTCACATCAATAATGTGTTCATCTACTGTAACACAAATAATATATCTTGAAATAAATATTTATTTTCTTTTATAAGATGAGATTATTAATTTATACCGCCATGCTCAGCTAAACACCAATCACATTGAGTTACGTCATTCCTATGTACACCTGTCATTATCATCGCAAATTCTATACGAAACTCTACGATCGTTACATTTATTAATTGTTTTAACTTGCATTTAAAGAGTATTTCGTGATTTTTATCAATCTCTTGCTTACTATTGTGTTCTTACTAAAAATGTAAGTCATGGAAGAAGGATTCACCAAGGCAAACAGCTCTAATTTGCCTAGAGTTGATTTGTTAATGCTGGGAGAGTACCTAGCATCAAAGACTTCTGTTCAGCAGAATTTAGAAATGTTAAAACTACGATGTAAGTAGAATATTGATTAATAATCTTCTAACACCAATAATTTAAAATCTATTTTAAAATAATACCGCTTGAGGTGTTAGAGTTATGTATGTTATCTGTGTATGTTACTTAAATTATCTTTTTGTAAACTTGGTATTAAACTGCAGTTACATAAAGTCACACACCAAATAATAATAAATATACGATATAAAGTAATTACCTATGTCAAAATGATCTTCACAGAAATAAATAGCCTCCTATTTATTTTTTTATATTTATTTATTTAAATTTATGGCTTTTGGATCTCGCCGTGCAAGATTAAGCCACATATCTTATTGTTTTATTATGTGGCACATAAACAGTTTGTTCGGGGTTTTTATTGATGTATTAACACATTGACGAACCGCACACCACTTATAGACTTTCGAATTCATGTCTAAATAAAATATATCAGATTTTTTGCTTTAATTCCCTTACGTTTACAACTCAAGTGAATAGACGTGACGTCACAAGCAGACGCCATGACACTAGGCACCGTTTTGGCGCTAATTTATATGCATTTAATTAAAATAGCATATATTTCCAAAGAAACCGTACTAATTGCAAAAATAATATATTTTTTGATAATAGTGGTTATGTAAGAATATTATAAAACAGTTTTTCAAAATTAGTCATCATGCCTATTGTAATATTTAAAAAAGAAAAGTGGTATGTTTGTGAGATGTGTAAAAATTTAATAAATTATTATACATACCAAGAGGTTAGTGCTTCACCACCAAATAAAGTAGACTAAAAGTAAGTTTATCGGGCGCCAGATGAAGCTCTAAAGTGCCGGACAAGAATCATTGAACTTTAACTTCTCGGAAGGGTCCAAAGGGGACAGTTAAAGAAAATGCAACATGAGCCTTCCATAACTTTATTTTCCTTGTGAGAGCAATTATGATACAATTAAAATTTAATAAAGTAATCTAATACTTATTTATAAAAGTTTAAATAATTCCTAAGGGTCATGTCTGCAATATGAGAGAAAATAAAATTAATTGAATACCTTTTATGCTGTAAAACCAATTTAAAATTCACCAATACCATGCGGCGTCAAATACGGTTTCCACGTAATCTATTTCACCAAGCATTTAATACTTCAAAATTCGGCATCGCAAATGGCAGTTCCATGAATGTTGGTCGACATAAAGGCGAAAGAAGAATTTATAATCCACCAATCCATGGAATAATACGAGAAAAGAAGAAATATCCAAAATAAGAAAAGAAAGGAAGAAACCGCTTTCTATAGCTGTAAAAGAAAAACCAAGTTTTAGTATTGGGCAAAAACAAGCCACGACATTATCACATTTAACCGAAAATCTTACCGGTTTCTTAAAAAATATGGCTTCACCCATAAGCCCGTCCATAAATAAGTAACAATCCTTCGTATAAGGAACGCAGATTGCACTCTGATAATGCAGATTTTAAAAAATTACGCTTCCGACATTGTAGAGGCCGGATCGAAAAGTAAGACATATTTGACAAGTGTCCAATGTCAGCCATTTTTTTTATTACCTGCTGCCATAGGCACAGGGAACACGCACGCATACAGCCTAAAGCATAATGCATACTGTGACGAGACCGAAAGTCCAACGTTACAATCTGTACGGTATTTCTAATTACCATCTAGACTCTTACACGTCTCACTGCTCCCTCCTCTAAAATAGGAAGCATATTGATCTATTATACCACTATCTGTCTGTTTGTTTGAGTTAATCTTCAAAACGGCTGGACCGATTTTGATAATATTTTACTACCAGGCAGCTGTCTATATAAGGAGTAACTTTGGCTATATTTTATCCTGGTATTCCCGTAAGGCGACTGAAACTGAAGCGAAGCGAGGGCGGGTTGCTAGTCTGTTAATAAAGATTCATCATCTTGGCTCATATGTCCCCCTGTTGGACACGATCCCCCACAGTAATTTGAAATTGACCTATTATACTATGCTGGTTTTATATCGAGTCTGCCTACACTGCAGACACCCCCTGGCCGGAAAGGGGGGTAGTGAATTGTATCCTTACTCTGTCACCATATGAAAAATTAAGATTTTTTTATTTTATTTTCAGATACCGAATATGCAAGATATGCGGTGAAACATTCCATCATTTTTACTACTTAGAAGAACATCTCAAAAGCCACGGCTCCAAGATAGCCATAGACAACACTAACAAGACTGAAGAAAAGAAATACATCTGCGAAGTATGCAACAAGGCCTTCAAGCTTCATTACTATCTGAAGCTTCACAGCTTTACACATTCGAAGGAGAAACCTTTTATGTGTCAGCAGTGCGGTAAGGGATTCATCACTAAAGGCAAGTTGAAGAGACATTTAGAAACACATACCGGTTTAAAGAAATATCAATGTCATATATGTTATAAGTTTTTCACGAGACCAAGCTATTTGAGGATTCATATAAGAACTATTCATGGTACACAAGACTTTAATTTCAGGTTTGATAAGTCCAACTTAAAATTCAATGGAATTTCTGCCCTCAATCAAATTTCTAACGGACAGAGTAGTGTTTAGATGGTCCTAAAATGGCTTTGGTGTACATGATTTGATTAATTTTTTTGTGGAAAACGTGTTTTTTTTGACTTAAAGGTCAAGGCCACGGCCGGTCAAGGTAGGTCAATGTTATTTATTATTTATAATAGTGAAATTTACTTAACTTTTATATGAAATGTAATGTTTTGTCTTCAAGGTCACTAAAGCGATAGTCAAGGTCATTACGATAAATTTATTTTAAGGTGTATTATATATAATGAAATTTATTGATTTTTTTTAATTGTTTACATTTGAAATGTTCAAGTTCTCAAGGTCTGGTTCTAGGTAGCAATAATTTGTATGAAATTTATCTATTTTACGTTACCAGCTAAATGTAATTTCATTTGTGTGAAATCGTTCATAAGCGCATTTTTTAATATTTTCAAGGTTTTTGCATCATAATCTTAGGACATACACTATACGTCCCTCTGCTGACCTCAGGTCTCTTCAAAAAATAGGAGGGAAATTGAACTACTGCTC
Source organism: Lymantria dispar (assembly GCA_032191425.1). Classification (NCBI taxonomy): domain Eukaryota; kingdom Metazoa; phylum Arthropoda; class Insecta; order Lepidoptera; family Erebidae; genus Lymantria; species Lymantria dispar. The sequence goes on from CM063471.1 coordinate 11,805,179, forward strand.
GTATCATTGAGGTCAGTGGTCGGTAAATAGCTTTTAGGTGGGGACCGGATACTTTGGGAATATTTTGACAAAATCTAAAAAAAGCAACTAATAATAAAATTAAATGTTTTACTATTGTATGTTTTCAAATAAAATCTTGAATTATATGAAACACGAGATCTAAAGTTAATGTGAGAAATTGCACTGATGGTTTGAGGTAGGTTTTTATAGTTAAGTTCACGAGTAGAACAGCAAATTCTAAGATTTTATACTCATAAATTACAATATTTGGCGGTCCGAGGCTTGACTTTCGCCGTCCGCCTGTTTCGGACCGTTTATCTAGAGTATTCTAGATAAACAGTTTTTTTTTAACCTTAAAATATACTTTTGTTTTTTTTAAACTTACAGACATGTGTAAGCTATTTTTAATTATTGTTGTTTACTCAAATTCTATCAGACATAAACGTAAGTTTCTTTTTTTTTGAGAAGAATAAATATCGAGTAATTTTTTGTTTGGTTTAGGCTACGGCCACCCGTCGCCCGGCTCCATCAGGGGCGACATTGTGGCGGCGCCGTAGCCCACCCATATAGCATCAACCCACGCTCGCCCGGCGGCGTCATATTGATGTTTGCGAGATTTTCCAGCACTCTGAACTAAGGAATGAGCTCGGACAAGATTTGTGATCATAGAGGCGTAACCCTCTTCTGTAGCTTCGTTCTCTGGATCTCTTCTGGGACAAACCTTACTTGTTTCTTTTTCGGTTGTATATCTACATCCGGCTCGCTCTCTTCTACGCTAGTTGGCTGTTCCGATATTCTTTGTACATCTCCTCCAGAGTGTAATCGTTTTTGTCGTCGGAGATCGATATTGTCCGCTTCACCAATGATAAAGATTCCATTTCTTCTTGCTCTGCTTTCCTTTTCTCCAACTCCATTATAGCTTCCGAATATTGGCTGAATAATAGTTCGCCTAAATCGTTCTCCCAATCCATCACTTGGAGTTTCCCAAATGTCGTGGATAATCCTTCGTCTTCGGCCCACTCTTCGAAATTCACGAAGCCACAATTTGTTAAGCTCATCTTTTTTTCCTTTAAGTGTAGTAGAAATTCCTTCATTATTTTCATAATCGTCTGACCCACGTGATACAATTTTATATTTTTCATCTCCAGACTCTTCCGATTTATCATTGTTAACAATGGCTTCATCACAGGAACTGTTATATCGCTTTACCAAAAGTTCTCTAACCATTGAAATATAGGGATGCTTCTTCACTTGTGATTGTTGTTTTTTTTTTTTTGCACTTAGTAGTTCTTTTTCTTTGTTCTTTTTTGGTTTTACAGGTTCCACTTCCAGTACATATTGGGTATTCTGAAGTGCCGGCATATTTTCCGTCGTTTTCTCCAGACCCTCGTTCAAAGCCACAATCTTCGTTTTCGCTCAATGAATTCGGTGATTGGCTTCTGTCCATCTTTAAATATTAAAAATTCTTTTAATAAATAAATATTGACTGTGATACGTTCTTCGTTAAATTCAGAAAAATACTAATGCTCAAACGCTCACCTTGAAGGTTTATACAACTTGAAATAGAAAGAAAGAAAGAAAAATAATGTATTACTCTTTTACGAAAGGAGCACGTACAAGAAAATAATAATAAAACTACAATAACATATAAACTATGAGTAATAAAAAAAAAAGAAAACAACGAAATATAACAAAAAATACATTAAGATTAGCGTCTCCTTCGCAATAGAGGAAAAGGATAGCTGCTCAGCTTAATGTTGAAGTATCTATCTACTCAGTAAAGTAAATACCACAACGCTGTTATTCTGCAGCGTCCTGCAACGATCGTCAGCGATGTACACATAACAGAGTATAAAAGATAATTTTTTTTTTGTTGTGTGTATAGTTGTTTGTCGAGATGACCTTTACAGCTTAGCGCGGTCATTGGGCGAGCGGAAGGCTCTCAACCCGGTAAGTGAATTAAGCGAACATCGCCCGAGGGCTCCCCCTGTGGGGAACGGACCTCGGCTCGGGGCGTCGCTGAAGGCAAAGTGGGCGTGGCCACGTTTGGGTTAATGCCTTTTACGCGGCGCAGTTTTCGACCTCGTCTGCGAGGCCAATACCGCGGAGTTTTACTTGTTATCGTTGCGCGAGCTCTGTAGGCCCTTTCTTGGGCGGTTGTTATAGCATCATCCCCTTCTTCGAGAAGGTGACGAGGACGTCGGACCGCGGATATTTTTGTGGGGACGTAGTTGGCCGCCCCAACCACTAGTGGATTGGGGTGAGTCGTGGCAGAGTCAAAATAGCGCTGGGAGCAACGCTTCATGTACTGCCTGATGGTCGGCAATTCGAGGTCGATGTGTAGATCGACATTACGAACGAACCACGGTGCTCCCGTTGCCCGTCGCATGAATCTGTTTTGTAGTGTTTGTAATCTGTGGATCCTGTGTGGCCTAACGTGCGCGAATACTACACTGGCATACGTCATAATAGGCCGTATGCAGGCAGTGTATAATCGAACTTTATTTTTTAATGATAATTTGGATTTAGCATTTCGTAGACTGTGAAGGCGTCCCATCACGAAGGCGGCGCGCGCGCGAACCTGCTCTATGTGGGATAAGAAGGTGAGTCGGCTATCGAGGGTCACACCCAGGTACTTGGCCTCCCTGCTCTATGAGACAGGTCGGCCAAAGAGAGTGAGAGGAGGGATGCGGTCCGGAACGCTCATACGGACAGTTCGTCTAGTGAACATGACCGCTTGGCTCTTCTCGGGATTGATTTCTATTCTCTATTTCCTATACCAATTGGCAAGGGCGGTAACCGCTTTTTGGAGTGTATTGACTACGGTTGTCGGGGAATAACCTGCACAATAGAGTGCGATATCGTCAGCGTAAAGCGCCGTGTGCACACTAGTGAACTATGGTAGATCGCTTGTATACAGCGTAAACAGAAATGGGGCAAGGACCGAGCCTTGAGGGACACCGGCCTTGAGAGGGTGGGAGGTCGACAACGTCCCTTCCACCCTGTAGCGAAAGCTGCGATGACTCAGATAGTCATGTATTATTAAAATTAAGTATTCAGGGATTTTTAGTGTGTATAATTTATAAATTAAGCCCTCGTGCCAAACTTTGTCGAAGGCTTTCGCTACGTCTAGAAATAGTACACCAGTGTATCGTCCCATAGTGAACTGACTGTTGGTGTATTCTACTAATCTGTGGACTTGCTGAACGCAGTTGTGTTTTGCGCGAAAGCCAAATTGCGCATCGGGTATGAGTTTGTTTAACTGCGCGTGTGAGCGTAGCCTACTGAGTATTATTCGTTCATATAATTTACCCAAACTTCTCAGTAGGCTGATCGGTCTATAACTGTTGGGTTCGGTACGTTTTTTGCCGGGTTTGTGGCAGGGTTGGGCTGATTAAAATCAGGATTTAAATCGCTTGATTTTTAAAATTAAAATCATGATTTAAATCAATTTTTTTTCCTTTTTATTCAGAACCAGATAACAACATAACATAAAAGTTTTCTCAAAAATCAAAAGAAGTATCTGCTTTTAGCAAAAACAACAAAAAAGAAGTAGATAATTCCAAATTCTTAAACTAAACGTAACACCTAAATTTTATTACCGTATATTTTCAGTCTATTCATTTTCGTTATACAATTTAAACAAAAACACGAGTTTTCCTCCTTTTTCTATGCCTAATCTGTTTCTAATATCCGAGTGTACAAGACCAAAAGAGCTAAATACGCGTTCTACTGAAGCTGAAGAAGCAGTTGCACACAGGAACTGTTTTATTATTGGCAACTGTTTCAAGATTTCCGGCTCATCATTTTGTGATAACCACCATTGTAGTCCGTTTACATTTTTTATTACTTCGTCCGAAAACATGACTTGCTTAAATGGAGCACTGCGGGCATTTAACTTTATTACTAAAGGTAACAGTCCATTGTTTTCATGTAACTCTTTGTTTCTAAAGCTATATTCTTTTCTTCTGGTGTTAACTGGTATTTTGTTTTTTGTGGATTCAACATATACGCTATAAAATGATATGGCGTTAGTGCTTGCTTATATCGATTATTAAATTGTTGTGTTTTTTGTAATGGTAATTCCACAGATTCATTAAAGATATATTGTAAATGTTTCCACTGCTCTACAGTATCTGCGATAGTAGCATTTTTCCTCTGCACAGTATCAAGAGCAACTGATATACAGTTCTCATTTTGCTGCCACTTGCTGTTGCTGACTCATGCTCTCGTCGTAATTTCGTCACAGTATTTTTTGCAACGCCTGTGGCACAAGCCACACGTTCCGTGACTAGTAGAATTTTGTAAAATATTTAAAATGTCTTACCAGTTGCTTCGACATTAAAATGTCCTCGGTAGTGTCCGAAGCACTTTTTAAGGCACGGTTTATATTTTGAATAACTAACTTAAAGTCGTTTGCAATAGAATCCAACAATCATGTAAACAAATATGGCGGACTGACATTGACAGCGTATTGTTTGTGCCCATAGTGATGTCATAGTGTTCTAATTTAATTTTAATTAAATTTATTTTTCTAATTATTTTAATTTTAAGCCATAGAGTATGGCCCATAGTAGTATAAGTACTAAAATAAAACTGACTAATATATTAAATATATAAGCCATAGACTATAAAATAAAACTGATTATAAAGAAAAAAAGTGTTTATTAAAACAAATATAAATCTTCGTCTTCGTCATCATCACTATCAGAAGTGTCGCCGGTGACCGTAATTATAAATGGAACCACTGTGTCATCGCTTGCCGTATCTAAAATGCCGTCGAGCTTTTTCATTTCTTCCTCTTCCTTTAGGACGTGACTTACGCATTTCGACCATTGTTCGGCTCCGATTCTCGCCAACCCTTCGTTCAATAAAGTTTTTATTTCCGCCATTTTAAAAGATTTGTTATTTCTCCCAACATATGACTTAACCTGTGCCCAAATGAGCTCAATTGGGTTGAGTTCGCAGTGGTAGGGAGGAAGGCGAAGCACAGTTATTCCTTTCGATGCGGCGAGCTCGTCAACGTATTTTATAACATATTTTTTTTTATCAAATTTTGTGAGTAACTGTGCTTTTATTTCACTTGTTTCAAAAGCTATATTTTTGCTACGTAACCATTCTTGTGTAGCATCCTTCCTCCAGCTCATGTTGGGCACTCGTTCGAGTTGGCGAGAATGGTATGGAGCATTATCCATTACAATTACAGATCCCGGCAGAATTATGTCTAAAACCATCTTAAACCTAAAACAAAAAAGATAATTTTCTGTCATAATGTAATTTTATATCTATAAATACCCTTAATAATATTAATTTTATATAGTTTTATCATAAATGTACAAAAATCAACAAATGAAACCTTACCATTTCTCAAAATTATGAGCATCCATCTCCCCGTGATAATCGCCATCTGACTTTTTTGCTTCAAAAACCCAATCTGCGCCTTCTAAAAAACCATCTTCATTGCCTATATGTGTAATAATCAGCCTCTTTCCTTTCTGAGGATTTTTTAAGCCACTTGAAAGGCCTCCCAAGAATGCCTGTCTACTACTCTTGATGTCATTATCCATCCACACATAATTGCAGGTGTGCCCTAAGTAAAAAAAAAAGTTTTAAATACATAATTATGTCAATAAAAACATTATTTAGATTTAAAATTAAGCAAACATGTAACCTATCACAATTTAAAATAATGTGTGAAATAAGTATATCTTATCTATCACCATATCTCAAACAAATGTTTTTAAGCAACCTGCGGAACACAAAAAAATTTTAAGCATTTAAATAAATAAAAAGCTCTCACCCTCATTAAGCCATGTTTCATCCAAATAATAAATCTTTTTATTTTGCTTTTGTATTCATTGATTTTCAACAAATAATTCACCCTCCAAATTTGTAAGTCAGGTCTATCTAGCAAAATGCTTTTTCTTGATCGCTCGCTGTATGTGAAGTTTAATTTCTTCAATATTCTATACATTGTACCGAATGTAAAATTTGGTAGGCTGTCATCTTCATTGACTGCTGTCATAATTTTGGCAATGGTTGGCAATTCCCCATCAAAGTAAAATTTATGCACCTTTCTTCTTATTGCAGATAAGATAAAATCATCTAACTTATCAATTATGGCTCGATTTGCAGGTCTCTCCTAAAAACAGACAAGAGAATACTAAATTGCACAAATCATAACATAACAAATAAAGTAAAGCTCAAAAGAGTAAAAAAAAGGCTGGCTAAGTTAATATTATAAATACCTTAGGCTGGGGTACTTCTTGATTTTGTGTGTAATGTTTCATTACGTCACGAACAATATATTCTGAGACCTCCATTATTTTTGAGATGGTTTTATATAATTCCATTTTTGATGGGTATGTAGGAGAGGTTTTCTCCAAGTGATTATAAATATTCACCAAAAATTTTTTCTCCCTTTGCGATAACTGTTTTTAACAGCCAATTTTGGTTTTTTGACCGGCGGCGGAGGAGCAGTCCCCGACGAACCTGGCTGCGGCTCGCTCATTATAACCTTAAAAACAAATATAATTTTACACACATACATTTCAGTAATTATGATCTATTCAAATAATTAGTTACGAGGACAATACAATATTAAAGTGCGTCTAATAGATTTGTGTTGTAGGTAATAGATCTAAATCATTCTTACCTCCTGATTACTCCTTGAGAAAAAATACCAATCGTATGCTATATCAAAGTCCGTGATTCCGTGCAAAGGTCGTCGTTCCAAGAAAAATATGTCCAGCTAAATCGTAAAGCAAAACAAAAGTCCAAAATGAGAATGCAAAGTCGTAGAAATCGAAAACAGAAAACGGAAACAGAAAACACTAATGCACAGCGAACCCACAGAACAGTGAATGACAATTCTATAAACAAAATGGCCACCTGTCAATTTTATAAAACTAACCATTATTTTTATGGCTTAGGATACAATCCGTTTTGGTATAATTATATGAAGCTCTTGAAAAAAAATTTTATTGTATTCAAATAATATTAAATAAATTAATTAAATTAAAAATAAAAGTTAACTTCAGATTACGAACAACACTAACTTTTCAACGACTTATAGAGTTCGATGAGTAAAAAACTAAGATGACGGCTTGTCAAATACTTCGAAATTTTTACGTTGCAAATGTTTTAATCAAATTTAACATATAAATACAGTTAAATCGTGTTGAAGATAATGTGAAAACAATGGTGCGTTCGTTGAAATCAGCCTATGTTCATAATTGATCGTCAAATGTATGTGATTACGGAGTAATCGTGACAAATTGGTTTGTTTACATGATTGTTGAATTCTATTGCAAACGACTATAGAGTCCTCTCTCTCTTTTACAAAATAATTGTCCAATTTAATAATCATTTCACGAGCACGACTGTTAATTAATTTCTTACTCATTTTAACGGGTAACAGGTAACAAAACTCAACAGGAAAACAGGATAACAGGATAACAAAAACAAAAAGCTATAGTTAACAAGTACTCGATGCGCGTAAGCACGTAAGCGTGGGCTGACCTTGCGAACGGTACTGACGGTGCGACTTCGACTACGTCACCAAGATGGCCGCCAATCGCAATATCAACGCGCGGGGCTTATAAATGTTTCCACTGCTCTACAGTATCTGCGATAGTAGCATTTTTCCTCTGCACAGTATCAAGAGCAACTGATATAGGTTTTAAAATGTTTAAATAATCTTGCGCTGCATGTTTAATCGCAATATTTGAAACTTTTCGGTAAATAGTGGAATCAATCTCGTTTTTATTTTCTTCGCAGATTTTTAATATGATGTCCCACTGAGTGACATACATCTCTAAGCAGTTGCCAAGGCTATTCCATCGCTTGGAAGGACTAAAGCGCTGCCTCCTGCTTGACTGAATTTAGCTCTAGCCAAATGGTTATTTCGAAAATATTTAATAATTTGGACCGCATGTTCTATAACGTCTTTAACTTGAAAGTCCTTGCACAGTAAATTAAAAATATGTGCAGAGCAGCCATAAGTTATAACGTTTGCGTTCGTTTTTTCTTCTAATGTTTTTCTCATAAGTGTCATATTTGCGGCATTGTCTGTCACAAAAGATTTTACGGTACACTTGTATTTTAATTCACATGAAGAAATCAGGTCACAAACTATTTGAGTTAAATATTCTGAAGTATGTGGATTTCCTGATGTGTCTATAGTTTCGTATAGGAGGGCTTGTCCATCTTCAGTGGTTATCGTTGCGCATATCACTGGTACGTTGTGCACGTTTGACCACCCATCAATTGACATATTTACGGACTGTCCTGAAAGGGAGGAGAAATATTTTTCTTTTTCCTCTTCATAGATTTCGTCCAAAAGACTTGTTGCTACCGTTTTTCTCGAGGGCGGTGTATAACCAGGCCTTAATAACTGAATGGCTTTTTTCACCTCTAAATTCTCAATACATCTGAAGCTCGAATTAGTAGCAAAAATAGGCTTTCTATATGTTTGTCAGTTTTATGTTTTTCAGCAGTTGAAGTCCGCATTACAAAACTACTCCTGGTACTCATGGTAGGCTGAGTTTCGATTGCTTTCTTTTTTGGACTGGCTCAAAAGTTGTTGGACTTGTTGGTGTTGGTACTTTCGTCATGAGTGAACTACAACTTGAGGCAGATGATGTGCTAGCAAAACTGTCAAGCGACATTCGACTCTCTGGAAAGAGAAAAACATAACTGAAAATTGAAATTGATTAATTATAATTGATGATATATTGATATAGTATTGAATTATTGATTTTAAAATAAAGTTAAAATGTTCAATAGAGATGTAAAAGGAAATTTATTTTTTTAAGTTGAAAAAAATTAAAAATTAAGTAAGTATAGAAGAGTAAAGATAATCTTTAATAATTAACCTGGGAAAGGTCGCGTTAAAAAAGTTACATTAAAGGCCACGCCACGTGTTAGATTTCACCTGACATTTAAAAACAAAAAACAATCATATATGCCTAAAATATAAATAAAATAAAATTAATAATTTAATTACCTGTATTCCTCTCTTGATAATTACAAATATCGTGGTGTGCTTTAAGTCTTTGGACTAACCCTTGAATATCTTTCTTGCACTTTCTACAAATAGCCCTACACTCCAATTTATTTGGATTTGTTGTCTTAATATAGAACTGCCATATTGGGTCCTCTTTTCTTCCACTCATTTTACTTTATTTATATGTTTTCACTTTACTTAACTAAACTAGCGAAATGCGCGAACGTCAATTTATAGGTTGAAAAGGAAAATAAGTCTCGATACGACACGACAAAAATATTCTTGCAAAAAGCACAACAAACTCGTTCGTGCCTCACTCGGCACTGTATAGTGTATATACACTCAGTATAGGACAGAAGGAAAACAAATCGCGACAAGAATTTTCTTGCAAGAAGCAAGAAGCGCGACAAATGCGTTGTCACAAGTTTTTGAGGCGCAAATTGTATTATAATTTTTAGACTTATACATTAAAATAATTAACAATAATTTCAAAGAATCAAAATATTCAAATTTTATGTTCAAATTTAAAAAATCAAATAAATCATGATTTTTTTAAAAAAAATCAATGGTTTTTGATTTTTTTAATAAAAATCAGATTTTGCCCAACCCTGGTTTGTGGATTCTGATTACCACGGCCTCTTTCCATTGTGAAGGAAAGATGTTATATTTGAGGGCTGCATTGAATATACAACATAGAATTATAACTAAGTGGGCTGGGAATAACTTAATTACTTTGTTTAGGAGTGGTAGGACCACACTGTCGACAGTTATCTGTCTACAGCCGCGGGCCGGTCCGTCCGGGGCAGTACCATGCTCTCGCAGAAAATAGTCATCTGAGTAGTAGCAATTTGTTACTGCGCTTCGTTCGGTGAGCGAGAGAGCCAGAAGCCCAACTTTCTGAGGGTGATTGCGTGTGGAGGGTTTTGGTGGTGCCCTTGGTATCACCGAGCCTCAATGCACGCATTCACACTCCCTTCCCTTTCTTCGCGGTAGGCAACGGCCTTGTAAAGGTCCATGAGCGGCAGCAACACTTACCATCAGGTGTACTGTTTGCTCGTTTGCCACCGTTTGCAATAATAAAAAAAAAAAATCGTCCGAACCCGGGGCTTTCCTATCGTGCAGACCTCGAATAAGCGACTCGACCTCGTCGGTGCCCACTGTTGGGATAGGTATATTATTGTCGTTGTTTATATTCGTTCGCGACAAAGTGGTACGACTTGCCACTTCCGAATTTATTGTGTTGTAGTGAGTCGCTTCTTGATCGTATAATGTACTCGGCGTACACTGAAGCTGTCTGCCAGACATTCGGACTTTTCATCGTCCATGAATGCCGGTGGTTGATTAACTCTACTGAGGGGAGTGAGTGTGGACACTGTCTTTTTTGAGTGAGCGGGAAAGCTGCCAGAAGGCTGTGTGCGAAGGCCTCAGCTCTTCTAATGTGGCGTCCCATCTGCTCTGTCTCATGTTACTAATTTCTGTTTTGGCCTCCCTCTGGAGGGCACGCAGGCGCTTGCGGTTCTCCTCCGTGGGGTATCGGTCGGTATTATTGTTTCTGATGGAGCGGAGTCCCCATAACACTTTTCAAGTCATTACTTCGCTTGAACGGTATTTTTCCCATCAAGAAGCAGTGTAAAATTAAAACACGAAATTGTTTTTGATCCATTGTTTTGAAAATAACAAAAGTAGCGTCACTCTTAGCACAATAACTCACAAACTAATGAATAGAATATCATGAAATTTTAACAGCTGTCTTTTGAAGGTTACTATTAACTGAAAAAAGGTGACTGCAATAAAACTAGCGCCATCTATGTGTTAGGCCCGGGACTTTTCAGCCCATGTGTTATTACTAATTTGATGAGATAGGGTAATCTTCCAGTCATTGGACACTTAACGAGCATTTGAAGGTTTTGAATAGTTTATGAACACGTTTAAAAAGATTCCTGTTAAAATTATTGTTATTTTAATATGCGTCTTTGTATAATACATTCTTAAAAATAACATTTAACAATAAAAACGCGAAAAACTGCTGTTTAAAAAAAAAGAGCCAAAATATATAGTCATTGGACAGAATTTTTATTGTTGGACAGCATCAACTAGTTAATGGACAGCACTTTAGTGATCTCTTAAAACATCAAAATAGTAAATGATATCTGTTTTTGGAAGTGCGAGAACTAAAAATTGTTTGTAATTATATTTATTGGGAAATTATTAATTAGAACATATATTTTCTGGCGACATATATTCCTGGTGACTCTAGGCACCGAAGAGATCGTCAGGCGGATCGAGGCGCTTGGATTGAGGGTCGCCCTGGACAAGACGGAGGCCCTCTTGTTCCATGGGTGCCGTATGAGCCCTCCCATCGACGTCTCGATCACCGTCCACTCGGTTGAGATCAGCATCCGGGCCCATATGAGGTATTTGGGCCTGGTGCTCGACGAGCAATGGTGGTTCCGGGAGCATTTCCGCAGGCTCGCTCCACGGGTCGTCGGCGCGGCTGTACGCGGGGGTTATCCGGTCAATGGCCCTGTACGGCGCACCGGTGTGGGCGGGGTCCATGACCGTCCGACTCAGGGCTCTTCTGTGGCGACCACAGAGGGCCATGGCGGTCAGGGCCATACGCGGATATCGCACGGTGGCGACGGAGGCAGCGTGCCTGTTAGCCGGGACTCCGCCGTGGGACCTGGAGGCGGAAATGCTCGCCGGATTATATTGGCGGGTGACGAGGGTGCGAGCTGGATATCGTTGAGGGAGCGGGCGTGTACCCCAAATAGGGGGTATTCCTGCTCCGGTGGTCGGCCCAACGACGAAGGCGACGTGCATCGTGGGTGGGTTGCAGGTGTGCGTGCTTACGCCCCTCTGTCACCCCGGACGGAGTGGTGCGAGGAGCGCGCAGACCGCAACCCACCCCAAAAAAAAAGGGCTGTATTTATTATAAAATGTGTCTTGTAATGGGGAGGACACTGGCTCCTTCAACACAATATACAACTAGCGTAGGAGCCAGAGATTCCCACATATCTGTGTAATGTTATTATGGTAATAAATTAATAATAATTATTATTAAAAATCCTCTCACCCATCCATTTCCAGGGTCGTGGATTTTCGGTCAAAAACTTGAAAACACTTTGTTTTAAATAGTTTTTAAAGGAAATCTTTTCTCATGACTTCCTTTATCCAAATCTCTAAAAAACCCTCCTCTTCTTCAGTCAGAACAGGAGGTGTGCCAAAAGATGTTCTATGTGTTGGGTTTTTGAATTTAAAATGTAAAGTTGACTTGGGGATATTATATTTTCGCGCTATTTCTCGGCTTTTAACCATTTCATTTAATTCATTAAGTGCTAGATGTAAAGTATTAGGATCATAGTATTTCTTTTTTCCCTTAAGCATCTTTATTTTCCTTATATAAACCGATATCCAAGATTATCTGCAGCCAACAAGTTATTGGACACATTAATATGAGTCGTTGGACACCCTGTCCAAAGACTAGTAGAAAATGTCTTTAAACAAAAATACAAAATGTAGTAGCTTTAGCTTAAAGTAAAACGCAGGGGAGTCTATAATAGCTTAAATTTATTGAAATTTCAAAAATATAGTTATTGGATACCCGTCCAATAATTAGATTTTAATTTAAAAAAAACATTGAATTAATGGACAGCACATTATAACCGAAAAATTATGTTTGCAGGCACTAATTCCTATTAAATTCTTTACAAAATACGATAATATTTTACTGTGCAAACAACTAAGCCTATTGGATTGACATTAAGAAAATTAATTGTTATAATTGTTAAAAACTTTGCTTACCAATTTCTTTATTTTTCACTAGAAACCGCGCCGACTGTGAGGACGTCGAGAAAAGTAAAAATTTTTAAGCTACTACTGCCGTCTATTACAAATGTTTTGAACTATTATGTATTGTTAAAAGGTAGAGTTTAGAAAGAGATCAGTTGCAGTATTCCTGTTTTCAAAGTAACCTTATCAAATATGGTTTTATTGCGTTCTGTCCAATGACTGGTAGTAGTGTCCAATGACTAGAAGTTTATATTTTAAATCTTCTTTTTTCGTACAACGCTTGCAAAAGGTATAACACAGGCTGCTTAAAATTACCTTTAATGCTTTTAAGCATAAAAAAACAGGGCATGATCGGCTATTAGCTTTGTGTTTTTAAAACCATAATCTTTGAAGACATTATTTTTTTTTTTTTTATCTTTATTAAGAACTTGGTACACAAAAGGAAGCGACCATGTGAAGACAATAATATGACCATTATTAAAATATAAGACAGGTTCTAAAGCCACTTCATCAATCAATTTAGTTTAAAAAAAACTAACAAACACGCTTTCATATCATATCAAACTAAAAAGTGTAAAATAATTTTCATTATAGGCAGAAAATAATAATGAACGAAATATTTTAATATTATTGTGAGAAAAGCGTGGAGTATTTTCTTAAACTATTCATTTAATACATGTCTACTAGTTTATAATCACATACTAATATATTGAGGCGTAAGTTCGTATTTGTTAAGGCGCATCTAAAAAGTGGAATCAACTATTTACAACAATGTTACTTACCAATTTATTTAGATCTATGAAAAAAACCTATCACTGATATTTTAACAATTGTTCAAAATGTAGTCAATTTCTCTCATTACAAAGCTGAACACGCTTGATTAACCTTATTCGTATTCAAGCACTTTTTACTTTACTAAATGCAGTAATTATTTTACTACGAAGGTCCTCATAACTTCGCTCTTCTTCAACGTAAACGCGTCTCTTAATTTTTCACCGCAAATAAAAGTGTAACGGCGTAAGATCCAGTGACCTTGGAGACCATCGTATCGGACCCGCGCTTCCTATACACCTATAACCTTATTCACTATTCAAATAATCACGAATGGCCCTCGACAAATGAGGCGTTCTGCCGTCATGTTGATAGTATAAGTTATTTAATAGTGCTAGATCATCATCATTGCAGCCTATTGCCGTCCACTGCTGGACGTAGGCTTCCCTCATGTTACGCCACAATGTGCGGTCCTGTGCCGCCATGTTGATAGTATAGGTTATTTAACAGGGCTAGGTAACGTCCTCTTATAAATCTGGTATTACGCTTCGCAACATATCCAAATAATTACCGCCAGTCAATTGGTCTTCATTACGTTACGTACAATCATTACGTTATCAATAATCCCAACCCAAACATTAATACTAAATCACTCTCGTTGATAACTGTTTTTGATTACGTGGGGATTGCTCACTGCCCAATGGTGTTCGTTACGACTATTATAAAGTCCTATTCGAGTAAATAAGGCTTCGTCAATCCAGAAAATGTTTGCAAAGTCAGTGTTTTACAAAAACCATTGCACTTGCGACTGTTATTCATTATCATGCAGTACTTGAACGCGTTGATAATGGTACGGGTGGTATCCTAAAGAATTTAGCAGCTTCCACACGTAATAACGGCCTACGCCGAATTATTGAACTGTGTGTGTGCTAGCACGAGAGTCCCGTTCAAAAAGTTCGATTACAGCATTCTCGACTGCCAGGCTAATCGCGGCATTACCTCCTCAAGATGTTGCATGCCCCGGTGTAGTGAACTGCCTAAAATCCAATAACCTTTGGTTGGCTGCTACAATCGTCTTCAAATTAGATACTCTCGAGTAGGGATGCCATGGATCTTCGTAACCGTAACTATCGGATATCTGAAATAAATATATATCCGTAACCGATTCAAAAGTTTCGGATAATTTCGAATAAGGGTGGAGTCTAAATAAAACATGTTTCGACAGCTTTTATTTCGCCGGACTTGCACTCCATGTGAATCGAATCTTGTAGGTAGTAGGGACAATCGATATTAGAGAAACATCGATGTCCACATCGAATCCAAAGCATCGATGTACGACATATTATGTCGATTGCAAAACATCGATGTATTAATATATTATTATTATTATATAATAGGACTAGCTTTTGCCCGCGACTTCGTCCGCGTAGACTACAGAATAAATCACCCTATGCACCATATCTTCTGTTTTTTTTTTAACGAAATTAAATGATACGTGGCTTAGATTTTAAGATGGACCCCCAAACTACCAAAATTGTGAAAATTGTATCGAAATCCATTCAGTGGTTTTTGTGTTATGCCATAACATACAGATTGAAAGACACCAAAATTCTAAAACCATTGTAAAGGGGTAAGGCTATTTTTTGAGCTTATACCAAACTTATAGTACCTCTTTATAAACTACATTAGCGGTTCTGCCCTCAGGTGCTAAGATGACCAGACTGCTAGGAGAGCTCACTCTCGAGCAAGCCACGTAAAACTGACCGTGCGAGAAGCAGTCTACCCTAAGATCAATTCCTGCTGTTTTTAGTGACTGACCCTGTGACTTATTAATCGTCATTGCGAAACAGACCTTAAGAGGGAACTGCAGCCTTTTAAACTCGAATGGGTACTCCGATGGTATAAGTGGTATCCGTGGTATATACACCGATTCACCTCGAGCACAGCCAGTAATTACAATGGCCTCTACTAAGTTTTTATGTAAGGCTTTCACACGCAACCTGGTCCCATTGCACAACTTAGGCGGATTGAGGTTTCGGAGTAGCATTACTGGAGCACCCACTTTGAGGATAAGTGTGTGAACCGGTAGACCAGGTGGGTTGAGTGCATTTAAGAACTCCACAGGATAATGTATAGCATCATCCGTATGCACTACAGTGTCCACAGACTTGTACTTGTATTCTACACCTTCGAATGACTTTAACAAAGTGTCATTAATAACTGAAGCCTGATCGTTCTTAGGTGTCAAAATCGCACGTTCACACAGCCACTCCATGGATTTGTTGTGTAGGTTGTGAACATCTGGATATATTCGGGCTATTAGGTCATCAACGGTCGGTACAAGTGAGGCAAGATCTGATGGAATTGTAATCTTGCCATCAGTTTCTGGATATTCTCCATTTCCTATTTTAAGAAGATCGGAGAATTGTCCAGCGCAAACATCACTCTTCAGGTGCACCCGCATATTTTTTTTAAGGTGAAGCTTTTTGATTGGGGGCCAAAGACTTGATGCCTTAATGCAAGCCTTAACTTCGTCAGATCGAGTTCCCCTCGGCACTACCGGCAGAGTCTGACGGAAGTCTCCAGCTAACAACACGGTGACTCCACCCATCATGTCATTGTTCCCTCTAATATCTTTTAGTGTTCTGTTTAGCGCTTCAAAACCCCCCTTATGCGCCATTGTGCTCTCGTCCCAAACTATGAGTTTACAATCACGCAGCACTTGGGCCGCATTACTCTGTTTTGAGATATTGCACAGTGGAGTTTCCACATGGATAAGGTTTAGTGGCAGCTTGAAAGCAGCGTGAACTGTCTTGCCTCCCTCCAACAGTGTTGCTGCGATTCCTGACGATGCGACAGCTAAGGCAATGCTACGATTACTCCTAACTTTTGCCAATAGCAAATTGATAAGGAATGTTTTACCAGTGCCACCAGGAGCATCCAGGAAAAAAATTTGCCCTATTCCTTTTTCAATATTGCCAAGGATCTTCTGGTAAACGTAAAGCTGTTCATCCGTCAGTAACTCCTCATTGCATGACACCACCTCTCCTAGGGCGCATAGATCATAATTGGTCTCCCTCAGATATTCTCTATTGTCCAAAGTTGCTGCAGATCTTTTTGGCTGAGGTAATCCGTACTGTGCCAAGTTTTGTCTTGCTTGAGCTAATACTGCATCCTCAATCAAAATCAAACATCTGTTGTACACCTCGTCAGTGAGGTGTACAACAGATACACAATCTTGCAACTCTCTTTCCAGTTGCCGTTTAATGTCTTCTGAGAGACTCTCTTTGTATTTCTCCCAAAGGCTTAAAGGATCAGAGAGTTGACAGAAAACTAACATTATTGTAAATAGCTCTCGCAATTTGAGAGGAGAATCGCATAATGCAGCTTCCTCTAAAGTGGTGTCCCAATGCTTGTCGTCTTCCAGCAGACCAAGTGCCTTACACCCAGATTGAAATGTTGGATGGAGGATACCATTCACAGTCTTTAAGTCCTCAAAGGATGTCGGTCCTCTAACCTCATGGAGCAAAAGGCGTACGTGGTAGCACTCGGTGTTGTTTGGATGAATCGTATAGACCCTGCCCAGAGCGTGCACTTTTTTCACTCCGGGCCAGCCCTCAACATCTTTCCCTTTTTTCCTCCTTGAAAATTTTTTGCTGTTCCAGACATAGTAAGAAGGGACTTCGGAGTACTGCAGAGTTTTAGCGAAATTGTCTGTTTTGCAGATTTCAAAAAGGCCTAGGAGCGTTGTCTGTGGTGGTTTATTTATCTTTTCTGACAAATTATTTGAGGTAAAGTATATTCGCTGACCGTTTTCAAGATGAACAGCGAGGTGTACGACAGGGGGGAACCTTTCATGAATGGGGAAGCTTAAGATCCTCCAAACTGCTTCGGAACTGCTTATGTACCGGCCGCTTTCGTAGATTTTTACCTCATCTTTCTCATTCTCTAGAGTAAAGGCCGCTTGATCACTGCCCTTGTTCACGTACTTACAAATATATTTGATAGATTTAACAGAATTGCAGTACTCCACATTAATATGAGCATTGAAAGTACGTGACAGGACAGGATTGTAAGGCACCACCCAGCGGTTGTCCAACTCTATTTCATTAATTTTTATTGTGTTACCACCGTCAGCTGGAGACCTCCTCCTATATTGCGGATATCCATCGTCTCCTGTCTGGGTGTCCTTGAGAAACGGTCGAGGGTACCTCTTACTGCAACTGCCATCTTTCATGCAGGGCGAGTTGTAATTTAAACTTCCGCAAGGACCATGTATCATACTGGCCTTCACAATATCGTAGAGGAGAGGGTCTTGCTCAGGGTCAGGTATTTCTGCACTAATAACATTGTCGATCTTATCTGGGGTGATACGCTGCTCTAGCCATAGCAAGATGTGAATGTGAGGAAGACCCCGTTTTTGCCATTCTACCGAGTATACTGGGTGTGTCGTAAATAGTGGTCCACCGTTAAGGATTCGATAAACCAGATAATTTACTACAACAAATTCCATTTTTAGCCGAGGGTTCCGTAAATATTAATTTTTAGTTATTTATTTACCAAATTTCTACCTCTTGTAACAAATTTGGTTGTAGTTTTATCAAAAACCATTATATTTTCATTTTGATTACTGTTAATTACTGCTGAATACAAGAGCTATCGTTTATTAACATGTTATTTAATGTAGATTTAGATCTTCTGCAAAAAAAAATGATTGTACTCGAATTTTAACGGATTTTTTTAACATATCATGCTAATTCAAAAGCGATTTATGTAAAAAAAATGTACTACACTGTCAGTGCCCATTAATTTAATAATATGCCTATTTAATACCAATTTCAAAATGGTATCATAATACCAGATCCCTATAAAAAACAGCAAGATATCTAATTTTAATTGAAGAAAGTAAGATTTTCATTAAAATTAATTTTAAAATTTATTGCTATAATACTTACGATTTTTGTAAAAAAAAAAACTTTACTATCAGTGCCTACTTATTTAATTATATTCCTACTTAATACCGATTCTAAAAGGTTTACTATCCCATTAATAAAACAAGTAATGAAATTTTAGTTAAAAACGACTATAAAAGACAACTTTTTACTATTGTTGCAAAGTGATCTAGACCTAACTTGTAAATTACAACAAGGCATTGAAAAAAAACAAGTCATACATCATCATACATCATTTATTGTTATTCTTTAACATTTAAATTACACCAAGTGCTCGAAATGGCCCCCATTTGCAGCTATGCATGCTCTGCAACGTCGAATAAACGACCGTTTAAGTCGCCGAGCAAACCCACTCTCGTTTATTTTTCTAGCTGCTGTGTGTATGCTAGTCCTCAAGTGATCAATGGACGTTATTTCTTCTTTGTACACATGTTCTTTCAGGCAACCCCAGTAAAAAAAATCCAGGGGATTTAAGTCTGGCGAGCGCGGTGGCCATAGTATTGGACCTAAGCGTCCTATCCACCTATTTGGATACGCTGTGTGTAGATGCTCTCGTACTCTAACAGCATAGTGAGCGGGACAGCCATCGTTCTGGAGCCACATATCTTCTTGGACTTCAGGAGCGACGTTTTGAAGAAGCATTGGCAAGTCAGTCCGCAAAAAACTTAAATATCTGTCTGCATTTAAAGTTTCTGGCAGCTCGTGTGGACCGATTATCTGTCCGTTAATAATTCCGGTCCAAAGGTTTATTTTAACTTGATACTGTGATCTATCTTGTCTTATGAGATGTGGGTTTTCTCGCTGCCAGCTATGCAGATTATGTAGATTTAAATATCCATCTTTTTTGCATGATGATTCGTCGCTCCATAATATTTTATTAAAAAATTGCGGGTCTTCTCTTATTCTGCGTAATATTTCTCTACAAAATCGTACTCTGAATGCGTAATCTCTAGGTAGTAATGACTGTACCCTTTGATAGTGGTATGGGTACATATCATTTCTTTTAAGTACGCGATGTACCGATTTAAAAGGTATGCCAGTTCTGCGACTTAAGACACGCACCGATGTTGAAGGATCTTCAGCAACTAAATTCATTACCGCTTCATCGTTGTGTGCTCGCGGTCTTCCTTCACTTGCACCACCTACTCCTGTGCCAGGTATCCTCCCCTCGGTGTACGCGTTATGCACTCTCCCAAAGACGCGATGATCAGGATGTCTTCGATTGGGATATCTCTCCCGGTAAAGACGAGCTGCTTCTCTAGCGACACCTCTGCATTCCCCGTAAATAAAATGCATGTCGGCATATTCACGCGGTGTGTACCGAGACATGTTTATCACTGTACCTACTGTACGGTAGTCCAAAACGTTGAGCAAGCCACAAGTTACTATTACACGTAGCCAAAGATCACCAAAACAACAAATCCAATCATTAGGCAAATTAAACAGAGTCCGGGGTCAGGCATACAAAAACAACGAAGGTAAACACACAAAACGCATACGACGCACGGGTGACGAGATCGTACTAAGTTAAATCGTTTCGATATTTATTTTCAACGTTACGAGCGAAAGGAATAGCTTACATTAACCATGTCCTTTCCTTATCACTCGTATTGTGCGATTCTCGATTGGCGAGAGCTCCAACAGATCTTTTGTTAACAACATGTCACAGGTAAAAAAAGGGTCGGGCCTTTTTTTACCTGAATTTAATTGTTAGTGCGCTCTTAAAACCAGTTTTGTCACACTCAAATTATATTTCAAAGTTTTATTACCATATTATCCGTTTTGTTGTAAAATTAATGCAACAAAATGTTTAAATTAATTTTAATGAAAATCTTACTTTCTTCAATTAAAATTAGATATCTTGCTGTTTTTTATAGGGATCTGGTATTATGATACCATTTTGAAATTGGTATTAAATAGGCATATTATTAAATTAATGGGCACTGACAGTGTAGTACATTTTTTTTACATAAATCGCTTTTGAATTAGCATGATATGTTAAAAAAATCCGTTAAAATTCGAGTACAATCATTTTTTTTTGCAGAAGATCTAAATCTACATTAAATAACATGTTAATAAACGATAGCTCTTGTATTCAGCAGTAATTAACAGTAATCAAAATGAAAATATAATGGTTTTTTGATAAAACTACAACCAAATTTGTTACAAGAGGTAGAAATTTGGTAAATAAATAACTAAAAATTAATATTTACGGAACCCTCGGCTAAAAATGGTTAAAAATGGAATTTGTTATAGTAAATTATCTGGTTTATCGAATCCTTAACGGTGGACCACTATTTACGACACACCCTGTATAAAGCAACGCATCCCCCCAAATAGATTGCCTTTGGTAAGAAGAGCCATCATCTTTTTCACCTTTAGGTGGAATACCCTAGCTATAATATCGTGGCGATCGTGTGACTTTTGGGCAGGTAAAAGTATATCTGTGATGTCTTTCCATCGGGGGTTACACGTAAATGTGATAAAAAGATCAGGACGACCGTACTGACGCACGTATGTCATAGCGTCTTGTGTACGCTCGTGCATATAGCGTGGTCCCCCGGTAAAAGATGACGGGAGCACCACCTTCTGACCTAGCTGCTGAACATCAACATCCTGCCTTCCTATGGCATCCCGCAAGTGTATATAACTGTCAGCCCTCAGCTGCGCCTGGTTGTTCCTGATATAGGTCAACCTTTCCGTCTCTATTTTGGCGTACATGTCCACTAAAAACTGACTAAAAAGGGAACGGAAATACACCAAGTGATTATCTTCTCCTTGTCTAATCATTATACGAAAAGAATAGAACCTTGCAGCTGAAATTGTATTTTTAAGTATTAATTTGGTCTCAGGATCACGCTGAGGTAAAGAAATGGAGTACCCATCCTCGCCACGGCAAAAGAAAAGCGGATACTGCAGGGCGTCATACGAACGGTGAATCTCGCTAATGCGCTGCAATGAATTATCGTGGCTCTCAAGGATAATGTCTCGTTTCTCAAATTGCTGACCAACTATTACTAATGCCACCTCATTTGACGTAGGAGCATTAAAACGACCCCTATGACTCTCCGGCGGTTTCTTCTCAGCATTAATGACTACTTTAAATGGTTTAGACGTTTCAGGCACCTTGTCCAGGGCGATCTTCAAGTCTCTTACATAAGTATTAAACGTATGTAGCATTCTCTGCAGTTGCTTGACTAAGCCGGGTTTTACTTCGGGAAAGATACTGCACCTCAATTGTACTTCCCTGTCATCTTCGCCAACAAAATATATTTGTAAAAATTGTGGTTCCTTTTGAGGAGCTGGCAGCAAGCTTCCCACCAAATGGTATACCTGGCCCTGAACTTTAAAAGTTGGCATAAAACCGTCTTTTATTATCTGTTTCGCTCCGAAAGAAGTCATTTGAAAACAACTATTATATTTACGAATACGGTTCATGAAATGGTCGTGTTCTGGATGTGTATCCATTATCAAACTGTAGAGAGGCTCAGGTAGCTGTTCATAAGGCGGGAGCTGCACCTTACCAGCACTGCAGCACATGCCGGGTGGCTCCTCCTTCCACTTGAGAGCATTACACCAATGGCACTTGTTGTTCATGGCACCCAAGGATACAGTACTGTCCGTCTCATACTCTATATCAAGATCATAGGCCATGCCGGAGTGAGCCTTGGTTTTCCAGGAGCGTCCTTTCCTTTGTACTCGTCTTCCAGGATTATTTTGCTCATAAAGAGACTGCCGCCCTGTGTACCTCAGGGTGAGTTTTCTGGTATCTGGCCACGGCAGCACGGTGAACTGCTGGGTTTGTTTGCGCATATTTTTTTGAAGCGTTTTGAATTTGTTTTTTCCGAGTAGCGTCGGTGCATCTGGCACGACGTTTCTTGGAGCATTTAGTAGGAAAGATAAGAGATTGATACTGAGATACGTCATGATCTGGTTCTAATATGGCCGGTGAATTAGTAGGCACTTCATTTCTTCTCGTAGTAATCTTCTTTGCAACGACGGGGAGAAGTGAAGAAGGGTAGGCGGTCTCGGTCATTGTCGCAGTCACTTCACTACGGACGTAAACATCGAAATGGCCACGTGACAGATCATGTGTAAAGCGTAGTCGTCCCACAGGGTTACCTGTAGTACCAAAACTCCTATACAGTTCACCGTTTCGGTAAACTTCAAAGACCCATGGAAAGAGTTGCCCTGCCGCTTCCAGCTCACATAAACTACCATAAGTAAAATGGCGTGACATGTCAATGCGGTATTCAGCGGCACTGAAGTAATTGTCCCCGTTACTGTCATGTGACATAATGGCAAACGATTCCCAGTTGTCCACCACATAGTCTACGATTTGCTCGCGCACCTCCCTGGCTATCACCTGTGTATCATACAATATATAGGAGATGGCCCGAAACAGACAGGCTCCGTCTCCAATTATAGGAACTACGGTGTGAGGGATCATAGCCCCATCAATTTGCAATGTTTCAAGTCATTGTGATAGATAATAAACAAAATCTACTCAAATAACGAACAAAAACTATGTACTTAAGTTATGCACTTACAAATTTAAGCTAATTAAATAGTATTATAAACAAAACGAAAGTAAAAAAAAATCAAAAAATATATTGTAAAATGATTAGAAAAGAAAAGCAATTGGAATTTTTTTTTTTTTAAAGATTAACAAAGAACTTTGTGAAAAATAAGAATACTTTGAAAATTAATTTGAAAAAAAAAATTAAATATATAGTATTATAAAGTTAATGAAAGAAAAAAAAAATAGAAAAATATTCGAAAATGATTAAGAAAAAACAATTTGAAAAAGAATAGTTTTTTTTTTTAATATTAGCAAAACAATTTGCAAAAGATAAGAATATTTTGAAAAGCAAAGTTATGCACTAAGGAATCAAGGCAATTAAAATAGTAGTATCATAAACTTAATAAAAATAAAAAGAAATGGGAAACAATATTTGGAAATGATTAGAAAAGCAATTTGGAAAAGAATAGATTTTTTTGGAAAAGATTAGCAAAACAATTTTTAAAAGATAAAGAATATTTTGAAAAGCAAAGAATTGTTCTGAAAAGCACAGTTTTTAAAAGATAGTGTTGCACTGAAAAGTACAGTTTACTTGTATGGTATAATCTATCGCAGCGTTTGCGCTGGACGTGTTATTAAGACCAAGGTTGCAATTATAATGTGTAGGGCCGTGCTTTTTTTTTTTTTTTTTTTTTTTTTTTGTGTGTGTGACTTAGTTGTTAGCCTCAGATGGCTGTGACAACTTTACCCGGACTGGTGGGTGAGCGCTGAGGGCTCTCAACCCGTTTAAAGTTAAGCGACCGATCCCGAGGGCATCCCCTGTGAGGTACGGACCTCGGCTCGGGCGGTCGCTGGCAAAGTGGGCACTCCCACGTTTATGATTTTAACGCGACACGTCTTCCTTCCCCGTCGGCGGGGGCGGTAACGTGGATATTTACTACTATTTGTCAAGGCCGCGCGGGCTGTGTATGCCTCAGTCTGGGCGAGCGTTATAGTGTCGTCGGGTTCGTCGAGTATTAGTCGCGGTTGTTTAATCGCGGACATTTTAGAGGGGATGTAAGAAGCCGCCCTTACCACTAATGGGTTCGGGTGTGTCGCGGCAGAGTCGAAGTAGCGGCGGGAGCACTGTTTCATGAATTGCCTGATGGTCGGCAAGCCAAGATCTATGTGAAGATCCACATTGCGCATGTACCACGGTGCTCCCGTCGCTCGGCGCATGAACCTATTCTGTAATGCCTGTAGCCGATGTAGCCTGCGTGGCTTCGCTTGTGTAAACACTACACTTGCATACGTCATGATAGGACGTATACAAGCGGTGTATAATCTAACTTTATTACGGAGAGATAGCTTAGACTTTGCGTGTACTAAGCTGTGTAACCATCCTAGCACTAGGGCTGCGCGCGCGCGGACTCGCCCTATGTGAGGACCGAAGGTCAGTCGTCTGTCCAAGGTCACACCCAGATATTTGACCTCCCTTGTCCAGGGGATGGGTTGGTCGAACATCTTTATCTGTGGATATTCAGCCATTGGGTAGCGGCGATCTATCCCCTTATGAAATATGATCGCCTGGCTTTTGGTGGGGTTTATACCGATTCTCCATTTCCTAGTCCATTTGGCTAGGGCGGTAGCCGCTGTTTGGAGAACGGTTGTCACTGTTGAGGGAGATTGACCTGCATAGAAGATGGCAGTGTCGTCAGCGAATAATGCTGTTTGTATTCTACTATGTTGGGGTATGTCGCTGGTGAACAGCGAGAAGAGAATTGGAGAGAGCACCGATCCCTGGGGGACGCCGGCTTCTAGTTTGTGCGGTGCTGATAAAGTACCTTCCACTCTGTAGCGAAAGCTACGCTCGAGTAGGAAGTCCCTAACTATCATAACTAAATAGTGGGGGATTTTGAGCTTTATTAACTTGAAAATAAGGCCGTTATGCCAGACTTTGTCAAACGCTTTTTCTACATCAAATAGAAGCATACCCGTATATAAACCGCGTTGCAGTTTATAACTTGTATACTCGACTATTCGATGTACTTGCTGAACGCAAGAGTGTTGCGTGCGAAAGCCGAACTGAATCGGCGGGATGAGGTTGTTTTCCTCAGCGCACTTTCTTAGCCTACTAAGTAGTACGCGCTCATATATTTTACCTAAACTGTTAAGTAAACTAATCGGGCGATATGATGACGGTTCGGTACGTCGCTTGCCGGGTTTAGGTATACCTATTACCACGGCTTTTTTCCATTGTTTAGGAAATATGTAATTAACTAATGCGGCGTTAATAATTGCTGTTAATATTAATAATAATGAATGAGGGAAGAGTTTAATAACTCTGTTAGAAATACCGTCCGAACCGGGGGATTTCCTAGGGTGGAGACCTCTAACAATCGACTGAAACTCCTCCACTGTCGCTGTTGGTATAGGCTCTTGTGGCTCAGCGTCTGCGGTACGCGTACGCGATGTACATCGTTCCACTTCGCTGTTAACGGTGTCGGTGTGTCGCGCGTCTGTGTGTTGTGTACTCGACGTACATTGCTGCTCAAGGTCGGCCGCCAGACATTCAGACTTTTCATCGTCATCGAACGCCGGCGGTTGATTGGGGCGGTTTAAGGGTGGCATGGTGGACACCGTATCCTTTTTGAAAGAACGGGCTAGCCGCCAGTAAGCCTGGTGCGAAGGCTCCAGTTCGCTTAGGGTGGCGTCCCATTAGTTTTGTCTAAACTCATTTATAGCCGTTTTAACCGCCCTCTGCAGTGACCGCATATGATAGCGGTTATCTTCGCAGGGGAAGCGGTCGTAGGCTCTTATGGCTGCGTTCTTACGCCTCAGTAGGTCGCGGACGTCAGCGGGTAAGCACCTTCTACGATTGCTCGTGTCGGGCACTCTCCGTGAACAATCGTTAACTAACGATTGTACGTGACCGGTGAGGGCGTCGATCGCGGATTCGATGTCCTCTTTGTTGTTTAATGTATTACATACACTGTCGAGATGAGCCGACGAGGAGGGAGACTGGAGTTTAGCCTTCAGTCGCTCCCAGTCTGTGCACACTTTCTCAGTGGGGGGGGTGAGGCCTGAGGGGCCGTATCGGGGGGCGAAGTCAATGACCACCGGGCGGTGATCCGAGTTAAGCTCGTGTATTACCTCTATTAGACACTAGCAATCCGCCCTCGCTTCGCTTCGGATTCAGTCGCCTTACGCGCGTAGTTCCCGTTCCCGTGGGAATACCGGGATAAAATATAGCCTATGTTACTCCCTGATATTATAGCTTTCCAATGGTGCAAGAATTTTTAAAATCGGTCCAGTACTTTTTGAGTTTATTCGTTACATACAAAAATACAAATCTTTCCTCTTTATAATATTAGTGTAGAAAACAATCGTAATATCGAATAACTCGTGTCGATTATTACGATAGAACGAAGTACGAAACTACGAACATACAAAACAAACGTACAACGAAATTACGATATTTTCGATTATGAGGTATCTATCAACAACAACAACCATGCGAACGAAACAACCGAAACCAATAACCAACTGACATGTAATTTTTAGAACTCCAACTAACGACAACGTGGGCATAATAATTCGAGAGGGTCATCAATCCACGGAAAGTCTTAACACCGCGATTCAGAAAAATGACGTCATTGCAGAACGCCATCTATGGGCAAATAGGTAAAACGTCTGCACAATGAAAGTTATGCTAGGGTCATTTTGCGTTTTAGTAATTTTATATTATCTCCGAAACTGTATGACCAATTGATATACTGTAAATGGCAAATCTTATCTGTATGATGTTCCTGTGATACTGAAATAATTTATTGTCATAAGAATTAATATTTTGTTGCTCAAATAATCAACCAAACGTAACAATGCCGAAAAAAAAATTTTTTAATGCAATAATAGAAGTATAAAAGATAAAATATAAAAGATAGAGATATGGTATCGCTGACTTTTTTGTAGAAATAATTAAGATGAACCAGGTAGCCATACATTCTTTTTAATTTTAAGCAACTGTTTAGGCAGCGCACGCAAATAATTCTGTTTTACGAGGTATTTTTTTCCGACTTGCCAGACAAAAGTTGTGATAGCTCGGTTAATATACATGTTATAGAAACAATTTATAGCCTATAGCACTCAGGAATAATGTAGCTTTCTGCCAGTTAAAATAAAATTAGAATTAGATTATGAGTTCCAGAGATTACCCCCTGCATACAAACTTACAAATTTTACCTCTTTATAATATTAGTATAGATAAACGGAGGTTTATGTTCTTTAATAGGGCTATATCTAATACGTCGGGCCTGTGCTCGACTGTGTGAGGGAAGTGAGTCGGCTCCATTGGGGCTATGATGTCGAACCCGAGCCGATCTGCGTAAGTCTCGAGGGCCAGTCCCCTGCGGTTGTTGGTGTGGCTATTCCACGACTTACTTTTGGCGTTTAGATCGCCTGCGATAATGACGGCGTCGCCGAGTTTTAAGAGGGCTTGGAGATCACTCTCAAGCAACTCTTTTGGTGTGTCCCCATTAGGAGGGGAAAGGTATACTGATGCTATGATCAGTGGCTGGTGACCGGTGAGGGCCAGCCGACAGACCGAGGCTTCAATGTACGTCATGGCGGGGGGATCTAGGGGTGTGCAGTGCAGTGACCTTTTATAATAAATGAGAGTCCCACCTAGGGGAGAGCCGACCCTATCGTTGCGCACTAGATTGTAGTTTGCAATTTTAGGGTCTCTTGAATAGGGTTTAAGAAAAGTCTCTTGGACTAGTAAAAGGTCAAGCTGCTGGTCTTGTAGAAATGTACCTATTTCGTCTCTCTGGCGAGCGAGACCGTTCGCGTTGTAAAACCCTACGCGGAGTGATCTTGTTTTGACTCTGCCTGGTGTGTACGTATCCATAATTAGGCTCTGAAGGAACCGAGGCTCTCAAGGACGGGTGAGAACCTCATGGCGACGTTGAGTAACGCGAGGCTGTTTGTTGCCTTCGTTTTTCCGCAGTTCCGCTGCGATTACGCGTATTTCAGCAATGTTTATTATTGACGCGAATCTGGCCACTAGGTCTAGATCCGGGTCTAGACCGCTAGCGGCTGGCGCGTGTGTGTTGTTAGGTTTGCCTTGAGGAGGCTTAGGAAGGCCCGCGGGTGGCAGTTTTTGCCCAACGGTTGGCGGTTTATATAAATTATTATTAGTTCCGGCCTTTGCCGACGGTGTCGCGATCGCGGGTACCGCCGGGGTGGCTAATTTGGTGGGCAGGGGGGGTATTCCGCCCTGCTTTGCGAATTAACCCATGGGTTGCGTGTGGGCTTAGGTGCCGGAAGGTACCTTTGTGGTGGGGGTGATGGTGGCCTCCTCATAACCGGCCGTGGTGCGCGTGGGCAGCCACGGTAGTTTGCGGGGTGCCCCACTTGCCCGCAGAGTACACACGATGGTGGTGTGGTACTTTTAGTCGGGTCGTTGGCCTTGGGCCTGGCACAATCCGCCGTTGCGTGGTCCTCCAGGTACTTTACGCACCTGGGCCGCGCGTAGCAGTTGCGCGCTGAGTGGCCGTATAGCTGGCACTGGTGGCATTGTGAAGTCATGCCATTCCGGCGCGGGGGTTCTACTACGATGCCGGAGAGGCCGCACACCGTAGTGATTTTAAAAATGTCCTTGCCCTTCTGTGAGAGGTCAAGGACGACCATTACTAGGTCAAACGGTTGGCGAGTGTGCCCTCGGATCATCCGGTGCACCTCGATCACCGGAAGTCCTTGATTGATGAGATCCTCCTTAATGGTTTCACATCCCAGTTCCACGGGGACGTTGCGTATTACTACGCGCAGTTTACGTTCCTCGGGCAGGGTGAATATGTGAAACGGGATTTTTTGGCTATGTAACATAGCCGTCATTTTACGGTGGTCGTCCGAAGTGGACAACTGCACCTTGATACCCTCGGTGGTTGACCGAGCCGTGCGGTATTGGACTCGGTTGGTGTTGCACCAAGCCGAGATTGATAGCCACTTCTCCTTATTACGGATGACTAGTGGCGGCGGTGTGGGTGGTTTATATACCTTAGCCGGGGGCTGCTGTACAGCGGCCTGTGGCTTTGGTGACGGGGTGGGGGGGGGTGACGTCCTTGGCGGCAGAGGTGCTCGCCTCGTCTATTTTGGCGGCCTTTCGCGCCTTTTTTTGGGCCTTACGCCCCCTTTTACGGGAGCTGACCACCGTGTATTCGGAGTCCGCCGAGGTGGAATCGGACTCCGAACCGGCGGACGACGACGCCGTATCGGCGTTCTCGTCGTCAGTGGCTTCCTCCGTCTCCATCTCGGACGGAGTTGGTTCCTCATCCGGGGAGGCGGGGGAGTCATTGTACACCGGCCCGGTTACGGGCTCGGTGTTCGCGATCGCGGGGCGGTCGGGAATCATATTCCCGAACCGTCTTTTAAGTAGGGCGTATATTTCCTCGCGGCGAGGAGCATCTCAAAATTTATGGCTGGAAGAGCTATAGTGGGAGGTGTTTTAATTCCTACGCGTTAATATTTACCTACTCCCCAGGGGGAAAACCCGGGGATGTGTAATATGTTCCCTCCCAACCGGGTTAGGTCAGGAGGATGTACTTAAAAAACTAGGTGTGCCCTAAGCTGTGATTAACCCTTCGCCGATCTTATTGTGCGAGAGGGGCCCTAGCTGCCCGAGTGGCGGAGAGGTATTCGGCCTCTGAGGGCCGGCACTCCCAAGCTACGCACTCAGGAATAGGAGAAGGAGGTGGAAGGGTGGGAGAGGTGATAGTCGGGGTAGACTAGGGGTCACCCCCAAGGCCTACTGGTCCGACCCCGTCCGAAGGTGCGCCTCGCCCTTAGGGGGCTCGGCAGGCGATTCGGGGCTTCGCCTCACCCGGCTTTGTTGGCACCGTAAGGTTTCCACCGGGGACCAAGAGAAACTTGGTTTTGCCCTTAAGGGGCCACTTTAACTTTTATCTACTAGACAGAAACAAATATTACTACCTGACCTTGCTTTGAACGCAGGCAGTTAGTAATATTCGTGAGCAGTCCAATAATTCGCCTCGAAAGAGGCGGTTTTGCACTGCCACTGGCTCGTCCGTTGAAAAGCGCGCGAACAATCGTCAGCGTACGTGAGCGTACGTGTGACGTAATCGGGAGCGTACGTGTGACGTAATCGAGATCGAGAGAGCGCGGAGCGGCACGCAAGCGTACCGAGAGACGGACAAGCGTGGAATGTGGGGCCGTGCTTTTTTTTTTTGTGTGTATTTAGCTGTTGGTCGCAGATGACCTTGACAGCTTAACGCGGGCAATGGGCGAGCGGAAGGCTCTCAACCCGGTAAGTAAGTTAAGCGAACATCGCCCGAGGGCTCCCCCTGTGGGGAACGGACCTCGGCTCGGGGCGTCGCTGAAAGCAATGTGGGCGTGGCCACGTTTAGGTTAATGATTTTTACGCGGCGCGGTTTTCGACCTCGTCGGCGAGGCCGATACCGCGCAGTTTTATGTGTTATCGCTGCGCGAGCTGTGTAGGCCCTTTCTTGGGCGATCGTGATGGCATCATCCCCTTCTTCAAGGAGATGACGGGGTCGTCGGACCGCGGATATTTTTGATGGGACGTAGTTTACCGCCCCAACCACTAGTGGATTGGGGTGAGTCGTGGCAGAGTCAAAATAGCGCTGGGAGCAACGCTTCATATACTGCCTGATGGTCGGCAATTCGAGGTCGATGTGTAGATCGACATTACGAACGAACCACGGTGCTCCCGTTGCCCGTCGCATGAATCTGTTTTGTAGTGTTTGTAACCTGTGGATCCTGTTTGGCCTAACGTGCGCGAACACTACACTGGCATACGTCATGATGGGCCGTATGCAGGTAGTGTATAATCGGACTTTATTTTTGAGTGATAGTTTGGACTTTGCGTTTAATAGGCAGTGAAGGCGTCCCATCACGAAGGCGGCGCGCGCGCGGACCCGCTTCAAGTGGGACAGGAAAGTGAGTCGGCTATCAAGGGTCACACCTAAGTACTTGGCCTCTCTGCTCCATGAGACAGGTCGGCCGAAGAGAGTGAGAGGAGGGATGCTGTCCGGAGAGCACAGACGGGCAGTTCGTTTAGTGAACATGACCGCTTGGCTCTTCTCGGGATTAATTTCTATTCTCCATTTCCTATACCAATTGGCAAGGGCGGTAACCGCTTTTTGGAGTGTATTGACTACGGTTGTCGGGGACATACCTGCACAATAGAGTGCGGTATCGTCGGCGTAAAGCGCCGTGTGCACACGAGTGAACTTGGGTAAATCACTTGTATACAGTGTAAACAAAAATGGGGCGAGGACCGAGCCCTGTGGAACACCGGCCTTGAGAGGATGGGAGGTCGACAACGTCCCTTCCACCCTATAGCGAAAGCCGCGATGACTCCAAATAGTCATGTATTATTAGAATTAAGTATTCGGGGATTTTTAATAAATATAATTTGTAAATTAAGCCCTCATGCCAAACTTTATCGAAAGCTTTCGCTACATCTAGAAATAGTACACCAGTGTACCGTCCCCTCATGAACTGACTACTGGTGTATTCTACTAGTCTATGTACTTGCTGAACACAGCTGTGTTTAGCACGAAAACCAAATTGCGCGTCCGGTATAAGTTTATTTAACTCTGCGTATGAGCGTAGCCTACTGAGTACTATTCGTTCGTATAATTTACCTAAACTTCTCAGTAGGCTAATAGGTCGATAATTATTGGGTTCGGTACGTTTTTTGCCGGGTTTGTGGATTCCGATTACCACGGCCTCTTTCCACTGTGAAGGAAAGATGTTATATTTGAGGGCTGCATTAAAAATACAACACAGTAATATTATTAAATGGGCTGGGAATAATTTAATTACTCTATTTGTAATACCGTCCGAACCCGGGGCTTTCCTAGCGTGGAGACCCCTAATAAGCGACTCGACTTCGTCGGTGCTCACTGTTGGGATAGGCATATTATTGTCGTTGTTTATATTCGACCGCGATAAAGTGGTACGACTGGCCACTTCCGAATTAATAGTGTTGTAGTGAGTCGCTTCTTGTTCGTATAATGTACTCGGCGTACACTGAAGCTCTAGGCTCTCTGCCAGACATTCAGACTTTTCGTCATCCATGAATGCCGGCGGTTGATTTATTCTACTGAGGGGAGGGAGTGTGGACACTACATCTTTTTTGAGTGAGCGGGAAAGCTGCCAGAAGGCTGTGTGCGTGGGCTTCAGCTCTTCTAAAGTGGCGTCCCATCTGCTCTGTCTCATATTGTTAATTTCGGTTTTGACCTCCCTTTGGAGGGCCCGCAGGCGTTTGCGGTTCTCCTCCGTGGGGTATCGGTCGTACGCGCGGGTTGCGGCGTTCTTTCTTCTCAGTAGGTCGCGTACGTCACTCGGCAGTTGCCATCTACGATCGCTCGTATCCGGCACCCGCCGCGAGCAGTCGTCAATTACCGACTGCACGTGACCCGTGAGTAAATCGATCGCCAGGGAGGTTTCTTCCTCGGACTTTATGTCCTTGGGAATCTTATCAAGGTATGCCGATGAGGTGGCCTTGAGATTTCTCCCGAGCCGTGCCCAGTCGGTGGTCAACCTTGTTGTTACGTTATTGTGGCCTGAGGGGCCGGGTAAGCGGGGGGCGAATTCCAGAGTCACCGGACGGTGATCTGAATCTAGTTCGTGTTGTACTTCTATTAAACATAAACGTAGGTTTATATTTTTGAGAAGTACTATATCTAATATGTCTGGCCTGTGGTCGACAATGTTAGGGTAGTGAGTCGGCTCTAATGGCGCTATGACGTCACAACCTAATCTGTCAGCGTATAACTCTAAGACTTTGCCCCTCTTGTTCGAACTATGACAGTTCCACGAGGTGTTCTTGGCGTTAAGGTCACCGCCAATGATGACGGCGCCGCCCAAGTCAAGCAATGCCTTGAGATCGCTCTCCACTAAGTGTTTACCGTCCCTTCTTTCGGGTGACAGGTAAGCCGAGACAAATGTAATTGGCTGATGGCCGGTGAGCGCTAATCTGCATACTGACGCTTCAATGTACGCCAGAGGTGGCGGATCCACAGGCGTGCAGTGCAACGTACGTACGTACGTCTTGCGTGCGCGGTAATGCGGGGAACGCCTCCCTACCTTGAGTGAGGGGGCGAGACCACGCATTGTGAGTCGGGAGGGGGGCGGGCACGAAGGCCTTATTATAATAGCGGGCCGGACCCGTTGGACGAATTGTCCTTTTGGGCGCCCGTGGACAGCCGCGGAAGTTGGCCGGGTGGCCCATCTCCCCGCAAAGCACGCACGATGGCGGCTCTGTGCAGAGCGACAGGTCTTTGGGCCTCTCACACTCGCTGGTGTGGTGATTTCCCAGGCACTTAACGCACCTTGGGTGGGCATAGCAATTGTTTGATGTATGGCCATACATCTGGCATTTGTGGCACTGCGCCATTATGCCGGTTTTATAAGGGGGCTCTACTTTGACGCCCATAAGTCCGCACACATGTGTGATGCGGAAAACCTGTTTCCCCTCGGGGGTGTTGTCTAGGCATACTAATACCATATTCATAGGTGCGCGTGCTTTGCCGCGCACCATACGGTGAACCTCCCTCACGGGAAGGTTTTGAGCCTTGAGTGATTCGAGAATCTCCTCTTTGGCGAATTCTCGAGGGACATTTTTAATGACGGCCCGTAGGAGTTTGTCCTTGGGCATTGTATACGTATGGTAGGGGATGCGTTGCTCCCCTAACATTTTGGAGAGCGCCCTGTGGTCGTCGGTCGTACTGACCTCAACCTTGATCCCCTGTGCGGTGGATCTGGCGCTTTTGTAAGCCACGCGGTGCGAGTTGCACCACGCGGAGATGGCGAAACACCTCTTCTTGTCGCGTATGTACAGAGGAGGGGGGTGTGAGTTTCCTGGCGGCTGATGATGACGCCGCCGTGGTAGTTCTGACCGTGGGGGCCTTGTTGGCCGTGGCGGTCATGACCCCACTTGTGGAGGGGGTGGGGGCACCTTGCTCCTGAAGGGGAGCAGCGGGTGATGGTGTCGGGGTGGGTGAGTTCGACTCCACTACGGGAGCGACCTTTGGTGCCTTTGCGGCCTTATTTTTGCGCGCCTTGCGGCTGCGCTTGCGGGACTTGGCCTCGCTAAACCCCTCGTTGGGGGAGTGGTGGAGGTCGGAGCGGAGTCGTACTCCATCTCAGAGGTGGCAGTACGCTCACTCTCGTCCCCGCTTTCTGGGGTAATGGTGACGGTGGGGGACTGCGGGCGCGATGGTGTGCGCTCCGGTAATCTATCCCGATATTTACGGACGATAATCGCCCATATTTCTTCGTCTTGAAGTAGGTCTTCGAAACCTACTATTTTTTCCATTATTAGCGGTTATAACCACTATACTACTTTTACTCGTAAACAAATTGCTAAATCGCGGTCTCCTAACAGCCTAACACCCCGGGGGGAGTACCCGGGGGTGTGTGAGGTGTGTTCCCTCCCAACCGGGGTAGGTCGGGAGGATGTGCTTAATACTAGGGTGTGCCCTAAGCTAGTATCCACCGGCCGATCTTAATGTGCCTGCGTGGTTCCTAACAGCTCGAGTGTAGGGGTGGTATGGGCCCTTGCGGGCAGTCACACCCAAACTGACACCCGAGAATGGGAGTAGGGTATAGGTAGGGTGGGTAGGAGATAACCGGGGTAGACTAGGGGTCACCCCCAAGGCCTACTGTTCCGGTCCCGTCCGAGTTGTGCGCCTCGCCCTGAAGGGGCTCGGCAGGCGACTCGGGGCTTCGCCTCACCCGGCTTTGTTGACACCGTTAGGTTTCAACCGGGGACCAAGAAAAACTTGGTTTTGCCCTTAAGGAGCCACTATGACTTTTTGTCTACTAGACAGAAACGAATATTACTACCTGACCTTGCTTTGAACGCAGGCAGTTAGTAATATTCGTGAGCAGTCCAATAGATCGCCTCGAAAAAGGCGGTTTGAACTACCACTTCTTCGTCCGTTTGCAGCGACCGTTGGAATGCGCGCGAAACAAACGACAGCGTACTGAGCGTACGGGTGACGTAATCGGCAGCGCGCGGGAGCGTACGTGTGTGTGTGACGCAATCGAGAGAGCGCGGAGCGGCACGCAAGCGTACCGAGACACGGACAGGCGCTGAATGTGGGGCCGTGCTTTTTTTTTTTTTTTTTGTGTGACTTAGTTGTTAGCCTCAGATGGCTGTGACAACTTTACCCGGACTGGTGGGTGAGCGCTGAGGGCTCTCAACCCGCTTAAAGTTAAGCGACCCATCCCGAGGGCACCCCCTGTGGGGTACGGACCTCGGCTCGGGCGGTCGCTGGCAAAGTGGGCACTCCCACGTTTATGATTTTAACGCGACACGTCTTCCTTCCCCGTCGGCGGGGGCGGTAACGTGGATATTTACTACTATTTGTCAAGGCCGCGCGGGTTGTGTATGCCTCAGTCTGGGCGAGCGTTATAGTGTCGTCGGGTTCGTCGAGTATTAGTCGCGGTTGTTTAATCGCGGACATTTTAGAGGGGATGTAAGAAGCCGCCCTTACCACTAATGGGTTCGGGTGTGTCGCGGCAGAGTCGAAGTAGCGGCGGGAGCACTGTTTCATGAATTGCCTGATGGTCGGCAAGCCAAGATCTATGTGAAGATCCACATTGCGCATGTACCACGGTGCTCCCGTCGCTCGGCGCATGAACCTATTCTGTAATGCCTGTAGCCGATGTAGCCTGCGTGGCTTCGCTTGTGTAAACACTACACTTGCATACGTCATGATAGGACGTATACAAGCGGTGTATAATCTAACTTTATTACGGAGAGATAGCTTAGACTTTGCGTGTACTAAGCTGTGTAACCATCCTAGCACTAGGGCTGCGCGCGCGCGGACTCGCCCTATGTGAGGACCGAAGGTCAGTCGTCTGTCCAAGGTCACACCCAGATATTTGACCTCCCTTGTCCAGGGGATGGGTTGGTCGAACATCTTTATCTGTGGATATTCAGCCATTGGGTAGCGGCGATCTATCCCCTTATGAAATATGATCGCCTGGCTTTTGGTGGGGTTTATACCGATTCTCCATTTCCTAGTCCATTTGGCTAGGGCGGTAGCCGCAGTTTGGAGAACTGTTGTCACTGTTGAGGGAGATCGACCTGCATAGAAGATGGCAGTGTCGTCAGCGAATAATGCTGTTTGTATTCTACTATGTTGGGGTATGTCGCTGGTGAACAGCGAGAAGAGAATTGGAGAGAGCACCGATCCCTGGGGGACGCCGGCTTCTAGTTTGTGCGGTGCTGATAAAGTACCTTCCACTCTGTAGCGAAAGCTACGCTCGAGTAGGAAGTCTCTAACTATCATAACTAAATAGTGGGGGATTTTGAGCTTTATTAACTTGAAAATAAGGCCGTTATGCCAGACTTTGTCAAACGCTTTTTCTACATCAAATAGAAGCATACCTGTATATAAACCGCGTTGCAGTTTATAACTTGTATACTCGACTATTCGATGTACTTGCTGAACGCAAGAGTGTTGCGTGCGAAAGCCGAACTGAATCGGCGGGATGAGGTTGTTTTCCTCAGCGTACTTTCTTAGCCTACTAAGTAGTACGCGCTCATATATTTTACCTAAACTGTTGAGTAAACTAATCGGGCGATATGATGACGGTTCGGTACGTCGCTTGCCGGGTTTAGGTATACCTATTACCACGGCTTTTTTCCATTGTTTAGGAAATATGTAATTGACTAATGCGGCGTTAATAATTGCTGTTACTATTAATAATAGTGAATGAGAGAAGAGTTTAATAACTCTATTAGAAATACCGTCCGAACCGGGGGATTTCCTAGGGTGGAGACCTCTAACTATCGACTGAACCTCCTCCACTGTCGCTGTTGGTATAGGCTCTTGTGGCTCAGCGTCTGCGGTACGCGTACGCGATGTACATCGTTCCACTTCGCTGTTAACGGTGTCGGTGTGTCGCGCGTCTGTGTGTTGTGTACTCGACGTATATTGCTGCTCAAGGTCGGCCGCCAGACATTCAGACTTTTCATCGTCATCGAACGCCGGCGGTTGATTGGGGCGGTTTAAGGGTGGCATGGTGACACCGTATCCTTTTTGAAAGAACGGGCAAGCCGCCAGTAAGCCTGGTGCGAAGGCTCCAGTTCGCTTAAGGTGGCGTCCCATTCGTTTTGTCTAAACTCATTTATAGCCGTCTTAACCGCCCTCTGCAGTGACCGCATATGATAGCGGTTATCTTCGCAGGGGAAGCGGTCGTAGGCTCTTATGGCTGCGTTCTTACGCCTCAGTAGGTCGCGGACGTCAGCGGGTAAGCACCTTCTACGATTGCTCGTGTCGGGCACTCTCCGTGAACAATCGTTAACTAACGATTGTACGTGACCGGTGAGGGCGTCGATCGCGGATTCGATGTCCTCTTTATTGTTCAATGTGTTACATATACTGTCAAGATGAGCCGACGAGGAGGGAGACTGGAGTTTAGCCTTCAGTCGCTCCCAGTCTGTGCACACTTTCTCAGTGGGGGGGTGAGGCCTGAGGGGCCGTATCGGGGGGCGAAGTCAATGACCACCGGGCGGTGATCCGAGTTAAGCTCGTGTATTACCTCTATTAGACATAAACGGAGGTTTATGTTCTTTAATAGGGCTATATCTAATACGTCGGGCCTGTGCTCGACTGTGTGAGGGAAGTGAGTCGGCTCCATTGGGGCTATGATGTCGAACCCGAGCCGATCTGCGTAAGTCTCGAGGGCCAGTCCCCTGCGGTTGTTGGTGTGGCTATTCCACGACTTACTTTTGGCGTTTAAATCGCCTGCGATAATGACGGCGTCGCCGAGTTTTAAGAGGGCTTGGAGGTCACTCTCAAGCAACTCTTTTGGTGTGTCCCCATTAGGAGGGGAAAGGTATGCTGATGCTATGATCAGTGACCGGTGAGGGCCAGCCGACAGACCGAGGCTTCAATGTACGTCATGGCGGGGGGATCTAGGGGTGTGCAGTGCAGTGACCTTTTGTAATATATGAGGGTCCCCACCTAAGGGAGAACCGACCCTATCGTTGCGCACTAAATTGTAGTTTGCAATTTTAGGGTCTCTTGAGTAGGGTTTAAGAAAAGTCTCTTGGACTAGTAAAAGGTCAAGCTGCTGGTCTTGTAGGAATGTACCTATTTCGTCTCTCTGGCGAGCGAGACCGTTCGCGTTGAAAAACCCTACGCGGATTGATCTTGTTTTGACTCTGCCTGGTGTGTACGTATCCATACTTAGGCTCTGAAGGAACCGAGGCTCTCTAGAACGGGTGAGAACCTCATGGCGACGTTGAGTAACGCGAGGCTGTTGCCTTCGTTTTTACGCAGTTCTGCTGCGATTACGCGTATTTCAGATAGATTTATTATTGACGCGAATCTGGCCACTAGGTCTAGATCCGGGTCTAGACCGCTAGCGGCTGGCGCGTGTGTGTTAATAGGTTTGCCTTGAGGAGGCTTAGGGAGGCCCGCGGGTGGCTGTTTTTGCCCAACGGTTGGCGGTTTATAATTATTATTATTAGCGGCCTTTGCCGACGGTGTCGCGTTCGCGGGTGCCGGCGGGGTGGCTAATTTGGTGGGCAGGGGGGGGTATTCCGCCCTGCTTTGGGAATTAATCCACGGGTTGCGTGTGGGTTTAGGTGCCGGAAGGTACCTTTGTGGTGGGGGTGGTGGTGGCCTCCTCATAACCGGCCGTGGTGCGCGTGGGTAGCCACGGTAGTTTGCGGGGTGTCCCACTTGCCCGCATAGTACACACGATGGTGGTGTGGTACTTTTTGTGGGGTCGTTGGCTTTAGGCCTAGCGCAGTCCGCCGTAGCGTGGTCCTCCAGGCACTTTACGCACCTGGGCCGCGCGTGGCAGTTGCGCGCTGAGTGGCCATATAGCTAGCACCGGTGGCATTGCGATAGCATGCCATTCCGGCGCGGGGGCCACGATGCCGGAGAGGCCGCACACCGTGGTGATGTTGAAAATGTCCTTGCCCTTCTGAGAGAGGTCAAGGACAACCATTATAAGGTCGAACGGTTGTCTTGTGTGTCCGCGGATCATCCGGTGCACCTCGATCACCGGTAGTCCTTGTTGAGATAGGTCCTCCTTGACCAGGTCGGTACCTAACTCGACCGGAACGTTGCGTATAACTACGCGAAGTTTTCGTTCCTCGGGGAGGGTGAAGGTGTGGTACGGGATGTTCTGGCTACGTAACATAGCCGTAAGTTTGCGGTGGTCGTCCGATGTGGACAACTGCACCTTTATACCTTCGGCCGTTGAACGGGCCGTACGGTATAGTACTCGGTTGGTGTTACACCAAGCCGAGACGGGCATCCACTTCTCCTTGTTTCTAATGACAAGGGGAGGCGGGGTGGGGGGTTTGTAAACCTTAGCCGGGGGCTGCTGTACAGTGGCCTGTGGCTTTGGTGTCGGGGTGGGGGGGGGGTGACGTCATTGGCGGCAGAGGTGCTCGCCTCGTCAAGTTTGGCGGCCTTTCGCGCCTTTTTCTGGTTCTTACGCCCCCTTTTACGTGTGCTGACCACTGTGTAGTCGGAGTCCGCCGAGGTGGACTCGGACTCGGAACCGGCGGACGACGACGCCGTATCGGCGTTCTCATCGTCGGTCGCTTCTTCAGTTTCCATTTCGATGGACTGCGTTTGTTCCTCTTCCGGGGAGGAGGGGGAGTCAGAATGCACCGGCCCGGATACGGGCTCGGTGTTCGCGATCGCGGGGCGGTCGGGAATCATATTCCCGAACCGTTTTTTCAACAGGGTGTAAATTTCCTCGTCGGCGAGGAGCATGTCAAAATTAATGGCTGGAAGAGCCATGGTGGGAGGTGGTTTATTCCTGCGCGTTAAAAAATATTTGCCTACTCCCCAGGGGGAAAACCCGGGGATGTGTATTTGTGTTCCCTCCCAACCGGGTTAGGTCAGGAGGATGTACTTAGAAAACTAGGTGTGCCCTAAGCTGTGATCAACCCTTCGCCGATCTTATTGTGCGAGAGGGGCCCTAGCTGCCCGAGTGGCGGAGAGGTATTCGGCCTGTGAGGGCCGGCACTCCCAAGCTACGCACTCAGGAATAGGAGAAGGAGGTGGAAGGGTGGGAAAGGTGATAGTCGGGGTAGACTAGGGGTCACTCCCAAGGCCTACTGGTCCGACCCCGTCCGAAGAAGCGCCTCGCCCTTAAGGGGCTCGGCAGGCGATTCGGGGCTTCGCCTCACCCGGCTTTGTTGACACCGTTAGGTTTCAACCGGGGACCAAGAGAAACTTGGTTTTTCCCTTAAGGGGTCACTTTGACTTTAATCTACTAGACAGAAACAAATATTACTACCTGACCTTGCTTTGAACGCAGGCAGTTAGTAATATTCGTGAGCAGTCCAATAATTCGCCTCGAAAGAGGCGGTTTTGCACTGCCACTTGGCTCGTCCGTTAAAAAGCGCGCGAACAATCGTCAGCGTACGTGAGCGCACGTGTGACGTAATCGGGAGCGTACGTGAGATCGAGAGAGCGCGGAGCGGCACGCAAGCGTACCGAGAGACGGACAAGCGCGGAATGTTTTGTGGGGCCGTGCCGCCTCGCGCTGCTTATATACCCTCCGAGCTCCGGGGAGATTGGCGTGCTCGACTTTTTCATTATTGCTGAAGCTACTTAAGGAAACCACGAAAAAATAATAAATATCCGAATATTAGTTTTAATATACGGTGAAAAAACTTGTTCAAATACGAATAAAATGCAAAATTGTGTTTTTCGCATATATAATTATTATTATAGTCCAGTGGTTCTCAAACTTTTTAAATGACGGAACCCTTTTGGGAAGCAAAATACTTGATGGAACCCTACAATAAAACAATTATTTTTATAAGTGTATTCTATATTAATCAGCATAATAAAAGTACAATGTATCAGTTACTAATTATTATTTACTTCACCACTTGGTAAGGACAATAATAGAAAACATTAAAAAAGAAAAAATCTAACTAGTGGGAGGTATGAAACTGTTTTTTATTTTTCATCAATTGCTTGATATCAGGTTTGATGGAAGAAAGTTGGAGTCTCATATCAGCTTCGGCGTCCAGTCTATTGCGATATTTTGTTTTCGTGGCTGCGTAGGTAGAGAATCCTGTTTCGCACAAATATGTAGTTGGGAACGGGAGAAGAATATCCAGAGCCATTTGGCCAAGCATTGCATATTCATCTTGGATTCTGCACCAAAAATCATTAAGAGGCGTCGTTTTGAACAATGACTCCATACTTGTGTCTGATGACATTTCTAAAAGAGATTCATATATCTCATTTGACATGTTTTCAGGCTTTTCCAAGTTGGGTAAAAAAGGATTATGAATCCAGGAGTTCACTTTAATTTTTGTATTGTGTTCTTCGGGAAAATACTTTTCAAAAGATGCGCGCATCGAACTGAGATATTGGACCAATTCTTCAAACACATTATCTTCAAACATTTCTGAGTCGTTTTCGCTAACAAACTCACTGAGTAACGTAAAACTTTCTATTTCTTTCTTACCAATGCAAATGATCCAAAAATCTAATTTTCTTTTAAAAGCAGTTATTTTATTATAGGCCTGAAACACTGTTGTCTGTTTACCTTGCAACGATAAATTTAATTCGTTAAGTTTTTGAAAGATATCCGCCATAAAAGACAATCGGAACAACGCAAGTTTTATCATACAAACGGTCCTTCAAATTAAAAGAAGTATCTGCTGAAAGAAACATTTGTAACTCGG
The DNA here is from genome assembly GCA_032191425.1 of Lymantria dispar. Classification (NCBI taxonomy): domain Eukaryota; kingdom Metazoa; phylum Arthropoda; class Insecta; order Lepidoptera; family Erebidae; genus Lymantria; species Lymantria dispar. The sequence continues at coordinate 11,846,935 of CM063471.1, forward strand.
CTCTAAGTTCAAATAGCCTTGTTAAAGTTTTTCCCCGAGACAGCCATCGCACTTCTGTATGGAGCAGCAGTGTTTTATGTTTGCTGCCATAATCTTCACACAATAATGAGAACAATCGGGATTGTAGTGGTCGTGATTTGATAAAATTAATTATTTTTACCGCTTCATCCATAACTAATTTTAGATTAGACGGCATTTGCTTCATCGCAAGTGCTTGTCTATGCAGAATACAATGACTGGAACTACAATTAGGCGCTTTATTTTTCATTCGTGACACTGCTCCTGCTGTTTTACCTGTCATCGCCTTGGCCCCATCTGTACAAATGTCAATGCAATTGTTCCAACTGAGATTATGTTCTTCAAAAAATATATTTATTTTATTAAAAATTTCTTCCCCGGTAGTGTTTGTAAGCAGCGATGAACACATAAGCATGTCTTCTTCAAAAGAACTTTTATATGGATATCTCACAATAACCAGCAGGATAGCCAAACCAGCGACATCAGTCGACTCGTTCATTTGCAAAGCGAATCGTGTATTTTGTAGACGTGTAACTAGTTCTTGTTTGACGTAGCTTGCCAGATCATGGATTCGTCGTGAAACAGTATCGTTTGATAGCGGAACAGTAGAAAGATGCTTTGCAGATTTTTCATCAAGCATACATTTTGTTATGTCTAATACACATGGTTTTATTAATTTCTCAGCGATAGTGTGCGCTTCACCTGCTTGTGCAATGCGATAGCTAACTAAGTATGATGCCTCCGTGGCCTTTTCGTTGGTAGTTTGTGTTACATGCATCATATTTTTTTGACTTTCTAATAACTGATCTTTTTTGCGAACAAAAAATTCTTTATTCTTGTCTTTAGTCTCGGGGTGTACGCTTTCTAAATGTCGACGCAATTTGGCAGGTGCCATGGACCTATTAGGAAGCAGTTTACTACAGAGCATGCAGAGAGGTGAGCCGTTGGAATCAACAAATCCGAAACTGATATAAGATTCATCATACTTCCTTTTTTTCGTCTTTGAAACCGTCGAGCTTGACGTCGTGGCACTCGTGGCATCATCTTCTGGATCGGTGATTGCTAAATTCTCCGCGCGCATTGCTTTTGAACATTCAGCGTCATTAGAAGATGTTGTTGGAACACGTTTAACACCTTTAAGCCAACGTTCCATTCTTCTTTATTTATAATGTTACAAGTCAGGATAGTGGGGTTTAAATAACGCACAATCGTTACTGCGTATAAGAGACTAAATTTAGAACCTACAGGGAAGAAATGTATAAAACTGAGACAACAGAATACAGCAGGCAGTAAAACAATGAACACTAGTTTCTCGCTAGCGAGCTTGTAAGTAGGTAGTAACTTATCGCTCCGAACGCTAATCATCAACTGACGACGCCAACTTTTTTTTTTTTTTTTTTTTTTTTTGTGTGTATTTAGCTGTTGGTCGCAGATGACCTTGACAGCTTAACGCGGGCAATGGGCGAGCGGAAGGCTCTCAGCCCGGTAAGTAAGTTAAGCGAACATCGCCCGAGGGCTCCCCCTGTAAAACTGGGGAACGGGCCTCGGCTCGGGGCGTCGCTGAAAGCAAAGTGGGCGTGGCCACGTTTGGGTTAATGATTTTTACGCGGCGCGGTTTTCGACCTCGTCGGCGAGGCCGATACCGCGCAGTTTTATGTGTTATCGCTGCGCGAGCTGTGTAGGCCCTTTCTTGGGCGATCGTGATGGCATCATCCCCTTCTTCAAGGAGATGACGGGGTCGTCGGACCGCGGATATTTTTGATGGGACGTAGTTTACCGCCCCAACCACTAGTGGATTGGGGTGAGTCGTGGCAGAGTCAAAATAGCGCTGGGAGCAACGCTTCATATACTGCCTGATGGTCGGCAATTCGAGGTCGATGTGTAGATCGACATTACGAACGAACCACGGTGCTCCCGTTGCCCGTCGCATGAATCTATTTTGTAGTGTTTGTAACCTGTGGATCCTGTTTGGCCTAACGTGCGCGAACACTACACTGGCATACGTCATGATCGGCCGTATGCAGGTAGTGTATAATCGGACTTTATTTTTAAGTGATAGTTTTGATTTTGCGTTTAATAGGCAGTGAAGGCGTCCCATCACGAAGGCGGCGCGCGCGCGGACCCGCTTCAAGTGGGACAGGAAAGTGAGTCGGCTATCAAGGGTCACACCTAAGTACTTGGCCTCTCTGCTCCATGAGACAGGTCGGCCGAAGAGAGTGAGAGGAGGGATGCTGTCCGGAGAGCACAGACGGGCAGTTCGTTTAGTGAACATGATCGCTTGGCTCTTCTCGGGATTAATTTCTATTCTCCATTTCCTATACCAATTGGCAAGGGCGATAACCGCTTTTTGGAGTGTATTGACTACGGTTGTCGGGGACATACCTGCACAATAGAGTGCGGTATCGTCGGCGTAAAGCGCCGTGTGCACACGAGTGAACTTGGGTAAATCACTTGTATACAGTGTAAACAAAAATGGGGCGAGGACCGAGCCCTGTGGAACACCGGCCTTGAGAGGATGGGAGGTCGACAACGTCCCTTCCACCCTATAGCGAAAGCTGCGATGACTCAGATAGTCATGTATTATTAGAATTAAATATTCGGGGATTTTTAATAAATATAATTTGTAGATTAAGCCCTCATGCCAAACTTTATCGAAAGCTTTCGCTACATCTAGAAATAATACACCAGTGTACCGTCCCCTGATGAACTGACTACTGGTGTATTCTACTAGTCTATGTACTTGCTGAACACAGCTGTGTTTAGCGCGAAAGCCAAATTGCGCGTCCGGTATGAGTTTGTTGAACTCTGCATATGATCGTAGCCTACTGAGTACTAATCGTTCGTATAATTTACCTAAACTTCTCAGTAGGCTAATAGGTCGATAACTGTTGGGTTCGGTACGTTTTTTGCCAGGTTTGTGGATTCCGATTACCACGGCCTCTTTCCACTGTGAAGGAAAGATGTTATATTTGAGGGCTGCATTAAATATACAACACAGTAATATTATTAAATGGGCTGGGAATAATTTAATTACTCTATTTGTAATACCGTCCGAACCCGGGGCTTTCCTAGCGTGGAGACCCCTAATAAGCGACTCGACTTCGTCGGTGCTCACTGTTGGAATAGGCATATTGTTGTCGTTGTTTATATTCGACCGCGATAAAGTGGTACGACTAGCCACTTCCGAGTTAATAGTGTTGTAGTGAGACGCTTCTTGTTCGTATAATGTACTCGGCGTACACTGAAGCTCTAGGCTCTCTGCCAGACATTCAGACTTTTCGTCATCCATGAATGCCGGCGGTTGATTTATTCTACTGAGGGGAGGGAGTGTGGACACTACATCTTTTTTGAGTGAGCGGGAAAGCTGCCAGAAGGCTGTGTGCGTGGGCTTCAGCTCTTCTAAAGTGGCGTCCCATCTGCTCTGTCTCATATTATTAATTTCGGTTTTGACCTCCCTTTGGAGGGCCCGCAGGCGTTTGCGGTTCTCCTCCGTGGGGTATCGGTCGTACGCGCGGGTTGCGGCGTTCTTTCTTCTCAGTAGGTCGCGTACGTCACTCGGCAGTTGCCATCTATGATCGCTCGTATCCGGCACCCGCCGCGAGCAGTCGTCAATTACCGACTGCACGTGACCCGTGAGTAAATCGATCGCCAGGGAGGTTTCTTCCTCGGACTTTATGTCCTTGGGAATCTTATCAAGGTATGCCGATGAGGTGGCCTTGAGATTTCTCCCGAGCCGTGCCCAGTCGGTGGTCAACCTTGTTGTTACGTTATTGTGGCCCGAGGGGCCGGGTAAGCGGGGGGCGAATTCCAGAGTCACCGGACGGTGATCTGAATCTAGTTCGTGTTGTACTTCGATTAAACATAAACGTAAGTTTATATTTTTGAGAAGTACAATATCTAATATGTCTGGCCTGTGGTCGACAATGTTAGGGTAGTGAGTCGGCTCTAATGGCGCTATGACGTCACAACCTAATCTGTCAGCGTATAACTCTAAGACTTTGCCCCTCTTGTTCGAACTATGACAGTTCCATGAGGTGTTCTTGGCGTTAAGGTCACCGCCAATGATGACGGCGCCGCCCAAGTCAAGCAATGCCTTGAGATCGCTCTCCACTAAGTGTTTACCGTCCCTTCTTTCGGGTGACAGGTAAGCCGAGACAAATGTAATTGGCTGATGGCCGGTGAGCGCTAATCTGCATACTGACGCTTCAATGTACGCCAGAGGTGGCGGATCCACAGGCGTGCAGTGCAACGACCTCCTATAGTAGATGAGCGTTCCCCCTCCTTGCGAAGTGACCCTATCGTTGCGAACTATATTATAATTCGCAATTCTAGGGTCCTTGTTGAAAGGTTTGAGAAACGTCTCTTGTACCATAAGAATGTCGAGCTGTTGTTCCCTAAAAAATGTACCTAACTCGTCCCTCTGTGAGCAGAGGCTATTCGCGTTATATGTCCCTAACTTTAGGTGTCGTGGTTTGACTCTGCCGGGAGTGTGTATATCCATTTTATTTAAAACTAAGGGACCCCAGACGTTCGAGTAGGGGCGAGAATTTAATGGCAATGTTAAGGAGGGCGAGGTTATTACCCTCGTTCCTCCTTAGCTCTGCGGCGACCTCGCGGATTTCCGCGAAGTCGATGAGTGAGGCGAAATTTGCCACAAGGGCTAAATCCGGGTCTAGGCCTTGTGGGGTCTTAGGGAGCGCGTGTGAAGCTACCCTAACTGGTGCGGGTTTGGCGACGGGTGTGCCCATAAGGGGCTTAGGTTGGCCCCCGGCGGGCGTTTTATGCCCAACGGTTGGCGGTTGGGGTCTTGGTGGGTGCGTGACCCCGGGGTGGGGGGGGGGCGCTTGTGTGCGCGGTAATGCGGGGAACGCCTCCCTACCTTGAGTGAGGGGGCGAGACCACGCATTGTGAGTCGGGAGGGGGGCGGGCACGAAGGCCTTATTATAATAACGGGCCGGACCCGTTGGACGAATTGTCCTTTTGGGCGCCCGTGGACAACCGCGGAAGTTGGCCGGGTGGCCCATCTCCCCGCAAAGCACGCACGATGGCGGCTCTGTGCAGAGCGACAGGTCTTTGGGCCTCTCACACTCACTGGTGTGGTGATTTCCCAGGCACTTAACGCACCTTGGGTGGGCATAACAGTTGTTCGATGTATGGCCATACATCTGGCATTTGTGGCACTGCGCCATTATGCCGGTTTTGTAGGGGGGCTCGATTTTGACGCCCATAAGTCCGCACACATGTGTGATACGGAAAACCTGTTTACCCTCGGGGGTGTTGTCCAGGCATACCAGGACCATATTCATAGGTGCGCGTGCTTTGCCGCGCACCATACGGTGAACCTCCCTTACGGGAAGGTTTTGAGCCTTGAGAGATTCAAGAATCTCTTCTTTGGCGAATTCCCGAGGGACATTTTTGATGACAGCCCGTAGGAGTTTGTCCTCAGGCATAGTGTACGTATGGTAGGGGATGCGTTGCTCCCCTAACATTTTGGAGAGCGCCCTGTGGTCGTCGGTCGTACTGACCTCAACCTTGATCCCCTGTGCGGTGGATCTGGCGCTTTTGTAAGCCACGCGGTGCGAGTTGCACCACGCGGAGATGGCGAAACACCTCTTCTTGTCGCGTATGTACAGAGGAGGGGGGTGTGAGTTTCCTGGCGGCTGATGATGACGCCGCCGTGGTAGTTCTGACCGTGGGGGCCTTGTTGGCCGTGGCGGTCATGACCCCACTTGTGGAGGGGGTGGGGGCACCTTGCTCCTGAAGGGGAGCAGCGGGTGATGGTGTCGGGGTGGGTGAGTTCGACTCCACTACGGGAGCGACCTTTGGTGCCTTTGCGGCCTTATTTTTGCGCGCCTTGCGGCTGCGCTTGCGGGACTTGGCCTCGCTAAACCCCTCGTTGGGGGAGTCTTCCTCTTCAGAGGAGGTAGAGGTCGGAGCGGAGTCGTACTCCATCTCCGAGTTGGTGGTGGTGGTGCGCTCACTTTCATCCCCACTCTCTGGGGTGATCGTGGCGGTGGGCGATTGCGGGCGCGATAGTGTGCGCTCCGGTGCCCTGTCGCGGAATTTCCGGACGATAAGCGTCCAGATTTCCTCGTCATTGAGTAGGTCTTCTAACCCTACTCTTGACATATTAGCGGTTTAAGACCACTTCGCTAAGAAAAAAACTCGAAATAATACTCGCAATATCGCGGTCTCCTAGCAGCCTAACACCCCGGGGGTGTGTGAGGTGTGTTCCCTCCCAACCGGGGTAGGTCGGGAGGATGTGCTTAATACTAGGGTGTGCCCTAAGCTAGTATCCACCGGCCGATCTTAATGTGCCTGCGTGGTTCCTAACAGCTCGAGTGTAGGGGTGGTATGGGCCCTTGCGGGCAGTCACACCCAAACTGACACCCGAGAATGGGAGTAGGGAATAGGTAGGGTGGGTAGGAGATAACCGGGGTAGACTAGGGGTCACCCCCAAGGCCTACTGTTCCGGTCCCGTCCGAGTTGTGCGCCTCGCCCTGAAGGGGGTCGGCAGGCGACTCGGGGCTTCGCCTCACCCGGCTTCGTTGACACCGTTAGGTTTCAACCGGGGACCAAGAAAAACTTGGTTTTGCTCTTAAGGAGCCACTATAACTTTATCAGACTTAATAGAAATAGATATTACTACCTGACCTCACTTTTGAACAGTGGGCAGTTAGTAATAGCTGTGAGTGACCCAATGTGTCTTGAAAAAGACGGCTTGGATCACCACTGTCGTCCACCGAAGAAACGCTGCTATTGTTGGGACCGTTAGAAAGCGCGCGAACACTCGTAACGGTAATAATTACGCAGAGCGACGGCACGTGTGCACGCCAAGAGGGACGACCGCTGTATGACGTTTGAGACGACGCCAACGCGCGATCGCCGCTTTTATACTTAGTCCTAGACTCGATCTCAAATATTCTCGAAAATACTCGAGTCGGCACCTTTGATAAACAAAAAGCAAAAATAAAAACAGAAATTTAAAAATAGCGTTGTAAACAATATCGACTTTATCCTTTGAAGTTAGAGACGAAAGTCGCTAGTACTATAGCGTCTAATTCAGAGGCGGCTTTTATCAAAGAGACTGAGCGCTTACAAGTATACTACCCGCTCGTTTTAAGTTTGCCGCTGGCGATAGGTATGAGTGTATGACGTTCGAAATTTTTTATTTAATTGTAACAATAAAAATTGTGTACGTTAGATATTTGGGTAAAACTATGACACATTATAAGTTTTGTTGTCACGTGGGGGAGGGTACGCGCATTCCACAGACCGGCAAACTTAGAGCGAACGCGTTGTACAAGTATAAAATTGTTGAGACCAAACTTATGAGATATTGTACCAGCTAATGTAACACAAGCTTATACAAATACAAATAAATAAATAAATAACATTCATAGCGTTTTGTCTCCGCGCGGCCGCGGAGTCCGCACAGCCGCGGAGCGACCAGAGAGAGGTGTTTTGATTTTTTTATTTCTAAATTCTTGCGGAACCCCGACAGAGGTATCACGGAACCCTAGGGTTCCGCGGAACACACTTAGAGTATAGCTGCCCTAGACGCCTTTTAAGGACGGCGTAGATCTCCTCGTCCGCGAGGAGGAATGCCCACTTGGGAAGTTACGTGCCTTCCATTGTGGTTGGCTTAATGAGTTGTTCTGCGGTGTTTATATGTTCCTAACTACCCAGGGGGGAAACCTGGGGATGTGTAATAGTGTTCCCTCCCAACCGGGTTAGGTCGGGAGGATGTACTTAAAAAACTAGGTGTGCCCTAAGCTGTGAGTGACCCTTCGCCAATCTTATTGTGCGAGAGGGGCCCGAGTGGCGGGAAGGTATTTGGCCTGTGAGGGCCGGCACTCCCAATCTACACACTCGAGAATAGGAGAAGGAGGTGGAAGGGTGGGATAGGAGATAGTCGGGGTTGACTAGGGGCCACCCCCAATGTCAACTGATCCGACCCCGTCCGAGATAGCGCCTCGCCCTGAAGGGGCTCAGCAGGCGACTCGGGGTTCGCCTCACCCGGCTTCGTTAGCACCGTAAGGTTTCCACCGGGGACCAAGAGAAACTTGGTTTTGCCCTTAATGGGCCACTGACTTTTATCTTGACTTAATAGAAATAGTTTCCACTACCTGGCCTCACTTCTATACAGTGGGCAGTTAGTGGAAGCTGTGAGTGACCCAATGTGTCTTGAAAAAGACGGCTTGAGTCACCACTGTTGTCCACCGAAGATCGCAGCAGCAGACGTTGGGACCGTTAAAAAGCGCGCGAACACTCGTAACGGACAGAATTACGCAGAGTGGCGGCACATGTGCTCACCAAGACGCACGACTGCAGAATGCTTTGCCCGGTTTTTACATCCCCTTTTGCGGGAGCATACGAGTGAGTACTCAGAGTCATCCGAGGTTTCCTCGGTGTCAGTTCTCGGACGTCGATGACGTTTCGGCACCCTCGCCCTCGGTTTCCTTTGTCTCCATCGCGTCGCCGGATTGGATCGGGTCCGCGTCCGGGGAGGCGGGGGAGGAAAGGTGAATAGGCCCTGCTTCGGGCTCGACATGTGCGTCCGATGACGATGTTATTGCGCGGTTGGGGATCAGTTTCCCTAGGCGCCGCTTAAGCACGGCGTATATCTCCTCGTCCGCGAGGGGTAGGTCCCAGTTAGGGAGGGAGGTGTCTTCCATGTTGGTCGGCTCAGTAGTTTCCCTATTGTTTCTCTATATTTCCTATCTCCCCGGGGGGATAACCCGGGGTTGTGTAATTCTGTTCCCTCCCAACCGGGTTAGGTCAGGAGGATGTACTTAAACACTAGGTGTGCCCTAAGCTGTGGTGTGTCCCTTCGCCGATCTAATGTGCGAGAGGGGCCCTAGCTGCCCGAGTGGCGGGGAGGTATTCGGCCTGTGAGGGCCGGCACTCCCAAACTACGCACTCAGGAATGGGATTTGAGGATTGGGTAGGGTGGGAAGGAGATAATCGGGGTCGAGTAGGGGCCACCCCCAAGGTCGACTAGACCGATCCCGTCCGAGATGGGTGCCTCGCCCTGATGGGGCTCGGCAGGCGACTCGGGGCTTCGCCTCACCCGGCTTCGTTTACACCGATTGGTTTCCACCACCTTAAAGGTTTATATAACTTAAAATCGTTTGTCAAACGATTTAATACACCCCCACTCCTACTACAACAACAACGAACAATAGTGCGGCTTCGCCGTGATTGATGATTATGTTCATGTTAGTAGTTAGTTTGGTATCACAAGTTTGTGATACCAAACTCACAGTTTATGCCCTGCCTAGGTAGCAAACTATTAGAATAGCATTTTTTCAATACAATATACACAAGTTTGTTGTACCAAACTCCCAATTTATTGCCTGCCTAGGTAGCAAACTTGAAATAGTATTTTTTCAATACAACATGTACAAGTTTGTTATACCAAACACGCACTTTATTCCCTGCCTAAAGTATTTGCGCTGTAGCATGGTGCGGGTGACAGTTATGGCGAGTTTCGTTTCACTCTTGAAAGTTGCCGCGATTTATAATTATGATCTATTAATTCAGCTGTACCACATCGGTAATATATTAAATCACTAATAACTGTAGTAATAAAGGTATACCTTCCAAATTAAACCCAACTAGAATGTTCTAGCCTACAAATCAAATGAAATTGAAAGAAAAAATAATCAAAGTGGTATGCGTATAGCGTAACACCAAAGACGTATTTAGTGATGGGATGTACTACTACAAAGAATTGTCGATTAAAAAATAAATAAAAAACAATTTGTGCGCTCAATTTTTTATTGTTAAAAAGTATACAATTATTACATATTTACTTCAATTTTTCATTCAATTTTAATCCTCTTCTAAACTCATATCAGAGTCAGGAACATCGGAATTGTCACTTTCATCATCCGTATCTGTGACGGATATTATTAAAGATGTCTCAATTATGTTATCAATACGGACGTCACGATCCCAATCAGACATAATGTCCCTTTTCGTTTTATTCACCACCTTCGACCAGTCCTTAGGTTGAACGTTACTGATTGCCTCTTGTAACAGGGTCAACATCTTATTTGCCGTAAATGGCGGTGTAGTATTATTTCTTGCGGCGTGACCTACATAAACATAAATGGACTTATGAAAAAAAATATTTAGTTTTTAATCAATAAATTAATTTTAAATATCTAATGCAAAATTTACTCTTGAATATGTCTAATCTGATACCTGGTAATGTTTTTAAATTACATGCTTCGTTCAGAAAGCTGTTACTTTTTCAAAGTATCAAAACGAGAATTGAAATTAAAAACATACCTTTTATTTGGGCCCAAATTAGCTCAATAGCGTTATATTGACAATGGTAGGGTTTCCGCAACGAAGTAATACCTCCTTTGAACAGTTCAGCTTCTTTCAATGATTTTAGAAGCTTAAGCAACGTGGGTAGCTCCATTCTTCTATAATAATCATAAATGTGATTTCTAATAGCGTCCTTAGCAAATTCATCCAAATCTGTGATTGGCTTCACCTTGGTCCGCTTTTTGTTCGGTGTAGATAATTTATTTTCAGACGTCCCTTCTTGACCAATTTTCTCGCGTGTTATACGCGAAACAGTATTGCGGCCAATATCAAGAGCTTCGGTTACTCGTTCTACAATTAGATTCAGAAGTAACAACGGTCCATTATTTTGTTGTTCTCTTTCAAAGTAGTTTCGGAGGCGAACAACAAACTCTCTAGCTTGACTACCCAAAACAGTTTTTTTTCGTATGCTTAGGCATGGTTATAACCAACAAATATAACAACAAACTTTAACAAATAAAACAATAAACTATAACAAATAACAATTTAACGAAAACAAACTGATGAAAAATGGATAATACGTGTCACATACAAGGCGGTAGCACTCGTACTGACAGCATCGCACGGGTAAACAAAATGGCCGACTCGGCGATGCGCCACAGAATAAAAATATGCCACGAAAAAATATGAAATACCAGTTGTTTTGAATGCGTTTACGAAATTTTTTAAAATTTTTGAACTATTAAATTAATTAAATAATTTGTATGAATATATTTTTTCCTATATATAATTTTCGTGACAATAATAAACAGAACAACATTTATTTATGCTACGAGTATAATTAGTGATAAAAATTTAATTGCGAATCGTCACATCCCTAGTCACCTGGTATTGACATGTGTCACCCGCACCATGCTACAGCTCAAATAGAATAGGTAGCAAGCTGTTAGAATTTTTTTTTTTCAACGCAATATAAATATGTTATACAAGTTTGTTAAACCAAACACAAACTTTATTCCCTGCCTAGGTAGCAAGCTGTTAGAATAGCAATTTTTCAATGAAATATACACAAGTTTATTGTACCAAACTCTCACTTTATTGCCTGCCTAGGTAGCAAACTCTTAAAATAGTAGTTTTTCAATACAACATTTACAAGTTTGTTATACCAAACTCAAACTTTATTCCCTGCCTAGGTAGCAAGTTGTTAAAATAGGATTTTCAAATACAATATACACAATTTTGTTATACCAAACTCACTTTATTCCCTGCCTAGGTAGCAAGCTGTTAGAATAGCATTTTTCAATACAACATACATATACAAGTTTGTTAAACCAAACCCAAACTCTATGCTCTGCCTAGGTAGCAAGCTGTTAGATTAGCAATTTTTCAATACAATATACACAAGTTTGTTATACCAAACTCGCAATTTTCTGCCGCCGCCGCTACGGGTTATGGTATTATCGGATTACGCAACCGTAATGCTAATAGAGTCCTAGGGGTATAACCGGTCACTGCTGTACGTTCGTAACTACGTCTAAGGAATTCACAACCTTCCCGGGATATGTAAGTTTTTTGGGGGTGTACTTTGTAACCTAGTGTCCTATACTTGTCTACCAAGACGACACTTTCAACATCAGTACTGCTGAATATGACAATCTCATTGCATTGTTGAAGACCCTAAACCTTAGGGCCTTATGTTTTTCTCATAAGTGTCATATTTGCGGCATTGTCTGTCACAAAAGATTTTACGGTACACTTGTATTTTAATTCACATGAAGAAATCAGGTCACAAACTATTTGAGTTAAATATTCTGAAGTATGTGGATTTCCTGATGTGTCTATAGTTTCGTATAGGAGGGCTTGTCCATCTTCAGTGGTTATCGTTGCGCATATCACTGGTTCGTTGTGCACGTTTGACCACCCATCAATTGACATATTTACGGACTGTCCTGAAAGGGAGGAGAAATATTTTTCTTTTTCCTCTTCATAGATTTCGTCCAAAAGACTTGTTGCTACCGTTTTTCTCGAGGGCGGTGTATAACCAGGCCTTAATAACTGAATGGCTTTTTTCATCTCTAAATTCTCAATACATCTGAAGCTCGAATTAATAGCAAAAATAGCCTTTGCTATTTGTTTGTCAATTTTATGTTTTTCAGCAGTTGAAGTCCGCATTACAAAACTACTCATGGTAGGCTGAGTTTCGATTGCTTTCTTTTTTGGACTGGCTCAAAAGTTGTTGGACTTGTTGGTGTTGGTACTTTCGTCATGAGTGAACTACAACTTGAGGCAGATGATGTGCTAGCAAAACTGTCAAGCGACATTCGACTCTCTGGAAAGAGAAAAACATAACTGAAAATTGAAATTGATTAATTATAATTGATGATATATTGATATAGTATTGAATTATTGATTTTAAAATAAAGTTAAAATGTTCAATAGAGATGTAAAAGGAAATTTATTTTTTTAAGTTGAAAGAAATTAAAAATTAAGTAAGTATAGAAGAGTAAAGATAATCTTTAATAATTAACCTGGGAAAGGTCGCGTTAAAAAAGTTACATTAAAGGCCACGTCACGTGTTAAATTTGACCTAACATTTAAAAACAAAACAATCATATATGCCTAAAATATAAATAAAATTAATAATTTACCTGTAAAATTACCTGTATTCCTCTCTTGATAATTACAAACATCGTGGTGTTCTTTAAGTCTTTGGACTAACCCTTGAATATCTTTCTTGCACTTTCTACAAATAGCCCTACACCCCAATTTATTTGGATTTGTTGTCTTAATATAGAACTGCCATATTGGGTCCTCTTTTCTTCCACTCATTTTACTTTATTTATATGTTTTCACTTTACTTAACTAAACTAGCTAAATGCGCGAACGTCAATTTATAGGTTGAAAAGGAAAACAAGCCTCGACACGACACGACAGGAATATTCTTGCAAAAAGCACAACAAACGCGTTCGTGCCTCACTCGGCACTGCATAGTGAGTGAGTGTATAGGATAGAAGGAAAACAAATCGCGACAAGAATTTTCTTGCAAGAAGCGCGACAAATGCGTTGTCACAAGTTTTTGAGGCGCAAATTGTATTATAATTTTTAGACTATACATTAAAATAATTAACAATAATTCCAAAGAATCAAAATGTTCAAATTTAAAAAATCAAATTAATCATGATTTTTTTTAAAAAATCAATGGTTTTTGATTTTTTTTAAAAAATCATGATTTATTTCGAACGTCTTGGGGAGCGCGTGTGATGCGACCCTAGCTGGTGCGGGTTTGGTGATGGGAGTGCCCATAAGAGGCTTTGGTGGGCCCCCGGCGGGTGTATTTTGCCCAACGATTGGCGGTTGGGATTTTGGTGGGTGCGTAAGAAGGGGTGGGGGAGGCGCTTGTGTGCGCGGAAGTGCGGGGAATGCCTCCCTACTTTGTGTAAGGGGGCGGGACCACGCATTGTGAGTCGGGAGGGGGGCGGTCACGAAGGCCTTATTGTAGTAGCGGGCAGGGCCCGAAGGACGAATCGTCCTTTTGGGCGACCGCGGACAGCCGCGGAAGTTGGCCGGGTGGCCCATTTCCCCGCATAGCACGCACGATGGCGGCTCCGTGCATAGGGAGAGGTCCTTGGGCCTTTCACACTCGCTGGTGTGGTGTTTTCCTAGGCACTTGATGCACCTGGGGTTAGCATAGCAGTTACTGGACGTGTGTCCGTATAACTGGCATTTGTGGCACTGGGCCATGATGCCTGTCTTGTAGGGGGGCTCGACAGAGACGCCCATTAGACCGCACACGTGTGTTATGCGGAATACCTGTTTGCCCTCTTGGGTGTTATCTAGGCAAGCCAGGACCATGTTGAGTGGTGCGCGACCCCTGCCACGCACCATGCGGTGAACCTCCTTAACTGGGAGGTTTTGCGCCTTGAGGGATTCTAAGATCTCCTCCTTGGCGAACTCCTTTGGGACGTTTTTAATTACAGCCCGTAGGAGTTTATCCTCGGGCATAGTATAAGTATGATAGGGGATACGTTGTTCCCCTAACATTTTATATAACACGCGATGGTCGTCGGTCGTGTTGACCTCGACTTTGATTCCCTGCGCGGTGGATTTGGCGGATTTGTATGTTACGTGGTGCGAGTTGCACCACGCGGAGATGGCAAACCACCTCTTCTTATCACGTATGTATAGAGGAGGGGGGGGGGGGGGGTGAATTATTTTGGGGCGGCCGAAGTAGTCGCCGCCGAGGTGGACTTGGCCGAGGGGGCCTTATAGGCCGAGGCGGTTTGGGCCCCCCTCATGGGAGGGGTGGGGGCACCTTGCTCCTGGCGGGGAGCAGTGGGTGTTGGTGTGATGATTGTTGGCTCCTCTTCGGGAGCGATGGTGGCATCAGCGATGTTTGCTTGGTCGAATTTGGCAGCCTTGTTAGGTACTGCCCGGATTTTGCGCCCCCTTTTACGGGAGCATACTAGTGTGAACTCTGAGTCTTCCGAGGTAACTTCGGAGTCTGAGCTCTCGTTATCGGACGCCGATGCCGTTCCGGCATCTTCGCCCTCGGTTTCCTCCGTTTCCATTTCATTGGACTGGTTTGTTTCCGCGTCCGGGGAGGCAGGGGAGGGGAGGTGACTCGTCCCCGGTTCCGGATCTGGGGAGGCGGGGGAGTCGTCGAAACTTCGCGGTACGACTGTGGGCTCGGTAAGAGCGGGCGTTGTCGCATTGGTTATGGTTTTGGTCGCGGTGCGGTCGGGAATTATGTTCCCGAGCCGTCTTTTTAAAAACGTATAAATCTCCTCGTCGGCGAAGAGTAGTTCCAGGTTGAAGGCTGGAAAAGCCATGGTGGAGGTGAATTTATAGTTGATCGCGTCGCGTAATTTTTATGGAGCCAAACTCCCCGGGGGAAGTCCCGGGGGTGAGTATAATGTTCCCTCCCAACCCCGTGCAGGTCGGGAGGATGTGTACTTACTGTGTTAAAGTGTTAATTTAGATACCCAGGCTGCAACGTCACGCGATCGGCGCACGGGGCACGTCCTTTTTTCGGTACCGGCGGCACCGGCTACACGCCAGATGTTTTCGATGCGCGGGTCCCTCTTCTTTGTTTTGCACTTCTTTGTTCGACGTTCACAGGCACTTCCTTTGTTCTCAGGTAGCACAGATGGGGCTCGGGGCTCGCCGTGGGGCGGCCGGCGCGGGGCGGGGCGTTGCAATGCCCTTTGACCGGTTGTTATCGGCGCACGAGATACGAAACAATGTATGTTTGCAGGAGCGAGATCACGCCAAGGCGGACGAGTGTCGATGCGCTGGGCGGGTCGGACGCGATGGATTGGAGCGCAGCACACGTCCGTGCGCTACCGCTGCAACCAGGACTATGACGTATATTTCTGAAAAAAATCTTGAAAAGCAGTATTTCTCATCTGAGACCATGGAATATTGCACAAAATCAAAAATTTGATAAGATCGAAGTAAAACTCCTCCTGCGGCTGCTTATACGTTCCCTGGTGCACAGCGCCTTCAATATGTTTTTTCACGTTGCCTTTATTTCGAACTATCAAATGGCTCTCACACTTTGTGCAGTACATTGTACCACTAGCGTGATCATAAATTAGCTCAGGATGATCGGATATCCATTTTTCTACCGTTTCAGCCTTGACGTTTGCCATGTTGAAGAGATGTAACCTCATATTTGACCTAAAACAAAAACTTCATGACGTGAACATTACAAAACTGACATCTACGTTAATAGTTGTTTTACTTTTTTAATGTAACGTCACTCAATTGAAAAAGGGCACAAGCAAGCAAACGTAAGACTAAGTAAATGAAAAATTACTTACCAAAACTTAATAAGATTGGTTGAATATATTAAAATCAAGAGTGAAAGATGCAACTCCGTATAGTCCAGCCAAATCGTCGTTTAGAGCAGTATCCAGAATCCGTGTAGTCCTGCCAAATCGTCGTTTAGAGCAGAATCCAGGAATCACAACACAATAACAAAGATGCGAACTCTACAAATCGAAGTAAACGAGTGAGCTAGTTACCTGCGGGGCTACCCCCCACGTCGCGGTATGCATTGTTTTCGTAACCGGTTTGTGCACTATCTACAATCCTGTGTTCTGATTGGTCACTGAGTCATGTTGAGGGCACAGATTAAGAGTAAGACAGAAATTTAACCGCGTCTTTTGTGAGTGAAATATTTTGAGTCCAATTCACGCTTATACTAGTTTGAGTATTTGTTTTACTCGGTATATACTAAAATCATACCAAGTTTGAAGCTTCTATCTGTTACCGTTTTTATGATAGAGTTAAAACAAACAAATATGCAAAAAATGTTTCTTGTATGGAATCGGTAATTTTTAGCTTTTAGATTCTTATTGTATGTTCTTATATCGGCCATAGTCATAAACGCTTTTTGAAAAATAGAATTGTGCACCTGCTAATGTTCGAAAGAAAAAGGTCAGTGAGTGACAGACATACAGCGGAGTCTTAGCAATAGGGTCCCGTTCTCAACCTTTGGGTACGGAACCCCAAAAAAACTAATTTGCAGCGGGATGGCGATAAAATATTAAGAAGATACTATTGGTCATATGGTTACGTTGTAAAATTTCGGAAAAAAAATAATATTCCGGAGGAATATCCATATTAATATATACGTTTCAGATTATTGACTCTATAGTCTAACTTTTTATTAGCTGCAGTAAAATAACGTTTTGTGGGTTGCCGGTTTTTGAAGAAAAATAAATAGGCATGTGGCTAAATGAGTGAATCATAGATGAATAATCAGTTTGGTTTTTTTTTGAGATTTAATATTAAGTTGTAATGTATTTTTTTAACCTATTATTATTACTATACTAGAGGATTGATCTTTTTTAGTTGAAGTATAGGGAGGTACATTCAAAATGAAACAAAAACGTCATAATAATGTTATTTAATTAATCTTTTTCGAAATCACTGTCGCTGTCGCTTTCGGTCACACTAATAACAAATCTATCTGTCACTTCATCTATAATATGATCGAGGTGGCACATTTTATCTTCCTCTTTAATAGTGTGAGACACACAGTCACTCCACTTAGCCGGTGTCACTTTCTTGATTCCTTCTTGGAATAAAGTTTTCACTTCTTGCATTTTATACGTCTTATTATTGTTTGCGACGTGACTCTTTACCTGCGCCCATACCAACTCAATGGGGTTCAATTCATAGTGATAAGGGGGCAGTCTTAAAAGTGTGATACCTTTTTGTGCAGCCATCTCGTCTACGGCATATTTCTCAGTATGATTTTGTTATTTCACAATATCTATGAGAATGGCCTTGACCATATTTGGTTCAAACGCAATATTTTTAGTAGTCAGCCACTCTTGAATTCGTGCTTTCGTCCACGACATCTTCAGGATTATTTCGATCTTCCGAGAGTGATAGGGCGCATTGTCCATTACGACTACTGCATTCGGCTTGAGTTTAGGTAGAATACCGCCGAACCAATCCTCGAAACACTCCGCATTCATTTCATCATGGTAGTCTTCTGTACCTTTCTTTGCTTCAAACATAAGAAGTCCGTCGACCAGGAAGCCTTCTTCTCCGCCTATGTGACTAATTATGAGTCGTTTGCCCTTTCCTGTGGGATTTTTTAATCCCGTAGTCAGGCCGTCTAAAAATGCCTGTCGAGAAGATTTAATACTTCCGTCAATCCAGGTTTTTTTTGTAGTATGACCTGAAAAGAACAAAAAAGAATCATAAGTTTCGACATCAAAACAAAAAGGGAACAAATAGAAGAAACTAAGAGTTGACACGTACCAGCGTTGACCCAGGTCTCGTCTTGATAATATATGTGTTTTCCCTCCCTACGATATTGTTTAATTAAACGCAGGTAGCGCTGGCGCCATGATATGATATCTTGTCTATCAATAAGCACACTCTTGCCTGATCGAGTAGCGAATTCGAAATTAAGATGCTTCATAATTTTTCTCAATGTCTCTTTCGAGAAGTTGGGCAATCCTGGGTCATCATTTACAACTTGCAGCACCTAAAAATTATTAAAGTTATTACCTAATTGGTTAAGATTACACATGGGATGGGAGAAAACATACATAACGTATAATAAAAAGATGAGTGACGACATGTGTAAACTAACTTTTGCGATGGTGGGTATTTCATTTCTATGAAAGAACTGATGTACAATTCGTCTAACAGCAGTGAATGTGAAATCATCAAGTTTATCTTTAAATGTAAGTTTTGGGCCTGTTTTTTCGGGAGGTTTTGGTGATTCGCTGTCGTTCTCCTTGTGCTCCTTTAAAACGGCATAAACTGTGCGGACGGATATTCCCAAGACTTCAGCCACCTTGAAACATTGAAGTTCCAAAAACAAGTGAATGCGTTACATTCACTTGTTTTTGGAATTTCAATGTTTGATTCTGAAGATTTCACTTCAAACACATATTTGTAAACGTTTTGGACCCAAAGTTTTTCAGTTGCACTTAGAGCTACACGTGGCCTTGTTTTCTTAGGAGATAAAAATGTGTCTCCATCTTGCGATGTGCTCGGCAGAGCATCCATGTCTTCAATGTATCAAACAAAAAAAAACTAACACGATTAACGAAAACAGGTAATGAAAAACAAACACAACGTAACATAAGTTTAACAATAATGATAACAAAAACAACGCGCAGTGGGCAAATCAAAGTTATTCATGCACTCAAAACAGAAGTATGAAGCCGAATGAGCGAATGACAACCGAAACAAAATGGCGGTCAAGCGTCATCGTAGCACCGTAACCAAAAACCAGTACTACCAACTTGAGAGAGCGTTTTCTTGAGTGTTACCTTGTATATGTCTAAAAGGATCAACGTTTATACAGCCTTTTATTTACATTAATATTAAATAGAATTTAGTATGATCATTATGAGTCAGCTATGGAACGATTAGATATTCTGTAAACTTTTGTGAACTGAATCACATCCCTATTGAGATTAGGCTGTCAACATTATTTTACGGAATGACATTTAGAAACGTCATTTTACTGCAGCTAATAAAAAGTTAGACTTTAATTCAATATACCTACTCTGATCACTGATGATCATCGAAGTTGAAAGGAAAAACATCGATGTTGTTATAGGTAAAACATCGTAACATCGATGTTATCTGTTTTTAACATCAATGTTGAAAGGAAAACATCGATATTGAAAAGGAAACATCGATGTTGAAGGGTAAACATTGGTGGTGAAAGGTAAATATCGATGTTGTTATGGGCAGAACGAAATTTCCTAAAAAAGAAAGGTAATCAAAATTTATCCGGAGGATTGAATATTGTCGTCGTAGCATCGATGACATAACTCTCATATGTTAGAACATTCGATAGATTTCCTAAAAAAAAAGCTCATCAAAATTTGCTACGAGAATTTTATATCGTAACATCGATGTTCGACGATATCGATATTTCTGTAACATCGATGATTTCCTAACATCGATGTTCGGTGTTCGATAAATATCAAACATCGATGTTGACATCGATGTTTTTCTAACATCGATCATCCCTAGTTCAATTGGCGGACTTCAGTCATAAAATTTTATTGCTTTTGTACACTGCTTTTATAAATTCAACTTTAAATCGTGCCTCTTAAAATCGAATTTATAAAAAATATTTTTGTAGTTATAATATAAATTATCAGTAACTAACTACCTATGCATACTTGAGGACACTTTAGTGTGTTAGTTTTGTTGGGGTCTGTGCATCTTGGCTTTTTGTTACATCAATGCTTTTGACGGTCAATACATGATTGGGTGGCCTTTTTCGGCACTTACGGCCGGTTCCTATATTCGCAAAACGAATCGTTTTGGTTACGAACAGTTAAATTTTAAACGAGGCGTAAGTCAAAACTGTTCCTATAAAAACCCCTCGTAAGACAATTTACCGACGCTTTGCTACTAACGGATTGGAGGGCTACCAGCTACTATCCGTAAGCGTAATGTATGGAAATGACTGTTTATGTTGTTCCTATAAACTTTTCAAAACGTCAGATAGCTGTCAAAGTGACTACGCGTCGTAGAAATGGCTACCGGTCAATTTCGGGCGTAATTGTGAGTAACGGATGGTTGTTAATGTGTTTTATAGTTGTTTAGAAGTGATTTTTGATGAAAACAAAATGTCTAGTTCAGATAGTGATGCGGAAATGCTAAATTTGATTTCTACCCTAAGTGATACCGATTCAGAGGATGATTATCGTGATAGAGTATATAAGCAAAGAATGGATTATGTTACTACACTGGACTCTTACGAATTTCAATTAAGATTCAGACTCGATAAAGCATCAGTGCAAGAGTTATTATTTGAAATTCATCCCTACTTGAGAGTCACAGGAGCAAGGTTAGTTTTATTTTGATACTTCCGATTATAGTCTTTGCTTTCGGCTATGTAAGAACAATATTTTAAAGTGTGCATACGATTTTTATTTCAGGAATCACGGAATATCGCCGTTACAACAACTTCTACTGGCGTTAAGGTTTTATGCATTGGGTACAATGCTCTTATCAGTAGCCGACTTTATGGGTGTCTCAAAATCATCAGCTTGTCGAATAGTGCGTGATATTAGTTATGCCATAGCACGGCTATACAATAAATATATATATATATGCGCACTAACACTGATCTAGACTTTTATAACATAGCTCGTTTTCCTCGTGTTCTTGGGGTACTTGATTGCACACACGTCAGAATACAATCACCATGTAAATATTAATTTACCTACTTAATGAACTGCTGAAACATATCTATAGATATCCCATATTTATAGCACAAAATTTATTCCAGGTTCTCAAATTGATGAGGAATTTAGAAACCGAAAAGGTTACTCTTCTTTAAATACGCAAGCTGTGTGTGATGCAAATTTGCTGTTCATGAATGTAGTAGCTCGCTGGCCAGGCTCAGCACACGATGCTACTATATTCAACAATTCAGAACTGCGAGGTAATTCATTAATATTAATTACACAAACTTACATAAACAAACATACTAAAGATATTTATAACAAATATTATGGTTAGGTAAAGATTCATAAATAAAATTACAATTCAGTGTAGTTACAGCTCTTGTTTTAATTTTCATCTACATTTGGTTAATGAATGTACATACATATTTTTATAGCTCAATGTGAAAATGCAGCATTTGGCAACAAATGCTTGCTCGGAGATAGCGCATATCCTTTGCGATCATATCTCCTTACTCCTTTGTTGAATCCCGAAACAAGAGGACAACAACTCTACAATGAAGCTCATATTCGGACGAGAAACTGCATTGAAAGGTATGCCCTACCCCTATGAATATTATCATTCAGTGTACATAAAAATATATCTAATAAATATTTTATTTTTTAGGTGCTTTGGAGTTTGGAAAAGGCGATTTCCAGTAGTGGCTCTTGTTATGCGGTTAAGTCTTGTGAGAGCTAACGCTGTTATTATTGCAACAGCAGTTCTTCACAATATATGCCGGATTAAGAGCCTATCAGAAGTGCCACCTGAGGTTGAAATACCGGATTCAGACGTAGTACCTATAAGTAATTATAATGAGGCAACAATAAATACAGCGAGGGAAATCTTGATTACAGAATACTTTGATAAGTGAGTATCAAATTAAAAAATTCATTGATTTATATATGATATTGGTGGCTTAAATTATTAAAGAAACTAATTATTTACTATGACAAAGTTGATCTATGTATTATAATATAAATACAGGAATAACATTTAAATTCAAATAGTAGGTAATATTTATAATATTTTATGTCAATAAACCTATTACAACTGTGTTTATATTTACTTTCAGCTTGCAATAAGATAATTACCATGGATGGGCAAGTCTTCACGGCTAGTTGTCCTATTTAACATATATGATATTTTTCTCATGACAATGGAGATTTTAATAACGCTAAGGAAAGTTACAGTTTTATGTGATAAATTGTTTGGATGTCACCTCAAATAATATAAGTTAAATATATGGATTTAATATTGTTATAATTAAGTGAATATAGTTTTAAAATATAATTTCAACTGTAAAATGTAAATAAAACATAAATTGAAACAATTTGAGAACATTTTTCATTATAATTTTAACCTAATTGTATATACCTATACATAGGCTTACACCTTGTTGCCTAGATGATTAAGCAAAGACCTTGCATATCATAGGTTTAATAATTCCCACAGGAAAGTAAGGAGTGGTGATAAATTGTATTCTTAACCTGTCATCACATGGTTACAAATAGGCGCCATTATTCTTAAAATTGATTAATTGAATGCTGATATTGGAAGGATAGGTAATATTTAAAATAAACTTAAGAAGTCAAGAAAATATTTTATTTGTGGATACATATATACTTAATACTACCTTGCATAATTACTACTCTAACTTTTTCTTATCCGCTATTTGTAACTCTAATAAACTTAATTTCTAGATCTAATTTATAATTTTTCCTATCATAATATTTTTTAAGGGATGCATAAAATTCTTGGCGACTCTGCTCATATGGCCTTTTCCTTTTACCTGAAAAATATAAATACAGTCATTCATAAAATCTTTAGAAATATTAGATGTGGTGGCGGTTTGATTAGTATGCTATACACATACCTTTTTTTTTTTAAACAATTTGACATTGTTGCCATTCCAATAAATCTCCCATCCTCAGCATGTTGCTTGTTACCTAAAACAAAGAACAAATTAGAAGAATGGCAATATGACAACTCATCCCTAATACTTGTATATAGGTACCTTATTCACTAAAATGATAAGATATTCACTAGAATGTGGAATATTCAATAAAAAGTGTTACAATACCTCTTGTAGTGGGAGTTAAAATTATACTATTCATATCTTCTGTAGCGGTTGCATCTACTACATCTGCAAACTGGCATTTATCCTCCTCGGCAAAAGTTAAAACAGATGCTTCACCATCACCACCAAAAGGCACTATAAAACCTGAGCATGTTGGCCCTAATAAATTTGCAACTTTATCCAGAGTATCATCAGGCGGGATAACATCTGGCTTGCCACCACCAGTCTACACAAAAGATAGAAAAATGTTAATGACTATTTTATAAACAATCACTAATTTGCCTATAACAATTTAGCTAGTTCACCTTAGTTACCTACCTTAAGATTGTTCATCCTAATGGATTGTGCTCTTTTACGGGCAGCTTTTTTTAAGTTGTCCCATTTTAATTTTAACTGTTCCATCTGCCTGGGAATGGAGCCGTTTCTGGCATTAAAGGCAGCCGTTACCAGTGCCCAGGCCTCTTCCTTCAGCTTGTTGGTGGTGGCATTCGTCCCTTTACTAGTTATTATTGGCGTCGATTCCACCAGTTCAACAAGGCAGTGCACTTCATCCTTCGTCATAGCCTTTTTAGATTTCTGTAAATAACGTATACATTATTTATCGAAAGAATATTTTTGTAAGTTACGTATTCTATGTAATGAATGTGTATTACAAAGATACTTACAGGTGTAGAATCCATTTTAGATAATATTTGTTTATCAAACTTATTAATATAGAAATGTTTAGTGCTTAAACAGACAAATAGCATGAAGAAAGTTGCAGAAACAAAGAGAAATGTGCGCGTGATTTAGCGTCCGTTTTTTTTAAACTGGCGGCGTTTTGTTTACTTGGTGACGTATATTGTATTCGGGTAACATCCAATAAAATGTTACATTATTCTACTTTTACTTTTATAAAGTTTGTTCCATTTTGTTTATTTTACATAAAATAGTTAAAACTATAAATAATATAATTAAAAATTCACTTAAAATTTTATATTTACACATAGCGCATTGATTTTGTCAAACAGCATAATAGTTGAAACTAAACGTGAAGAGGACCACAGAGGTCCCTAGCTTAACGAACCGTAGGCGGCCTACCGATAACGTCTCGTCGCATTGTGAAACACACGTTTTGTATCGGTATCCGTAACGCGAAAACGAATGGTAGGCTGATACAAAAACGAATCGTTTGTTATAGGAACCGGCTGTTAGAGATACCAAATAGTGATCGTAAAACATACTTATATTTCATTTGCGCTTATGCGATGCATAACATAGATAATTAGTCTAAGTAAATGGATTTTATTTTTCCACGTGGTGACATAGTATAAGAAAATATTTTTTGCAAAAAAAAACCGATAAATTTTTAGACATTTGTCAATTTTTCAAAAACCGCTTGTCAGATTTCGATGAAATTTACATGAGACCATTAGGGATGTTTATACCCTTTCCAACAAAAAAAGATTTTTTAAATTGGTTGGCAAGCGACGGAGTTACGCGCGAACAAACATAAAAAAATACAAACATCCGAATTGAGAACATCCGTCTTTTTTTAGAAGGATTAAAAATACAATTTTCCACCTACTACCTTGTTCGTGGCAGTCGTACTATAAGATATGATAGGTATATAACAACTATGCACGAGAAGGCAAACCCGTAATAAAACCCTATAATACCATCCTGACTGACCAGCATTGTATAGTAGGTCACAATCAGGTCAACTAGGAGGGTTCCTAGTTTGGAGGAGTATAGCAACTGAGATGTTGATAATAAACTGGATTATTCATACATACCTACATATAATGACAAATAGCACAATGTGACCTTGAATACGTTTATCCTTTCGTCTGAACTTACATATTTTTCTCTATGAATTTGTTTTCGGGATGTAATGACCTTGAAAATACCGCTGGTGACCTTGATCTTTTTATAGCTTTTTTGTCTCAGAATATTATGTTCTCAATGGGTAAGCAATTCATATTATTCTGTGTAATGTGTTATCAGCTATAAACATGCTAGGAATGCGTCGTCTAAAATAATGTTTTTTTTTATAATGTATTAGAGTAAGCCCATTATAAATAGTTCAGTTACCGATTAGCATGCAAGAACTGTCCGTAAGTCCGTAGACTATATTTTGTCAGTGCAATTACCCTCACTCAGTTCTTATCAACTGTAACGCACCAAGTAATTCAAAATCTCTGCTATTGTGCTTTAGTGATGCAAAAATACCTATGTACGTTTAATTTTGTAACTGTATAACCTGCAGAGACCATGAAAACTTTACATTTTTCCACCTTTAAAACCTAAAAACTAAAATAAAAGCTTTTAAAAAAAACTAGTATTCATCACATATCTGTCCCGGGCAGTGTTATTAGAAGACACATAATGAACTTTCTTTACTACAATTAAAAAAATAATTGTAATAGGTATATAAGCGGCACATCAATTCAATGAAGTATTTGTATGTATGTTACACGAATGTCTATACAATACATAGTAATAAAGGTGTCTCAAAATTAAAGCAAGATTTGAATTAAGTAGAAAACACAGTTTTTAGTGTTTTGGTTGTAATTTTTTTTGAATCATAAAGTACATACGATAGTGTTATTTATGAAATAACATAACGGATTTGCATACTTATATGCGAGTGCTTCTGCTGAATCTATTTATACCGGTTTTCACTATTAACCCATTTGAGCGTGACGATACGCAGCTGGCATAATTTAAGTTGCCACCTTTCGATGAGCGATAACAAATGTTTTAATTTTGCTTGACGGTGGCATTCAAACTTTGATGACCTTGAACATATGAACAGCTTATTCCCGGTATTGGGCACAATAATTTCTGTTACGTTACTTGCCGTATCTGACAAGTTTCAAGCATAGTTATAGCATGAAAGGATGCAATGCGCCGACCCCTTAGCCTTCATTGACCATTTAGAAAAACTAGAAGGGGTCGTAAAGGCAGACTATGGAAGTAAAACTTGTTGTATTACAGAGGTAATATTATAATTATTACAATCAAACACTTTTGATTATCTTATAATGTATTATTTAAAATAACGTAAACAAGAGGCGTGCGTCTTCTCGCGCCAACTTTTCGTTCGTGCGAAAAGGTCACGGTTCAAATTTTGAAACGTCGGCTCACAAGCAGTTTCACATCAGAAATTATTAAAATTGGCCACCTGTTTGTTTATCTCTTAATTATGTTAAGAATACAGGGTGTTTAGTGTATTACGTGGGGGGTCATGTATCGTTTATACATGGTGTTCTTGTTGTACGAAATGTATTTTTTAATTGGTAAAAGGTTTGTAAATTATTTTAACTGGTGTATTAATTGTATTGTAAATAATTATTGTTGAATTTGTATGTATAAAGATGAATAAATTAAGTTTTTTATATTTGTTTTTTTTTATTATTTCACTGTAATGATAGTGTGAGAAAGATATATTCAATAACTTTTTCCTTTACCGTATTATAAGAATCAGTTAAAGCGTTTTAAGTCTCCGCATATTTGTAGCTGCTCACCCTGTCTGGAAGGCGCGGTCTTAGAGGTACCTATAGTTAGATATTATAAATGTTACTATGGTAAGTATTGCTAAATTGTTTGATAAATCTTTGAGTACAGTGTGCCTATAGAAGCGGGCACAATATCAGCCAGTAGATAGATATATGTAATTCAGAGCGTATATAGGCCCACTGCTGGGTTCGAATGTCCTCAATAGAAAGGAATCTGATCTAATATCTCACGCTGATCACCTTTTTTTACCCTTGAAATCAATTCTAATTTCGAATCCGATTCAATCCCAATCTCACCCAACTTATATTTGGTACTCTCAAACAAAATACATATATATATATATATATACAGATCTTTGATTATATACACGTCTAGATGGCTTATTTGCCGTACAAAACGGCCCAAATGATGTTTACTGTATTAAGTAGACTCGCTTGTTCCTTACATCAGTGTCATTTGAACTACAACACGGCAACGTGCTCGTGAAAAAAGTAATAATATGGCGGTGTGCGCTGTCAAACTGTGTCGCAATTATGTGGGAAAACCTTATAACAATATCAAAATCACTTTTCATCGGTAAGTTTTGTTATTTAAATACATTCTTTCAAGATATCATGATTTTTTATTTCGATATTTTTAAATTAATCGAATTGAACAGTGTTGCCAGTTTATTCTCGGGAGATTGCCGTAATAATGGGAGATAAAGGAAAATCAGTACTGACCATAGCCATGCCATATTTGCATACTGATTGTGTTTGATCTTATAATTTTGAAATGCAAATCATGAATCTTAAGTTTTCTAAACAAAAAAAAATTGATAAAGTTTTTGAAGTGAAACTTCTTTATCGGCGTTGGAAAAAAATTTACCGTCACATTTTTCGGTTACGCGTCACATTTTTTCGTTACGCGCCATCTTTTTCTCGTCCCCACCACGGTTGATTCGAATAAAGAGTACTTTCTCCAGTGGAGTAGGGATAGCATGTCGTTTAAGCGGACATAGAGGGATAAAAGTATAAAAGGATAAAGACATATTATTTATCCTTTGTCCCGTTGTTCCTTTCTCTCTTTGTCCCTTTATCCCCTTATCACCTTATCCCTTTACCCCTTTATCTCTTTATCCCTTTATACCTTTATCCCTTTATGTCTTTATCCCTTTATGTCTTTATCCCTTTATCCCTTTATCCCTTTGTCCCTTTATCCCTTTATGTCCGCTTAAACGACATGCTATCTCTACTCCACTGGCAAAAGTATTCTTTATTCGAATCGACCGTGGTGGGGACGAGAAAAAGATGGCGCGTAACGAAAAAATGGGAAAATCCTTTGTTTTTGTATTTGCAATATTTAAATAAAACACTATTCTATTAATTATATTATTATTATATTTAACCTCCATCTTATTAAATATTTGAAAAAATGGGGAAAATAATTTAACAGTGGGTATCCTTAAACACGCACACATTGACAGTTTAATTACAGTAAGAACACAAAGCGTACTCACACATAGCGAAAAACCGAGGACACTTTTTGTGTATCGTTTGTTCTGCATTACTCCATCTAGACGTGTATATAATCAAAGATACAGATATAAAGATACATACATACAAATATACAGATACAACACGTCTCAATCCGATATAACACGTTTCAACACGATACAACACATTTCAACATGACACAACACGTCTCAACACGATACAACACGTCCTAACACAATACGTTTCAACACGTCTCAACACATTTCAACGCATTTCAACACGATACAACTCGTTTCAACTCGATACAACACGTTTCGACACGACACAACACGTTTCAACACGATACAACACGCTTCGACACGATACAACACGTCTCAACATGATACAACACGTCTCGACACGATACAACACGTCTCAACACGAGATAATACGTCTCGACACGATATAACACGTCTCAATACGATACAACGCGTTTCGACACGATACAACACATTTCGACACGATACAACACGTCTCAACACGATACTACACGTCTCAACGAATACAACACGTCTCAACACGATACACTACGTCTCAACACGATATAACACATCTCAACACGATGCACCACGTCTCAACACGATATAACGCGTCTCAACACGATACCACGCGTTTCGACACGATACAACACGTCTCAACACGATACCTGCCTAGTCTTCAAACGAAGAAGTGACTGGGTCCGTCGAATTTTCGCGTCCAACCCTCTACAATTAGAGGGCATGGAGCGAATTTGGGACAACCCACAAACTGGGCTCCTCTCGGGCCACATATTTGCCACGAGCGACAATTCCAGGGAGTAGTTCAAGGTACTGTCGCTCGTGCCCAGGATACACCACGAGAAGGTTTCTGGCGTAGTACCCCAGTCGTGGTTTCCTTGGGAATGAGAGCCCAATAGCGCGAGGTATATGAGCTAAAATGATGAAAGATGAACCACGGAGATAGGTTTTTTTTTTAGGGTGGGCTGCGGTCGGCGGGCTCCACGCGGCGTATAGCATGGAACAACCGCAAACCCACCCGAACACCACGTCGCCTTCGTCGTTGGGCCGACCACTGGAGCAGGGTTACTTGTCATCAGTGGTAGGCCCGACGGAATACCCCCTACCTGGGGTACCCTCCCATCGACTGATCGGTCTTTCCTCACGCGGTCGGCCTCTCGGCGGGTGACGTACTAATACCCGGTCACGTCATAGCACGCAGGTAGTCCCGCCTGCACCGCCTAGAGAGACGACAGAAGGTCCCTGCTCCCTAACCCACTATGTTCCAGATCCCTATTATGCCGACTACCATTAAGTATCATGGCATTCGTAACCGGCGTGACGAATTATATTTTTTATCCGATCACCATTGACGTCCCCACAATAAAAGTTATAACCAATGAGCTATGGAGAAGGAGTGGACACATTATTGAAGTGAAACTTCTTTAGAATCGTTGTGATTTCAAACTCGATGAAACGAAAAAGCGAGTCCATAGAGACACAAACACGTAAATGTATAGGATTCAACCGGCGAGAGAATGAGATAAAAGTATAAAGAAGTTTCACTTCTGACATGTGTACCTTGTGCGCACGTTCTTTTTGAAGTGAAGCTTCTGAGGAGGAGGGTAAATTTCTCGCGCATGAGGGTAATTTTTTATGGATGAAACGCAATTTAGCGTCACAAAGATGTGCAGCGTTTTTGTCGAAGAAGAGGGAGAGAGCGATTGAGAGAGTGAGAAAGGGCGAACATAGCACGAAGCACAGCCATGGGGCGAGAGTAGGGAGCAAGCGAGTGAGAAAATGAAAGATATTTCTTTTATTTATTTTTTATATTTTCTTATGTTTTGTATATTTTTTTAATACTGATAAAACGCTCTTTTTTTTCATACACCCAATACTAAGTAATACAATGTATATTCTGTTAGTTTCATCATCTCGGTCTACAAAATCCCACTGTTGGGCTCATCTCCTTCACAATAGGAGGGAAATTGACCTTACTATACCACGCTGATCAGACATGTTGGTATAGGGATTTGTTTCTAGTTTTCCTTTTCTTACATAGATGTTATATGCTTATTATATCACTAAGGCCTTATTTACGGAGACGCGGTGCGTCGCGCGTCGCGATAGGCTGCGCGGCCCGCACTAAATTCAAATGTAGGGCGTTGGATGAGTGCGTTTACGGAGAAGTGATTTTACACGCGTTTACTTGAAATGGAGCGTGTTTTACGGCCGAGCCCGCGGATGGCATCGTCGCGTCTCACGCGGCGTTTATCGCGGCGGCGCTAGCAGCGGCGATTCTCGATAAAGCGATGCCTGTGGCGGAACCTTCTGCCAGCCTCATTTGGTTATCGTGCAACACAGACGTAGTCACCGTCGCAATGGAGTATGATAAGATCAACTTTTTTTTTAGAAGAAAATTGTATGTTAAAATGTGAGTTATTTAATATAAGGAGTGGCCCAGTGTTTACAGCAGCGGAACATCTTAAGTTTGGGTCGGTTTAACTGAGAATCGGGCGTGCGCCGCCGCCGCAGCGATGCCCGCCGCATGCTTCGCTACACGCTTGATAATACGACGCGGGCGCAGCTGTGGGCACCGCCACTCTTCCCGCCTAGCATCTATATAAACAACATCGTATATTGCTATAAGTCTGTGTTTACGCATGCGATGATACGAGCCGCTTCACGCGCCGCCGCTATGTAAACAATAAAAACGTCCGTCGCACCGCGAGACGCAACGCGACGCGCGACGTCCCGCGTCTCCGTAAAGGAGGCCTTAGTCGTGTTTTACGACATTCACGTACAAGATAGGGAGTGGTGAATTGCTGAATTGTATTCTTATTCTAACTGAAATAATGTATTATATTTATTGAAGTGAAACTTCTTTAGAATCGTTGTGATTTCAAACCGGATGCAACGGGAAAACGACAGGTAAGAGACAAATAAAACATATGTAAGATGAAGCCGGCAAAGAATGAGACAGAAATATATATCGTCGGGGATAGTGCAAAACCGCTTATCTACTATAGGTAAAGGGCGCGTATCTGCAGTTGATCTAATTTTATAGGGCAAAGAAAAACTGTTTAATAGCGTTATTTTTGCCAGCTTACCTGAGGCGGCTAGTGGCAGACTATTTGGTGGGGCGCAGCGTCCTCTGTACCAACCGAGCAGGGGACGTTGTGCGAACGCCCATGACGTGCGGTGTCCCACAGGGGTCGGTCCTCGGACCCACCCTGTGGAACATCGGCTACGACTGGGCGTTGCGGGGGAGCCTCCCGCCCGGGCTGGGCATGATTTGTTACGCCGACGACACGCTCGTCACAGCCCGCGGTGGGACGCTAGAAGAGGCGGTAAGCCTGGCGACCTATGGCACCGAAGAGGTCGTCAGGCGGATTGAGGCGCTGAGGTTGAGGGTCGCCCTGGACAAGACGGAGGCCCTCTTGTTCCATGGGCGCCTTATGAGCCCTCCCATCGGCGTCTCGATCACCGTCCGATCGGTTGACATCAGCATCCGGGCCCATATGAGGTACTTGGGCCTGGTGCTCGACGGGCAATGGTGGTTCCGGGAGCATTTCCGCAGGCTCGCTCCGCGGCTCGTCGGCGCGGCGTCCGCCCTATCGTGGCTTATGCCGAACGTGGGCGGACCGAGCGCCACGTGCCGACGGCTGTACACGGGGGTCATCCGGTCGATGGCCCTGTACGGCGCACCGGTGTGGGCGGGGTCCTTGACCGTCCGACTTAGGGCCCTTCTGTGGCGACCACAGAGGGTCATGGCGGTCAGGGCCATCCGCGGATACCGCACGGTGGTGACGGTGACAGCGTGCCTATTGGCCGGGACTCCCCCGTGGGACCTGGAGGCGGAAATGCTCGCCGAGTTGTATCGGCGGGTGTCAGGGGTGCGCGGGGAGGGCGGTGTGATCTCGTTAAGGGATCTCACCGCCTGGCGCGTCGACGCCCGCCGAGACGTCATTGCCCGTTGGGCAGTCCGGCTGGAGAGGCCTCGGTTCGGGGTGCGAACCGTGGAGGCCTTCCGGCCGGTGCTGATGCAGTGGTTGGAAAGGCGGCACGGGGTGCTCTCCTTCCGACTAGTGCAGGTGTTGACGGGGCACGGGAGCTTCGCCAAATACCTGCACAGGGTCGTAAGGAGGGAGAGTACACCGTCCTGCCACCACTGCGATTGCGACGAGGACACGGCGCGCCACACGCACGAGGCCTGCGCGGCTTGGGCAGTGCAGCGCCGTGAACTCGTCGCAATCATCGGTGCCGATCTGACGCTGCCGGCCATCGCTAGGGCGATGGTCGACAGCGTCGGGAACTGGGACGCGGTCGCAGCCTTCTGCGAGACAGTGATCTCGCATAAGGAGGCGGCGGATCGTCTGCGCGTGGAGCGCAGCCTCGATGAGGAGATCCGCCGCCGGCGACTGGGGCGGCGCAGGCGCAACTATCTGCGCCTCATGCCGCCCTAGCCGAGGCCGCGGGTGACGTGACCGGGGATTAGTCCGTCACCCGCCGAGAGGCCGACCGCGTGAGGAAAGACCGACGTCCTCCCCGGGGGGGGACGTCGGTCGACGGGAGGGTACCCCGCGTAGGGGGTATTCCGTCGGGCCGACCACTGACGACAAGTAAACGTGCTCCGGTGGTCGGCCCAATGACGAAGGCGAGGTGGTTTTCGGGTGGGTTGCGGGAGTTGCGTGCTTGAGCCCCTCTGTCGCCCCGGACGGAGTGGTGCGGAGGCGCGCCCACCGCGACCCACCCAAAAAAAAAAAAAAAAATAGCGTTATTTTAAGAGCAATTGAGCTCATTTTTACATAGAGAGTAGTAATTGATGTTTTCTATGTATTTTTATCATGGATTATCCGTTACAATAATTAATTTAACTTCCACGCTACTTACGCGGACTTGATTTGAACACAAGCTTAACAAAATGGAACCTAACAGTTGCTAGTTGCGCGGTTTTGAAATAAAACAGCTAATTAATGGTACAAATAAAATTTAATAATCCAAGCAAAATATGACCATAACTACTACTACTACTGAAGTACTACCTTTACTATAGTGTGATCAGCCGTTCCTACTTCATATGGAGATGGATTCAGCTTAGCTCCGTTAGTAACTGAAGAGTATTGACTAAGTAAAAATATTGTCCGATATATGTAATATGGTGTGAACTGAATCGACCTCCATTTATTTAAAAACTTCTGTCTGATAACCACGTTTTCTTCCATCGGCAATTGCAGAAGAGCGTTCAAAACTACAACATTTCTGATATATATCCATCAGTGAAAATTACGCATTCGTTAGGACTTTCTCCTCTGATTTTTTTTTTGAAATAATTGACAAATAAGAAGAGTATATTGATTAGCAAACCAATAGCACTTTACGTCATTAGTACTCTTTCAACTTTTGCTTGAATTAGAAGGACACAGTTGGACAAAGTTGTTGCGCAGGTTTGATAA
Source organism: Lymantria dispar (assembly GCA_032191425.1). Taxonomy (NCBI): domain Eukaryota; kingdom Metazoa; phylum Arthropoda; class Insecta; order Lepidoptera; family Erebidae; genus Lymantria; species Lymantria dispar. Next base: position 11,880,485 of record CM063471.1, read on the forward strand.
AGTCTTATGAAAATTTTTCATTTTCAGTCTTTCTAAAGCCTTCGTATTCTTGACCCAGCATTCTTACCGTCTTGGTTATTAACTTTTTTTGTAGATATTATGTCTGTTTCTTAATCTGAATTCAATGGTAACCTCACATTCCACAATTGTTTCAGGAAAGAAATCATTATTGCTTTCAATGGATGTTAAAGCTATTGGTGCAACATTTCAGAGAGTGGTACTATCCACTCTCTGAATTGTTTGGGTCGACAACAGGATCATCTGATCAAAAACCTATGCACTTAGATTAGTATTATTGATTTCAGCGCCTACATTCTCTTTAGAAACATTGGATACCAAATCAATAGTTGAAGTCACAGTCAGACTAGAAACATTTCCATGATCATTAATTTCCAGCAGATTTTTTAAGCAAGAAGCACTAAAAGTGGTTGTGTCACAATACTCTAAAACTTCTGTTTCTTTAGCAAGCTCTTCTTGATTCTCTGAACTAACATTTTAGTTAACTCTGACTAGTATTGGTGAGTTTTTGTGAAATTCTTTGGTAATTTCATCAGCTGCCCATCACCTACAAATTTTTTTAAGGACTGGTGTGACGCGAAATGTTTCGTCTTTGCTACGTGACTCATTCGCCATTTACATGTCAAAAAAAATAAAAATCATTTAATCAAATACATCAGTATAACTTACGAGATTTCACTGTTCATTGAAGTAAATTTACTTTCATGAATAGCAAAACTACGTAATTTTATTATAGAAGTATTTATAAAGACATGATAACTTAGACACCTTCACTTAATAATAATTAGTTATATTTTTTGCAAAAAAAATACGTTATGACGAGTAAATGAAGTCATAACATATTCAAAATGATGCTTATTACTGACATTTCGGAGAAAATACTTAATCATCACTGAATCAACACTTACCTGATATTGTAATTAATATTTTTAAAGTAAACACTGAGTTTAACTACTAAAATAAAGCACAAAATACGCTCCCAATGACACCTGATAAGACATACGCGGTATTGTGAATTGCTGGTTCTGGATACGCAGTATTGTTTTTTGGCGATTTTAGGCTTTCTTTTGGTCAAACAAATCTCACGTCGGCGTGGAGGCTGCATATCGGGTTCCTACGTGGAATACCCGCAAAATTAAAAATTGGCTACATTTGTCAGATACGCGGTATTATCCAATGCTAGTTACGCGGATTTGCACTATCCCCGACGATATACTATTTTTAAAGCCGTCTATAATTGAGGGATTAATGGATGAAGGACAAAGAATAAAGAAGTTTAACTTCTGACATGCGTACCTACTTTGCACGCCCACTTTTTGTTATTTTTTTTTTTTTTCAATTACTCTCATTCTTAGGATCTTAAGCTTTATATAAGTTGAGGAGTGCTCCGAGGAACTGTTTGACTTGGTACCACCATCACCATTCTACCAACGTACCACTCGACATCGTAGCTGGGTTCAACCATTCTACCTGGAAGCGTTATTGTCTTCAACTGTACGTTTCCAGCGATCATTTCTCCCACGTACGTGCAAGCTCTAGAATGAACTACCTGCTGCTGTTTCCCGAGGGCTATGACATGTCCTTCTTTAAACGAGGTTTAAAAAGAGTATTTTCTTCACGGTAGGCAACGACCTAACGGTGCCCCTGGTATTGCAAAGGTCCATGTGCGGCAGTATCACTTACCATCAGGTGCGCTGCTTGCTCATTTGCCGCCATCAGCAATAAAAAAAAGTTCAGTCGTGATGGTCCGCCCATGACCATGGACGCTCAAAAGTATTCAAACATCGGGCATTCAAAAATCAAATGCAAATGCGATAAAATCCGTAAAATAGGTAGTTTTGTTTATGTGTGTTATTCGCATAAACATTAAAAATCAGTGTGTTGTAAAATGACAATTCACAACCCTAGGGTGTCGTAAAAGACGGCTAATGGATATGATATGCATATAACATCTATGCAAGAGAAGGAAAACTCGAAATAAAACCCTATACGGCTCAAAATCACCAAGGTGCAGAATTGCCTTTGCCAACAAATTATGTCTTAAATCTTAAGTTTATTGAGAAAATAAAATTACTAAAATACTAAAACTAACTTTTTTTGAGTATACATCAAACAATACAATTCATAAATAAAATAAATTTTAAAATATATCAATATTCATGCATAGAAAGTCAACTCGGGAACGCGTCTTAATGTACGATCTTCAACAAAAAGTTCAAAATATTTATGAAAAATTTGAGCTATTTAACACCTGTCATTACTTGAAATATTGTAATTTTTATGCAAAATCTAGTTTTTAAAAAGTATACAAAAAAGATATTTATTTTTAATTATTATAATGAAAAATAGTTTGTCTGATAGCGCACAAGTCATTTCAGTGAACGCATCTATAAACGAACAAAAGTAATTTTAAGGGAACGCAGCCATAGCGTCTCAAATGTCAGTAGAGGAAGAAAACAATAACAAAACCGGCAGTCAGTGCGTTTCTCGTCAAATAAATTAAAAATAAGTGGTAAGTACCTTTCAATTCATTATTCGTAGAGCGTACATTAATAGTCCAACAATTCGGGAATGTGTTTGTTACTTTTAATTATGTATGAAAGTTGTTTTACGACACAAAATAACAAAGTTACCTCAAATATTTTACTATTGACAAATGCAGGCCTCATTTAAAATGGCTGCCGTATAACAAAAGCGCGCATTTATTTAAAATCGTCATTCCGTGAACGGTCATTTCGGAAACGTTCCCGGGCATGATGGCACGTTCCCGAAATGATAGCTACGTTCTCGGAATGATGATTTGATTTTTCGAAAGGTAACTTACAATTTTTCAATAATTTATTTTACAAATTCGTCGTTTTTTATTAACAGCATTATGAAGACTCCTGATAAAGAAAAAAATAAGAAAAATACTCAAAAAAAGCTTAAAAAGGATAGTGCAGCTTATCTGCGTCAAAGAGAAAAGGCAAATGCCAGAAAAAGAAAGTTTTTGGACAAAATGACTGTAGAACAGAGAGAAATTAAAAGAGCGAAGGATAGGGCATATTATAAAAAGAAAAAGGCAGAAAAGAAAGTGAAGAGAGTTGCTGATATGACCGAACGAGAAAAGCGAAAGCAGAGAAAATGTTGGAAAAATGCATCAAAAAAATACAGGGAAAAGAAAAAAGGTTTAGCAAATATAATAAGTAATACGCCGCCACAATCAGATGACGACTTAGTCGCAGTACTTCCAGAGAAAAGACAAGTAGGTAGAAAAACCGTACGAAAAGATAGGGCGAAAGCATACAGAAAAATTAAAAAGCAGGAAGTAACTATAGTTCAAATGAAGCGTCAAATTCAATCTTTAAAGAAAAAATTACAAAGAATAGATGCAAAAATGAAAACTGTACCAAGTCCCATAAGAAAAGTTGATGCCTTAATTAAAGATATTCAAGTATCTTCTGAAGTACGCAAACGACTTACATTTAGCCAAGTATTGACAACTTAATTGCAAGAAAAGGCCGATGCTCTTCCAAAAAATTCAAAAGAGAGAGAAGTGTTTCATAAATGTATCAGCGGAAACACTTTGCGTAAATACAAAATGCTACATATGGCTAAGAGAATTTTACCAGCTAGACAAAAGGAAAGCCACAAAAAATCGATTTTAAAATCTGATACTAAAATTCGAGAAGTCGTTTTGAAGCAAGACGTTCGCCAAAAGGTCGTTGATTTCTTCGAACGAGATGATGTAAGTCGAATGTGCCCATCTAAGAGAGACTCTGTGAAACATAATGGTGTTAAAAAACAAAGACGCGTCCTCTTATATACAGTTAAAGACTTGATGCCAAAATTTGTAAAGGAAACTGGAATTGTAATATCATATTCGACGTTGTTGAGAGCAAAACCATTTTGGGTCTTAGCTCCCAAATCAAGGGATAGAGATACATGCTTGTGTATCAAGCATGCAAATTTTGAAGAAAAGTTTAATAAACTGAAATATACAAAAGAGCTTACATACACGTCTATAGAAAAGTTGATTGAACATTGCGCTTGTGATGTTAAGTCTCATGACTGCATGAATAGCTTGTGTGAAAAATGCAAAATTCCGGAGTTTGAATTAGGAGATAATGAAGATTCTTTGACATATTTTACATGGAAGTCCATTCAAGAAGATAAAATTGTAAAAGGTGAGAAAAAGACGTTTAAGATAACAAAAAAAGTTCCAATTTCGAGTGCAGTCAAAGAATTGAAAATTGCTTTATTTGAAGATATTCCGGCTATGAAGAAACACTTATACAGCATTTATAGTTACAACAAATTGAAAAAAGAGCTGAAAGACAATTTAAAAGAAAATGAGGTGATGATACAAATAGACTTTTCAGAGAACTATACTATGAAGTACGCAAATGAAATACAATCAACACATTTTGCTAAGAAACAGCTAGCTATTCATACAGGTGTATATTATTTACAAAAGGGTAACAGTGATTTGAAATCAAACTCTTTTGCCACAGTAAGTGAAAATTTAGACCACCAAGCACATGCAGTATGGGCTCATATGAAACCTATATTAACAACAATTTTAGAAAACACACACCTTGACACACTTCATATTTACTCTGATGGTCCTACATCGCAATACCGGAACCTTACAAATGTAACTCTTTGGATACTAACATTGATTAAGGATTTTCAGCAAGTAAACAAGTCTACTTGGACTTTTAGTGAGGCTGGGCATGGTAAGGGCCCTATGGATGGCGTAGGTGGATACCTTAAAAGAACAGCTGACAGACACGTCTTGATGGGTAATGACGTTAGAACAGCCTCAGAATTCGTGGCCTTGTTCAAAAATTCTGCTATCGCTGTAAAGATAGTCGCTGAAGACGACGTGATAGAGGTTAAAAACAACGTACCAATTGCTTTGGATACCATTCCAGGTATTATGGATATCACAAAAATATATTGGCAAAGAGGGATAGACGTAATACAATTATATCGATACGAACATCTTCACAAAGAGCTAAAACTATCGAAGCTTTCCAGTCTTTGTAACGTAAGTTTGGTTGAACCTGACGATGTTGTTACGCCTGAAATTAAATCAGTTGACGAAGAGCCCATGATAACAGATTTGCAATTTAAGAATAGTGTAAGCATTTATAAATCTATATACAGCTCATCTTCCTCGGATAATGAAGATTTAATGGCAATATCTCTTCGCCAGCAGATTAAAGAAAAACAGATTGATGTTGAAGCAAGTAGATCTTATGACAAAGAAAATATACATCCAAATCTCATATCTCCTGGGACATTTTTGCTTGTAAAAGTTCCTACTGAAAAGCCAAATATTTGCTTTAGATATGTTGCTACATGCAAGACATGTGTCGATGACGATGATGGGGAAATCTTAGTAACGTTTTTGAGATCTGTGCGTAATAATATCAGGCAATTCAAACTGGAACCAAAGGATGTGTCATATGTTAACTTTGAGCAAATAATCAATATTATTCCGACACCGATACTGAAAAGAGAACAAAATAGAGAATATTATTATTTTGATAATGATATAGATGTTTTAGAAAAATAATAAGCTTTGTTGTTTTTTAAATATTTTTTAGGTAACTTGTTTTTTGTTACAGAATTTAATGTTGATTTTCTAACGTTCCTTATAGTTTTTCCATTATTTGTCGAAGTTTAGTGAAGTAGACTGATTTTAGGTCAAAGAATTCATAGATTATAGAGTAGAGGTCTTAGATTAAAACTATAAGAAGATTATAACTATGATTATAGAAGACTAGACTGATTATAACGCACCAAAAGACTTACTTAATTTTAAGAATTTATTAATATTAAGAGTGATTTTTCTTATGTGCAAACAAATAAATAACTTTCTTATTTAAACCGTTGTCTATAGTTCAAACAATTCCTTAGTTTACCTTATACTATCAATATCGTCATTACGACCACATTTTTGTCATTACGGGAACGGTTGATCATTTCCGGGAAGACCACAAAATTTCAATAAAATACGTATAATTTGAGCAATTTTTTAGAAAAAAAATAAATTTATTACATTAACAAACTTCATTTTGTTCATTTAATGTTAATTTCATTGTAAAGGTTTTGTATATTATGAAATTTCTTGAATTTTATGCACTGTAATAGCAATTTATTTAATTTTTTTAACGTATTTGGCTAGTAGAAAATTTTATATTTTTGTTTTCCTTATTGATTATATAATATAGATATATTATATACCAATGCTATTTGACAACGCTTAAATTATGTGTTTCTTTTTGTTTTTGGTCATTTTATCCAACTTAGAAAATCGTTCCCGGAATGATAGTTTTCTGCTAAATATTCATTAAAAAGCAATATTACAAAAAAAGTATAAAATTCTGTGCGCTGCCCTGTCAAAGTTTATTAATATATAAAATTTTTGACAATATAAACCAAGAGTCATCATTATAGCTAGCATTTTTTTTTCAAAAAAACCAATCTTGAAATTTGCAACCTTGGTGATTTTGAGCCATACCGCGTCTGACCAGGATGGTATAATAGATTAATTTCTCTCCGAGGTGAAGCTCAGTATATGGGTTAACTAGTAGCGCCCTGCGGTTTTACCCGCATTTCCTCTTCCCGTGGGAATATCGGGATAAATTATTAAGCCTATGCGTTATTCTGATATGTAAGCTATATTATTGTGAAGTTTCATAAAAATCCATTCAGTAGTTTTTGCGTGAAAGAGCAACAAACATCTTCACATCCTCACAAACTCACATACTTTTCGTTTATAATATTAGTAGGAAATTGATAGAAGAAAGGAAAAAACCATAGAAAAACTCATCATTTAATTCCAACAAGACAATTAAGCAATAATTTCAACAATTTACACCAATCTTTACACAAGCCGGCACCACTCAAAATGAAATCGCACATAATCTTCATAAGTTTAGAATCTGGTATCCTAAATGATGCCAGGGAAAATACAAATTTATATACTTCCCTAAAATACGCCAGGAAACTGCACAAACATGTAGAACAATTCTCGTTGAAGGATGAAACGAGGGATGTGAAAGATTGCTCCCTTTTGGGGCGTTTCTTGGAACCAGATTTGCGACTTTCATAATTCTGTGACTGATTTTCTTTCTTAGACTTTGCACGCGCTACTGTTAATGGTTCCGTTTGGAAGATGTACTGGTTTTCCACCTGTAAAATATCGTGTTATGGCAAACGAATATTCACCCGGTTTTTCTTACCTTTGTTTTAAAATATGACTCATCATCATATCAGCTCATAGAAGTCCCACTGCTGGGCTTGAACCTCCTCCAATATGAGAGGGAAATTGAGCTATTAAACCACACTGGTCAGACTTGTTGGTATAGGATTTTGAGGTTTCTCTACAGCCGCGGGCCGGTCCGTCCGGGGTAGTACCACGCTCTCGCAGAAAATCGACGTCTGAGTAGTAGCAATTTGTTACTGCGCTTCGTTCGGTGAGCGAGAGAGCCGGAAGCCCAACTTTCTGAGGGTGTTTGCGTGTGGAGGGTTTTGGTGGTGCCCTTGGTATCACAGAGCCTCATTGCACGCATTCACACTCCCTTCACCTTCTTCATGGTAGGCAGCGGCCTTGTAAAGGTCCATGAGCGGCAGCAACACTTACCATCGGGTGTACTGTTTGCTCGTTTGCCACTGCTTGCAATAAAAAAAAAATCCTATTGCAAAACGTCTGACCAGTGTGAAGTAGTAAGTCAATTACCCTCCCATTGCGGAGAAGGCCTGAGCCCAACAGTCTGGACATATATAGGCCGAGATGACGATACTATGCTGTTTAGATAGCTTGGTATAAGGATTTATTTCGAATTTTTCTTCTTTTGGATAGATGTTATATGCGTATTATATCAATTACTCGTCTTTTACGACATTCACGTGCAAGATAGGGAGTGTTGAATTGTATTCTTACTCCGCCACCACACGGCAATTTAATCAACATAGGGAAATCAGAAATTATTAACACTTAATACCTCTGTCTGCCACGAATCCATAACTGTGGAGATACTGTTATCAATTTATACCATCTTTTATATTATTATCATATTATAATTATTATATTAAAGAAAATACATAAAAATTTTGATAGTAGCTTCTTTTCAAGTTGTCAAAATTGTCGGCAAATGACACTTTACTTTTTAGATTTATTTCAAACCAGAAGGTATCCATCGTAAATACTCTTTTTAAAGTGAGACCCTATCTTGCCCGTGGATGTCATAAAAGACGACTACGGGATATAATATCTATGTAAATAAAGGCAAACTTGAAATAAAACCCTATACCAACCTGTCTGACCAGTGCAGTAAGGTCAATTTCCCTCCTATTGTGGAGCAGGCTCGAACCTAACAGTGGGACGTATATGAGTTGAAATTATGTTGATAATGAAAGTGAAAACTGGGAGAAGGATATTCGAAGATCCAACCTTTTTATGTGACAAGAAATTCGCGATAACAAGTGCTTAAGCTCAAATACTCATATTCTTTCAAGTCAGCATTCAGCTCCTATCCCAATTCCTTGTGGGTCAACTCAATATGTTTTTAATACGCTTTTATTAGCTTCAGAAGTTTGTGGGTTAGTAGGTACCTATGTAACGGAATCTTTGAACATGATTTTGACCCCCTTCAAAACGTCGGATTAACTCGAAATTTGGTATACTTATTAAGGACCGATGACAATTCAATATTTTAAACAGTTTAACCCGTTATCCTTACTAGGATAATCAGGATTAGCGAAAATTCAACTAAAAAATTAAAAATAAATAATAGTTCAAAAAGACTAAAAAAATACGCTTAAATTGCTAGTCCTGATGATCCAGGATAACGGGTCAAACTGTTTAAAATATTGAATTGTCATCGGTCCTTAATAAGTATGCCAAATTTCGAGTTAATCCGACGTTTTGAAGGGGGTTAAAATCATGTTCCAAGATTCCGTTACAAACGAACATACTAACATAGATACGTCTGAAGCTAATAAAAGCGTATTAAAAATAGAAAATAATTTTTTAAAATATGAATTTAGAATAGTGTATATAAGAGAAAAATATTTTTTATTGTAAAAAAAGCGTGGGGTTCTTTTTAAGATATTATCAAAATGATAATCCTTCTACTCATATCTGTCAATAAAATATTTATAACTATTGACAACATGCACCCCACGCTTCTTTTACAATAAAATTTTATTTTTTCTTATATACACTATTCTTAATTCAAATTTTTAAAAACTTATTTTCTATTTTTAGTTGGATTTTCTTTAAAAGCGTATTATTTTAGTTTTTTTTTAACTATTATTTATTTATTTGCCAACGGTGGCAAACGAACAAACAAGTGTCGCCGCCACTCATGGACCTTTGTTAGACCGCTGCCTACCGTGAAGAAAGTGTGAATGCATGCAATGAGATTCAGTGACACTAAAGGCATCACAAAAACTCACCACATGCTAACACCCTCAGAATTTTACCGAAATAGTATCACCGAACTTATTGCACGCTTTCACATTCCCTCCACTTCCTTCGCGGTAGGCAGCGGCCTTGCAAAGGTCCATGAGCGGCAGCAACACTTACCATCAGGTGTACTGTTTGTTCAATTGCAATAAAATAAAATATTTAGCGATCTAGAGCAAATGAATTACTGAGAAAAATCAAATATGGTGAATTGTTCACCATATTTGATGAACAATTCACCATATTTGATATCAATCACCAAATCTGTAATGGATGTTTTGACTTTTGGAATACTAGTCTAGCTAATTGGTAAATGATTTAAAAATGTTTTGTGCAGAGGATAAGATTTTAATGTGCTTCGTTACAGCGGTTGTAAGAGAATGAATTATTTTTATAAAAAACTTAACATTCTAAATTATAATAATAATAATTTATTTCGCCACAATAATAAATAGTAAGTTACAAAAATGTGTGTTGTACAATGGCATAGTCTTAGAATAATAACGTATTGAAGGATAGTGTCAGTACTTCGAACTTTAAAAATTTGAATCTAAAAATACTAATGGCGGGCAGACGATTACACATGTACACACGGCAAACACTACAAATTATGAAATCAAATTATGTTTTTATTAACATAAATCGTCGAAATACTTTTAAAAGTAATGTTAAAAACCTTTTATGTTTTTCAAATGTGTTGTGACACCATTTGAATGCACAAGCCGTCATAATCACCTATTTATTTTTTAAGAGTTGCGTACGTTCGTGCAGTGCAATGACTTGTACATTACGGGACTGTTCCGGCGTAAGCTCCATTAGGCTCCAATTGAAATGCCTCACTTTTTGTGCGTGGACTTACCTTCTATATGTTATTATTCTAAGGGCATAGTACTTATTGTGGTATACTGGTGCCCAAACTAGGAAAAACCTGTATTTCAGGCCACCAGGCGCTTCCGTAGGAACACTGGGCCTCTATTTAGTTACGCATAAAATATAGATTATAATAGGTACAACTTAGAATAATAACGTATAGAAAGTAGGAGCCTAATGGAGCTTACACCGGAACCGTTCCGTAATGTATAAGTCATTGTACTGCACGTACGTACGCAACTCTTAAAAATAAATAGGTAATTATGACGGTTTGTGCATTCAAATGGTGTCACAACACATTTGAAAAATATAAAAAGATTATTAACATTACTTTTAAAGGTAATTCGACGATTTATGTTAATAAAAAACAAAATTTGATTTCATAATTTGTATAGTGGTGTGCGTGTGTAATCATCTGCGCGCCATTAGTATTTTTAGATTCAAATTTGGAAAGTTCGAAGTATTGCCACTATCCTTCTATACGTTATTATTCTAAGAGGTACAACTACAGAGTTTGATTGTTGGTATCTTCAGTGTTTGTAATGAGTTTGTGTGTGTCGGAGTATGTGTGTGTGTGTTTGCTTGGGTTTGTATAATATACTGGGTATAATAGGTGTTATAGAGGTGTGTAGTGGTGTGGATGTGAGGTGTGTGTGTGTGTGTGTGTGTGTGTGGGTGGACGTATGATTACATGTCGCTTAATGGCGTGTATGTGAATGTCCTTTGTAATATGCCAGCTGTGAGTGATGTATCTGTGTATTTTTAATTTTACGTTATACGGGCACGATTAGTAAACTTTCAGTTTTTATATATATATATATATAATTATGCAGGCATGATGACGGGATCGTGCGTGTTGCGCTAAAGCGTGCAGGCGTGCTGGAACTTACTGAACAAAATCCTTTCCTAATTTTATAAATGCGAAAGTAAGTTTGTTTGTTTATTTATTTGTTACGCTTTCACGCTTAAATCACCGAACAAATTTAAAAAAAAATTTTCATCATTGGAAAGCTAATATCCGGCAGTAACATAGGCCATATTTTATCAAATAATTTTTTTATTTTTCTTTAAACTATGTAGATATCCTACTTTTGCATGAAATAAATGCTTTTTTTATTTTATTAAATAAAATCAAAACGGGAACTACGCGTATATGGCATCTGAAATCGAAGCGAAGTGAGGACGGGTTGCTAGTAGAAAATAAAACGAGCCTGTCAAGTTTCTTATACTATAAGGGGTCATAGAAGTGAGTCAGTATCGCTAGCATCCTCAATTTATACCACTGATGACAAGTAACCGTACTCCGGTGGTCGGCCCAACGACGAAGGCGACGTGCACATGGGGTGGGTTGCGGGTGTGCGTGCTTACGCCCCTCTGTCGCCCCGAACGGAGTGGTGCGAGGAGCGCACCGACCGCATAACGGAAACAAATAATGCTGCAAACAAAACAAAATTATCACATTCCGTGTGTTTATGGAGTATATCAGAGCATACACCTCCCACCTCATTGAACACCCTCAATCTTGTCCGTGGATGTCACAAAATCCGACTAAGAGACTGTTGCTGAAGATATCTATGTAAGAGAAGGCAAATTTGAAATAAAACCCTATACTAACCTGTCTTTATGAATCAAGATGATGAATACAACCACCGGATCGGAACGCGACCATTACTGAGAAGATCCGGCAAGAAACTCGGGCTTGTCTATTGTTTTAATGGTTTTTCTTTGTTTATCTACTAGCAACCCGCCCTTTTTTTTGGGGTAGGCTGCGGTCGGTGCATTCCTCGCACCACTCCGTCCGGTGCCACAGAGGGCGTAAGCACGCACAAGAACACCACGTCGCCTTCGTCGTTGGGCCGACCACCGGAGCACGGTTACTTGTTATCAGTAGTCGGCCCGACGGAATACCCGCTAGTGGGGTACCCTCCCATCGACCGACGTCCTCCCCTCGGGGAGAACGTCGGTCTTTCCTCACGCGGTCGGCCTCTCGGCGGGTGACGGGCTAATTTCCCGGTCACGTCACCCGCGGCCTCGGCTAGGGAGCAACACGCCTTCGCTTCGCTTCGGTTTCAGTCCCTTTTCCCGTGTAGTTCCCGTTCTCCTGGGAATACCGGAATAAAATATAGCCTATATATGATATCATAGTTTTCCATTGGTGAAAGAATTTTTGAAATGGGTTCTGTGGTTTAAGCGTGAAAGCGTAACAAACAAATAAATATATCTGGTATACTCCGTCAACACACGGAATGTGATTCTTAATTTGCAGCATTGTTTGTTTCTGTTATAAATTGAGGATGTTAGCGATTCTTATTTCTATAACCCTTTATAGTATAAGAAACTTGACAGGTTCGTCTTATTTTCTATTAGCAACTCGCTTCGCTTCGGTTCAGACCATACACGCGTAGTTCCCGTTCCCGTGGGAATATCGAGATAAAATATAGCCTATGTTACTCCCTGATATTATAGCTTTCCATTGGTGAAAGAATTTTTGAAATCGGTTCGTTGGTTTAAATATGAAAGCGTAACAAACAAACAAACTTCGCATTTATAATATTAGTAAGGATTTGTAATACGCGCATAAACATCAGAAATCATTATCACATTATTCTTTTAACTAGTAATTCCTCAGCTGAGTTTTTACGACTCCTGCGAGGTAGTATGGATGGACTCCTTAGTCCATTCAGCCATCCATCGGCCTGTAGACGTCCATTGTTGGACAGAGGCCTGAGAATGCCACATGCAACGGTCCTATGCCACTTGCATCTAACAGTGCCCTGCAACTTGCAAGATGTCGTCAGTCCACCTTAGAGTAACAAGTGTTGAAAAGTTATATTTATTACTAGCAATCCGCCCTCGCTTCGCTTCGGTTATAGTCGTTTTACCCGCGTAATTCCCGTTCCCGTGGGAATACCGGGATAAAATATAGCCTAGTTTACGCCTTGATATTATAGCTTTCCATTGGTGAAAGAATTTTTGAAATCGGTCCAGCCGTTTTGAAGATTACCCGGAACAAACAGACAGACAGACAGACAAAATTTTTTTAATTGCTATTTTAGGCATAGGTGTCGTACAAATAACCGTGTGAGCATGAAAAATGTCTATTATTTTGACATTACAAACAGACACTCAAATTTTATTTATTGGTATAGATTGCATATACTCTTGCACAGATGTTATGTGCATATTATATCCCTTAGTCGTCTTTTACGACATCCACGGGCATGATAGGGAGTGGTGAATTGTATTCTTACTCCGTCACCACACGGAATAGTATCTAAGTGATCGGCTCGACAGAATACCCATGCGGAGTACCCTCTCCTCTCGACGTCCTCCCCTCAGGGACGTCTGTCACTGTCGCGTGGTCGGCCTCTCTGCAGGTGACGGACTAAATCCCCGGTCCAGTCACCTGCTAGATAGGCTCATCATCCTGGTGAAGAAATATAAGGTTTAAAAAAAAACAACACTTTAATAATAAACTTTTTTTTTTCAAATAGCATATATTTTTACGAAATAAAAAATACACATTACATTTAAAATAACTTTTATAAGCTATCCTTAGAGCTAACGCCCAGTTTGTGACGGGTGTGAAAAAAATATATTAAACTAAAAAAACTGCTATTTATATTATAACACTTTTCAACACGATGTTATTTTCGTTATAACGTATTATATCTGTTGTCTTTCGTTTGGCTGTGGTAATGATATTAATATGAATTTGGTTTGCATTGAAACCGATTACAACTTGCAGTTATATTAATAAAATATATTAAAATTAGATGGAATAACAGTATTTTCGCTTTTAAATACAAAATTAATTTCACTAAATATCATTTGAGTAATAAAATTTTTAATTTAACATTTACCAACAATTACAAATAACTTAAAATAAGCTAAAAAAACTGCAATGTTGATCTTAGTAAAAGGTCACTGCTAACCAACCACTTCCAAACCTGTGCTTGAAAATACACACGCTATTTAGCTGTTGATGTAGCACGCTGATAACATGCCTTTTTTCGCTGATATTAATTTGAATAACGTATTATTTATAACGATTTATAATTCTTTAACTGTAATAAGCATGTTATCTTAATAACAGCAATAGCATGTGTTATTATCAGCCAATAGTAAATCAACTTGTCATTTTACAACACTAGAGTAATCTAGGTAATGTCAAATCGAAGGACATGGAGGGAAAAATTATAAAAAATATACGTTTTGTATTAAAAAAATAAGACAATTAAAAATTAACAACATGAAAATGTACTGATTTTATGTACGCAGTGGATTTACTTGGCATTTTTGAATACGAATCAATTGTATAATTGATTACATTTACTTAATTGCGAAATTCATTTGTTTAAAAGATTAATTTATTTTATAATATCAGTTTTATGGATTACAATTAATTTATTAGTCACTCAAAAAAGAGCCAAGTAAAACCATCCACTAATATGTCTCAATAAGTAAAAATAAATGAAAGAAAAATAAATTAAAAACTATAGAAAGTAGGCTAGCTTGCTTACTCTTAAATTTACATAAAATGCTAACATATATTATATTTTTTTTTGTTTTATATTTAATAAAATATCATATCTCTAGGATGGTCTGTCAAAAAAACTTAAAATTAATATCTAAATCCAATTTTAATTTCACATTAAAACAATTGTAAAAAGGGCGATATAAAAAGTAGAGTAGTAATGATTTAAACTATTAAAATCAGGCAATTGGGTCTTAAACTACTTAATGTGTCGATTAATACACTAAAAATAATCTTGAGAAATTTCATTTTTAAACAGTAAAAACACAATAACGAAACCTTTAGCGTTACGCTCAAATATAATTTGAAAGATAAAGCGAGTTAATAACTTCAAAATTAATCTAAATAGCATATTAATAACATGCTATTTTTAAGTTATTTTTCATTTGAAATATGATAAAATTTCTTATAACCTGTAGATCTCTCTACAGGTTATAAGAAATTTATAATTTCTCCTTAACATAATAAATTATTTTATGTTCGGCCCAATTTCATTACTATGACAGACCATTCTATTTAAATGATAAATCTATTTCGTTATTATAATATTTTTAAAAGCACGAATGGCGGGGGGTTTATATTTAGTGATATTCACACGGATATTCAATTAACCGATATAATTTATTGCTGTATCAAAAGGCACTATTAATAACTTTTCTCGGTTTGAGAAAATTCTTAATTAATATGCAGAGGTACAAATAAACTTAATAGTTGACTCAAACTGATGTTAGCAGACTGTTCTCGTAATAATATTGCACTAATTAGGCCTTAAACTAGACTAAACTTTTGAATTTTCGGAGAATAGCAGTGCACATAACGGTTTAGTGAATATCCGGCCAAATCACGATAAGGGCAACCCCCAAAAACATGAAAGCATTATATGCCATCGAGAAAATCATGTTATATTATGTAATAAAACAATGCACCAAATTTTTTTACAAATTTAACTGAAAACATCGACAATTTGTTTCGAACCATTTTTTATTCACATCATCTAATAGATACGAGATCTAAGTCATAAAAGTTAAAAGTCATCACATATCTATCATTAAGTTTCTGAAATAGTTAAAAAAAAGCATCGATAATTCATAAGATTCTACAAATAGCTGTCATGAAATGTTATTTATTCTGCTATTTAGTTGTTTAGTAGCAGTTACTTATAGCATATCAAAAGCTAGTTATTGTATTATTCACTCATAACTACTGAGTATTATTGGTTGAATAGCTGCCAGAAATGTCGAAATTTTCAGTCAAAACAGTAAATACAGTCAGAAACCTAAAATTAAAATATGTGTAAAAGTCATAATTTTCACCATAAGAACTCTTTTGGCAAGTTAAAAGTGGAAGGATAAACGAAATTTTTATTTCAATTCAATCAATCAAAGGAATAAATTAAAAAAGATACACCGTTTAACTCTAATTTTATAGCGTCTAACCACTAAAACGCTCGTGTTACTCAAATTTGAGCAACTTCGCTCACCAAGTTTGATTTATGCTGAGCATTTACTTAAGTTACTCAAACTTGAGCATTTTTCATGATGGGCCCAATAACGTGCAAATTGCTTAACATTACACAACACATATAATTGCTCAAGTGCCGAAAATCCTTGCTCAAGTTACTTAAAGTTGAGCAAACACGAGCGTGAATTAACGAGAAAGGGTAGCAGCAACGCCTCCGCTCAAACAGCCGGTGGGTGGGTTTTTAAAAAAATTGTACATAAGACCACTACAGCCGCTCAAAAACCAAGTAAATTATTACTCAGTTACACACCACTTAAATGAGCGTTCGAGCAATTTTATAGCTCAATTCTGAGTCATATCATAAAGTTGAGCATAGGCTTAACAATATGTATCAATTGGTAGTTTCAAAACCATTTTCACTCAGAATGGGTCAGGAGTAATAATTATTTTCTTTTTTTTTGATTATCAACGAATCTAACTGCCAAGCTAAGAGATAGGTCAATCTATTAATTTATTAAATATGGTAAAAAAGCGGCTTAGTTAAAGCACACATAGCTTTAACATGAAATATTTGCGATACCATCGCTATTTTTGAGCTAAATAAAAAAATAATTACTTCTTTTTGATCATAAAAGGTTTTGAAAACTTGAAATGGTTTGAGATTTTGTTCTGCCTCTTGTACATGATGGAATCGTCAGAAAAATGAGAACGACGAAGCAGAATATTATTTATTTTCTAGCACAGATATTCTAAAGGTTAACGGATAGCACCAATAGTTAAATTCTGAATGAAAATATGATGTATACTCATGTTATTGAAGACAGAAATAGTTAATTTGAACCAATTGTGAATTTTATTAAAGTGGCGTCTCCATTCTATAAAAGAAATTCAAGCCTTTAGGGATGAAAGAAGGTATTAAAGTTATCATAAAGATTTTTTGCTACCACAATTATGAAATTTTATATATAGACTAAGCTAATTAAAAAATAATTGACGCTATTTTTATTATACCCTTAAGGATATAAAATATTGAACAAAAGTTTACCGCAAACTCTTGCAAAAGCAGTCATGCTACTTATTTTTTATTTGAAGGTATGAAAATTTAAGTGTAACCTAAATATAGAGATTTATTAAGTGTTGTTGAAGCGGCGGTTGTTTTGAGGATTGATAAATTTTCAATCCTTAATTGTAAAGCTTTTGAGGTAATAATTTTGAATTTTGACTCAAAAATAACGACACTATCCATATACAGCATGTTACCTTTTTTTTTTCAAATAATTATGTACATCCCACCGTCGGACACACTGTATAAGCTGACAAAGTATAACGTATATAATTTACGCAACATCGGATAAATCCTTACAATTATAAAAAAATTACAAGGTATATTTGAAAGCGAGATGGCAGTGTGGATTTGTGGGTTTATCTGAAAGAGAAAGGAGAATTATTATTTTAATCAGTCATTTATATCTGTATATATAAATTTCTTGTGTACATGTGTATGTCACTGAACTCCTCCTAAACGGCTAGACCGAAGTTGATGAAATTTTTTGTGCGATCAAGGGAATTCGAGAATGGTTTAGATTCAAAATTGGAGCACTGCTGGGCTCGAGCCTTCTCCAAAATGAAAGGAAACTTGACCTACTGTACCATGTTGATCAGACATGTATGTAGGTATAGGGTTTCATTTCGAGATTTTCTGCTCTTGCACAGATTTTATGTGCATATTATATCCCTAAGTCGTCTTTTACGACATCCACGGGCACGATAGGGAGTGGTGAATTGTATTTTTACCCCGTCACCACACAGAAAACATATGGAGTTTGGCAATGGTGATAAGAACCCACGAAAAAAAATTTAAGTAAAAATATCGATGCATTAATGAATTAGAGACATGTAAAGTTTTCAATTTTGGTATCGCTTTTTCGTGTAGGTAAATCTGATTGAAATGTATAAAGTCAGTGATACTTAATCTGCAACATATTCATACTTTGTTATATGTTCATTAGAAATTGAATAAACGCCAGCTAGCTGTCTCTATAAGGAATGACTTAGACGATATTTGGTCCCAGAATTCCCATAAGAACAGGAAAAACGCGAGTATTTGCAAGTGGTAACTAAATTAGGATCAAATTATTTATCTACCTACCCCCTTCAAATTTAAGGAGTATGAATGTAATATATTTTAAAATATTAACACAAGAATAATATGTATCGTAAATGAAACTACGGATTTTATCGCGTTAGAATCATTTTATTCTTGTACTGGCTCTTCTTTGTACCAAAATGCGGGTCAAAATGTAATAGCTAATGTCTGTTGCGGGTAGATACAAATCTCTGTAATAACGTATGACTTGTTGTACGCGAGACATATTAGTCTGCCCGTGACCATGAACGCTGTAAAGTATTCGAAACCTCGGGCAATCAAAAATCAAATAGAAACGCGATAAAATCCGTAAAGATAGTTTTTATTTACAACAAGAATAATTAGTGTTACCTCTAGGCGGGTTGTGGCGTGCTCGACTTCTTCTTTTCTTTCTTCTTCTTCAAGAATGAAGGCGTCCTGAGGCCCTTTTTCTTCTTCTTGTCCTTTTTAGGAGAGTCCTCTGTAGACACCTCCTTTGATGGAGATCCCTGATGACAATTTTATATATTAATACGACGAAGTAAGAATACAATTCACCACCCCCTTGCATTTGGATGTCGTAAAAGACGACTAAGGGATATATTATGCATATAATATCTATGCAAGAGAGGGAATACTCAAAATAAAACCCTATACCAAAACGTCTGACCAGCTTGGTATAGTAGGTCAATTACCCTCACATGGAGGAGGATAGAAAACAAAGGTTTATAACCAGTGTGTGTTACCAGCGATGACTTACGCCACTGAAACGTGGTCTCTAAATGTCGGCCTCATAAAAAAGCTCAAAGTCGCTCAGCGTGCTATGGAGAGGGCTATGCTCGATATTTCTCTACGCGACAAAATCCGGAACACGGAAATCCGTAGAAGAACGGGTGTAACCGGTATAGCTCGCAGAATTAGCACGTTGAAATGGCAATGGGCAGGCCACATCGCTCGTCGAACCGATAACCGTTGGGGAAGAAAGGTTCTTGAATGGCGACCACGAATCGGACGGCGCAGTGTAGGACGACCCCCCACTAGGTGGACTGACGACCCCCCACTAGGTGGACTGACGACATTCTCAAAGTCGCAGGGAACCGTTGGATGCAAGTGGCGTAGGACCGTTCCGAGTGGCATTCTCGTGGGGAGGCCTATGTCCAGCAGTGGATGTCTGTGGGCTGACGGATGGATGGATGGAGGAGGATTGATCCCAGCATAATTGTATTCTTACTCCAAGGAATAAAACCCTATACAAACACCAACGCGTCTGAGCAGTATGGTGTAGCAGGTCAAATGCCCTCCTATTGTGTAGGAGACTCGAGCCCAACAGTGGGACGTATCTGAGCTGTAACGATGATGAGGATACCACGAAGGTCCGACGTGTTGGTATATGATTTTATTTCGAGTTCACTTTCTTTTGTACGGATACAATAGGGGGTGATAAATGACATTCCTCCGCGTATGACAGCCCACTACTAGACGGACTAACGACATTCTGAAAGTCACAGGGAACCGTTGGAGGAAAATGGCACAGGACCGTTCTGTGCAGCATTCTTGTAGGGACGCCTATGTCAAGCAGTGAATGTTCACGGACTGATGAATGGATGGATGGAAACTGTATGCTTACTACGTTTTTTTTTCTTTCTTGGGTGGGCCATGATTGATTGATCGAAGCAAAGCCCAAGTTTCTAAGGATGTTCGCATGTGGTGGGCTTTGGTGATGGCTTTAGTTTCCCCGAACCTCAATGCACGCATTCACACTCTCTTCATTTTCTTCACGGTAGACAGCGGCCCAGCAAAGTCCCATGAGCGGCAGTAACACTTACCATCAGGTGTACTGTTTGCTCGTTTGCCACCGACAGCAATAAACAAAAAGAAATAATGACAGATTCACAAATCACTTGGGATCTTCTGTGATCGATTGATCGCGACCGACCGACAAGACCCGTCTCGATTCTCGTGAACGGCGACCGACCGAGATCGATCGCGTGCGGTCACGCAGACAACGGGACTCTCGATCTTTTTAATCCGGTCAATCACGACCGATACAGGCATAGTTTGAACTGACGCCGTCCGTTCTGTCCAGGGTGACGAAAGAACGGCACAAGGCCCCACAACCCACCGTATTCTATCCCCTTCATCATTGGCCTGACCACTTGTACTAAATTGACGAGCACTTTGAAGTGGCTTCCCTCTTCGACGCCCCTCTCGGGGCGATTCTTACACAGATACCATGCTTCTAGAGCCAATGAAAAAAAAAAGAGATTAACATACCTCTTTACTGCTGTGCGAGAAAGTGCTTTGATGAGCGTCAGAATGATCACCGTTCACCGTATGCTCGCCTATAATCACAAAACAAATTACATTAAAATTGGTACAGCGTATTAGAAAGATTTTATTTAAAAATCAATCAATAGAGAATTATAGAAAAAAATACCTTCAAATTCATGATCATAAATGATCACTCGTTCTAAATACTTGTGGGTGCACATTAGGGTTGCCAACTTTTTTTGACATTATCTATAAAAATAGCAAACTAAAGCGTTTGTTGTACAACAAGCCATTGTTTGAAGCCGCCCTTAAATATTTATTTTATTTTGTTTTTAGTATTTGTTGTTATAGCGGCAACAGAAATACATAATTTGTAAAAATTTCAACTGTCTAGCTATCGCGGTTCTTGAGATACAGCCTGGTGACAAACAGACGGACGGACAGACAGCGAAGTCTTAGTAAAAGGGCCCCGTTTTTATCCTTTGGATCGGAACCCTAAAAATAAAGTATTTGGAAGAAAAAAGTATTTTTCAAATTTTATGTTTTTCATTGCCTTAAAAACGTATTTTTGTGTGCTTTTAGCACATATAAAGTTTGATTCACATCACATCTGACATTTAATATTTCGTTTAGTAATCTATACCAATAAATAAAATTGGAGTGTCTGTTTGTAATGTCAAAATAATAGCCTTATTTCATGCTCACACGGTTATTTGCACGACACTTATGCCTAAAATAGCAATTAAAAATTTTTTGTCTGTCTGTCTGTTTGTTCCGGGTAATCTTCAAAACGGCTGAACCGATTTCAAAAATTCTTTCACCAATGGAAAGCTATAATATCAGGGCGTAAACTAGGCTATATTTTGTCCCTGTATTCCCACGGGAACGGGAACTACGCGGGTAAAACGACTATAACCTATAACCGAAGCGAAACGAGGGCGGGTTGCTAGTTATAAATACTTTCCATCGTCCGTTTTCATTTATGTGTACCGTTAAATAGCTAAATACCCATAATGAGTATTTTGTTTTACGCGTCACAGTAAAGGTAGCAAAATAAAGTATTTTCACATACTTTGGTATGCAAAAGTATAATGACCAAAAATAGAGTAGAAGACTTTATTATAAAGTATGGTTGGCAACCCTAGAGTACACAATATGTATTCTTATTCCATAGTACGTATTGGAAATAGGTTTGGCAACGGTTTTATGCCAGGCCGCCTTCCTGACGTCAACCCGCTTTTACAACATCCACGAATAATGTAATTTCCCATTAGAAGACTGCTGTTCATTCCCCTAGAGATCTGGCAGGGGCTTTTTGAAATTACCACGTGAAATTAAGGAGATGGTGACACGTTGTATTTTCGACCTGTTCCCCCCACGGGGACGTCGCTGTAAAGCTATGGGGATGTGGGAATTGGAGGTGAACTTCTTTTATTTTCTTTTAAGGCATTTGATGATAAACGTTGTGTTATATCATCAGCTTATATTAAAAAAGATATTTAAAAACTAATTAATAGTACCCGTCAATAAATAATGCACATCGATTTTTGGAAAGAGAATTGATTAATTTCGGCTTCGTAGAGCGTTGTCTCTATCGCACATTGACTGCATGACGCTGTTTTTTTTTGTATTTTTTTGGGGTAGACTGCGGTCGGCGCGCTCCTCGCACCACTCCGTCCGGGGCGACAGAGGGGCGTAAGCACGCACACCCGCAACTTACCCGAACACCACGTCGCCTTCGTCGTTGGGCCGACCACCGGAGCAGGGTTACTTGTCATCAGTGGTCGGCCCGACGGAATACCCTCTATTTGAGGTACCCTCTCATCGACCGACGTCCCCTCCTCGGGGAGGACGTCGGTCTTTCCTAACGCGGTCGGCCTCTCGGATTGTGTGACGCTTGTCAGTCCTACGAACGCGACAAAGTGTAGTTCGAAAATATGGATAGACTTATTTAGATCGGTCAATCTGTTCTTAAGAACCATATCATAGTGATTTTTTATATTTACTCGAGCATTACACATTATAAATAGAACTATACTATTTTACTGAAAAGTGGTAGTTTTTTTTTTCATAAAAAAAATGCATATATAGATTAAAAAAATCTTGTATTTAGTTCGAGAATCGCTAGTCGCATTGAAAAATAAAAAGTACATTATTTCTACTTGAATATCGACTATGTATATCATAAGCAGTAAATAATACTAAGAAACATGATATTAGTAATTCGAAATTGAATAAAATGCTTTGTATTTAATATCTTTAAGAAGATACAAAAGATGTTTGTATGTCTTATAGTTTCAGACACCCTCACGACCAATCTAAATGGGCCGATATGTGTATTTTAACGAATAACAAAATGTCATAACAGCTCTAAATAAATGCCAAGACTGTTAACTTCTCGTGATATAAGTAATGTACGACAGAGACAACGCTCTATGAAGTCGAAATCAATCGATTGTCTCTTTCTAAGGATCGATGTGCAATATATCTTAGAAATTAGATTATAAACAAGATAACCATAGCCAAAACATTTTTTAGGAAAATAATAATTATACATCAATTAAACCATGCCCAAAAACGTGCCCAAACCAAAGCTGAGTTAAGAAAAGAAATTGCATTACCTCATCTTGTTATATCCTTAAATTGCAATTGCTATTTCATTAATTATTATTGTCCAGCTCTCACCTTCTTTATGCGTTAGTACGATGAATTTCCTCTCTCTGAACCACATGATTGCTAAGCCATGCAAAGCGTGATAAAGAAGGAACACGAAGCATTATTAATTTGAAAAAAAAATGTAAATTAAAATTAGAAAAATAAAGAAATTTTAATTTAAAATATAAGAATGTGATTTTTGAAGTGAAACTTCTTTAGAATCGATGTGATTTCAAACTCGATGAAACGAAAAAGCGAGTCCATAGAAACACAAATATGTAAATGTATAAGATTCAGCCGGCGAGAGAATGAGATAAAGGATAAAGGATGGAGGATGGAGGATGAAGGATAAAGGATAAAGGACGACGGATAATGGATAAAGGAGTTTCACTTCCGATATGCGTACTTTGTACACATGCTCATTTTTTTCAGTGGTTTTTATTGCTGTTGTTGGCAAACGAGCAAACAGCACAACCGATGGTAAATCATACTGCCGCTCATGATGGACCTTTGTTAGGCAGGGGTCTTAGTGAAAAAAATTTAATGAGGTTCGATGATAACATATTGTCAAATTAAATGAAAGAAGGACACAAGGGATGAAATAATTTAACAAGTCCAGCAGATATTCTAAGTCTTATCAATCGTAAAGACAATATTAATTATAGTTCCGCGTAATTTTATGAGTAAAATAGCATTTACGGCGTTTTTTAGCATACAGACATGGTACCTATCGATTAGAAAACATAGGTATAAGCCGAGCCAGCTGCCAAACTTTGTCAAATTAATGTTCATGTGACGTCATACTCTAATAAAAATACAGCTGACAAAAAAATTGATGGAATCTAAATAATAATTCATCATCATTATTTCGGCTCCTATAGGTTCCACTGCTGGGCTCGAGCCTCCTCCACAATTTGAGAGAAATAGACATACAACGCTGGTCAGGCAGGTTGATAAAGGGTTTAGTTTCGAGTTTTCCTTCTCTTGTATAGATGTTATATGCGTATTATATCCCTTATTCGTCTTTTATGAGAACCACGGGCAAGATAGAGTGGTGAATAGTATTTTTAATCCGTCACCACACAGACAAAAAAATAATTATTATTGAATTATTATCTATACCAATAAATAAAATTGGAGTGTCTGTTTGTAATGTCAAATGTTTTTTCATCCTCACACGGTAATTTACACTATACATATGCCTAAAATACTTTTTTGTCTAAAATATTTTTTTGTCTGTCTGTTTGTGCCGGGTAATCTTCAAAACGGCTGGACCGATTTCAATAATTCTTTCACCAATGGTAAGCTATAATATCGGGGAGTAACATAGGCTATATTTTATCCCGGTATTCCCACGGGAACGGGCACTACGCAGAAAAGACGACTGGAAACGAAGCGAGGGCGGGTTGCTAGTTACCGATAAGATAATAAGTTTAGTTTCGTGTAGGGACAGAGTAAGAATACAATTCATCGCCACATTTGTTATCTGTGAATCTCGAAAAAGACAACTAAGGGATATAATATACAGATAATATTTATGCAAGAGAAGGAAAATTCGACATAAAACCCTATACCAATACGTCTGACCAGTGTGGTATACTGGGACAATATAGAGCCTAATGTAGAGACATCAGGGTCAGAAACACATGAATAATCTTGTTATTGAGAGCAGGCAATCATTATAAGATCCAATAATCCACTAACAAAGACTAAAAGTAACTAGGCAGTTTCATAAAGATTTTTTTTTAAAGTAGCATCTGCTCATTTTCAATATAATCGTCCAATAATCTCACAAGCATGATTGTGGAATATTTTCTTACTCATTTTAATAAAAATTGATTAGAAAAATAATAATAAAACTTAACCATAATATCAGCAAACAAAGGCGAATAATACCGCGAAGCCACAGCTCGATATATGTATGTACACACTCGCTAATGTTGTGCTGACGGTACTGCGTGTTGAATGTCAAAAAAAAATACGTCACCAAAATGGCGGCTATGTGCATTAGCAATTAGCGCGGCTTATGTACATATTTCAGGAATAAAAGCGTTAAAAATATCTACCAGCCATGTTAGATTTAAAAATTAATAGCAAATCTACAATAAAACGCTTCAAATTATACATAGTTTATTTTAAAACAATAAAATCAGGCGTAATTACAATGAAGGCTAATTGAAAATACGATTTGTTCTTACGAATGTTATTATCAAAGCAATTAATAAAATTAATTTAACACACTGAATGGCGATGGGGCTCGCCCAACATAAATCGGTGGCCACCATACAAAAGACCATCTATGCAATATGGGGTAGTTAGCACTACTTATAAAACATTTATCATTGTAGGCAAAATAGCGGAGCACGGGCACCCTTAGGCCGCGTGTCCACGGCAAGAAATTTGTCGTGTCGATTAGACAAGAAGAAAATATTAATGTACATGAGAAGAATTTTGTGGGGTCTGTGCACGAAAGAATATCATGTCTGTTGCAAACAAGAAAAGATCTAGTGAGTACACGGTACGAATTGTTTCGTCCAGTCATGGTTGAGACATTGTACATCGTGTCGTGTAATTATGGGCATGTTAACAAGCAAAAAAATGGTGATTGCCTATTATATGTATAGAAAAATTAAAAAGAACAACAGAACAGCTCTAAGAGAAAATACTGGGTGCATCCTATGTTAAATCAAAAACATGAGTTGCCTAACCTGTACTTTGAACTGCGACAGTATGAGGACAACTTTCGTCCTTAATTTTCGTATGAAAATCACGTGCTGTACACCCCTCGCCCCCTACAGATCAAGTCGTGTCTGGCGCAAACAAGATTTTTGTCTTGTGCAGCGCCGACGCATACTAGTCGTGTGTAAAATCGATACGAATTCTCGACTCGGACTTCAGACTCGGCAATTTTTCTTGCCGTGGACACGAGCCCTTAGTATTCAGAGCTCATTGTGTGATTGAAATGATACTTAATATTGCGTAGTCGGCCTTCTTCCATGATACGCTACGCAACATTGCGTATCTGACAGTCAATGGGTTAAAACGACAAAACATGCGTTTAAAATCGAATTATGCATTAAAAGAATGAAAAAAATTACATAAATATAAAAAGAAAACATACAATTACAGAAATATAAAAACCGTAACAAAATATATTGTTAGTTTTCTCCTCTGTATTTGAAACAGCGTGTATTACAATTAAAAAGCGTTTCAGATATTAATCGCATTAATAATTCAAGTATTATGGTAGCAGTTTTAGCTATTATAAATATTTGAACGATTGATGTTATTCAAATTAAGATTATCTATAAATTTCATTTAAAGATTGTGCGTTTGTACAATTAATTGGCAGAGAATAGAAAATTACTAAATATCACCTACCTTATTCAATACAAATTGTCATATAATTAGGTTAAATTGAAACCTGAGATGTTAAAATGATTAGGTTGCCTATAGCTTCACTAAGAGGTCATTCTAACAAGAACTATATTCTATCTTGTAGATACGGAAATATAAAATCTAAACAAACCCTAAAAAATATTTTTCAAAATATCAAACTATGAAAAGTCTGGAAGTAGAAGTGAAGTATCAAACTATGAAAGTGGCACCAGTGATGGAAAGAATTAGGAACGCAAGATTGTGTTGTTATGGACATGTAATGAGGAGGAAAGAAATGCATGTGACAAGGAAGGTTATCAATGTGAATGCGAATGAACGTGAGAATCGTGGCAGACACTAAGAATAAATGGATTCTGTGAATGAAGATATGGATATGAAAGGAATAAATGTAGGTATGACGGCTGACAAGAGCTTGTGGAAGTTAAGGACATATGGTGCCGATCCTAGTTAACGTGAGGTGAGGGCAGAATAATAATGAGTTGAAAATGTTTTACGAACTAAATAATTCACACAGTAAGGACTATTTTTAATTAATTCACATAATACCAGATATATTCTTAGTCTAGCTAAACTGAATAGCGTGCTTTCTGCTTGATACTGTTTTTTTTAGCTAAAATTTAATTCAAAAACGATATCAACCTTAGGACATTTAAGAACAGAGTTAAGCTGTTCTTTAGATATTAGCTTTATCAACCATTTAAGATAATTGAAAAACACATTATTTGTTTAAATTTTATATTTTCGTATCTTGAATAGAGTATAGTTAAATATTTGACAATGTATCAGACTTTTCATGTACCATTAAAGAGTTAGCTAATATATAGTTACTGTTCTTTGAAAAATCAAACCTTGAACACGAGAGGCTAAATTTCATATGTATCAGAGCAAATAATTTGATTGGATAGATTTTTGTACTTAAGATAATCACCATTAATCTTAAAATATTATGGTAGAAAATATTAATGTTCAAGACGTAAGAAATGTTAGTATCGGACCAAATGAAGTGTCTAAATTGCGGCGTTTTATTCTTTGTGTAATTTGACCGACGAATAAATTTATAAAATGGTCAGATCCACGCCCAGTCGAAAGGCCATAGCAATCCATCTTTAATCGACATCCTTGTAGAAGAAGAAGTAGTAGTAGTAGTAAGTACAACAAATATAGAAAATGGCACTTGTTTAAATTCATCAACCTTACAAACTAGTATCCAATCTAGTGTATTCTAAATCACTTGGATCAAAACTTTCAGACATGCGAAATTGTGATATTATTTTATAAAACAGAGTATTTTCGAACGGAGGCCAACTGGAATATAATCTTTTTGATGGTTTGCTATGCAATTCATAGAGCAATCTCTTTTGAGGTAAATCCGTTTCCATATTTACTTTCTCAATTAGATCTTGATGATTTTTGGAATCAAATACATCATAATTTACATAAGAACTTGGTGATGCAAAATGGTTATCAGTCTTAGTGAAATCGTTTAAAAGTATAGAGGAACGTTTAGTTTTATTCTTTTCTACAAAATCATTCTTTTTCTCTTCATTATTATCATCGGCTTCTATTGAGATAAAACTAGGTAATGTATCGTCGTTACTTTTGACGGTTCTAAAGTGTCTTTTCTCATTCTCCACAAAATTTTCATCAAATGATACCCAGTATTTAACTCCTCCCGAATTCTCAGTTTGCTTTATGGATATGACTTGGGGTTTTTTGATAAATGGAGAGGAATCTAAAGAACATCGGGAGTTGTGTGGCGTTTTTATAGGTGAATCTGCTAAGGCAAAAATTCGAGTTCTATTCGGTGAGGAAGATCGGCTCAACGCTTTTGAGGATGATGGTTTTATAGGTGTTTCGGCGGAACTGGGTGGTGTAAAATAAGTGTCAGAGAGTGATTCATTATCAAATTTAGTGGATAATCTGTTATAACTGTCTTCCCGTATATCATTAAGGGAAAATGCAAAATTTTTGGAAGAACATTTTTCTCTATCTTGATCGGAACCTTTCAAAATAGTAGGCGATATTTGGGTATCGAGAGCTAATCCTTGAAATTCTTCATAGGAAATCTCAAGCTCTTCTTGGCTGTATTCATTTATTTCATTGTTGCTTTGGTATTCTTCAAAGGTATCTAGGTTTAGGTGCCTAAAATTAGATGAGGCAATAGTAACATCTACCATGTGACTAATTTCCTCAATGAAAGCATTGTTCATTTCACTTAAATTAATAGTTTCATTATAGATATCGGTTTTTTCATCTTGTGTCCTATCGTTATTTATTTCGTCTGTTGTACTGTTGGAAATGCGAGGTTCTTCTACGTTGTCCGTGTCTGTACGTAATTTATCTATAATTTGCTCGTTTTTGCAAAACACATTACCTTGTTCCTCACTTTCTGCAAATATTTCATGAATACCATCCACAATTTCATAACTTCTATCGAGCTTATCGTCCTCGATATGACCAATGTTAGTCATATCCCGTTCTCTCACTTCATTTTTAATAATGTAAAGTTTACCATTAGTACTTGTGTTTTTGTCATTCATATTATTAAGTATGTTTTCAGTTAATTCATTATGTTTATTTTTACAATTATTTAAGTCGGTACAGTTCAAATAACGATCAAGAACACCGTCAAGTTCATTATCTAACTCCTTAGTATTTGACCAAAGAGACTTAGCTGTATATAAAATATCTTCGACATCAACAAAAGTTACAACTTTCTTTTCGCGCTTTTTAGTAACTTTATTTTTTTCATTACTAATAAACAAGACTCTGTTAAATATGTAATACAAAAGTCCTTCTATAACCTTATTTGTTTGTCCCATGTCTGTATCGCTTATTTCTGTTAATATTGTATCATTGGAGCGTGCGTTCTGTTCAAGATCATCAATAATTTTTGCTATAGAAAATGTTTCTCCGTTTTCTTCTACCTCAATATTATCAGAAATAAGTTTAACATTATCGGGCGTAACTCCTTCAACATTTTTGGGTGTTGTAATATTTGTAGTAAGTGTCATAAATGGTATGTAATTAGAAAAATCAATTCTATTAATAATAACAGCGATTATTTCCGCTACCACTTCGTACTTTTCAAATTCAGCTGTAGAATCAAAGCTAGTCCTATCATTGGAGCTCAGAGTGCTCGTTAACGAATAATGTCTCACTATTGCGCTATTTTTGGGATCACTTTCTATTAAAATATTGTCTAAAGAGGTTTCAATTCCATTTTCTTTCTCTTTTTGAGAGACCCTGCTGCTATTGTATACTTCTTCATTTTTAACATCATTTACAGGTTTTATTCTATTGAAATATTTTTCGGTTACACAATCTTTCGATTTCAATACTTCTTCATTAACGTTCTCTATTACTGGTTGGCTTTTATTAACTGTTTCTGTATCTTCTGGTGTGTCCAAAAGCAAAGGTAAAATGCCTGTCGTGGATTCTATAATATCTTTACTCTCATTTTGAAATGTATTATTTTCGTCTCCATAAGAACTTTTAGACTCTTCTAGAATAGGCTCCAATGTATTTTTTACTTTGATTGGAGATTTTTTATCATCTTTAGACTTATATTCATCACAATAAAAGTTTATGGGAACGGAATAATCTCTGATATCTTTTTCAACCAAGTTCTTTACAGGACTTTCATAAGAATCTTCTAGATCTGTAAAGCTGTGGTATTCTCCTTCAGTTGATTCAAGAGTTTTATCAACATCGTTTGTGTTATTTACACAAATTATATCTTCAGTCTTATCGGTTTTTATAGTTAAAGTTGCATCGAGTTTTTTATCAACAAGAGCTTCTTTATCAATGACAGTCTGATTTTCAGACGAAAATGTGTTTCCTATATCACCTATATAATTATCTTCGTCAAACTCTTGGCTTTCAACGAACTCTCCATCTTTTTTCTCCATTTTATAAACGACAATACACTTCTCCTGCACTTTCACATGTCTTGTACCTTTATCTATTTCTTCAGCGCATTTTTGTGGGATGCTATCAACAGAATAGTACAATGAAGACAAAGTTTTCTTCTTTTCTTTCTCTTCTTTACTTAATTCGCAGGCGTAGGATAGATTTACAGAACCACATGAACTGCATCTAGGTAAATGATAGTGTGTAGGTTCCGGGTCATTAATATATGAGTTAATAAAACTAGTATGCGATCGAGTTCGGTAAAGTCTACCGCTATTGCCCTTCCTTGGCAAAGATCTTGTTCTTAACCCGAATTCAGACTTACATCTTCCATCCCATTCAATTGACGGTATAGAGTAGAGACTGGACCGACTACTAGCGTGACCTAATTCGAGATGACCTATTTTGCTATTAAGACTAACTTTACATTTGGGTATTTGATGCTGAGATTCTAAGGCTTTAACTAAATTTTCAAAATTTTGCACACGAGAATAATCATGTTTAGAACGTTTGTGAATAGATACGACTTCATTCTCTTCAGTTTTACCTAGAAGTTAGAGGAAGGGATTGGTTAGTTGAGGACCATAAGTCTAAATTGATCATTTCAAATATCTACCCTACAAATATTATTAATACAGAAGATTAATATATGTATACATAAACTATCTACTTCTATCTTCTACGCAAAATTATGACTAATTTAAGACCTTAGAATCTATATACAAATTACTTCAATATATATATAAAATCCGTCGATAAGTTGCTTCCGGAATTTTTAAATGAAAACTCTAAAAGATTAAATTTTAAACAGATTGGAAACATTTCGAATAGTATTAACACGAGTTATACAGTTTTTTTCATTACAGATAGCCGTGGCAGATGATCAAGGAACAACGATTAAAGCACAGCCAAGTCCTACCCTGTCAAAAATATTCCATCCATGCTCTTGCCAAAATCGAGATCATGTTTTTGACTGACTGCTTGTTGAACTCAAAGAGCTATTACAAATTTTTGTAGAATTGACAACGTATACTCTCAACCCAACTGAAATCAGAAAAGGTTCTCGTAACTTTGAATCATTTGACTTTAAAAATACTTCTACTAAAGAAGACCGCAATCTGACGCTTATTGAAATATGAAACCTATTTCATGTTGTATTGGAAATACTTTTTTAGAGGATACGGGTCCAGATACATCTCGCCTCTAGAGTCCAGAGCAACGGAACAACGATGGAAGAGCTGGGTGCTCCATAAGCTGTCGCTTACCTCTATCGCCATTTCGTTAGTCAACAGGTGAATATGAATACACTCAATGAAAACGAAAATGATCTTACAAATGAGAAAACTGACACAATTTAGCCCAAATAGCTGATGACAGATGATTAAACACAGACTTAATGGTGATGAAAATTTCACAATTGAGGAATCATCGAAAAAAATCTAGGCGCAAACACACTGAACCAATTTTTGACACCCAAAGAGTTTTATATTAGGTATAGGAGTAAGTACTGTTATTTAAAAAAATATGCTAACATTTGGGTAAATTTAGTCTCCAGTTGAGAAATGGTCGTCGTCATAATCTAAGCTAATATATATCCTGCCAGGCCTACTTGATAATAGAAGGCAAATTGACCTACGTCAGTGGATTTCCCTCCGGGCTGGCCAGGGCCGGCAATAAATCTACACTAGTAGTCGGCCTAATGGCGAAGGGGAGTAAATACGGTGGGCTATGTGCATCAATCACCGTGGACGGTATGGACAGCGTGTGTGCTGACCATCGCCCACCCAAAACCTTACAGTCTAACCAGCGTGGTAGGCTATGTCAATTTCTTTTCTACTATGCAACAGACAATCAAATGTTATTGATAAATGAAATGTTATTAATATAATTATGAACTAGGGGTATTAAATAACAGGGATTGGGGCGGCAAAAATAAAATAGCCTATTGGCGGCGAATGTATAAATGCGCCATTGGGTCATTACTTGATGGGAGGGCACCCCAAGTAGGGGGTATTCCGTCGGGCCGACCACTGATGACAAATAACCCTGCTCCGGTGGTCGGCCCAACGACAAAGGCGACGTGCATCGTGGGTGGGTTGCGGGTGTGCGTGCTTACGCCCCTCTGTCGCCCCGGACGGAGTGGTGCGAGGAGCGCGCCGACCGCAACCCACCCCAAAAAAAAAAAATTGGGTCATTATCGAGGTTATAACATGATTGCCAAGAGAAAATAGAAATAAAACTGCATTATCACGCACCGAGAGGAGCGTCGGGGAAAGGCATTACCAAAAAGGGTATTCCCGGCTTGGCCACGAACGTCAAGGAAATCTGAACCAGTGGTCGTCCTAATGGCGAAGGGGAGTGAATACGGTGGGTTATGGACCACCACTATGGGTTGTGGCCTGGAAAAAAAATACCTTACCACCTAACCGGCGTGGAATAGCAGGTCAATTTCTTCTAATTCCGCAAATGCGGAGTTTGGTACTGCGCCATCACGTGGTGGGCCATGTGCGGCGGGGTTTAACAATGTTAGCGTATATTGAATCTTTTCTTATATACACAATAAAACTTTTAGACTTGACTCTTTGAGTATCAATAATTGGATGTTGTACCCTATGCTAAATGCTTTCAAACCCCGACTGCATCACATTGAAACTCCTCACCTCGCGTAACAGTCTGCTGTACAGGTGTGTGATGGGATGTAACCACCACGGGACCCTGGACCGGAGCCGTCGAGAAAAACACCCGTTCATCATTTGACAAAAGAGGAGGTTGCGGCATGGCTTTCAAGAATAAAAAAGACCGAGAGATTCTTAACCGAGTCGTTATATTTTTTTTACACTTTTATCCTTCATATCATCTTCTGCTCTAATTCCCTGCCTTATTTTATCATATCCTCACGCAATCCAATCATGCTTTCCTTGCTCTTCCTTTACCCCGTGATTTTCGACATCCTTACTAATATTATAAAATGCGAAGTAAGGATGTTTGTTTGTTACGCTTTCGCACTTAAACCACCGAACCGAAAAATTCTTTCACCAATGGAAAGCTATAATATCAGAGTAACATAGGCTATATTTTAACCCGGTATTCCGATGGGAACGGGCACTACGCCGCGGGTAAGGCGACTGAAACCAAAGCGAAGCGAGGCCGGGTTGCTAGTTCATACATAAAACTTCCCTCATAACATTATTTCCACCCCATCTAATCAATGCATATAAACCATTCAATTACGTCGAGCATATATAATTAGCGATGCGTTGTATCAATCAATCATATTGAGTAATTATACCGAGTCATAGTATCAATCGATCGAGTATCAATCAATCTCTCACAAAGAGCAACTATATTGAGTCATTGTATCAATCAATCTCTCATACCACAGACAATCTCTCATACCACAGACAATCTCTCATACCACAGACAATCGGATGCTGTCTCACCTCGAACAATGACTTGTGGTATTGGCGACGTCATCCCTGATGACGTCAACGGTGACGCGGGTGAGTCTAGGAACACTTCGTCATCGGATAGCAAGTTCGGATCCCGGGTTACAATCTCTTGGTGAATTATAACTAAAAAATTTCATTCGGTTTTTTACAGATTTTGTTGTATTATTTCAACATCTTGGATGCTTTAAAGCAGCCATAGACAGAAGATGTTTGATGTTAGCCGATGTAAATATTGAGGCCGTGGTCTTATTAAAAAAAAAAACTTAAGATTGGGTTAAATATTTAAAGCATTATAATTTTGTACGGACCTTTAGAACGTAAAAGATACTGCTCAATTATTTATTATTATTAAAACAATGTTAGTTTTTATTTATGCAAATATTCGATTGAAATGAGACCTCGAGAAGGTCCGGTGAGAATATATTTAAAGTTTTCGAGTAAGAATTGTAAATTTGTTCGACAAATATTTCTCCATTTCTTGGTTTGATGAATAGATATTTTATTTCGCGAAAACTTAAAGCGAACAATACTTGTAATAATAAATTTAAAGCCATATATTGGATTTTTAAGATAACCAACAATTTGCCGCGAATTTCAAAAATAAATCCTACATATTTTTAAATTTGGTGAATAAATAAGAAAACTAATATTTACAATACAAAGTACAGAGTAATGAACATAAGATACAACAGAAAAAAAAGATATAGGAGAGGAAATACACTGAAATATAAAAGCATAGTAATTAATAAGAAAAATAACCCATGCAATCATTATTACGTTCATTTTCTAAAAACTACAGCCATTATAGACGTAATCTGGCTGGTATTTATGTATGAATGATCAGGGGCTTATTATAATTACAAATTGCTAGCCGTAGATGGCTTTAATAACCTGGTGCGGGCTACAGATGACCGCTTTCAAACAGGTGCTTTGCGAGAATAGTGACACAATTAAAAATTACTGATTTTAGAGACGGGCATTTTTGAAATGTTTTAGTGCTTACCATAATATTTGATTTATTGAAGTTGTGACTATACTGATTAATGGAAAATTCTTCAATTCACGATAAAATATCAAGGATTTATCACAGATCATTTGGCATAGAATTCGATTTTACATGATTTTGGGTTGAGTCGATATTCTCGCAAACCAGACGAAAATAAACTAAGCGGTTTGTAGTAAAAATTCCTATTTAAAATCAATTATTTATGGATATTTTTTTCGAAGTTATACTGCTTTTGGCGGGTTAGGGAAAATTTAGTGCGTATTTTTTTACGATGCGCACGCGCAAACGGTTACAAAAAACCGACACCTTCAAGGTGTCGGTTTTTTGCGACAAGCTAGTCAACATTTTTTAATTTGGCGCGCGCACGCACTCACAAATGTCAACTAGATAATGCGTTATAATAAAACTGAACAATGTATTAAATATATATTTTCTATTAAAGATGACATTTTTATAAAGATTTTTATCTTGTTACGCCAAAAAAAGCCTAACGTCTTACGTATGTACATACTTTTTTTTAGAAAATGAACATATGAAGAAATAAGTGTAAATAAAATATTAACTACTGTATAAGAAGATTACACCGCAAAAAGTATTTACAGCGATAAAACAATGACCAGACGCCGAGCGTTTGCAGCAGGATTTTTGACGTAGGACCTTCTATAGAGAGGTTTGTATGCTGTAATGTCAAAACGGTGCAAAAACTTGCCGTTTGTAATCGTCTTATATTATTTAAATAATTTATAATTAACTAATATATAAACCATGCACTTTAAAAATTAAAGCCATGCTAATTGTTTTAATTTAGACAGAACTTGAAACCACAATTAAAAGAATTCAAATTGAAATAATCTGAAATTATTTTTTAAGCTTTATTTTATTACCAGTAAATGTGTGTCAATGATAAGGTTTGTGGTTTTAAATTTTTTGTGTGAGTAGATTTGAAATCACTATTTGTTAAATATATTCCTCATAAACGAAATATCTAATATAAAATGATTATTTCCAAAAAGAAATTCTACAAACGATTAGTATTTATAATATTCTGTTTGCAAACCTAAATTATAATGAATCATGTGAAAACAATATTCATGCATAATTAGAACAATATAAGATTGGTCACTCTTAGCAAATATAATTTGAAAAGAATTGACGATCTTCGAGATCGGAGGTTCAATTTCTCTCTAGAAATTAGAAACCACTCTTGAATTCTTATATCTATTTAATAATAAGACATAATAATCATAAATGGTAGTAACCAATCAGCATTTATGATATTTTTGAGTTTTTGGATTCAATTTCCATTTAGAATAATTGAATCCACGCATCTGGGCATCAATAAAAAAAGCAAGATATAAATTATAATATTATCAGTATTAGTGACAAAATGTTTTTAAAATTATCGAGACAGTGGGTTTAATTTTTATATATTAAATTGCAACCACACATCGGGTCATCCATCAAAAAAGCGAGATAAAATTGTTACATCATTGACAACATTTTTAATGATATTGTGGTTTCAATTTCTGTCTTTAAATTTCAATCCACGTGTTAATCCATGTCAGAAGCAACTAATATTCACATCGTCATCTGCAGTGCAAGAACATACTTTCAAATATTTTGCAATCGTGGATTCAATTTCTGGGCTTATTGTATAATTGATAAATGTAATGTACTGACCTTTCGTCCTATCGGCGTGTGCGCGTTCGGCGTTCAAGAAATCAGTCGTGTCCACTAAAAATGTTCAAATAAGGCTTTTACAAGACGCATTCACATGCAAAAAAAAAACTATAGTCTAAACGTTAAAGGCGTTTATAAAAAAATATATTTTTTAACCATTAATTTTTGAAGTTAAGCAATACGAAAAAAAATTGTTTTCTTCTACTCATAGAGACCATGCCATTAGCATCAAGAAATCAACCTAAGTAACTGATAAACGCCTCTAACGAAAATAGACTAATCATAAAAAAGTTAAAAATGTGACTAAAAAAATCACTACAATAGAAAAAATAAAACACGTGCACTTCTGTACACGTTGCAGAAGTGAAACTTCACATTGTCATTTACATTTTAGTGAAATAGTTACAAAGTAATTAGTTATCAATTACATTCCCGACATATGCATGAAGTCATACTTCGTTCAAAAAAAAATCAGAGGAATTCTAGAATAAAATTCAGGCAAAGATAGAAAAATTTCCTCTACGTCAGGCAATTAAATTCAAGTGATTTTAAGTCCAAAAAAACTCATGTGCACTATTACACGAAGAAACGATGGCAAAGACAAACTTTTATCTCTAGTAAATGTACAAGATATTCTACGAAGTTATATTTCTGCCCCCCTATATAAACACAATAATCTTAATATGGTTACAGTCTTCTGATAATTTTGACTCCCAATACCAATAATGTAAATTATTATTGAGGGTATTTGTAAAAAATAATCACTAACTACAATAAATAATTATAAAAATGAATAGTCAAAATTTCTGTGGGGTAGCTGTAGAAAAATATTTGTATACCCCGTTATAATCAATTGATTAGATTATCAAAGAGCTGATCCTTTTTAGAACATGATTTGAAACATCATCATGTACCGGTTTAAATTTAACTCCCAAAGTGGAAGATACACATTCGAAAGCATCCTCCATGTATGTATAATAAATGAGGGTAGTTATGAATATTAATTCAAAAACACACTACGCATGAAAAATGAGGGTATTTATAAAAAAATAAGCTTCATAAATTTTTGTGAATAGTTAAAAAAACTCTTTGAAATGACTCACCATCACTAAGAACGACTTCAGGTTGACTGCGAACGGGCGCTTGCTTAGTCTCTATTCTTAGCACGCGGTGTTCTATAAAAACAAAAATAATATCCATCAAAAAGCTGTTGTATACCAGGTTGTGTTGTTACAGCTTGCTGTATACTTGGACGGTAGAATCCGTGTGGTGGCGGAGTAAGAATACAATTCACCACCCTCAAACTTGCCCATGGGTGTCATAAGACCACTACAGGATATAACCGCATATAACATCTATGCAAAAGTAGGAAAACGCGAAATAAAACTATATACCAACCCATCCAGTGTAGGGCCAGCAGTGGGACGTCCTGGACGACGCAGGCGCATATACTTGCGCCTGATACCGACCTAGCCGAGGCCGCGGGTGACTGGACCCGGGAATAGTCGGTCACCCGTAGAGAGGCGCGGCGTTACACGTCGAAAAGACCCTAAAGGGTAACCCGCCGGGCTGGCCACGAACGACAAGTAACTCTGTATCAGTAGTCGGCCTTATGGGGAAGGGGAGGGATTACAGTGGGTTATGGGGCCGCAAGCCGTCCTTGTATCGCCCCAGACGGAATGGACAATGTCTTCTGGCTTTAAACCGCCCAAAAAAAGCATTGAGGCATCCCACCGAGGGATTTAATGTATAACCATCGAAATAATAAATGATCGTGGATTTTAATTAAAAATTAATGATGATGGTACTTACCATCACGCGATTCCTCCTCTGTCTCGGAGGGTGCGCTGGCTGGTGATGTAATCTGCGCGGCACTGATCGCCTCGGACTCCGATAGGTCTGTGTCATCTGTAACCATACGTGAGATAAGTGTTAAGTGTGTTTGAACAGGAGTACTTTGGATGAAATAACGAGTGAGTATTCTGAATATGTGTGTGTGTTGTGTTTGTGTGCAAGTGTGTGTGTATGTGTGTGTGTGAACGCCTCGCCAGACGACCCTCTACTAGGTGGACTGACGACATTCTCAAAGTCGCAGGGAACCGTTCCGAGAACCATTCTCGTGGGGAGACCTATGTCCATCAGTGACGTCTGTAGGCTGATGGATGAATTCTGTATGTGTGTGTGTGTTTGTGTGAGCGCCTCTCCTGACGTCAACCAATCTTGAGAATTCAATTCTTGGCTAGACGGCATCAGATATAGTTGCCTCGGGACTATGTAAAGCGCTTAATCGTATTTTACCACACCTACAAGTATTAGTAACAAGTTGCAACAAAAATCAATAACTTTGAATTCGCATGTGGTAACGGAGTAAGATTACTAGGGTCAAAAAAATAGGGTAAAAATCGCATGACAAATCACCAGACGTATCTTCATAAGCACTGTACTGAAAAACTTGCAAAAACACCAACTGAAATAGCCAAGCAACTTGCCAAGCGTGTGGCGCTCATCATAATATAGAACCCTGTTGGACGACCTATGCCCAACAGTAGATAATAGGCTGATAATGATGATAAAAATGAACTCACAGTCGTTCGGCCGCTGCTTCCTCTCAACGGTTCTCTTGTACTCATCGATCTCGTTATCCGTGACATGGTCGAATGGGTTGCGCGCGTACGGCGCCGAGTATACCGTCGCGTTGTGCTGATAGCCACGCTGAATGATACCCTTGGAGGCGGCACCCATCATGACCTGGAAACCGCCAGGCTGGAGTGAAGAAATTCAATCTATTAAAGTCTGTTGCTGGATTTGGATAATGTTCCACCTGCATTCAAATTACTTTGTTCATTTTAGAGTGAAGAGTATTCTCAAAGGCTTCCGATCGGAAGGTGTGGCCTGGTTATTCAGGGTGCTGCTCGAAGTATGTCGACTACACCAGTTGGTAGAGATTGTAGGAATCCGAATTTTATTTTAGAAAAATCTCGGCCACAACCTTCGCTGTAAAATGTTGAGCGACTTTGAAGCGTGTTTAGAAGTCAGGACTTGTAGACTTGGTCTCTGTGCAGAAAAAGATCACTAGGATTAAATTCTGGGGTGCTATGCCATAAACTTTTCCCCAAGCGCACGAGTAGGAGTCACAAACATAGAAGGCGGTACCATTAATAACAAATGGAATCGTCAGGTTTCATAAACTACCAAAATGATTTAAGGAAAATACAGGGTAAACATTTAAAAATGTTGGACTTACCACATGATCTCCAGTGTGGGTATTGGCAGCATCTTCTCCAATCAGCTTGCTAGCCTCATCCCACGTAACACCCTCGAGAATGTGCGACTGTGGTCCAGCGCTTATTTTGTCAGCCCGACGGTAATCCTTGATCTAGAACCATCAACAAGAAATTAGTAAAATTTCTAGTGCAATGTTGGGGATTTCAAGCAATTAAACTAAGGACACAAATCATAGGTGTACTCTTTTGGGTAACCAAGAATGATTAGATTCATAAATTTGAGCAAAGTTTGGATATTTGGATGTTCTTGGACCTGTTCATAGAGCAAAAAGACATTATGACCACCGAACACAGACTTTTAATCAAATAAGCTTCCTTTACATCTTGTGAAGAATCTCCACAATTTAGAAGAATAGAGGAAATGTATGCCTTTACAGTCGTTTGCAATAGAATTCAACAATCATGTAAACAAACCAATTTGTCACGATTACTCCGTAATCACATACATTTGACGATCAATTATGAACATAGGCTGATTTCAACGAACGCACCATTGTTTTCACATTATCTTCAACACGATTTAACTGTATTTATATGTTAAATTTGATTAAAACATTTGCAACGTAAAAATTTCGAAGTATTTGACAAGCCGTCATCTTAGTTTTTTACTCATCGAACTCTATAAGTCGTTGAAAAGTTAGTGTTGTTCGTAATCTGAAGTTAACTTTTATTTTTAATTTAATTAATTTATTTAATATTATTTGAATACAATAATTTTTTTTTTCAAGAGCTTCATTTAACTTCATACCAAAACGGATTGTATCCTAAGCCATAAAAATAATGGTTAGTTTTATAAAATTGACAGGTGGCCATTTTGTTTATAGAATTGTCATTCACTGTTCTGTGGGTTCGCTGTGCATTAGTGTTTTCTGTTTTCGATTTCTACGACTTTGCATTCTCATTTTGGACTTTTGTTTTGCTTTACGATTTGGCTGGACATATTTTTCTTGGAACGACGACCTTTGCACGGAATCACGGACTTTGATATAGCATACGATTGGTATTTTTTCTCAAGGAGTAATCAGGAGGTAAGAATGATTTAGATCTATTACCTACAACACAAATCTATTAGACGCACTTTAATATTGTATTGCCCTCGTAACTAATTATTTGAATCGATCATAATTACTGGGTTGGCGAGAATCGGAGCCGAACAATGGTCGAAATGCGTAAGTCACGTCCTAAAGGAAGAGGAAGAAATGAAAAAGCTCGACGGCATTTTAGACACGGCAAGCGATGACACAGTGGTTCCATTTATAATTACGGTCACCGGCGACACTTCTGATAGTGATGATGACGAAGATTTAAATTTGTTTTAATAAACACTTTTTTTCTATATAATCAGATTTATTTTATAGTCTATGGCTTATATATTTAATCTATTAGTCAGTTTTATTTTAGTACTTATACTACTATGGGCCATACTCTATGGCTTAAAATTAAAATAATTAGAAAAATAAATTTAATTAAAATTAAATTAGAACACTATGACATCACTATGGGCACAAACAATACGCTGTCAATGTCAGTCCGCCATATTTGTTTACATGATTGTTGGATTCTATTGCAAACGACTTTAGAGTTACAGGTAACGAATGTTCAATATTAGACGGGATCTTTTTAGATGAAACTTTGATGAGTATTTTTTTTTATTGCTGTTGGTGGCAGCCGAGCAAAAAGCACACCTGATGGTAAGTGATACCGCTCAAGGACCTTTGCCAAGCCGTCTACCGTGAAGAAAGCGAAGGGTATGTGTATGCGTGCAATGAGGTTCTGTG
The DNA here is from genome assembly GCA_032191425.1 of Lymantria dispar. Lineage (NCBI taxonomy): Eukaryota > Metazoa > Arthropoda > Insecta > Lepidoptera > Erebidae > Lymantria > Lymantria dispar. The sequence goes on from CM063471.1 coordinate 11,922,393, forward strand.
ATACTAAAGGCATTACCAAAACCCACTACACGCACACACTCTCAGAAAGTTGGGCATCCGTCTCTCTCGCTCGCCGAACGAAGTGCAGTAATAAATTGCTACTACTCAGACGTTGATTTTCTGCAAGAGTGCGGTACTATCTCGGACAGACTGGCTCGCAGCTGTAGACAGATGACTGTCTACAGTGTGCTCCTACCATATGGTAACCAAAAACTTGATACAGAATGTATAATGAGGGCGGACGCAAGTAAGCAATAGAGAAACGTTGGTAGTTTTTGAGAAGGAGATCCTAAATGGATGGGAAAAGTTGGAATATGAATGCCTGGCAATAAATCAATTCTAAATACCAAATGTTTCTTTTACCTGTTGTTGCAACTGCTTAAACTCCTTGGGGTTGGTGTTCTTCGGCACAAATTGAAGAGTGTCAATCTTCACCGGAGTGCTGGAATGCGCTGGGGACCCATCTTGAACCCACTGCGTTTGATTATACGTTTCGAGTACCATTTTTTTGGGTTTAATATCATTTTATGGCAATATTTTTCGTAGATCCATTTCATCATTGCCAATTCAAGTTTTTAAATCACAAAGAATGCCCAATAAATTTTTTTTGTTATTTTTTCATGATATGTGATATATATGTAACGCCATTTTGTTTTCCAAACGTCACCAGTGTGTTACAATTTTGACAGATGTCATATTTGACATTTAAAATTAGATTGAGGCGTTGTTTCCATTACGTAAGACAGTAATGTTGTATTTTTTAATGCCAATGATGTTTTATTCATAAAATGGTTCATGGTATGATATATACCATTTAGTTTTATTGTTTTAATCGTGTTCAGGGTATTTCCATTTTATTCGCACATTGAAGATCCGATTCCGCAGTGTAGTCACCATACGTGATAAAAAAAAAGAGAGAAAAGTTAAATTAGTAACAATGTTGCCAGCGCGTTCGATGAAAAAAACTGACAAATGAATTTTAAAATATACATTTATCAATTTTTGTCTCTGAGGGTTAGTTAAAGGATAATGGTTAGGTGGCATTTATATTTTTTTATATAAAAAAAAAGTAAAGAATTGTGCGGGTAGAAAAGAAAATAATAAAAAACAAGAAAATAAAATAATGCTTATTTTTTACACCTGGTATTTATATATCGAGCGTGTACAGTATAGACATAACGCATTTCGGGCATAAGCAGAAATCCTAAATCATTCCCCATGCAAAGCATTTTTTAAATTTTTTTCTGAGCATACTTAAAAGCTACATCCAATCTAACAATGTCTCAAAGATAAATAATTTAGTTTTTAATCAAAACCAAAAAAAAACATACAGCAGACTAAGGACACAAACTTATACAGCCTTGTTTCAAGATAAAAAAAATCATTCAAGAATAAACAAAATTAAAAACAAATAAAAACCGATCGCGCTATACTTTATGCGCTTAATTTTTTATATAAAATGCAAATCGTCAGGCACGTATCCAAGGGAACAACGGGAAGAAAATATAGGTAGTGCAAGGAAATGGGGAGATTTTTTTTTTGACATCTGGCAACATGGCTACCAATTTTTAAACTACACTGTACAGACTCGATGTTCGAATAAAATTATTCTTAAAAAACCAGGGTTATTTCATAATGAAATGCTATTGAATACTTGTTCTAGAAAAAAAAAATACGCATAATATAGTGTTTTTGGACTTCACAACAGAACTCCCGTGTACCCCAAATAAAGGTGTTAGAAAAAGCTTTTGGAAAGAAAAAGAAAAGAAAGAAATGTAATAAGAAGATGATTGGCATAATTCTTGACCTGACCATAGTTATATATTAATCCACTACTTTACCACACTGAATCGACTGGTTTTACCTGATGATAAACTGTCAATTAATCCTCTTGTGGTGGCCGTTTACGAATGCTATCAGTCCTAAACAATGCTAGTAGGAATATTAAAATACAACTAATAGCTTTAGAAAACACAGGTGATGAAAACCAGTGATGACTTACGCCACGGCAACGTGCTCCCTAAATGTAGTCCTCAGAACTAAGCTCAAAGTCGCTCAATTTGCTATGGAGCCGGCTATGTTCGGTGGTTCTCTGGGAAATAGAATCCGAAATACGGTAATCTGCAAAAGAACAGGTGTAATCGACATAGCACGAAGAATTAGCACGCTGAAATAGGAATGGGCAGGAGACATCGCTCGACGAACCGACAACCGCTACTGAAGAAAGCTTCTCTAGTGGCGACCACGTATCGGACGACGCAGTGTAGGATGCGCCTCACTAGGTGGACCGATGACCTGGTGAACTTTGCTGGACGTCGTTGCGTGCAGGCGGCACAGGACCGCACTCTGTATTGTAACATGAGGGAGGCCTACGTCAAGCAGTGGACGGCAATAGACTGAAATGATGATGGTGTGATTTTCAACAAAATTCCCAAATTTATGGGGAAAATGCCGCGCGAAAAGGGAATCCTCCGTTCCGACAGAATTTCTCTATTTAAAACTTAAAATTCCCAGAAAGTATAAGTAATTAAGTTATACCCATTGATGTAACAATTTAACTAGATACACAATCTCAAACAAAAGTTCTTTTAAAACTGTCCCAAATTTCCCAGTCTAAATAATTATTATACATTAATGAAAATTCAACCTTATGAGCATAACTTATAGTTGTATTTACAATAATACGTACGATAAGCCATAAAATTTTTACGACCGTAGCTCGCCTCTCATTGGTCATTATACTTCAAATCAAATTCAGTCTTACATGCATGTTTTAAAGTTTATATTACGAGGTGTCAAAAAAGCTATATTAATAATAAAGGCCACGGTATTATTCGACGAAAATAAAAGGAGATATTAATGTATTATTCTACATTTAAAATGATTCCATTGAATTCCATCGTATTATTCTTGCAACGTTGAGTGAAATTTTGAAACAAAAAAATCTAAATCACCATATTCCACCCAATATTTAGTCATATAAACAATAAAAACAAATCAATGAACTGTTTAACTTACTGGAAGTACGAAATCTCATCCTTTTTTAACGTTTTTACGTATTATTTTTACAATTGTTCAATGAACACTTCGTCATTTCTAACGTTCATACAACAACGCGGTCGACATAAGACTACTTGAAGAGAATGCTAAATTCTTGTTGTGGCGCTCTTTTTATGAGGACGTTTTTGAGACGCTGTTTGTGTATCTTGGGTTTTTTGTTACATCAATGGTTATACCACTAATTTTAATCTCAGTCCAAGAATTATGTCAATGGTAGAATAGAAAAATAAATATGATTTAAATATTAAAATATCCACAAAATTACCTCGTCGTTGTTAGCGTCCACCCACTGCAAAATATTATTGTATTAGTAAAAGAAAAAACAAAAAAAAAACACAAATACTCCGAGATATTAAAAAAAAAAAAACACAAACACGATCATCAAAAGCATTTCATTACGCGACAGAAGCGAGAAAGAAGAACTTGTTATTTTTTTATATATCTATATATTTATTTTTGGATTAATTTTTTAACATATATAAGCATTATAATTTCTATATGAAAGCTTAAACACGGTCCCGATGATTTATAAAAAAACTTTTTGATGGCTTGTTAAAAAAATATCTAGACATGGTATGTCGTAAAGGCATACGACAGAAATGAAACATCGCTTGTCAAATAGATAACCGTTGGAGAAGGAAGGTTGGCGATCACGTATCGGACGACGCCGCTTAGAGCAATCTCCTTCAAGGTGGACTGACATCTTGAAAGTTGCAGGGAACCGTTGGATGCAAAAGGCACAGGACCGTTCCGTGTGGTATTCTCATTGGGAGAATGTCCAACAGTCGATTGTGGGCTTATGGATGAATGATCTCAGTAATTTAAAGAAGTTTCACTTGAAATATTCCATATTCGCATATATAGGTTGAATATCAAAAAGTTTTTTTTAGGACAAATACGGGACTAAGAAATCGAATTGTTACAGAATTTAGAGTTAAGCGCCAATTATTAAAAAATAAACGCATTTCTCTTATTTATATATAAAATATTAATTAAATGGAATATAATCTTATAAATTAATTGAAATATTTCGATGGTTTTTTGAATGATGATAAAAAAAATATATAAAAAGCTAACATCTAATTAAATTTCAGGATCTAATAATTATGGATCACATAAATTTTGTCCTTAATGGGAATCGAACCCTTTACAAGAAATCGTTACTACTGGTCTACGCTATCTGTGAAGTTCGACCAATGCATAGACAAGCTTACTCTTTTTTTTTACAGATAACTATTCTTAATCTATATATTATATTCTTTACATATTAAAACATTGATTATTATTAAAATAAACACGATATTGAATAAAATTATATAAATTAAAAATACGTTAAAAAAAATATAAATGCCACAACCCAAATAAATGCCGAATAAAAAAAATATATAAAATAATAAATATTAAAAAAAGTAATCAAAAAATGGAATGTCCTAAAAATATATATATATATATATATATATATATATATATATAATATGATTTGTTACAAATTAATTATAAAGATTTTTACAAGTTACATTATTTATTTTATAAATATGTAGCAGCCAAAGTTAGGTAAATAGGTATTGAAGTTGGCAACATTTTAGGGTAGAGATAGAATCACATATTTTACCCTTCAAAGCTAATAATTTCAGGTTGGCAATGGTACCAACTAGGATCTTGGCAACTATACCCTACTACTATTAATATCGGCTGGTACATATTTATTAAGTTAAATTATTCAGTTTTGCAATTGACGAATGCAAATAAAATTTGGCCTTCTAATGCTATGATTGTTAATTTTTATTTTCAACACAATATACATACAAACATAGAAATTCAAACTTCGAACGTAACTTAATAAGTTTAAATTTCGAACGAGAGATTATCGATTTTATTCTACGAATACTAGAGATTTAAATTTCGAACGCTTTCATTGATTATTTTGTTCTAGAAAAATAGATAGACAAAAAAATAATTTTGATTAGAATGAAGATTAAATTTGGAATGCGACGTTAATAATTTTATTCTGCGAAAATACACACAGATTTAAATTTCAAACGCTTTCATTGATTTTATTGTTCTAGAAAATGTTATAGACAGCACTTTAACTTTGAATTAGGAATAATTTTAAATTAGAAACGCGACATTTTCAATTTTGTTCCACCAAAATACACACAGATTTAATTTTAGAACACTTTCATTGATTTTGTTGTTCTAGAAAAAATTATAGACAAAATTTTAACTTTGAATTAGGATAGGAATAAGTTTAAATTTAGAACAAGACATTTTCAATTTTCTTCTACCAAAATACACAGATTTAAATTTCGAACGTTTATTTTGCTCTAGTAAAAACGGGACGGTATTTAAATTTAAACTTTGAATAACGATCGAATGGAATATGCCGTTTTAAAAATTAGATGGAAATTTAAACTTCGAACACCGTCATTAATTTCGTTTACAAACAAAACCTGACGTACATTCGTCATTTGCAATAAACAATGTATTGTGATGATGTGAAATATATTTTTTTTTACGGCATGACGTCATAGTTTCAATGTTAATCACTATAGGCAGCATAAATCCCAAAAATGTAACAAAAATTCTCGATTTTCGTCCAATTAACACATTTTTTTTTATTTTGCTTATACAATGAATATAGTTTAATCGCGGCGGTAAAATAGTTTCAAGATGTCTTTATTAAATTTTGAACGGCTTATTAAATTTCGATGTCTATAAATATGGCACTAAATAAATTTTACAATGTTTTCGTTCAAAATTTTTACCTTTTATTTCATATATGGCAAATTATTCTATGTATGGGAAAACTTTATCCATTGTCTTCAAATTAGGCACAAATACTCTTCAGTAAAAACAAATAAACACGCATTTATTTTTCATCCTCCAAGGGTATAAAAATAGGGGATTAAAATTTGCAGGGATACTTTCATTAGATTTCTTGTCGAATTAAAAATTATCACAAAAAAAGTACTACAAAGCTTCTTATTTTAGTGATACTACTAAAATTCTTACTTTTCTGATGTAGAGATTTTAACTAAAAATGTATAATTTGTAAATCAGCCCTCGAGAGCATTCTTATTAAAGGGTATAAAATAGTGGGTGAATTTTGCTTTGATATTTTTCACTCAAATAACAAAAATTATATATAACGGCGTCAATGAACTTATTTATTCTTTTTTTTTATAAGATATTGATGACCTGTTCCTGCTACCCTTGGGTTTAGAACTTTAGATCATTCCACCCTAGTATTAAATCTCTGATATCTCCTAAAATGTTCATTTTTTTATGTTGTGAAGAGCAATTATGATCTACAGTAAATACACTACGCATGTATTTAATTGGGTAAGGAATAATACGGAATACCATATCATCCATTGAAGCAGTGACGTCATCCGTATACTTTTTTTTTTGTTTTTAATAAATATGAGTGTTCGACCATACGTTACGTCTCGATGGTAAGTGGTAGAATAATTTTAGTTGATGAAGCGCATGAAATGGTAAGTTAATTTCGACCTCTAGATAATGTGAAATTATATTATTTTATATTTATAGCTTTTCTGTATGTATGTCCCTGGATTTCTCTTCAACGCCTGGATGAATTTTGGTGAATTTTTTGTTTTTGTTTTTCCGATGGATTAGTTTAATGTGAAAAGGTTTATTTCTTTGCCGGGATTATTACTCTTTTTTTTAGGTTTTAAGTCAAATTCTAATCGCAATGTTAAACTGCGGACAGAGAGCCATTTCTAATCGCAATGTTAAACTGCGGACAGAGAGCCATTGGATGCAAGCGACATAAGACCTTTCGGTGCGGAATTTTCATAGTAATCCTTATATCCAGCAGTAAATTCACCACGCCCTCTGTTGCCCATGAGTGTCGTAAAAGACTACTAAGGGATATAATATGCATATAACATCTATGCGAGAGAAGGAAATCTGGAAATAAAACCCTATAGCTACACGTCTGAGCAGCGAGGTAAAGTAGATCAGAGGCCCGAGCCCAACAGTAGGGGCATGATATCGAACAGAAAGTACCGCTACTGTAATCATGAGTAGTATTGAAGAAAAAGTATCGTACTCAATAAAGTATCGAAACAAAAGTTTCGACTTCAAAGTCTCGAGTGCTGAGTACTTTTCCTAGAACCTGTGTCGTGATGAGTTTTTTTTTTAGAAATTTGACCCTCTATGAATATTTTGAGCCACGTTCTAGTAGGTTCATTACGTTTGAACTAGATGGCGTCACCATAAACAGGAGTCATAAGGTCAAGTTTAACATGATTAATTTCTACAATTTATTCGATACGATACCGGCAATAAAGTACGCATTGAGTAAAAGTATTGAATCCAAAGTACAAAAGTCGGTATCGACAGAAAAGTACTCGATACCTAAAAGTATCGATACTTTTTCGTGTCCCTACCCAACAACAATGGGACGTGTATGGACAGAGATGAGATAGGAGTGATCCATAAACAATATATCTTTTATTTATTTAAGTATGTTAAAATTTCACATTATCTAAAAGAGATCCTATCATAGCGCGCGTTAAGGGTAGTCGTCAACCCTCTCTACTCTGCCTCAACCCTCAAGTATTCTACCTTGGTGATCTTCTTAGGGTCGGCGGTACCAGTCTCCAATACTTCAACCTTCTGATAGACATTAGGAGAGTTCAACCAACGGGTGCGTTCACCTGTCTTGCCTTGACCCTTCTTCCATATCCTGGGAATTATAGAGATATTTTTAGTTATCCTGTATATGACAGAGTAAGAATACAATTTGGCTGCACAGATGGCGAAGTGGTTAAGATAGCGACCTACAGCGCTAATGTCGGGGGTTCGAATCCCATGCCAGACAACACTTTGTGTGATCCACAAATTGTTGTTCTGAGTCTGGATGTGTTTTGCGTCCGTTATTTATATGTCTGTAGAGTCCCCCGGAATACAAGGATTATTTTCTTAAGGCAGGGAGAAGTATTTAAAAAAAAAATTGCCACCCCCTCTCTTTCCGGGCCGGTGTGTCGTAAAACACCCTTAAATGATATAATATGCATATAACATCTATGCAAGAGATGATTTTTAAGTGTTAGGAGCACACCGGGGATTAATCCGTCACCCACCGAGAGGCCGACCGCGTGAGGAAAGACCGACGTCCTCCCCAAGGGGGGGACGTCGGTCGATGGGAGGGTACCGATCCGTCGACCCGACGGATCGGTACCACCATCGGACCACTGATGACAAGTAACCCTGCTCCAGTGGTCGGCCCAACGACGAAAGCGACGTGGTGTTCGGGTGGGTTGCGGGTGTTGCGTGCTTAAGCCCCTCTGTCGCCTCGGACGGAGTGGTGCGGATGCGCGTCGACCGCAGCCCACCCCCCAAAAAAAAAAGAAAGTGTTAGGAGCACACTGTTGACAGCTGTCTGTCTACAATCGCGGGCCGGATAGTACCACAGCTGAAAATATACAACAAAGTAGTAGCAATTTGTTACTGCGCTTCGTTTGATGAGCGAGAGAGACGGCAGCACATCTTTTTGAGGGTGTTTGCGTGTGGTAGGTTTTGGTGATGCCTTTAGTTTCGCCGAACCTCAGTGCCCGCATTCACACTCCCTTTATTTTCTTCACAGTAGGGAGCGGCCTTGCAAATGTTCATGAGCGGCAATAACACTTACCATCAGGTGTACTGTTTGCATGTTTGCAATACAATAAAACGAAAGATAAACTGGAATCAAAATCCTTTACCAAATTACCTGATCAGCCTGGTACAGTAGGTTAATCGTTTTTCTATTGTATAGGAGGCTCAAACCCAATATTGGCATATATTTAAGTCGAAATGATGATGTAAAATAGTTTTGAAGCGGTCAAAAGTGCCCCATATCTTATATCTTAAAAAGGGCAATTTTGAAACCGGGAAACGGCTCCAACGATTTTCATGAAACTTAGCATACTATGTGGTTTTGGGGCAAAAAGAAATCGATCTAGCTAGGTTTTATTTATAGAAAATGTTGTTTTGTCGGTGTTTATAGCTAATTAATACAATGACATGAAATGTCATTAAAAATAGGAATTTAAACTTAGCCGTCACCGTCAAGAATGACAATAGCTCAGTTGGGAAGTTGTCCAGTCGCATTCAAACAGCGTGAGATCGAATCTCGGTTATTCTGTTTTTCAATTTTTGGTATTGTTTTCATTATTTCATCATTTTTAGTTTTTTATTAATATACAGGTGTAACAGGTTATGGGACAACTGTTCAAGTATGTTGTAGTTTAACGGTCATAGATCGTAATTAGAATGTACATTACACAAAAAACAATTTAACATAAAAATTATAGTGATTTCTAAAAAATGTGTCTAAGAGTCTATGCCTTAAATGTTACGTATTATGTAGGCATGTACAGACAGAATACATGTAGGCATGTAAAGCTTCGACAGTATAATTTCATTCATTTATACCTAGAATTGCGCAAACGCTTCAATGAGATGTAGGTACAACGGCAAGCGGTCAACGGTCATAGGCCGATCAGCTGTTTTAAAGCGAAGTTTGTCTTGCTTATGTGAACGTAATCATTCATTTATTCAATTTCTAATGAATATTTAACAAAGTATGAATACGTTGCGTATTAAGTATTATTGACTTTATACATTTCAATCAGATTTATACGAAAAAGCGATGGCAAAATTGAAAACTTTACATGTCTCTAATTTCTTAACGAATCGATATTTTTCGTTCAAATTTTTTATGGGTTTCTACCACCATTGCCTAGCTCCCTTTTGACCAGTTGCCCCATAACGTGATACAGCCTGTATATCCAAAATATTTTCGCTAAAAATACCATTAATTTACAAAAAAAAATTATACCTAACAAAGTTCGGTCTACCAGATATTTCTAGACCTATTTCAGGTCAACCTATTTCTTAATCAGGAAGAGCTTCCGCTATCCAATAGTGGAGATACGTGAAGAAGAAATGTATGACAAAATAGAATATTTGTAATATACCCTTGCTTGTAAAGTTCCTCCTCTTCAAGCAGATAACCAAGTGAAGATACAGCTGGCGGAACTTCCACATCGTTCTTGGGCTTCGGCACATCGTTCTGTAAATATTATTCAAGGATTAATTAAAAATAAATATTATAGATAGAAAGGCCGAAATTTCGTGGTTCCGTTTATATATCTGGAGGTAATCTTCTAAACCACTGCATTTATTAGAGAAAAGGCTTTCGACAATTAAAGAGTATATTATCCCTAGGGTTGCCACCTTTTTTTTTGTGTAAATAAAGTAAAGTAGTTATTGAAGTTAGAAAAAAAGTACTTTGTGTCAAAATAAATTACTAACTTCATAGTTTTGGTCAAAAACTAATAATAATAATTTACTAACTAAAAACATATAAAAAATCAACTCGTCTGACCAGCGTGATATAGCGGGTCAATTTCACTACCACTTTGGAGGAGTTTCGAGCCCAGCAGTGGAACGCATATGAGTTGAAATGATGATACCAAGCTGGTAAGACGTGTTGGTATAGGGGTCTCGTTTCGAATTGTTCTTCTCTTGTATAAATGTTATATGCATATTATATCACTTAGTCGTCTTTTACGACACCCACGGGCAAGAATGGTTCTGAATTGTATTCTTACTAGGGATGTGACTTGAAGGGAAAATAATTGATTAATAAATAATTGTTTTTTTTTTTCTTTAAAATAAATCGATTATTTTATAATCGATTAATTAAAAATAATTAATCGATTATTTTATAATCGTTTTTTCTCCCAACATGATTATGATGACCTTTTTTTTAGGAAATGTGAGATTTATTTTCTAATATAGTATGAAATACTAACATTCGATCGAGCACTTATCCTGGCAGTATCGTGATGACCTTTTTTAATTTAAGAAATCTGGCAGTGATTTTATTTTAAACAAAAAAGCAAATACTAAAATAATAGATTAATTTTAATATAAAAAAAATCGATTTTCGATGACTTTTACTATTTAGATAATCGATTATTAAAATCGATTATTACAAAAAATAATCGATTAATATAAAAATCGATTATTTTTCACATCCCTAATTCTTACTCTATCCCCACACAGTACAGAATATAAATGTACCTTGATAAGTGGATGTCTGTAGATGTAGCCGGTGCGGAAGCCGGCGTTGTCCAACATTCTCATCAGCGCCTCAAACTCCTCACCACCTACACGCCACTTGGCAGCGTCTGATGGTGGCTTACGGGATTGCTCGTACATCTGTATAAGGTGAAACAATAATTATATTAACCACCGACGCAAAAGAGTAGGTGTTATAAGTTTGGCCTCGATGTCTGTCTGTCGGTGGCATCGTAGCTCTTAAACGGATGGACCGATTTCGATGCGGTTTTATTTTCATTTGAAAGCCAGTTTCCTTGTGGTGGTTCTTAGCTATGTTTTGGTTAATATCGGTCCAGTTGTGTAAGAGTATCTGCACTTTTACAAAATGATGTAATGTCGTATAATTACTCGATTAAGTGCTTCACATGTGCCAGTATAAAGCAAACATTTCTTTTTTCTTTATTTTTTATTGCCAATGCTGGCAAACGAGCAAGCAGCACGATGGTAAGTGATACTGCCGCACTTGTAACCTTTGCAATACCAGGGGCACAGCCAGGCTGCTGCCTATCATGAATAAAATGTTCTTCTTCTCTTACCTGTCTCCTTGTCTCTTCATCAATTAACAACAGGTCATCCAATGGCACAGAAGAAAGTCTCAATTGTACATCGCAGGCGGCGGTCAAGTTCCTAGCGTGATAAAACGCCTCCTCAAGGGTCGCACCGCAGCAGAGCGCACCGGAAGACGTAAGAACCAAGACCTTAGCTGAAGGTCCCAGCGCGCGGACCAGCTTGTCGCATTCCTCGTTGTCTAAAGGTCCTGGGGTGAAACAAGGGGAAATTCATAATTATTTATTATGTATAAACTTCGTTATCAATGTGGTGACAGAGTAAGATTACAATTCACCAATCCTTATCTTGTTCGTGGACATCTTAAAAGACGATTAAGGGATATAATATTGAGGGGTGAAAGGCTATTTGATTTAAGCGACATTTTTGTAACTTTACAGGAGAGCCACTTAAAATTTTAAAGTTAAAAAAAATCATAACATAAAAGCTTCTTGAGCTATTTGAATGGGGTAAATTTAATTAAAATTCAAATAAAAACATCGAATTCTTGATGCTAATACTAAATAAAACGTACGTTTAGTTACAAAGATAAATGTCGCTTAATACAAATTGCCTTAAGCCCTCGTTTTTCAGCGTATGGAAAGTGTAAAAGAGTTCAGCGTATAACAAAAAGTGCTCCGATTTTAATGAATTCGGTATCATTCGAGGGAGAAAAATTCGCTGATTCCGAATATGTATATAACTCAATATCACCCTAGATGTCGCTTAAACCAAATAGCCTTTCACCCCTCGATATGTATATAAAATCTATGCAATATAAGAAAAACTCTGAATGAAACTCTATACCAACAAATCTGCTCAGCATGGTATAGTAGGTCAATGCCCGTTGGTCATTACCCCATGGGACCTGGATGCGGCGATGCTCGCCAGACTACCGGCGGGTGTCGGAGCCACGGCATAATCTCCTTGAGCGAGACGGCGGCCTGGCAGGTCGACGCTCCTCATGCTGTCATAATGCTGGCCGCATGAGAGCGACGCCTCGGAAGGTTTGTCGGGAAGGGACGCTACTCGAAAAAAATATCCGACCGGGCTGACCACGGGCGAAGGACTGGCAATACGAAGGGTTACGGGGCCGCACGCCGCCCTTGCGTCGTACCCGGATGAAAAGGACGACGTCTGCTGACCATGCCACGCTAAATAAAAACCTGCCCTCATCCCACACTAAATGTGATTAGCACAACATATTTTCCATCGTATACTCGTGGCTGTCCTCTGCCCACCAGTCGGACGGGGTGGACGCCGAGGCTGGCCGCATCCGCAGTGCGTTGACGCAGATCTGCGATGCGGCCATGCCCCGGGTACGGCGTCTGCCCCCGAGGAGGGGTGTCCACTGGTGGTCCCGGGAGCTGGCGGATCTCCGGGCTGCGTGTATCCGCGCCCGGAGGGCCTACACCCGCAGCCGGCGGCGCCATCGCGACGCGGAGCGGGAGGCCGTGCTTTACGAGGGCTACCGCAATGCGCGGTCGGCCTTCAGGCTGGCCGTCCGCTCCGCCAAGGACGTCAGTCGGCAGGAGATGCTGGACGGTCTCGACCGTGACCCCTGGGGACGCCCCTATCGCGCGGTGCTGAATAGGCTACGCGCGCGGGGCCCTCCCCTCACCGAGACTCTCCAGCCCGGCCTTCTCACCCGGGTCATCGAGGACCTGTTCCCGCGGCGGGCGGAACACACGCCCCCGGTCATGGCTCCGCCAGACACTGACCGGGAGGCCGACGACGACAGTGTTCCGCCCATCACGGAACCCGAGATGGGGGTGGCGGTGACGCGCATGCGCGCAAAGTCTACCGCCCCCGGGCCCGACGGTGTTCCTAACCGCGTGCTGGCCCTGGTCCTCGAACACCTGGGACCCCGCCTCAGGGAGCTGTTCGACGCGTGTTTAGCGTCCGGACGGTTCCCTGGGTGCTGGAAGGAGGGAAGGCTGGTGCTCCTGCCGAAGCCGGGACGGTCTCCGGAGTCGCCTTCGGCCTACAGGCCTATCGTGCTGCTCGATGACACGGGCAAGCTACTGGAGAGGGTGGTAGCTGCCCGCATCGAGCGGCACCTCGTCGGCACGGGGCCCGATCTGTCGGACGCCCAGTTTGGGTTTAGGAGGGGTCGTTCGACGATCGCGGCTCTGTTGCGCCTGAGGGCCGTGGCGACTGAGGCCGTCACCGGCGGGGGAGTGCTGTTGGTGGTGTCCCTAGACATCGCCAACGCATTCAATAGTCTGCCATTCAGCTGCATCAGGGAGGCGCTCCGGTATCACGGGGTGCCAGTTTACCTGAGGCGGCTAGTGGCAGACTATTTGGAGGGGCGCAGCGTCCTCTGCACCGACCGAGCAGGGGACGTTGTGCGGACGCCCATGACGTGCGGTGTCCCACAGGGGTCGGTCCTCGGACCCACCCTGTGGAACATCGGCTACGACTGGGCGTTGAGGGGGAGCCTCCCGCCCGGGCTGGGCGTGATTTGTTACGCCGACGACACGCTCGTCACAGCCCGCGGTGGGACGCTAGAAGAGGCGGTAAGCCTGGCGACCTCGGGTACCGAGGAGGTCGTCAGACGGATCGAGGCGCTGGGGTTGAGGGTCGCCCTGGACAAGACGGAGGCCCTCTTGTTCCATGGGCGCACTATGAACCCTCCCATCGGCGTCTCGATCACCGTCCACTCGGTCGACATCAGCATCCGGGCCCATATGAGGTACTTGGGCCTGGTGCTCGACGGGCGATGGTGGTTCCGGGAGCATTTCCGTAGGCTCGCTCCGCGGCTCGTCGGCACGGCGTCCGCCCTATCGTGGTGTTCATTACCGTTCCCTACTGACCTAGGATGCGCAGTGGAAGGGAACACCAGGCCAGTGAGGGATACCAAATGGGTAATAACATTGGCTTGCGATTACGCAAGGCTATTTTAAGTTCTCCTAAATGATAGTACAAGAACAGATTTTAACACTTACGAGTAGATACCGCGGAGGTAGCTATAACGTAACCTAACTCAGCGTTCGGTCTGGCCAGACAAATAGAAACTAACTGAGGGGTTACTTAGCTTGTATCCAAAAGCGCGGTGATGACAACGGCCTCGTACACTTCAAGGACCCAGGCTTGCTACTCGTACACACAATTTAATGTTCACAAATATATACTTAACTCTAATTAACTCGCGTACATAAGCGGTACACAAAACAAAGGGTGGCGCGCAATATTACAAATACCACGATTTCACGGCTTTAGTCCACAAAGACATAGCAATTACAAAATATGTGCGTACGCGACCGTTACTTCCAACGCAAGTCGATCCGCGAACAAAGCGAAAGTGAAAGTGAAAGTAACCAAAAGGGCGGAAACAAAACGACCCCGGGGCCGGCCGACGCGCCGGCCCCGTGCCATCCGCGCACCAAAGTGAAAGTCAAAGTGGCGGCCGGCTCCGAGCCAACCGCGAACCACAAAAAACAGAACTACCCTACATGGATTTAATTATTAAACTAATATAAAAATGTTTGGTACCGAACATCTACCCGCCTCGGACAGGTCTACCTGGCCGCTAATCAATTGGTAAACGGGACAATGTTGCTACCGCTCTCTTCAGTACCGAACCGTCCACCTGAACCTCAGCAAAACGAGGCACATTATCTGCGCCATATACTAAATTTAAAATTCGGCCGCGACGCCAGCACAGTGGCGGCAAATTGGTATCTTTTATCAAAACGAGGTCACCAACTCGAGGTGGATTAGTCTTGTCAGTCCACTTAACGCGCTGCTGGAGAACATGAAGATATTCTAAGCTCCAACGCTTCCAAAAGCTTTGAGTAAGCTGTTGGACCAACTCAAACCGCGAGAGACGACTTGGTCTCACATCAACAAAGGGGTACTCAGGCAAAGCATTAAGTGGCTGACCAATCAAAAAATGACCCGGTGTGAGAACCTCCAAGTCACTCGGGTCTGAAGAGATCGGACACAACGGTCGCGAGTTCATTACGGCCTCTATCTTACAAAACACAGTTGCGAGTTCTTCAAATGTGAGTACAGACTCACCAATAACTCGTCGCAAATGTGCTTTAGCAACCTTAACTGCGGCTTCGAAAATACCACCCCAATGTGGGCATGCTGCCGGACTAAATTTCCAGGTTATACTACGACTGGTTAGTTTATTACCAATATTTGTGTGATTGCTGGCTAAAAAATCATGTACATCTTTCAAATAATTATTGGTTCCCTTAAAATTTGTGCCACAGTCCGAACGTATCAAAGAAGGCAGTCCTCTCCTTGAAACAAATCTATCAAGTGTCGCAACAAATGCCTCGGTGGAGAGGGATGACACTAATTCAAGGTGCGCCGCTTTAGTTGACAGACATACGAAGACACACAAATAGGCCTTGACTGTTTTACTGTTTCGTAGAGTTGAAGTCTTAACCAAAAAAGGACCTGCAAAGTCGGTGCCTACACCGGCGAACGGCCTCGATTCTCTGACACGATCAGAAGGGAGGTCACCCATCAAAGGTTGCATGGTACTAGCCTTCAGCCTGTAACAAGGCATGCAACGAAATACCACACTGCGAATCGTTCTTCGAGCAGACAAAATCCAAAATTCTCGCTGCAATATGGCTAATAAGGCGTTACAGCCAGCGTGAGAATTTCTAATGTGACGGTCCGTCACCAACAATTGCACAAAATGACCTTGCTTGGGTAACAATATAGGGTGCCGACTACCGTAGGGTAGACTAGAGTTTCTGAGGCGACCTCCAACACGTAAGACACCCGTGTTGTCCAAAAAGGGGCTCAACATACGCAAGGTTCCTGTTAGTCTAGCCTTACCAGCTTTCAAAATTTCAATCTCCCTTTCAAAATATGTATCCTGTACCACACGTATCCAATGGCAAAAAGCCTCCTGTCGTTCTTGTGGTGATAGAAAAGCCTCTAATTTTTTGTTCCGTAAGTGCTTACAGTTGTAATAGAAGCGCTTAATCCAAGCTGTTACACTTACTAATTTATCGAGGGAGCTATACCGATTCAATAAGACATTTGGATCGAATACGCAAGCACGCCTCTCAACAGCGAGCAGTCGCAATCCAGGCAACGGACCTACGTCCAAAACCGGCGTCAGTGGCCATTCAGACTCCGAGCGTAATAACCATTCCGGTCCCCACCAAAGGGAGTGCGTTACCAAGGCGGGGGATGTACAACCCCGAGATGCACAATCAGCTGGGTTAAGCTCACCAGGCACATGCCTCCAAATCAAGGGAGTCTCAGATTTCTGAATTTGGGAGACTCGGTTCGCTACAAATACCTCTAAGGTGTGAACTGAAGCCTTTAACCAGCACAAAACAATTTGGCTGTCAGTCCACGCGTAAGTGGTGCTAATGTTCACAGTATGACGCAACAAATTCGACACGTGATTAAGAAGACGCACAAGCAGAGTAGCCCCTGCCAATTCAAGTTTAGGGATTGTCAAAGCAGTCCGTAGGGGTGCCACCTTGCTCTTCGCCATGACCAGTGAGATCTTCACTTGGCTGTCAGAACCCACCGTACGCAAATATACACAAGTGGCGTAACCCCGTTCAGAGGCGTCCGAGAAACCATGCAGAGTTGCCTGGTACTTTCCTGGAGGAAGCATAGAACGAGGGATCGATACCTCATTGATCGCAGGAAGTGAGGATACAAATTTGGTCCAGTCTTCCATCAAAGCTCCCCGAAGAGGTTCGTCCCAGCCTAGTCCTGCCATCCAAAGCCTTTGTAAAAAGCATTTAGCCCAAAATATGACGGGACATATCCAACCATTTGGATCAAATGTTCTTGCAACCGTGGAAAGCACCAAACGCTTAGTCCAAATGCGCGGCAACTCTAAGTCAACATTGTAAGTGAATATGTCTGGGGCTGGTTTATACTGAATGCCGAGAACAGTCATCATAGCCGGGTTCTCGATATTCTCGAACAAATGCGGATCTTGCTGATGTTCATCCGGAAGTCCCTTCAAAAGCGCAGGTGAGTTGGATATCCACTTCCGTAACTCATAGCCCGCGGTGGCTAAGATGCCTATCAATTCATCCCGTAGAAGGATGGCCTCTTTCTCAGAGGGTCCACCAGTACAAATGTCATCGACATACAAATCCTCTTTCAAAATCGCGGCTGCGCGAGGAAACTTTAAGCGCTCCAGGTCCGCGAGCTCCCACAGAGACCGTATAGCCAAATAGGGGCTTGACTTTAACCCGTACGTGTTTGTATTGAGCTCATAAACAACCATGGGATCCTGGGGGCTTTCACGCCATAGAATCAACTGATACCGACGGTCATCCGGGTGAATAATCGTCTGTCTGAACATCATCCTTATGTCAGCCACAAATACAACCTGATGTCGACGAAACCGAGTGATGACGTCACAGAGATCCTTGATCAATTTAGGACCAGCATACAAACAATTGTTCAACGATACACGCGTTGAAGTTTGCGCAGAACCATCGAATACTGTACGCAATTTGCCATTTGATGCCTTAATTACAGCATGATGCGGTAGAAAGAAGTGATCCACTGTTTGCCAATCTAATTTCGACACAGACATGTGTCCCAACTCCTCATATTCACGCATAAAATCAATGTATTTCTCCTTTAGGAGAGCATCTCGAGCCATTCGGCGCTCCATAGCCAATAGTCGTCTCTCAGCAGCAGGCCGCGAGGTGCCAAGTGGTGGCCGTACGGCGAGAAACGGCAATCGAGTCATAATCTGACCAGTACGTAGGCGACTCGTATTGTTTTGGTAAAACAATTCGCACTCCTCATGCTCCGGATCAGTGCGCGGAGCCTGTGGTGGTTCTTCCACTTCCCAAAACCTCTGAACCGCATCAGAGAGAGCAGAGCCTACCATCAAGCCAATGTCGAGACGGGTATCCGTGAGGACCGGTCCCATCAGTGCAGAGCCAAATATGGTCGGGATGGCTACCATGCCTCCTGGTTGCATGACCTGAATGCTACCCAAGAATATGTTTCCCAGAACATCGGCGCCTAGCAACAAATCGACCGATCCAGGTATACCAAATTTGGGGTCTGCCAAGTTCAAACCCGACGCTAAACCAATAGCATACGGAGACAACTGCTTCTCCGGATGGGTGCCCAAAATATTGTTCATAACAATGGCTGAACACTCAAACAATGGGCTTGACGAGTTTATAGGAGAGAACGCACATAATACTTGGCCTTCAACATTGGCCACAACTGCGTTGCCAACACCTCTAGTGACATGAGGAAAATCACGCATACTTAGGCGTACCTGCCCCACCAACCAAGAAGACGCTATACACCCCTGAGAGCCTGTGTCCAGAATTGCCCGGACCACAACAGAGGCACCTGTCCGTCCCCAGACCCTTACAGAAGCAGTGGGTAGGAGTACGGTTTCAAACGGGGGTGGTGCATGACGGGGGGAGGCGCCGTGTTCCTAATGTCGTCTAGGCAGCGGGTGATTCTCATGTTCACGGGAAGCGTCATCAAAGGTAGGTACCCGCCCGTGACGATACGGGCGCGAATCGTGGTTATCACTCTTGCCACGGGCTTCCGATGACGGCGAGCATTGACCTTGTGGGCGCCTCGCTGCGGCAGAATCTACGACGCGCGGGGGTGAGCGACTAGGTCTCGGACTGCGGTTTTCATACCGGTGCCTTCGCTCATAACTACCCGTAGGTGAGCCTTGACGTTCATGTTCACGACCAATCCCATTATTATTCGCACAAAGAAGTTTCAAATGCTGGCCTCCGCAGTATGTACATGGGCGAGGATTAGGGCAATCGCGCTGGAAATGGTTTCCCAAGCAAGAAAAGCACCAACCTCGAGCCTTAGCCAAACGCCTACGCGAGGCCACGTGCAGCGCAGTAAAATCTGAGCAACTGGCAACTTTATGACTCGGGGACTTGCAATAGGTGCACTCAGGTCGCGACTGTACAGCAGCAAAACGTGGTGGGTGACGAACCTCTGGCCTTCTAAAGGCGTGATTGCGGGTCGGAGCCGATGACCGCGGCAACTGTTGACCAAATGACCTGTCAACGACCGTCATGTCTACCATCCTACACTCGTCTTCCAAAAACTTCTTAAGGTCATCAAAAGCAGGCAAGTGAGTTGCATCATCACCTCCATATTTTTGCTCGAAACGAGCCCTAAGTTCCGCAGGAAGCTTTTTCAAAACAATATGCACCAGCATATATGACCAAGTGCTCACCGGAAGGTCTAACCTTTCCAGTGCGTTGATCGCAATCATCAATGGGTTCAATAAGTCGGACCTTAAAGCCGAGACCCTAGATACCACTGGCAGACCCAAGAGCTGACCAATGTGTGTATCTGCCAGGCAACGCTTATTTTGGTAACGCTTTATGAGAAGGTTACGTGCCACTAGGTAGTTTCCATCATTGATCTCCAGGTGCTGAACTAAACCTCTCGCCTCACCTTCCAACACGGAGAACAGGTAGGCCAATTTTTGAGCGGAACCTAAGTCAGAACGCGCGTGGACTAAGCTCTCAAACAAGTTTATGAAACCTAGCCATTGGTCCAAACGACCATCAAAACGCGGCAGGTCCAAAGTGGGCAGTTTACTCAATAAGCCCGACGTAGAAGGTTTCACATCCCTAGACGCGGGAGACTCACCCCTTTTCGGCGCGGAAATTTCCCTAGCACGCTGTGAGATTCGATCTGCATAATCCATGATCTGGTCATAATCCGCGTGTACCAAGTCACGATACGTTTGTGGGTAATCTTCATCAGAAATATCTAAAATTTTTGTGTTGAAGTTACGGTACACATCATCAACAAATTGTAAGCGCGTATCCAATTTGCTGTACCTATCCAGGAGAGACTCATTTCGATCAGACCTATCAACCAAGGCGGTTGCAGTCGAGAACCATCTCAACTCAGAGCGCAGCTTACCTGCCGAGTCCTTAGCGCTAGCAAAAGCAGCCATAATAATCGAATAAAATAATTAAATTCCAACAACAAAAAAAAATATATATATAATCAACTAAATAAATCAACCAATTGAAACAACAATCAAAAAATACAAATTACAAAATTGAACAACAATTAAATTATTGCGCAAAGGGAAACGTTAATATTTGTCTGTATAAGTACCATAAACAAAACGCAAAATAATATTAAACTAATTGTCTATACAGTTCAATTCATTCGTTCATTCAATCACGAGACTGCACTACTCTGTGGCACAATGTACTACGCAAATTATTTTATTACTCTGTGGCACATTAAGTAAACAATGATATTCAAAATTTCAAATGTTGCAGTGAACTTATTTATATGATATTTTTAATAACTAATAACAATAAGTACACAAATGATCAATCACACAAATATTTAATGTGTATCTTTATACACCAGACTATTTATTAAACTGGGCCGTAATACGTAAAATTCAAGTAATTATATATCGATTTATTTTTCAACACGGGCACTTGTAGATGTCAATACCAAACAAAACTACTAGATTCACTAGAACCACGCTCTGCTACCAGAAAGTATGTTCATTACCGTTCCCTACTGACCTAGGATGCGCAGTGGAAGGGAACACCAGGCCAGTGAGGGATACCAAATGGGTAATAACATTGGCTTGCGATTACGCAAGGCTATTTTAAGTTCTCCTAAATGATAGTACAAGAACAGATTTTAACACTTACGAGTAGATACCGCGGAGGTAGCTATAACGTAACCTAACTCAGCGTTCGGTCTGGCCAGACAAATAGAAACTAACTGAGGGGTTACTTAGCTTGTATCCAAAAGCGCGGTGATGACAACGGCCTCGTACACTTCAAGGACCCAGGCTTGCTACTCGTACACACAATTTAATGTTCACAAATATATACTTAACTCTAATTAACTCGCGTACATAAGCGGTACACAAAACAAAGGGTGGCGCGCAATATTACAAATACCACGATTTCACGGCTTTAGTCCACAAAGACATAGCAATTACAAAATATGTGCGTACGCGACCGTTACTTCCAACGCAAGTCGATCCGCGAACAAAGCGAAAGTGAAAGTGAAAGTAACCAAAAGGGCGGAAACAAAACGACCCCGGGGCCGGCCGACGCGCCGGCCCCGTGCCATCCGCGCACCAAAGTGAAAGTCAAAGTGGCGGCCGGCTCCGAGCCAACCGCGAACCACAAAAAACAGAACTACCCTACATGGATTTAATTATTAAACTAATATAAAAATGTTTGGTACCGAACACGTGGCTTATGCCGAACGTGGGCGGACCGAGCGCTGCGTGCCGACGGCTGTACGCGGGGGTCATCCGGTCGATGGCCCTGTACGGCGCACCGGTGTGGGCGGGGTCCATGACCGCCCGACTTAGGGCCCTTCTGTGGCGACCACAGAGGGTCATGGCGGTCAGGGCCATCCGCGGATACCGCACGGTGGCGACGGAGGCAGCGTGCCTGTTGGCCGGGACTCCCCCGTGGGACCTGGAGGCGGAGATGCTCGCCGGACTATATCGGCGGGTGACGGGGGTGCGAGCGGAGGGCGGTGTGGTCTCGTTAAGGGATCTCACCGCCTGGCGCGTCGACGCCCGCCGAGACGTCATCGCCCGTTGGGCAGTCCGGCTGGAGAGGCCTCGGTTCGGGGTGCGAACCGTGGAGGCCTTCCGGCCGGTGCTGATGCAGTGGTTAGAGAGGCGGCACGGGTTGCTCTCCTTCCGACTGGTGCAGGTTTTGACGGGGCATGGGTGCTTCGCCAAATACCTGCACAAGGTCGTTAGGAGGGAGAGTACACCGTCCTGCCACCACTGCGATTGCGACGAGGACACGGCGCGCCATACGCTCGAGGCCTGCGGGGCTTGGGCAGTGCAGCGCTGTGAACTCGTCGCAATCATCGGTACGGACCTGGCGCTGCCGGCTATCGCTAGGGCGATGGTCGACAGCGTCAGGAATTGGGACGCGGTCGCAGCCTTCTGCGAGACAGTGATCTCGCGGAAGGAGGTGGCGGATCGCCTGCGTGAGGAGCGCAGCCTCGATGAGGAGGTCCGCCGCCGGCGACTGGGGCGGCGCAGGCGCAACTATCTGCGCCTCATGCCGCCTTAGCCGAGGCCGCGGGTGACGTGACCGGGGATTAGTCCGTCACCCGCCGAGAGGCCGACCGCGTGAGGAAAGACCGACGTCCTCCCTGAGGGGGGGACGTCGGTCGATGGGAGGGTACCCCAATAGGGGGTATTCCGTCGGGCCGACCACTGACGACAAGTTAACGCTGCTCCAGTGGTCGGCCCAACGACGAAGGCGACGTGGGCTTCGGGTGGGTCGCGGGAGTTGCGTGCTTAAGCCCCTCTGTCGCCCCGGACGGAGTGGTGCGGAGGCGCGCCGACCGCGGCCCACCCACAAAAAAAAAAAAAAAAAAAAAAAGCACAACATATTTTACCTTCCATGGACTCCTGTCAACCGTCACATCTGCACTCATTACTTCATTATAGACAACGATCCAGGCATAGCGACAGGTCTGATGACACTCTTCCTTTAAGTTTCAGGGATGTCGTGCGTCACAAATTGTTCTCAACACCTGTCGCCACTTCATCCATCCTACATTCATTCTATTTAGCTCTTGGTCAATGTTGCCAAGACTTGAATTATACTGGCATCAGAAATCATAATGTTATCCTTCAATTTCACGTTAGCAGTAATAAGGTATAGAAACTTACCGTTGGGTACCCGATGGTAAGCTACGTCCCCGAGTAGTGCGGCCTCGTTGCACAGCGGCAGCAGGCCCCTGCGTGTGGCGGACACGGCTAATGTGGAAGGTGCCCTGACGTGAAGAACGCAGCGTACATCCGGCCGTGCAGCATGCACTGACGCGTGCAAAGAGAACCCTGGAGGATGAAATAGGATTTTACTTGACATTCAAGATATTCTTGTAGTTAACTCGTGATCGGATGCCGCTTGCAGGATCTGATCCAGCCATATTTTTTTTCTTTATATTTGTTTTTATCTTATCATATTTCGAAAGGCATCACACTGGAACTATTAATAAGCATGTTGTTGTATGTAATTTTATTTGAATGAAATTGTTAATTAATAAAAAATATACAATCCCACTGAGTTTCTTGCCGGATCTTCTCAGTGCGGTCGCGTTCCGACCCGATATTAATTTAAAAAAAAAATGTCACAAATGACAATATGTAAGTGCCGCCACGGGGTTTATACATGATAAATGATTTGAATTTGAATTCATTTCCATAATTTCAGCTTATGTACCCTGTTGAGCTGGCCTGGGAGGAGGCTTCCTCCATAGTAGGAGGTAACTGGACCTTATTATACCATGCTGGTCAGACATGTTGGTATAGGGTTTTGTTTCGAGTTTTCCATATCTTGTATAGATGTTATATGCGTAATATAACCTTTAGTCGCCATTTACGACATCCACGGGTGTAATAGGGGGGTGGTAAATTGTATTCTTACTCCGTCACCACACGGATAATTTTCGGAGTCACACGAATCCCTTCTTTTATATAGACCTTATAATCATATTATATCCTTTAGTCGTCTTTTCGTCGTGCTGTGTGGTAGCGGCTTCGAATACTACCAACCCTTGCTTTGCGCGTGGGTGTCGTAAAAGACGACTAAGAGCCCTAGATTGACCCGGACCAACTCCATCTGGTACCATTTGGGTCAACGATTACATTCCCAAGGAGGGTTGACGTCAGGCAGGCGGCCGGTCATAAAAGTCATTGCCGAAACTTTTTGCAATATGTCAAAACAGATGACATATTGCGTCGACCCCAAGTAATTGGGATAAGAGCGACATCATGTTCACGATAGGGAGTGGAGAATAGTATTCTTACTCTGTCACCAGCTATATTTAATATCATCATCATCATTGCAGCCGACATACGTCCCACTATCGGGCTCGGGCCTCCTCCATAATGGGCGGGAATTTGACCTACCATGCTGGTCAGACATGTTGGTACATGGTTACATTTCGAGTTTTCTTTCTCTTGTATAGATGTTATGTGCATATTATATCCCTTAGTCGCCTTTTACAACATCCACGTTCAAGATAGAGAGTGGTGAATTGTATTTTTACTCCATCACCAGCTGGAAGACACCACAATGCAATTAACAAATTGTCTCCAGTCTACTCCGTTCCAGCAGAGTATCACACGAGCATAAGGATCAATATCTGGTGATATACTAACCATCGGCGTTGATAGGGAAGTTGGTCGTACCCTGGTCTTGTACAACACCTTGCATGTCGACCTTGACGAGCGACGAGGCGGTCACCTCGTGCGGCAACAGACCCCTCGGTGTGGTGAGTACTTGCTCGACGGCGGTGTTCAGGCGTGCGGTGATTTGACTCATGATACCGCCTGGGGGGAAATCATAAAATACATTATAAAAAAAAAACGTACATCCCACTGTTGGGCTCGAGCCGCCTCCACAATAGGAGGGAAATTGACCTTACTATAACATGCTAGTCAGACAGGTTGGTATAGGGGTTTTATTTCGAGTTACCCATCTCTTGCATAGATGTTATATGCGTATTATATCCCTTAGTCGTCTTTTACGACATCCACGTACAAGATAGGGAGTGGTGAATTGTAATCTTACTCCGTCTTATCCTTATTTAGAAACGAATTTAAATAATTGCATTCGCATTAATTTGTATGAAATAATAAATACATAAAAATAATTTAATTGCCTACATAAATAATAAATTATCGCGAACGATGCACGCCTTGTTAATTTATAACTAATTGCTACAATAAAGAACGCAATAATTTACAGTTTTATAATTAAAAGTGTTATATACAATTCAATTAAATAAATTAAAATAAATTAAGTCATCATCACCATTTTTTTTTTTATAACAAACGGTGGTAAAAGAGCAAACAGTACACCTGATGGTAAGTGTTGCTGCCGCTCATGGACCTTTACAAGGCCGCTGTCTACCGTGAAGAAAGTTAAGGGAGTGTGAATGAGTGTATTGAGGCTCGGTGATACCAAGGGCACCACCAAAACCCTCCACACGCAAACACCCTCAGAAAGTAGTACTGCCGGCTCTCTCGCTCACCGAACGAAGCGCAGTAACAAATTGCTACTACTCAGACGTCGATTTTCTGCGAGAGTGTGGTACTACCCCGGACGGACCGGCCCGCGGCTGTAGACAGATAACTGTCGACAGTGCGGTCCTACTACACTTATTTCAACTCAAACTATACTATATAAACTAAATAGGAGGGAAATTGACCTTACTATTTCATGCTGGTCAAACAGGTTGGTATAGGGTTTTATTTAGAGTTTACCATCTCTAGATAATAATATCTAGAGATGGCAAACTCGAATAATCTATATATATATATAGGAGAGGCGGGTTTTGCGAGAGATATATTGACTCATCACCATATCTCTGGAACCATAAGGTGTACGGACTTGAAATTTGGCAGAAATATTCCTTTCGTCGAGTAGAGGTCAGCTAAGAACGGATTTTACGAAATTCCACCTGCAAGGGGTGTTGCGGGGGTGTTAAGAATAATATACAAATAAAGGAACAGGGTGTGCCGAAGCTACTGAAGCTAGAAAAATGAAATTTGGACCGTAGTTTCATTTCGTGACGTAGGCACCCACTAAGAAAAGATTTTTTTGAAATTACACCCCTGAGAGGATGAAACGCAACGGTAAAGTCTGTATGGAAAGAAAACAAAATCTTTAGCTACTGTCTTCAAATTAAGCACAAATACTCTTTAATAAAAATAAATAAACACGTGTTTCAGCGTTTGTCCATTTTCATCCTCTAAGGGTGTAAAATAGGTAGAAAGATGTCAGTTTACTGACTAATCACAGAGCCGAAACTACTGAAGCCAGAAACATGAACTTTTGACATTAATTTCTTTGCGTGGCGTAGAAACCCACTAAGAAAGGATTTTTTGAAATTCAACCCCCCTTCTTTTTTTTTTTGTGGGTGGGTCGCGGTCGGCGCGCCTCCGCACCACTCCGTCCGGGGCGACAGAGGGGCTTAAGCACGCAACTCCCGCAACCCACCCGAAAACCACCTCGCCTTCGTCATTGGGCCGAAAATTCAACCCCTAAGGGATAAACTGCAGTAAAAAAGTTTGTAAAAGGAGAAAAAAAGATCTACTTCGATTTTCTTCAAATTCTCTACAAATACTCTTTAATAAACAGGTGTTTCAGCATTTCTTAATTTTTCACCCTCGAAGGGTGTAAATAGGTATGAAGAAGTTGGTTGACTAACTCATCAACACCGAGCTGAAATTACTGAAGCTAGAAACATCAAATTTTAACCGTAATTTTGTTTTGTGACATTTTTTGGAATTCAACCCCTAAGGGGAGAACCGCAGTAGCAAAGTTTGCATGAGGAGAAAAATATTATCATAGATTTTATTTATATTGTGCATATATAAAAAGATCTCTCTTCAATAAAAATTAATAAACAGCATTTGTCAATTTTTACCTTCTAAGGGTGTAAATCTACATTTAATATTATAAAGAGGAAACGTATAACATACAAAATGTTTGTTACGAATGAACTCAAAAACTACTGGACGGATTTCGATAATTCTTTCATCATTACTACATTATCCCTAACTAACATAGGTTATATTTATCCCGCTATTCCCAAGGGAACGAGAACTACGCGGGTAAGGCGACTGAAACCGAAGCGAGGGCGGGTTGCTAGTTTATTTATATTACAGTAGACCCGCGGTAATTCGGCCACAATTTAATCCGGTGCCCCTTGTAATCCGACACATCTATTATTATTGAAAAATTTTTCGTCAAGTTTTGTTTATGTAAGTAATGATTGAACGGGGTCACAAATTGTATGCGTCATAACTATTGTGCTCTTGTTATGAATCTGACTGATTGCTTAGTTTGAATTTGACTATATGTACAGCGTTGTAACAGCGGTACGACGTAGCGTATGTTAATAGTTTAGTTTATTACGTCTATATGGGTGCATATCGCCCTCTATCGGCAATATTTGTAAATTTTGATGTATGTGTTATCAATTATAGCTTAAAATATTATTAAACATGTTTGAAATATTTGCAGCAAATATTTAAATAATTATTTGTAGTAACAACACTGCTATTTACCATGCTATAATATTTAAGACACTTTTTGAATGTATTTCTAGAAATATTTGATTTTGTTGTTTAAATATTTATATAAATGATCAAATTAAAATCGATTAGAATTAATATAATTATTTGTAACCATATTTAGTTGTTTTTACACAATAAACATTGCAATTTATTTCTAGTTACAGCGCCGTCTGTTGAACAATATATGAGAATAATATTTCCTTTAATTTAAATTACATTAATGTAAATTGCGTAAAATTGACTATTTAGAATTATGTTAAATGCATTAGAATATTTATCATTATTATTTAGCTATATGCCGATAGTTATTTTATAGATGTTTTATTTGTTTGTTACAAAAAGTAATTATAGTTACTAAGACTAACATTGTAAGATTAGAATAGAAGACAGATTTACTCCACTCACTTCTCCGGCAATAACTCCTAATAAATACAGTGATTACATATTCAGTATTTTACTATCGACGTCCAAATACCTGGCGCAACGCCGACATATACATACCTGTCGGATTACAAGATACTCTTCTGTAAAAGAGGCGGACTATAAGGGGTCATAGGCAGTACTCTATAATCCGACAAATTCGATAGGCTGACACTGCCGTGCAAAACGTTTGTCGGACTACCGAGGGTCCACTGTATATTATGCATATAAATGCATATTATATCCTTTAGTCGCTCTTTACGACATCCACGTGCTAGATAGCGGGGTGGCGAATTGTATACAGTAATACGCCGGACTTAACGCCATAGGTGAGACCCACTGATGATCGCGTCAAGTCGAATTCGCGTAAGTCGGGATATAATTTTGTTTATATAAATATACTAGCAACCCTTTTTAGTCGCCAAGTTTTAGTCGTTTTACCCGCGTAGTTCCCGTTCCCGTGGGAATACCGGGATAAAATATAGCCTAATTTACTCCCTGATATTATAGCTTTCCATTGGTGAAAGAATTTTTGAAATTGGTCCAGCCGTTTTGAAGATTACCCGGAACAAACAGACAGACAGACAAAAATTTTTTAATCTGTATTTTAGGCATAGGTGTCGTGCAAATAACCGTGTGAGCATGAAAAAAGCCTATTATTTTGACATTACAAACAGACACTCCAATTTTATTTATTGGTATAGATATAAAAGAAAGTCGTGTAGTTACACTATTTATAACTCAAGAACTACTATACTGATTTGGCTGAGAAGTGGTGGGGAGGTAGCTTAGAACCAGGAGACGGATATAGGAATACTTTTTATCCCGTTCAACCGCGTTCCCGTGTGACGTAACATAAAACGTCAAAAAGAATACAAGTCACTATGAAACGTGGTATAACAAAAACGCATTTGATTATGTAATAACAAAACGCAAATGACAGCTAAACGTAATTTTGTCTATGATTAAGTACTGTTGAAAGTTTGATAATTATAATTTTGTCCGAAATCAATAATCAGTAATTTGTATTTTCTTTGAATTATCATTAACAATGCCGCGATCAAGACGATCGAATCAGTCCCGGCAAAGCCGTAATGGTTCTTCCATTAAAGACCATATATTCGACAATTTCGAAAATATATTTACAAAAAGAATTATGGCGGTATGAAGTTCGCCGTGTCAGCTAGTATTAAATATACAAAAAAAAAATTAGTTATTTGAAGCTAGTTCAAAGAAGACAATAATTTTAAAGAATATGGTCAAACTATTATATGAAAAATAATTGAAATTTTATAAATAAAAAAGTAAATCTATGCCTTGAACGCTCGAAGAGAAAACCGCGTATCATTGAATTCGCGTAAAACGGGGTAGCGTAAGTCGAGGTATTACTGAACTTATTTCGTCAACACACGGATAATGTAATTTGCAATCCATTCATCCATATTTCGGATATATTATGGCGGATAAAAATGTTAGTTTCAACTCACTCTGGGTCCATCCGAACAGATCGACGAGACGGTAGACGGCTGCCAGCTTGCATCTAAGTATCTTCTCACCCTTCTCGTAGCCGACACCCTCGATGCCACGAATATCGTTGATTGGCAGTACGCACGCTGGACCCTGGATTTGTGAACATTTTGCATCTTCAATACATATTATAAAACAAAGTCGCTTCCCACTGTCTGTCTGACCCAATGTATGCTCAGTGGGTTTACCCTTGAAATCAGTTCTAATTTCGAATCCAATTCAATTCCAATCTCACCAAACTTATATTTAAGAAAATTCGAATTTTAAACAAATTTCGAATTCTTCGCATTTGCCGTTGTTATTTACACACAAATGTGTCGTAGGTATTTTATTACTTTAAATTAATAACGTTACTGAACTCGATCACTACAAAGACGCTTTCTTGAAATTGTGCAACTTTAACGATTTTAACTACGTCAAAATCACGTCGGGAGTAGCAAATATTTGACTTAATCGACGAGAGTCGAATTCATTTAGTTTAAACAAATTCCACCGAATTTAATTCCAATCGTGCGCTAGTGTCGCTTTCAGGAGCACCAAATTGCTCAAATTCGAGCTGCGATTGGATTTAGGATTGGAATCGAGATTCAAGAGTAAGCACACAGTTCTTTAAAACTACGCACCGGATATTGAAGTAAAACTTGTTTGCGGGCATGTGGGTAAAATTTTTACGGATGAAACGCAATTTAGTGACACGAAAATGTGGGACGTTTTTGTCCAAGAAGAGGGAGAGAGCGATTGAGAGAGAGCGAGAAAGGGCGAACATAGCACGAAGCACACAGCCATGACGCAAGAGTAGGGAGCAAGCGAGTGAGAAAAATCGAGAGTACATTTTTTTTATATAGACAATAAACACGTGGCATGTCAGAAGTTTCACTTCTGACATGCTTTGTACGCACTCTCTTTTTTTTAATATATAGAGTGATTTAAGAGGAAGGAAGGTTATCTTATATCTTTAAACGAGCAATTCTTGTATATATATTAAGGATCTCGGAAACGGCTCCAACGAATTTGATGAAATTTGGCATACTAGAGGTTTCGAGGCCAAAAAATCGATCTAGCTATGTTTTATTTATAGAAAATGTTGTTTTGTCGGTGTTTTTAGCTAATCAATACAATGACATAAAATGTCAATAGAATATAGATACAAATTTCGCCGTCAACATTTTTCCAGGGAATTTGTCCAGTTTTCTTTTTGTTTTGTTTTGGCATTCACACAGTGCCGGATCGAATCTCGGTGTTATTAATTCTCTTTTTGTAATTTTTGATATTTTTTCATTATTTAATTTCTCTTTTTATTAATATATATCTAAATAAATTCGACAAAAATACAACAAAAATATTCCGAGCGAAGCTCGGTCAACCAGATATTATGTATAATACGTGCATAATATGTCGCTCTTAAAAGATTAATCTCTAAAGAAAACATGTTTGTATAATTACAAAAAAGCTGTAAACGTTGTATATAAAGACATTCTGTAGCATATTTAGTATGAGCATTGGTCATTCTTCAGTAGGTTTTTATTGGTAATGGAGGTAGACGAGCAAACAGCACACCTGATTAAGTGACACTGCCGCACATGGACCTTTGCAATACCAGGGGCACAGCGTTAAGAAAGTGGTGTTTAAGGAAGAACATGGCATAGCGCTCGGTAAACACAAAAACAGGTAGTTTATTCCAGAGTTTGCACGTACCTACGTGGGAGAAATGATCGCTAAAAACGTACAGTTGAAGACCATAACGTTTTCAGATAAAATGGATGAACCCTGTTGTCTGTCTCTCCGTAGAGTGCTACCAATTCACTTTCTCGTTACTCACCCTCAAGCTGCCGGTATGTAATCTGCCGCCAACCATCTCCCGGATCCTCTGCAGCAGCGGTGCGTCGTTGCCTTCGTGCATCTGTTGGTCCAGTACACGCTCCAGTTCCTCGCGGAACAGCTTCGACGACATGAGCGCCTCCACGCGCTTGCGGCGTTCCATCTCACGGACATCCTGGAAATTGAAAAGAATATTTCAAAATTACATTTTGCAGTACACTTTGTGTGGTGACGAAGTAAGGATACAATTCACCACCCCATTTCTTGCCAGTGGATGTCGTAAAATTCGACTCATGTCTTCACCATTTCAGCCCACATATAACCCACCGTTGGGCTCGGGCCTCCTCCACTCCCAATAGAAGGGGAATTGACCTACTGTACCACGCTGTTTTTTTTTTATGGTTGGGCTACGGTGTCCATTCCAGCCGGGGCGACGAAAGGACGGCGCGCGGGGCTATAACCCACCCATAGCCAAGTCGCCTTCATCGTTGGGCCGACCACCAGTGCAGAGTTCCTTGTCCTCAGTGGTCGGCCCGACAGAATACGCCGGTCGCGGGGTACCCTCTACTCTCAACGTTCCCTCTCGGGGACGTCGCCAGCCGTCGCGCGCTGCCTCTCTGCGGGTGATGGACTAAATCCCCGGTTCAGTCACCCGCGGCCTGTGCTAGGGCGGCATTAGGCGCTGACACTCAAGCCTGCGCCGCCCTAGTCGTAGGCGGCGGATTGCGTCGTCGTGGAGGCGTTCCCCCCGCGCGAGCTCCACCGCCTCCTTCCGCGAGACGACTCCCTCGGAGAAGGCGGGGACCGCGTCCCAGAGTGGGATAAATATGAACTGTGCTGATGATTATGATAAATAAAGGAAGTGTTCACTTTGGTTTAACAGATTATCCATCTATCTCGGCAGATATACTGGGCACGAGACTCCACCACAATAGCAGGGAAATGAAACCTTACTATACCATACTGGTCAGACAGGTTGGTACAGGGTCTTGTTTAGAGTTTACCTTGATGTTATATGCGTATTATATCTAGGAATGTGAAAAAATAATCGATTTTTATAATAATCGATTATTTTTATATTGAAATTAATCGATTATTTCACTGCCAGATTTTCTAAAAAAAAGTTCATCACGATACTGCGTGCAGTGTTTCATACTATATTAGAAAATAAGCTCACATTTCTTAAAAAAAAAGGCATCATAAAATCGATTATTTATTTTTAATAAATCGATTATTTTAAAATCGATTAGAAAAAAAATCGATTATTTAATTAATCGATTATTTTTCCTCCAAGTCACATCTCTAATTATATCCCTTAGTCGTCTTTTACTACATTCATAGGAGTGGTGAATGTATTGTTATGCCGTCATCAAACGAACAGACTAAATTATACTTTTTTTTTATTTGACAGCGTCCTGCACTAATGATATAATTCTTGTATTGTGATGCGGCTTTACAAACATATAATTAACTGACACAATATTACATACAGATACAAAACAACTATTTGTGGATCGCACAGAGTGTTGTATTGCGGGGGAATCAAATCCACTACATTGGCAGGTAGGTCTTAAATACGGCATCTGTGCAGTCTTGAAGAGCTTTGGAGCAGTATTATGTTCAACTAGCAACCCGCCCTCGCTTCGCTTCGGTTTCTGTCCCGTTTGCGTGGGAATACCGGGATAAAATATAGCCTAGTTTACTCCCTGATATTATAGCTTTCCATTGGTGAAAGAATTTTTGAATTCAGTCCAGCCGTTTTGAAGATTACCCGGCACAAACAGACAGACAGGCAAAAAAATATAAAGTGTATTTTTTAGGCATATGTATAGTGCAAATAACCGTGTGAACATGAAAAAAGCCTATTATTTTGACATTACAAACAGACACTCCAATTTTATTTATTGGTATAGATGTACATCAAAAATTGACTGCACATTTCGTGTAATGCTTAAGATAACTGACCTACCGATCTAGTATCGTGGGTTCGAACCCCAAGCAAGACAACATTTTGTGCAATCCACAAATTGTTGAGTCTGGATGTAATTTGTGTCCGTTGATTACGTTTGTAGAGTCCCCTGCAACATAAGGATTATTTCCTTGGGCTTGTTTTTTAAAAAGAAAGCTCTGAAGGTTAAATGGATGTTTATAAAATAATGTTACTGACAGCGTCGATGTCGGCCGGACGCTGCTTCAATCTCTCGTCTTCCTCTTCGTTGGATAGTGCTCCTGTACCGTTCGGCAGGATCTCCGTGTCGGTCTCAGCCATGATGGGCGGCACGGTTGCTTCCTCTGTGAAACAGACAATACAAATCAATTATTAAAGTGAAACTTCTTTAGAGTCGTTGTGATTTCAATCTTGATGAAACCAAAAATTGGCCAAGTGCGAGTCGGACTTGCGCACAAAGGGTTCCGTACGATTGAGCAAAAAAATGGTAAAAAAATCAAGTTTTTTGTCTGGGATAAAAAATCCCCTCTTAAATATTAATTTTATTTTGTTTTTAGTATTTGATGTTATAGCAGCAACAGAAATACATAATCTGTAAAAAATTGTCTAGCTATTGCGGTTCTTGAGATACAGCCTGGTGATAGATAGATGGACGGAGAGACAGCGAAGTCTTAGTAATAGGGTCCCGTTTTTACCCATTGGGTACGGAACACTAAGCGAGTCCATAGAGACATAAACACGTAAATATATAGGATTCAGCTGACGAGAGAATGAGATAAAGGACAAAAGATGAAGGACAATGGATAGTCGGGAGAAAATCTTTAATAAGGAACTACGAATATTAAACAAATTGATTATTAAATAATCGATTAATTAAAAATAATTAATCGATTTTTTTGCAAATCGATTTATTTTAGAGAAACAAAAATCGATTATTTATTAATCGATTTTTCCCCTCCAAGTCACATCCCTAATTATGACCAACAGTCAATAGACTTACGTTTTTTTTTGTGTGTGTCTATAGCTGTTGGCCGCAGATGTCCTTGACAGCTTAGCCCGAACTATGGGTGAGCGCTGATGGCTCCAAACCCGGTAATAGACTTAGACTTACGAGCGGATGTGTATTTCTTATACTAGTTCGTAAAAGGCGAATAAGAGCTAAGAGCGAATCACCGTGAGTCAACAATTGCATTTTCAAGAAGGGTTGACCTCAGGCACGCAGTCGGTCGTAGAATTATTGCGAAATTGAGATAACAGCGGTACGATAATGATGGAAACGTTCGCATTTAACCGGTTTTTAAATTATAAAAAAAGATTATTGTTTTGAAGTTTATTTGACTCCACACAAAAAAATATCGTGGGCAGTGTGTAATTATCTAAACAACGAACGAACATAATTACGGGTTCGAAGCCGCGTCATGATATCAAATTAAAAAAAAATCATCTTAACGACTTAAACGATTCGTTTTCATCCAACTACTGCGAAAGGAGGGTAATGTGCTGACACACAGAGCTTAGTTATTTACACCGCCTACAAGGCGGGTACATCTGAATGAGGGCCCACTTAGACCAGCTAGGCTTGGACTGGCTTCCTTCGAGACAACTGACCCCAAAGCAGCTTCTCAGCTCATATACACCTCAATGGCAATTCGAGCCTTCTAATTGAGAGGGAAATATACCTCCTATGCCACGCGTGATGGTTTCCATGTGATGACGGAGTAAGAATACAATTCACCACTCCCTATCTTGCACGTGGGTGTCGTAAAAGACGACTAAGTGATATAATACGCATACAACATCTATGCAAGAGAAGGAAAACTCGAAGCAAAACCTTATGCCAACACGTCTGACCAGCGTGATATAGAAAGTCGATTTCCCTCCTATTGCGAAGGAGGCTCGAGGCCAACAGTGGGCAATTGACCTACTTATACCAGATCATAGCTCCCCTTTCCGTGGGAATATCGGGATAAATTATAGCCTATGTGTTATTCTGATATGTAATAGGGTGTTTCAAAAAAATCGAATATTTTTTTTTTCAAATGGTCGGCAAATTCTGTCAGAGAATGCTAAAATAAAGACCTCGTCAAAATTTGAGCTCTTAATTTAAAGATTTAGTGGTCGCGGTTCGCAACTTTCTATTTCCCATTTAAATAACATAAGAAATAAATGCTTTTAACTTTAGAATTTTATACCTCTGGATTGAATGAACTTATGGCAATGACCAACTCAGATTCTTATAGGAAATTTAATGCTCTACAAAAAAGGTCTCTCATAATTTTTCCATAAATTGAATCCTTCCAGAGTTATTCAAGGTTAAAGTTTAATTTGAACCGATTTTTTGGGTTTTTCAACTAAAAAGAAAGTAAAAAGGTAGAAATTAACAATAATCAACTGTCTAACTGTTATATTAAGGCTTT
This sequence comes from Lymantria dispar, assembly GCA_032191425.1. Classification (NCBI taxonomy): domain Eukaryota; kingdom Metazoa; phylum Arthropoda; class Insecta; order Lepidoptera; family Erebidae; genus Lymantria; species Lymantria dispar. The sequence goes on from CM063471.1 coordinate 11,958,343, forward strand.
TTTATTACAATTAGGGTACATCTCTCTGTGTTTTTTTACCACTTGTAATAGATACTGAAAATCTTCTTAATTTTTTGTTAAAGTTTGATTGTACTTGGTTTTAACAAAAACCAAGATTGCTCTGAGACAAAGTCACTTAAGTCACTTGTTAACAGTGACTTCACATTTCCTTTAATCACTAGTCGTTTAAAGTTTGTTGGATTACCTTTCAAAGTTTTCATATTTTCAACCATTTTTTTTTCATATCTACATTTACATCGAATAATGCCAAAACAACTAGTTCCTCTGACAAATACCATAAGTGATCGGACATTTTGTCAGCAGCAATTTTAGCAAAAGAAGGGTTATTTTGGCTGTATAGTATACAGCCAAAATAACCCTTCTTTTGCTGATATTTTTTTATTACATAATGATAAAAGTTGAAAAACCCAAAAAATCGGTTCAAATTAAACTTTAACCTTGAATAACTCTGGAAGGATTCAATTTATGGAAAAATTATAAGAGACCTTTTTTGTAGAGCATTAAATTTCCTATAAGAATCTGAGTTGGTCATTGCCATAAGTTCATTCAATCCAGAGGTATAAAATTCTAAAGTTAAAAGCATTTATTTCTTATGTTATTTAAATGGGAAATAGAAAGTTTCGAACCGAGACCACTAAATCTTTAAATTAAGAGCTCAAATTTTGACGAGGTCTTTATTTTAGCATTCTCTGACAGAATTTGCCGACCATTTGAAAAAAAAAATATTCGATTTTTTTGAAACACCCTAATATGTAAGCTATATTACTGTGAAGTTTCATCGAAATCCATTCAGTAGTTTTTGCATGAAAGAGCAACAAACATCCTCACATAATCACAAACTTTCGCGTTTATAATATTTGTAGGACTAGCAGCGCTGCGGTTTTACTCGCTTAGTTCCCCTTTCCGTGGGAATATCGAGATAAATTATTACCTATGTGTTATTCTAATATGTAAGCTATATTATTTTGAAGTTTCATCGAAATCCATTCAGTAGTTTTTGCGTGAAAGAGCAACAAACATCCTCACATAATCACAAACTTACGCGTTTATAATATTAGCAGGAACTTCCTTCTCTCTCATAGATATTATATGCGTATTATAATCCCTTAGTCGTCTTTTACGACATCCTCATGCAATATAGAAGGGGTGTTGAATTGTATTCGTACTCCGTCATAAGTACTTCGATGTTCAAAAGAAATACCAAGAACAGTTTACATACCCATCTTTTTTTCGTCTTGTTACAATTCCACCATTGATTAGTGTCTATTGCGGGCCTGTAAATGGCCGTCAAATATGGCGGTCACGGGGCGGGTCAACGACACCAACCGCCATGTTGAAATTTCACTGACAAAATATGTGTACGCATTGATTTATTGTATGCGTAGTGTAGATTTGTAATGTACTTATAATGTTAAGAAAATGCTTTGAAAGTAATTATGATTAGATTAGAAGGGCCTTCTGGGTGTGGCTCGCATTTTTGTTAGATAATCTATACAAATAAATAAAATTGAAATGTCTGTTTGTAATATCAAAATACTGGGCTTTTTATGATCACACTATTATTAAAACCTATGCCTAAAATACAGTTTAAAAATTTGTCTCTCTGTATGATTGTTTGAGATAATCTTCAAAACGGCTGAACCGATTTTGATAATATTTTACTACTAGATAAGGAGTAACTTAGGCTATATTTTATCCACAGGTACTGGAACAGGTACGGTCACGGCCACGGTCCTTCGCCGGCGACTGGGGCAGCGCAGGCGCAAGTACCTGCGTCTGATACCGGATACCGACCACCCTAGCAAAGGCTGCGTGTGACCGGACGGGGATTTAGGTCCAGTACCCACGGAGAGGCTAGCCTCGCAACGGCAATCGGCGTTGATGGGATAGGGTACTCCCTCAGGCCAACCACTGAAATCAAGGAACTCTGCACCGACGGACCAACGACGAAAGCGACGTGCTATATGGGTGGCTTGGGGAGCCGCGCGCCGCTCCTCTGTGGCCTCTGACCGTAGCCCACCCAAAAAAAGGGCAATTTCCAAATTATTTTATAAATATTATATCCCTTAGTCGTCTTTTACGACATTCACGTACAAGATAGGGAGTGGTGAATTGTATTCTTACTCCGCCACAACATAAAAATTGATCCTTACATGAACCACAGGCAATTTGTAGGGGAATTAGTGGCCATATAAAAAGCAATATCACAAAAAAAATAGCGTGTGTACAAAGTACGCATAGCAGAAGTGAAAATTCTTTATCCTTTGTCCCTTTGTCTCTTCGTCCCTTATCCCTTAAGCCCTTATCACCTTATCCCTTTATCACTTTATACCTTTATCCCTTTACGTCCGCTTAAACGACATGCTATCCCTACTCCACTGGAGAAAGTACTCTTTCTTCGAATCGACCGTGGTGGGGACGAGAAAAAGATGGCGCGTAACGAAAAAATGTGACGCGTATCCGAAAAATGTGACGGTAAATTTTTTTCCAACGCCGATAAAGAAGTTTCACTTCAATAAAAAAATCTCTCTCACTTTCTCAGTCGCTTGCTCCCTACTCTCGCCCCATGGCTGTGCTTCGTGCTATGTTCGCCCATTCTCACTCTCTCTCTCTCAATCGCTCTCTCCCTCTTCTTCGAAAAAAACGCTGCACATCTTTGTGACGCTAAATTGCGTTTCATCCGTAAAAAAATTATACCTCATGCGCGCAAAGAAGTTTCACTTCAAAAACGGAATAAAAAATTTGTAAACCCCCCACAAAATATTTTTCGTGCGTTAATATCGAACCAGCGACACTTCGCGCAGAAGTACCGTATGTTAACAAATACGCTGTCTGTTGCAGCGGTTTGTCTAGATGACTCAGCTGATCTAAATACCAACTAACTGTGTCGTTAGGTATGAGTAATTAACTTATGATCGTGTGGCGCTTGTAGGATCTGGTTCAGCCATATTTGTTTTGTATTATATTTGTAAACTAGTGACTGCGGTTAATCCACCCTCGCTTCGCTTCGGTTATAGGTTATAGTCGTTTTACCCGCGTAGTTCCCGTTCCAGTTGGAATACCGGGATAAAATATAGCCTAGTTTACGCCCTGATATTATAGCTTTCCATTGGTGAAAGAATTTTTGAAATCGGTCCAGCCGTTTTGAAGATTACCCGGAACAAACAGACAGACAAAAAAAATATAGTGATTTTTAGGCATAGGTATCGTCCAAATAACCGTGTGAGCATGAAAAAAGCCTATTATTTTAACATTACAAACAGACACTCCAATTTTATTTATTGGTATAGACTAGCAATCCACCCTCGCTTCGCTTCGGTTTAATCGTTTTACCCGCGTAGTTCCCCTTCCCGTGGGAATACCGGGATAAAATGTAGCCTAGTTTACTCCCTGATATTATAGCTTTCCATTGGTGAAAGATTTTTTTAAATCGGTGCAGCCGTTTTGAAGATTATCCGGAACAAACAGACAGACAGACAGACAAATTTTTTTAATCTATATTTTAGGCATAGGTGTCGTGCAAATAATCGTGTGAGCATGAAAAAAGCCTATTATTTTGACATTACAAACAGACACTCCAATTTTATTTATTGGTATAGATTATATGTATACTAGCTGACTCAACAGACGTTGTTCTATTTAAATATAAAAAAAAATTAACAAAAGGTATTCTCCTTAAAATCGATCGCAGCGCCACCTAACGGGTACAATTGTGAATCTAAACCTTTCTCCTATTCCCCTTGAGCACACACAAAAAATTTCGTCAACATCGGTCCGGCCATTTAGGAAGAGTTCAGTGACATACATACGTACACAAGAAATCACTACATATTATAAAACAAAGTCGCTGTCTCTGTCCCCATGTATGGTTAAATCTTTAAAACTACTCAACGGATTTTGATGCGGTTTTTTTTTAATAGATAGTGATTAAAGAAGAAGGTTTATATGTATAATAACATCCATTAAATAGTGGAGAAATACTGTTATTTTTGAGGTTTCTAATGTGATGTCTAAAATAATTACATTTTTTTCGCTTACATTGCAAACGCAGGCTGAACCCTACGAGATTTATCAAAATAATGTACTAAGTATTGTACACATTGAAAAGGTCTACAGAAAACTCCGCGATGGTATATGTCTATCTCTTATGGATATCCCACAATAACATTTTTTTATTTACTTTTTACGACAAATAATGGCTAATTTTCGAAGCGATTTTAACCAATACAGCATTAATTCTTATCCAATTAATACCTTAAATACATTGTTGATTTGATATAGATCTATATGGCCCTTTACAGCATATGATTTAAATGAATATTTTCGAAGATATTACAGATCTAAAAATTGCGGGACGTAGCGTTTGCGTTTGCGAGGAAAATAACAATCTATACCAATAAATAAAATTAGTGTCCGTTTGTAATGTCAAAATAATAGGCTTTTTTCATGCTGACAGGGTTATTTGCACGACACCAATGCCTAAAATACAGATTAAAAAATTTTTGTCTGTCTGTCTGTCTGTTTGTTCCGGGTAATCTTCAAAACGGCTGGACCGATTTCAAAAATTCTTTTACCAATGGAAAGCTATAATATCAGGGAGTAAAGTAGGCTATATTTTATCCCGATATTCTCACGGAAACGGGACCTATACCAACCTGTCTGATTAGCATGGTATAGTTTGATCTGATATCTTCCAAGATATTCACTTTAACATTACGCTATAAATTGCAATTTTGATCAAATTTCAATTAAAACTACTTTATAGCGTTTGTATTTGATTTTTGATTGACTGACGTTTCGAACACTTTACAGCATTCATTCAGTCCGCCTGTGACCATGTAACGCTGTTAAGTGTTCGAAATGTTAGGGCAATCAAAAATCAAATACAAATGCGATAAAATCCATAGTTTTATTTGCAACTAGCAACCCGCCCTCGCTTCGCTTCGGTTTTAGTCGTTTTACCCGTGCAGTTCCCGTTCCCGTGGGAATACCGGTATAAAATATAGCCTAGTTTACGCCCTGATATTATAGCTTTCCATTGGTGAAAGAATTTTTGAAATCGGTCCAGCCGTTTTGAAGATTATCCGGAACAAACGGACAGACAGACAGACAAAAATTTTTTAATCTGTATTTTAGGCATAGGTGTCGTACAAATAACCGTGTGAGCATGAAAAAAGCCTATTATTTTGACATTACAAACAGAGAACCTCCAATTTTATTTATTGGTATAGATGTGTTATACTCGCGTTAACATCGGATATCATTAAAATTCAATTAAATAACAACTGTTTAACAGTTTTGATATTTCACTTCTGTCGGCAGTCCTCACGACCGCTTTGTATTTTAAACTAGCAACCCGCCCTCGCTTCGCTTCGGTTATAGGTTATAGTCGTTTTACCCGCGTGGTTCCCGTTCCCGTGGGAATACCGGGATAAAATATAGCCTAGTTTACGCCCTGATATTATAGCTTTCCATTGGTGAAAGAATTTTTGAAATCGGTCCAGCCGTTTTGAAGATTATCCGGAACAAACAGACAGACAGACAAAAATTTTTTAATCTGTATTTTAGGCATAGGTGTCGTACAAATAACCGTGTGAGCATGCAAAAAGGGCCTATTATTTTGACATTACAAACAGAGACACTCCAATTTTATTTATTGGTATAGATGTGTTATACTCGCGTTAACATCAGATATCATTAAAATTCAATTAAATAACAACTGTTTGTTAACAGTTTTAATATTTCACTTCTGTCGGCAGTCCTCACGACCGCTTTGTATTCTAAATATTTGAACATTGTTCATTCGGGTATTAACATAGTTACCGAACTCTCCCCTGCTGTACAAGTGTCTGAAGCCATACTCCGGTCTACACATGGCCGTGAGCTGCAATCTGTTATCGATCGCTCGCACATGTAGGTACACTGTCTGTTCACGATCTGTCTGTCCAGCTTCAAGCGAGATATGAGACATAGCATTAGGGATGATCGATGATCATCGATGTTGAAAGGAAAAACACCGATGTTTCAACATCGATGCTGCTGTAGGCAAAACATCGTAACATCGATGTTAACGGAATTCAACATCGATGTTGAAAGGAAAACATCGATGTTGCTATAGGCAAAATATCGTAACATCGATGTTAACGGAAGCGACCATCGATGATAATACACGCAATAAAAACGAATCCGTTGTAGTGATTTTCCTAAAATAAAAAAAAAACTCATCACAATTTGCTGAGTAAAGTACTTAGTACTATTGGTCTTTATTCCTATATTATAAGAACCGACTCTTGATTTTCCTAAAAAAAAGTCATCAAAATTCTCGGCGGAGAATTTTAGCGATAATGGACAATGACTTCGACGTTTTTGGAACATCGATGTCATCCTATGCATTCTAAGATCCTCATCAAAATTTGCCATGAGGGTTTTATTTCTTAGTGAAATATTAAAACGTAACAGCGATGGTATACACTTTCGATAATGACATCGATGTTTTCCTAACATCGATGTTCGGTTTTCGATAAATATCGAACATCGATGTTGAGCTTTCGATTATGACATCGATGGGACGTATAAGCTTGTTATAATGATAATGATAATTATGAAAGAAATTACGTAAAAACAAATAAAAGTAAGTAAAAATGCATCTATAAGACAAAAGTCCTTGAAAAGAATAACATTGCCATAACAAACTAAACACCAGCAATGTTCACATTTAATAATCTGTCAACCCTAAATCCTGCAACGACAGCGTCACAGTCATTAGAACGACAAAAAAAATAACAAAAAAAAGATTAGTGAAAATTTCAAATATGGAACAGGCGGAAGAGCATTCCTCGTCCGCGCGCCGTCTATTTCGGTCGTGTGTTGTAAACGCTGCTAATTTTGAATTAACTAAAATTAAAACCCCTTTTTCGGGTAGATGCCAAAACCCTCTTGTTTTGATAGTCGTTTTAGTGGTTCATGTGGTTCCATAAGTCCCCTTGCATAGCTCGTGGATAGCGTAAAGGACAACTAAGAGCTTTTGATTGAACTGTTTCAATTACATCTGATGGCGTCTGTTCAACAGTTGCATTCCCAAGTAGTGTTTGACGTCAGATATGCGCTCATAACAACTATTGTCACAAAACTATTTACAACTAACCGCCCTCTCTCTTTTCGCTTTGATTGGAGTCATAAGGCCACGGATTCAATTCCCAGACCTTGACAGAATGTTATAGGGTTTTTCGGAGAGGAAAAATAACCTAAGCTACTCTTAATATAGACAGCTATCTGGTAATAGAATATTATTGCAGACAGACAGATAAAAAAATTAATCTGGTTTCTAGGCATATGTACCGTGCAAATAGCCGTATGAACATGAAAAGAAACGTAATATTTTGATATTACAAACGGACACTTCGATTTTATTTATTTGTATAGATATTTACGATGTAAGAAGTACATATTGAATTAACACACAAGTAATTAGTGATAAGAGCTGAACAATGATAGTGTGTTCCATAAAAGACCGAACAACATGTAGACAATCACCCTCTTAGCGTCCGGTTTTCAGCTGGTAGTGGCGCTGATACTTGACCGAGGTTATGCCATCGCCAAAGCTATCTTTCCTGATAGAGGTGGTTTTGCGTAAAGATTGCATTTTCGCAAAAAAAAAATATTAGTGTAGGTTATGTACGCACTTATGAAGGTGTAATTCTTTGGTGTAACGTGACAAAAATCTTTATATCTTTCTAAAAATTTTATCATATTTAGAAAAGGTATATAATACATTGTACAGTTTTATTATAACGCATTATCTAGTTGACATTTGTGATGGTGCGTGCGTTAACGCCACGCTGCAACGATCGGGTTCATCCTCGCATATTCTGTAATACAGCGTGACGTCGTAACGCTACGAGCTGTTTACGCCACGCCAACGACACATCAGAAAATAAAAAAGGTCGCTAGTACATAATGACCCTTATTATTTGTTTTGTCTTATCCTCCGCCACTAATGTGAGTAAAAATACAAGCATGTTGGTGACGCGAACGCTCGAGATTTCAACCATACTAAAGGCGTCTAAGGCGCACTGCTGTGCGCCAATCATAAGCATGTCGGTAACGCAAACCCATAAAATTTTTCTCTAACAAAAAGTGCCCCGCGCGGCTTAAAAAGTTTTCATCATCATCATTTCAGTTCTACACTGCGTCGTCCGATACTTGGTCGCTACCCGAGAACCTTTCTTCCTCAACGGTTGTCGGTTCGCCGAGCGATGTGTCCTGCCCATTTCAGCCACTTCAGCGTGCTAATTCTTCGTGCTATGTGAATGCAAAAACGAACTGATGAATAATTACATGACATAACCTACAAATTTGCAACAAATAGATACGTCAATCGCTGCCCACATACACGCATACGCACACACATACACACATTCACACACGCAAACAAACACTCAACACTCATACACACAAAAATGGAAAAGCGAACTTATCATACAAAAGCACATCTTTCATAATTCAAATCATTAATGTTATTTATATTGTTATCATTGTTATTGTAAGTTATTTTTATTCCTTTTCTTTTTTTTTCTTTTTGTTATTTTTTCTTTCTTATATGTTTGAGGAAAGGGGTTTGCTGAAAACCAGCCCTGCATAATTTCTATGCAGCACAATGCTGAGCATTCCCCTATTGTCAAAATTAATTAAAAACATGTATTATAATTATTAGTTATTATGTGACAATAAATGCTATTCTATTCTATGTCGGTTACACCCGTTGTTCTGCGGATTGCCGTATTACGGATTCTATCTTGCAGAGAAATCCCGAGAAGAAATTTTCACTTCAAAAGCAATATAAAAAGCCCATAGGTATATGTGTACCTATATAACATCTAAAGCCCCCAAATACAACATCGAAGGCTGGGTGCGCACGCTCAGGTTCAACGACCCGACTAGTCGATCGCCCTTACGAGTGGGCGGACAGATTTGTTTGCCAACAATGTGTAACTTTTTCTGGTATTTGCATTAAAAGTCATGATAACCATACAATGGCATCAGTCATCATTTCAGCTCATATACATCCCACTGTTGGGCTCGAGCCTCCTCCCCAATAGGAGGGAAATTGACCTTACTATACCATGCTGATCAGACATGTTGATATAGGGTGTAATTTCGCGTTTTCCTGCTCTTCTAAAGATGTTATATGCATATTGTATCTTTTAGTCATCCTTTACGAAATCCACGAGTAAAAGAGTGGTTAATTGTATTCTTACTCACTCAGCATACGGACAGATCGGATCCTCGTCCACAATCTGAGAGAAAAAAATATTATTTAATAGCAACCCGCCTTCGCTTCGGTTTTAGCCCCGTTACTCGCGTAGTTACCGTTCCCGTGGGAATACCGGTATAAAATATAGCCTATATTATTCCCTGATATTACAGCTTTCCATTGGATTGGATTGAATTTTTTAAATCCGTTCGGTAGTTTAAGCATGAAATGCGTAACAAACTTACTTTCGCATTTATAGTATTAGTAAGAAAGTAAGGATTTTTAATTTCGCCATGACATACGGCACTAAAACGCGGTCTGTAAATATCGGCGTCATAAAAAGGCTCAAAGTCGCTCAACGTGCTATGGAGAGGGCTATGCTCGGTATTTCTCTACGTCATAAAATCCAAAATACAGAAATGTGCAGATGAACGGGTTTAACCGGCACAACACTAAGAATTAACACGTAGAAATCGCAATGGCTGACTTCATCGCTCTTCGAACCGATAATCTTTAGTTCAGAAAGGTTCTCGAATGGCGACCACGAATTGGACAACGTAGCGTAGGACGACTTCTTGGAAATAGCAGGGAACCGTCTAATGTAAGTAGCATAGGAACGTTCTGCGTGGCATTCTCATGGGGAGGCTTCTGTCCAGCAGTGGACGTTCAAGGATGGATTGATGGTTTTTATTAATACGCTTTTATTAGCTTCAGGCGTATGTATGTTAGTATGTAACGGAATCTTTGAACATGATTTTGACCCCCTTCAAAACGTCGGATTAACCCGAAATTTGACATACTTATTAAGGACTGATGACAATTCAATATTTTAAACAGTTTGACCTGTTATCCTATCCCGTTATCCTCCAACTAAAAATTGAAAAATAAATGAGTGGGGTGCATGTTGTCAATAGTTAAAATATTTTATTGACAGATATGAGTAGAAGGATTATCATTTTGATAATATCTTAAGAAGCACCCGACGCTTTTTTTACAATAAAAAATATTTTTTTCTTATATACACTATTCTTAAATCAAATTTTTAAAAAAAATTTCTATTTTTTAGTTGGATTTTCTTTAAACGCGTATTTTTTTAGTTTTTTTTTTTAACTATTATTTATTTTGTTCAAGCAATCCACCCTCGATTCGCTTCGGTTTCCATCCCCTGCATCTTAAATCTCCAATATCTTCTAAAAATCTAAACGATACACAACTGCAGTATATGAGGCCTCCAGTTCTTTCTTTGAGAGGAAGAATGGTCCAAGTTATTCTCCATATTTCACTGGTTATATACCTTTGTTTTCAATTTTCTATTTATTTACCACGTTACGTGGGTACGTAAGCTACGTGGGGCGGAATGCTCCCTTCCCTCTAATGTGGTTGAGGGGAGTGATGGCTGCGCTAGTAGTTAACTCGTGATCGGGTGCTGCTTGTGGGGGGATCTGGTCCAGCTTTATTTTTTTCTCTTTTCTTTTATTTTTTGTTTTGTACTAATATTTGAAAATGTATACATGTATACAATTTCGAAGGGCATCACACTGGAGCTAATACTATATGTTGTACGAAGTATAAAATTATATATACAGTGTAAACTCTATATAACGACACTCAAGGGACTGTGAATTTTTTGACGTTATAGAGAGTTGTCGTTAATTGAAGTGAAAAACAAAATTGATATTATTTTACTATTCTAATATTTATTTACTAATATAGCGCAAATTTTACAAACGTAACAACAACAATGATTAAGATAACGTTTAACAACCTAACGACAGCCCAGTGGCCAAGTAAACATGTGCAAGTCAATCACACAAAAAACAAAAGATAATTTTTTACAATGTTTCTTAGGTCAGTTGAGGTAAACACGTGCTAGATAATAAAATAACAAAACAACAAAGCAGAGAACGCACACAGCTGTAGTTCTTACTAATATTTAAATTAAAAAGCAATTAAAAAAGTACTGCTCAATGCTCAATATTGCCGTATTGTCGTCGTTATTTCGAGTGAACGTGATGCTATATAGAGTGTATCATTGTATGGACAATATGACACAAACCAACCAAAATCAAGTTATTTCGATGTTTTAAGGAGTTTGTCGTTAAATCGAGTGACATTATAAAGAGTTTACACTGTATGTACTTAAAAGAATAAAAAAAAGTGACAGCCCGCTGAGTTTCTTGCCAGATCTTCTCAACTTGTGGCCGCGTTCCGATCCGGTGGTAGATTATTGTATTGTATTCAAACAATCTTTAAACTTGACAATATGTAAGTGCCCTTAAGGGCTTATGCAGAATAAATGATTTGATTTCAAGTTGTATAATATAGCATCTATTGAATAGAACTACTTTGTTATAAAATTTATTGCGCTAAATACAAAAACAAACAAGATATGTTTAATACAATGTCTGATGGTATGAATAGCACGCTGTGTAAGTCTCTGAGTCACTGATAACCCCCGCCCATGGTGGGGGAGGGAGAGGTTCATGGCGGTCGTCCAAACGCCGACCTTATTACACCAATTAAACCGTGTTGAAACAGCCATTGTTCGGGGTCAGATAACCCGTAACCATAGGTGCAGCCCAGATAAGTCGCACACAAACACACACGCATACACAAACACAGCACGCAAACAAACACACAAACAATAACCGATATTTTTTTCTTTAAAATAAATCGGACTGCAATAAAAATCGATAAATTATTTTTAATTAATCGATTTTTTTTTACTATTCGTAGTTCTTTATTAAAGTTTTTCTCCCGACAGGATTGTGATGACCTTTGTTTTTTTTAGGAAATCTGAGAGTGATGTTTATTTTCTAATATATTCCGACTATATATACCGACATTCGATCGAGCACTTTTCCTAGCAGAATTGTGATGACCTTTTCTTTATAAAATCTGACAGTGATATTTATTCTCTATAATAGAAAACTTACAAAAAAAAAACAAATACTAAAATAATCGATTAATTTTAATATAAAAAATCGATTTCTATTATTTAGATAATCAGGCTCGTGCCCAACAATGGGACGTATACGAGTTGAAACTATGACTGATAAGGTTCATAAAAGAGTTTTAAAGGCAATTTAAACGCAAAATTATACCTCAAAGTCAATTAATTTGGCTACAACGAAAGGCCTCGATTCCGTGAAACCATCCCCTTTATAGCTATGACGTCACGTCCCGCCCCCTCGCTTGAAGGTCGATCAATACAGGTCGTTGCACCCGGTGGCGCCCGTCTGTCCTTCATTACAAATGGTATCCGAACTTTCTTTGTTCAAAGAGAGACCCTTATGGCTGCTTTTTAAAAGATTTTCAACGATTTAAAAATGCTTACAATTCAAATGTATATTTTAACAGACTTCAAAAAAGAAGAGGGTTCTCAATTCGACAGCATTTATTTTATAATGATTTCTGATGTTTACGAGAGTAATAAAACTACAGATTTTATCGCGTTTGTATTTGATTTTTGATTGCCCGACGTTTCTAACACTTTGCAGCGTTCATTGGGCGGAGAAAGACGTCGCACGTCCAACAAGTCATCATTAGTAGAGATATTTATAATTATCTACTCGCTACATAAATCAGTTACTAAATTTTATATCTACATTTTGGTACAAATTTATTGCCAGTACAAGAAAGTTATTTTATACTAGCAACTCACCCTCGCTTCGCTTCAGTTTCAGTCGCCCTACCCGCATAATTCCAGTTCCCGTATAAATACCGGAATAAAATATAGCCTAAGTTACTCCTTATATAGACAGCTACCTGGTAGTAAAATATTATCCAAATTAGTCCAGCCGTTTTGAAGATTACCTCAAACAACCAAAAAGACAGACAAAAAAAATTTAAACTGTATTTTAGGCATAGGTGTCGTGCAAACAACCGTACGAGCATGAAGAAAGTAGAGACGTGAAAAAATTATCGATTTTTACAATAATCGATTATTATAAAAAATTAATCGATTAATAATCGATTTTAAAATCTATTATCAAAATAATAAAAATCGATTATTAATCAATTTTTTATTATTCGAAATTCGATCGAAATTAATCGATTATTCACTGCCAGATTTCCTAAAAAAAAAAGGTAATCACGATTGTTTCATACTATATTAGAAAATAAAGCTCACATTTCCTAAAAACAAAAAAAGGTCATCATAATCCTGTTGGGAGTAAAATCGATTATTTTATAATCGATTTATTTTAAAGAACAAAACATCGATTATTTAAAAAATCTATTGTTTTCCCTCCAAGTCACATCCCTAGAAGAAAGCCCATTATTTTGACATTACAAACAGACACTTCAATTTTATTTATTTCAACATCATCATTATTTCAGCCTATCGCCATCCACTGCTGGACGTAGGCCTCCATTATGTTACGCCACGAAGTGCGGTTCTGTGCCGCCTGCATCCAACGACGCCCAGCACCTTTCACCAGGTCGTCGGTCCACCTAGTGGGGGGGCGTCCTACACTGCGTCGTTCGATACGTGGTCGCCACTCGAGAACCTTTCTTCCCCAGCGGTTGTCAGTTCGTCGAGCGATGTTGCCTGCCCATTGCCACTTCAGCGTGCTTATTCTTCGTGCTATGTCGGTTACACCCGTTCTTCTGCGGATTTACGTATTCCGGATTCTATCTCGCAGAGAAATCCCGAGCATAGCCCGATCCATAGCACGCTAAGCGACTTTGAGCCTTGTTATGAGGCCTACATTTAGGGACTTAGGGACCACACATTTTATTTATCTATATAGATTTAATTTTTCCCTGATGCGCTAATATCAAACTAGTGGTCGTCGAGTGGTAGAAATTCGGCCATAATTCATTTACATTAATTTTATTTATGTATAATTGTATATTGAGCAAGCTGTATTTCACTAGTAACTAACATAATAAGTACAAATCTCTATTAGACATTGTCATCATAATTATGATTGTTTGACATACAGTTCGACCAGAGATTTTAACCGTAAACAAAAGTGTATAAGCGTTGGTGTGTGTGTGTGTGTGTGTGTGCCTTTTTAATTAATTTAATGTATTTCTGATCCATTATTATATAAAATTTCAGTTTTATGCACTTCTCCTCATTATATACATCAACTGTGACAAATTTCATACTTGTCCATCCACGTAATTTTCGTAAAAAGGGGTACAAAGTTTTTGCTTCACGTATATAGATAGATAGTACTCCGCATGTTACCAAGTCCTCTTTGTCCGTGAGGAACAAAGAAATGACGTAACACATCCTATATATCGAAGGCCGCACCTGAACGCGGTGTAGCAACAGCCCTCCATCCTCCACCCCCCACACAGGGGGATGGTTCAACGGTTCACGCCCCTAATCCATACAAATAAATAAAATTCCGTGTGGTGACGGAGTAAGAATACAATTCACCACCCCCTATCTTACCCGTGGGTGATCGTACGAGACGACTAAGGGATATAAAACGCATATAACATCTATGCGACAGAAGGAAAACTCGAAATAAAACCCTATACCAACACGTCTGACCAGCGTGGTAGAGTAGGTCAATTACCCTTCCATTATGGAGGAGGCCCGAGCCCAACAGTGGGACGTATATGGGCCGAGATGATGAGATGATGTGTTGTCGGAGTAAGAATACAATTCACCACTCCCTATCTTGCACGTGGTTGTCGTAAAAGACGACTAAGGGATAAAATATGCATATAACATTTGTGCAAGAGAAGGAATACTCAAAATTAAACCCTATACCAACATGTCTGACTAGCATGGCATAGTAGGTCAAATTCCCTTCTATTGTGGAGGAGACCTGAGCCCAACAGTTGGGACGTATGTGGGCTGCGATGATGATGATTATGGAATAAAATTGAAGTATATGTTTGTAATATAAAAATACTGGGCTTTTTTCATGCTCATACGGTTATTGGCACGACAGCTAGGCCTAAATTGCAGTATAAAATTTTTTTGTTTGAAGTAATCTTCAGTACGGCTGGACAGATTTTGATAATATTTTACTATCAGATAGCTTTTTACATATTAGTCCGGTCGTAACCATGAGCGTTGCAAAGTGTTAGAAACGTCGGGCAATCAAAAATCAAATACAAACGCGATAAAATCCTTAGTTTTATTTAAAATATATCAGATATATAAGAAGAAACTTCTAGGTATAGATATATATATATATATATATATATTTCTTGTGTACGTGTGTGTCACTGAACTCCTCCACTCCTCCTAAACGGCTGGACCGATTTTGATGTTCTTTTTTTTGTGGCTGTTCCGATGGATATTTTTTTTTTTTATTGCAGGCCGTGGTAAATGAACAAACAGTACACCTGATGGTAAGTGTTGCTGCTGCTAATAGACCTTTACAAGGCCGCTGCCTACCGTGAAGAAAGTGAAGGGAGTGTGAATGCGTGCATTGATGCTCGGTGATACCAAGGGCACCACCAAAACCCCTCAGAAAGTTGGGCTTCCGTCTCTCTCGCTCACCGAATGAAGCGCAGTAACAAATAGCTACTGCTCTGTTGTATATTTTCTGTTCAGTGTGGTACTACCCCGGATGGACGGGCCCGCGGCTGTAGACAGACAACTGTCAACAGTATGATACTAACACTATTAAGTTTGGATTAATAACAGGTATATCGCGTCGAGATCGATTCCAAGGAGAATTTCTTTTATTATCTATATTTTTAGTTCTGTTCAAATCTATAAATAAATAAATATATATATACCAATAAATAAAATTGGAGTGTCTGTTTGTAATGTCAAAATAATAGGCTTTTTTCATGCTCACACGGTTATTTGCACGACACCTATGCCTAAAATAACAATTAAAAAATTTTTGTCTGTCTGTTTGTTCCGGGTAATCTTCAAAACGGCTGGACCGATTTCAAAAATTCTTTCACCAATTGAAAGCTACAATATCAGGGCGTAAACTAGGCTATATTTTATCCCGGTATTCCCACGGGAACGGGAACTACGGGGATAAAGTGATAGAAACCGAAGCGAAGCGAGGGCGGGTTGCTAGTATTATAATATAAATAACATATATAGACATCGTTAAGTACATTGCACCGTTTACATTAATCATTATTACTAAACACACATTAGGAATACACATATGTTTTAAGTAAATATTTACAAGTGATACTTAACGAGGCGACACGACCAGTCGCGACGTGGCGACGATATTAATTATCTATTGACGATGACATAATATTATGTGACACACGCATTAGTTTATATATATATATATATATATTTAGATTTGAACAGAACTAAAAATATAATAAACCCGATTAAGATGATTTTGCAGGGACATGACCAAAAACGCGTCTTAGGCGGGCAAACGTATTATGCGGTCAAGGGTAAAACGTGCCATTATTATTTATTACTAGCAACCCGCCCTCGCTTCGCTTCGGTTATAGGTTATAGTCGTTTTACCCGCGTAGTTCCCGTGGGAATACCGGGATAAAATATAGCCTAGTTTACGCCCTGATACTATAGCTTTCCATTGGTGAAAGAATTTTTGAAATCGGTCCAGCCGTTTTGAAGATTACCCGGAACAAACAGACAGACAAAATTTTTTTAATCTGTATTTTAGGCATAGGTGTCGTGCAAATAACCGTGTGAGCATGAAAAAACCCTATTATTTTGACATCACAAACAGACACTCCAATTTTATTTATTGGTATAGATATATTTATTTATAGATTTGAACAGAACTAAAAATATAGATAATAAAAGAAATTCTCCTTGGAATCGATCTCGACGCGATATACCTGTTATTAATCCAAACTTAATAGTGTTAGTATCATACTGTTGACAGTTGTCTGTCTACAGCCGCGGGCCCGTCCATCCGGGGTAGTACCACACTGAACAGAAAATATACAACAGAGCAGTAGCTATTTGTTACTGCGCTTCATTCGGTGAGCGAGAGAGACGGAAGCTCAACTTTCTGAGGGGTTTTGGTGGTGCCTTTGGTATCATCGAACCTCAATGCACGCATTCACACTCCCTTCACTTTCTTCACGGTAGGCAGCGGCTTAGCAGAGGTCTATGAGCAGCAGCAACACTTACCATCAGGTGTACTGTTTGTTCATTTGCCACGGCCTGCAATAAAAAAAAAATATCCATCGGAACAGCCACAAAAAAAAGAACATCAAAATCGGTCCAGCCGTTTAGGAGGAGTGGAGGAGTTCAGTGACACACACGTACACAAGAAATATATATATATATATATATATATCTATACCTAGAAGTTTCTTCTTATATATCTGATATATTTTAAATAAAACTAAGGATTTTATCGCGTTTGTATTTGATTTTTGATTGCCCGACGTTTCTAACACTTTGCAACGCTCATGGTTACGACCGGACTAATATGTAAAAAGCTATCTGATAGTAAAATATTATCAAAATCTGTCCAGCCGTACTGAAGATTACTTCAAACAAAAAAATTTTATACTGCAATTTAGGCCTAGCTGTCGTGCCAATAACCGTATGAGCATGAAAAAAGCCCAGTATTTTTATATTACAAACATATACTTCAATTTTATTCCATAATCATCATCATCGCAGCCCACATACGTCCCAACTGTTGGGCTCAGGTCTCCTCCACAATAGAAGGGAATTTGACCTACTATGCCATGCTAGTCAGACATGTTGGTATAGGGTTTAATTTTGAGTATTCCTTCTCTTGCACAAATGTTATATGCATATTTTATCCCTTAGTCGTCTTTTACGACAACCACGTGCAAGATAGGGAGTGGTGAATTGTATTCTTACTCCGACAACACATCATCTCATCATCTCGGCCCATATACGTCCCACTGTTGGGCCTGGGCCTCCTCCATAATGGAAGGGTAATTGACCTACTCTACCACGCTGGTCAGACGTGTTGGTATAGGGTTTTATTTCGAGTTTTCCTTCTGTCGCATAGATGTTATATGCGTTTTATATCCCTTAGTCGTCTCGTACGATCACCCACGGGTAAGATAGGGGGTGGTGAATTGTATTCTTACTCCGTCACCACACGGAATTTTATTTATTTGTATGGATTAGGGGCGTGAACCGTTGAACCATCCCCCTGTGTGGGGGGTGGAGGATGGAGGGCTGTTGCTACACCGCGTTCAGGTGCGGCCTTCGATATATAGGATGTGTTACGTCATTTCTTTGTTCCTCACGGACAAAGAGGACTTGGTAACATGCGGAGTACTATCTATCTATATACGTGAAGCAAAAACTTTGTACCCCTTTTTACGAAAATTACGTGGATGGACAAGTATGAAATTTGTCACAGTTGATGTATATAATGAGGAGAAGTGCATAAAACTGAAATTTTATATAATAATGGATCAGAAATACATTAAATTAATTAAAAAGGCACACACACACACACACACACACCAACGCTTATACACTTTTGTTTACGGTTAAAATCTCTGGTCGAACTGTATGTCAAACAATCATAATTATGATGACAATGTCTAATAGAGATTTGTACTTATTATGTTAGTTACTAGTGAAATACAGCTTGCTCAATATACAATTATACATAAATAAAATTAATGTAAATGAATTATGGCCGAATTTCTACCACTCGACGACCACTAGTTTGATATTAGCGCATCAGGGAAAAATTAAATCTATATAGATAAATAAAATGTGTGGTCCCTAAGTCCCTAAATGTAGGCCTCATAACAAGGCTCAAAGTCGCTTAGCGTGCTATGGATCGGGCTATGCTCGGGATTTCTCTGCGAGATAGAATCCGGAATACGTAAATCCGCAGAAGAACGGGTGTAACCGACATAGCACGAAGAATAAGCACGCTGAAGTGGCAATGGGCAGGCAACATCGCTCGACGAACTGACAACCGCTGGGGAAGAAAGGTTCTCGAGTGGCGACCACGTATCGAACGACGCAGTGTAGGACGCCCCCCCACTAGGTGGACCGACGACCTGGTGAAAGGTGCTGGGCGTCGTTGGATGCAGGCGGCACAGAACCGCATTTCGTGGCGTAACATAATGGAGGCCTACGTCCAGCAGTGGATGCCGATAGGCTGAAATAATGATGATGTTGAAATAAATAAAATTGAAGTGTCTGTTTGTAATGTCAAAATAATGGGCTTTCTTCTAGGGATGTGACTTGGAGGGAAAACAATAGATTTTTTAAATAATCGATGTTTTGTTCTTTAAAATAAATCGATTATAAAATAATCGATTAATTCAAAATAAATAATCGATTATAAAATAATCGATTTTACTCCCAACAGGATTATGATGACCTTTTTTTTGTTTTTAGGAAATGTGAGCTTTATTTTCTAATATAGTATGAAACAATCATGATGACCTTTTTTTTTTAGGAAATCTGGCAGTGAATAATCGATTAATTTCGATCGAATTTCGAATAATAGAAAATCGATTAATAATCGATTTTTATTATTTTTATAATAGATTTTAAAATCGATTATTACTCGATTAATTTTTTATAATAATCGATTATTGTAAAAATCGATTATTTTTTCACGTCTACTTTCTTCATGCTCGTACGGTTGTTTGCACGACACCTATGCCTAAAATACAGTTTAAAATTTTTTTGTCTGTCTTTTTGGTTGTTTGAGGTAATCTTCAAAACGGCTGGACTAATTTGGATAATATTTTACTACCAGGTAGCTATCTATATAAGGAGTAACTTAGGCTATATTTTATTCCGGTATTTCTACGGGAACTGGAATTATGCGGGTAGGGCGACTGAAACTGACGCGAAGCGAGGGTGAGTTGCTAGTATAAAATAACTTTCTAAAATATAGCCTAGTTTACGCCCTGATATTGTAGCTTTCAATTGGTGAAAGAATTTTTGAAATCGGTCCAGCCGTTTTGAAGATTACCCGGAACAAACAGACAGATAGACAAACAGAAAGACAGACAAAAATTTTTTAATCTGTATTTTAGGTATAGGTGTCGTGCAAATAACCGTGTGAGCATGAAAAAGGCCTATTATTTTGACATTACAAACAGACACTCCAATTTTATTTATTAATATAGATATACTAGCTTTTGCCCGCGGCTTCGCCCGCGTAAAAATTTACTTGCATATTGAACTATTATCGCAAAGAATATTATCGACATAAAAAGTATTACATTTCTTAATTTAAGAAATATTCTATCTACGTGTCAATTTTCATCCAAATCTGCTCAACAGTTTAAGCGTGATTGAGTAACAAACATCCAAATATCTTCACAAACTTTCACATTTGAATATTACTTCCAGCCTTGTAGTTCAGATTGCCGTGCAAATACGATGGTATTGTGGCCTTACCTTAGTCTCTGATGACGTACTTTTCCATTGGTGAAAAAAATTATATCAATCAAACACCCGCAGTTTCATTCACGTAGACCCCATTCCCATGCCAATACCGAGATAAAAAATGCCTATGTAACTTGCTGATATTATAAATTTACATGGGTAAAAAAAAATATATAAATCCCAGAAATATCAGAGATATAAATTGCCTATGTTACTCGCTGACAACATAGGTAGCTTTCCATTGGTGAAAGAATTTTAAAAATTGGTCAACATCCCCCGGTATAGTTCTCGTTCCTGGGCAAATACCGAGATGAAAATAGCCTTTATATGGTATTCACTGATAATATAGCTTTTCATTAGTGAATTAATTTTTTAAACCATTAAATTCCCGTGATTTCACCGGCATTGTACCCGATCCCGTAGGAATATCGGGATAAAAATAGCTTAAATATGTTACTCGCTTAAAAATAGCTTTCCATTAGTGAAATAATTTTAAAATCGACTTAATTCATCCACACCGGGATAAAATATAGCCTGGGATAAAATAGTCTAAGTTATTCCTTATGTACGACTGGTAGACCTGATGGAAAAATATAATCAATATCGGTCCAGCCATTTTGAAGATTACCTGTAACGAATAGACAGACAGACAAAAAAATTTGGACCGTATTGTGTGAGCATAAATAAAACCTATTATTTTGATAGACAAACAGACGCTTCAAATTTATTTATTTGTAGAGATAGAAAATTGTAATAATATTTTGATTGTAACTTACTGTCTGGTAGCTGCTAGAAATATTACCACGTTTTTATTGTTCGTGAGTGTCGCAAAATACTACTAAGACAAAGATTTACATCGACCTGGACCAATTGGTGATGCCGTCTGGCCAACAATGTTGGCCAGGTCATAAAATGTTGCTAGAACCTTTGCAATATATCTACGATGGCAGTAGTAGGTACCCTACCTACATATCGCGTCGATCCAAAGTAATTAGGATAAGAGCAAGATAATGATGATATATCATTGGCTGGGTGTCTTCGACTATATGCATTTTATCCTTTTGGGGCAGCCCAAAATTGTTTCTTAGTGCGTGCTTACCCCAAATAACCGATCGGTATACAAAATTTGACATTCTTAGGCCCGGTATCTTTGGCTATACGCTTTCACCCTCTTAGGGGTTGAATTGCCAAAAATTCTTTGTTAGAGCTCGCTTATCCTTGCCAAAATTTTCTTCATAGTGCTTGGTAAGTGAGCACTAAGAAAATCTGGGGATAATCCAAGAAAGCCGACCGTGTACTAAAATGATCCTTCCTAGGCTTAGTGATTTCGGTTAAACGCTTTTCACCCCCTTAGGGCTAAAATTGCAAAAATCTCTCTTCCCCCAAGAAAGGCAACTTTATACAAAATTCCATGTTTCTAGGCCTAATGATTTCGGCTATATATTTTGCACCCCTTTAGGAGTTGATTTTAATAAAGTAATTTCTTAGAGCTCACTTACAACAAAGGAAAGAGAATTGCATAGAAAGTTTTACGTTCCTAGCTCCAAGAGTTTCGTCTATACGCTTTTCACTCACTTAAGGGGGTGATTTTCCAAAAATCCTTTGCTAGTGCTCGTGTACCCCAAGAAATAAGACGACGTAAAAAGAAAATACTTTCCCCTATTTCAACCCCTTATACCTATTTTTTCGCGATAAAAAGTAGCTTTATATCCTTTCTCAAGCTTTAGTTCATCTCTGTACCAAATTTCATCAAAATCGGTTGTGGTTTCGACGTGAAAGACTATATGCTTTTCAATCCCCTTTTTTTTGGGGTGGGCTGCGGTCGGCGCGTTCCTCGCACCACTCCGTACGGGGCGACAGAGGGGCGTAAACACGCAACACCCGCAACCCACCCGAACACCACGTCGCCTTCGTCGTTGGACCGACCACCGGAGCAGGATTATTTGTGCTTTTCAACCCCTTAAGGAGGTGAATTTCCAAAAATCCTTTGCTTGTACTCGTGCACCCCAAGAAATACGATGGTGTAAAAAAAGTACGTTTCTAGGCTTGCTATGCTTTTTGGTATTTTAGGGGTTGAATTTCATCTCTATGTAAGTGAAACTACCAAAACGCTACAACGAATATTTATATATTTATTATCAGGTGCCTTCATACAAAGATTCACGGTTCTATCATCGAAAATGACGAATTTCCATACAAAATATCATCCCCTATTTCAACCCCTTATACCCATTTTTCCCAATAAAAAGTAGCCTATATCCTTTCTCAAGCTTTAGTCAATCTCTGTATCAAATTTCATCAAAATCGGCTTAGACGTGAGAAGCTATATGCTTTTCACCCCTTTAAGGGGGTGAATTTCCAAAAATCCTTTGTTAGTGCTCGTGCACCCCAAGAAATACGATGGTGTAAAAAAAAATACGTTTCTATGCCCAGTGGTTTCGGCTGTATGCTTTTTGGTATTTTAGGGGTTGAATTTCATCCCCATGTAAATGGAATTTCCAAAACGCTTGAGCGAATAATTATTTATTTATTATTAGGTGCCTCAATACAAAGATTCGTGGTTCGATCATCGAAAATGACGAATTTCCATACAAAATGTCATCCCCTATTTCAACCCCTTCTACCCATTTTTTTGCGATAAAAAGTAGCCTATGTCCTTTCTCAAGCTTTAGTCTATCCCTGTACCAAATTTCATCAAAATCGGTTTAGACGTGAAAGACTATATGTTTTTCACCCCCTTAAAGGGGTGAATTTCCAAAAATCCTTTGTTAGTGCTCGTGCACCCCAAGAAATACGATGGTGTAAAAAAAATACGTTTCTAGGCCCAGTGGTTTCGGCTGTATGCTTTTGGTATTTTAGGGGTTAAATTTCATCCCCATGTAAGTGAAACTACTCCTGTCCAGTGGTTTAGACGTGAAAGCGTAGCAGACAGACAGACAGACAGACAGACAGACAGAGTTACTTTCGCATTTATAATATTAGTAAGGATTAATAAAAAATAAAATAATGAAAAAAATATCACAAATTACATAAACAGAATAATAATAACACCGAGATTCGATCCCACGCTGTTTGAATGCCAAAACAAAACAAAAGAAAACTGGACAACTTCCCAACTGAGCTATTGACACTCTTGACAACTACGACGAAATTTAAATTCATTTCTTTTAAAATTTAATGTCATTGTATTGTTTTGCTAAAAACACCGACAAAACAACATGTTCTATAAATAAATCCTAACTAGATCGATTTTTTGTAGGTACACCATCATCAGCCATCCAGCCCAGTCAATACAAGTCCCACTGGTAGGAGTCAGCCTTTTCTACAATAGAAGGGAAATTGACTTTACTATACCATGCTGGTCAGACAGATTGGTACAGGGTTTTATTTCGAGTTTACCATCTCTTGCATAATTGTTATATGCATATTATATCCCTTAGTCGTCTTTTACGACATCCACGTGCGAGATATGGAGTGGTGAATTTTCTTCTTCGATCACCGCACGGGATCAATACAAATTAATACAAGGGAATTGTATTCAAAATAATAATAATGTCTATGATTTCATCACGATAAACTCGATATTTCGTTCGTTTTGTAACGTCATCGCCATTAGCTTCGAGTTCATTTATTTCACAATAGTTATGGTACAAGTTATAAGACCTCGCTGATATCGAAATTCGCGCACAAAATTTGAGACATTTAAAATGGAGCCAGAATGCCACCCTACGCTAGCTCGTGACTTAGTGTACAAGGCAACTCTATTGTATAGTGGTGTGCGTGTGTACGTGTGTAACCGCTTGCATGCATGTAGTATTTTTGGCTTCACGTTTTTGATTCGCCTACGTACAGACCACTATCCTTCTATACGTTATTATTCTAAGACGATGGCATACATGTTATTATGTACGCCTCATAATCAAGCTCAAAGTCGCTCAACGTGCTTTGGAGCGGACTAAGCTCGGAATTTCGCTTAAAAATCAGAAATGCGGGTATCCACAAAAGAACGGGTGTAAAGAGCATTGCAGGAAGAATTAGCACGCTTGTCTTAGCCCATGCTCGGGCAACCATTAAATGACCAACCCTCGACTGGTCCAAGATCGGGAGACCATATGAATGGCCAAAGCACGGTTACCCAGCCTAGAACCAGAATTGGAAGAACATATGCATGGCCAACGCTGAGTTAACCAGTCATGGCCCATGGTCGGGTAATAAAAGAAATGACCAATTCTAATTTACCCAGCCTTGGGCCAATCATCGCAGACCGAAGTTCCAACTGGTCCAAGATTGGTCCCGTTGTTAAACTTTGGGAGCTTCTGTATGGGGATATCTAAATATGCTCGTCAAAAATACAATAAAAAAAAAATACATTATACCGAGCAAAGCTTGGCCAACTAGATATTGCATATTACATCCCTTAGTGGTGAATTATATTTTTACTCCGTCAGTCACACCAATTGACCATTTTATAAATGTGATCCGCTCCAAGTTTATAATTTGCAGCTACCAACAGTTACCATTTACCATCGCAATAATATGAGAAAAGATACCATCGCCATCTTTTGTCTCGACATTAACGGGCAGACGCAATGCAAGCATTTTACGCCCCGCGACCTACTTACAAATAGCAATAAACTTATTCACACAACCCGTTCACAAAGTGACTGATCAATTTTTAGAACTAAGCAAATTTGATTTGCACAAATAGCGCAGTGGTTAAGATGCCGAAATAATAATGCAAGTAGCAGGAGCACACTGTTGTTAGTTGTCTGTCTACAGCCACTGGCCGGTCCGTCCGGGGTAGTACCACACTGAGCAAAAAATCGACGCCTGAGTAGTAGCAATGTTTTTTTTTTACTGCGCTTCGTTCGGCGAGCGAGAGAGACGGCAGCCCAAAATTCTGTGTTTGCGTGTGGTGGGTTTTGGTGATACCTTTAGATTCACGGGACCTCATTGTACGCATTCACACTCCTTCTACGCGGTAGGCAGCGGCCTTTTAAAGGTCCATGAGCGGCAGCAATACTTACCATCAGCTGTACTGTTTGCTCGTTTGCCACCGTTTGCAATTCATCTATACTAATATATAAAGCGGAAGAGTTTGTTGGCTTGAACTCATGTCACACTCGCATCATATTCATCTCATGAACTACTGGTCCGATTTGGAAAATTCTTTCATTGTTTGATAGCCTATTTTTCGGGGAAGGCTACAGGCTATATATTATTACGCAAAGGCTAATAGGAGCGGAGCAACAATGAAAAATGATTCAGAATCCGGTTTGTATTTCCTTTTGAGAGCTTCCACTGTGTGCACTACATAAACGGTTAGGTTTCGCAAAAATCATGTATTTTCTCGCGTGTTAAAGTTAGCATTTGCCCAAAGTTCGTTCCACGCCATGATAAGCTAGAAAAAAAAAGCTAAAATCATCAGTTATTCGCATGTATCCAAATCATTGCAATTATGATTCAGAGGTGCTAATGCCGTACGCCTCTCAACATATTAAAAGACCTTGTACATTTCAGAGATGAATCATAGCTATAAAAAAAATACATTTATACTATTGACACATCGCAGCATCCAATCTTTTTTTTATCTAAAAAAAGGTTATTACTTGATCGTATTCCATTAATAGAAATACAATTTTGCGTTTTTGTGGCTACGGTTTATGGTATGATCTAACATAATTATAATTTTTAACAAAAAAAAACCGACTTCAAACAGTAAACTAAAAACGTTAAAATTGCCTATAAAATTTTAAGAATGCCACCAATTTCTCAAGGATACATCAGATCCTGACCTGATGACTATGGGACCATCTGGGAAGTATACCCTATCAAACAAAAAAAGAATTTTGCAAATCGGCCCAGGCGTCTTTGAGTAATCGGTGAAGATACATAAAAAAAATATTCCGCCGAATTGAGAACCTTTTTTGAAGTCTGTTAAAAATCTGATATTCATCATCAGGTTTTTATCCAGGGGCGTAGCTACCGCCGTACCGCTGCCAAATATAGTAAATGGTAATCCATAACGTGTGGTGACGTAGTAAGAATACAATTCACCACTCCCTATCTAGCACGTGGATATCGTAAAAGACGACTATAGTTGTCACAAAATAAGAGGCCCGTTTTGACACTTGGTCTTACCGATGTATTTAGTGATGAACCATACGAGTACTGACTCGATACTCACGATAAATCGAATCAAGTTTATATGAGTATATAATCGATTTGAATATGTATTGTAAAGTGCATTGGATTAAAGTTCTGGTTTGAAAATTTTACTTAAACTGTGATATTGTAGATACTTTGAAATAATACAATGCTACAAATGGTAATTTTTCTATCATTTAATATTTTTGTTACAATAACATTCACTCAATCACAAAAATATCGAGAAAAAGTGAATCTTTAGTCAATCATTTTCTTAAGACGATGAGCCAAAATTATCAGTTGAGCTATCGTCACCCATATATATATTATTTCATTTTCATATTATCAATATTGACGTCTCGAATTATCAGTAAAAATCACTACACAGCTGGTGAAATTCTGTAATTAGTTGGTCTTAATGTATTCTTTATTCAAATTAATAACACCGGCCAAGTAAGAGTCCGCCTTAAAAAAATATATCTTGATCGATTTATTTTTCCTTAACCGATTATTAATAGTCTGTGGACTATATGAAAAAAAATCGTTATGCTACAGCACAGCCCAGTGGGCAGTACCCGTCGATGAAAAATGTAATTACCTTCAAAACATTTCGCTCGGTAAAAAATAGAATCTTCTTGGGCGTGAACTGTCAAAACGGGTCTTTTATTTTGTGACAACTATAAGTGATATAATACGCATATAACATCTGTGCAAGAGAAGGAAGAATCGAAATGAAACCCTATACCAACATGTCTGACCAGCACGGTATAGTAGGTTAAATTCTCTCCCATTGTGGCGGAGGAAGCTCTAACAAACTTAAATTCAAATCATTTATTATGCATAAACCCCGAGAGGGTACTTACATATTATCAAGTTTACAAAATTAAATTATCTAAAAAAAATTAATTACCACCAGATCTGAACGCGACCGCTACTGAGAAGATCCTCTATCTATTATTTTTAATTATTTTTTTTTCTTATATAAAATTGTGTACATGTTTTGTAAGAACTAACTCCAGTGATGTCCTTCGAACCTCAAGGTAATATAATTCAAACGATTATGGCTGGACCAGATCCCACAAGCGGCAACGGATCAAGAGTTAACTACTAGAGCAGCCATCAATAGCCCAACAGTGGGACGTATATGAGCTGAAATTATGATTCACGCCCATCGGGGACTGACCCCTCAGAAATGATGACCACGTATTCTCACTCAGTCATCGCAATGAAAGAAAATAATAAATCTCACGGAATTGCGTAGACTCGCGCGTCCGGCGGTCGAACCCGCGACCCTGTAGCTTCGTTACGGGCGAATTATGTCACCGGTGATATCATAATAAGTAGTATTAATGTCAATGTCGCGTGCAACGGAACGTTTGGTTTAAGTGAAAACTTTTATAGGCAAGTTTGTATGGGGGCAGTCAATTTCATGTAAGCAGTCGACATGTTCACGTGGCGTTTCAATGCTAACAATATAAACCCTGTAAGTAGTGGTTCAACGGTATATGAGGCGTCGTGAGACTTATTATCTAATATAAAATATTAATAAAAAAATAATATTATGAAATTTCAGTTTTATGCACTTCTCCTCATTATATACACCAACTGTGCCAAATTTCATACTTGTACATCCACGTGATTTTCGTAAAAAGGGGGTACAAAGTTTTCGCTTCACGTATTTATATATAGATGCTCTAAACCGAAGAAAACTTGTCAAGACTATTCAAATGAGTCCATACTCGACGGTTTTATCTCGTTTAGTTTAGAAATTCCTATGGCCACCTTCCGACGTCATCTTGAGACGAGCTTCATGATACCATATTATTGCATTGTCACCGAAGTTACGTAAGTAAACCAAATTTTAACCTAAAAGACAGGAAGTGGTTTTAATTTAACTCGCAAGATTTGTAACTAACAGGGCAAGTTAAATAAAAAACTTTTAAAATATACTTAACTTTATTGTCCTAGGTCTTGTAGTTATGAAGTTAGGATGTTTTCAATGTGATGGAAATGTCATTTTAGATGAAAATTGCTTTATTTATAAGCGTTCGCCAATGAATAGGTAACAAAATTGGCAACCTTGTACAAACCACAATGGGTGAGCAGGAAACTCCAGCGTAGTACAACAGGACGCGACCCATTAGATTCCCGACGGAACTCGGGGCTCGTCCAACCGTAGCAGACAGGTAACCCAGTTTGATACTTATAAATACAATTTTTGATATAATAACTTTAAATTATGCGTGATTTACCCGTGTGATGAAGGAGTAAGAATACAATTTTATTCCAATCTATACTAATACTAGCAGACTCGGCCACGCGTTGCTGTGGCTAATGTTTTTGTTATATTACATTTTATCAAACTATTTAAGTGGGACTGTAGGAGAACATCTGTCATGGAGGTCGTCATATTTTTTTTACAAATGGCATCTACATATGTAAAAAAAACAAGTTAAAATCGTATATGACATGTTTGTAAGTTTGACATAGCAGCGCCATCTATTAATTGATTACTCAATCCAGTCAACAGACATCGCCATCTGTTAAAATCGTTTAGAGTTAACAGATAATTGTGAATGTCAAATAATAGACAAATAATTTAAAATAAAATAATATTGCGACTATAAATTAAGATCTAAGCTATCCTATCTTTCAAGTTGGATCAAACTGCACACGGTGTGCAAATTTGATTAAAATCGGTTAAGTAGTTTAGGAGTCCATCGCGGACAAACAACATGACACGTAATTTATATATATTAAGAAGATATAAAGCTGAAGAGTTTGTTTATTTGAACACGCTAATCTGAGGCACTACTGGTCCGATTTTAAAAATTATTTCATTGTTAGATAGCCCATTTGTCGAGGAAGGCTATGAGATATACATCATCACGCCAAGACTAATAGGAGCGGAGCACCAATGAAAAATGTTTCAAAATGTTTTTTTTTTTCTTTTGAGAGCGTCCGTTGTGTGCGCTGCGTAAACGGTTACATAAGGTTATAGAATCGTATTATTTAAAAATAAAAATATTTTCACCTTCTACGTAAACAAAGTCACGGGTTAAAGTTAACATTAGCCCAAAGTAACTAATTTACGCTGACGAAGTCGCGGGCAGAAGCGATATAACATCTGTACAAGATAAGGAAAACTTAAAATAAAACCCTATACCAACTAGATTGACCCGGACCAACTCCATCTGGTACCATTTGGGTCAACGATTACATTCCCAAGGAGGGTTGACGTCAGGCAGGCGGCCGGTCATAAAAGTCATTGCCGAAACTTTTTGCAATATGTCAAAACAGATGACATATTGCGTCGACCCCAAGTAATTGGGATAAGAGCAAGATGATGATGATGATGATGAAAACCCTATACCAACCCGTCTAACCAGCGAGATATCATTTCACCATTTCAGCTCATATATGTCCCACAGTTGGGCTCAGACCGCCTCCATAATGGGACGGTTATTGACCTACTATTCCACGCTAGTCAGACGTGATGGTATTTTTTTTCATGGGTGGGCTATGGTAAGCGCACACGCTGTCCATTCCGTCCAGGGCGACGAAAGGACGGCGCGCGGGCCCATAACCCATCCGTACCCACGTCACCTTCGTCGTTGAGCCGACCACCGGTGCAGGGTGACTTGTCGTTAGTGGTCGGGCCCGACGGAATACCCTTTCGGATAGCTTCACTTCTCGACGTCCCTATCCCGGGACGTCGGTCGCCGTCGCGCGGTCGGCCTCTCTACGGATGACGGATTAAGACGTGTTGGTATAAGGATTTTATTTCGAGTTTACCATCTCTTGCATAGATGTTATGCATATTATATCACTTAGTCGTCTTTTACGACATCCACGTGCAAGATAGGAGGGGGGGGGGGGGGGGGTGTCGAATTGTATTCTTACTCCGTTACTCCACAGAATAAATGATGTACATACTATCGTAATTTCACACTTTCACTACGATACAATTATAAATATTTATTTATAAAAAATGTAATCTTGTTTTATTAATTACTTTAACTCATTGACTTGATATAATTAAATATTCATTCATAATATTATATATTGCATTCATTATAATAATTATATAATAAAAGAGATTACATATAATACGTAAGTCTTAGAATAATAACGTATAGAAGGTAAGTTCGCGCACAAAAAGTGAAGCATTTCAATTGGAGCCTAATAGAGCTTACGCCGGAACCGTTCCGTAATGTACAAGGTCACTGTACTGCACGTACGTACGCAACTTTTCTATACCAATAAATAATACTGGAGTGTCTGTTTGTAATGTCAAAATAATAGGGTTTTTCATGCTCACACGGTTATTTGCACGACACCTATGCCTAAAATACAGATTAAAAAATTTTTGTCTGTCTGTCTGTTTGTTCCGGTTAATCTTCAAAACGGTTGGACCTATTTCAAAAATTCTTTCACCAATGGAAAGCTATAATATCATGTCGTAAACTAGGCTATATTTTATCCCGGTATTCCCACGGGGACGGGAACTGCGCGGGTAAAACGACTATAACCTATAACCGAAGCGAAGCGAGGGCGGATTGCTAGTAATAAATAAATAGGTAATTATGACGGTTTGTGCATTCAAATGGTGTCACAAACACATTTGAAAAACATAAAAAGTGTATTAACATTATTTCTAAAAGTATTTCGAGGATTTATGTTAATAAAAACAAAATTTGATTTCATAATTTGTATAGTGGTGTGAGTGTGTAATCGTCTGCGCGCATGTAGTATTTTTAGATTAATGTTTCGAACGTTCAAAGTACCTACACTATCCTTCTATACGTTATTATTCTATGACGTAATATAGTTTCCGTGTGTTGACGCAGTAAGAATACAATTCACAACTCCCTATCTTGCACGTGGATGTCGTAAAAGACGACTGAGGGATATAATATGCATATTACATCTGTGCAAGAAAACTCGAAATGAATCCCCATACCAACATGTCTGACAAGCTTATACTAGGACAATGTTAGGTTAAGGTTTTTCAAGGTCCTTCTCTTACATAGGCGTGCATATAAACGCTCATACCTCAATCGTCTTTTACGACAACCACGGGCAAGATAGAGGTTGGTCAACTGTGTTCTTACTTCGTCACAACCGCGAAAGTAACATGATACTTCCATATTCCCGCCAAAACTTTCGAACCAGAGAATTTTTTTTTATTTGGTTCTGTTTGTCCATACGGACAGGCAAAGGGATCAAAACCCATACAGCCAAGTCTGATACAATTTTTCTTTACATATTATTTATTTCTTCATATTGTATAACTTATTTATAGTCATTGTCCGTCAGTAAGTCAAGTCGTTATCATTAATTAGGCGCTGAAAACCTAATTAGATGATTTCTCTGGGAATTCCGGTTGAATATGAAAATACACATAAACCACTCTTATATCACATTCACCACATTTCAGCACCTTAATTATATTATATTACATAAAATATCAGCAAAATTATTCAATATAACACTATAAAACACTAAAAAAATGAATATAATACAAGAGCTTAACATGACATCTCCAAATTCGCGCCGAAACCCCCCGAACCAGAGACATGTATGTGACAATCCGTTCTTCACCACATTAATATTTTTTTAAGACAACGCCCTGCACTAATAAAATAATCCTTGTAAATAAAACTACTTTTACGGATTATATCGCATTTGTATTTGATTTATGATTGCCCGACGTTTCGAACACTTTGCAGCATTCATGGTCACGGGCGGACTAAGGTGTCTCACGTCCAACAAGTCATCGTTATTACGGACATTTATAATTATCTACCCGATACAGAAAATCAGTTATAAATTTATTAAATTTTGACCCACATTTTAGTACAAATTTATTGCCAGTGTAAGAAGAGAATGATTCTATATGAAAAATTTTTTATATTGTTTATGGTTAGTAGTTATTAAATTTGTAGCAATTATTGTTACAATTTGTTGATTTAAAACTAACAAAACTAATACACTACCACCGGATCGGAACGCGGCCACACTGAGAAACATCCGGCAAGAAAACTCAGGGGACATGATGCTAAATTAATATTGATTTTTATTTTTAGATGCGGCTTACTTTGTCTTACTAAAAGGTTTTTTGATTTATAAAATTATCGTTAACTATTATTATTGTGGGTCAAAATAATTATTGTATTGTGGTATGACTTTACAAACATATAATTAACGGACACAAATTACATACACATAACAACTATTTGCGGATCGCATCCTGCGTGGGATTGGAACCCGCGACACTGGCATAATAGCTATATTAACCACTACGCCATCTGTGCAGTTAAATTACGGCACATCAAAAAAAAATCTCAGTCACGAAATACACAGAGTCAATATCTATTCAAAACCATCAATTCAATCAGACAATGGAACGAAACGCAAATCTCATTTTTATTCATAAATCGTTTTAGAATCAATTTGAATTTCGAACGGTAACTTGCATTTATCCATTGACTGCCTCTGTGAGTGGACGCGTTTTTGTGCGTCGAATCTATAATACTATTATATCGTCGAATAATTTATTTAAAATGCTAATCTTTTAAATCTAAGCGAGGTTTGAAAGTAATCTGTTTGTATTCGATTAAGAAAGATTATCAGCAACAAAAGTAGTACAGAGCCAAATTAGAGCCGAGCACTGAATATTAATTCGAACAGATCGTTTTGATAGAAAATTGTGACTGCAAGATATTGTTAATAAATTAGTATACGAAGCTAAGCTTGTAAGAGAAGTAAATCGCGAAACAAAATCCTATAACAAGCCGCCTGACCAGCATGGTATATTAGATCAATTTCCCTCCTAATATAGAGGAGGCTCGAGCCTAGTAGGGGGACGTATAA
The DNA here is from genome assembly GCA_032191425.1 of Lymantria dispar. Lineage (NCBI taxonomy): Eukaryota > Metazoa > Arthropoda > Insecta > Lepidoptera > Erebidae > Lymantria > Lymantria dispar. The sequence continues at coordinate 11,991,933 of CM063471.1, forward strand.
GAGCTGTGATGATGATTATACGAAACTGTTGTCATAACAACTGTTAAAATAACAAATCTGTATTAAATGTACCGATATTATCCTAAAATATGAGTCACAATATATGTTGTGATGGAGTAAGAATACAATTCACCAACTCCTCTCTTGCCCGTGGGTGTAATAAAAGACGACTAAGGGATATAATATGCACATAACATCTGTGCAAGAGAAGGAAAACTCGAAATTAAACCCTATACCAACACGTCTGAACAGCATGGTATAATGGGTCAATTTCCCTCCCATAGTAGAGGAGGCCCAAGGCCCAAACACAGCAGTGGGGCTTATGTGGGCTGAGATGATGACGATGCAAAGATCCCTTCGAATGCAAAGACCACGCTAATTCATTAGACTCCTGTCCATTTTTTTATCAGCCGTCTGTATTTCATGAACCGTAATAAGTATCCATGTAACACACATACATACATACATACATAATAATAAATAACAAATAAATAAATCTATACCAATAAATAAAATTGGAGTGTCTGTTTATAATGTCAAAATAATAGGCTTTTTTTCATGCTCACACGGTTATTTGCACTATACATATGCCTAAAATACACTTTATATTTTTTTTGTCTGTCTGTTTGTGTCGGGTAATCTTCAAAACGGCTGGACCGATTTCAAACATTCTTTCACCAATGGAAAGCTATAATATCAGGGAGTAAACTAGGCTCAGCCCGCGAGGCCTTGACAAATAAATATCCACGATACCGCCCCCGCCGCCGGGGACGGAAATCGTGCCGCGGTAAAGTCATAAACGTGGGAAGACCCACTTTGGCAGCGACCCCCCGAGCCGAGGTCCGTACCCCACAGGGGGTGCCCTCGGGATCGGTCGCTTAACTTTAATCAGGTTGAGAGCCCTCAGGGCTCACCCAACAGTCCGGGTAAAGTTGTCATAGCCATCTGAGGCCAACAACTAAGTCACACACGCAAAAAAAACATAGGCTATATTTTATCCCGATATTCCCACGGGAACTACGCAGGAAAGACGACTGAAACCGAAGCGAGAGCGGGTTGCTAGTAAGTAAAATTCACGCCGCTTTACCATAGTTGTAGGCAGAGACCACTTCCCTCCACTTGCTACGATCTTGACATACCACTTTCACCTCCTCCACATTCATTAATCTCCTCATGCATATTCTTCGGTTTAGGGTACTTCTAACCTGGCCTTTCTTAAGAACGTCCCCGATTTGATCGTGGAACGTCCGCCTTCTAACAACCGAGTAAAAATACAATAGTCACTAATCCCTTCCTTTTTATAGACTTGGATCAACCCCATCTGATGTCGTCAGGTTAACAATTAGCAGGGTTGACGTCAGTGCCTCATTGGTTTCAAATACTTTACAGCATTCACGGTCCGCCTTTGGCCATGAATGCTGTAAATTAGTTTTATTTACAACTAGCAACCCACCCTCGCTTCGCTTCGGTTTTAGTCGTTTTATCCGCGTAGTTCCCGTTCCCGTGGGAATACCGGGATAAAATATAGCCTAGTTTACGCCCTGATATTATAGCTTTCCATTGGTGAAAGAATTTTTGAAATCGGTCCAGCCGTTTTGAAGATTATCCAGAACAAACAGACAGACAAAAATTTTTTAATCTGTATTTTAGGCATAGGTGTCATGCAAAATAACCGTGTGAGCATGAAAAAAGCTTATTATTTTGACATTACAAACAGACACTCCAATTTTATTTATTGGTATAGATGTATAATACTCGCGTAAACACCAGAAATCTTAATCGTCTTTTACGAGATCCACAGGTAAGAGAGGGTGGTAAATGGTATTCCTAGTCCGTCACCAAACGGAATCATAATTGCTTAGCATTAATTAATACGAGCAAAAAGCCTGTAAATTTTTAATTGCGTATTTCAACCGTCCATTAAAAACGTCAAGAGCGACAACAAATTGCGTTCAACCCTACGTCTGTAACAGTACAGCGGTTAGATTAATTGCTACACAAAACTAACTACAAACTAGGGGTGTCAAGAATAAATGTTTTATTCAAACCCGCGCACTTGTACGTGGAATATTATTAAGGGATGAGGGGGTGGTAGTGGTAAAGATTAATCTTTTTATAGTACCAATTTCGAAACATAATATTCAACGAATAACTTTAAACTACCCTCCATCTTGTCCGTGGGTGTCATAAAAGACGATTTGTCGACAACGACCAATACTATCTGACTAGGATGGTATGATAGATCAATCTCCATCCCATTGTGGAGGAGACCAAACATATACAATTTTATATAAAACTAGCTGACCCAAGAGACGTTGTTCTGTTCAAATAAGCGCCACCTACCGGGTTCAATTGTAAATCTAAAACCATTCTCTAATCCAATTGAACATGCACAAAAAATTTCATCAACATCGGTCCAGCCGTTTAGGAGGAGTTCAGTGACATACACATGTACACAAGAAATTTATATATGTATAAAGATTAAATATCAAAATAAAAAAAAAACAAACAAGACAACTCGTTGAGTTTTTTATCGGATCATTTCAGTATCGAACGTGTGCGCATTCGTTCCGGTGTTAGTTTTTATATTAAATTAACTTAAATTATTAAATAATTTGTAATGTTTACGGGAATATCACACATTTGAAATAAAACTATGTATCTTTACGGTCACGGGAGGAGCATTTTCACGACATTCCGAGAAAAAAAGCATTGAAACTCTCCTAACTCCCAACACCTTGATTGACTACAAATCGTATTAAAACTCTAGACAAATATAAATATAATTAATTGTATACATAAAACTGTCGTAAAAACTTATTCAAGTCAGGTTCGACGCCAGCCTGGCGCGATCGATACAGCCCTCCGTTCAGAAAGACCCTAATGCAAAGTCGAATTTGTATATTTGCGATGTTTACTCCGAAGAAACGGGACAAGGTACGGATTGATTACCATAAGTTTTTATACTCACCATCGATTACAACGAGAATGTTATTATGTTAAAGAGAATGAGCCTCTCTTAGATAAAATAAGAAAAGCATGCCTTATGGTTAGTGATACTGGGGCTCAAGGACTTTATGCGAAGTATAGCATAACTGAATTGTTTGATAACGATTTTCAGATTGTTTTTCAGTCAAAATGAATGACAATATCTAATGACAAGTAAAATTTAAAATAACCACAAATAAAATAATAAATAAAGTATTACGTTCTCTTAACAGGAATTATCAATTAATTGTCATTTAACGATTATACTGGCACGCGTGAAGCACATAATCTAGTAATCATAGGACATTACATCATTATGGAAACGAACGTCGGAGGAATAAAAGGGACACTGCTGAAAATCAGTCTGCGGGTTGAGAGCCCTCAGCGCTCACCCACCAGTCCGGGTAAAGTTGTCACAGCCATCTGAGGCTAACAACTAAGTCACACACAAAAAAAAAAAAAAAATCAGCGTTGTGGTTTACATCACAACAATTGCTGAGCAGTTATCCTTTTTTATGCCGCTGCCGAGACGTTCATTCTATCACAATTATTATGTCTCTTTATTTAGTTTATTGATTTTTTGTGTGTTTCATTTAGTAAGGTTTTTTTTTATGTGTTGCCAACGTCTCTACTCTGTGGCACAAAATAAATACTTTTCTTTCTTTCTTTCTAACTGATACTCTTACAATGCTGGAGCGATATTAACCAAATATAGCCAAGAACCACCGCAAAGAAACTGGCTTACAAATTAAAAAAAACCGTATCGTAATCGATCCATAAGTTTGAAAGATCGACGTCAAACTTATCACACTTCTCTTTTTGCATCGAGGGTTAAAAAAATTGCGCATATCATAATAAGTAATTCTCTTAATTAAACGGAAGAACGAATATTACAAGTTAACAATAACATTTCGTGTTGTGACGAAGTAAGAATACAATTCACCACCCTCTATCTTGCACGTGGATGTCGTAAAAGACGACTAAGGGATATAATACGCATATAATATCTATGCAAGAGAAGTGCAACTCGGAATGAAACCCTTCACCGTGTAATTTACTTTATAGTAATAAAAGAATAAAACATCCACGAACTGTCCTTTACATTATTTTTACAATTTACAACATGAACTGCGACACATACATATCGCGAATTTTAACGTTTGCACTTAAAAATACTTAGTATGGAAAGTACTTAAAACTTAGTATGGAAATTCTATGAAATTATAGCAATTTGACACATGACACTTCGGAGTTATTTCACATTTCTGCCACATGGCGCGCTGCGATCAATTTTAACATTCTCCACCACTAACTTTGCATTCAGCTAGAATACAGGTTCTCTCAGATTATGGAATAACTGTTCGAGCATGTTGTAGTTTAATGGTCGTGGATCATAATTAGAATGTATATTACACAAAAAAAAACAATAAAACATAATAGTTATAGTGATTTCAAAAACGTGTCTAAAAGTCTATATAGGATATATGTAGGCATGTAAGTCGCGTCGACGGTATGGGTAGGAAGTAGGAACGAAACGGCGGCGACTAAAGATAGATGACCTATCAGCTGATATTAAGGCGAAGTTGGTCTTGCTTATGCGAAAGTAATCATTGTTTTATAATAAACATTTAACAAAGTACGAATATTGTATTTAATATGTATTGTATATATATGTATATATATATGTATGTAATATGTATTGAGCAGATTGTGTATTACTGACTTTATACATTTCAATCAGAAAGCGATGATAAAATTGAAAATTTTACATGTCTTTAATTCATTAACAAATAGATAATTTTAGTTAAAAAAATTTTCATGGGTTTCTACCATCATTGCCTAACTCCCGTTTGATCAGTTGTTCCATCTCAGACACATCACACACATCTGAGACACCTGTATACGCTTTGGCAAACATACTTCACGTACAGTTGCTAGTTTAGTTATAAACGCAATAAATCCTCTAAAAACATGCCTTTGTAATATAAATATGTTTCAACTCACTCAACAAAACGTGGCGGAATGAATCAGTCGAACACCCTCCTCAGACACATACACGACGCTGAAACAAAAAAAAAAACAAATTATCTTCAGCTCGATTGTGAGAATTAAAAAAAAACTGGTTGCCTACAGTTTTTCTTTGCTGTTATCATTTGCTTTATATGATAATGGGAATTATCTTTCTAACAATACTCTCGTTTATCTATACAAAAAATAGCATGAGTACTAAGTACCTACGCATGTCAGAAGTAAACCTTCTTTGGTTCCATGTGTTTTTTATCAGTATTAAAAAAAATATTAAAAATAAAAATAAAAAAAAAAATCTCTCGATCTCTTCTCACTCGCTTGCTCCCTACTCTCGCCCCATGGCTGTGCTTCGCGCTATGTTCGCCCTTTCTCACTCTCTCTCAATCGCTCTCCTCCCTCTTCTTCGCCAAAAACGCTGCACATCTTCGTGACGCTAAATTGCGTTTCATCCCTAAAAAATTTACCCTCATACGCGCAAAGAAGTGTCACTTCAATAAATAAAATTGATATCTGCTTATAATGTCAAAATATTACGTTTTTTCATGCTTACAGATTTATTTGCACAATACCTATGCCAAAAAAAATCAGTATCAAAAATTTTGGCTGCCTGTTCTGGGTTATCTTACAAACGGCTGGACCGATTTAATGAGTCTATATGAGGAGTAACCATTTTTCCTCTCAAGAAACCCCTATAAAGTTTTGCGAGGTCTGGCATCGAGCCCGAGGCATCATGGACTGAAATCACGTAATTTTTTAGAAGATATTGGAGATTTAAAATGCGGCGGCAAGGTGATTGAAACAGAAGCAAAAAATAAATTTATATCCGAAATCGGTATAATGTTATTCTAATATTCGTATTCATCACCCGCTCGTGGATGTCGTAAAAGACGACAAAGGGATATAACACGCATATGAAATCTATGCTAGAGAAGGAAATTCTAAACAAAACCCTATACCAACATATCTGACTTGCATAGTATAGTAGGTCAATTGCCCTCCTATTGAGGAAGAGGCTCAATCCTAGCAACGGGACGTATTTGAACCCAGAATACCAACGAGCCAACGAACAGACGAGTTAACATCATAAAAAAATAACAAATCTCTGCGCACGCGCATCTCCCGACCGTGGCCGATCGCAGCCGAAGTGTGCCGAGCGCCGATGACGTCACGATCACTCCACTAACCAGAGCGTAACGAATAAATACGGTATATTAAAAAAAACGGCACTCGATGACACGAATCATTGTCGCCTCTATTTAAGTGTTTTTTTTTCTATATAGTTTTTAATCTGCGTACACCATTAAGTTTTTAAGTTTAAAGATATTTCGGGGCACGGCTAATCCGCTTTTTGTATTCACTTAATGCCTTAAATGACTTCTTTTGTGAATACAATTAACGCTTTTTATTATTTAAAAAAGGTTACTGTATAAAATCTCTGTATGGTGACGGAGCAAGAATACAATTCACCATGTACAAGACGACGGATTTAATACGCAGATAAGATTAGAGAAAGAAAACTAGAAAAAGAAACCATAGTAACTCAACTTCACTCCTAGCCGGGAGACTGCGCGAGCCAAGCAAGGCACGGAAACGTGGTCCCTAAATGTAGGCCTCATAACTAAGCTCAAAGTCGCTCAGCGAGCTATGCTCGGGATTTCTGATAGAATCCGAAATACTAAAATCCGCAGAAGAACGGGTGTAACCGACCTAGCACGAAGAATTAGCACGCTGAAATGGCAATGGGCAGGCAACATCGCTAGCCGAACCGACAACCGCTGGGGAAGAAAGGTTCTCGAGTGGCGACCACGTATCAAACGACGCAGTGTAGGACGCCTCCCCATTAGGTGGACCGACGACCTGGTGAAAGTTGCCGAGCTTCGTTGGATGCAGGCGGCACAGGACCGTACTTTGTGGCGTAACATGAGAGAGGCCTACGTCCAGCAGTGGACGGCGATCGGCTGAAATGATGAATATTGTATACAACTCGTTCTGCAAATGACTACCAAACATTGTATTTGAACCCACCTCACTAGGTTTCAATCGTCTTACGCAATTAAGCAAGCATGGGCCTACGTAAGACAACCAAATGATCACTTGTATTTCAAACGTGTTGATATTATTATAATTTATTTTCGAGTATTTCTTCTCTTGCATAGATGTTATATTATATTAAATTCTAAGCCTTTTTAATATAAAAATAATACACCCATTTCAAACGTGAATCAAAACTGACCATGGCGTCATTCAACACAGTAATTTCGCCTGATTTCCGTAACATATGATTAACCTAACCATTCAAATAATTCAATGGCGTTTAGATCTATTATACTGAACATCATTAGTGGGGCCAAGGGCAACGTTTTACACAACTGAAATAGGATATCAAGGTCGCAAATTTACAGCCCAAATCGGATTGTTAATTTAATGAATCTTTGATGTTTACGCGAGTATTACTATATAAATAAATAAAATTGGTAGTGTCTGTTTGTAATGTCAAAATAATGGACGTTTTCCATGCTCACACAATTATTTGAACGACACCTATGCCTAAAATACAGTTTAAACGTTATTTGTCTGTCTTGTTTGTTTGAGATAATCTTCAAAACGGCTAGACCGAACTCCGCATTGCAACGGGAACGGGAACTATGCGGATAAGGCGACTGAAACCGAAGCGAAGCGAGGGCGGGTTGCTAGTCTACATTGATATTATAAAGAGGAAAAATTGTATTTTTGTATGTGTGCATGCAATAAATAAACTCAAAAACCGATTTCAAAAATTCTTTCACCAATGGAAAGCTATAATATCAGGGAGTGACATAGGCTATATTTAATCCTGGTATTCCCACGGGAACAGACACAGCGGATAAGGCGACTGAAACCGAAGCGAAGCGAGGGCGTGTTGCTAGCATATTTACATAAAGATTGGGAGTTTTAATATGCGAGGGCAAGGCGACTGAAACACGAAGCGAGGGCGGAATGTTAGTCGTTAAATAAAACGAAGCCAACAGATTTGACCTCGTGTCGGTCCGACACCCTCTCTTTCTAGCACATTAAGATAACTGTTTATCGACGACTGACAAATCTGATGATTGCTCGTTTGTTTTATTGATGAGGGCGATGATTTGATTGTGATTGATTGAAAGTTTTAGATTTTTGAAGTGAAAATTTCTTAAGCATCGCTGTGATTTGAATGTCGATGAAACGAAAAAGCGACAGACACATAAATTCAGAAAGTAAATCTTCTAATCAGAGAAAAATGAGATAGGAAGCCGGCAGCCCAACTTTCTGAGTGTGCCTCCCACCCACTACACGCAAACATCCTCAGAAAGTTGCGCTGCCGTCTCTCTCGCTCACCGAACGAAGCGCAGTAACAAATTGCTACTATATTTTCTGTTATATATTTTCTGCTCAATGTGGTACTACACCTGACGGACCGGCCAGCGGCTGTAGACAACTGTCAACAGTGATACTAACAGATAAATATCATTAAAGTTTAAGAAGAGTATTTACTTCACGGTAGACAACGGCCTGGCTGTGCCCCTGGTATTGCAAAGGTCCATGTGCGGCAGTATCACTTACCATCAGGTGTGCTTGCTCGTTTGGCACCATCATCATCATCATTATTTTAGCCTATCGCCGTCCACTGCTGGACGTAGGTCACAAAGTGAGGTCCTGTGCCGCCTACATCCAACGACGCCCAGCAATTTTCACCAGGTCGTCGGTCCACCTAGTTAGGGCGTCCTACACTGCGTCGTTCGACACGTGGTCGCCACTCGAGTACCTTTCTTCCCCAGCGGTTGTCATTTCTTCGAGCGATGTGGCCTGCCCATTGCCACTTCGTGCTATGTCGGTTCCACCCGTTCTTCTGCGGATTGCCACAGAAGAACGGGTGGAACGATTTCTAATTGCCTCCATCGGCAATAAAAAAAAATACTACTAAGCATCATCATTTTCATCATTTTGGCTCATATACGTCCCACCGCTGGGAAGGGCAGTAAGAAAAAGAGAATGTATAGGGTTTTGTTTCAAGTTTTCTTTCTCTTGCATAGATGTCATATGCGTATTATATCCCTCGGTCGTCTCTTACGAGACCCACGTGTAAGATAAGGGGTGTTGCATTGTATTCTTACTCCGTCACCACACGGTAATCATACTTCCTAGTAATATATTTTGCGCGGCATGCTATCAATTTGCGAAGTCATTTCGTGCATATGGCTGTGCGTCCACGCTATTCTTTAAAGCAACAGAACACCCAAACGGGTTGAAGGGGTCGGGTGGAAGGTCAAAAGTGATTATTGTTTGCACAAGATAGTTTTAGCTCCCCGGTTGACTCAAGTTAACTGAAAGTGGTCCAAGTTGTACAAAACGCCGTAAGGGTACAATTTTTTATATATACGAAAGAGTAATCCGCCAAACTGGCCACGGACATCAAGGCACTTGGCGTGGTATATTAAGTAAATCTATACCAATAAATAAAATTGGAGTGTCTGTTTGTAATGTCAAAATAATAGACTTTTTTCATGCTCACACGGTTATTTGCACGACACCTATGCCTAAAATACACTTTATATTTTTTTTGGCTGTCTGTCTGTCTGTTTGTTCCGGGCAATCTTCAAATCGGCTGGACCGATTTCAAAAATTCTTTCACCAATGGAAAGCTATAATATGAGAGAGTAACATAGGCTATATTTTATCCCGGTATTTCCACGGGAACGGGAACTACGCGGGTAAAACGACTAAAACCGAAGCGAGGGTGGGTTGCTAGTTTCTATTATATATCTTCTATTGTACAGAAGTGCAAAGAACAGCAATGGGACATGAATGGTATCGTCTTATCCCCTTAAAACCAAGCACTTAAAAAAATACAAAAAACCAAATACTTTTATCTGTGTCTACTGAGAATGTAACATTACAAAATGGTCCCGATACGGGTTCTGTGATAAGATACGAAATCAGTTCACGATAGCGACTCAATTATTGATACGGTCAACACGACGATTATCGTCCGACCGTAATTTATTTATTTATCTTTAACTTTTTTTTGGGGTGGGTCATAGTCAGCGCACTCAATTCAAATCATTTATTATGCATAAACCCCGAGAGGGCACTTACATATTGTCAGGTTTACAATTTCCAAACAAAAACTGCACAGATGGCGTAGTGGTTAAGATAGCGACCTACAGCGCCAGTGTCGGGGTTCGAATCCCACGCGGGACAACACTTTGTGCGATTCACAAATTGTTATTCTGAGTCTGGCTGTAATTTGTGTCCGTTAATTGTATGTTTGTAAAGTCCCCCGCAATACAAGGATTATTTCCTTAGTGCAGGGTGTTGTCTTAAATAAATAAATAAAAAAAAAAATACTAACACCGGATCGGAACACGACTGCTACTGAGAAGATCCGGCGAGAAACTCAGCGGGCTTGTCTATAATTTTCATTTTTTTTTCACTTCTTACTAAATATAAATTGTGTACAAGTTTTATAAGTACTAGCTCCAGTGTGATGCCCTTCGAACCACAAGATACTTAATATAATTCAAACGATTATGGCTGGACCAGTGGGCCTATCTTGAAATCAATTCTAATTTCGAATCCAATTCAATTCCAATCTCACCAAACTTTTATTTGGTACTCTTGAACAAAATCGAGAATGAATTCTTCGGGTTCGCCGTTATTATTTTCACCAAATGTATTTTATTTCTTTAAATTAATAACGTTATCGAACTCTATCATCACAAAGACGCTTTCTTGAAATTGTGCAACATTAATGATTTTAAACTACGTCAAAATCACGTCGGGAGTAGCAAATATTTGACTTAATCGACGAGTGTCGAATTCATTTAGTTTAAAAAAAATCCACCCAATTTGATTCCAATCGTGCGCTAGTGTCGCTTTAAAGAATACCAAATTTGCTTAAATTCGAGCTGCGATTGGATTTAGGATTGGAATCGAGATTCAAGAGTAGGCACACAGATCCCACAAACGGCACCCGATCACGAGTTAACTACTAGAGCAGCCTACTCGCCGCTCGGCTCCATCCAAGGCGACAGAAGGGCGCCGTGCGACCCCATGACCCACCCGTAGCACGTCTCTTTCGTCACTGGGCCGACCACCGATGCAGATTTCCTTGTCTTCAGTAGTCGGCCCGACGGAATACCGCAGCAGCGGAGTGCCCTCTCCTCACGACATCGAAGACGTCGGTCGCCGTTGCGCGGTCGGCCTCTGCGGGTGATGGACTAAATCCCCGGTCCAGTCATCCGCGGCCTTGGCATTTATCTTCAACTATCCCTAGTTAAAGATAAATCCTAGCCGAGGCCATAATAGGGACATCGTGTATGACGGAGTAAGAATACAATTCACCACTGCCTATCTTACACGTGGATGTCGTAAAAGAAGACTAAGGGATATAATATGCATATAACATCTATACAAGAGATGGAGAACTCTAAATAAAACGCTATACCAAATTGTCTGAACAGCATGATATGGTAAGGTCAATTGCCCCCCCTAGTGTGTATGAGGCTCGAACCCAGTGGGATGCATATGAGCTCAAATGACCAGATATAAATCTTCTGTTTGTGTGTTTGTAATTGAACTCCTTCTAAACGGCTGGACCGATTTTGATGAGTTTTATGGCTGTCGCGATGGATATGAGAATAGTTTAGATTAACAATTGGAACCGGTAGATGGCGCTGCAATAATTTCAAGGAGAATTCATATTACATTTTTTTAAATATGAACAGAACAACGTCCGTTGGATCAGTTAGTATATAATAAACTAGCAGTGCTCTGCGGTTTTACCCGCATCGTTCCCCTTCCCGATATACCCGGGATAAATTATAGCCTACGTGTTATTCTGATATCTAAGCTGTATTATTGTGAAATTTCATCAAAATCCATTCCGTAATTTGTGTGAAAGAGCAACAAACATACTCATTTATACTCATTTACATACAAACTTTCGCGTTTATAATATTAGTAGGATATACGGAATACAATAAGTGTATTCACCCTAATATTATTATCGAAGACGTGTTTTATCTTCGCGATATAATTTTAGTTCAATTCGTGTCATAGCGACGCTTTCTTTTATACTCATTATAAAAAAGAAGATTTAAAAAAATAAATCGATTTGTCTATACAAATAAATAAAATTGAAGTGTCTGTTTGTAATGTCAAAATAATGGCCTGTTTCTACGCTCACACGGTTATTTGCACGACACCTATGCCTAAAAATCAGTTTAATTTTTTTTTGTCTGTCTGTCCATTTGTTTGGGGTAATCTTCAAAATGATTGGACCGATTTTGATAATATTTTTAACCGACTTCAAAAGAGGAGGTGTCTCAATTCGACTGTATACATGCTTTTTTTATGTTTGTTCGCGAATAACTTCGTCGTTTATGAACCGATTTTGATGATTCTTTCTTTGTTGGAAAGGGTATACTTCCCAAATGGTCCCATTTTATCGAAATCGGACAAGCTATTTATGAAATATCAACAAAAATCTAAAATGTTATCTACATTGTCTACATTATTGAAGGCGGTCTCTTTTTTTGCAGAAAATAATTATACATTCACATGAATAGATACATATCTACGACCACACATTGGCTAGTTATTAAATAAGAAAAACAAAAAGTTAATTTTGAAATCAGAAAAATTTCAACAAAATATTAAAAGATATATATTATCAGACTCAGCGACGCTGCTGTCTTCGGGAAGTCGGCTTTTACAACACCCACAAACAATATACTAATATAATCAGATATTATACGTGGCGGAATTTGCTAGTTTTTAAATAAGAAAAAAAAAAAAACAAAGTGGTCGAATTTTGGAATTAGAAAAATTTCAACAAATTATTGATAAAAAAAAATATATTATCCAACTCAGCGACGCCGCTGTTTTCGGGAAGTCAGCTTTTACGACATCCACAAACAATAATACCTAGTTAATAACTAGGTATTATTGTTGTGTCCGAGACCAAACACGAACACTTCCTAATCCCACATATAATTCAACTAGATGACGTTATCACGCCAAACGTAAGCTGTTGGTGTAACAAGCTTGACCTTGCCAATTGTCCAGTGGTCATACCATACATATTATGTCATAATTAGGCTGCAATGAGTTCACAACACATCGTCTGGAGTCCTTGACTGTATAACATTAGGAATTAAGAAACGGGATCTATAAATATCGGCCTCATAATAAATACATAAGTCACGCCTCTTTCCCATAGGGGAAGACGCAGAGCACTTCCACTTCGCTACGACCTTGACATACCACTTTTGCCTTCTCCACCTTTGCATATTATTCGGTTTAGGGTACTTCTAACCAGGTCTTTCTTAAGAACGTCCCCGATTTGATCGCGGATCGTCCGCCTTGGTCTTCTCCTCCCAACACTTCCGTTCACATTCGCCCTATAAATTCTTCTTATTGGTCTCCCTTCATCCCCGGGTTGAGAGCCATCAGCGCTCACCCATTGCCCGCGCTAAGCTGTCAAGGTCATCTGCGACCAACAGCTATACAGACACAAAAAAAATCATTTCTTTCATTTTCTCTACATGACCGAACCAACTTAACATACCTTTCTCAATCCTTGTCACTACATCTACATTCATACCACAACGTTCCCTAATCACATTGTTCTTAATTCTATCAGTCAATTTCACACTAATCATGCTCCTCAGCGCTCTCATTTCCACAACATTTATTCAATTTTCGTGCTTCTACTGCCATACCCAGCTCTCACTTCCATACGTTAGGGTTGGCAGAAGGTCTCCCTTATGCACAGCTAGGTGAGCCTTCTTAGACAGGCTCTGGCTGCCCAATATCACTTTCACATTTACCATTTCTCGCAAATGTAGATCCCAGATATACAAACTCTTTGTACTTGTTCTAATATTTCCTCTTCTATACGCGTATCTTGCACTCCGTCATGGATTCTACCACTTTCAAATGCCATAACGTTCGTCTTCTTTACGTTAATTTTCATTACTTTTCTTTCAAAGGTAAATGCATTGCTGTTACCATCTCTTGATCGTCAGCGTAGAGAAGACAATTGACATATAAGACAATAAATCTGAACAAAAAATGGTTTGGAGGCCATTGTCAAAACTGGACCAAATTGAAATGGAACCACAAGCGGAGGACCAGCTTTCAAATAAAAAAAAGAATCATCATAATCATCATTTCGGTTCATATACATACCTCAGCTGGGCGCGAGCCTCCTCCACAATGGGAGGGAAGACGGGTTTTATTTCGAGTTTACCTTCTCTTGCATAGAAGTTATATGCATATCAGTCGTCCTTTACGACATACACGCGCAAGATAGGGAGTGGTGAATTGTATTCTTATTCCGTCACCACACGGCAAGTATCGATACCATAGTTTATTCACACTAAGACGCCATGAACGCCATTATTTTTCTTGCAAAGAAAATAATTAAAATTACATTTATATTTTACTTCGCTTCGGTGTCAATCGCATTACCCGCATAGTTCCCGTTCCCGTGGAAATACCGGATAAAATATAGCCTATGTTACGCCCTGATATTATAGCTTTCCATTGGTGAAAGAATTTTTGATATTGATTCGGTGGCTTAAGTGTGAAAGCGTAACAAACAAACAAACAAACTTATTTTCGCATTTATAATATTAGTAAGGGCGTACGAGAAGGGGGTAGTTCTTGATATTTACTAGAGGTCCGGCTTTAAAAATCGTAATAACTCGCGTAGTATGGGTACGTGCCCTTATATAGTTTTAAAACTAGAATGCCAATAAATTCGGCCACCCATAACGCTCTGTTACTTCCCGAAGGAACTACGCTTAATTATTTTTAACTCGGGCCGCGTACCACTGGTTTAGTTAAAAACAAAATTGTTGTTTTAACCGAGTTAATAGCGAGCTCTAGTTTGGTTTTAAAATAGTTTACAATACGTTGTGGCTTTTGTGCAGCGTGGGTTCGATTCCTATAGATAATCGGTCCGTGTCCGTTGTAAAGTTTGCGAAAATAGAGGGGTTTTTCCTTCAACAAAAAGCAATTCTATAATAAGATTAATATTGAGAATGTATTAAAAGTAATTTCACGTGTATTGACGGAGTAAGTATACAATTTACCACATAATTTCTCGCACGTAAGTATCGTAAAAGACGACTAAGGGAGAATAATATTCGCGACGGTGATCTGCGTCCCGGTAGGGAACGTCGATGGGAGAGGGTACTCTCTCGGGGTATTCCGTCGGGTCGACCATTGAAGTCGAAGAATTCTGCACCGGTGGTCGGCCCAAAGACGAAGGCGACGTGCTATACGGGTGGGTTACGGGTGTGCGTGCTTACGCCCCTCTGTCGCCCCGGACTAGATATTAGAATCATAGAAGGTCATTTCGTGCACAAAATTTGAGTCATTGAAATTGGAGCCAGAAATGGCTCCTTACGCCGGATCGTAACGTAGTGTACAACGGTCACTAGGGTTTAGTGTACAAGGGTAAGTCTAAGTACCGACCCTATCCTTCTATACGTTATTATTCTAAAGGGAGGGTGATTAATTGTATTCTTACTCTGTCACCGGACGGCATAAAAATATCTTAGAGAATACCAAATAATATTTACAATTGAACCTGGACTCCAAACTAGGAATCATACGGTCCGCAATCGATTAATTATCCCACTAAACCGTAAGACAAAATTGAAGATTCTCGAAACAAAATTCAAAAACGACCGTTACAAGAAAAAGACAATGACTCGATTCAAAAACAGAATGCAGTCCACATCCATCTCTTTCTAGCGCTATTAAAACGACTTCCGTCCCACTCTAATATTCGGTACACCGGTTTCAAAAGTACCTACGTAGTTATTAAAAAAAATGGCCGTCTCAATATCCTTACGTACAGACACGTCACGTCGGAATTTTTGCTTTCATTTGGGGCTGGATTTTGTTATATGGCATGGTGGTTTTTTGCGCGTGTAATTATGAAGTAAGAATCCAATCGCGTAACTTGCCCGTGGTTGTCGCAAAAGACGACTAAGTGAAATAAAATGCATATAATATCTATGCAAGAAAGGATAAACTCAAACATGTTTGATCAGCATGACATAGTAGGTCAATTTCCCTCCTATTGTGGAGGACACTCCTCAGCAGTGGGACCAGCGTTGCCATTTTGTTTTTTGTCAAGTCGGGATTTTGGAGCTTTTGAGTGAAAACAGCGGGATTCTTTCGTCGAAAGCGGGACATAGTAAAAAATCGGTTGTCTGTAAAGTCGGTTTACTGACAATAGTTGAACGTGACAACGTCATAAGAAAATACTGATGGAATGGTTTCATTTTTCAAAAGAAAATTTAATTTTATTTGTTTGATAGATATTTTGTATGGATCAAGCCTTAAATGGAACGCCTCAGAGCGAGGTAACGCCGCATACGTTCATGTTTTTTCGTGTGTGCAGCCGGCTCCATCGAATTATAAGACGTTGTCACGTCAAAAACGTATATAATCAGAAGTTTCAAATATTTATCTTTTTATTTGAATTAAAATTACGTTTACGTGACAATAGACAGCAAAAATAGCCATAGAAAATGTATTTCCATAAAAATGTAATATTTTAAATCAGATTTACCCTATCGTTAAATAGTTGAGTCTTACCCCTCTCTCTCCCGCGCTCTTATCTTCATTACGCGACGGGCGGGTGGCCAGTACACTTTTGTCTGTGCCACCCTCCCACGCTTCCTCAGCAGTCAGCCCACTGCGTGCATGGTCGAGTTATCTCCGAAAAGCGGGACTGAGGCTGTCCCGCGCGGGACATTTAATTTTGATTTAAAAATCGGGACGTCCCGCCAAAACGGGACGTCTGGCAACGCTGTGTGGGACGCACATGAACTACGATGATAAGAACAATTAAAAATATCTTAAACAATAAAAACCGTCTAAGTGCGAGGTGGAGGCGCGCACGAAGGGTTCCGTACCATTATCTATAAAATTGGGCAAAAAAATTGCGTTTTTTGTATGGGACCTCCTTTAAATATTTACTTTATTGAATTTTTAGTATTTGTTGTTATAGCGGCAACAGAAATACCTAATCTGTGAAAATTTCAACTTAGAAGTTCTTGACATACAGCCTGGTGACAGACAGCGAAGTCTTAGTAATAGGGTTCCGTTTTTACCCTTTGGGTACGGAACCTTAAAATGGATTACTAGTTGGACTGACGACATATTTAAAGTCGCAGGGAACCGTTGGATGCAAGAGACACAGGCGCGTTCCTAGTAGCATTCTGCTCGGGAGGCATTCGCGCAAAAGTGGACATTTACGAGCTGATGAAAGCCATAAAAACTACTTTCATCATCTCCCAATGTTGGACATAGATCTCAAAATTATGCGATAATCGCCGCACTTGGCAATTAGGCGATCACCGTAGGTGTCATAAGACTCCTGTGAGTGCCACTGCCCTCTGTGATCCCTCTACAGGTTCTCACGACTCCAATGGTAACTCGGATCCTTCACGCATCACCAATGAGGATAAAGGAAAAATGAACTTCATGTAAGCCTTACACGCGCTGCTTCTGCTCAAAAGAAATAATCTTGCCCCGTTTTTTTTACAGCATTTTTTTATTGACCTTCAGCTCCTATTGGCCGTAACGTGGTTTCTAATAGCCAATATCCTGACCCTATAAATGGATTATTCAACATCTATACCAATAAATAAAATTGGAGTGTCTGTTTGTTAATGTCAAAATAATAGGCTTTTTTCATGCTCACACGGTTATTTGCACGACACCTATGCCTAAAATACAGATTAAAAAATTTTTGTCTGTCTGGCTGTCTGTCTGTTTGTTCCGGGTAATCTTCAAAACGGCTGGACTGATTTCAAAAATTCTCTCATTAATAGAAAGCTATAATATCAAGGAGTAACCTAGGCTATATTTTATCCCGGTATTCCCACGGAAACGAGAACTACGCGGGTAAAACGACTAAAATCGAAACGCAGCGAGGGCGGGTTGCTAGTATTTAAATAAAATTACATATAACAACATGCCTATTAATAGCTCCAGTGTGATGCCTTTCCGACCATGATACAATACAGTTATTAAATATAATGAAAAGTACCATGGCTGTCCCAGATCCCGCAAGCGGCATCCGATCACGAGTTAACCACTAGAGCAGCCATCACTCCCCTCAACCTATAAAAAACCGGCTAAGTGCGAGTCGGAGTTGCGCACGAGAGGTTCCGTACCATTATCTATATAAAAATCGCATTCGTTGTATGGGCGCCCCTCTTAAATATTTACTTCATTTTGTTTTTGTAGTTATAGCGGCAACAGAAATAGATAATTTATAAAACAATAAACTGTCTGGCTTACGCCGTTCTTGAGATACAGCTGCTGACAGACAGACAGCGAAGTCTTAGGTATAGGGTCCCGTTTAAAAAAAACTCTTTTACTTTATAACATTTGTATAGAAACATGTATTAGTATAGATATTTCACAAGAGGTCCATCTAAATGGTTGACTATTGCAAAATAATGGTAATAAAGCTAAAAAAAAGTTTACGTTTCATTTTGTAAGTTTTGTGGCCGACCGGTCCCAACCTCAAACAGGCATGGCCTCCACAAAAATATCGCTATTAGTCATAACATACTATCGATTCGAAATAATGAATTGTCGGGTTCCCAACTTATTTATGACACACTGCTGGATTCTGGCCTCCTTTTTTTTTGTGTGTGTGTATAGCTGTTGGTCGCAGGTGACCTTGACAGCTTAACACGGGCAATGGGTGAGCGCGGATGGCTCTCAACCCGGTAAGTAAGTTGCTCTGGCCTCCTCCTCAGTAGGAGGGATATTGACATACTGTGGCAAGCGGGTCAGACAGATGGATATATAGTTTTATGTCAAGTTTTGATTCTTTTGCATAGATGTCATATGCGTATTATATCATCACTTAGTAGTCTT
Source organism: Lymantria dispar (assembly GCA_032191425.1). NCBI lineage: Eukaryota > Metazoa > Arthropoda > Insecta > Lepidoptera > Erebidae > Lymantria > Lymantria dispar. The sequence goes on from CM063471.1 coordinate 12,010,887, forward strand.
TTACGACATCCACGTGCAAGATAGGGAGTGGTGCATTGTATTCCTACTTCGTCATACATCCTTACTTCCTTACTAATATTGTAAATGCGAAAGTAAGTTTATTTGTTAAGCTTTCACGCTTAAACCACCGAATCGATTTCAAAAATTCTTTCATAATGGAAAGCTATAATAGCAGGGAGTAACATAGGCTATATTTTATCCCGTTATTCCTACGGGAACGGGAACTACGCGGGTAAGGCAACTGAAGCGAAGCGACGGCGGGTTGCTAGTATTTATATATACATCTAATTTTTCTATACTTGTATATGTGACTGTAATAACTCTTAAAAGGATAGAGTGATTTTGATGAATTTTTTGACTGTTCAGTCGAATTCAAGATTGATCAAACCTTCGTCTTATACGGAGACCATTGTGGATCCTGGCTTACAGGAGTTACAGAACTGGAATTAGTCCCAAAATAGAAAAAAAAAACAAATTCTAATGATGAAAGAAATGGTCTTATAGCTAGATAGCTGCATCAGGACGACGAGCCTAACAGAACCGGTCGGACAAGCTTCTTAGCGTCATAACAATCTCGAAGCGAGCGTCTGGGCGCTTTCATAACGGTAATCAACTTAGTATAAAACGAAAATTATTCTCACAAAGACAACAATATTGCTAAAATTTCGATTCTGTTTTGTCTATATATTTAAAACAGGCTGATTGCCTGACTTATCTCCTTGTGGTTACGGATTAAAAATACAATTAGGGTTGCCAATTGCCAACCGTACTTTATTAAAAAGTATTGTACGTTATTTCGTGTAATTGGTGTGGTGACGGAGTAAGAATACAATTTATCGCCCTCTCTCATTCCCGTGGGTGTTGTAAAAGACGACTAAGGGATATATTACGCATATGACATCTATGCAAGAGATGAAAAACTCGAAACAAAATCCTATACCAACCGGTCTGACCAACATACGCGATAGCGACCGCGTAAGTCCGGATTTAATTTAGCTTATATTAAATGTACAAAAAAATTAGTTTTTTGAACTAATTCAAAGAAGACAATAATTTTAAAGAATATGGTCAAAATATTTTATAAAAAAATAATTGAAATTTTGTGAATAAAAAAGCAAATCTAAGGCCTGAACACTCCAAGAGAAAACCGCGTATCTTTGAATTCGCGTAAAACGGGATAGCGTAGGTCGGGGTTACTTCCTTCTTTTTTTTTACGGTTGACGTACTCCTCGCACCACTCCATCCGGGGCGACAGACAGTGACACATCTCCTTCGTCGTTGGACCGACCACCGGAGCAGGGTGACTTTGACGTCAGTGGTCGGTCCAACGGAATACCCCTTGAGGAGTACCCTCTCCTCGACCGACGTCCCAATCGGGGAGGACGTCGGTCTTTCCTCACGCGGTCGGTCTCTCAGCGGGTGACGGACTAATTCCCCGGTCCAGTCACACGAGCGTAAGTTGGGGCATTACTGTATTTGCAATAAAAAAAGACTTCGCGTTTCCCTTCTCTTGCATTGATTTACCTGCCTATTATATTCCTTAGTTATTTTTTCGTCGAATTAAAGGGGTGGTTAATTGTATTTTAATGTCATTACCACGCCGAGTATATCGAGGGGTGATAGGCTATTTGGTTTAAGCGACATCTAGGGTGATATTGAGTTATATATATACATATTCGGAATCAGCGAATTTTTCTCCGTCGAATGATACCGAATTCATTAAAATCAGAGCACTTTTTTTTCATACGCTGAACTCTTTTACATTTTCCATACGCTGAGAAATGAGGGCTTAAGGCAATTTGTATTAAGCGACATTTATCTTTGTAACTAAAAGTACGTTTTATTTAGTATTAGCATCAAGAAGTCGATGCTTTCAATTGAATTTTAATTAAATTTACCCCATTCAAATGGCTCAAGAAGATTTTTACAAAATTTTAAACTTTAAATGGCTCTCCTGTAAAGTTACAAAAATGTCTCTTAAACCAAATAGCCTGCCCTCGATATGAATATTTTAGTAAAATTCTATTAATAGGAATTAATACCAGTATCTATATTTAACCATTACGGTCAAGTGTTGCGTGGATTACGTACATTGTAAATGGCCGATATTATTATAGGTCAATGAGTGTTTAAATGAAATAACGAACGGTTCGTGTAGCGCAACTGTAGGTAACTAGACCGCCTCTCCTTTGACCGCCAAATATTGTAACGTATACCGTTTTCATGTGACCTATCAGGCAGGTGGGTGTCGTAAAAGATGACTAAGGGATATAATATGTACCTACATAACATCTGTGCAAGGGAAGGTAAACTCGGAATGAAACCTTATATCAACATGTATAACCAGCATGGCCAGCTTTTCGTGTGGTGACGGAAGAAGAATACTATTCACCACTCCCTATCTTGCCCGTGGATGTCGTAAAAGACGACTATGGGATATAATATGCACATAACAGCTGTGCAAGAGAAGGAAAACTCGAAATAAAACCCTATATCAACATGTCTGACCAGCATGGTATAGTAGGTCAAATTCCCTCCTATTGTGGAGGAGGCCCGAGCCCAACAGTGGGACGTATCTGGGCTGCGATGATGATGATAACCAGCATGGTATAGTAGATCAATTCCCCTCCCATTGTGGAGGAGGCCCGAGCCGAAAAGCGGGATTTATGAGGGCTTAGGGATACAAACGATACATGGATGTTTACAATCGACGTTTCACTATTGTAAAACATCGATGTTATTTTATACGATGTTTTGCCTGCATGATTTAAAATGTATGGTCATTTTAGCAGAGCCTGCGTGACAGTTTTGGTAGTTTATTTCTAAATAGCTAAAAAAAGCTCATCACGTCACGCAAATGTTGGTGTTTCATGTAAAATCATATGACATCATACACGGCGAATGTCAAAATGTCATGTAGCGCTTTTATATTTTTTCATTATTTTAGTGTTTTACGGTGTTATATTGAATAATTTTGTTGAAATTTTATGTAATATAATGTTGATAAAATGCTGAAATATAGTGAATATGATATAATAACGAATTGTGTGCATTTTCACATTCTGCCAAATTTCCCAGAAGAAGCTTGATTTGGCTATCAACATCAAATCAATGCTAACGACGGACTACTTACGAAGACTAAAGACGCGAATAATTAATATTATAACTCGACATTGGCACCAATAGCTCATATTATTGCAGGTCATTGCCATTAATCAAGATTAAGGAAGAGAAGAATAAAGAAGACATCATACACTAATTTTAAAATTTGACATTATAACTAATACTACAAATCTGACATTATTGCTTTTAGATTTTAAATATGTAATATAATTGATAATTATTGAGTTCTCGCGACATATTTGTTAAATATTTACTAGAATATGGCATAATGTGTCTTATGCTTCTTTGTAATAATTATGAAACATCTCTGTACTTACCACATTATATGCAAATAAATAAATAAAAAATATGCTGGAATTAACTAAAAAAAAAAAAATAGAAGAAAAATAGATCTCTAAAAAACATCGATGTTTTTAGGGCTATGTTTTTTGTTTTGGTTTTGATTTTTGCATCCCTATGTGGGCTGCGATGATGATGATGATGAATTACGTTTGTAAAGTCACTTCGCAATTCAAGGTCTATTTCCTTAGTGCCTAGTCTTTAGAAAAAAAAAACATTACTCTCAGTCATCTTTTACGATATCCACGTGCAAAATCTTTGATTGTTGAATCGTATTCCTACTGTAAAACTATCCAAACAGATATCGAATGTTGTACATATTAACAGAGTGGGCAGAAGTGACCGCTACCGTCTGGCATCATGCCAGATACGTCACGACACTCCATTACCCTATTCATATGCCCGGTACATCGAATTTAATGATAGCTAATACATATAATAAAATAAGATGCCGATAGATTTTGAAGAGGAAAAACTAATGTGATTGCGGTAGTTGAGCAGCGCAGGTCCTTCCCTACGACGTGAGGAGAGTGATGGTTCCTTTACGAGTTTTTGACGTTTTTTTTTTTATTGCGAACCGTGGCAAACGAGCAAACAGTACACCTGGTGGTAAGTGTTGCTGCCGCTCATGGACCTCTGCTAGGCCGCTGCCTATCGTGAAGAAAGTGAAGGGAGTGTGAATGCGTGAAATGAGCTTCAGTGATACTAAAGGCATTATCAAAACCCACCACGCTCAAACACCCTCAGAAAGTTGTGCTTCCATCTCTCTCGCTCACCGAACGAAGCGCAGTAACAAATTGCTACTACTCTGTTGTATATTTTCTGCTAGGGATGACGATCTGAGATTGATTAATCGAAGAATCGATTTTTCAGACCCAAAAGATCGATTTTATAAATCGATACAAAGCACTGAATCGATTCTTTAGCCCAGAGAATTGTCGTTCGATTTTTTTTCTGCCACTCGATACTATTATTATAATAACTTCAGATGTTCTAAAAAAAAAACAAAAACTCTTCACAGATTTACTCTCCTGACTTCCTTATAAAAAAGGTCATCACAAGCACGTCCAAAAGAAAAGATTGATAGATCGATTAATCGGAAATCGATCCTTCCCTTCAGACCTCAATTTTATTGGAATCGATTTTTCAAAAAGATCGCCCATCCCTACACGGAATCGATTCGGCTTTTGATTTACTAAAAAAAAGCTCATCACATTTTTAGTCTCCTGACTTCCTAAAAAAAAGGTCATCACAAGCTCGTCCAAAAGAAAAGATTGATAGATCGATTAATCGGGAACCGGTCCTTCAGACCTCAATTTTATCGGGTGACGTGACCGGGGATTAGTCCGTCACCCGCTGAGAGGCCGACCGCGTGAGGAAAGACCGACGTCCTCTCCGAGGGGGGACGTCGGTCGATGGGAGGGTACCCCAATTAGGGGTATTCCGTCGGGCCGACCACTGACGACAAGTTAACGCTGCTCCAGTGGTCGGCCCAACGACGAAGGCGACGTGGTTTTTGGGTGGGTCGCGGGAGTTGCGTGCTTAAGCCCCTCTGTCGCCCCGGACGGAGTGGTGCGGCGGTGCGCCGACCGCGACCCACCCACAAAAAAAAAGACCTCAATTTTATTGTGAATCGATTCTTTGGACAACAATTCGAATCGATTCAAAAATCAATCTTTTTCAGAAAGATCGCCCATCCCTATTTTCTGCTCAGTGTGGTACTACCCCGGACGGACCAGCCCGCGGCTGTAGACAAACAACTGTCGACAGTGTGCTCCTACAACTACAAAACGTGATAAACTCTTATAAATTGATGAGTCATTCGACGATAAATGCCCTAACACAAAAAAATAATCAATTCGAACCCCAAAAGTAACTATTTCCTGAGATTATCGCGCTCAAACGAACAAACTTATTTTTTTTTTATATTATAGAGACTAGCAATCCGCCCTTGCTTCGCTATCAATCACCTTACTCGCGTAGTTCCCGTTTCCGGTGGAAATACCGGAATAAAATAGAGCCTAAGTTACCCCTTATACAGACATTTGCCTAGTAGTAAAATATTATCAAAATCGGTCGGGCCGTTTTATGAAGATTACCCAAAACAAACAGATAATTTTAAGCATAACTATCGTGCAAATAATCGTATCAGCATGAAGAAAACCCATTATTTTGACATTACAAACAGACACGTCAATTTTATTTATTTGTATAGATAGACACGAAGAATAGAATCTTGCACTATTCCTAAACAGATTCTAGATATACAAATAATTTATTCAGCAAAAAAACTATTTACCATGTCTAGACACACCCCAAATGTTTCTGGATAGCATCCAAAATGAGGCAGACAAATTTATATGTCCTTAAAACAGGAGAAAAATAACAAAGATCGCTTTTAGAAATCACAGAAGTCTATAAAAAAAAGAGCGTGTGTACAAAGTACGCATATTAGAAGTGAAATTTCTTTATCCTCTATCTCATTCTCTCGCCGGTTGAATCCTATACATTTACGTGTTTGTGTCTCTATGGACTCGCTTTTTCGTTTCATCGAGTTTGAAACCACAACGATTCTAAAAACTTACACTTCAAAAAAAGAAACGGACGAGAATATATCCAGTGAAATTAGTGGCGACATGTGGCATTTCCGTATGGTGACTGAGTCAGAATACAATTCACCCACTCTCTTACCCGTAGGTATCGTAAGAGACGACTAATGGATATGAAATGCAGATAACAGCATTACAAGACATAAAACCTTATACCAACACGTCCAACCAGCGTGGTACATAGTAGGCGAATCCCTAGCGTTGTGGACGAATCTCGCCCAGCTGTCGGACGTGAATAATGTAGTAAGAATACAATTCACCACTCCCTTTCTTGCACGTGGATGTCATAAAAGACGACTAAGTGATATAATATGCATATAACATCTATGCAAGAGATGGAAAACTCGAAATCCTATACCAACAGGTCTGACCAGCATAGTATAGTAGGTCAAATTGCCTCCCATTGTGGAGGAGGCCCTAGTCCAACAGTGGGACGTATATGGGCTGTAATGATGATGATGATGATTATCTAGTTGACATTTGTGACTCTACGCCCGCGCATCGTAAAAAATTACTCTCATCTTATTCCCTAACGCGGCAAAAATATACCTTTAAAAAAAAACATGAATCATATACAAACATTATAGTAATGTAACGGCCCAGCGTAACAAGACAATACTTATACTGTCATGGCGGTCCTAAAGAAGTTTACACTTCAAAAAATACAAATAATCACAGATTAAACACAATAAAAGTAACACCTACATCGAGTTATCACTTATCTTATACATAAAGGTGCAGTTGATAAGCGACTGATAAGAAATCACACGGTCACCCGCCTTTATGATTAAAAATATTAGTAATTCATACAATTGAATAAATGTTTCAATACCTTCGTTTGTCATATATCAGCTTTTCGATTTCGAATATGTATTATAAATCAGCCGATCCTACAAATCTTCAATGAATTTGCTGAGCCTACGGATATGGGCCTTATAACTAGGCCTAAAGTCGCTCAGCCTGATTCGGTATACCGAAATACGGCAATCTGTAGAAGAACGGCTGTAACCGACAGAGCACGAAGAATTAATACGCTTTTTTTTTGGGGTGGGATGCGGTCGGCGCGCTCCTCGCACCACTCCGTCCGGGGCGACAGAGGGGCGTAAGCACGCAACTCCCGCAACCCACCCACGATGCACGTCGCCTTCGTCGTTGGGCCGACCACCGGAGCAGGGTTACTTGTCATCAGTGGTCGGCCCGACGGAACACCCCCCACTTGGGGTACCCTCCCATCGACCGACGTCCGCCCCTCGGGGAGGACGTCGGTCTTTCCTCACGCGGACGACCTCTCGGCGGGTGACGGACTAATTCCCCGGTCACGTCACCCGCGGCCTCGGCTAGGGCGGCATGAGGCGCAGGTATTCGCGCCTACGCCGCCCCAGTCGCCGGCGGCGGATCGCCTCATCGAGGCTGCGCTCCTCGCGCAGGCGATCCGCCGCCCCAAGAATTAATACGCTGAAATGACAACGCTGGGGGAAAAAGGTGCTCGAGTGTCGACCACGTATCGGACAACGCAGTGTTCGACGGCCCGACTAGGTGAAAAGGTGTTGAAAGGCACAAGAGCGCATTTTGTGGCAAAACATGAGGGAGACCCACGTCCAGCAGTGGACGACAATAGGCTGAATGATGATGATGATAGACCTTCTATGTGGTGACGGAAGAATACAATCCACCACTTCATATCTTATATCGTGGTTGTCTTGAAAGACGACTGAGGGTTGATATGCCAGTAACATGCAGATCTGCGTAGCAAGAGATGAAATAATCGAAATAAAACCCTATATCAGTAATTTTGACCAGTGTGGTATAGTGATTCAGTTTCAATTATGGCGAATACTTGAACCGAACAGTGAGACGTGTTTGAGCTTAGATTTGAAAACAATAAGTCCCGTTGTTGGGCTCGTGTCTCTTCCTCAATGGGAGGGAAGTTCACCTACTTATACCACGCTGGTCAGACGAGATGGCATCGAGTCCTTTGTCAAGTTTACCTCCTCTTGCACAGATTTTATATACATATTATATTCCTTAGTCGTCTTTTACGACATCCACGGGCAAAGAGTGCGTGCTAAATTGTGTTCTTACTCCGCCACAAAAACTACAAAAGAAAACGACAATAGCACTACAATTGCAGACATTGTAAGATTTTCTTCTATCATTTGACTGACTTCCGTTTCCGCTAAAGTATATTCTTAACATCCGTTTCCGTTTCTCTTTCCGATGCATCACTAATCAATATCTAATACTTATCTTACTTTCGATAAAATAATTAATCGATTTATTACAAATAAATTTGCAATTTTAAAATGGCAACAACAATTAGGTAATTGTTTCTGAACGCGATTAAAGAACGTATTGCATCATCATCATCATGGCCCATAGCCACCCCACTGCTGGGGCTCAGCCCTCCTCCACTATGAAATTGACCTACTACACCACGTTTATTATTTTGCCAACTGTGGCCAACGAGCAAGCAGTACACCTCATCGATCGGCTTGGTATAGTAGGTCAATTTCTCACCCATTGTGGAGGAGGCTCGAGCCCAACAGTGGGATATATGTAAGCTGTAATTATAATAAAGAATGACAAATCTATACAAATAAATAAAATTGTAGTGTCTGTTTGTAATGTCAAAATAATGGGCTTTTTTCATGCTCACACGGTTATTTGCACGATACCTATGCCTAACCAATTTAAAAAAAATTCGTCTGTCTGTTTGAGGTAATCTTGAAAACGGCTAGACGGATTTTGATAATATTTTACTACCAGGTAGCTGTCTATATAAGAAGTTACTTAGGCTATATTTTATCCCGGTATTCCCACGGGAACTACGCGTGTGAAGGGACTGAAGCCGAAGCGAATCGAGGGCGGGTTGCTACTGTACTATGTAGGAAGAGTAAATATTGAGACAACCCACAAGCATTCGTGACAAAAGATGGGTATATTTTATTGTAACCCTTTATTACCTTCAAAGTGGTGTTTTCCTCCGATCTGGCCATGGAGGTCAAACAATCTGTACCAAGTAGACAGTCTAATAGCGATGGGGAGGGGATACCGTAGGTTATGGGACCTCACACGCCTTTTCCCCGACCAGATTGACCGTGGTGTGTTCAGACCAGAACTTACCAAAATAGAGGTAAATGGGGACCGACAACACATTTATGTAAATTTAGACTCTTAGCATTTATCGGGCATTATTCCAAGCTTCACGCTATTTACAATTTTCTGAGTAAATCTACAAAAATTGCATCGATGACATAGTGGTCTAGATTGCATGTCTACGGTTCTGTCCCAAAACAGGACATTTCTTTGTAAGATTCATAGACTGAATGTTAATGTTATATTTGCCCGTGCGGGCAATCGAAGTAGAAAACAATTCCGAGCAGTAACAATTTGTTACTGCACTACGTTCAGTGAGAGAGAGACAGGCAAACGGAAGCACAACTTTCTGAGGGTGTTTGCGTGTAGTGGGTTTTGGTGATGCCTTTAGTATCACCGACACCACATTGTATGCATTCATACTCCCTTTACGTTCTTCGAGTATGTAGCGGCTTTGCAAAGTTCCATGAGCGGCAGCAGCACTTACCATCAGGTGTACTGTTTCCTCGTTTGCCACCGTCTGCAATCTATACCAATAAATAAAATTGGAGTGTCTGTTTGTAATGTCAAAATAATAGGCTTTTTTCATGCTCACACGGTTATTTGCACGACACCTATGTCTAAAATAGCAATTAAAAAATTTTTGTCTGTCTGTCTGTTTGTTCCGGGTAATCCTCAAAACGGCTGGACCGATTTCAAAAATTCTTTCACCAATGGAAAGCTATAATATCAGGGCGTAAACTAGGCTATATTTTATCGCTGTAATCCCACGGGAACGGGAACTACACGGGTAAAACGATTATAACCTATAACCGAAGCGAAGCGAGGGCGGGTTGCTAGTCATATATAAAAGCACGAAGCAATTTTTTTTCTTTTTACAATAACAATCCAACGCGTTTACGTAAGAAACCCACATTTTGAAAAATCTCACGTGAGATTGGGGGATGGGGGAGAGGGTTGAATAAAATTTCACGACATCTCACCAGGGGGAGAGGGAGCGTCAGAAAATTTAAAAAACACCTCACGTAATTTATGGACGCCCCCTTACCATCAGTTGTGCAATAAAAAAAAGAACCAAGAGTCGAACACAGAAATTAACGATCGACAGTCCTAACTACACTTATAATTTAACTAACAACCCGCCCTCGCTTCGCTTCGGTTATAGGTTATAGTCGTTTTACCCGCGTAGTTCCCGTTCCCGTGGGAATACCGGGATAAAATATAGCCTAGTTTACGCCCTGATATTATAGCTTTCCATTTGTGAAAGAATTTTTGAAATCGGTCCAGCCGTTTTGAAGATTACCCGAAACAGACAGACAGACAAACATTTTTTAATTGCTATTTTAGGCATAGGTGTCGTGCAAATAACCGTGTGAGCATGAAAAAAGCCTATTATTTTGACATTACAAACAGACACTCCAATTTTATTTATTGGTATAGACTAGCAACCACGAAACCAGTATTACCAGATTACCAACTCTTACGACTTTAAAAAAAAAAAACAAATGTCGACGACCTTTTACGAAATAATATTACGCGTGTGTCATTCTTGTGATATGCAATGAAAAAAAAATATTAAAAAATCAACCGCTATGGTAAGCGCGATTTCAAGACAATGGATTAAAAAATATATATATAGGAAAAAAATAAAACCAAGTTCATGACTATGGTTAAAGACAATGGAGGATTTTGAATTTAAGCGATGTTTGGGATTGATTTTGAATATCTATATATCATATCGGCTCATGTACGTCCCACTGCTGGGCTCGAGCCATAGCACAATAGGAGGGAAATTGACCTACTATACCATGCTGGTCAGACATGTTAGTATAGAGTTTCATTTCGGATTTTCCTTCTCTTGCACAGATGTTATATGCATATCTCTTAGTCGTCTTATACGACATTCACGTGCAAGATAGGGGGTGGTGAATTGTATTCTTACTCCGTCAACACACGGATATCTATCATCTAAAGATTTGTTTGTTTGTTAGTATTGAATAGGCTCCGAAACTACTAGACCGATTTCAAAAATTCTTTCACCAATGGAAAGCTATAATATCAGGGAGTAACTAAGGCTATATTTACGGGTTGAGAGCCCTCAGCGCTCACCCACCAGTCCGGGTAAAGTTGTCACAGCCATCTGAGGCTAACAACTACACTCCCCTCCACATGCTTTTGCCATCCCTAAGCAAAATAGTGCAGAGCTAAAAGTTTTATATCTTCTAGAGGATTCATCGCAGCTCAAAAATTCCAACGGGATCTTAATCTACGAACCAAAACCTTCAAAAAATGATATGATCGATTTCAAAAAATGAAGAATTTATTTTTTTAATCAATAATTAAAGACTAAAAAAATTCGAAATTTTCAATGCGCATGAAAGTTCCCACAGTTTTAGAAGCACTTATCTTACATTAAAATATCCAACGTCATTTGATGGCTAATGCCAAAACCTTCAAATTGAGCGGTCGGACGATTTTTTATAAGTATTTTAAATGAAATTATGGTCATTTTAGTGAAAAAAATGGTGTTTTCTTTGATCGCTCATATCTCGAAAACTAAATAAATAATTAGTCGTAGGTCGGCACTTAGGGATGGCAAAAGCATGTGGAGAGGAGTGTAAGTCAAAGAAAAAGGCCATATTTTATCCGGTATTTCCACGGGAACGGGAACTACGCGGGTAAAGCAAATGAAACCGAAGCGAGGGTAATTTGCTATCTATACTAATATTACAAAGCTGAAGAGTTTGTTTCTTTGTTTGCTTGTTATAAATAAAACTATTTTTAATGATTTTTATCGCGATTTTGCTGACGTTTCGAACACTTTTCAGCATCCAAGGTCACGCTAGGACTAAGGTGTCTGATGTCCAATAAGTTATCGTTATTGAATCCATTAATAATTACAGTTATTACACTCGATTTCATAGGAAGCCAACCCGTCTGCCAAATGTGACAATTGGGGCATTTTTTTTCTTAAAGACAACACCCCGCACTAAAAAAAAAATCCTTGTCTTGCGGGGGACTTTACAAACATAAATAACGGACACAAATTATGTACATCCAGACTCAGAACAACAATTTGTCGATCGGACAAAGTGTTGTCCTGCGTAAGATTCGAACCCAGCACTTACGATAGGCTTAACCACTACACCATCTGTGCAGTCATTGTCTACCTTCATATCAGCTTGTCCCTATATATCCCATTCCTGGGCTCCTCCAGCGGGAGAAAAATTGATAACATACTATTATACTCATTAGACATCATCATTTCAGGCTATCGCCGTCCACTGCTGGACGTAGGCCTCCCTCATGTTACGCCACAAAGTGTTGTCCTGTGCCGCCTGCATACAACGACGCAAAATAACTTTCACCAGATCGTCGGTCCAGCTAGTGAGGGGGCGTCCTACACTGCGTCGTCCGATACGTGGTCTCTCGAGAACCTTTCTTCCCCAGCAGTTGTCGGTTCGTCGCGCGATGTGTCCTGCCCATTGCCACTTTAACATGCTAATTCTTCGTGCTGCGTCGATTACACTCGTTCTTCTGCGGATTTCCGTAATTCGGATTCTATCTTGCGTAGAAACCCCGAGCACATCCCGCTCCATAGCACGCTGAACGACTTTGAGCCTTGTTATGAGGCCTACATTTAGTTAGTGTAGTTTTATTTCGATACTAGCAATCCGCCCTCGCTTCGCTTCGCTTCGGTAATAGGTTATAGTCGTTTTACCCGCGTAGTTCCCGTTCCCGTGGGAATACCGGGATAAAATATAGCCTAGTTTACGCCCTGATATTATATCTTTCCATTGGTGAAAGAATTTTTGAAATCGGTCCAGCCGTTTTGAAGATTACCCGGAACAAACAGACAGACAAAAATTTTTTAATTGCTATTTTAGGCATAGGTGTCGTGCAAATAACCGTGTGAGCATGAAAAAAGCCTATTATTTTGACATTACAAACAGACACTCCAATTTTATTTATTGGTATAGATTACTTTCTCTTGTACAGATATTATATTCGCATTATAATGCCTTTCTTTTGCGACACCTACGTGCAAAATATGAGATGGCGAATTTTATTGTTACACCGTCCCCACATGGAAGTATGCTAGCCATATTGCGTGAACAATAAAAACACAAAAAATTACATATCTAGATCACAAAATACATGAATAATTACTTACATATGTAATATAAAGATTTGGGTTAATTAGCTATTAGGCATAAATTTGATATGTTTATACAGAGATAAGTTATGAAAATGTTATTAGTGTTTATTATTCCCTACTGATTACAATTTTGTATCACTTGAAAGTATTTAAAATGGTTTAGGTTATTTATGCAATTTTAGTGTTTTTAGTTTAATACTAGCAACCCGCCCTCGCTTCGCTTCGGTTTTAGTCGTTTTACCCGCGTAGTTCTCGTTCCCGTGGGAATACAGGGATAAAATATAGCCTAGTTTACGCCCTGATATTATAGCTTTCCATTGGTGAAAGAATTTTTGAAATCGGCCCAGCCGTTTTGAAGATTACCCGGCACAAACAGACAGACACAAAATTTTTTCATCCTTATTTTAGGCATAGGTGTCGTGCAAATAACCGTGTGAGCATGAAAAAAGCCTATTATTTTGACATTACAAACAGACACTCCAATTTTATTTATTGGTATAGATACGATGCAGATCGTCCGTGTGGTGACGGAGTAAGAATACAATTCACCACCCTGCACGTGGATGTCGTAAAAGACGATTGAGGGATATAATATGCATATAAGATCTATGCAAGAGAAGGTAAACTTGAAATAAAACCCTTTACCTACCTGTCTGACCAGCGTGGTATAATGAGGTCAATTTTCCTCTTATTGTAGAGGAGGTTCGCGCCCCGCATTGGGATGTATATGAGCTGAGATGATAATGATCATCATCATCAGGTTGGAGCCCAAGAGTGTAACATATGAACAATAATGTTAATGATGAGAAAACGTTTTTCAAGGCTTTATCATGTGTCGCAGAGTACTTATATGATTAACTGACATAAATTATGCACAAACTATTTAACCTAGATGATGTTGAAACATTCGGCACAAGAACTCAATACTTAAATAATGATTTCTAATGTTTACGCGAGCAATACATATTGTAAATAAAACTACGTTAAGGATTTTCACGTTTGTATTTGATTTTTTATTGCACGACGTTTCAAACACTTTGCAGAGTTCATGTTTACAGGCGGACTAAAATGTCTCAAATACAACAAAGTAAGAACACACTACATGGAAACTCACTTCCAATACATGAATTTACCTCTTTAACATTCCAATGTGAGGTACTTCTAATTTGCCAGTACTCTTTGATTAAATCTAATTTTACAGCTAGATTTATACAAATCCATGCATCATTGAAAACTTTACATATTTCTTTATTTTTTTTATTGCAAACGGTGGCAAACGAGCAAACAGTACACCTGATGGTAAGTGTTGCTGCCGCTCATGGACAAGGCCGCTGCCTACCGCGAAGAAATTGAAGGGAGTGTGAATGCGTGCATTGAGGCTTGATGATACCAAGGGCACCACCAAAACCCTCCACACGCAAACACCCTCAGAAAATTGGGCTTCTGGCTCTCTCGCTAACCGAACGAAGCGCAGTAACAAATCGCTACTACTCAGACGTCGATTTTCTGCGAGAGTGTGGTACTACCCCGGACGGACCGGCCCGCGGCTGTAGACAGTTAACTGTCGACAGTGTGGTCCTACCACTCCAAATTTCTAATTCATTAACAAATCAAAATTTTCACCTTAAAATTTTTTTCATGGGTCAACATTGTCTCCAGTTTGACCAATTCTTCAATAACCTAGGCACCTTGTATATCAGTCTGTTAATGACCGCTGCTGGATAAAGTATTCCCATCAATACTTGATGCTTTCAAAGCATCTAAGAGAAAGTAAGGGTTGATAACAAAATGTATATTTTTTTTGCCAATGGTGAGAAATGATGCAGCACACCTGATGTTAAGTGTTACTGCCGCATATGGACCTATGCAATACCAGGGGCACATCTAGGCTGGTGCCTACTGTGAAAAAAATACTCTTCTTAAACCTTCTTTAAAGGAAATGTCATAGCGCTCGGAAAAACAGCAGCAGATAGTTCATTCCAGAGCGTGCGAGAAATGATTGCAGGAAACATACAGTTGAAGATATTATCATTTCCAAGTGAAATGGTTGAACCCTGCTGTGGTGTTGAGTGGTACGTTAGTCAAATGGTGACAGTGGTACCAAGTCGAATAATTTCTCAGAGCACACCCCACGAAAGTGCCGGTAGAGTACACAGAGTGATCTAAAATCTCTCTCTATTCATAACCCATTATGATATAAAGAAGATTCATATTAAAAAATGACAATCAAATATTCTAAATAGTTCTTTACGATCCTTAGGCTTTGTAAAATTTTAACACTATATTCTACTTTCATTTTCGGTAGCTGCTTCCCCAGCCATAAAAATTGCTCCTTTCCATTTCATAAAATTAATAGAAAGCATGTAAAGTTTTTAAAAATAAATTAATTTAAATAGTGCCATCCACAATTCAGCCTATGCTGTTGCATATGGAGAATATACAGCGAAAAAAAAAGAAAATAACGTGTTCCTTTTGCATAAAAACTAATTGCGGGTAATTTTGTTTTTTTTACAGTGAATTGAGTTTTTATTTCGTTCTTAATATATAGTACAAATTTTATTGAAATAAAAAACCCAGATTAATCTCTTACTCTGTGTGGTGATGGAGTAAGAAAACAATTCATCACCCTTAACTAGCCTGTGGGTATCATAAAAGATAACAAAGATATATAATATGCATATAACTCTCTTTTTTTACATTTATTTCCCTCCTTCTTTTTATATTCAGCAGTGAAAATAACTTCTTCGGACAATCTAGTGTTATACAGGGTGTATCTGGTTATGGGACAACTGTTTGAGTATGTTGTAGTTTAACGGTCATAGATCATAATTAGAATGTACATTACCCAAAAACAATATAACATAAAAGTTAGTGATTTCAAAAAAATGTGTCTAAGAGTCTATGCCTTAAATGTTACGTATTATGTAGGCATGTACAGACAGAATACATGTAGGCATGTAAAGCTTCGACAGTATAATTTCATTCATTAATACCTAGAATTGAGCAAACGCTTCAATGACATGTAGGTACAACGGCAAGCGGTCAACGCTCATAGGCCGATCAGCTGTTTTAAAGCAAAGTTTGTTTTGCTTATGTGAACGTAATCATTGATTTCTTCAATTTCTAATGAATATTTAACAAAGTATGAATATGTTGCGTATTAAGTATCATTGACTTTATACATTTCAATCAGATTTATACAAAAAAGCTATGACAAAATTGAAAACTTTACATGTCTCTAATTTCTAAACGAATCAATGTTTTTCGTTCTAATTTTTTTATGGATTCCTACCACCATTGCCTAGCCCCCTTTTGACCAGTTGCCCCATAACCTGATACACCCTGTATATACAATTCTCAAAAATAATCAATCTAATTAGAAAGATTTTTTGTCTTATTCAAACCTTCTCAAGTTTAAATCTGTAAAACATAATTTGATCCTACAGGGATAGTGACCAAATTCAGGAAATTTTACAAAAATGCAGAATAAAATTAATATAATATTTAGAGGAATCAGGTTGGGAAATAATATTCACAGAAAAAGAAATTAAAATTATGTAACTATAGGGCTGATTATAAAATGTAGTATATGTAACATTTTATTATAAGGAAGCATTGATACTTTATTACCATTTTAATACATATTTATTAATTAAAATAATACATTTTATAAGATAAAGATGATTTACGTTTTAAATGGATGCCCTGTTCATTAAAACTACTATTCAATCTAATTCCTATATCAAATCAAATAATTAAAAAAAGAATCAAACCAGTGAAGCTCACTATCAGTATATAATGCGGCTAAATTAAAAACACAATAACCTTACGTAATAAATACAGGTAATAGCGGATATATTATTCGGTCGGATAATACGGTACCCAATCTAGAGAGGTGACATCATCGAGCATTATTGTACAGATAATATGTAATTGATTAGAGTCACGCCCAAAATTAACTAATAAAACACAATTACCAACGTTATTAACGTTACAAAACATATTATTTTTGTGATAAAATCAATTAAAAATGGTAATTTAGAGTTCGCAATGTTAACTAATTAAATCGCGGAAGCAGGGAACTTTTTGGTTTTTATAGTGTCATTTTTATCACAGCACACGGCAATCGGCCAAAATCACGTATAACAAGACATTTATAGACACTTTGAACTAAAAAGAATCCGACCTAATTCTCAACGCCCAAGACACACCCAATACAGCGGCTGGTACAAAAAAACTCTAACCGACGCATATTTAACGATTTTCTATTGATAATGTAAATAAAAGTCTACAAAAGAAAGCTAAATGCACGCAATACTCACCGGCAGAGCTCCAAGACGTTATTCTATGTCGATTTTTATGTCACTTCACACACTTTTGGTGAAAAGCGATTGTAACTCACACTAAGCACATAGACGAAGTAACATTATATAAAATAACATGCACAATACGTTGTTCTTCAATTTTCAAAACACCAGCACCACCGACATTACGCTTTTAACGTTTATTTCAATATTTCGTTCGTAAAAAAGAATTCTCCAACACGCCACCGGAGAAGATCGATGTCGGCGCGAGTTTCACTTTTCAACCGCAATGTCGCTGTCATCGCCTGACAGCAAACATTACGTTTCAGATGGCGCTGTTTATAAAATTACTGCCGCGTAAGGCATTTGAAAATTCCCTAAAATTAATAAAGCATTTAATAGCACTAAATAATAACACTTTTCTTTTACTCTGTTAACTGATGAGCTTAGTAATGATGTAACATGTAACCTATGAACGTTTTGGCTTTTTGATACCATTAATTATATAAATACTAGCTATGGCCGTGGATTCGATCATGTTAATGTATGATTTTCTGATCAATTTGAATTGCTTCTTTTCTTTTTTTTGGATATAGCTTTTTGCGAATGAAAGGTACTCTGTAGACTATTTTGTGTCTCCTGACAACATGTGTGGGAAATTTCAGGTCACCCGTTTGAGTAGTAATACATCAAATCATAACAAACAAACTCGCTTTTGTAATAAAGTTAGGATATACATAGAATTTTATCGCTATTTATTTATTTTGACATTTCATTCTGAAATTCATTAATTACATAGTACTCTCGGATATAGTATTAGGCATTGAAGTGTAATAGATAAAGCTCATGCATTCGCACCTGCTGTGGTTTTTTATTGGAACCACTAAACGTTCAAGTATAACACTTATTGAATAAAATTTAAAAGATATAAGAAAAAAAAATACCCTTAATGTAAGAATTTTAGTCGGTTATTTACAATATCAGTTTCGTTTGTGACACAACATTTTATTATGACGACATTATTACTTATATCAGTTATATGAAGTTTAACATTATAAAGAAATACCAAGATATCATTTTTAATATGATACATGAGTGAAGGTGCAAACTGTATTTACTTTGAAATACCTGAAGAGGATATAATAGTCATGAATGTGACAACATATTTTAGACTTTAATAGGCTTACTTTAATAGGACCACACGATAAGTAATCGCATATTATATCAATTAAAAAGGTTATATTTTATAGTGAAACTTCCTGTCAAGTTATTGTATATGGTCAGCTTATGCTATCATAATCATATTGGTGGCATGATAAAGCCATTTACATTATTTAAAGAATATTTTATTATTTATCTAAAAACGACAGGAATGAGTGCAATGAACAACATTAAATACCGATTTTTCCATTTTATTTTTTACGTGACAGCACTGAAATCATATATTCCAGCAAAATCATGTGAATCTTAAAATAGTGCTTATTCAATTTACAATAACCAATATTGTAAGGTTTAAATTTATTTTCTTTATATAAGTAGCCTTTCTTATTTATATTAATTACTTTTAGATAGTGAATAATATATTTTACAAAATGCATTACACATAATTTAATGCGTATAACGAAATATAAATTGCGTTTTATTTATAATCGTACTAACTTGAAATAACCGTTTGCCTATTAAATTATAATATTTATTATTTTTAATTTATTTATGATGAAGATCTTACAATTCCGTTCGAAAAGATTTTTTATTAAATTTATGTTTTGATATAATTTTTTTTTTAACTAGTCTGAAATCGATAGTCCTTTTTGCAATTTGCTTTGAATTGGGTTAGTTGCGTTTCTATAAACAAAACGCAAGCGTCGTTAAAAAAAGCAGACAAGCGAGATTTGGTTTGGATTAAGAAAAAAAATCATTTTCAAAATGGCGTTGGGTTAGGTTGTGCGTTATTGTTATTTTGTTTTTAAAAATTTATAACTGTTGACATAAAACTGAGGTAAAAACATGTCTCGTATCATTCCTACGCCAAGTTCATGTATTTTATAAAATTATATCATTAATTAAATTATGTATTATTTGTAAACAGGTTACAATGGGCAGGTCGCCCAGCCCGCGGCGGCGCGATGATAGGCGTCGTGACCGTGATAGAGATGTCAGAGAAAGGTTAGATAGAGATCGAGATAGGGACCGCGAGAGGCGAAGACCTCGAACCCGGTCCCGTTCACGGTCTCTTGAGCGACGTAGGCGATCACCGGACCGCCGACGAAGTCCCTCGCCGCGCCGCCGCCAACGTTCACGTTCAACATCACCTGGCCCTTCAACTTCGTTTATGAAGCCAAAGAAAGCCTTCGGTGAGCGTCCCATTGTCACCCCTGCAGATTTAGAAGGTAAAACTCCTGAGGAACAGGAGATGTTAAAAATTATGGGTTTTTGTGGTTTTGATACTACCAAAGGAAAGAAAGTCGAGGATAATGTGGAAGGGGATGTTCATGTGGTATTAAAACGTAAGTACAGGCAATATATGAATAGAAAAGGTGGTTTTAACAGACCATTAGACTTTGTAGCATGATTCCTCAGACAACGCACAACTATAGCCACTATTGTGGACTTTTATGGTTGGTCTACGTATTTTCTACAATGTTAAGACGAATATGTGATATTATTGAGAGCATAGTTTTATATGAACTTCACATTTATAATTTATACATAAAATAAGGCCTTAGGTTATAAAATACGTAATTTCACAGAGCTGTTTCGTTCACCTAATCATTATAAGACTATTTTTACAGACAGTTTGCCTGTGACCGCTGAAAAGTATTCAATACATAGGCAATCAAAAATCAAATCTTAATGTTATAAGACCTGTGAGTATGGTTTTACTTAATGGTGTAAAACTCTCATAAACATCGGCAATCATTTCTTAATCATGAAATTTTAAATAAAATTTACTTTTGTTTTTGCGGCATTAGAGATAATAAAATTAAACTTTAGTCTTGATTATATTCTGAATATATTAATTAATACTATTTTAACTCTCTAAGAGCTTCCATTTTTATTTTCAATTCCATTTTAATTCTATTTGGCCTAAAATCTCTTCAATTTCCTTCTCAATATGATTATAGTCTTGTCGCAGGCAAATATTTGCCTGTCCAAGTTCTTTAAATTGGACTCTTAATAGCAATATGGCAATAGTAATAAAAACTACCGTTTCTTTTTAATAACCTTCTAAACCAAGGCAAACATGTTAGTTCATTTAAAACAAGGCTCTTTATCAATGTTTTATACTTAGATGTAAGTGTTAATTGTTCCATTTCTGTAATAACATTTGGCTGTGATATTTAGGTGCATATATATTGAAGAATTTCATTGATATGACAAAATGTATATCGGTGCTTATTTATACTACAGATATGCATTGTATTAATAAGAGGCTAACACTTGACATCCCTGACTCTATGGGTTATTAAAAATAAGTTTTCTGTGGTTAACTATACTATATTTTAATACAATGTAAAATGGACTTTGCACGGTTTTATGTAGGTATAGATCTTCAAAAATACACATTTGCTTGATGTGATTTTTGCTATCATTTCGTTTGGATTTCAACAAAAAATATAATCTTTGACAATTTCTTTTATCAAAATTATAAATTTTATTATCTATATAGGTATTTAAAATTAAATTGATGTTCGTTAGTCTCGCTAAAACTCGAGAACGGCTGGACCGATTTGGCTAATTTTGGTCTTGAATTATTTGTGGAGGTCCAGGGAAGGTTTAAACGGTGAGAAAATATGTACTAATACCTAATAAATACTAAAACCAAACTGATAAATACTAAAATTAAATAATTAGGAAAAAGGCGGTACGAAGTTCGCCGGTTCAGCTAGTTAAAAATATAACAAGAAATCAGTAACTTAGTTTGTAATAACTTAGTAAGCTATATTCTAATTCTATTGTCACCATTTTGAAAATCTCACTAAACTGAAGCGACATTGGGTCAACAAATACAGTGCAACCTTAATATTACGAACCTCAATTTAACGACTTCCTCGATTTAACAAAGTTTTTCTAATCCCCTTGAATTGTCCATAAGAGTCAGTGTAAATAATACCTTTACATTACAAATTTTTTTACGAACATCCTCTTTATAACGAATTTTCAACTATCAAAAAAAAGTGTAAATATCTCTATATGACCCTTAGTCCCATAGTATGTGATTCAGTCGCGACAGGTTCCGACACGTTTTTTTCGTAAAACAATTGAAGTCGTTTGATGGGAAATAATGTAAATAGTGCTCATCACTATTGTTGAAGATTCTAGTTGCTGAATGCAAAAATGTTGAGGTGATCAAAACTATTTCTTGGCCTCTTTATAAAAAATTTTAGACCAACCTTACCTCAATATAACAAACCTCAGTTTAACGAATTTCTTGATATAACGAATATTTACGAGTTCCCGTCGGATTTGTTATATTAAGGTTGCACTGTAGTATTATAATACTGGGCAGACCAATTTTTTCCAAAAAAAATATTTCTAAAGGAAAAAATAATTATTAGTCTACAAATTTTTACAAAATGCCTCTGCAATTTCTAAACTGTAAACAATTTGCCTCGTAGATATTTTGAAATATCATTTAAATACCACATCCCAATGTCAATTACCTAAGACTAATAGTGAAATATCAAGAAATAATAAGATTATTGTTGTTCCGAGTGTTTGTTGTACAGTGTCCGTTAATTATATATTTGTAAATTCCCCCGCAATACAAGGATCATTTAATTAGTGCAGGTGTTGTCATTTTAAAAAAGAGACTCAAATTTATTTTTAGTCATTTTAATCTAGAAATTTACTAACCAGCTCACATGTATTTTATTTCTTGCTGTGGGTACTTATGAATTAAAAGTCTGTAGGAACTAATATGTTGAAATATTAAACTTGTTTTACAAAAGACTTGGTAAGATTTCAATCTGTATTTCTTGATGTTCCACTGTAAGTCTCTAGCATTTAAGTTAGTTGTAAGCCCGTTATACCGTCCCCGCGCGCTGCCAACGCCCGCGCGGGTCCAGTTCGCGTTCTACGCAGCCAAGAAACCGTCCGGACTATGTACGGAGACGAGATTTCATGGTATGGTAATACTGATTTGGAAAAATGACTTCCAATTTCTCAACTGCAACATTTTTTAATGTTGCCTTCCATTTAAATTATCGCTTTACCATTGCACATATTTTTCAAACTACCCTCAATCGTCTGTGGTTTGTCATTTTTTTTTGCTGAATCAGTTTATCAACCGATTTATAAGACTGACGCTGATCACACTGGTATTGTTGATGCACGACGCACGCTAGCATAGTAGAAGATATATTTATACACACCCGTCCCCCCAGATTCACCCCCCTTATCCTCCATAATGTACAATAGTTTTGATAGTCATTTCAGAATGCAGTGTTTTTTTTGAAAATTTTGCTACAGAACTCCGGTAACTTAAATCTAACAAACATTTTTATAATTTAATTCAATATTTCGTTTAAATAAAACTTATATTCAGTTAATAATTGCATCTTGCCATCGGTTATACAATATTAAAGCATATTTTATGAAAAGACATTACATTCTGTTATAACTATCTCCGATATACAAATATACAATGGTTAAATATATTTTTTAATTATAAATATTAACTCGAGAATGTGTCGTGCAGTGTGTGATGCGATGCTAATATCGTTTTCGTACGTAATCCGGTCCGTTTGTCACAACATCCACCTTTTTCGAATGAATCTCTGAAAATAAAAATACATTTTGTCACACAAAATGGTCAAATCCATAAATAATTGAAATAGATGCTGCTTCTACATGTAAAGAACTCTCTCAGAATTTCGAACAGTAGTCAACTTCAATAACATATAGTAATATTTGAGAAAATTATTAATAAGAACTTATTTTAGAAGCAGAAATAAACATTTATTTCAAATAAGCATTCGTTTAAAATTGAGTACCAAGTCAAAATTTAACCGCTATTTGGTACGATTTCGCGCCAATTTTGACATTTAGGCGCCATTTTCTATGAATTACAGATTAATACATTTTCATTGCGTACAATTAAAGTGAAAATAGTTTATATTTCCTTTGATTTGAATTTCTATTAGAAATTTCATTTCTAAAACGAATTTTGTTAAAAGACAAAAAAATGTCAAACCTAAGTTCAACATGAAAAGTTTCTTTTAGAATATAAGTTAAATAAACGCATAACTTCAGTTTCGAATAGTTTTCTATATCGAAAACTACACCGGTTCATTCCCAGTGTATATACCACCAATTATTTATACCTATTTGTATTTAAAAATTAATTCTAAAAGTAGGGTAGTTTTACGATACGATTGTACGTGTTTTTGAAACTACCCTACTTCATAGTGTTTGTTTTTTGGTTGTCGAGGGGAAGGTCGAAATAGTGGATCTATGTCATATTAAAATGTTGTCTAATCAGTTACTATGATGTACATTGATAAGAATAAGTAATGCAATTGGCGAATATTATTAATATAGATGCACTCGTAAGTTGTTTTCTAAACTTAAAAAAAAAATCCCCTGTACATTTTTACACTACCTTAATTTTTTTTATTTTTTTCAACCGAAACAGTCTTGGGTAGTTAAGAGCGTTTTCGGTAATCGGCACTTCTCGCATTTTTGGTTTTTTGCTACGGTCCGATATCGACGCACACTAATGCACTACACACACGCGAGTTCATAGAATGACCAGTCTTGAGCCTTGGCGCTTATAATAATCAATCTCTAATATATTCTTCGGAGAAGTAGATTTTCAAAAATCAACATGATGTAAATTTTAAAATTTTTAATTAAAAACCAAATCTCATAACAGTAAAACGGTTAAAATTGTATTTTTAATATTTTGCATATTATAGTACAGGAAATAGTAAAATATAGGCACAGAGTATAACTTACAAGGAGACCCTCAGACGTGTGGGTCGGGGATTTCCATGATTTTTGGTGGGGTGGTAGAGGGGGCACGAGGGTATCACAACTACCAAATATTAGGGTCAACTGGGCCCTCGTTAAAAAGATTTTAAGGGTCAAAGTTGGATGGGTAATTTATGTACTAGAAAATTCAAAGTCGAATCGCCAACAAGCGGTAATCTCGTGGTAACGTGCTCGCCGGCGGGAACTCTAGTCTCGGGTTCGAGACTCGACAACTTATTTTTTTAAATTATCACATTATTGTGTAATAATTTAAAAAAAATAAAAGAACCCCAATCGACGTCCCTATCCCGGGACGTCGGTCGCCGTCACACGGTCAGGCTCTCTGCGGGTGACACACTAAAGTCCCCGGTCCGGTCACCCGCGGACTCGCCTAGGGCGGCGTGAGGCGCGGATACTCGTATCTGCGCCGCCCGAGTCGCCGGTGGCGGAACGTGTGACCAAAGATTGATCACACACGAGCCGGCTTCTCCTTTCGTGAGATGACAGCCTCACAGAAGGCGGTGACCGCGTTCCAGTTCCTGACGCTGCTGAGCATCTCCCTAGTGATGGTCAGCAGGGTCCGGTCGGCACCGGTGATTGCAACGAGTTCACGGCGCTGCTCTGCCCACGAGGCACACACCTCGAGCCTGTGCTGCGCCGTGCTCACGTCGCAATAGCAGTGGTGACAGGATGGTGTGCTCTCCCTCCTAACGAGCTTGCGCAGGTACTATATATAGGCTATCGTGACCCATCAATACCTGCACCAGTCGGAAGGAATGTACCCCGTGCTGCCGACCCAACCACCCCATCAGCACCAGCTGAAAGGACTCGACGGTCCTGATACCGTATTGAGGCTTCTCCAGTCCGATTGCCCAACGAGCAATGGCGTCTCGGCGGGCGTCGACCCGCCAGGCGGCAATCACCCTGATTGAGGCTATATGTGGCTCGCGTCTCTGATACTCGCAGGTAAAGCTCGGCGAGTACCTCCGCCTGCAGGTTCCACCAGAGAGTTCCGGCCAAGAGGCACGCTGCCTCCGTGGCTGCCGTGCAGTAGTCGAGTATGGCCCTAGTCGCCATGGCCATGGATGTGTAACAAGTCCAGTCAGAGATTTAAATCTACCCACTACAGAAATTAGTTATTAAATTTTGATCCACATTTTGCTACATATTTATTGCTAGTACAAGAAGAAAATGATTCTCTATGAAAAAATTATATTGTGTATGGTTAGTAATTATTAAACATTAAATTTGAGTTAGCTGATAATCTTCAGAAGATGAAGCTGCATAAATGTTCCGTTCGGATTTTTGATGTGAAATATCTATAGGCGGGGTGAACCTGATCGTCGCGTGGCATTAAAAGCGGCGTTAACGCCATGCTTTGCGGTAACGACTTCAAAATAATTTTGATGTTTCACATCTGCCAGGCGTCCTGAGTGACGGCTCACTTCTCTTTTCGTT
This sequence comes from Lymantria dispar, assembly GCA_032191425.1. Lineage (NCBI taxonomy): Eukaryota > Metazoa > Arthropoda > Insecta > Lepidoptera > Erebidae > Lymantria > Lymantria dispar. The sequence continues at coordinate 12,036,950 of CM063471.1, forward strand.
TACTCTTTTGAAACTATAAGTACCTTACAGTTTTATCGTGTGTTCTCTTTTTCCTTGCCTTGTAACCGATTTTGGTTCCAAGATACAATCTGCTTTTTCGACCCATCACCTAAAACGTAAAAAGATTCAATATTATTCTTTACTAGCAACCCGCCCTCGCTTCGCTTCGGTTATAGGTTATAGTAGTTTTACCCGCGTAGTTCCCGTTCCCGTGGGAATACTGGGATAAAATATAGCCTAGTTTACGCCCTGATATTATAGCTTTCCATTGGTGAAAGAATTTTTGAAATCGGTCCAGCCGTTTTGAAGATCACCCGGAACAAACAGACAGACAGACAAAAATTTTTTAATTGCTATTTTAGGCATAGGTGTCATGCAAATAACCGTGTGAGCATGAAAAAAGCCTATTATTTTGACATTACAAACCGTTACTCCAATTTTATTTATTGGTATAGATAGAGATCGCATGAAAGTAATTAAAAGAATTAGGTAGTAATAAATACTTACGAATCAAAACCGATTAGTCGCAGTATACGCTCAAGTTCGTAATGTCGTCTTTTACGCTGTGAACGGAGAGCTCGAGCGACGTGACCCTGCTCCGGTGAGCGCCAAGGCGCGACTGGCGTACGAACAATTATGCCGTTCAATTTATAGTAATATTTAAAATTTAATTACGAGGGTGACTATTCGTATTTCAATTTGGTTTTTTTTTTACTGCTTCTACAATAGTCGAACAAATAGTGGATATTTTTTTAAATATTCCAAGGTTAGTATTATTCACAAAATTAAATGTTTTACAGGAGCCAATTTCGTCAAATTAATCTTAAGGAAATATTTTTTTTTTTAGTTTTAAAAGGAAGAAATCTTGAATTTCATTTTATACATACCCAAGAACAGTAATTTTCCTAACATCTACAATTTTTTTCGAGCTGCCACGACTTATCGTTTATTCGTACCTGAACTTCAAAACTCAGCGTTTTCGTAAAATCTCATTAACTTAAGTTCAAAATACCCTTGCCTTTTAATAAAATAGTTACAATATTGAGTTATAATTCTGTACAAGCACAATATAAAGATGTGTTTAATGTAGTGGTTATATAAATTTTTAGTAAGCTATTATGATGAACGAGTAACCAGTCCTCAAAAAACCACATTTTTGGGTTTACGGCCGCTTTTTACCGATAACGCTCTTAATTAAAACACACTTTAATGTATTTAATGGTTCTAATACTTACATATATCATAAAAATTATAAAACTATTAATCGTTTACTATTTACAAGGTTTAGAGACAGATTTTACTAGCAAAGGAGTAGGAAAGATGAACACCATGATTTTACCTTTCTCTGCATAAGACTTATTCGAATGGGGGATTGTTCGGCATCAAATGTTACTCATATCTGTGAAAAATATAGGTTGAATATAAGCCCATTTATTAAATAAAGTTTGCATTGCTTAAAGTTGCTTGTAAATAACGAAAAATAAGATTTGTACGGGTAATTATTATCGCTCAGAAGGTATATTATGCTTGTGTTTATTCTATGCTTTGGCTATAACTAATTGTAATGAGTAATTTGGTAATTTCCAGCATTGTTACCAACTTTTATATTTAACAGTTATCAGTATGAATCCTCAAATTGCTTTATTAATTCTTATCAAGTGACATTAGGAATTGAGCTCCAAGCTCTTATTGATAAATCAGATTATACCTATGACATCAAATTTTCTCCAGTTTGGATGTGCTGTATCAAAAAAAAAAAGACTACTCTTTATCATCAGCTTCTGTGGTGATTAGTTTTTGTAATTTTAGTTTCTTTTTCTTGATAGCGCAAAATGTACAGATAATGCCACTATTCATTAATAAAAATCAATGTTTTGTAAAGATTATAATAATTTTCAATTTGATATTGTGAAATGCCTTGGTATTTAGAATAATACATTTTCATTTTATGATAAAATATACTACAATTTATAATTGTATGACTATAGTTCAATTTAGGCGTCAAATTAGTGATTGAGAGCCACTGAATATTTGTTATTGCACATTTTGTAAGCCAGTATGACTCCCTACATTCCTCCCTCTCTGTTCACTTGCATTGACAATGCAATAGACGGTGAGATTTGGGGAATAGAGGGGTGTATTGGCGTCAGTATACCTGCACAATAGAATCAAGATTGGAGTATGGTCATCAGAAAATTTTGGTGTAACAGTGTTTGAAAATTAGAAAATATAAATTTTAAAACTTGTGTTTATATGATAAAATATTTTTATCACTACAGCTCTCACTTGTCAAGCAAATTTGTTTTGTCAAAAGTTTCAATGTTTAATTTCAATGGCTGACAAGAAAAAAAGTTTTATGACAAAAATTTCATAAACAAAAAATATTTTTGTATGGGAAATGTTACTTGGCTACATATTTCTCTATGTCGATATAATAATCTGTTATTTTCAATAGAATTTTTCTCGTGCTGCCAAAAAGAAGATTATTACACTAAATAAAAAATATGTATAAATTCTGTTTATAAATAATGTATAAATTCGCATTTTGATTCTGTAGATTTTTTATTTTAGCCAAGGACAGAAAATAAATAATTTGGCAACAATTGTATTGTTATTTCAACTCTATTATATCTATTTTCTATGTGGTGACAGTAAGAATATTATTCAGCACCCTAGTTCTTGCCCGTGGGCAGGGCCGGATTATCCATAAGGCGGATTAGGCAATTGCCTAGCTAGGGGTCCTGCACTGACTAAAGGCCCCGAGCATGCACCAAAAAAAAATTCAATGAATTTTATTTTTTTAATGTACTTCCTTCAATATTCCTTTCCAATATTAATTCTTTTTTTATTGTTGGTGGCAAAAGAGAAAACAGCATACCTGATGGTAAGTGACACTACTGCTCATAGACCTTGGACCATATGGACCCTAGAATCACATTGCCTAGAGGCCCTGATCTGATAGGGTTAATCCGGCCTTGTCCGTGGGTGTCATAAAAGTTGACAAAGGGATTATAATGTGCAGATATGCATGAGAGTAAAATAAATAAAAACGTTAACCAACACTTATGACCAGTCTGGTATAGAAGGTTAATTTCCCTCCTATTATGGAGGAAGCTCAAACCTAACAGCTACTTACGAAGGCTATAGCTTTATATAGAAGAAATGCAGTCTCTTAATAAATTTATTTATCTAATTATAAGCTACAGTATGTCGACAATCGGTCGATGCAAGATCGAGAGTAAGAGCTGGTAGGTGGAGTTGCAATTTATTACAAGGTTTCTGGTGTTCCTTCGTACCTGTTGCCGTCGATATTGCGGAACGCGCGTATGCGAGGTCTACTAGACGGAAGCTGGTTTAGTGCTGAGTATTCATATAACAAGCCGAGTTGTAATGATGATAATTATCCATCACTCTATTGTCGTTAATTGTGAGACAAGCCATGGCCAGGTAATGCAGTCACAGTTGGGGTTATAAGTTATCTTGTGGTGTTCTGTGAGAGTGGTCATCATTGCCTTCGATCAGCAGAGCGGGCGGAGTGTCAACGGCAGTGTTATGTACCTCAGAATCTTGGCATCTGCCGTAACGATCCAGGCTGGGTCGTCATTGTGTAGTTAGGAATTTATACAAATAAATAAAATTGATGTGTCTGTTTGTACCTATGCCCAAAAACCAGTTTTTTTGTCTGTTTGTTCCGGGTAATATTTCAAACGGTTGGACAGATTTTGATAATCTATATCAATAAATAAAATTGGAGTGTCTGTTTGTAATGTCAAAATAATAGGCTTTTTTCATGCTCACAGGGTTATTTGCACGACACCTATGCCTAAAATACAGATTAAAAATTTTTGTCTGTCTGTTTGTTCCGGGTAATCTTCAAAACGGCTGGACCGATTTCAAAAATTCTTTCACCAATGGAAAGCTATAATATCAGGGAGTAAACTAGGCTATATTTTATCCCAGTATTCTCACGGGAACGGGAATTACGCGGGTAAAACCACTAAAACCGAAGCGAAGCGAGGGCGGGTTGCTAGTTAAGAATAAAACTAAAAATAAGTGACAGTGAGGTGAGATTTTCTGTGTGATGACGCAATACAATTCACCATTTATTTTACAACAGGTTTGAATCTTAAAGGTTTTTAAGAGCCAAGGGGCTTCTCACAAGTTAGAGGACATTTAAACTGGGCACCTTGAGGCGGACAGTCTGTTGATACCCCTCCGCGAACAGTTCCGGAGCCAGTTCTTGAAAAGTTAAATTTCTTAAGCACTTTGTTTTGATAATCATTATTAGCTCATTTACCTACTACTAGGCTCAAACCCAGTGTTGCCAACTCCTAGACGTTCGAGTCGCTAGATTGAAATTCAAAAGTCGCTAAAACAAGTTACTTATTTTTTATGTGTCGAAAATCCCGACGGGTATTGTCCGGTCAATATTAAATGAGTTTTTTTTTTAGGACATGTTGGGATGTACTAAGTTATATTAAGCCACAGCGTAACCATTTTTACGACGAAATAAAATCCTATGGACAAATTATTTTTATAAGCTTTTTTTTTTTTTAGGACATAATTCGAGGATTCTAAAGAGTGCCAGTAGCATAGCATACTACCACGGAACACTATTACCCATATCAACTTTTGACTTTAGAGCTGATTCCAAAATTCGCCAGTTTTGTCGCTAAACAATTTTTAACGACAAACCTTTTTTTTGTCGCTAACACTTGAACAAAAGTCGTCATTTCTAGCGATAAAGTCGCTAAATTGGCAACACTGCTCAAACCTCCTCCAAAATAAAAGGTGAATTGACTTACAACTATACCACACTGGTCAAATGGGTTGGTAGAAATTTTATACAGTTTTCTTTCTCTTGTACAGATGTTATATGCATATTATATCACTAAATCGTCTTTTACGACAACTACGAGCATGAAATGCGGTGGTGAACTCTATTCTTACTCCGTCACTACACGAAAGCAAACGGAAGGTCTTTCATCATCATTTTAGCTCATATACGTCCCACTGTTGGGCTCGAGCTTCCTCCACAATAGGAAAGAAATTGACCTTACTATAGGGATGGGCGATCTTTCTGAAAAAGATCGATTCTTGAATCGATTTGAATCGTCGTCCAATCGATTCACAATAAAATCGAGGTCTGAAGGATCGATCCCCGATTAATCGATCTTTTTTTGAGTTTTCGTCCAATTCTATACGAAGTATTTTTTCTGGCGGGATTGTGATGACCTTTTTTTTTTAGGAAATTTGGAGAGAGTAATGTCTTACAATAATATAGATATGAATCGATTGAAAACGGAACACTAGTATCGAAGAATCGCTTTTAAAGTATGGAGTACCTTTCTCCTAGTAGGATTGTGATGAGGTTTTTTTTTATAGGACATCTGAAAGTCTCATATCTTATCTTAGTATCGAATGGACAGAAAAAAAATCGAATGTCGATTTTCAAGGCAGAAAGATCGATTCAGTGCAACATATCGATTTAAAAATCGATCTTTTGGGCCTGAAAAATCGATTCTTCGATTAATCGATCTCAGATCGCCATCCCTACCTTACTATAGGTACCAATTACCATGCTGATCAGACAGGTTGCTGCTATAAGGTTTTATGTCAAGTTTTCCTTCTCTTGCATAGATGTTATATGCGTATTATGTGCCTTAGTCGCCTTTTACGACATCCACTTGCAAGATAGGGAGTGGTGAATTGTATTCTTATTCTGTCACCACACAGAATAGGTCTTTAGTTACACTAATTTCAAATTTAAAAAAACACAATTTTGAACTAAGTATATTTTAATAACTTCACATATATATAATACAATATTATTATAAATAAATACGTTCATTAAATTACAAACATTAATTATATTCGACTTAACATCTTGTGAGTGAACGATATTTGACGGCATTTTCAAAGTATTTTTTTTTGTAATGGAAAATTTATTTTATACATTAATTAATATTTTAATCTTTCAAATAAAAATGCTCATATTTGTATAGTTAGGCCATTCTTTCTGCTTGAACGGTAATTCAGTTGAGAAAATAAATATTTGTCTTACTATTTTCCTTAAATGATTTAAAAAAAAGATGCTAAATTAAAATATTTATTAACGTCATTGTGCTTATAAAAATCCTGTTAATTTATGGAAGAATAAATTGGCATTTGTTTATAAATTAAACGCATAATACATTAAATTACAGATTACCTTTTTTCTTAATTTAGCGTTTGTCATGTTAGGCTATTTATAATAAGTTATTTGCGAACGAAAAATAGGGACGATTTGGTACACCATTTATCAGAAATTCAAACTCTTTAATGTTCAACTGGATTATACTAAACGCACAGCCTAATTTTAAAATAATATACTTTTTAAACGTTAATCTAACATGTGATAATCTATTTTCCGTTTACAAAATTTTTGTTCTAAAAAAAAACGCATATTGTTTGGAATGCATCAATAAGCGAATATACCCTTTTTATTAATGGCACCCACAAATAAAGGGGTGGTTTAAAAATATCACAACTACATAAAATCACGACATTATTCTTAGACACTATAATTTATTCTTTAACCCATAATATCCTTAAAATGGGCACGATAACCTACCAAAAATGGCAGAGCAATCCATTATACCACGTTGGAAACACGGCTTATATATTTGAAGTTTGCCTTTTCTTGCGATGATTAACTCAAATTTCTTAGTCGTCTTATACAACACCTTTGGGATAGGAGAGGATATAAATTATAATATTTTATATAACACAGTTTTACAGTTATGCTATTTTAGATATTTTAATGCAGCCAGATTATAGCATTCAATTTTTATTTACCGCTATTCAACTGAACGGTTGTTAAAATATTATGTATTAGCAAACATTTTTATTAAATTTACGGGGTTTAGTAACTTTTTATGTCGTATGTAAATATACAAAAAAAACTACTATATTTCTCTTGAAGTAGGCCAGCGGTAGGCCACACCATTTTTTTTGCAGTTTGAATAATATTTTCAACAAAAAAAAATTCTAGTAAAAAAAAGAATTTCTATCCAAAAAAATCTTTATACCCAGGGTGATACAAAAATGTTTTGATCTCTGATGTTTACGCGAGTATTACATATTATAAATAAAACTAATTTTACGGATTTTACCGCGTTTGTATTCGCATTTATATTCGCGAGCAGATAGTCCTCCTGCTAACATGAATGTTGTAAAGTGTTCGAAACGTCGGGCAATCAAAAATCAAATACAAACTCGGTAGATATCGTAAAAATAGTTTTAATTAAAAATACTTTGTTTTCTTGGAAACTTGAGTTTAAAAGTACAGTTTTGATGTAAAAATACACTAGTTAAATTGTGAGCCCCTAATATTAAGATAGTCCGCATTGAACCATTTTCCATAAGAATAGCATGGGAATATGTTATTATAGTCATACGAAAAATGTCTTGGCATACAAAAGAAAAGGTCTCGTTTGATTCAAGTCTACTGGATTAAAAGTGTTTTTTTTTTTTTATTTTAAAATGTTATTTTATACTTGGGGTTTTAACCTCCTTTTTTGAAAAATAATAGTTTGCGATGTGTTTATGCAAGCGTTATACAACTTAATAATACAAATGTGAATGTGTTTGTTTGTTACGCTTTCACGCTTATACTACTAAACCTATTTTAAAAATTTCTTTCACTAATGATAAGCTACATTATCAGTAACAGTATATTTTAAAACGGGGATTATGCGGCTGAAACCGCAGCTTTTGCCGATTGTGGACGTAATCATGAAAAGTATTCGAAACACCGGGCAGAATGAATATATTATATAATATATAAAAATCAAATGCAAACGCTATAAAATACGTAAAAACAATTAAATATTTTTAGGAACTTTACTTCATTTCAGCCTATTAAGTCCCACTGTTCGGCTCAGGCCTTCTCCACAATAGGAGGGCAATTGACCTACTATACCAAGCTGAACAGACATGTTGGTATAGGACTTTTTATCTAGTTTTCCTTCTCTTGAATCGCTGTTACCTACATCCCTTAGTCGTCTTTTACGACACCTATGAATAAGATTGTGTATTAATTGTATGTTTACTCTGTAACACGGATAAGAATTTTATTTGGATTCAGAATTAATAAGTGCACGTAAATTTGTCCTCTCTTGCCAATGGGTGTCGTAAAAGATGACAAAGGAATTAAGTATGCATATAACATCATTGCAAGAGAAGAAAACAAAAAAACTTGAAATGAAATTATACCAACCCCTCTCTATACCAAGCCATATCAAGTAATAATATGTTAAAAAAAAACAGCTCTGAGATTCATAATAATCTAAATGTATAATTTTTTTAAAGCTAAGGTAATCAAATTTTATATCGCGGGTGTTTTTTTTAATAAACGTGCATTTGGCTGACATACTCAAAACAATTACTTGTGGATCACATAAAGAATTATGCAGGGCGAGAATCGAACGCACACTCACTAGGCCTGAGAGCTGTTTACTTAAACCACTATGCCTTATGTATAGTCAGTGGACAACTTACTTTTATTAATTACCAATACAAATTAAATTCCATTTCAAATTTCTAAATTAGATTACTTTCCAATTTCAATTAATAACCAATTCCAATTAATTGCCAAATTACATTATTATTCAATTTCAAATTAATAACCAATCCAAATTATATTACTTTCCATTTTATATTAACATCCAATTGCAGATAATTTCTAAATTATATTAATTTCCAAACTGAAATTAATAACCAATACAAATAAATATCCAATTCCAATTAGTTTCCAGTTCAAATTCATTTAATTTTAAATTGTTATGACTTTTAAAAAACACATCCATTACATTAAGAAGCTATCTCCATATAATTACAATTACAGATTCCAATTTATCTTACTTAAAATTAATATACAGAACATATTAAAAAAAAAATCACAATAACTTGCATTTTACAATTATCTTCTTAAATTACTTTCGACTTAACTATAGTCACAATAATAATCGATAATTACCGAACCGATTAGGGAATATACCTAACTACGTGAACCATTTTTTTACAGCTTTCAACCCTCGGTGACCATCTGTAGTTAGATCACTTCACTCCCATCTAGTTTTTACTTCATTATCTTGGCTCATATATGTCCCACTGTTGGGCTCGAGCCTCCTCCATAACAGGAGGGGAATCACTATACCATGCTGATCAGACATGTTGTTATTTCATTTCGAGATTATCCTTACCTTTAATATATGTTTAATAGTATACCTTAGTCGTCTTTTACGACATCCACGGGCAAGACAGAGAAATGGTGAATTGTATTCTTAATCCGTCACCACACGGACAAATTTTTGCATTTCATTAATCAATATGGTTATATTATTTTTGCAAAAAGATAGCTTAAAAAAGCTTGTTGATGCATGAATTAAGCTCGTGCTCGTAATAAAGCCCTAACCCCTTCCCTCTGCTTGAGATCAAGAGTGATATTTTTAAAGAAACACCCTCTGAATAGGTCACGTAGTTTGTGGCACGTTCCCTTAACAAAACCGAATGATAAACCGAGGCTAGGCGTTAAAAAAAAATCATAACCGGATAACTTGAACTTAACCTTATTCGACTATCCGAACCAGTATAATAAATTACATTCCCTTAATAAAACCGAACGAAACTAAAAACTAAACTAAGGTTAGGCGTTAAAAATAATCATAACCGAATAATTTAAACTTAACCGATTATTCGACTAACCGAACCGGTATAAATTAATTCGAAAATTCTATAAACACGACAATTATAACCACGGGTAACCGATTTATTTTACATCATAACCGAACATGAGTTTAACCGTTACCGGTTGTAACCGAAGCTCTAGAAAGGCGCAGCCTCGTCGAGGGTATGCAGCCAGTTGAAGATCATCATATTCCTCTCGTATTTTGACAGAGGTCTTCCACGCTCGCTCTCTAAATCTGCAGCTGTGAGGGCCAGATATGCTGCCTCTGGAAAAATAGTAAACTGATGAGAAATCCACCCGCCAAGAAGGAGCGAGCGATGGCGAGGGTTCGAAGGGGATGGTAACATAAAGGGTACCATCCAACTGGCCAGCGGGGATCAGGAATTGGATTTTTTTAAGTTGTTTGCTTTAGGCGTGTTGAGTATTTCTTTGTGTGAACAAAAATCATGGAACTCGCGTCATCGTCACCGAACGCTTTCTTGTATAGTGTGTACAGAGAACTTTGTGGTATGAAAGTAGATGTAGTGACAACGATTGAAAAAGGTATGTTAAGTTGGTTTGGTCATGTAGAGGGAATGAATGAAAGAAGATTGACAAGGGGAATTTATAGAGTGAATGTGAACGGAAGTGTTGGAAGGGAAAGACCGAGGCGGACGTTCCACGATCAAATCGGGGATGTTCTTAAGAAAGGCCAGGTTAGAAGTACCGTAAACTGAAGAACATTCATGAGGAGATTAATGAATGTGGAGGAGATGAAAGTGGTATGTCAAGATTGTAGCAAGTGGAGGGAAGTGGTCTCTGCCTACCCCTATGGAAAAAAGGTGTGAATCTATGTATGTATGTACATATGTATGTACATATGTATGTATATGTAGATAAATATACCTCCGTGCGTATTTTTCTGGATCACAACTTGACAGATAAACGATTTTGGCATCTTTGAGAGCACATTGACTTAGGGGAGGCAGACATTTGATCGATTGAACGATCGATCAATCAATAGAGAATTTTAATTGAAGATCCAAAAATAGCAACTGTATGTTCACAGTTTTAAGCTTTCAATTCTGTCAACAGTCTTTTTGACTGCTTTATGTTTTATATCGCTAAGCAAGCAGCACACCTGATGGTAAGTGACACTGCTGCTATTGACCTTTGCAATGCCAGGGGCACAGCTAGACCGTTGCCTACCATGAAGAAACTGCTCTTCTTAAACCATGTTTAAAGAAGGACATGTCATAGCGCTCGGGAGACATAGCAGCAGGTAGTTCACTCCAGGGTACCAGGTGAACAGTCAATTACGATGGGGAGGGAACACGGTAGCTTCCGTGATCCTACTACTATATCCTGCCACAAAAAAAATCCATCTATCAGCCAGTAGACGTCCACGAGTATTCCACTCAGAGCGGTGCTGTGCTGCTTTCATCCATAGGCAGTGGCTAGACCACCTCCTGGTATTGCAAAGGTCAATGTGCGGCACTATCACTTACCATCAGTTGTGCTGCTTGCACTTTTGCCACTGAAGCAATAAAAAAAATTATCCCTAGGAGCGTAGATTATTGCAGCTGTTAATTTTTTTTTTTTGGGTGAGCTACGATCAGTGTACCCACCGCCCGGCTCTGTCCGGGACGACAGCGCCCCCGTAACCCACCCGATAACACGTCGCCTTCGTAGTTGAGCCAACCACCGGTGCCTTGACGTCAGTGGTCGGTCCAACAGAATACCCCGAGGGAGTATCCTCTCCCATCGACGTCCTCTTCCCGGGACGTCGGTCGCCGTCGCGAGGTCAGCTTCTCCGCGGGTGACAGACTAAATCCCCGGTCCAGTTACGGGCAGCCTCTGCGGGGGGGTACTCGCACCTGCGCCGCCCCAGTCGCATTACAATGACTGTTGGAAATGGCTTCTGCCCATTACATCCTTCCAGCTGTTATATTTCATCACCATCACAGCTCATATATGTCCTAATAATGGGCTCGATCCTCCTCCACAATCGAAGGTAAATTGACCTACTATACCGAACTGGTCCAACACTCAGGTGGTGATGGAGTAAGCATATAATTTATCACTCCCTATCTTGCCTGTGAATGTTGTAAAAGACGACTAAGTGATATAATATGCATATAACATCTATACAAGAGAAGGAGAACTTGAAATAAAACCCTATACCAAACCGTCTGCGCCTAATGCCGCCCTAGTCGAGGCCGCGGGTGATCGGGCCGGGGAATTGTCCGTCACCCGCAGTGTGGCTAACCGCGCGACGGCGACCGACGTCCCAGGACGTCGAGAGGTGAGGGTACCCGAAAGGGTATTCCGTCGGCCGACCACTGACGACAAGTCACATCTGCTCCGGTGGTCGGCCCAACAACAAGGTGACGTGGGTACTGGTGGGTTATGGGCCCGCGCGCCGTCCTTTCATCGCCCCGGACGGATTGGACAGCGCGTGCGCTTACCATAGCGAAAAAAAAAAAAATACCAAACCGTCTGACCATCATAGTGGGTCAATTTCCCTCCCATTGTGGGAGGAAAATTGACCTACTACGATGATCAATAAAAACCCCATACCAACCTAACACTGTTAGGCCCGAGCGCCTAACAGTGGTAGGTTAGTATGGGGTTTTTATTTCTAATTTTCCTTCTCTTGCACAGTTGTTATATGCACAAGTTATCTCTTAGTCGTCTTTCACAACATCCACTGGCAAGAAATTTTGTGGTGAATTGTATTCTCACTCTGTCACCACACAGAAGAAATAAATAGTTTTTGTTCGTTCTTACCTGGATGTACGAATCTGGAATGCGGTTGCTTCGCTTGGGGTACTGCTAAGGTTGTAGGACCAGGACCTGCTACAGCATTTGCTACAGCTGAAACGGCAGCGGCCTGCAAATACATGATTATTCAAACTTGTATGTATTAGAAAGAAAAAGAAAGAACCCACTGTTCCACTTTTTGGTTCGGATCTCCTCCACAATGGAAGGGATTGACCTATTATATCACGCTGGTCAGTCGTATTGGTATAGGGTTTTATGTTAAGTTTACCTTTTCCTGCATAGATGTTATATGTCGTTTTTACGATACCCACGGGAAGGGCATGGTGAACTGTAGTTTTATTCCGTCACCGAACGGAAATATGTATAAAATAATTCTAGATTGTTACCGGATTATACCGGTATTTTACTGGACTTTTACCGATATTTTACTGTAATTTTACCGGTAGTTTGATGGAATTTTATCGGTAGTTTACTGGAATTTTACCGGTAGTTTACTGAAAGTTTACCGGAATTTTACTGGTACTTTGGCTAAATTTTACTGGAATTTTACTGGTATTTTACCGGTAGTTTACTGGAATTTTACCGGTATTTTACTGGTACTTTGGCTGTATTTTACTGGGTATGTATATAGATGCGTAATGAATTAATTACTAACGTCTATTGACATCCGACGTGAGAGTTATAAAAGCAGAGTATAAAAAAATAAAAAAGGAATAGAGCAATACGAATATAAATTACCTCTAATCTGTCCAAATTGAAGTCTGACTGCGAGACCCTCTCCAACGCTCTGTATGTGGTTAAAAGTCTCCTTTTGATATAATTCTGTCTCACCTATAAACAAACAAACAAACACATTAATATGCATATCTTTCATCATCAAATCAGCTTATATCTTTATATATACATATATGTATATATTCCTTGTGTACATATGTACGTCACCGACCTCTTCCTAAACAGTTGGATCGATGTAGATGAAATTTTTTGTGGATGTTCAAGGGGATTCGAGAATGGTTTAGATTCGCAACTGGACCCGATAGGTGGCGCTTTTTTATTTGAACAGAACAACGTCTGTTGGGTCAGCTAGTCTTTATATATAAATTTCTTGTGTACGCGTGTGTGTCACTGAGCTTTGCCAAAACGGCTGGACCAATGTAGGTGAAATTTTTTGTGTGTGTTTAAGGGGATTCGAGAATAGTTTAGATTCAGAATTGGACTTGGTAGGTGAAGTCAGTTTTCCTTCCAATGTGGAGCAGGCTCGAGCCCAGTAGGACATATATCATCCTGTCCCACTGTTCAGCTCGAATCTCCTTCAAGGGAAATTGTCTATACCACGCTTGTTAAACATGTTGGTATATTTTATTTCTAGTATACCTTCACTTGCATAGATGTTATATACATATTCAAATATTGGTGTTGCATTGTATTTTGTAACGTTATGCGTTACATGACCTTAAAAGAACGAAATATACCTAATAAAATACTATCTTTTTAATTTCAATTAGTATATATTTACAACACGTAAGCGCAATAAACAAGCGTCATTTTAATACCACCCTTATCGCTTCTATTGTTCGCGTTGCCGCGCCCGCGCACCCGTCTCACCGCCGCTGAGCTGGGCTCGCTCGCCCCAAGACCCCGAAACAGCCGAGCGATTCCAAGGCGAACGTACGTCATTACGTCCTTCCATTTGCCTTTGAGAAAGCTTACAGCAGTGTCGTAATTCCAAACTCATATAAATTAAATTAGTTTTATTACTATGTATCTTATCTCCCAAGGGAAGATATCCGGTCCTTTGAAAGGCTTACATGGGATATGGATCCAACACGCAGAGGCCTTTGGAGAAATTTAATGTAAAAATAGGATGGGACATCTACCGATGACACTCCACGTCTGCACATAACACACGTGGACTGCTAACGGTAGGTGTAAAACTATTGTGTGATGATGGTTGGAGGTTTGATGGACTGAGTAACTAAAAACTATTGATTAAAAACTGTCGTCTGCCTTCAATACCTTTATCGTCTTGAACTTTGGCAGACGGTGACTCGCCAACTCACTGAATGGGCCCCCCCAAACGGTCGCCACAGACACTCAGGCCATACGGGCAACAGGGGGGCAACATTGGTGCAAGTGGCTTGGGGTGTCGAGCGGTGCGGTGCCGGTTTCACCATCGCAGTGGTTTCCCCGTAGTTATGCCCTTGAAAATGACACTTCCACCCCCGAGCATATAGCTCTGGCGACCCCTCTCTGACCAGCCGTTTAAGGCAAGCCAGAGTTGAGAATCCTGCGGGCACTCTTCGGTTTCCACTCCAGCCAGCCAATAAAGGCTAGCTGGATACGAGGTCCTGGCCGACTCTCTGAGGCACTCAGGACCGCAGTGTCGCCACTCACATTCAGCACGCCACAAGCTGCCCTGCGGTTTATTGGCTTTCCTATAAATCTTGTGATACATTTTTTCTTTTATATCAAAAGAATTTCGAGAGCCATATAATGTTCCTCCGAGGTTTGCGTTAGTCTCATGGTGAGATAACGACTGGCTCAGAGGTTTTATTACTATTATTATTACTTATATAAATTTAATTAATTAATTCAGTGTACCTTCAACCCCAGTATTGGGTAAGTGGCTTATAATTTTATGTAACTGTCATATTTTATAATCATGTAGATACTTCGTTTCACCTGCGCTATTTCTTTATTAAATTATTTCGTAGTTTACCTACACATAACATTATTATGAACTATTGTTAGTATTGTTAAGTAGCTAGACATAAAATTTCACCGCTTTTTCATTGTCATCTCCTCTCTGATTGTGAACAACCACGACAACACAGCTATGCTTTCTCTCGCACTGTTGCCGTGGTTCGTTCACGCACTGGATCTGGCCTTAACGTCAACTTCATGGACGTTCCAGGGTTCTAGGAGTACGCTACGCGTACTCGCCTGCTATAGCGGAACTGTCACCGGACGACGTGCCAGCGGCAGACTTCAAGCCGCCCCTTCGGCATCGCTTCGACTACTACGGTGGACAGGTGAGGGGGGTACAGCAGCGAAAGGATCGGTAGAATTGGTGTGCCCATAAACCTACTAATCAACCTTGCCTACCCACTAGTCGACCGTTGGGCTAAAATAATATTTATTTTATTTTCATTAAAAAAATATTAGTTGTGCTCGAACTTGATTTTTATTTTCCTTTTTATAGGAGACCCTAAGCAGGTCCTCCGGGACGATTTTTCTTATTATCCGTGTGATGACGGGGTAAGAATACAATTCATCACTCCCTATCTTGCTCGTGGATGTTGTAAAAGACGACTAAGGGATATAATATGCATATAACATCTATGGAAGATATGGAAAATTCGATACAGAACCCTATATCAACCTGTCTGACCAGCATGGTATAGTAAGGTCAATTTCCCTCCTGTTGTGGAGGAGGCTCGAGCCCAACAGTGGGACTTATATGAGCTGAAATGATGATGATGATGATTGCATTCTCACTCCGTCACCAAAATCTTCATCGCAGTATGTTTCCTGCAATCATTTCTTCCAAGTACGTGCAAGCTCTGGAATGAACTGCCTGCTGCTGTGTTGCCCGCTATGACATGTCCTTCTTTAAACGAGGTTTAAGAAGAGTATTTTCTTCACGGTAGGCAACGGCCTGGCTGTGCCCCTGGTATTGCAAAGGTCCATGTGCGGCAGTATCACTCACCATCAGGTGTGCTGTTTGCTCATTTGCCACCGAAGGCAATAAAAAAATGTTTTATTTAATTATAACTTCTAAAATCTAAGTATCTACTTACTTTTTTATTGTCAGTATGATGTGTCCTATGGGAGGGTTGTGCCTGGTGGGACCTCTGTGGGGATGGCAGTTGAGATCCTCCAACTGAAAATATTGTCACCATCTAAGCTAAGTCTTGTTCAAAAAGTTAAAACAATAAATGAAAAATGGCAACGGGATTTTTATATGATTACTAGAATTTAAACCGATCATTGCAGCCCACATATGTCCCACTGCTGGGCTCGGGCCTCCTCCACAATAGGAGAGAAATTGACCTACTATACCATACTGGTAAGGCATGTTGGTATTTTTTTTTTTATGGGTGGGCTATAACCCACCCGTACCCACGTCACCTCGTTGTTGGGCCGACCACCGGAGCAGATGTGACTTGTCGTCAGTGGTCGGCCCGACGGAATACCCTTTCGGGTAACCTCACCTCTCGACGTCCTGGGACGTCGGTCGCCGTCGCGCGGTCAGCCTCTCTGCGGGTGACGGACAATTCCCCGGTCCGATCACCCGCGGCCTCGGCTAGGGCGGCATTAGGCGCAGATACTCGCGCCTGCGCCGCCTGAGTCGCCGGCGGCGGAACGTGTCGCCGAATAGGAGCTCTACTCGCACACGATCCGCCGCCTCCTTCCGTGAAATGTTGGTATAGGGTTTCATTTCAAGTTTTCCTTCTCCTGCATAGATGTTATATGCATATTATATCCCTTAGTCGTCTTTTACGACATCCACGGGCAAGATATGGAGTGGTGAATTGTATTCTTACTCCGTCACCATAATGTATACCTATATCTTCATAAATATATATTTCTAGCGTACGTGTGTATATCACTGAACACCTCCTAAACGGTTTGACCGAAGTTGATGAAATTTTGTGTGTGTTCAAGGTGATTCGAGAATGGTTTAGATTCACAATTGGATCTGGTAGGTGGCGCTGCTGTCGATTTCAAGAATTCCTTTTATTTTATTTAAACAGAACAACGTCTGTTGGGTAGTCAGCTAGTCTTTATATATAAATTTCTTGTGTATGTGTGTATGTGTGTATGTCACTGAACTCCTCCTAAATGGCTAGACCAATGTTGAGCTCAGTGCTTTTAATTTAATTTTTTTAAGACGTGTTGTCTTAACCCTCTCTATGTAAATAATTCTTGTCAGGGATTCTGTCATAAGCTTGGTTGAGAGTGTGACGTTTTTAGGTTATCTTGTGTGTTTTGTGTGAATTGTTTTTTTTCTGTGGCTCTGAAATTATTTGTTTGTGTTGTTTGGTGGTGGACTAATCTACTAAGGTCAGTATTTAGCCCTTTTCGCTCTTCTCCATATGGAGATGAGCACAGAGGAACCCCCTGATGGGGGTGGAGGTTTACCGCCAGATAAACTATGTAGATCATTAAAGAGACCAGCTGATAATGATTTAATAAAAGACTCCGATGGTAAAAAAACCCGTTCTCCTGCTGAGTCTATACAATCAGTTTATTGTAAACCAGGATACGAATCCGATTCTAAGTTTCATTATACAGACTCCGATAAAGGCCCCTACACAGTTTATGTGTCCAGACAAGAACCGGATTCCACCTCTGGGTATTCATTTAAAATTTTGAAATTCGCTCATTTCCTCCATAGGAACAATAATATATCAGGCATTAAAGAGGGTGGGATTAAAAATTTGGGTCGCAATAAAATCAGCATAGATTTCACCACTGCTGAAAATGCCAATAACTTTTTAAAACTCAGTATTTTGGCAAATAATAAATATACTGCTTACATACCACGTTTCCAAATTGTGCGTATGGGCGTAGTAAGAGACATTCCTACGGACTGGTCTCTTGAGGAGTTCTTGGAGGGTATCCATACTCCCACTAACTGTGGAGAAGTAATTAGAGCTCGTCGTCTAAACGTGAAATCTAGGAAGGAGGACTCCATAGTGTGGATTCCATCAAACTCTGTCGTAGTCACATTTTTGGGACAACACCTACCAGAGAAAGTTTATTGCTTCAATGCTGCCCTACCAGTATCTATATACCAGCTACCAACCATCCAATGCAGAAATTGCTGTCGCTTTGGCCATATAGCCAAACAATGCAGATCTCAACCCCGCTGCTATAAGTGTGCCAAGTCACATCCTGGAGACAATTGCTCCACTCCTGATGTAGAGGTGTCTTGCTTACTATGCCGTGGTAGTCATAAAGCCACAGATGTTAAGTGCCCTGAACATGACAGACAAAAATCTATAAAATTAGTTATGTCCCAGGAGAACATCAACTATTTGGAAGCTTCTGCCAGATTTCCACAATCTAAACGCCTGTACTCAGAAGCCGTTACTCGCCTACAATCACCTCCTCTTTCCCAATCAACCACTGTAACTGCTTCCCCAACTTCTTATAAAAAAACAGTCTTCTTACCCCCTCGCCCTAAGCCAGTTTTAGGGAAATCCTATGATCTTCAAGCTCATTCATCTATCGTTAATGCTCCACCTTCCTCTCAACCTAACGGATGTGCACTTCTTGAATCTATAGAAACTACTCCTTTGGCTACTCCCAATGACAACTTAGTTGAACTCCTTCTTTGCTCCCTTATTAATATGCTTTCCAAATTCTCAGATTCCCTACCGAACAATGTCTCAGTTCTTGTAGAACAATTACTTACCGTCTTTGCTCGTAATAACACTTCCAATGGATCTCCAAATCCTCCAGTGGAACTGCAGAAGTATTAGACGCAACAAACACGACATTTCTTATTTAATCAATCAATACAAACCTGCTATCTTTGCTGTCTCGGAGACATGGCTCGCTCCGCATTCCCTCTTTAGGATCGCGGGCTTTTCATGCCTGCGGGATGACAGAGCAGATGGACGAGCGGGTTGTGCTCTGTTGATTAATAGGAATATACCCTTCTCTCAAATTCCCTTACCTCCCCATCAAACTAACCTTCATGTTGTGGCCGTAAGGGCCATCAATGTGTCTTTTGTTTCTGTTTATATCCCTCATCCTGACCCTAATATCATTTCTGATCTTGATTCTATTCTCTCTTCTGTCCCTTCCCCATTAATTGTGATGGGTGATTTTAATTGCCGTCACAGTTTATGGGGATCTATCTCTAATGACCTTTGCTCTTCCTCATTATTAGATCTCCTAGATAACATGAATCTCTGTGTGCTAAATAATGGTTCTGCTACCCGCCGTGTGTCTCCATCTCAAAATATTAGTGTTCCTGACCTTTCTCTCGCATCTCCTTCATTGTTCTCTCTTTTAGAATGGACAGTCTTGCCCAACTCTCTTGGGAGTGATCACTTCCCTATCCAAATTTCCTACTTACAGTCTATCTCCCCTATGACTCCTCTCCAACCTCTACTCAAATATCGTGTTTGCGAAGCTGACTGGGAAAAATACTCATCACAGTTAGATCTTTTAATATCTGCCTATCCTCTAGTTGATCCTTCTAACTTTCTTGAACTATACGATTCCCT
The DNA here is from genome assembly GCA_032191425.1 of Lymantria dispar. Taxonomy (NCBI): domain Eukaryota; kingdom Metazoa; phylum Arthropoda; class Insecta; order Lepidoptera; family Erebidae; genus Lymantria; species Lymantria dispar. The sequence goes on from CM063471.1 coordinate 12,056,687, forward strand.
TGTCTCTTCTATACTCATAGCTGCTAATGCCTCAATCCCACTTAAAAAATCTTCGTGCAAAATGAAGTCGTCTCCTCCCTGGTGGGACTCAGAATGTACTGAAAGTGTTAGAAGACGTCGGATCGCAGAGGACAAGTTTGCAGCATCCTTAGATATGACGGACTACCTTTCATACAAAAAAGTGGCTGCACAAACCACTAGGCTACTAGCCACAAAAAAAAAACAAGGGTGGCAACATTTTTGCGAATCCCTATCACCTCTCTCACCTATTTCTCTTGTTTGGAAGAAAATCAAGGCATATCGTGGAAGCCTTAGTGATAACAGCATAGTGACCAATAATGCCGACTCCTGGCTCCATCAATTCCTTTCTAAATTAGCCCCTCCTTTTGTCCCTAATTATGACTGCCTGACTCCTCCACTTTTACATCCCTCTATTCCACTCTCTGTGATGGATGATACCTTTTCACTCTCTGAACTTGTTTGTGCCCTTGACCACCTTTATGACTCCACTCCTGGCATAGATGGTATCCCCTATTCCTTCATCTGTAAATCATCTAATGCATGTAAAACCTTTCTTCTCCATATCCTAAACTTCATTTTCACTACTGGTAAAGTGCCAGAGTCCTGGAAAACGCAAGTTATTATTCCTGTACTAAAACCTGGCAAAGACCCACATGACCCCTCTTCTTATAGACCCATTGCTCTCTCTTCGGTCTTATGTAAAATAATGGAGAACCTTATTAAGAACCGACTAGAGTGGATCCTTGAAAGTAGAGGACTATTACCCAACAACCAATTTGGCTTCAGACGAGGTAGAGGTACTTTAGACAGCCTTAGCATATTTATCTCTGAAGTTCGTGTAGCTTTTTCCAAAAGTGAGCATGTTATTGGGGTTTTCCTAGACATTACATCGGCCTATGACAATGTTTTACTTCCGCTACTCAGGCAAAAGATGCATCAGCTGAGTATTCCCGTGAGGTTAACAAATATCATTTTTAACATGTTTACAGAACGGTCCATAGTTGTCAGGTACCAGGGTTCTCTGCTCCCTCCTCGTGTGGTCTGGATGGGCCTTCCTCAGGGATCCGTCTTAAGCCCTATCCTATATAATATCTACACTTACGATCTTGAACTCTCTACCAATTCTTTCTGCAAAATTCTTCAATATGCTGATGATGTTGCTCTTTATTCTGTCTCTGCTTCCTTCTCTGATGCTTCTTCCCGCTTAAATTCTGCTCTTTATTACTTGAACCAATGGCTCATCAATCACAACTTATCTATATCTGTTTCCAAATGTAATGCTGTTATCTTTTCTCGTAAGCGTATCATCCCTAGCATCAGCCTATCTATAGGTGTTGAACCAATCTCAGTTAAAGAGAAAGTGAAGTTCTTGGGTCTCATATTAGATAGTAAATTATCAGGTCTACTACATCTAAATTATATTATTAAAAAATGTGAGAAGGGTGTGAATATTATGCGGGCTCTTTCGGGAGTTCGCTGGGGTTCACATCCTTTCTGCCAGAAATTGGTATATAATGCAATAGTCCGTAGCCACTTTGATTATGGTTGCTTTCTTTTCCAGCCATGTAATAAATCTGCCCTTACTAAGTTGGACAAAATTCAAGCAAAGTGTATGCGCCTTATCACAGGTGCTATGAAATGCTCACCTATTAACGCCCTTCAAGTTGAGTGTATGGAGCCTCCCCTTCATCTCCGCCGGGAATATCTTTCTGATAGGTTCCTCTCTAAAACTATCCAAATCAGTTCTAATATCCTTCTTCCTATCCTTGAATCTCTATCTATTTCAGTTTCCACTTCCAGTTACTGGTCTCATAAGGATCCACCTCATTTGGCCATTTCATACAGTAAATTAAAAAGGCTGCCTGTTACTATATTTCAAGTCAATTCAAACCCACTCTTTCAGTTTGACTACCAGTCTTTGATTTTTCAACCAAAAATCATTCTTAATTTTGGTATCAGCAAAAATAGTTGTCATGCCAATCTAACACTCAATCAAATTTTGTCTGAAGACTGGAGTGATTGGCTTGCAATCTATACAGATGCCTCAAAATTATCTAACAATAGTTGTGTTGGGTCAGCTGTTTGGATACCTAAATTCAAAATTATATTAAATTTTAAGTCCCCGCCTTACCATTCTGTTTTTACCGGAGAAGCTATAGCCCTTTTAGAGGCACTAACTTTTGTTGAAACTCACAAAATTAATAAAGCCTTAATACTCTCTGACTCCTTAAGTTGCTTGTTGGATATCTTAAAGATACCTTTTCGCTCCAGGAATAATTTCTTTTTAACCCTTCAAATTAGACAAATCCTGTTTAGGTGTCACTCATCAGGGGTCGAGATTGCACTGGCCTGGATTCCTAGCCACTCAGGTATAGTAGGCAACGATATAGTGGATTCCTGTGCTAAGGGTGCAGCCCACCTGGGTCTAGAAAAATATAATTATTGTTTTTCACGTGATTTACACTCTTTAGCTAAACCATCTTTAATAAAGGCCTGGAACGACTTGTGGCAAGTGTCTAAACTATCTAAAGGAAAGTTTTATGGCTCAATCCAACCTTCTATCCCCTCTAAATCCTGGTTTTGCACTCGGAAGAAAATAAATAAACTGGCCACCTCGGTGATTACCCGTTTACGATTAGGATTTGTGTGTTCTCCTGTTTTCCTAGCTAAACTCCGTGTTAAAGATCATTCCATCTGTGAATGTGGTTTAGATGAAGGTACTCTGGAACATATATTCTTTTTCTGTCCCAAGATAGTGGTTCCACTGTATGATCTCCTACCTACATCTATTTCTCGCCCTGTCAACCTCCCTTACTTGATGACTCTAGCTCATACGCCATTTGTTAACGTTCTTTATAAATTTATTTCGCGAAACAAAATTAAATTATAGGTTGGTACTATATTCTTTCTAATAATAGGTATATATTTCCCTCCCTTTTTAAAGCTGATTTATCATGTTTAGTGTATTTATTAAATGTCTACTAACCTATAGATACTAACAATTTGTGACGTCTCTTTCAGCCCACTCAAGAGAAGCCATTGTTACAAGACTGATCAACTGTCACCATTATAATATTCGGTGTACTTTTTTTTAATTTATTTTTCTCTCTCCACCTTGACATTGGCAGAATCATCGGTCGTCGATGGAGCCATTCTTCTAAAAAAACTGAACTGAACTGAATTCTTGTCATTGTGTGTGTGACTTTACAAACATATAATTAACTGACACAACATTACATACAGACACATAACAACTATTTGCAGAACACACAAAGTTTTGTACTGCATGGAATTCGAACCCGTGACACTGGCACTGTTGGTCAATATCTTAATCATTACGCCATCTGTATAGCCATTGGTTGATTACAAGTATTTTTGATTTTTATGTGCATCTACGTCCGCGGGTCCAAAAGATAGTATTAGGGATGTGAAAAATAATCGATTTTTATAATAATCGATTATTAAACGATTGCTTTTTTGTAATAATCGATTTTTATATTCTATTATCAAAATACTAAAATCGATTATTTTTATGTTAAAATTAATCGATTATTTCACTGTCAGATCTCCTAATAAAAAAAAGGTCATCACGATACTGCGTGTAGTGTTTCATACAATATTAGAAAATAAAGCTCACATTTCCTAAAAAAAAATAAAGGTCATCATAATCCTGTTGGGAGAAAAACATCGATTACTTTATAATCGATTATTTATTTTTAATTAATCGATTATTTTATAATCAATTTTTTTTAAAACAATATCGATTATTTTCCCTCCAAGTCACATCCCTAGCTAGTATATGTATATTATCCTAAATCCGTATCCAAATCAGAAACTTTATATCCACAATATTTCTAGTTTGTATTTTTAAACATTATTAAACTCACCAGCAACCCAAGTGCTGCAAGATCTGGAAGCTGCACTCAAAGTCAAGGCCTCCAGCGCTGCACAAAGACCAACTTCTGAAGTAGCGCTGCAATAATCAAACAAATGCTTGGTCAAACACCAGGCTTGGTTTGGGGCAGTGGTGGGAAAACTTTTTTAATAGTGGGACACAAACTTTAAGAAATTCTAGAGGAGGGCCAGAATTATAGAAAAATGCATTTTATATTAAAGCGACTGATTTCACTCGGGGGGTAAGGGGAGATCGGAACCAACAGCTTATCCGACCCAATTGTCAACCTCACCTGCACGCGCCTTTGGCGGCGGTGGCCTACAACCATCGTGGTGCTCCCTGCTAGAAAACAGACGAGGCTCTGGCGACCGAGCAGTGGCGGTATAACCACAAACCTAACCGGGCAACCGGTTGGAAGAGGCAACGACAACCTTGAAGTCTAAATAACTTCAAAAATGCTCGGGGCAGAAGGCAACGGGAAACCACTGCTACTATTTCCCAAGACAGTCATCATGGAAAGTAATACAATGGATGCGAGTTTGTCGTGCGATCCGGCTGACGCCCGGCGCCGCCCTCCCGGGCAGGGTGGTGTGAAATTTGATACCGGCCATGCCTCAGTGATTCATCAGGCTGCGCATGGAAATTCAGTTTCTGGTGACATCAACACCATCAATTCTAGACGGCCCCATCGCATCGGAACATGGAATATACGTGGACTAAACCAACCGGGTAAACTGCAAATAATAGAAAGCGAAATGCGAAGAAAAGCTATACAGCTCTTAGAACCTAGCGAGACCCATTGGAAGGGACAAGGACATTTCAGTTCAGAATCTGGAAACAAGGTGTACTTCTCGGGACCAGATGATGAAAGCAGTAGAGGAGTAGCGTTCGTTGTCCCTCCTAGGGTTGACAATTGCGTGCTGGGCTATAAGCCGGTTAGTGACCGTATTATCACACTAAGATTAAATACCAAACCATGCACCCTTAATATTATACAGATTTATGCGCCTACAGCTCAGTCTAGCGAGGAAGAGTTGGAAATGTTTAATGCCACACTATCTGCGACTTTAAGAGAGATACCGAAAAGAGAAATAACTATAATTGTGGGAGATTTCAACGCGAAAGTCGGTAATACCACAGACGATAACCACCTCCGTCAAGTGGTAGGACGATATGGTATTGGGGAACGTAACGGACGAGGCGAACGCCTCTTGCAATTTTGTTGTGAAGAAAGTTTCTGCTTGACAAACACCTGTTTCCGACACCATATTCGACGGCTATATACGTGGAATTCCCCTGGTGACAGATATCGTAACCAGATAGACTATATTTTGATAGGATCACGATAGAGAACATCAGTGATGAACACTATCACGTTTCCTGGTGCCGATTGTGGCTCAGATCACCAGTTGCTAGCAGCAACGATACGTATCCGGCTAAAGATGATTGTCAAGTCAAAGCCTAACCCCAATCTGCGGAGCGTAGATTTAGCAAATTTTAGACAAAGTTTGACCCAACAAATCACAGACACATCAAACAATGGGCCAGGATATGCTAGATGGGACCTCATAAAGGCACTGATTATCAAGGTGGCCAGCAATCATGTCATCAAGAAACGAGGCATGAAAGACTTCATATCACCTGCAACTAGTCGTATCATTCTGGAACGCCGAGAGCTGAAAGAGAAAGGAACAAGTTCAGCTAGAGATCAGGAACGATACTTGGAACTAAGTCGCGAAGTCCAAAGAAGATGCCGCGAGGACTACAATGCTCATATAAATAACATCTGTATTGAACTAGAGCAAAATAATTTACGGTTCGAAACCAGAGAACTTTTTCGCAAAGTAAGAGAGCTGGCTGGAGTGAGGGGCGTTAAAGCCTGTGCTATAGAGGATGAAAATGGGTACCTCTTGACTGATACTTCTCAGGTTCTGGAGCGCTGGAAACGGTACTGTGCGGCACTATATGACACAGGAATTCCAACTGGTCGGGAAGCAGAGTGGTCCCCAGACGAACCAGAAATTCTTCGTTCGGAAGTGGAAAATGCAATCCAGCCCTCAAATGTAGAAAGGCCCCGGGAAAAGATGGTATTCCTGCCGAACTATTGAAGAATATGGGAGAAACTGGAATAGCGCTGGTCTTGGAGATTTGTAATGACGTTTGGAGAACAGGAAAATGGCCAACAGAGTGGACAGAATCTGTATTTGTTCCCTTACATAAAAAAGGCTCCACCAAATCCTGCGGCAACTATAGAACGATTGCATTAATCTCACATGCCAGCAAAATCCTCCTGCACATTATCAATCAACGGCTCAACTACTTCCTCAGGAGCCATATACTGGAAGAACAGGCTGGCTTCGTAAAAGGCAAGGGCACTAGAGAACAGCTTCTCAATATCCGCCAAATTATCGAAAAAAGCAGGGAATTTAACAGTCCAGTTGTTTTGTGTTACATAGACTACACTAAAGCTTTCGATTGCGTACAATGGGAAAAGTTGTGGACTGTGTTGCACGAGATAGGAGTTCCTCAGCACCTGGTTGGCTTGATTCGAAACCTATATGTTAAAAATCGTTCTTTTGTTAGAATCGGCGCCGATTGTTCTAATGTGTTCGAAACAAAAATGGGAGTACGACAAGGCTGCATCTTATCTCCGAGCCTGTTCAACATATACGGTGAATTCATTATGCGGAGAGTGCTGGCAACTTGGGATAAAGGATTCCCAGTGGGTGGAAAAAGAATCTCGAACCTCAGATATGCCGATGATACTGTCCTCCTGGCAACATCTGCAGAAGATATGAAGGAGCTGTTTCAGAGACTCGAGACCGAAAGTAACAACATGGGTCTCGCAGTAAACAGGAGTAAAACAAAGCTCATGATTATAGACTGTGCCGAAAAACTGCCAAGTGCCATCACTAGTGTAATACCAGGAGTAGACGTTGTAGATCACTATATATATCTAGGCGCACTGATTAATAACGATGGTAGTTGCGCACCGGAAATAATGAGGCGTATAGGTATGGCTAAGCATGCTTTGACCCGTCTCAATAATATCTGGAGGAAGAGGGGAATTACCAACACCACAAAGACCAGGTTAATACGCGCTCTTATATTTCCTATATTTCTGTATGGGGTAGAAATTTGGACAATACGAGCTCGAGAAAGACAAAGGATCGATGCTTTCGAGATGTGGTGCTGGAGGCGCATGCTGAGGATCCCATGGACCGCCAAGCGCACCAATGCATCGATTTTATCACAGCTTCGTGTCCAAAACCGTCTCTCCACAATCTGTCAACAGCGAATTTTGACATATTTCGGCCATATAGTGAGAAGAGGAGATGAATGCCTAGAAAAACTGATCGTTGTTGAGAACACGGAGGGCAAACGAGGCCGTGGACGGTCCCCAATCAGGTGGAGCGATCAAGTAAAGGCATCATCTTCAGCCAAATTCTGTTCTGTTGTCAGAGACGCGATGGATAGGCACCGATGGAGACAAATCATAAAATCTAGGTGCACCACTGCACCAGCATTCGCCAATGATGACCACGATCCTCAGTCATGAGGGAACGACCAGAGAGAGAGAGAGAGAGATTTCACTCGGCCCCGCCGCCCGCGCCTCACATTTCACCACGCTTTGCTTCCCGTATTTCCCAACACACGAACTACGCGGCTAGTTTAGCTTCACCTATAGATGAATAGAATGGAATATTTCCAATAAATAAACTAATACCTGTGACAGACTGCCGAGATAATTATAATTATTAATTATGAGATAATGAAAGCTTTTCAATTATAAACGTCAGAATTTATTGTGCGCGCCAAAATGCTGACTAGAATTTATTTTTTTTTTTTTTGTTGATGGTCCACAGACTTATTGTCCGTGCCTTTGTTACATTTTTGAGTTTAATTGTTAAGGTGAGTTTATATAATTCAAGTTATTCTTCAAGTGGCTTTATTACAGTTAGATGTTAAGATAGACTTGAAGTTGAGCGCTGTTCCATGTGCCATTGCTGTTGATGGACATCATGTGTTTCGGGGTTTTCTACTTTGCGCTATTACTTTAAGTTGGTGATGAAAACCCCTCTGTTATTTTTTTTTTTGTTATTTTGTTTCTGTTGTCTTCTATAGTATTGTGGCTAGTGGTGACGTTGGTCGGAGTTGGCCCGCGGGCCATACTTTGTCTATCACTGGTCTGGGGGGATGAACGAGATGGCGTGCAATAGCCTGCCGCTCTCTATTGCTATTTCAGGGTGGCACTGTATGTAGTAGTAGTAGATTGACTCTAGGGTAGGAGAACTACGAGCTACGAGCACTAAGGCTTCTCCTACCCTTACCCAATATAATCACATCATCATGCCTGATATGCTCCACTGCTGGGTTCGAGCCTTCTCCGCAAGGTTTTTATTACAAGTTTTCATTCTTTTCCATAGATGTTAAATGCATAATATATCACTTAGTCGCCTTTTACTACATCCATAAGCAAGATAGAGAGTGGTGAATTGTATTATTACTCTGTCACTTCATGGAAGTCCTACTTTTGGGCTTAGGCCTCCTCTACAATGGGAGGCAAATAGAACAGAAAGTCTGCCTGTCAACACGCCTGACCAACGAACAGAAATTCCTCGCTGGTCAGACGTGTTGGTATAGGTTTCGAGTTTTCCTTCTCTTGCATAGATGTTATATGCCTTTGGACGTCTTTTAAGAACGTCCAAGATGAGGGGTAATGAATTGTATTCTTACTTCGTCACCACACGGACATACACTTAACAGGTACAAACATACAAGTCCCCTGATGATCGAACTCACGCAAGCAAAAAAGATTCTTAATATGCGACCTGGGTAATATCATGCGAGTCTTCTTACCTTCTAAGAGGATGAGCAATTTCCGTGCCCTCACCGACGTCTGAACAGCTGAAGGTCCGCCGAAGACCAAGCTGTACGCAGAGCTGGGCGCAACCAGCGAGGAGTTCACGGCAAGTATCGCTCGAGCTGAGCGGTAGGGAGGTGGATGGGCGTCTGTGAAGACCATGAAGATAATTATAATTCCATTCATCCATTTATCAGTCTTAAGGAGGGACTACGGTCAGAGTGGCGGCGCGCGGCTCTATAACCCTCCCCATAGCACGTCGCCTTCGTCGTTGGGCCGACCACCGGCGCAGAGATCCCAGAGAATACCCTGAGGGGGTACCTTCTGCCATCAACGTCCTCTTCCCGGGATGTCGGTCCGTCGTGAGGTCAGCTTCTCCGTTTATCAGCCTGTAGATGTTCATTGCTGGACATAGGAGTCTTCGTGAGAATGCCACGCAGAACAGCCCTGGGACATTCGTATCTAACATTTCCCTGTGACTTTTAAGACGTCGTCAAGTCTACCTCATCATCGTCATCATTTCAGCTCATGTGTATCCCACTAACTCGAGCCTCCTCCACAAGAGTAAGGAATTTGACCTCATGCTGGTCAGGCAGGTTGGTATAGGGTTTTATTTCAAATTTACATACATATATACATATAATCACGCCTCTTCCCATAGGGGTAGGCAGAGACCACTTCCTCCCACTTGCTACGATCTTGACATACCACTTTCGACTCCTCCACATTCATTAATCTCCTCATACATGCTCTTCGGTTCAGAGTACTCCTAACCTGGCAAGTTTACCTTCTTTTGTATTGGTGTTATATGCGTATTAAATCCCTTAGTCGTCTTTCACGACATCCACGTCCAAAATAGGGAGCGGTGAATTGTATTCTTCCTCCGTCACCACACGGTCCACCTAGGGGAGGATAAGTATAATTATTAAGTATTAACTATGGCCTGGACACATACTGACAGAACCATCCGGGACGACTAAGGGGCGGTTTGCGGTCCCATAACCTACCGTATCGCTTCCACATTGTCATTCTCCTAACCACTAATACCAACTCTTTCACCTTGGTGGTCAGCCCGACTTTTAAAACTACAAACTCATTTTTCTTTTATCAATCAACTATCATTCATCATCATCATTCCAGCTCATATACGTCTTACTGCTGAGCTGGAGCCTCTTCCACAATATAAGTGAAATAGACCTACTATAAAACTCTGGTCAGACGGATTGGTATTTTTAGGGTGCCGTACCCAAAGGGCAAAAACGGGACCCTATTACCAAGACTTCGTTGTCTGTCCGTCCGTCTATCTATCACCAGGTTCTATCACAAGAACCGCGATAGATAGACAGTTGCAATTTTTACAAATTATGTATTTCTATCGACGCTATAACAACAAATACTAAAAATAAAATAAATATTTAAGAAGGGCTCCCATACAAAAAACGTCATTTTATGCCTATTTTTGCTCGATATTATAGATAATGATACAGAACCCTTCGTGCGCGATTCCGACTCGTACTTAATCGGTTTTTTTTGACGGGTTATTCCGTCTGGGGCGACATAAGGGCGGCGCGCGGCCCCATAATACATCGTATTCGTACCCCTTTAGGCGGTCCACTGGTACAGAATTTCTTGTCGTTCAGGAGCAGTCCGGCAGATATGTGGTATAAGGCTGGTAGCCAACAATAAAGGAGATTGTAGATACTCACTTGAGCATTTTGCTGTCAGGATTTGGACTGGAGACTCTCAGCGCTGAATCAGCTTGTCCGGCCTGAAATTGTATTTAAACTTCTACATATAATAATTCCGTGTGCACATCTTGTGGGTGTCGTAAAAGACGACTAAGTGATTTAATATGCAGATAGTGGCGTCTGAGCAGTATAGTATCATCATTTCAGCCTATCGCCGTCCACTGCTGAACGAAGGCCTACCTTATGTTACATCACAGAGTATGGTCCTGTGCCGCCTGCATCCAACGAAGCTCAGCAACTTTCACCAGGTCGGCGGTCCACTTAGTGGGGGAGCGTCCTATACTGCGTCGTCCTATGCATGGTCTCCACTCAAGAACCTTTCTTCCCCAGCGGTTGTCGGTTCGTCGAGCGATGTGACCTACCCATTGCCACTTCAGCGTATTAATTATTCGTGCTATGTCGGTTACACTCATTCTTCTGCGGATTTCCGTATTTCGGATTCTATCTCGCAGAGCGATCCCGAGTATACCCCGCTCCATAGCACGCTGAGCGACTTGGAGCTTGGTTATGAGACCTACATTCATGGACCATGTTTCCGTGCCGTAAGTTATCAGTTTGGTAAGTAAAATTGTCTTCTATTATGGAGAAGGCCCGGCAGTGGAATGCATATGAGCAAATAATAGAGTTAATCGGGCTATCAACATCTAATTTTTGGACATTGCCGTTTTCAATTGTAAGGTCATTATCATCATCGCAGCCCACATACGACCCACTGTTGGGCTCGGGCTTCCTCCAAAATGGAAAGGAATTTGACCTATTATACCATGCTGGTCAGAAATGTTGGTATAGGGTTTCATTTCGAGTTTTCTTTTTTTTGTACAGATGTTATATGCTTATTATATCCCTCAGTCGTGATTTACGACAACCACGGGCAAGATAGGGAGTGGTGAATTGTATTCTTACTCTGTCACCACACGGAAAATCAAATATAAACGTGATAAAATCTATAAAACAGTTTTATTTACAAATCTAAGAATTGTCACTCTACCTTAGCCAATAGCCGAAGCACTCTAGCATCGGAAGCCGTTGATGATACACTGAAGAGAGATAGATCTGTGGTGACAGATTCATGGGAAGGTGAACGTGCCACTCCACCACGCCAGGCTTCTGGAGGACACATGTTTACTGAAAAGGAATACCATTATCATTCATCATCATTTTGGCTCATATGTCTCACAGCTGTGCTGGAGCTTCCCCTTTTGAAGTGAAACTTCATTAGAATCGTTGTGATTTCAAACTCGATGAAACGAAAAAGCAAGTCCATAGAGACACAAACACGTAAATGTATAGGATTCAACCGGCGAGAGAATGAGATAAAGGATAAAGATGTTTCACTTCTGCCATGCGTAGTTTGTACACATGCTCTTTTATTGACCTTAAATAAGTTTAAGTAAGTAATAAGCTTAATGAAGTTTAAGGTATGAATGTTCTAAATATTCATCACTTAAACGTCAAGTTTAAGGTATGAATGTTCTAAATATTTATCCCTTAAACATCAAGTTTAATGTATGAATGTTCTAAATATTCATCCCTTAAACGTCAAATTTAAGGTATGAACATTCTAAATATTCATACCTTAAACATCAAGTTTAGGGTATGCATGTTCTAAATATTCATACCTGAAACATCAAGTTTAAGGTATGAATATTCTCAATAATCATCATCATCCCAATTACTTGTAATTGAATATGTACTGCTAATCTACCTATACAAATAAATAAAATTGAAGTGTCTTTTTGTAATGTCAAAATAGGAGCTTCTTTTTTAATACAGATATTTGCACGATATCTATGCTTAAAAACTAGTTAAAGCACTTTTTCTGCGTTCCGGGTAATCTTCAAAGCGGCTGGACTGATTTTGATAATATTTTAGTACTAGGTAGCAGATTATATGAGCAGTAAGTTATGTTATTTTCCTCTCAGAAAAACCCTATTAAATTTTATCCAGTGCAGGAATCGAATTCGAGGCCTCGTGGACTGCAGTCGCGTTCTGTAATACCTTAGAAGTTATTGTGAATTTACAATGTGTGAGGAAAGCAAAGGCAAAGAGAAATTCACCTAGATACTATACCACCCTAGCCAAATGAATAGGTATAAGATTTCATGTTGAGTTTTGCATAGATATGCAAAGCCAAAAAGGGGGTGGTCAATTGTATTCTTACTCTGTCATCACATGGAAAACTGAAATATGCATATAGACCGAAATAATACTTTCAGATTTAACAGTGGTATGCTTTGAAGGGGGAAAACCCCTACGAGTAAGAAAAAAATACTATGAGTAAGAAAACAAGTACTATATAATGATATCTGATGTTTACGCGAGCACTACACATTGTAAATAAAACTACTTTTACGGATTATATCGCGTTTGTATTTGATTTATGATTGCCCGACATTTCGAACACTTTGCAGCATTCATGGTCACGGCCGGACTAAGGTGTCTCACGCCCAACAAGTAATCGTTATTACAGACATTTACAATTATCTACCCGATACAGAAAATTAGTTATAAATTTATTAAATTGTAACCCACATTTTAGTACAGTTTTGATGTCACATCACTTTTCACCTGTTTACCTGTAGAGGAATGCATTAAAACTGTAACTAAGAAGCTATCAGACAATAATATGCCACTGGAATATGCTGAACTATTATGTCAGTGCCTAACAACTGGCTATTTGTTGTGGAATGATGAATTCTACAAGCAAGTAGATGGAGTGGCTATGGGCTCGCCTGTCTCCCCTGTTGTCGCTGACATTTTCATGGAGGACTTCGAGGAACTGGCCTTATCAAGCTCACCTGTCACACTAAGGTTCTATAAGCGGTACGTAGATGACACTTTCACAATACTACTAACAGACAAAATAACCATATTCCTAAACCATCTTAACTCCATCAATCCAAAAATTCAATTTACTATGGAACTGGAGTCAAATAATTCACTAGCTTTCTTAGATATTTTGGTTACCCGTAAACCCAATAACACCTTGAGTCATACAGTGTATCGTAAGGCAACACATACAGACAGATATCTGAACGGAGATTTTCATCATCCTCCTTCACAGTTAGCTACCGTGTCTAAATCTTTGTTGCAGAGAGCACGAGGAACCTGTGACGAGCAGCACCTGGCTGGGGAACTGCAGCATGTCAAGCAGGTTCTACGTGCAAACAAGCTGCAAGTTCCACGCCCCCGTCGCAGAGACCGTGTGAATCCACCCACAGTTGAGCGCCCCCCTGCAGTACTACCTTATGTGAAAGGAGTAACTGACAAGATTGGCTATATCCTGAAACGGACTTCCATAAAAACTTATTTTAAGCCACTCGAAAGGATAAGTCAGTTCTTACCACCTGTCAAGTGCCAGATCCCTCTACAAGATGCAGGAGTTTATAAACTTGACTGTGACTGTGGTCTCTCTATATTGGGCAAACAAAGAGATCCATAAGAACTCGGGTCAATGAACACATAGCTGATGTGAAGCACCGCCGTTACACTAAGTCTGCAGTCTGTGAACATAGTCAGGACCGCGCCCGCCATAACCTTAGGTTTGATAAACCTCAAGTCCTCGCAAAAGAACACCGATACCTGCCTAGAATGGTACGCGAGGCTATTGAAATCAAAAAACACAAAAATTTCAATAGAGAGGATGGCTGGGTATTACCATCAAGCTGGGATCCTGTTATAAACATAATTAAAAATAAATCCAAAGAGACCTCCACAAGACTGCATGATACTGTGAGCACTTATTGTATAGATTTGACCCACAATAATAATAGTTAAAGATAATTTTATAAATCAAAACCTTTTAGTAAAAGTAAGCCGCATCTAAAATTAAAAATCAATATTAATTTAGCATCATGTCCCCGGAGTTTTCTTGCCCGATCTTTCAAAGTGTGGCCGCGTTCCGATCCGGTGGTAGTATATCAGTTTTGTTAGTTTTAAATCAACAAATTGTAACAATAATTGCTACAAATTTAATAGTTAATAATTACTAACCATAAAGAATATAATTTTTTCATATAGAATCATTTTCTTCTTACACTGGCAATAAATTTGTACTAAAATGTGGGTTACAATTTAATAAATTTATAACTAATTTTCTGTATCGGGTAGATAATTGTAAATGTCTATAATAACGATGACTTGTTGGACGTGAGACACCTTAGTCCCTCCGTGACCATGAATGCTGCAAAGTGTTCGAAACGTCGGGCAATCATAAATCAAATACAAACGCGATATAATTCGTAAAAGTAATTTTATTTACAAGTACTATATAATATACTAGCAACCCGCCCTCGATTTGCTTCGGTTTCAGTTCCCTTACCCGCATAATTCCCATGGGAATGTCGGAACAAAATATAGCCTAAATCACTCCTTATACAGACAGCTACCTGATAGTACAATATTATTGCCGTTTTGAATATTACCCAAAACAAACAGACACATAGAGAAAAATATGTAAACTGTATTTTAGGCATAGATATCACGCAAATAACCATATTAGCATAAAAAAGCCCAGTATTTTGACATTACAAACCAACACTTCAATTTTATTTATTTGTATAGAGCAGGGGTGGCCAACTTCATTAGCCCCAAGATCTACTGTTTACTCACGAAACCCTGGACGATCTACCATTTACATACTTCTTGAAATGTTCACAATAGGCGTGGCGAAAGATTTTGAAATCCTTTTCCGTAATGTGGGCACACACTTACTATTTACGAAAAAACCTATATTTCGATAATAAATTTATGTTTAAAGAAGTTTAAAATAATTGTTCCAATATTTTTTAAATATAGCGCGAAAACAGCTCGCCGGTATCATGGCGTCGGCTGTTACGTCACGTTAAGGTAACCACGTCCTTGTGTCTATGTGTAGCGAAGAAAGTAAGCAAAACATTAAATTAATTCTTGTGATAAAAATGAATTCCAAAGTTTATAAGTGGTGTGCAGTACCTCAGTGCAAAAATACATCAATAAAAACCCCCAACAAAGTATTTGTACATGTTCCTAACAAGAAAATAATAAGAGTTAAGTGGTTAAGGGTGTAGATCGTGAAAATCACCGAAAAGAGTGTTACGATTTTTCATATTTAACCTATTTACATATGATTGATATCAATGATAATTTGTATATATTACAATCAAAGACCAATAAGTATGTTCATGCTTATATTAAACTCTTAAACCTAATAGTTGTTATATAATAAACGTCAACAAACGCACAAAATTGAGTAAAAATGCAAAAACATGACTTCGTATTTTTCAGATTTAACCCCATAAATCAACACAAATTGATAAAAAGAAACACTTTTTGAACACTGAAGAAACCAATAAGTATAGCTGTATACTTCTTTTTATACCTTTACAAACAAAGACTTCCTCTTTTAAAGCCCTAAAATCTAGATATATTTTAAGGTAAATTTTTCATACAAAAATGTATGGGTAAAACGTTCGTTTCATTCGTGCAATCTCGGTGGTCAAAAGCGGCAGTTCCTTTCTGTAAGTGAATGCGACACCACGCTTGTCGGCTGCAGACAGCAGAATTACGTATTGTGAATTTGTGTTTTTTGTAAAAAATTGTAAGTATAACATTGTTATAATTAATTTATTTTCAGTTATTAGAAAGTATCGATATAATGAATGTCTGAAAGAAAACCATGATGGAACTAGATATAAATCGTAAAAAATACAATATCTACACTAATAGGTATTATAAAGAGGAAAGATTTGGATTTTTGTATGTAACGAATAAACTCAAAAAGTACTGGACCGATTTTAATAATTCTTTTATCATTCGAAAGCTACATTATCACTGAGTAACATAGGCTATTTTTTTCGCAGGACTGATTGAATTTGAGTGTCATGCCAGGGAAAAGAAAGTTTTGTACGCATTATAAAAATATGAAAGCCAAAAGATCTCGGAATAAAATGTAAGTTCCTCCCTACTTATTTATTATCGCATATGTACCCTGTTACATTACAAAGCTAATACAATATGTCATATGATTTAGATCGCCCGATTCAGACATATACCTACAATAACATGTAAATATTGGTTTGTATTATCTATATCTATACTGATAAATAAAATTGAAGTATCTGTATGTAATATCAAAATAATAGGATTTTTTTTAAAAAAAAAGGCGATACGGAGTTCGCCGGGTCGGCTAGTATTGTCTAAATATCAAAATGTGAAAGTAGGTAGGCGACAGCGCAACTTGGTCGACATACCTATACCGCCAAACAGACGCGAGGCGCCTAGCGTCTGGCTTAGGGTTGTACAAAATAAATAAAAAGTGGATAATATTGATGAATAATATTTCCAGTATTGAAAATAAAGAAAACCTTGGGGCCGAGACTGAGCAACAATGCTACGCGCTGTATAGAGGTAAGTTGTTATACGTAATTCTTGTAGACTTGTTACATAAATAAACAAACTACTTAGTTAGTGATGGGCGAAGACAAAATCTCAATACCTACCTATAGATTTTTTCTTGCAATATTTATTATTTTCATCGAGAGACAAACACCTTAGTACCGAAATACTTCTCAATTACTTTCTCAAAAGAAAATTTACGTTCAAATAGGTGACGTCATAAAAAAACAATACCTAATGCGTAAAGAAATTATAATTTCTATTCATCAGGAACCTAATATTGTATTAAATTCTTTTGCATTTTTTTAAATTTTTAATTATTTTTTATAAAAAAAATCAAGCCATTATCTTTCTTTACAGGAACTAGTTATTGAAAACGACCAAGAGGGAAAGGTGGATGAAATGGAAGTTGGGCGTAGAGTTGTAGACGTTTCTTTTTTTTTTAAAGCTCTTCAGGCCATAGGGGACCACGGTCCAATGGATTGTAAGTTAAGTTACCTCAGTATAATAGGTGAAGTAAAAGTTGGTCTGGACTCAAAACTCATCATGAAATGTAGTATGTGTAGTATGAAATTTACTGTGTGTTTGATTGAAAAGAAAGAAGATAGAATGGAAGTGAATCATCAAATTGTATCTGGTATCATATCATCTGGTGGGAGCTACTATCAGTTAAAAACATTAACTGCTGCAGTAGCCCTACCAATCATGTCACCTTCATTATACAATGAAATTAATAATACGGTTTGCGATTGGTGGGAAAAGACAGCAGCATGCGATTGGTGGGAAAAGACAGCAGCACATTCCATGGCAGAAGCTGTCAAGGAAGAAGCGGAGTACGCAGTGTCTATAGGTAGTGTTGATAAAAATGGTACACCATTAATATCTGTTGCTGTTGACGGTTGTTGGAGCAAGAGATCTTATGGTAAGAATTTTTCCGCCTTGTCCGGCGCAGCTGCGATAATTGGCATTAAAACTAATAAAGTATTGTTTTTTGGAGTTAAAAATAAATACTGCGTAGTTTGTGCACGAGCCGCAAAGAACGACAGTCAGCCCTCGGAACACCGTTGTTTCAAGAATTATTCGGGATCATCTACCGGTATGGAATCGACCATAATAGTTGAGGGGTTTAAACGTTCCATTGTTGATCACGGTGTAATTTATAATAAATTTGTAGCAGACGGCGATTCCAGTACTTATAAAAAAATATTAGATTCGCGACCGTACGGTAATTTAACAGTAGAGAAAATTGAATGCAAAAATCATCTTTTACGAAACTACTGCAATAGCTTGGAGAAACTGTCGAAAGACACTAAGTATCCTTGCGAATTGCGGAAATTCCTAAAAGAAAGGTATTTGCGTTTAAGAACGGGTGTAAAATGCGCTATTAAATATTGGGGCGATCAAAATCAGTCACTCGAAGAAAAAATAAAAAATCTTAGTGAAGATATCCTAAATGGTCCACAACACGTATTTGGTAATCACCAATATTGCAAAGAGTATTTCTGTAGACCTGATACTCGTCGAATAGAACCTGTTGGGTTGCTTCCAGCAATTGTTGGATGCGGATTAATGGACGCGGTACACATTTTAAGTAAAAGACTGTCATATCATTCTAGAAGTTTAATTCATAATTGTACAAGTAATATAGTTGAAAGTTTTAACGCAGTGATTGCCAAATTAGTAGGGGGTAAGCGTGTAAATTATTCTTCCCGTGGTTCTTATGCGGGCCGATGCGCAGCTGCTGTTGTGTCTTTTAATACAGGATCGATTCATAGTAAAACTCATGAAGTAATATTTAAATCTAGTCCTAATCCTTTGATCGCGAAAGTGGAAAATTGTAATCGTAGAATCCGTTTAATTGCTAAACCTAAATTAAGATTGAAAAAGAGCCACAGCGCTATATCGAAAGACGCTCACTATGGACCAAACTGCGAAAAACCTGATCTGAGTCCAGAATTATATGAGAAAGCCAAGTCATCTTTTTTAGCCGATTTAAAGTTGTCTTGTGCTGAAAGAGAGGAGCTTGAAAGGTCGACCCATTTGCAAAGAAGTAGTTCTGAGTGGATGAGTACAAGGAGAAAATTACTAACCTCATCATCGTTCGGGGAAGTTTGTAAAAAACGAGAGAGCACAAGTTGTGCTGTTCTTGTTCGTAAAATCGTTTATGGTAGTAATATCTCCAGTTTGCCTGCTGTACGGTACGGTATCGAAAACGAAGAAACCGCAATTAAACAGTTAGAAATTCAAGAGAATATTAGTATACAAGGTTGCGGTTTGTTCGTCGACGATCAATATGAATTTCTTGGTACTACACCAGATGGCATTTATGCAAACGGTTTAATTGAAATTAAGTGCCCACATTCTTTAGCTGGCATGACTCTTGATGAAGCAATGGCCAAACATACCTTTTGGGTTAAGGACAAGGCTTCCAAGGGTTATGTCATAAATAAAAATCATAACTGGTATTTCCAAATTCAGGGACAGGTACATATTACTAAAAGAAACGTTTGCATGCTTGGCATCTGGTTTGGTGCTACTGTACCTATGAAAGTTTATATTATAGAAAAGGACGACATATTTTGGGAGGAGAAAATGGAGATGAAATTAGTTAGGTTTTATTACGATTGCCTACTTCCAGAATTAGTTGATCCTCGGCAGTCACGAAGCATGCCCATTCGTGACGCGCCCAGTATCATAGAGGCTATGAAAGAGAGGAAAGAAAGAGCTTTACATGTTATGAAAGAGAAGAACGCCTAATGATTTTGAAAGATACAGGTAACTTAACTACCCAGCCAGTCGATTCACGTAAACACGCCAGTCCAAAAGTCGTTTTAACTTAGGAATTTAGAAATCGCCTTTTGGTTTTCTGTTTTAAACGCACTTACTTATCTAGTCTTGGATTGTCATAAATCTTCCAATAGCTCAATTACTATACAATTTCTGAGTTACCTGGTGTAAAGAATCATAAAAATTGGTTCAAAAATACAGCGAATTGAGAATTCTCCTTTTTTTAAGTCGGTTAAAAGGGCTAAATTTGCACAAAACGAAGTGACGTCACTGCGCTACGGTTTTTATTACTTACGTGAATCGGGCAGCTGGTAACGTTTTCATTCTGATAGGTTTTGTGATAGCCATTGATTTTATCATCAAATTAGCAGAAATAAGAACTTGATCCGTAATCGAATGAAAAACCATTAGAATTTTGAACTCATATTTCGTTATTGTTTAATTACATACTTTTAATTAGTATATTAATAATTTACAAACTTCTGTTAAAATTAGTAAATAAATGAATTATTTACTAATTTTTGTACAACCCTAGCACGCTTTTAGGATAGCGAGTAATGGCGACTCATATTTGTTATTGTGTAGTAAATAAATCATTTTTATACTTGTATTTCATTTATTGACATTTTTTTTAAAACCCTAGGATTTTTTTTTAGATATCGACGAGGTGATCGTAAACAAAAAGTAAGTATTTGAGTTTACGCAATAGGCACATTTCCTTGCGTAGAGATAAACACACTTCCTACTGAATTTGCAATTATTTTATTGAATGAATATTTTACGAATTAGAATAAACTTTGGTAGTGAAATTACAAATAAATAAATAGTTGGAATTTTAGGTAAGTAGAATACAAAAATGTCAGTCCGGACCTACTCTTGATTGTATATTATATTATAAACTAGTAACCCGCCCTCGCTATCTTCGCTATCTTCGGCAATATTCACTTCACATTACATACTATAAAAAGCATATTGATCTATAATAAATGCACAATTTATTTAAGGTACTTAATTGGATAAGGATTAATGCTGTATTGTATAAAATCACTTAGTAAATAATCATTTTTTAGTAGAGGATAAAAAATGGTTATGGTGGGTTATCCCTAAGAGATAGACATATGCCATCGTGGACTTTTTTGTTGAACTTTTTAAGATGGATAATACTGTAGTACATTATTTTGGTCTATCTCGTAGGGTTCAGCCAACGTTTGCAATATAAGCGCAAAAACGTGCTTATTTACGACATCACATTAGAAACCTCTAAATTAATCAGCGTTTCTCTACTATATTATGCATGTATTATACATATAAACCTTCCTTAAGAATCATTCTATTTATTAAAAAAAACTCCATCAAAATCCGTTGCGTAGTTTTAAAGATCTAAGCATACATAGGGACAGACAGACGGCGGATAGCGACTTTGTTTTATACTATGTAATGTAATGATAGAAAAACATAAAAATTGTGTCTCAACTACTCTTATTAATCTATTAAAAAGAATCAACAGCTAGTTTCCAAAAATTCAACGTTATTGTTATGCTGTAAATATTCAAGTTCAATAACAATTTCTCAACGTGGAACGTTTGTTGCAAAACATTCTGAAAATCGCGCTCTCTAGGTCATTCATCCGCCCCGTCGGATGTTACATTAAACTTTGGCGGTCGCTCGAAATCGAGAACTCAGGCCAACAATCTACACCCTTAAAGCTCGCAAAGCTGTGAGGGAGCTAACCTCAAGAATAAACAATGACAAGTTTAATGTAAAAATAAGCTATGAAAATAAAATAAACTCACATCAGTTCAAAACGAGTTAGATCTATCTAAGTTGGTACTAGAGATTAGGTTACTAGAAACACGGTAGTAAAGATAAACAAAAATTTACTTACAAAGAAGTTTTTACGTTTCTAAACTCAGGCGAGCAAAATTCTTTATTTGTAGCGAGGAAATCACCCAACATCAATACATCAATCCTTTTTTTTTTTTTTTGGGGTGGGCTGCCCCCTCGGGGAGGACGTCGGTCTTTCCTCACGCGGTCGGCCTCTCGGCGGGTGACGGACTAATCCCCGGTCACGTCACCCGCGGCCTCGGCTAGGGCGGCATTGCACGCAGGTAATCCCGCCTGCGCCACCCCAGTCGCCGGCAGCGGGTCGGTTCATCGAGGCTGTGCTCCTCGCACTCGCGACCCGCCGCCTCCTTCTGCGAGATAACTGATGCTGCCGAGCATCTCCCTAGCGATGGTCGGCACCGATGATTGCGATGAGTTCATGACGCGGCTCTGCCCAAGCGGCACAGACCTCGAGCGTATGCTGCGCGTATGTCCTCATCACAATCGCAGTGGTGGCAGGACGGAGTTCTCTCCCTCCTAGCGACCCTGTACAGGTACTTGCCGAAGCATCCATGCCCCGTCAAGACCTGTATGAGTCGGAATGAGAGCACCCCGTGTCGCCTTTCCAACCACTGCATCAGCACCGGCCGGAAGGCCTCCACGGAACAAACACCGTATCGAGGCCTCTCCAGCCGGTCTGCCCAACGGGCGATGACGTCTCGGCGGGCGTCGACCCGCCAGGCGGTGAGCTCCCTCAGGGAAACAACATCGCCCCCCCGCGCACCCCCGACACCCGCCGATACAAGTCGGCGAGCATTTCCGCCTCCAGGTCCCACGGGGGAGTCCCGGCCAACAGGCACGCCGCCTCCGTCGCCACCGTGCGATACCCGCGGATGATACTGACCGCCATGACCTTTTGTGGACGCCACAGGAGGGCCCTAAGTCGGGCGGTCATGGATCCCACCCACACCGGTGCGCCGTAGAGGGTCATCGACCGGATGACCCCCGCGTACAGCCGTCGACATGCCGCGCTCGGTCCGCCCACATTCGGCATCAGCCATTGTAGGGCGGACGCCACGCTGACGAGCCGCAGGACGAGCCTGCGGAAATGCTCCCGAAACCACCATCGCCCGTCGAACACCAGGCCCGAGTACTTCATATGGGCCTGGATGCTGATCCTAACCGAATTGACGGTGATCGAGACGCCGATGGGAGGGTCCATACGGGGCCCATGGAACAAGAGGGCCTCCGTCTTGTCCAGGGCCACCCTCAACCCCAGCGCCTCGATCCGCCTGACGACCTCTTCGGTGCCTGAGGTCACCAGGCTTACTGCCTCTTGTAGCGTCCCACCGCGGGCGGTGACGAGCGTGTCGTCGGCGTAACAAATCACGCCCAGCCCGGGTGGGAGGCTCCCCCGCAACGCCCAGTCGTAGCCGATGTTCCACAGGGTGGATCCGAGGACCGACCCCTGTGAACACTGCACGTCATGGGCGTTCGCACAACGTCCCCTACTCGGTTGGCGTAGAGGACGCTGCGCCCCTCCAAATAGTCAGCCACCAGCCGACAATACACCAATCCTGGGCAAATTTGAGCTGTTTGCTTTAACAAAGCTTGGTTCCATTGTAATAATCGAGTGGAGTCGGTAAATCACACGTAAACAAATAAAAAATCAATCCAAATGCTTAATCAGTAGTACTGAGAACAACAAACAGAGTAGTTTACCTTAACGTGACGTAATACACTGTGATTGGTGTTTCAGCCAAAATGGCCGAATGCAGTATTTTAATGATTTAATTTATTGAACATCTTAATAATCTCAATTATTTAGATAAATCTAAAGTAGCGTATACATTTTTTTTGATATGTATTTTCCCTTAAAATCATTAATGCATCGATTCTTTTATACTGTCGTCACGCCTATTGGAATGGGTGCAGCAGTTGCAGATTACGGTGCGCCTTCTGCGTTTTTACATTTTTTGCCTTACTACGATCAACTGCACTAATAGTCGCGATCGACCGGTCGATCGCGATCGATAGGTTGGCCACCCCTGGTATAGAGTATAGATTAGGGTGTCCCAGAAAAAATCAAGTTTTATTTTTTCAATGCATACCCTCTAATTTTGTTTGAATGATGTCAAAACACTTATAAATAAAATTTCACGTAAATTGAATCACGGCAACCCGTGCCGACTTGCATCGAAACTTGACTGAACTTGCATAGCACGGTGCGCACGAACTAAGTGTTAATGTGCTTGTTATATCGTGTTTATTTTTATTAGTGAACGCAGTTTTCGTTGTGTCAACATGTTTGTAGAGTTACGCAGTTCCAAAAAGGAAATACTTTTGGTCGGGGATGTAAAACATCTTGAGAACTTGTAGTTCTAAACTTCCCTCTAATGGACAAGTGCTGGTGGTTTTATTTTATAATATTCGCAGTCTATTTAAGTGTCAATGAAAGTGCAAATCTTACTATTCATGAGTGCATTATTTATTGGGAAAAGGCACGTATATCGACTAAATCTTTACCTGTGTTAAGAAACTTGTAGCCTTATACCAAGATTGGAGAAATTTGCAAAAAGATGCAAACTAAACTCAAGATGTATTTTAGCAGCGTCAATAAGAGTTTGTTAATAATACTAAAATAAGTATTTGTTTGATATTGCACATGGCGATGCGCTTCAATTAATAAAGATAAATGAAGATAGGATTTTCTTACAAAAGCAGAGAGTCAGGATGACCCGGTCACTTAGCTGGAGTGGATAAAAAATTGACAGAAAAGGAGGAGAAGGTGAGTCTTAGAAATATCCAGAAGCAAAAGTGGCTGGCTACTTATTTAGCATCCATAACACCCTCTACGTCTTCTTATGAGCCATTACAAGAAACTTCATCTTCTGATTCACAACGAATGAACTTACAAGAAGATTTGTACATTCCAAAGAGGAAACAGCCCGATACAATTAAAACTTCTGTAAAGAAAAATTTCGTTACTCTGAAACTGGTGGCGGTATTAGACAGGTGTCAGTTAAGTATGAGAGATTCTGTCTTTATTATTGAAGCAACTATTGGACTTTTGACGCGAATGTCAAAATGTCATGTAGCGCTTTTATATTTTTTTCATTATTTTAGTGTTTTACAGTGTTATATTGAATAATTTTGTTGATATTTTATGTAATACAATGTTGATAGAATGCTGATATATAGTGAATATGACATAATAGCGAATTCCGTGCATTTTCACATTCTGTCAAATTTCCCAGAAGAAGCTTGATTTGGCTATCAACACCAAATCAATGCTAACGACGGACTACTTACGAAGACTAAAGACGTGACTTATTAATTAATTATAACTCGACATTGGCACCAATAGCTCATATTATTGCAGCTCATTGCCATTAATCAAGAAGAAGAAGAAGAAGCAACTATTAAAGCATTTACAACACTGACGAATTTCCTATAAGCAAGTCCGCCATCCAAAGAATTCGTACAGAAAAGCGAAAACAGGGCGCAGAAGCTATAAAACTTAATTTTCAAAACGATGTACCAGGTACTGTAACTGTCTACTGGGTTGGAAAACTGTTGCCGGCTCAAGATAACGCAAATCTAAACGTCTATCAATCGTTATTTCATGCGATAATAAAGAACAACTTATTGCTGTGCCAAAATTAGAAAACTCATCGGAAAGCGAACAGGCACAAGCAGTTTGGAATGTTACTGTTGACTGGAATCTTGAAGATAAAGCACAGATCTTCTGTTGTGATACTACTGTTTCTAAGAGGCCGAATTATTGGTGCATGTGCGCTTCTCGAATAAAAACTGAACAGAGAAATGTTGTTTTTTGCTTGCCACCATTACATCTATGAATTGGTACTAAAAGCTGTATTTGAAGGCAAAGTCAGCCAAGTCACTACAAGTGCGGATATCCTTTTATTCAAAAATTTTCGATCAAACTGGCAAAATATCAATGTAGAGAAGTGTCTATCTTGTCTCTATTTGACGACGATATTAATCACCAAAATAAGGTAAAAATAGTTGTTAATTTGGCCAAAGAAAATCCATCGGTCCACAGTAAACACTATATTCTATCGAGAGAAAACTTAGCGGCCCTCTTTTCGAAAAAACATCGATGACTTTGTTTCCATGAACAGCAGATTCTTTTTCAGGCAACTCAAAATTGATGAGAGTTTTCTCTGTTAAGTCTCAGTTGTTTTCGCTGTTAAGTTGATGCAAGGCATTCATGACTTAATCACAGTGGACGAGGAACAAAAACAATATTTATTACGTTGCGTACAAGAACACGGAAAAGTATATCTTGACTGTAAAAAACAAACCTTAAAAAGAAAATTTAATGAATAATGTCCTTTAAATAATTAATATGTATAATACATAATAAATATAATACAATAATCAAAGTACTATTGTTTTATTTACAAAATAAATATTAATTTAAAATGTTCCCATATGGTTGCCATATAAATTTTTATATTCAAAGTTTGACATCAAGTGGGCACGGGTTAGCGCTATCCGATTTTAATAATATTTATTATTTGAGTTATTAAGGTCAAGTGGAACAAAATAAGAGGGTATGCGTGTCTCAATCTGTGAAAAATAATTTGCCCTTAGTCTGGGACAACCCAGTATAGATATAATGGTTTGTTGATACATGGCATAACATTTTCAACAATCATAATCATCATCTTAGCTCATATAGATCCCACTGTTGGGCTCGAGCCTCCGTCACAATAGGAGGGAAATTGACCTTACTATAACATGCTGGTTAGACAGTTTGGTAAGGGTTTTATTTCGAGTTTGACTTTTGTTGCATGGATGTTATATGGGCATTATATCACTTAGTTATCCTTTACGACATCCACAGGCAAGATAGGGAATGGTGAATTGTATTCTTACTCCTTCAACACACAGACAATGTCAGTGAATTATTAATATTCTTCTACGTCTTCTTTTGTATTGGCAATAACCTACAATAATATGAGCTATTAGTGCCAGTGTCAAGTTAAAAACAAATTAATATGTCTTTATATATATAATAACCATATTAGTATTAGTCGTTGCCATTGATCGGGAACTGGAACCAAATCAATGTTTTCTCTGGAAATTTTACAGAACATGAAAACGCACGCGAATCACAATTAAATCATATTCACTACAATTCAGAATTTTCTTTGCATAATATTGCATAAAATACCAGCAAAATTACTCAATATAACACTGTAAAATACCAAAATAATAAATAAAATTGAAAATTTACATGACATTTTGATATTACGTAAAAAATTAAATTATAACTCATTTTTTATTGAGTATCAGTAAAAATGGCTTTAGAAAATACGAAAAATAAATTTAGAAATTCGCCACATATATTTCTGCTTAACTGCGATTATACAGTATTAGCCTTTTTTATATTGAGCCTTTGTCAGTGTTGTGAAACGTATATGCCGCATAAATAATTAATTTACCGTTTAAAATCATATTTTAGCGATGCGAAGTTCTATCAACTTCTATCTTAATATATTAACACGTAGATCATAAAATCTATGTTTATATTGTAAAAAATGTATTAATTTATTTATTAAGAGTATACAACTACTTTTTAACACGAAAATTGATGTTAATACAATTTTATTTACGTAAAATATTGTATAAATAACGACAATTAATATTAGGACTTACCGCTTACATTAGGATCCATTGTGAAAGAAATAATTTTATACCCACTTATTTTATATTATAATAATATTATTAGCACTAAGAATAATTTTGTAAATAAACAAACATTTAATAATGCAATTAAATATTTTCGTTTAATGGCCGGAAGAATTACTTTGACAAGTGTATGCAGTGGGTGTGTTCGTAAACTATAACGACTCACTTTAATTATATAAAAATACCTAAACTAAAGAAAACAAATTTGTAATAAACTAAGATAAATTATTACAATATAAGATACTTTATACATATAAATATGAAATAACTGTCTTAAAAATCAATTTTATGTTGCTTTTAGCGATGTAAAATTTCAAATTTAATATAGGTTTCTGAACGTTCTTACAGTTCTATTGCAGTCATTGTCAGTCGTAAATACATATATATTTATTACATTTTTCTTTTGATCAGCGCCAATACAAGAAAAGAAATTTTCTATATATTTATAAAATCTTATCACATAATAATTTTGGTGTAAAAACGAAAAATTTAGTTTACATTCTATAAAAATAATATATTTACTTTAAGGTGCTTAGCGACATCTAGGTAATAATCCTATCTTAAAGATTTACAATTAGTTATATAATTTCCACTAGATGGTAGTATATTAATCAGGTTTAATAAATATCCTAAAAAATATTTATTTTGCTACTTTCGGATATTTTTAAGTCAAAGCTGTAAGATATCTAATTGACACTCAAATAATTATAAACATATGTATAGGAAACAATCTTTTAATTATTATTTATCTCCTTTTGGCTTGGTATCAAATTCTTGTAAGCCTAATGGCCCCAACATTGCCTATTCGTCTTGTGGATAACATGATAATCTTTCAAACAACTGTATTGAGAAGATAGATTCTCATAAAACATAATATAAGAGAAGCTAGGTGTTCAAACTAGTATAAGTTATGTTTATTGATTTGTTCTGGATTGTAGCTCAGAGTCCGATGTTGACAAACTTGGAGTATCGGTGTGTTAACAAAAGGTTTACATGATTCCATTAGTTTAATTTTTGAAGTCAAACTTCTTTGGAATCGTTGTGATTTCAAACTCGACGAAACGAAAAAGCGAGTATATAGACACACACGTAAATGTATAGGATTCAGCCGGCGAGAGAATGACATAAGGGATGAAGGATAGAGGATTAAGAAGTTTCACTTCTGGCATATGTACTTTGTACGCATGCTCTTTTTTTAAGGGTATTTTTTGTCTAGAATAATGTTAAAATACTGATGAGCAAAATTTTGAATTACGCAAAGTGTTGGTGGGTAAACACTGCGTCGCGTCTAGTGTTAGGAGTCTCCCTTCGTGTATTGCAAAAGTGTTAGAAATAAGAAGAAGGAAATAAAGAAAAACATTTATTCTCGTTAACTCTAATAAAAAACATAAACATAACTAAATAAAAGAACTTCTTACATAAAATAATCTCTCCTCGCGCACATAGTTTTACACAAGTATTTTTTATTTTTTATTTATTTAAACAAGCCAACATCTTGCACTAAGAAAATAATCCTTGTATTGTGGAGGACTTTACAAACATAATTACAGAATAAATGTTCAGTCTTAGTGCGGCTGATCTTAAGGCCTACTCTTTCCAACCTTTCCCGTCATTCGTCCAGTCTGCTCTGTATTCCAGCTGCCTCCTCTCCGACGAAGACAATGTCATCTGCAAACAGCAGATACTTCTGACCAACACGGGATAGTAGGTTAATTTCCCTCCGATTGTTGGGGAAGCCCGAGCCCAACAGACTTATGTGAATGATGAATGAACGAATGAATATTTTATTCAATTGCCATGTAAGCCCATCTTTAATAAAACATACACATACATGTATAAAACGTATATATTATCATCATAATATGTAGCTATGTTTCTATAATGTTACAGGCAGATGTGTAATATAGGTATTTTAGAAAGATTCTACAATATTTTTAAATTGAAAACTTTTTAGGGGCTCTGTGTATTTTATTTAATGTGTATTAAATATTCCGTGTGGTGACGGAGTAAGAATACAATTTACCACCCCCTGTCTTGCATGTGGATGTCGTAAAAGACGACTAAGGGATTAAATATGCATATAACATCTATGTAAGAGAAGGAAATCTCGAAATAAAACTCTATACCAACACGTCTGACCAGCGTGGTATTGTAGGTCAATTACCCTTCCATTATGGAGGAGGCCCGAGCCCTACTATACCACGCTGATCAGACGGATTGGTATAGAGTTTTGTATCGAGTCTTTCTTCTTTTTCGTTGATGTCACCTACATAAATATTCCTTAATCGTCTTTTATGATATCCACGGACATACAATAGGGTGGTTAATTGTATTCCTATTCCGTCACCATACGGATAGTAACTAATTTTTACTGCGTATATATTTTATTAATATTACTAGCAACCCGCCCTCGCTTCGCTTCGGTTTCTGTCGTCTTATTCCCTTAGTTCCCGTTCCCGTGGAAATACCGGGATAAAATATAACCTAGTTTACTCCCTGATATTATAGCTTTCCATTGGTGAAAGAATTTTTGAAATCGGTCCAGCCGTTTTGAAGATTACCCGGCACAAACAGACAGACAGACAGACAAAAAAAATATAAAGTGATATTTAGGCATATGTATAGTGCAAATAACCGTGTGAGCATGAAAAAGGCCTATTATTTTGACATTACAAACAGACACTCCAATTTTATTTATTGGTATAGATAAATGCGAAAGTAAGTTTGTTTGTTACGCTTTCACGCTTAAACCATCGAACAAGATTTCAAAAACTCTTTCAGCAGTGGAAAGCTATAATATCAGGGAGTAACATAGGCTATATTTTGTCCCGGTATTCCTACAGGAACAGGAACTATGCGGCAACTGAAATCGAAGCGAAGCGAAGACGGGTTGTCTGATGAAAATTGCTGGGCGTCGTTGGATGCAGGCGGCACAAGACCGCACTCTGTGGCGAAACGTGACGGAGGCCTACGTACAGCAGTGGTGAAATGATGATAATAAATTTTTACAAAGAAATATTTATTTCTTACCAAACCGGAAAGAAATATTTTCATTCTTTCCAAGCCGGACATAATTTATAATGTCTAAATTTATCACATAAATGCGACATGACCAAACATTCCTTACTTTACACGTAACATTGAATATTCTACATACACAACAGTTTATTTATATATTAATATTATTATTCTGTCTGTTTGTTTATTGAAAAACAAAATTTGAATCTAATGGCACAGTGGTAGGACCGCACTGTCGACAGTTATCTGTCTACAGCCGCGGGCCGGTCCGTCCGGGGCAGTACCACACTGAGCAGAAAATCGACGTCTGAGTAGTAGCAATTTGTTACTGCGCTTCATTCGGTGAGCGAGAGAGCCGGAAGCCCAACTTTCTGAGGGTGTTTGTGTGTGGAGGGTTTTGTTGGTGCCCTTGGTATCACCGAGCCTCAATGCACGCATTCACACTCCCTTCACTTTCTTTGCGGTAGGCAGCGACCTTGTAAAGGTCCATGAGCGGCAGCAACACTTGCCATCAGGTGTACAAAAAAAAGAAAAAAGTGGTGTAAGATAGAAACTTCGATAAAGTGTGCTCTTTATAATCTTCAGCATATTAGCTGATACACGTGCCCACTGTTAGGATCAACCCTCTACAATAAGAGGGCAATTGACCTACAATACCACGCTGGCGCGGAATGTGCCCGAGTATAACTCTTCTACAGCGACACGGTCCGCCACTGGCTACTTGGCTAAGCGAGGTTGCGGGTGACTGAATCCGAGAATAGTTCGTCACCAGCAGAGAGGCTGACCGCGCAAGGTTGACTTCTAGGGAGGGGCGTAATATAAGGATGGTATCCGAAAAGGTATCCCACTGTTAGGGACATAATATCGAACAGAAAGTATCGATACTGTACTCATGAGTAGTATCGAAGAAAAAGTATCGTACTCGATAAAATATCGAAACAAAAGTATCGAGTACTGAGTACTTTCACTGAAATCTGTCGTGATGAGCTTTTTTTTTCTTTGTTTTTTTAAGAATTTTGATCATCTTCGAGCCACATTTTAGAAGGTTCATTACCTTTTAACTAGATGGCGTTACCATAAATATGTCAAGTTTCACATAGATACTACTATTTCTTCGATACGATACCTGCCAAAAAGTACTCATTGAGTAAAGTATCGAAAGTAAAGTATCGAGTACAAAAGTATCGGTATCGAAAGCAAAGTATCGATACTTTTTTAGTGTCCCTACCCACGTTCTGAGTACAGACAACAAGAAAGGTTTTTGGCGGGAATCTGAAGTGTCATGTGGTGTTCTTGTATTATATTGAATATTTGTGTTTTAACGTGTTATGTTAAATAATCTTGATGGCCTTTTATGTAATATATAGCGACAGAACTGCTGAGGTGTAGTGAATATGATATAAAACTGCTATACATACCTTTGTATTTCCACCCAAATTCTCAGAAGATACCCTTAACAGTGGCCATTACACTGTTGAGGGCGACACTTTGACTTACTGACAGACTATTACTGACATGAAGACACTGAGAATTTGAAAAGATAATTATAACTCGACACTGGCAAAAATGGCTCGTATTTGTAGCTGATTGCCAAGACAAAAAAGAAGAAGAAGACGACAAGAAACTCGATATCACTAGTCAGTCCAATAGAAAGAAAAAAAAAGAAAGAAAAATAATTTATTACGCCTTTACTGGAGTGACACGTACAAGAATCTATACCAATAAATAAAATTGAAGTGTCTGTTTGTAATGTCAAAATAATAGGCTTTTTTCATGCTCACACGGTTATTTGCACGACACCTATGCCTAAAATAGCAATTAAAAAATTTTTCTCTGTCTGTCTGTCTGTTTGTTCCGGGTAATCTTCAAAACGGCTGGACCGATTTCAAAAATTCTTTCACCAATGGAAAGCTATAATATCAGGGCGTAAACTAGGCTATATTTTATCCCGGTATTCCCACGGGAACGGGATCTACGCGGGTAAAACGACTATAACCTATAACCGAAGCAAAGCGAGGGCGGGTTGCTAGTATAGAATAAAAGTACAATAACATAAAAAAAAAACAATAAATAATATAAAAGAGAAAACACAGCGAAAATAACAAGATTAGGCTCCCCTTCGCAAAAGAGGATAATAATATTTTTTTGCAAAAAAAGAAACCGCCTTCAATAATGTAGACAATGTAGGTAAATTTTTAGATTTTTCTTGATTTATCAAAAACCGCTTGTCTGATTTCGATAAAATTTTTATTGGACCAATTGGGAAGTACATATACCCTTTCCAACAAAAAAAAATGGGTGCGTGTACTTATGTACGCGCGTGAGAAGTTATACTTCTTTGGCATCATTAAAATATATATATATAATTATTAAAAATTATTAAAAAAATAAAAAAGTATATAAAAAAAGAAAAAAAAAAAAAAAAAAAAAAAAACAGTGATCAGAGGTGACGAGCGTACCAACATGCGCGACTAATATCGAGGTTCAATTTCTATTTTGTTGGTAGCTTTTTTTTCGAGACTTAATGAGCGGTTAAGCAGACAACTTCATACTGTTAATTTTGTGTCACATAATTAAAATTTCACTCTCATCAATTTTTCATAACGCGCCTAAAGAAGTATAACTTCAAAAAGAATCATCAAAATCGGTTCATAAACGACGAAATTATCCGCGAACAAACATAAAATAAGCATATATACGGTTGAATTGAGAAACCTCCTCCTTATTTTGATGTCGGTTAAAAAGGATAGCTGCTCACCATAATGTTGAGGTATCTACTCGGTAATATGAATACCACAACGCTATTATTTTGCAGCGTCTGCAATGTTCGTCAGCTATGCACAGGCAGCAGAGTAGAGAAGATACTGTCAAAACATAGCTATCTTTTTGCAAATAATAATATATTACAATAATAACAAATATAACTGCACAGATGGCGTAGTGGTTAAGATAGCGACCTACAGCGCCAGTGTCGGGGGTTCGAATCCCACGCGGGACAACACTTTGTGTGATTAACAAATTGTTGTTCTGAGTCTGGATATAATTTGTGTCCGTAAATTATATGTTTGTAAAGTCCCCCGCAATACAAGGATTATTTCCTTAGTGCAGGGTGTTGTCTTGAAAAAAAAAAAAAAAAATAATAATAATCTAACCTAAAAATTATAATAATAATAATATTATTAATTATAATAATAACCCTCTGGGCCAGTCGTTATCTCACCATGAGACTAACGCAACCCTCGGAGGAACATTATATGATTCTCTAAGTTCTTTTGATATAAAAGAAAAAATGTGTCACAAGATTTATAGGAAAGCCAATAAACCGCAGGGCAGCTTGTGGCGTGCTGAATGTGAGTGGCGACACTGCGGTCCTGAGTGCCCCAGAGAGTCGGCCAGGGTCTCGTATCCAGCTCGCCTTTATTGGCTGGCTGGAGTGGAAACCGAAGAGTGCCCGCAGGATTCTCAACTCTGGCTTGCCTTAAACGGCTGGTCAGAGAGGGGTTGCCAGAGCTATATGCTCGGGGGTGGAAGTGTCATTTTCAAGGGCATAACTATGGGGAAACCACTGCGGGTCTCCGTTTATCGGCGACTCGCGATGGTGAAACCGGCGCCGCACCGCTCGACACCCCAAGCCACTTGAACCAATGTTGCCCCCCTATTGCCCGTATGGCCTGCGTGTCTGTGGCGACCGTTTAGGGTGGGGGCCCATTCAGGGAGTTGGCGAGTCACCGTCTGCCACCGTTCAATACAATGCAAGGGATTGAAGGCAGACGACAGGTTGAAATCAATAGCTTTAAGTAAAATAGTCCATCAAACCTCACAACCCCATAACCAGGTTTTAGATATCATCATTGCACATTAGTTTTACACCTACCGTTGGCAGTCCTCGAGTGTTATGTGCAGACGTGGAGTGTCATCGGTAGACGTCCCATCCTATTTTAACATTAAATTTCTCCAAAGGCCTCTGCGTGTTGGATCCATATCCCCATGTAAGCCTTTCAAAGGACCGGGTATCTTTCCTAGGAAGATTCCATGAAAATGAGAGATCTAACCTAAAAACGTGTATAAAGATAATAATAAAATAAAAGATAAGATTGTCTTAAAATTTCGTAAATGAAGCATACATAAAGAAAGATGTAATGAGAGAAAGAAAGAAAAATAATTTATTACTCCTTTACGGGAGGGACACGTACAAGAACATAAAATAAAAGTACAATAGCATAAAAATCAATAAATAATATAGTAAGAGAAAACACAGCGAAAATAACAAGATTATGGCCTCCTTCGCAAAAGATGAAAAGGATAGCTGCTTAGCATACTGTTGAGGTATCTACTCGGTAAAGCGAATACCACATACGCTGTTATTCTGCAGCGTCCTACAACGTTCGTCAGCGATGCACAGGCAGAAGAGTATAGAAGATGCTGTTAAAACAACTTTTGCAAATAATAATATGGCGAAGGATTACCAATACGGTGGTTTGTGGGACATCGCGTCGCCTTTGCGTCGCTCCGTAAGGAAGCAGCATGTGTTCTGATCATAGGCCAAAAAAAAAAGGGGGGTGCGTCATGGTTAGCGTACTCGCCGTCCAGCTTCGTCCGGGGCGACAGAGAGACGCCTCGCGGTCCCATGACCCACCCATGACAAGTCGCCTTCGTCATTGGGCCGAACACCAGTGCAGAGTTCCTTGTCTTCAGTGGTCGATCCGACGGAATACCGCGGTCGCGGGGTACCCTCTCCTCACGACGTCCCCCACGGGGACGTCGGAGACGTGTTGGTATAAAGTTTTATTTCAAGTTTACCTTCTCTTGTATATATGTTATATGCATATTATATCACTTAATCGGTCTTTTATTATACTCGGAGGTTGGATAAGTGGTGCTGAATGGTTATTTTACTCCGTTACCACAAAAAATAATCTCTCATGTCATCTTTACAATCACAGCTCATCTACAATAGGAGGGAAATTCACCTTACTATACCATGCTGGTCAGTAAATCGAAGTAAAAGACGACTAAGGGATACAATAACTCTTCAATTCACTATTCTTGCAAGTGAGTATAGTAAAAAACTACTTAGAAAGAAAGAAAAAGAAAGATACTAAGATACATTGGACACTTAAGTAGTTAAATATGCATTAAAATATATACAAAATGTAATATAAAACGAAGACGAAAAAATATTGATAAATAAAATAATCATAGTGTCTTAGAATAATAACGTATAGAAGGTAAGTTCGCGCACAAAAAGTGAAGCATTTCAATTGGAGCCTAATGGAGCTTACGCCGGCATCATTTTTAATGTATAAGGTCACTGTAATGCACGCACGTACGCAACTCTTAAAAAATAAATAGGTAGTTATGACGGCTTGTGCTTTCAAATGGTGTCACAACACATTTGAAAAACATTTAATGTACTTATATTAACATAACTTTTAAAAGTATTTCGACGATTTATGTTAATAAAAATGAACGTGTGTACAAAGTACGCATAGCAGAAGTGAAACTTCTTTATCCTTTGTCCGTTTGTCTCTTTGTCCCTTTGTTCCTTTGTCTCTTTGTCCCTTATCCCTTAATCCCTTTATCCCATTATCCCTTTACTAGCAACCCGCCCTCGCTTCGCTTCGGTTTCAGTCGCTTTACCCGCGCCGTAGTTCCCGTTCCTGTGGGAATACCGGGATAAAATATAGCCTATGTTACTCCCTGATATTATAGCTTTCCATTGGTGAAAGAATTTTTGAAATCGGTTCGGTGGTTTAAGCGTGAAACCGTTACAAACAAACAAACAAACATCCTTACTTTCGCATTTATAATATTAGTATGGATATCCCCTTATCACCTTATCCCTTTATGTCCGCTTAAATGACATGCTATCCCTACTCCACTGGAGAAAGTACTCTTTATTCGAATCGACCGTAGTGGGGACGAGAAAAAGATGGCGCGTAACGAAAATATGTGACGAGTAACCGAAAAATGTGACGGTAATTTTTTTCCAACGCCGATAAAGAAGTTTCACTTCAAAAACAAAATTTGATTTCATAATTTGTATAGTGGTGTGCGTGTGTACGTGTGTAATCGTCTGCGCGCATTTAGTATTGTTTGCTTCAAATTTTGGATGGCTTACGTATGGACACTATCCTTCTATACGTTATTATTCTAAGCATAGTGTGTATAATAATCGAAATTTCAGGTATTAGTATCGAGAAGGTAACAGCTCAGCATATGCTACATAAAATTGTAGCGCTGATTTTCAGCTGAAGCGTTAGATGGTGTCAAGAAATGCAAGCACAGAAGAGTTCCAATTAATAGATTCATAAATTATTCAAAATAATAAATAGTTATGTTAGTAACAATAACCTTTCAACCACGCTGTAATTACCAGCTTAAAAGATGATTAATGATCAGAAGAACACTGAATAGGGTACTCTCAAGTTTTGCTGTTAAAAAAAAAAGAAAATATACAGGTGTCCCTAAATTAAATGTCCAACGGAAAGTGGGTGGTAGATGACTTTATGACAATTATGAAAAAAAAAAAAATATCCATTCCACTTTTTTTTTTTATATGAGCATATTACTAAAAACGGTGAAAAATCAGTGTGCCTACTCTGGAATCTCGATTCCAATCTTAAATCCAATCGCAGCTCGAATTTGAGCAAATTTGGTACTCTTGAAAGTGACACTAGCGCACGATTGGAATTAAATTCGGTAGAATATTTTTGAACTAAATGAATTCGAATCTCGTCGATTAAATCAAATATTTGCTACTCCCGACGCGATTTTGATGTAGTTTAAAATCGTTAATTTTGCACAATTGCAAGAAAGCGTCTTTGTAGTGATCGAGTTCGATAACGTTATTAATTTAAAATAAGAAAATACGACACATTTGGTGAAAATAACAACGCCAAATGCGAAGAATTCATTCTCGATTTTGTTCAAGAGTACCAAATATAAGTTTAGTGAAATTGGAATCGAATCGGATTCGAAATTAGAATGGATTTCCAGAGTAGGCACACAGATCTTGTACCATATTTTCAAGTACTATAACGACAAATAGGCTAGTTTTGGCATCGGATATTTCTTGTTGGAAGCGCAGATAACTGCACTATCGACCACAAGTATAATTAAAACTTTTTTTTTTGTGTGTACAGCTGTTGGCCGCAGATGGCCTTGACAGCTTGACGCGGACTATGGGTGAGCGCTGAGGGCTCTCAACCCGGAGAAAAGTATGCTAAGCGACATCGCCCAAGGGCTCCCCCTGTGGGGAACGGACCTCGGCTTGGAGCGTCGCTGGAGGCAAAGTGGGCGTGCCCACGTTTTTAGTCGTGACTTTTGCACGGCGCGGTTTCGCACCTCGACGGCGAGGACGGAACCGCGGATATTTATTTGTTAAGGCCTCGCGGGCCGTGTAGGCTCTTTGTTGAGCGAGTGTGATATTGTCGTCCTCTTCGTCGAGGACGTGACGAGGACGTCGGATGGAATAATTAAAACTAGACATATAGAGATATATATATCGCTCACAGATAGAGCAAAATCACAGATAATGGCACAGATTAAAATATATATCCTTTTTTTTTTTTAATTTTTTCATGGTTCATTTACGTATTTTAACACGATCTTATCCTTTATTTTGTTATTATTTTTATATATGTTTTTTAGCTTAGATTATTGTTATATTTGTTACTAGCAATCCGCCCTCGCTTCGCTTCGGTTATAGGTTATAGTCGTTTTACCCGCGTAGTTCCCGTTCCCGTGGGAATACCGGGATAAAATATAGCCTAGTTTACGCCCTGATATTATAGCTTTCCATTGGTGAAAGAATTTTTGAAATCGGTCCAGCCGTTTTGAAGATTACCCGGAACAAACAGACAGACAGACAAAAATTTTTTAATTGCTATTTTAGGCATAGGTGTCGTGCAAATAACCGTGTGAGCATGAAAAAAGCCTATTATTTTGACATTACAAACAGACACTCCAATTTTATTTATTGGTATAGATTATTGCAATATATTATTTGTAATTTTTTTTTTTATTACTTATAATTCGACAATATCTTTTATACTCTGTTATGTGTACATCGCTGACGAACGTTGCAGGACGCTGCAGAATAACAGCGTTGTGGTATTTACTTTACTGAGTAGATAGATACCTCAACATTAAGCTGAGCAGCTATCCTTTTCCTCTATTGCGAAGGAGACGCTAATCTTAATGTAATTTTTGTTATTTTCGTTGCTTCTCTTTTTCTTTTTTTTTTATTATTTATGGTTTTTATGTTACCTATTGTACTTTTATTATTATGTTCTTGTACGTGTTCCTCTCGTAAAAGAGTAATAAATCTTCTCTTTTCTTTTTCTTTTTTTACATGTTACAATAACATAAAAAGATATACATTTGTTATTCCTTAATTTTTTCGAATAAAACGTTAATCATTTGACTTTAACACACCACCCTGTAAAAAAAATGTACCGTAACCATAGTGGCAAGTAATTTCAAAAGTTGGCCAAATTATTCATTATTCCAAAATGGTATAATACCTTCTAGATGTTATCGTAACTTTTAGAAAAAAAATGTTTTTGTGACAGACAACGAAGTTTATGAAAAATGATTAGCTATATTTTTTGTTCTATTTTATTAAACCTATTTTATTATTTAAATTATTATATAAAAAATCTTATTGCGTGTGTGAAAGAGAGACGGAGAGTGACGCCTATTGTATTTTATTGGGCACTATAGTTCATCTAATCTAAGAAGTGCATTTTGACGATTCGCAATTTTTAATACACAATAACTTTGGTCAAACGTATACACATGATCGCAAACAATAAATCTTAAATTTAAAAAAACTATTAAGTTATTTATATAATTAACGTAGAGGGTAACTTTCTTGTACAATAATCTAATGTTGAAACACGTAAAACCAATTTAAAATAGAAGCAACATGTAAAACAGTAGTTGTTATTAACGATGTTACAATATTACGTCATGACGTTCTAAACAGTAATGACCACTTCCAATTCACGAATATCCAAAAAATCGGTAAAAAT
Organism: Lymantria dispar; assembly: GCA_032191425.1. NCBI lineage: Eukaryota > Metazoa > Arthropoda > Insecta > Lepidoptera > Erebidae > Lymantria > Lymantria dispar. The sequence continues at coordinate 12,095,978 of CM063471.1, forward strand.
ATTAGAATTAAATCATTAATCGAATAGACTAAATTCTCTAAATATTCGTATTAAACTAAAACCGTGATTCCACATTGTCCTTCAATGGCTGAATTGTAAATTGTATTGTTCGCGACGATGATACTTCAAGTAATAGTAGTGATCCTGAATATATAACTATTTTCGAATCCAGTTTTTGTTTTTACTTAACCCAATCCTACTAAATATGATGAATAGAGTTTATGCTAAAAGAATTAAATTTGTTTAGTATTAATTTAGCAGTTAATTTAATTTTTTTTTTGCTTTGCTCGTGGGTGTCGTAAAAGACGATTAAGAGCCCTAGATTGACCCGGACCAACTCCATCTGGTACCATTTGGGTCAACGATTACATTCCCAAGGAGGGTTGACGTCAGGCAGGCGGCCGGTCATAAAAGTCATTGCCGAAACTTTTTGCAATATGTCAAAACAGATGACATATTGCGTCGACCCCAAGTAATTGGGATAAGAGCAAGATGATGATGATGATTTAATTTATCCATCTCGTTTTAGTGAAAAAAATTTATAAACCGATTTTTAAATAAAGAGAATCAATATCGATTTCTCACTAAAATCGGATGTTTTCGATAGCGATTATTTGGTTCACATACCTAGACAACTTACTCTGACATCTGTCAAAATGCACTTCTTAGATTAGATAGACTTTAGGTAGAGTTTTGACCCGAATGTCAAAATGTCATGTTTATATTCTTTTCATTATTTTAGTGTTTTAAAGTGTTATATTCAATAATTTTGCTGATATTTTATGTAATATAATGCAGATAAAATTCTGAAATGTAGTGAAAATGATATCATTTTATCATAATAGTGAATTACGTGCATTTTGACATTCTGCCCAAATTTCCTGAGACGCATGACTTGTATCAGCACCAAGTCATGCTAACGACTAACTGAAAGACTAAGACTAAAGACGTGAATAATAATCAATATACTCGACACTGGCACCAATAGCTCATATTATTGTAGCTCATTGCCATTAACTAAGAAGAAGAAGACTTTAGGTAAATGTCCCTCCGAATATGCTCGAGGAACATGAATGAACACTCGATGGTCTGGATAGCGTTCAGTATTCGGATATCGCTCACGATACAATCTACTTGCAGCATGATCATTGCATCTGTACTCTCCATAGATCAAATGCATATTAGGGAATTCTAACATTGTATAAGAAGACGGCATCGTAATCACAAAAGTCACTTTTTATTTTTAATGTCACTTTTTCTATACTAGTACTATCTACTTTATGCAAATAAATGGCGTGGAAGCGGGTAACCGGACCATGGCCCGCCTTAGCCTCGCTCCACTCCGTCCGGGGCGACAGAGGGGCGTAAGCACGCACACCCGTAACCCACCCGTATGACACGTCGCCTTCGTCTTTGGGTCGACCACTGGTGTAGATTTCCTTAACTTCAGTGGTCGACCCGACGGAATACCCCAAGGGACGCTGAACGCCATCGCGAGGCTAGCCTCTCTGCGGGTGCCCGGATTAAATCCCCGGTCCGATCACCTACAGACACAGTTATTTATTTGATAATACATATATCATTTATATATCAAACAGCTCATATATGCCCCACTATTGGGCTCGAGCCTCCTCCACAATAGGTGGGAAATTGGCAAACTATACCACTCTGGTCAGACAGGGTTTTATTACGAGTTTTTCTTCTCTTGCATAGATGTTATATGCATATTATATCCCTTAGTCGTCTTTTACGACATCCACGTACGAGGTAGGGAGTGGTGAATTGTATTCTTACTACGTCAACACACTTAACCAAGAATATATTAATACATATTCTGAACTTATGGGAAACTGTATCAATTAATGAAATAACCTTAGAATAATAACGTATAGAAGGATAGTGTCAATACTTCGAAGGTTCGAAATTTGAATCTAAAAATACTAATGGCGCGCAGACGATTATACACGTACACACGCAAATCACTATACAAATTGTGAAATCAAATTTTGTTTTTATTTACATAAATCGTCGAAATACTTTTAAAGGTAATGTTAAAAACCTTTTTAAGTTTTTCAAATGTGTTGTGACACCATTTGAATGCACAAACCGTCATAATTACCTATTTATTTTTTAAGAGTTGCCTACGTTCGTGCAGTACAAAGACTTATAAATTACGGAACGGTTCCGGCGTAAGCTCCATTAGGCTCCAATTGAAATGCCTCACTGCGTGAACTTACCTTCTATACGTTATTATTCTAAGGAAATAACATATAGATGACATGACATAACATGTATAGCTATGATTTCGAACTTAAGACCTATGTATGACAATCTATTCTATTATTAATAAACACGTTTGACCCCAATTCAGAATAAATAAAGAAGGACGGTGATAATTATCAATCATAAAACGAATATCAATTTAATACTTAAAACAATTAAAAAATTTACAATATTAAAACAAAGATTAAATGGCGCCAATAGGTCATTTAAAATCCACAGATAATCATAGATTTATCAACAGATAGAAAAAAAAACAACAAAGACGATGACTCTATTCGTTTTCGTAACAACATGGCTACTTAGCGTTCAGTGCGATTTTAAAATTAAAAACTTTACGGCGCGCGTGTGGGTTTATTTATGCTTGTGTGCTTTTTTACATTATATTATAAGTCATCTTTATATATATTTATATATGTGTGTGAGTGTATATTTGAATGTCCGAGTGTTAGAAAAACTAATATGGACGTGACTTTTAGTTTTTTTTTTACACATTCTAAATGTTTTTATGTTAATGTAGTTACATTATAAATCATGTGTAAATATAGTTTTTATATTGCCATGTAGCATCTTAAAAATTTTATTACAATATTGGTATTTAAGGTCATAATAAAATTACGAAAAAACAATATAATGTAGTATTTAAGTGCTTTCATGAACGGATACGTAATTAAGTTAATGTTTATTATATTTTTAATGTGTAATTCGTATACGTCTCCAGAGTAATTAATTTTTTTATAGTCTTTCGTAGTATACAGTAGCAGTAAAAAAAAAGAGTGTGTGTACAAAGTACGCATATCAGAAGTGAAACTCTTTTATCCTTTATCCATTATCCTTCATCCCTCATCCTTCATCCTTCATCCGTCATCCTTCATCCTTTATCCTGTATCCTTTGTCCTGTATCCTTTATCCTCTATCCTTTTACCTTTATATCATTCTCTCGCCGGCTGAATCCTATACATTTACGCTTAGAATAATAACGTATAGAAGGTGAGTTCGCGCACAAAAAGTGAAGCATTTCAATTGGAGCCTAATGGATCTTACGCCGGAACCGTTCCCTAATGTCAAGTTCACTGTATTACAGGTACGTACGCAACTCTTAAAAATAAAAAGGTAATTATAACAGTTTGTGCATTCAAATGGTGTAATAACACATTTGAAAAACGTAAAAAGGTTTTTAACATTACTTTTAAAAGTATTTCGACGATTTATATTAATAAAAACAAAATTTGTTTCATTATTTGTATAGTGGTGTGCGTGTGTACCGGTGTAATCGTCTGCGCGCCATTAGTATTTTTAGATTCATTTTTGGAATGTTCGAAGTAGGGACACTATCCTTCTATACGTTATTATTCTAAGCATTTACGTGTTTGTGTCTCTATGGACTCGCTTTTTCGTTTCATAGAGTTTGAAATCACAACGATTCTAAAGAAGTTTCACCTCATAAAGTCATGCATTTGGTAATTAGGATTGATATAACTCGCGCCAATAAAGAAACCATTCTAAAATGGCGTTACTACTTGTAATGATATGTTAGATCGTCAACAAAACGTGATTGCTTGATATATGGTTAATATCGGATTTAGAGTTCTGGAGGCTTCGAGGCAACAAAGGAGTGGAGGCCCCCTGGCCCCAAATTATTTTTCAAATAAAATAGTCGAGTTTTTCAATAAATAATATATTGTGAAACCAAGTTTTTGTAATAATTTAAAACATATAAATATAACCAGAAATAAGAATTATCTAATTTTAAATTTTAGCGTTAACGAACGGAACTTTCCGAGATTGTTATTACCCATGATGATTTTAGTAATGAAACGAATACGTTTACAAATCCGAACTAGATTTATTTTCGAAGTCTCTATTGTAAGGGGCCTCATAAAAGCCTCGATTGCCCTTCCCCTAAATCCAGCAATGTAGATGTTATTTATTTTATATAGAACTTTGTTGTTTGGTAATAAAGATAAATATAAGATAGATTGATAAGAGGCAAGGTATATAAAAGGCCAATACGTACTAATCGAAGTCTCGAAGAAGCAAGAGTTCATTACTTTTCTAGAAAATACAAAATCTGTACGTTCACCTTGAAAAATTATTCTGAATTCATAATCAAATTATGTTATTGAATAATGTTTAAAATTCTTTGTTCGAATCCGAATGACGTTTGATCGGTGTTTAGTGTGTATATTATTTTCATGTCATTTTATTATTACAATTTATAAATAAAGCAAGAACTTTAAATTTATTAAAAGCAACAAATATAAGAGCAATAAACAACAATGGCTGTCAATAAAAAAACAGGCTTAACAGAAAATAAAGAAAGTAATAATGAATTTAGAAAGGGCAGATCCAAACTAATGTTGCAACCATTGTATATAAAATTCCATAAAAAGTCATAAAAAAAATAAAAACTTGAACAAACCAAAAGCAATTTGTTACTGCGCTTTACTCGGTGAGCGAGAGAGCCGGCAGCCCAAGTCTCTGAGGGTAGATTTTGGTGAGGCATTTAGTTTCACCGAATCTCATTTCACGCATTCACATTCCATTCACTTTCTTCACGGTAGGCAGTGGCCTAGCAAAGGTCCATGAGCGGCCGTATCACTTACCATCAGGTGTACCGTTTTCTCGTTTGCCATTTTTCCAGGATCTTCTCAATAGCGACCGCATGCCGTTCCAATGGTAGTTTATTAGATTAATTTATGGTAAATATGTACACATTTAAAATATGTAAGCGGCACTTACATATTTTAAATGTGTACACGTGTTTCAAACATAATGAATGAATTCAAATTTAAATTACAAATATAAACTTAACATTATAAATAAGATAACGTATTCCGTGTGGTGACGGAGTAGGAATACAATTAATAATCATTATTATTCTTATCCATAGGTGTCATAAAAGACAACTAAAGGATTAGAACACGCAGATAATATCTATGTAACAGAAGAAATCTCGGAATAAAACCCTATAGTAACTCCACTGACCAGAGCGGTATAGTAGGTCGATTTCTGCCCCATTGTAAGGGAGGTTCGTGCTCAGCAGTGGGACTAATATAAGTTGCCAGTAAGTCAAGTCATTTACCTTACTGAACCTTACTGAAAGTTTGCCCTGGATTTTTAATTCATATTCCCTACTAGCAAAATCCTACGGTGAAGCTACTCAAATAACAGAACAAAATATAGCCTAGGTTTATTTCTTATATACTTATAGAAAGTTACTTGGTAGTAAAATATTATCAATATTGGTCCCTTTCAAGACTTTTTGAAGATTACCCGAAACCAAAAGACAGATAAAAATATTTAAACTGGTTTTTAGGCATAGGTAACAAAATGAGCATAAATAAGGGAGCTGTCACTCAAGACACCTGGCAGATGTGAAACATTGAAATTATTTTGTACAAGTATATACGCATAAAAGAACAGATTACTGCGGGAAATGATATAGCATAAAGTAGATATTAATAAAGTATTACGATTTTTTTTTCCAGAAAATGATGATTTTTATTCAATAAACATTTATTTTCATTAGTATACACTATAGGTGTGTGTTTTAGTTAATAATTTATTTTGAGTTCACTAGATGGCGTTGTAAAAAATTCTAAAATAGGTTATGGTTTCGTTACACAAATGTACATATCCAAGCGCGGTGTTAACGCCACACCAACTCCATCCGACGTCCTCGTCACGTCCTCGACGAAGAAGACGACAATATCACACTCGCTCAACAAAGAGCCTACACGGCCCGTGAGGCCTTAACAAATAAATATCCGCGGTTCCGCCCTCGCCGCCGAGGTGCGAAACCGCGCCGCGCAAAAGTCACGACTAAAAACGTGGGCACGCCCACTTTGCCTCCAGCGACGCCCCAAGCCGAGGTCCGTTCCCCACAGGGGAGCCCTTGGGCGATGTCACTTAGCATACTTTTCTTCGGGTTGAGAGCCCTCAGCGCTCACCCATAGTCCGCGTCAAGCTGTCAAGGCCATCTGCGGCCAACAGCTGTACACACACAAAAAAAAAAACGCCACACCAACGATTGGGTTCACCATCGCCTATAGATGTTTCACATCAAAATCATATTATTTTGACATTAGAAATAGAAATTTCAACTGTATTAATTTGTATAGAGACTAGCACTTTCACTTCTAGAAGATAACTTCTCCTTCTCATATTTATTTCGTAGTTTTCTAAAAATTTCACATACGTGTCAATTGCATTCTTTTTTAATTTTGACCTTGGCAGTCACCGACCTCATTACAGCTGTTAAATGTTTTTACTAGAATAAATAAATATAATATCTTATCCATGCTAAGCGAACGTTGGCCCGGGTATTGTACTTGATTGTAGCACGAGTGGCGGCGAGCGGAATGCAAACTAAACTAAACAGGGCTGTCCAAAATTGTTATTATTATTATTATTTTTATTTAATATACTAACTACTTGATACAATTTTAAATATTACATTAAAAAATATAGCAACCATTTTAACACACTGGTAGCGAATATAAGAGCCTAGCTGTCAACGGTTCGAGTTCATTTTAAGATGTGAGCAGCAGACCACTTGGAGATCGAACCTATGTTTTTTACAAGATAAGTCTAATTTCAGCGTGAAAAACCGTTTGCATGTAGAATTCTCCTTGTGATGGTGGAGTAAGAATACAATTCACCACCTCCTTCTAGTTCGTAGGTATCGTAAAAGACGACAAAGTGCATTTAACATCTATGCAAGAAAAGAAAAATCTAGAAAGAAATCTATACTAACACGTCTGACAAGTGTGGAATAGTAGGGCAAATTCCCTACCACTATGGAAGAGGCTCCAGCCAAGCAGTGGGACGTATATGAGCCATGATGATGATTATGAAGAAACGGTTAGCGCAACCAGATCAGGATTCAGACTCCAGTTTTTTACTGAATCGTAAAATCAAAATAATGAATGGAGAAGTGTCAACAGCGCTCTTCTATGAAACTCGACATGCAGTTATGTAATTACCACATTTATTATCCTAACTTCGTGATGAGGCTTAAAAGTGTTGATAGTATGATGAAAAATGTGCTGTAGATCCCAAGATAATTAAAAAGTTAAGCCTCAGTCATATTTATGGAGACCATTGTAGAACCTGGCTTACAGGCATTAAATAGGTGAGAATTTGAAAATTCAAATCATTTATCATGCATAAACGCCGCGGAAGCATTATGTTGTCAAATTTTACATTTAACCTTAAATTATCACCAGATCGGTACGCCACCGGAGAAGATCCGACAAGAAACTCTTCAGGAAATTTACATATAACAACACGACTATATAGTTCCAGCTTCTATATAGTAATAGCTCCAGTGTGCTCTCTTCGATTCATGATATAATACATTTCTCAAAATGGAAAATATTATGGCTGGACCAGATCCCGCAAGCGCCACCCGATCACCAGTTAACCCGCTCTTCTTAGCTACCGCACTGTATTTTTTTTTTTTTTTATTGGTGGGCTATGGTAAGCGCACGCGCGGTCCAGTCCGTCCGGGGCGATGAAAGGACGGTAACCCAACCGTACCCACGTCACCTCGTTGTTGGGCCGACCACCGGAGCAGATGTGACTTGACGTCAGTGGTCGGCCCGACGGAATACCCTTTCGGATAACCTCACCTCTCGACGTCCTAGGACGTCGGTCGCCGTCGCGCGGTCAGCCTCTCTGCGGGTGACGGACAATTCCCGGTCCGATCACCCGCGGCTTCGGCTAGGGCGGCATTAGGCCGTGCGGTGCAATTAAGCAAAGCTACAGTCATAGCTAGTTTTTTAAATAAACTAATTTCGAATGACAGCACTCTACGTGACAGCCCTAACACTATATTAGCATTCACACAAAGGCAACCATTTCTTCGTTCCGATACACGCACACTTACATAACATACGAATTAGGGTCGGTTATATTGCTATTCATAAGTAAAAGAGTATAAGTATAAAAAATATGTTTTTTAATATTTTATTACTTTCATTTTTTTATTAGGAAGTAATCATCGTTATCCTGCTCTTTTTCTGATAAAATAGAGTCGATGCAATATATACCCTTCTTACATCGTACATAACGCAAAAGTATCAGCAATAGTTTGAGCTGATACAGGTCGTTGCTGAAGTCTTAATCGTCTTTTAATTTAGAATTATAGAAGACTTTAAATACGTATGTGTACATATTATTACATAGTATTAAAGTATGGCAACGATGCCCTCCGCTGACGTAACTTCACTTTCCGCTCTGTCATGTCATCTTCAGTCAGCCAGTCGACTGTATTAGTCTTTAATATATTATATTGTAAAGTGTGTCACAGTCTCATAAATATTATAATAAAGTCATTTACCAAGAACGTACGTATTTCACTAAACAACAACCATAACATATATATATATATATATATATATATATCAGTTCATATCTTTTATAAAATATCACTAATATGAATTTTTATGGTTCTCGTCGGGGTCATCCTTCTTGACTCCAAAGGATATCTCGCTGGGGTGGCCACTGACGAGAAGGAACTCTGTACAAGTGGTCGCCCTGGGCGACAGGGTGGGCATACGGTGGCTGCCCCGGACTAACTGTACCGGTGCTAATTGTAGCCCGCCCAAAAAAAGACGACTGAACATAAAATTATTACCAAAAGCTTTTTCAATATGTACGATGGAAACAATAACAAGAAAACAATAATAAATACTGCATCAATCGATAAGTAATTCGGATAGGAGTAGGGTGATGGTAATAATGATTTTTGTAAATACTGTGTCTGTGTACGTTATTTAAGAACGTAAGAAGTTATAGTTCATTGACGTAACAACATAAAAATCTTTCTGAAAATTGTACCCTTCGCGTTATCCTATGTTTGTAGAAAAAACGACACTAAAAATAGAAAAATAAAGTATTTAATACATTGAAAGTTTTATTATAACACATTAAAGTAAGAGCACCGGTAGTGGACCATTTAAGGACACAGAATTTCCTTTTTTTTATTGCTAAATCTTAATTTTCAGTCGAATTCAATTAGTGTTTTCTGAACTCTTGGAAAGTTTTTCAACGCCATTATACTAGTAGTTTTGCTTGTACAATGATGGAATAAAATAAAAAAACAGCCTACTATTGGTGAATCAGTAGTTGACCATTTAGTAAACATGAAAATCCAGTAGGTGACCATATTTTGCACCAGTAGTTGACCACCCTGATGTTTGAGGTTATTTTAAATAACAAATAAAACCATTTAGCCTTTTATTTGATACTAGCAACCCGCCCTCGCTTCGCTTCGGTTTTAGTCGTTTTACCTGCGTAGTTCCCGTTCCCGTGGGAATACCGGGATTAAATATAGCCTAGTTTACGCCCTGATATTATAGCTTTCCATTGGTGAAAGAATTTTTGAAATCGGTCCAGCCGTTTTGAAGATTACCCGGAACAAACAGACAGCCAAAAATTTTTTAGTCTGTATTTTAGGCATAGGTGTCGTGCAAATAACCGTGTGAGCATGAAAAAAGCCTATTATTTTGACATTACAAACAGACACTCCAATTTTATTTATTGGTATAGATATAGTAAAGTATTTAGTAGGAAGGTACATAGCTAATCAAAAATTAAATAGAAGAATAATAGAATAAAAATAAAGCTATATTTTCCTAATAGACATTTGTGACGGTCGCGCATCGTAAATATTTACTCTCATCATTTTTCTCCAACACGCCAAAAGTATATTTTCCAAAAACCCGAAATTTAAAGGCATTGACTTATGCTACTTCCCCGTTAGAGACAGTTTTTATTATACTCGCTAGATGTCCTTACGTACACTATACGTTATTATTGCTTAGATGGCGTGTTTTCGTACGAATTTCACATAAAAACACGTATATTTAAGTAAAGTTTATTTGAGTGAAGTAATTTGGATCGATATTCATATTTTGCGATGAAAATAACCAATATGACAGCTGATAATATCGATTTTAAATTAATTTTTATATGGTTCTCTTCAATTTGATGGTTTGAATACGTGCGAAGTAGGTTTTTGGGGTTCGTGAATTTTGTAAATTACTTAAATGTTTTACTTTTTATTTTAAAAATAAAACCCAACAAGTTTTTACTTACGAGTAATATTGTGTCAGTTGAAAAAAAAAAAAAAAATTAATGAGTCATTGTTACGCGCAGGAAATTAAAAATATCTTGTATATCTGTAAAGTGAGTTAGTTGACTCATCTATACCGAGTTTATACTGCTGAAACTAAAAATATTAAATTTTGATTGTAATTTCTTGACAGAGAAAGTATTTTATGAAACCATTCCATCCACCAAGGGGTGAAACGGAGTCGCAATGTAGAAAATGAAAAAGCTATACCCTTCTTATTATACCTTTATTATCTTCAAATTAAATACAATTACTCTAGCCGTGTGGTGACCCCACTCCCTTCCATGTCCCGTCTTGCCCCTGGATATCGTAAAAGACGACTAAGGAATATATATGCACATAACATTTGTGCAAGAGAAGGCAAACTCGAAATGAAACTCTATACCAACATGTCTGACCAGCATGGTATAGTAGGTGAAATTCCCTCTCATTGTGGAGGAGGCCCGAGCCCAACAGTGGGACATATAAGGGCTGAAATAATGAAATGATGAAGAGTGTAAAGTAGGGTATTAAATTCTGATGTTACTTTCATTTAATTTCTTATTAAAAATTAGCATGAAAAAACTAGATACAATAGAAGTTCGAATAACCGCACTAATTGTTGTTGTTAGGCATTCGTATAATCGAAAATTCGGATAATCGAATGTATGAAGAACCTCCTTTGGTTGGGCATATGTAGTATGTACATAATTTTATGCGTTTATTAAAAGACGAATACATATCCCGCGAGCGTGCCCCGCGGAGTAACAAATACTAACTAAATAATAACGAAACGCGTGCGGCAGCGATTCCGCGGGACACGCCGTTTCCGACGCGTTCATCTATACCAATAAATAAAATTGGAGTGTCTATTTGTAATGTCAAAATAATAGGCTTTTTTCGTGCTCACACGGTTATTTGCACACGACACCTATGCCTAAAATAGCGGTTAAAAAATTTTTGTCTGTCTGTCTGTTTGTTCTGGGTAATCTTCAAAACGGCTGGACCGATTTCAAAGATTCTTTCACCAATGGAAAGCTATAAGATCAGGGCGTAAATTAGGCTATATTTTATCCCGGTATTCCCACGGCAACGGGAACTACGTGGGTAAAACGACTAAAACCGAAGCGAAGCGAGGGCGGGTTGCTAGTGTTTACATAAATTCGATTTGTAGGTCACGGTTGGTAGTCCAGATAATCGCAAATCCGTATAACCGAGGTCCGGATAATCGAGTTTCTACTGTAGGTTCTTAATTTTGTGATATACACCATACAGTCCCATTAGAGGAGTATTCTGAAAATTCATCCCTCAGTTCAGGTATTAATACTTAAGGGTGTAAAAAGGTGTTAATTTTGGCTTTGATATTTTTCATCGTACAACACAAATCATGAAAATAATATTTCATACAATTTCAACGCAACGAATAAAAGCTGGTCAGACGACAGGGTTTTATGGCAAATTTTCCATCTCTTGCTTATAAGTTATACGTATATTATATCCGTTAGTCGCCTTTTGCGACACTTACGAATAAAAAAGATGTATTTAATCTAGTATTTTTTTAGGTCTCTAATTTTTAGTCTTCTGAGTAAGGTCTGGATCTAAGCCCACAGATCAGAATCTCAAAGCTCTTACATCGAAAATTTTAATTCAAAATTAATTATGAATTAAAAACATACAGTACCATTTTTTTTGGGACTAATCCCACTACACATTCCCACCACTGTAACTCCTGTAAGCCAGGATCCACAATGGTCTCCGTATAATACACTGAGGTTTGACTCTCGGGAAGTCCCGGGAAACGCTTTTAATTGTCTTGGGACCGGAACAAATTTAATTAGAATAGAAAAACAGGAGGAGTTGGAAAGATTCCACTTCCCTCCTATGCAAAGCGGGAGACATGGAGTAAAGTTGGCTACTAAGCCAGTAAATAAGGATTTGTACAACTACGTGAAACGCAGCAGTACAGCACCACGGATTGAACAGAGCTTAATGGACCTATTTGTGAGCTTTAGGTTTGGTTACAATAGTAGGTATGGCAAAAGCGCCAAAACGCACGGAAATTTTCTCGAATTGCTACAGGATCCGAATAGTATATTACCCCAGACGTGACATGCAGATTGTATAACATGAGGTCCCGCCCGATGCGCCAGAGAATGGACAAAATGGTGAATCTACTAGTTTAAAATAAAATAATTTACTTCTAAAAGTCTCATGGCCAATCAATCAGTTGTCAATTTCTAGCCAAGTTCTCTCCAAACGTTCACGAACAGATGAAAAGAATAGATATAAATGTCGACTCTTTGTTGACGAATCCCACCTTGCCTGCCATTCGGTCAGGAGCTTATCGTATACGACGGATTGCGGCGTATATAGTACCATATATATTTATCGTAATAATTATCATCTCAGGCCACATACATACCTAAGGGTACAACTTACAACACCCAAGGGCAAGAGAGGGGGTGGGGAATTGTATTCTTATTCCGTTACCACTCCACATGTTGACTGTGGGCGTCGTAAAAGATGACTAAGGGATATAATAAGCATATAATAGCAAGAGATGGAAAACTGATACAAAAACCTATACCAACCTGTTTGATCAGCATGGTTATAGTAAGGTCAATTGCCCTCCTATTGTGGAGGAGGCTCGAGCCCAACAGTGGGACGTATATGAGCTGTGATAAAGGAAAACAAATCTATGATTATGTTATAGAGATTTAGAAATAAAATTGTATTTGGTGAAAATATATTTTACTAGCAACCCGCCCTCGCTTCGCTTCGGTTTCAGTCGCCTTACCCGCGGCGTAGTTCCCGTTCCCGTGGGAATACCAAGATAAAATATAGCCTATGTTACTCCCTGATATTATAGCTTTCCATTGGTGAAAGAATTTTTGATATCGGTTCGGTGGTTTAAGCGTGAAAGCGTAACAAACAAACACCCTTACTTTCGCATTTATAATATTAGTAAGGATGTTGACAATGTTTATTATTATCATCTCGACTCTTACGCGTTCCACTACTGGGCTTCAGCCTACATACCGCCATACATACAGCCTACATATTGGGAGGGGAATTAATCTGCTTTAGCACGCTGATGAGGTGGGTTGCCGTAGAGTTTTATTTGCTTCGGTCCGGTCACCGGACTGGATCGGGGCAGAGAGGCTGACCGCGCGACGGTGACCGACGTCCTGGATGTCGAGAGGAGAGGGTCTTGAAAGGTATTCCATCGGGGCAAGGACCTGGGACAGTGGTCAGCCCAGTAACTAAGGCGATATGCTACGCTGTGTTATGGGGCCATGCGCCGCCCCTCTGTCACCCTGGATGGAGTTGTACGACGGCTGTGATGACAATAGCCCACCCAAAAAAAATAGGGTTTTATTTTGAATTTTCCTTCTCTTGTATAGGTTTTTTATCCATAAGGCGTCCTTTAGTCCTCTTTTAACACACCCACGGGCAGAATAGGTGGTGAATTTTATTTTTACTCCATTACCACACGGAATGATCACCATTTATTAGTGGATTTGCCATAATTTTTATGCACAAAAGACGTAAGTAAGTTTAGATAGATATTCATCATTATTCAGCCTAGTCTACTGCTGCACGCACCTACCTCATGTTGCCCCACAAAGTGTGGCCCTATACCGCTTACATCCAACGACACCTAGCAATTTTCACCAAGTCATCGGTCCACCTAGTTGGTGTTCTACACTGCGTCGCCCGATACGTGGTCGCCACTTGAGAACATTTCCTTCATGTGGCCTGCCCATTGCCACTTCAGCAAGCTAATTCTTCGTGACATATCGGTTACACCCTTTCTTCTGCGGATTAGTAAAAAGTGTATTTATTATTTCAAATTGCCGCCATCTCTTTCTAACACTAACGCGATTATAAACATTTCCGGACAGCCCTAACGTTCAATTTTATCATCCACTGTTTGGATTGAAAATTTGTTACTAAACTATAAAAATTATCATTGCATTAGTGTGCGTAATACTTATATATGTGTGTGTTCGGATAACGCACACTAACACATTTGTAATCTGTCCAGTCTTAAAACGGTTAGGGTTGTCAACGGCGTATTCATTTTTTATTTTTTTTTTGGTTTCTTTTATTGATAATAGCCGAACCATCTGCTTTAAGTTGATATATCAAGTGAGAATTCTTATTTGGAACTTAATTACAATAAGTATGTATTGAATAAGACAGGTGGAAGTTTTAAGGATTTATTTTATAAGACCAAGAATTTTTAATGTTTTTTGTTAATAATGAATGTCTTGATATTCTTCTATTACTGTTTTTTGATTAGATAATGTTTTAAATACCTCTATTCCTTTTTTTATTACGGCCAACTCCCTTGAGTCTTTTTACGCTTAATCGAGATGAATCTCAATCATTGATTACCTACATTATGAAAAATAAAAGAAAAAGATTTTGAAAAATATATATGAAAAATAAAGAAAAATCCTGTGGGGTGGCTACGAATATAACCACCCCTAGTTTTCTCTTGTAGTAAAAGACGATTAAGAGCTTTAGATCGACTTAGATGAATTCCATCTGATCCATCCATCAGTCCATCAGCCTATAGACGTCCACTGCTGAACTTGGGCCTTCGCGGGGAGGATAAATGCCGCAATCACCACGCTTGGAAAGGTAAAATATCTTAAGCTATTTCTTATATAGACAGCTAACTGGTAATAAAATGTTATGAAAATTAGTCTAGCCATTTTGAAGATTACCAGGATCAAACAGACAGATAGGCAGACAAACAAAAAGAACTGTGTGTGTACAAAGTACGCATATCAAAAATGAAAGAAAGAAAGAAAAACATTTATTTTGTTCTCGTTGGATCTTATAAAAACACAACTAAAAAGAGCTTCTTTCATAAATTGAAATAATTTAAACGAGGAACAAAGAAGGCTATTGGCTCAGCTCGTGCTACTTCTACTCCTTCTCTAAAATGAAACTCCTTTATCCTTCATCCTTTATCTCATTCTCTCGCCAGCAGAATCCTATACATTTACGTGCATTTACGTTATATCTCTATGGACTCGCTTTTTCGTTCCATCGAGTTTAAAATCACAACGATTCTAAGTTTCACTGAAGTTTCACTTCAAAAGGGCAAGCTCCAGCACAGCTGTGATTTTAAAGAAGTTTCACCTCAAAAATGTTTAAACTGGTTTTCAGGCATAGGCATCATGCAAATAGCCGTATGAGCAAAAATAAACTATTGTTTTGACATTACAAACAGACACTTCAAATTTATTTATTTGTGTAAATTGCCAGAAATGGATTGTACTGTAATCCAAATATTTCATTCAGAAAAAAATATCTCGGTTACAATAATAACGGAACGAAACAGTTCGGTTATATCTATTATAAAAGAAGTATCTATAATAGAATTATTCTTATTTTTTAGTTTTGTCAATAAACTATAAATACGAACCTATTGTTGTCAGTGTCGACAGAATTCATTTCACAAGTTTTCACTTACTTTTCAATTAATTGTTTGTCAGTAAATAACGTTGCATTCCGTATAGTACTGGAGTAAGAATACAATTCACAACTCCCTATCTTGCCCGTGGATGTCGTAAAAGACGACTATGGGATATAACATGCACATAACATCGGAGAAGGAAAATTCGAAATGAAACCCTATACCAAAATGTCTGACTAGCATGGTGTAGTAAGTCAAATTCCCTTCCATTTTGGAGGAGGCCCGAGCCCAACAGTGGGATGTATATGGGCTGCGATGATGATGATGATGAAATAAAGTCGGTGCCTATTATTAACCGTTGATTAGCGAATAGAAAGTTTTTTACGAAATTTTGGCTAGCCGTGGCCACGGATGCCAAGAAATCGTTTCCAGGAATAGGCCCAATGATAATTGGAAGAAAACCGGTAAGTTATGGGGCCGTACGCCACCGAGTGAGGTGTGTTCAGACTATGGCCTACCATAAAAAGACGTGCAAACATACATAAAACACGATGATATCATGTTGACACACGTTAGCATATTTTCTGGATTGCATCTCATAAAGCAGCAACAAAATTTGTATTGAAATGTTGAATATATTTTGAGAGTACCACTAAAGTCACTTTTTAATTGGTAACTTCAAGTAGCTTTTTAGTTAGTAACCTTAATACCTTTTTTTTAGGGTAGGTCGCGGTCCGCGCACTCCTCGCACCATTCTGGGGCGACAGAGGGGCATAAGCACGCACACCCGCAACCTACCCGAACACCACGTCGCTTTCGTCGTTGGGCCGACTACCGGAGCAGGGTTACTTGTCATCAGTGGTCAGCCCGACGGCATACCCCCCCTAGTGGGGTACCCTCCCATCGACCGACCCCCGAGTGCCCCCCCTCGGGTAGAACGTCGGTCTTTCCTCACGTAACCTTAATACCTGCCTGTCTCTCTATTTGTTCCAGGTAATATTCAAAACGGCTGCACCGATTGTGATAATAATTTACTACCAAATGTCTATGTAAGGAATAACTTTTCATCTCGACAAAACACTATAAAATTTAGCCCTATCTGGGTACCAGCTAGAAGCCTCATGCACTACAATCGCGTACTGTATTTAGCTAGTTGTTTGTATTTGTATTGTATTTGTATATTGTACACTAAAAATGTTAGTTAATCGACTTTAATCGAACTAGCATTACATAGCCAAGCGTGACGTCTCAGTTTGTACATCAAAAACTAACATCGAAAACACAATGCCCTCGCCTACTCGTTGAACACATCAATTATTATAATCCGCAACCCTAATACTAACACACACATACATACCTAATACATATACTAACACACATACGGCCATATGAAACCGAATACTTGTCAAACTAAATGGATACGGTATCTAGTGATGTGCTCGATTATGAATTTATCGATATAATTTTGTATAGTTATTTTTTGTGCGGTAACAGAGAATAATACAGTAAGAATACAATTCATCACCTATCTTACAAATAGACACGCAAATACATATATTCACATCATCATCATCATCACAGCTCATATAAGTCCTACTGTTATGCTCGAACTTTCACAGAATGGGAGGGAAATTGGCATACTATACCAGGCTGATGAGACATGTTGGTATAGGGTTTTCCATCTCTTCCTATCTCTTGCTCTTGTTATATGACTGCACAGATGGCGTAGTGGTTAAGATAGCGACTTACAATGCCAGTGTCGGGGGTTCGAATCCCACGCGGGACAACACTTTGTGTGATCCACAACTTGTTGTTCAGAGTCTGGATGTAATTTGTGTCCGTTAATTATATGTTTGTAAAGTTCCCAGCAATACAAGGATTATTTCCTTAGTGCATGGTGTTGTCTTAAAATTATTAAATTATTATTATTATTATATGCGTATTACTATTAGTTGTCGCTTACGCTGTCCACGGGCAAGATGGGAATGATCAATTGTATTCATACTCCGTTCATCATCATCATCATCATCGTCATCATGATCGCAGCCCACATACGCCCCATTATTGGGCTCGGGCATTGGGAGGAAACTTGACTTACCACACCATGCTGGTCAGACATGTTGGTATAGGGGTTTTATTTCGAGCTTTCCTTCTCTTGCACAAATGTTATGTGCATATTATATCCCACAGTCTTCTTTTACGCCGTCAACGGGCATGATGGGGTGATCAATTCTATTTTTACTCTATTACCATATGAAAAAATTATACCAAAGACGGCAACAAAGTATTATCCTGCAAGGGAATTGCACCTATGACACTAGCATGTTAGCAACTAAAACTCTCGATAAATTGATAACATTTTATCGACATAAGTAAATCCCTAGTGTAGCTTGCGCCAGTATTCTTATTAGCAACCGATAGGCCACGTTCACATTGGCTGTATAGTAAAGTCGTTGCCACATGATAAATATGAAATTTGAATTTCGAATGAAAATGTTCGTCGAGGAAAATTCTAGAATAAACAATATTATGAATAGAGTATCAACCATAGATAGGTAGATAAAATATTTTTATGTTGGTCTGTGCTACCTATTGAAAATGGTGGACAATTAAATTTAATTTGATGTGTTAATATATTCAGAAGGTAATTAAAGATGAAATAAGTAATTATAATTATTGTTAGAAATTGAATTTTTGAAGCGAATTGGTAACGACTTGTCAATGCAGTTATTTTTTTTTAATGATCAGCTTTTTTTCGAGACCCTGCAATATGGAATTAATTCTTGTAATACAAGGCAAGGAAATGACTTTATATATGTATGGACAATAATTATATCAAGGTTCAGAAAAATTTGTGGATGCGATCCACAAATTTTAGTGTTGTCCTACGATTTGAAACCGTGATCCAGGCAAGATAGGAAAGCACTACGGCATCTGTGCAATCTATTAGACTTTTTTAAACGGTTTTATTTAGCTTACCCCGTTTGTTTGTTTATTTTTTTCTTTGTTAGATCAAATTTAGTAATTGAAATTTCACCCTCTTCCTGTCAACCGATTGATCTGAAATTTGGTATACGCCTTTGGTTTTGATGACAATACAATTATGTATAGTCAATATTTTTATAAATTCAAGATGGCCGGCGTTACAAAATAGCGGATAACCTAATCTATTTTTCTTCAATCCCATCAATATGGGTATCAAATTAATGGGCTTGATAAGTAGAATACAATGCATTATACTTATTATATTATAATTCAAAATCTAAGATGGCCGCCGCTACAAAATGGCGGACAACCTATTTGTTTTTCAATCCCAATAATATGGGTATTAAATGAAAGGGCTTGACAAGTAGAATACAGTGCTCTATACAAAATCAATATAAAAACTAAAAATTGAAAATAAAAAAAGAAAAAAAAATATTTTTAAATTAAACGGTTTTATTGTAAAGAAACAGTAAAAATAAAATCGTGGGGCACGTCAAATATCTACAATCGTCGATAAAAATATTTGTTTTGTAGTGTCCCACGATTTTATTTTTACTGTTTCTTTACAATAAAACAGTTTAATTTAAAAATTATTTTTTCCTTTTTTTTAAACGAATTGCATTAGGAATTTGGTTATCCACCTATTTATTTCATTGAACAATTTATTCTATCATACAAAGTTAATAAGTTGGGGAGGTTTTCTTTAACCCATTTTAATTTTCACTGTTTAACTATGATGTACGTTGCCAAGTTGGAATCGTCTTCATCGTCGCAGCTCATACATGCCCACTGCTGGGCTCGAACCCTCTTCCCCATTGGAGTAAAATTGACCTACTACGCTGGTCTGACATGTTGGTATAGGGTTAGGGTGGTATTGGGCGTTTTATATTCTTTAGTCGTCTTTTACTATGCTCGCGGTTAAGATAGAGGGTAGAGAACGGTATCCTTACTCCGTCACCAGACAGAAATATCATCACCGCTAATTATTTCTGATAATTTGAGTACTATACATCTATACCAATAAATAAAATTGGAGTGTCTGTTTGTAATGTCAAAATAATTGGCTTTTTTCATGCGCACACGGTTATTTTCACGACACCTATGCCTAAAATAGCAATTAAAAAGTTTTTGTCTGTCTGTCTGTCTGTCTGTTTGTTCCGGGTAATCTTCAAAACGGCTGGACCGATTTCAAAAATTCTTTCACCAATGGAAAGCTATAATATCAGGACGTAAATTAGGCTATATTTTATCCCGTTATTCCCACGGGAACGGCAATTACGCGAATAAGGCGACTGAAACCGAAGCGAAGCGAGGGCGGATTGCTAGTATGAAATAAAATATTTCTTATTCAGACTTGCTGTGGCCATGAACGCTGAAAAGTATTCGAAACGTCAACCAATTGAAAATCAAATACATAGTCAATAGAATATGTAATAGTAACAGCTATCTGTACCAATAAATAAAATTCGAGTGTCTGTTTGTAATGTCAAAATAATAGGCTTTTTTCATGCTCACACAGTTATTTGCACGACACCTATGCCTAAAATACAGATTAAAAAAATTTTGTCTGTCTGTCTGTTTGCTCCGGGTAATCTTCAAAACGGCTAGACCGATTTCCAAAATTCTTTCACCAATGGAAAGCTATAATATCAAGGAGTAAACTAGGCTATATTTTATCCCGGTATTCCCACGGGAACGGGAACTACGCGGGTAAAACGACTAAAACTAAAGAGGGCGGGTTGCTAGTTTATAATAAAAAAAGTGTCTGTATAGTCGGTTTAAGAACGACAGTTTTATATGATAACGTCAAAAGAAAACATTGATGAAAAAGTGAGCAGTCGCTCAGTACGCTTGGCAGATGTGAGACATCGGCATTATTTTGTACAAGTATATATGCATTAAATAACAGATTACAACAGGAACTAATATAGCATAATGTATAAATAAAATATTACGATTTTTTTCCCGAAAATGATGATTTTTATTCAATAAACATATTCATTAAATACAAGAATTAAAAATTCAAACATATTTCAAATCGTGATAGCGACGCGTAGCTTTACGCCACGCGTAGCTTTCCACCTCGTGTAGCTTAACGCCACGTCAACGATCAGGTTTACACTCGCCTATAGATGTTTCACATCGGGCGACTGAAACCGAAGCGAAGCGAGGGCAGATTGCTAGTATTCAATATATTAGTGTTTTAATGTGTTATATTAAATAGTTTTATTTTATTTTATGTAATGCGGAGAAACTGCTGGGGAGTAGTGAATATGTTATAAAATGGTTTTAGTAAACACCCAAATTTTCAGAAAATATCATTAATAGTGGCCATAACACTGTTGAAGGCGAAAATTTGTCTTACTGACGGACAATTACTAATATGGAAGAAAACGGATTATTTTTAAAGAAAATAATAACTCGATATTGGCAAAAATGGCTCGTATTAGTAGCTGACTGCCAAGACAAAAAAGAGGAAAATAGGTTAATATGTGAAAGCAGATGAAATCAGAGAAGAGTTAATTGTAGTGACGGAATGGGAATGCAATGTATCGCCACCCTTATCTCTCAAGCGAGCGCAGTACAGAGCAATTATTAAAGGGAATGGGTAATTGACCTCAGCACATACATCTGCACATTACTTGTAGAGCCTCTGGATGTGAATTAGTTACCACCTAGCTAAGTTATGACATCAATAAACGCAAATTTTTTGAAGTTTTGTCATGAATGTGGAAGTGTCATGTGGTAGTCTTGTACTTTATTCAAAATTTTAGTGGTTTAACGTGTATTAAATAATTTTATGTAATATATCGCGGAGGAACTGCTGCGGTGTTGTGAACATAATATAAAAGTGTTTTACACACGTTATCGTTTTCATCAAAAATCTCAGAAGATACTGTTAACAGTGGCTATAACACTGTTGAAGTCGTCAATTTGACTGACAGACAATGACTAATTTGGAGAAACTGATTATTTGTTAAGAAACTGGCAAAAATGGCTCGTATTAGTAGCTGATTGTCATGCCAATAATCAAAATAGAAGAAGAAGAACGTAATTTTTTGTTTCCGCGCATGCAATATGTTAAAGATGATTAAAGTTTTATTACTTCTAAGTGGTATGCGGTGAAGCTCTAGCGTTCACAAATGAAAAAAACAATTAGAATTTTGGCGCGTAAACTTGTAAATGTGACGTGGCCTTATATATTTTTTTATATTTCAAGGTGCCATTGTAGTTATTGTAAATGTATTTGTTGATATTGTATATAAGTAATATAGAAATTAATAGAGTGTAAGGAATTCAAAACAAAAGTGCTTCATGTTTTTTTTTATTTTGTCAAAATTCTAAAATCGCTGGCATGGCTATGCCGCTCTATTAAAGACGATATAAAATTGCTAGGATAGCCACTGCTCTATTAAAGACGATAGTTTTATTGCCACAACAACCATAGTAGCAAAATCAACTTGAAAAATAAATTCACTAGACACTAGCAACCAGTAGCCAATTCATAAACATAAAAAAGAAAAAGAACTAAAATAAAAAAAGCAACACTTCAGGCATAAAGGTCATTTCAGACAGATACAATTAAAGAATAAATGATTAAATTAGTGACGTTATCGCAAGTTAGATAATTTATCGATATATTTTCAATGAGTTTTATCACAAAATTTCGTTTGTTCGATACGAGAATATTACGTTCGTGTCGAATTATCACATTTTTAACATTGAACGCGGTCGTATTGTCCTATGAACAGACTCAAGAAACTTTTAGACAGTTCAATTGTTCTTTATTCAATTACTGGGACAAAATATGTACTTATCTGCCTTCGTACATATTGCAATAGTTATCGGCAATAGTTATTGGCAATAGTTTTATGAGCGGCCGCCTGCCTGGCGTCAATCATCCTTGGAAATACTTCTTCTCAAATCATATACATTATACACGGATCTATTATTGATCTCTTATGGTAAGTTAATGACATGGAGTTAATAGTTTGCTATTTGCTGCTATTTTTTATGCTCCGTGGCAGTATCGAAGTTGTAATCCACAGGGCTCGGAAACGAATGTCAAGACATTAGTACCAGTGGCCGGCCCAATGGTGATAGGGAGAGAATTTGGTTATGAGGCCGCACGTCGTCCATCTGTCGCACCAGAAAGATTGAGTGAGGGTTTTTTGGCGGGAATCTGAAGTGTCATGTGGTGTTCTTGTATTATATTCAATATCTTAGTGTTTTAACGTGTTAAATAATTTT
Organism: Lymantria dispar; assembly: GCA_032191425.1. Lineage (NCBI taxonomy): Eukaryota > Metazoa > Arthropoda > Insecta > Lepidoptera > Erebidae > Lymantria > Lymantria dispar. Next base: position 12,119,050 of record CM063471.1, read on the forward strand.
AATGGCATTTTATGTAATATATAGTGGCAAAACTGCTGAGGTGTAGTGAATATGATATAAAATTGCTATACATACCTTTTTGTTTCCACCAATATTCTCAGAAAATATCCTTAACAGTGGCCATTACACTGTTGAGGGCGACACTTTGACTTACTGACAGACCATTACTGACATGAAGAAACTGAGAACTTGAAAAGATAATTATAACTCGACACTGGCAAAAATGGCTCGTATTTGTAGCTGATTGCCAAGACAAAAAAGAAGAAGATTGAGTGAAATTTGACCAGACCACAAAAAGCTTTCTTTTTGTGGTCTGGTCAAAATCTCTACTCTCTGCAAACGCTCTGTACTAGTACCACACTTAAGCAAAAAACAGCCGCTAAGTAGTACCAATTAATTGCGCTTTACTTTATATATGATAGTAGCAACTCGCCCTCGCTTCGCTTCAGTTTTTAATTTTTTTTTAATAAATTTAATTACTTAAAAGATATTGTTTTCTACACATCTCTAAAATCGCTATAATCTCAATTACTTGTCGTTTCGATATATTATTACATCGTACATATTGTATACTAGCAACCCGCCCTCGCTTCGCTTCGGTTTCAGTCGCCTTACCTGCGTAGCTCCCAATCCCGTGGGAATACCGGGATAAAATATAGTCTATAATACTCCCTGATATTATAGTTTTGCATTGGTGAAAGAATTTTTGAAATCGGTCCAGTAGTTTTGGAGCCAATTCATTACAAACATACTTACATACAAATCTTTCCTCTTTATAATATTAGTATAGATACGCATATTACAATCCCTTAGTCATCCTTTACGACACCCACGGGCAAGAAAGGGGGGTGGTAAATTGTATTCCAACTCCGTCATCACACAAGTATATATTTACTTACGCAGTAGAAAAAAGACATTAGTCACGGCCAAATAACCACAAATTAAACATAATTATTAAATGCAATCAAAACACGCATTTAAAATTTTCATTTTAAGGTCGATTATATAAAAATGATTAAACTGAGAATTAATTTAATGAAACTAATTAAGTTTACTGATGTTTATATTCGCAAATTAGACTTTTTTTGGTCCTAATCACTGTTTCTCAAATATACTACTAATAAATTAAATTATTACATATAATGTAATGGGCAGGCTACATCGTTCATCCAACTGATAACCGTTAGGGTAGAAAAGTTTTCGAGTGGCGAACACGAATAGGACGGCGCCGGCGCCACGTAGGACAAAGCCTTATTAGGTGGACTAACGACATCTTAAAAGTTGCAGGGAACCGTTGGATGCAAGTATCACAGGATTGTCTCGAGTGACATTCTCGTTGGGAGGCCAATGTCCAACAGTGACGCAGATATTCTACGGACTGGTGGATGGATGGAAATTGTTATTTATGAGGTTACAGAGGACGGCTTATTATCATAGAATGGTAATATAGATAAAAAGTAACAGAAATAAAATTAAGAATCTTAATTAATAACTGAAGTAAAAACTACGCATCACATCCTCGTCATCAGAAGAAATAGACAGAATCAGTTAAGACGATTCCCAAGAGCTCAAACGTAATGAATTTATTAATAGGCAATCCAGAATTCTTCTTATCTTGGATCTTCATCATCAGAATAGCTTAGCCATACAATTAAATATGGGTATTTCAAATGAATTCACAGCGCTAACAAACAGGGTTTATGACCTTGAAAGGCTTATACAAATACTCATAAATTGTAGCCAAGAACCATTTCAACAAAGTCAGCGTTCAAGAAAAATATTTAAATTAGATAAAACATTTCTGAATTAATCAATTAAACAAACTTACCAAATATAGTTATGAACTAAAAAAACTAAAGCTTAGTAATGTTTTTCTTTTCCGTGTGGTGAGATTCTTACCCGTGAATGTTGTAAAAAACGAAAAAGAGATTAGAATACGAAACAGTTATTCTTTTCTTGTATAGCAAGAGCTGGGTTAGACGGGTTGGTATAGGGTTTTATTTCGATTTTCACTTCTCTTGCATAGATATCATATGTATATTCAATCCCTCAGTCGTCTTTTAAGATATCTACGGACTAGATAAGGATTGGTGAATTATGTTTTTACTCCGTCACAACACAGGAAATTCTACAGTATCGGAGTCAAAACATGGGCTGTATATATTTACTGTTTGAAACTCTGATTTAGTAAATAAAACAATAAGCATTAACTAATCTTAATGTGTGTGAACCTGTCTAGTCAGCGTGATCATACAAAATGCGTAAAATAATTAACAGTATTTTTTTATTGTAAAGGCATAAGGAACAATATCTAACAAAATTTTAATTTTACTTTTTAAGTTGCAGTTTTATATAATGGACGCTTATAATAAGAATAAAGCGTCTTCTGCCGTTCTGATGGAGTAAGAATACAATTCACCACTCCCTATCTTGCGCGTGGGTGTCGTAAAAGACGACTAAGAAATAATGCATATAATATCTATGCAAGAGAAGGTCGAAGGGCCATACTAATCCGTCCAATGAGCTTCGTATAGGTCAAGTTGCTTTTCATTGTAGAGGAGGCTCGAGCTCAGCACTGGGATGTATGTAAGCGGTGTTGATGACGATAATTATTTTATCATGAAAGGTTTTCGTGTGACGATTCACCACCTAGAGGGTGCCAGTGAAACATGTAAGATATGACTTAGGGAAGTAATGCGCCCAAAATATCTATATAAGAGAAGGAAATTTTTGAGACCTTCCTGATTGATATGGTATAGTTGGTCAATTTTCCTTCTACTATTGCAGGAACACCGCCAACATCACACCTACGCCAGTGATCGCCTCCACGACCACGGCTCTCAGGCGCAACAAGGCCGCGATCGTCGATTGCCCCCTCCTTAAACCAAACTGGGCGTCTGACAGATCAGCCCGATCTCGCTGAGGTGACGTTCAATGCATATAGCCGGGATCCTGTCCAGCAGATTGCCCGCATCGTCCAGCAACACAATGTGCCTGTAGGCCCTGGGAAATTAAACTAGTTGTACAGGTTTTGATAGAAATCATGTCTTCGAGTGGATCACTAAATGGCTTAGATTCACAACTAACACTGAGACCAAAGATATTTTTTAATTTGTATTAAACGAGGTATGAAGTGATGACTATATATGCTACTAAGCTTTACTACGCTCGTAGGTAAAAGAAGATTTAAAGCTTAACATAATATCTGTATAAACTACATCTGGTGTCATCTCTTTAACATTTATACTCTTTAACAGTTTTTATACTCGCACGATTATTTGCACCATACCTATGCGTAAAAACAGGTTTAAAAATAATTTGTCTATCTGTTTATCTGTCTGTTGAGGGTAATCTTGATAACGGGTTCACTGATTTTGATAATATTTTACTAAAGTAACTTAGGGTATATTTTACCACGGTATTGCCACGGGAACGGGCACTACGCGAGTAGGGCGACTGAAACCGAAGCGAAACGAGAGTGGGTTGCTAGTCTATACCCAGTAAATAAAATTGGAGTGTCTGTTTGTAATGTCAAAATAATAGGCTTTTTTCATGCTCACACGGTTATTTGCACTATACATATGCCTAAAATGCACTTTATATTTTTTTATCTGTCTGTCTGTCTGTTTGTTCCGGGTAATCTTCAAAATGGCTGCACCGATTTCAAAAATTCTTTCACCAATGGAAAGCTGTAATATCAGGGAGTAAACTAGGCTATATTTTATCCCGGTATTCCCACGGGAACGGGAGCGACGTGGGTAAGGGGACTGAAACTGAAGCGAAGCGAGGGCGGGTTGCTAGTATACAATATGTACGATGTAATAATATATCGAAACGACAAGTAATTGAGATAATAGCGATTAAAGAGATGTGTACAAAACAATATCTTTTAATTCATTAAATGTCTAAGAATATTTTAATTAAAGTTCCAATCTATAGGAATTGCAGATCTGTGACAAACTCCATGAGACTTACATACACATTCACATGAATATGTTTGTGTGAGTGAACCCAATTGAACGTAAGAAAGATGTAGACATGCCTTAATTATTCAAATTTTATTATTATTACTTATTAATTAATCCCGCTGATTTGTTTACGTAAATTAGTTAAATATTTATAATTTTTTGATATATTGGTATTTTCTCACTTTTCTTAAAGTAAAATAACATTTAATACCATTCACTAATTTTTGCCATGTCTTGTTTTATTACCTTTTAAGTTTCAGGTCGGATCAAGCTTCTTAAGGTATAAAAATTCGCTAAAGCAACCAATATTATGCTTTTTTAAAGGTTTTTATTAAATTAGTCTATTTCTACCAAGGATAACATTTAAGGTTCCAAATCTAGATAATAACCCAGATCGTTTGCCTCAGAAGATGCTAGTATTATTTATTTTATTTTCATATTTAATTAAATAAGTCTATTCCATATTATTCTGTCTAACACAATGGAAGGCATTCCGGTTTTACTGTATATACATACTCATACATAATTGAATATGTTACACTACTAACAAATGTATATGTCGTTTATAAACTATAAATTAATCGATTTTGAACTCTGTTACATGGTGATAGAGACTACACTTAATATATTTGTTGGTAAAATATTTTGTATTTTACGTATATGCCCCTGTATTAATACGAATAATGATTATAAAGAGTTGAAAATTTGTTTAGAAATAATATGTCATCTGTGGTCGTCTTTAATTTTTTTTTTTGAGAGGCTACGGTCTTTGATTCAGCCTAGGGTATATTTTTAAAGTTTTTTTTTCTTTAGATTATGAACACGTATCTATTTGGCAATTCGTTTCTCGTGCTTTATCAATTCAACTTAAAGTAAATATTCTACTCGAGTTATGGCAAACGTGTTATCATTCCATTTATCCTACTATCTAATATTATAAATGCGATAGTTTGTATGTGAGTGGGTATGCTTGTTGCTTTTCCACGCAAAAACTACTGAATGGATTTTGATGAAATTTCAAAATATAGTTTACATATCAGAATAACATAGGCTATAATTTATCCCGATATTCCCACGGGACTGGGAATCCCACGGGACTGGGAACTATGCTGGTGAAATCGCAGAGCGCTACTGGTATAAAATAATTTACGACTAGTAAATTAGGATGTGAGAGAAGGAAAACTCGAAATAAAACCCTATACCAACACGTCTGACCAGCGTGGTATAGTAGGTCAATTACCCTTCCATTATGAAGGAGGCCCGAGCCCAACAGTGGGACGTATGTGGGCTGAGATGATGATGAGATGATGAAATTAGGATGTCCGTATGGTGACGGAGTAAGAATACAATTCATCACCGCTTATTTCGCCGTTGTGTCGTAAAATACAACTAAGGATTAAATATGCATATAACATCTATGCATTGCAAGAGAAGGAAAACTTGAAATTAAACCCTATAGCAACACGTCTGACCAGTGATGATGATAAATAAACTTAGGTACCCATTTTATAAACATATCACGTGTTACCTCAGTGTTGACTAATAATTACTTAATGAGGAAAATTGATTCTCATTTACAAGTTCAGAATATAATATACTTAAATGAAATGTAAATAAATACTATTGATTTCGGCAATGTACTTAACACTTTTGGATTCAACCCTCCTCCACAATAGGAGGGAAAATTGACCTGCTATACCACGCTGGTCAGTGTGCTTAGTCTTGAATTTCGATTTCAATCCTAAATCCAATCGCAGCTCGAATTTGAGAAAATTTGGTACTCTTGAAAGCGACACTAGCGCAGGATTGGAAAGAATTCGGTGATTTTTTTTTTAAACTAAATGAATTCGAGTCTCGTCGATTAAGTCAAACATTTGCTACTTCCGACGTGATTTTGATGCAGTTTAAAATCGTTAATGTTGCACAATTTTAAGAAAGCATCTTTGTGGTGATCGAGTTCGGTAATGTTAAATTTAAACTAATAAAATACGGCACATTTGGTGAAAATAACAACGGCAAATGCGAATAATTCATTCTCGATTTTGTTTAGGAGTACCAAATATAAGTTTGGTGAGATTGGAATTGAATCGGATTCGAAATTAGAATTGATTGCCAAGGTAAGCCCACAGACGTGTTGGTATAGGGTTTTATTGATATAAAACATCTATAGGCGAGGGTGTACCTGTGTGCCTACTCTTGAATCTCTATTCCAATCCTAAATCCAATCGCAGCTCGAATTTGAGCATATTTGGTACTCTTGAAAGCGATACTAGCGCACGATTGGAATCAAATTCGGTGGAATATTTTTGAACTAAATGAATTCGACTCTCGTCGATTAAATCAAATATTTGCTGCTCCCGACGTGATTTTTACGTAGTTTAAAATCGTTAATGTTGTGCAACTTCAAGAAAGCATCTTTGTAGTGATCAAGTTCGGTAACGTTATTAATTTAAAGTAATAAAATACGGCACATTTGGTGAAAATAACAACGGCGAACGCGAATAATTCATTCTCGATTTTGTTTAAGAGTACCAAATATAAGTTTGGTGAGATTGGAATTGAATCGGATTCGAAATTAGAATTGATTGCCAAGGTAAGCCCACAGACGTGTTGGTATAGGGTTTTAAAACATCTATAGGCGAGGGTGTACCTGATCGTTGGCGTGGCGTAAACAGCTCGTGGCGTTACGACGCCACGCTATATGACGGAATATGCGAGGGTAAACCTGATTATAGCGTGGCGTTAACGCCTTATGCGTAGTAGTGTGAGACGGAGCGACACGATGTTGTGCGCTATCTCTCTCACCGCATTAAACTCGCATACCTAGTGTATACTAATGAAAATAAACGTTTATTGAAAAAATCATAATTTTCCTGAAAAAAAAATCATAATATTTATTACTTTAAACATTTCAATCATATTTACAGGAAAAAGCGATAACAAAATTGTAAAAATATCGATTCGCTAATGATTTAGAGACATGTAAAGACATGTCTCTAAATCATTAGCGAATCGATATTTTTATTTAAATTTTTTTTCATGGGTTCCTATCACCATTGCCTATCACCCGACCAGTTGCCCCATAACCTGATACATTCTGTATATTTCATACAATGTTACACTTGAGTCATACAAAAAGGTTTTCAATACCCTCTAAAATTTTTGAAGTGAAACTTCTTTATCGGCGTTGGAAAAAAATTTACCGTCACATTTTTTGGTTACGCGTCACATTTTTGCGTTACGCGCCATCTTTTCTCGTCCCCACCACGGTCGATTTGAAGAAAGAGTACTTTCTCCAGTGCAGTAGGGATAGCATGTCGTTCAAGCGGACATAAAGGGATAAAGGTATAAAGGGATAAAGGCATAAAGGGATAAAGTGATAAAGGGATAAGGGGATAAAAGGATAAAGGGATAAAGGGCTAAAGGGATAGAGTGATAAAGGGATAAGGTGATAAGGGGGTAAGGGGATAAAGGGATAAAATGATAAATGGATAAAGGGATACGGTGATAAGGGGATAAAGGGATAATGGGATAATGGGATAAAGGGATAAAGGGACAACGGGACAAAGGGACAAAGGGACAAAGGATAAAGAAGTTTCACTTCTGCTATGCGTACTTTGTACACACGTTCATTTTTAAATCAAAAATATTCATCAGCTCATATACGGCCCCACTACTAGGCTCGAACAGCCTTCACATTAGTAGGGTAATTGACCTACTTTACCAGGCTAGTCAGGCGTGTTGGTATAGGGTTTTATTTCGAGTTTACCTTCTCTTGCATAGATGTTATATGCACAAGGTATTTACGACATCCACGTGCAAGATATGGAGTGATGAATTGTATTCTTACTCCGTCACCACACGAAAAATGTTAGTATTTTGTTTATTTTAATATTGTTGGCATTGAGGAATGTTTTCTTTTTTTTATAGATAAAGGTTAATGGCGGGAAAATGTATGCAACTGTCAAATTATTCTATTGTCTTTTATAGTTGACGTAAGATTCAAGATGGCGGATGGTTTATTTCTGATATAAATGATGACGATTCTATATCTACAAATAAATAAAATTTAAGTTGCTGTTTGTATTGTCAAATTAATACGTTTCTAGGGTTCCGTACCCAAAAGGTAAAAACGGGACCCTATTAGTGAGACTTCGCTGTCCGTCCGTTCGTCTGTCACCAGGCTGTATCTAAAGAACGGTGATAGCTAGACAGTTGAAATTTTCACAGATGATGTATTTCTATTGCCGCTATAACAACAAATACTAAAAATAAAATAAATATTTAAGGGGGGCTCCCATACAACAAACTTGATTTTTTTATAGATAATGGTACGGAACCCTTCGTGCGCGATATCGACTCGCATTTAGCCGGTTTTTCTTTCATGCTCACACGATATATATGCTTAAAACATTTTTGTCTGTCGATTTTTGCCGGGTGATCTTAAAAACCGTTGGATCGATATTAATAATATTGTACTAGCAAGTAGTAGATACTTAAATTATATTTTAAACCGGTGTTCCTATGGAAACCGGAACTACAGGGGTGAAACAGTGGAATTTGCTATTATTAAATAATTTTGATGGCATTTTATATAATGTAATGCGGAGAAACTGCTAGGTTGTAGTGAATATGATATAACAGTGCTGTACATACGTTTTCGTTTTCCACCAAAATTCCAAAAGAAAACGTTAATAATATGAATATAGCTCAGTTGAAGGTGACGATTTGACTTACTAACTAACAATGATTTCAAATGTATAAATAAAGAATAGGCTTGAAGGTCTTAGTACCTTTCATATCAGCTCATATATGCCCCACTGTCGGGTTCGAGCCCCCTCCACAATAGGAAGGTTATTGACCTACTATACGCTGATCAGTGTGCCTACTCTTGAAATCAATTCTAATTTCGAATTCGATTCAATTCCAATCTCACCAAACTTATATTTGGTACTCTTGAACAAAATCGAGAGTAAATTCTTCGCGTTCGCCGTTGTTATTTTCACCAAATGTGCCGTATTTTATTACTTTAAATTAATAACGTTATCGAACTCGGTCACCACAAAGACGCTTTCTTGAAATTGTGCAACATTAACGATTTTTAAACTACGTCAAAATCACGCCGAAAGTAGCAAATATTTGTCTTAATCGACGAGAGTGAAATTCATTTAGTTAAAAAAACGCCACCGAATTTGACTCCAATCGTGCGCTAGGTTCGCTTTCAAGAGTACCAAATTTGCTCAAATTCGAGCTACGATTGGATTTAGGATTGGAATCGAGATTCAAGAGTAGGCACATAGATAGGTTGTTATACGGTTTAATTCGAGATTTTCTTCACTCGCATCATACTGGTTAGTAATATTTTACGACACCCGCGGGTAAGAAAGGGGGGTGATGTATAATATTCTTACTCCATCACCACACAGAGAATTTCATTATCGTTTTAATATTATTACAGCTTAAATAAAATTATCTAATCTTTCTCTATTCCCAAAATGATAATAAAAAAAAATACGAAAGCCATTAAACTAGTCGTGACTTAATGTGTATATGCAAAATGTGCGAGCGGGATGCAGTGACCGTACGAAAGAGACAGCGATACACAAACAAAGGTGTGCAAAAGGAACGGGTATATAATTAAAAGTTTTGTCGCAGAGGCTTACCGAGGGTATATATACGGGGTTAAACATAGAAAGATGTCGAGCCGTAGGATTTTTAAAACTATACAAATAAATAAAATTGAAGTGTCTGTTTGTTATGTCAAAATAATGGACTTTTTTCATGCTGATGCGGTTTAAAAAACTGTCTGTTTGTTTGTTTTGAGTATACTTCAATACGGCTGGACAGATTTTGATAATTGTTTACTACTAGGTAACTGTTTATATAAGGAGTAATTTAGGCTATATTTTATCCCGGTATTCCCACGGAAACGGGAACTATGCGGGTAAGGCGACTGAAACTGAAGCGAAGCGAGGGCGAGTTGCTAGTCCTTAATATTTTTTTAAGCTATTGCATAGCTTTTATTGCGGATTTGGCGCGTCGAGTCGTCGACCGAATCAAGAAGTTCCGTAACGAAAATAAAACCTCACATCCCCCTACTATGGTACGAGATACGATGGTACGAGCTATGGTACGCGAGTGGCGGCAGCTCGGCCGAGTGTACGGTCATCGACACATTCTGCGTTCGTCCGTCTCGGTGCGCACACCTGCCACCGCTTTGCATAGCTTACGTAACAAAAGTGTTTTCGCGCGTTTTCTAACAGTCCCAACGATCTTCAGTGGGCGACAGTGGTAATCCAAACCGTCTTTATTGTTATACATATAGTACATTTGTTTTCTTATCGGTGACCACGCTCAAAAAGTGTACCTTGACTTAATATCAAAGAAAAAAAATACTGCATAAATTAAAAAAAAAATAAATAATTATACTTGCATAAGTTGATAAAAAATACTATGCAATAGCTTTACCGCGCCAGTCCCCGAGTGCCACACGTTTTTTTTTTTCATTTTTATAATGAAATATACAGGGTGTATCAGGTTATAGGGCAACTGGTCAAAAGGGAGCTAGGCAATGGTGGTAGAAACCCATAAAAAAAATTTAAACGAAAAATATTGATTCGTTAAGAAATTAGAGACATGTAAAGTTTTAAATTTTGTCATCGCTTTTTTCGTGTAAATCTGATTGAAATGTATAAAGTCAGTGATAATTAATACGCAACATATTCATACTTTGTTAAATATTCATTATCAATTGAAGAAATCAATGATTACGTTCACATAAGCAAAACAAACTTCGCTTTAAAACAGCTGATCGGCCTATGAGTGTTGACCGCTTGCCGTTGTACCTACATGTCATTGAAGCGTTTGCGCAATTCTAGGTATTAATGAATGAAATTATACTGTCGAAGCTTTACATGCCTACATGTATTCTGTCTGTACATGCCTACATAATACGCAGCATTTAAGGCATAGACTCTTAGACACATTTTTTTGAAATCACTATAATTTTTATGTTATATTGTTTTTTGTGTAATGTACATTCTAATTACGATCTATGACCGTTAAACTACAACATACTCGAACAGTTGTCCCATAACCTGATACATCCTGTATATTGGACCGAATGCTTTTTGTGTGGTAATGGAGTAACAATATAATTAACCACCTTGCCTGTGGGTATCTTAGAAGACGGTTAATGATTACAATATGTGTATAAAATTTGTGAATTTGAAAAATTATCATCACAGCCCACATAGCTCGGGGGGCCTCCTCCACAATGGGAGAGTTATTGAACTACTATTCCACGCTGGTTAGATGTGTTGGAACAGGGTTTTGTTTAGAGTTTTCCTTCTCTTGCACAGATGTTATATGCTTATTATATCCCTTAGTCGTCTTTTAAGACATTCACGTGCAAGAGTGTTGAATTGAATTGTATTCTTACTCCGTCAACACACGGAAAAAAAATAAAAAATTACAAAATTTCTAAATTAAACCTCAACCTGTTTGATCAGCCTAGTAGGTTGATTTCCCTCCTATTGTGGAGGAGGCTTGAACCTAACAATGAGTTGTACATGAGCTGTGATGATGATAATGATTGAGCTGCATTCAGAAGGCTTTTAATTAACAACCGTGTGCCTACTCTTGAAATCAATTCTAATTTCGAATCCGATTCAATTCCAATCTCATCAAACTTATATTTGGTACTCTTGAACAAAATCGAGAATAAATTCTTCGCGTTCGCCGTTGTTATTTTCACCAAATGTGCCGTATTTTATTACTTTAAATTAATAACGTTATCGAACTCGGTCACCACAAAGACGCTTTCTTGAAATTGTGCAACATTAACGATTTTAAACTACGTCAAAATCACGCCGAAAGTAGCAAATATTTGTCTTAATCGACGAGAGTCGAATTCATTTAGTTTAAAAAAAATCCACCGAATTTAATTCCAATCGTGCGCTAGTGTCGCTTTCAAGAGTACCAAATTTGCTCAAATTCGAGCTGCGATTGGATTTAGGATTGGAATCGAGATTCAAGATTAGGCACACTAGCTTAACTAAAATTACGCGATGACGCAGTAAGAATACAATTTACTACACCTTTTTTGGAGTGGTAGGACCACACTGTCGACAGTTATCTGTCTACAGCCGCGGGCCCGTCCGTCCGGGGCAGTACCACACTCTCGCAGAAAATGGACGTCTGAGTAGTACCGATTTGTTACTGCACTTCGTTCGGTGAGCGAGAGAGCCGGAAGCCCAATTTTCTGAGGGTGTTTACGTGTGGAGGGTTTTGGTGTTGCCCTTGGTATCACCGAGCCTCAATGCACGCATTCACACTCCCTTCATTCCCTTCACGGTAGGCAGCGGCCTTGCAGAGGTCCATGAGCGGCAGCAACACTTACCATCAGATGTACTGTTTGCTCGTTTGCCACCGTTTGCAATAAAAAAAAAAAGCCTGTGAATGATCTTGTAAAAGACGAATAAGGGATATAATATGCATATAATATCTACGCAAAAGAATAAAAAGTTGTAATAAAATCCTATACTAATACGTTTGACTAGCGTGGTATAGTAGGTCAATTTCATTACTATTATAGTACTGTAGAAGAGTGGGACGTAATGAGCTCAAATAATTACTTAAAGAAATATTAAAACAATTTTTAAAAATGATATACATAAATCGACTCAATGGTTTGCATTGTTCCATTTTAGCGGAATATATTTCGATGAGTTCCGTTTATACTTTAACTGACTGCGGAGAAAAGGTAATTTATATTTATTAAAAATTATAAAAAATATATGTATATTTTATATTCACTTTCATCATCATTTCAGCCTATCGCCGTCCACTGCTAGACGTAGGCCTCCATCATGTTACGCCACAAAGTGCGGTCCTGTGCCGCCTGCATCCAACGAGCAACTTTCACCAGGTCGTCGGTCCACCTAGTGGGGGGCATCCTACACTGCGTCGTCCGATACGTGGTCGCCACTCGAGAACCTTTCTTCCCCAGCGGTTGTCGGTTCGTCGAGCGATCTGTCCTGCCCATTGCCACTTCAGCGTGCTAATTCTTCGTGCTATGTCGGTTACACCCGTTCTTCTGCGGATTGCCGTATTCCGGATTCTATCTCGCAGAGAAATCCCGAGCATACCCCGCTCCATAGCACGCTGAGCGACTTTGAGCCTTGTTTTTATATTACTTTATATTTTATATTACTTTTACCTTTTATCAAACAATATACGTAATGGTATTGAATAAGGATTTTTTTCTGTTACGAATATTAGCAACCCTTAAATTGTTCGTGGGTGTCGTAAAAGGCGACTAAGGAACATAATATGCAATATCTGGTTGACCGAGCTTCGGTCGGAATATTTTTGTCGTATTTATTTAGATATATATTAATAAAAAAATTGGTTGCCTGTAAAGTCGGTATACGGGCGAAAGTTTTACGTGACAACGACTTTGAGTGGTAAAATAATTTTAATGTGAATATTCATTCGTATAGTAGGAAGAAGGATGAAATAATAGTAACAATTTAAAACATTTATTTATACAAAGAATTATATTTAAAACATTAATTTATACAAAGAATCTCGCACTGAATTTCATATTAACAAAATTTTATTTTTACCTTTACACATACATACGTATTTATATACAAATATACAATTTTTATGTCTGTCTCTCTCGCTCTTAGGCGGGCTAACCATGCCCGAGTGGAAGGGACGCGTGCCTCTCACTCGCTCTCATTGTGAGCGCATAACGTGAGCGGAGCGTAACGCAGTTTCTTGAAGTGTCACCCGGCAAACCAATTTATAAGACGTTGTCACGTCAAAATAAAAAATAAATAATGAAAATTATATAAAAAACTACAAAAAGAGAATAATAATAACACCGAGATTCGAACCGACGCTGTTTAAATGTCACATAATCCAAAATTAAAACCGCCCGCCTCCCCACCTGAGCTATCGGAACTCATGACGTTGACAACGAAATTTGAATTCATATTCTTTTAAAATTTAATGTCATTGTTTGTTTTGCTAAAAACACGGACAAAACAACATTTTCTATAAATAAAACCTAGCTAGATCGATTTTTTAGACCCGAAACCTGTAGTATGCCAAGTTTCAACAAAATCGTTGGAGCCGTTTCCGAGATCCTGAATATATATATATATACAAGAATTGCTCGTTTAAAGATATAAGATATATATATATATATAATAAGATATAACATCTATACTTTAAGTGTGGTGACGGAGTAAGAATACAATTCACCACTCCCTATCTTGCACGTGGATGTCGTAAAAGACGACTAAGGGATATAATACGCATATTACATCTGTGCAAGAGAAGAAAAAACTGGCTAAAGTGGGAGTCGGAGTCGCGCACGTAGGGTTCGGTACCATTATCTTTAAAAATAGCGTTTGTTGTATGGGAGTCCCCCATAAATATTTATTTTGTTTTTAGTATTTGTTGTTATAGCGGCAACAGAAATACATAATTTGTAAAAATTTCAACTGTCTAGCTATAGCGGTTCTTTAGATACAGCCTGGTAACAGACAGACGGACAGACAGCAAAGTCTTAGTAATAGGGTCCCGTTTTTATCCTTTGGGTACCGAACCCTAAAAATCGACGTATAGCTCCAACATGTTTGACCGGCGTGGTATAGTAGATCGAAAGAAACGAAACCGAAAAGTAACCGCATCAAAATCTGTTACATAGTTTTAAAGATCTAAGCGTACATACGGACAGCCAAACAGGGGGAAGCGACTTTGTTTTATACAATATACAGTATAACCCCGACATACGCTACCCCGTTTTACGCGAATTCGGAGATACGCGGTTATTTTTTTTTTTAATGGGTGGGCTATGGTAAGCGCAAGCGCGGTCCATTCGGTCCGGGGCGACCATAACCCACCCGTACCCACGTCACCTTCGTTGTTGGGCCGACCACCGGAGCAGGGTGACTTGTCGTCAGTGGTCGGCCCGACGGAATACCCTTTCGGATAACCTCACCTCTCGACGTCCTGGGACGTCGGTTGCCGCGCCGTCGCGCGGTCAGCCTCTCTGCGGGTGACGGACTAAGTGCTCCGATCTTAGATTTACTTTTTTTACTCAGAAAATGTCAATTATTTTTCATTTAACATTTAATTAATAACATTATTTAAAACTTCTTTGAACAAGTTCCAAATAAACATTTTTTTTTTGTACATATTTAATTTAAGTAAAATTAAATCCCGACTTACGCGAATTCCAGTTACGCGAATATCGTTCGGTCCCACCTATTGCGTAAGTCCGGGGTATTACTATATTAATTATCTAGTTGAAAATTTACACTCATATTTTTGCCAAACGCGCCAAAGGATGTATAACTACGATTACTCTATACTAATCCTACTTCTACTAATATTATAAACGCGAAAGTTTGTGAAAATGTGAAGATTTTTGTTGCTCTTTCACGCAAAAACTACTGAATGGATATTGATGAAACTTCACAATAATGTAGCTTACATATCAGAATAACACATAGGCTATACTTTATCCCGATATTCCCACGGGAAGAGGAACTGCAGGTGATACCGCAGGTCGCTGCTAGTACTAATATACAAAGTTGATGAATTTATTTAAACGCGCTAATCTCATGAACTACTGGTCCGATTTGAAAAATTCTTTCAGTGTTAGATAGCCCATTTATCGAGGAAGACTATAGGCTATATATCATCACGCTAAGACCAACAGGAGCGGAGCACCAATAAAGAATATTTCAAAATCGGTTTTTCTTTCCTTTTGAGAGCTTCCGCTGGGTAAACAGCTAAATTTTCGCAAAAGCCATGTGTGACAGAATCTTATTGTTAAAAAATATTTTCACCTTCTACGTAAACAAAGTCTTAGGTTTAAGTTAGCGTTAGCCCAAAGTATTAATACCACGTGGACGAAATCGTGAGCAGAAGTTAGTTTAATAATAAATTTATTAATTTATAAAAGTCTCTTATTCTGTACAATGTCAGTACACATTCATTTGCTGAAGCAAGCTATGTACGGGTCAGTGAGAACACACGGGGTGAAACATTGTTACTATTTATATCTTTTGTTTGTAATTAAATTTATTTTACAAAACTGATATTTTCCTATTGCGAATGAGGCTTATGTCAAACAATGGGATATCTCATTGTATATGAGCTGAAATGAAAAATATTAAATAAATATCAACCCGTCCTCGCTTCGCTTTGGTTTCAGTCGCCTTATCTGCATAGTTGCCGTTCGCATGTGAATACAGGGAATAAATACATAGCCTAAGTTATTCCTTATATAGAGGGCTACCTGGTAGTAAAGTGTTATCAAAATCGATCCAGCCGTTCTGAAGATTACCTCAAACAGACAGACTAAAGTTTTTAAACTGTATTTTAGACATAGGTGTCGTGCAAATAACTATTAAAGCATAAAAAAAGCTTAAGTCTGCACCGGTGGTCGACCCACCGACGAAGGCGACGTGTCACGGGTTACGGGTGTGCATGCTTACGCCCCTCTGTCGCCCCGGACGGAGTAGAGCGAGGAGTGCAGCCACCGTAGCCCACCCCAAAAAAAGCATGAAAAAAAGCTTAGTATTCTGACATTAAGCCGGTTACAAACTACGCTATAATATAATAGTTTAGCTATAAATAGTAATTTTTATACAAAAAGTTATACGGTTATTATCCATATTTATATCCGTCCCTATTTGTATCCGGCGCGTTAGGTCTCGATACTCTCGCATTAAGACGTAAGTGTGCTATATTATTACATTATTACTTATTATTTAATAATAAAATTGAAAATTCATATATATTATCGCATTGTTCGCTATTAGCACCAAACCAATATACACGGCTTCGTTCACGTCCCCTGTTCGCTCTACCACAGGTGCGTACGTGTACTGCACAATACGCACCTACTAGTCAGGCTATTGCGTTGCTAAACTCACTGATTACTCACTATCCGCAAGTTGATATATTTTTCACCAAATTCGATCTATTCTTAAAATTTTGTTTGTATTTTTTATCTTTTAATTTTACTTTTAAATTATAAAAGTGTAATGGCTCTCTACACGTTTTGGGAGACTGTAAGTGTAGTAAGTAGTTGAATGATTAATAAATAAATAAATAGCATACAGTTTAGCTTATAGCACAAGAACATCGCGCATTGTTAAGGATACGTTCATACTGTACTGTACTATATGTTATTAGCTTACTATACGCTATAAATGCTTGCGATAATATCGCGTAATGTGAACGCCATGCTATATAATATAGCATTAGGTCCTTCTTTGCTATACTATATAGCACCAGTGGCGGCCTTAGGGGGTGGCGAACAAGCCAATCGCACGGGGCCTCGCGCTTACAGCGGCGTCACGCAACAACCCAAGCAAATTTAAAAAAATATAGATTTTAAATTACATTTTTACTTATTAATTATATTTTTCACTTTGTTTTCAATATTATAAAACTTAAATTTTATTTATTTGTACAACTTTAGTATTTTTCATCAAACATGACAAATCCCTAAACCAAACAACCAGATCTACTTTCGTATCTCATACTTTTCACGAAGGATAAAGGGCCTCGCAAAGATCTGCCGCCCGGGGCCTCGCAAAGACCTGCCGCCCGAAGCCTCGCAATGGGTAAGGCCACCGCTGTATAGCACAATAGTATAGCGTAGTCCGAAATTAGCTTTACAGGCGTCTGTTAGTCTTATTTCAATTTAAATGTTATTTATTTGTATAGACAATGAAATAATAATAATAATTAAGTTATTATCGATAATATTTCGTATAGTGTGTTCACACCTCGTGTCGTATCCATTTGGTTGAAATTGCTGTTTAGTACGCGTACACACTACATGCATTATAAATTTATTATAATATATTTTTTTAAATATTTTTATAAAGAAAATTATTATTCGTGTGATGATAGAAAAAGAAACCCTATCACCACTTATAATGGATGTGGGTGTCGTAAAAACTGCATAATTGAAATAATAAGCATATAACATGTATGTAACAGAAGGAAAATTTAAAAAAAAAACATTTTTTTTTCGACGTAGTCCTCGTTCCACTCCGTCCGGGGGGACAGAGGGGCGTAAACACGCACACCCGCAACCCATCCGTGACACATCGCCTTCGTCGTTGGGCCGGCCACCGCAGCAGAGTCACTTGATAACAGTGGTCGGGCCGAAAAAAAAAAACATATGCCAAGTAGTCTGACCGGCGTGCTATAGTAGGTCAATTGCCTTCTTATTTTGTATGAGGCTTGAACCCAGCATTAGGACGTATATAAACTAAGATAAATCAATTTGAACTTGAACTAAAATTATTGTGAATTTCGTCTACACTATGAATGTTGTTTAGTTCAAATATCCTTCCTACTAATATGATAAACGCGAAAGTTTGTATGTGAAGATGTTTGTTGCTCTCTCACGCAAAAACTACTGAATGGATTTTGATGAAACTTCACAATAATATAGCTTACATATCAGAATAAAACATAGGCTACAATTTATCCCGATATTCCCACGGGAAGCGGGACTGCGGGTGAAATCGCAGGGCGCTGCTAGTTTGTTAATAAAATATCAAAAAACAATGCTTTTTAATTTTTATTGTAATTTAGAATTAAAGCGTAATTTGTGCGTCATTTCGGCTCATAAACGTCCCACTGTTGGGCTCGAGCCTTCTCTAAAATAGAAGGGAAATTGACCTTACTGTATCATGCTGGTCAGACATGTTGGTATAGGGTTCTATTTCGAGTTTATCTTCTCTTACATATATGTTATATGCTTATTATATCAATTACTCGTCTTTTACGACATCCACTTGCAAGATAGGGAGTGGTAAATTGTATTCTTACTCCGTCACCACATGGACGAAGTTTTGTAAGTAAATTGTATAATAATGGGATTATTATTTGCAATACAAGGCCTTGCCTCATATTTAATGTTTTTATTAAAAAAAAATTGTACAGTATTTTGGCGGGAAATCGGAAGCGTCATGTGTTTTTGTATTATATTCATATATTTTACTGTGATGTTAGATAATTTTGATATTTTATATAATGTGATGCTGAGGAACTGCTGGAATGTAGTGAATATGATATAAAAATGCGTTACAAATGTTTTCGTTTGCCACCAAAATTCCTAGAATAGAGTCAGTGTAGACATAGTACCTACTATTGAAGTCGACGATTTGATTTACTGACAGACAATGACTAATAGGCAGACAATAAGGATATGAAGGAACTGATAATTGAAAAAAAAAATAATTTAAATAAATATAAACATCAAAAAATGTATATAATTCAAGAACGTGACATGACACGTCAATATTCCCGCCAAAACTTTCAGTTAAAGAATTATAGAAATATCAAGCGGAGTTTTTAAGAAATAAATAAATACGATTCATCGTTACCGATTTATGCTCGTTCAATGATAAAATAATAGTCGGCGTAGCGCTTATCGCTGTTAGATCGTTGCGTGCTTCCTATTTGACATCGCTGCAACAATAATGCAATCAAGATGGCGTCTTTAAACTATTCTTTTATTTTTTAAATTGCAAATATTTACGCTTATGATGTTTTGAATTTTTTTTTAATTTAAATACACAGTTGGGGTATTGATTAAGATACTGAACTATCGTGACAAATGTCGTGACTTTGATTCCCGATTTTCGACGCAGTAAAGATTGCGCGATACAAAAATTGTCGTTTTGAAATTGTATGAATTTGTGTTCGTTAATTATGTTTGTAAAATCCCCCGCAATTCAATAATAATTTATTTTGAAGTTCGCTTTAAAAAATAAAAATTAAAAATATAACTATATGACGTTATGCAAGGAAAAGAGAGTTCGAAGTAAATACCTATAACCTTTCTGACCAGCGTGATATAGTACCTATTATCTTATATCTTCAAACGAGCAATTCTTGTAAATATATATATTTTCAGGATCTCGGAAACGGCTCCAACGATTTTGTTGAAACTTGACATACCAGAGGTTTCGGGTCCAAAAAATCGATCTAGCTAGGTTTTATTTATAGAAAATGTTGTTTTGTCCGTGTTTTTAGCAAAACAAACAATGACATTAAATTTTAAAAGAATATGAATTCAAATTTCGTTGTCAACGTCATGAGTTACGATAGCTCAGATGGGGAGGCGGGCGGTTTTAATTTTAGATTATGTGACATTTAAACAGCGTCGGTTCGAATCTCGGTGTTATTATTATTCTCTTTTTGTAATTTTTATATAATTTTCATTATTTATTTTTTTATTTTTTATTAATATATATCTAAATAAATGCTACAAAAATACTCCGAGCGAAGCTCGATCAACCTGATATTTACTCTTTATTTACAAACATGGCGCAATACATTTATTTATCTTCGATGTATTAAAAATCAATCGTCATTTCAGCTCATATACATACGTCCCACTATTTAGGCTGAGCCTCCTCCGTA
Organism: Lymantria dispar; assembly: GCA_032191425.1. Classification (NCBI taxonomy): domain Eukaryota; kingdom Metazoa; phylum Arthropoda; class Insecta; order Lepidoptera; family Erebidae; genus Lymantria; species Lymantria dispar. Next base: position 12,139,497 of record CM063471.1, read on the forward strand.
ATAGGGAGGAAATTGACCAACTATACCATGCTGATCAGACATGTTGGTATAGGGGTTATATTTAGAGTTTTTCTTCTCTTGCATCATATCATCATCTTGATCTTATCCCAATTACTTGGGGTCGACGCAATATGTCATCTGTTTTGACATATTGCAAAAAGTTTCGGCAATGACTTTTATGACCGGCCGCCTGCCTGACGTCAACCCTCCTTGGGAATGCAATCGTTGACCCAAATGGTACCAGATGGAGTTGGTCCGGGTCAATCTAGGGCTCTTAGTCGTCTTTTACGACACCCACGAGCAAAGCAAGGGTTGGTAGTATTCGAAGCCGCTACCACACAGCATTTTTTCAGCAACACACACAGTTTTTCTTCTCTTGCATAAATGTTATATGCATACTTAATTTATTAATCGTCTTTTACGGAACTCATTGAAAGGAGAGGGGGAGATGAATTGTAATTGTATTCTTACTCCGTTATCACATGAAAATACATAATTAATTGTAACTATATTTATATTATACTAGTGGTCGCCTTGTGGTTGAAATTCAGCCATTTCTTTCATTTAAATTAATTTTTCTGTTACAAAATTTTCTTTTAATTTTATTTATGTATAATTAATTTATTTATATATTGAGCAAGTTGTATTTCACTAATCTATACCAATAAATAAAATTGGAGTGTCTGTTTGTAATGTCAAAATAATAGGCTTTTTTCATGCTCACAGGGTTATTTTCACGACACCTATGCCTAAAATACAAATTAAAAAATTTTTCTCTGTCTGTCTGTCTGTTTGTTCCGAGTAATCTTCAAAACGGCTGGACCGATTTCAAAAATTCTTTCACCAGTGGCAAGCTATAATATCAGGGCGTAAACTAGGCTATATTTTATATCGGTATTCCCACGGGAGCGGGAACTATACAGGGAAGACGACTGAAACCGAAGCGAAGCGAGGGCGGGTTGCTAGTAACTAATATATAAGTACAAATGTCTATTAGACATTGTCATCATAATTATGATTGTTTGACATTTAGTTCGAACAGAGATTTATATATTTTAACCTAAATAAAAGTGTATAAGCGCGCGCATGTGTGTGCGTGTGTGTGTAGCGATTGCATGGTAGTGTGCGTAATGCCTTTTGTAATGAATTGAATGTATTTCTAATCCATTATTATATCAAATTTTAGTTTTTTGCACTTTTCCTCAATATATACTTCAACTGTGCCAAATTTTATATTTGTTCATCTACATGATTTTCTTAAAAAGAGATACGAAGTTTTTGCTTCACGTATTAATATATAGATACTATTAGTTGTATTACTTCTACTAAAAATGTAATAATATAATTTAGAAGCAACAATATAGATTCTAGAATTATAAAAGGTTTTAAAACTGTAAACTTAGTTTGAGTAATGGATAATATGACCACAATTTTTACCTCAAAACCGGACTTTTAAATAACTGTTCGTTTTTTTTTTTGGACACTTACACAAATATGTAAAAATAGGATGCCCAAATTTCTGAGGGTGTTTGCGTGTAGTGAGCTGTGATATCTTATCTTTCTTATCTTTCTTCTTATCTATATCTTTGCCTTTGGTATCCCCGAACCTCATTGAACGCATTCACACTCCCTTCACTTTCTTCACAATAGGCAGCTGCCTTGCAAAATTCCATGAGCGACAGCAATTTACCATCAGGTGTACTATTTGCTCGTTTGTCACAGTTTGCAATAAAAAATATGAAATGAAATGCTAAAAAGTCTTGTAGGAATAAGTATAACTCTTTTTAATGCTATTGTTGGCAAACGAGCAAACAGTACACCTGATGGTAAGTGTTGCTGCCGCTCATGGACCTTTACAAGGCCGCTGTCTAGCGCGAAGAAAGTGAAGGGAGTGTGAATGCGTGCAATGAGGCTCGGTGATACTAAAGACACCACTAAAACACACCACACGCAAACACCCTCAGTAAGTTGTGGTACCGTCACACAGATGTTATATGCATATTATATCCCTTAGTCGTCTTTTACAACATCCACGGATAAGAAAAGAGATGGTGTATTATATTCTTATTCTGTCACTACACGAAAACTTGAAAGTTTCAGCTAAAAAAAAATTAAACGTTCCTAATAAATAATCATGCTTCGTTTGCAAAAACGGGACATTTTCATACGACTCGGGACTAGGCAATGCAATTCAATAAAATAACATCGCTGTTTGGCATTTTCATTATTGTAAAACATCGATGTATCAATGTTATTTTATACGGTGTTTTGACATCGATTTTTTGCCTACATGATTTAAAATGTATGGTTCTTTTAGCAGAGCCTCCAAAGTAAAGGTTCTGACATCACGCAAATGTTGGTTTTTCACGTAAAAAATATGCTTAATTTAACTAAAACAGAAAGCTCATCGCATAGATTTCTAGAAAACATCGATGTTTCTATACATCGATGTTTTCAGGGCGATGTTTTTTGTACATCGAAGTTTTTCTTATCAAACATCGATGTATCGATGCAGCAATGTTTTTCGATATTTGCACCCCTACCCGGGACGGCGTCCCGTTTTGACGTTAAAAAATATGGTCGCATTAATTATATACCTATTTTAAAACAATGCTACTATTTGTTATGCTATTGATTTAATTTTGTAGTTATTTTTATATTTTATTGTATACTAGCAAGCTGCCCTCGCTTCGCTTCGGTTTCAGTCGTCTTACCCGCGTAGTTCCCATTCCCGTAGGAATACCGGGATAAAATATAGCCTATGTTACTCCCTGATATTATAGCTTGCCAGTGGTGAAAGAATTTTTGAAATCGGTCCAGTAGTTTCGGAGCCTATTTAATACAAATAAACAAACAATCAAATCTTTCCTCTTTATAATATTAGTATAGATTATATACTTGTACACGTGTTGGTTAAGAAGGTAATCGAAGTTCAAGGCCACGACCTATAAAATTCTTGCTTTTAATACTTAGTCATTAAAATAAAGTCCAAAGTAATAACTACCTATTATTATTTCATTATATGTCCGTGTGGTGACGGAGTAAGAATACAATTCACCACCCCCTATCTTGCCCGTGGGTGTTATTAATTTTTTTTATTGCTGATGGTGGCAAAAGAGCAGGTAGCACGCCTCATGGTAAGTAATACTACCGCATATTTACCCTTGCAATACCAGGGGCACAGCCAGGCCGTTGTCTACCGTGAAGAAAATACTCTTCTTAAACCTCGTTTAAAGAAGGACATGTCATAGCGCTCGGGAAACACAGCAGCAGGTAGTTCATTCCAGAGCTTGCACGTACGTGGGAGAAATGATCGCTGGAAACGTACAGTTGAAGATCATAACGTTTCCAGGTGAAATGGATGAACTCTGCTGCGGTATCGAGTGGTACGTTGGTAAAACGGTGACGGTGGTACCTAGTCAAACAGTTCCTCAGAGCACTCCCCGTGAAAGAGCCGATAGAGTACACAGAGGTGTCGTAAAAAACGACAAAGGGATTTATCTATACATCTATACAAATAAATTGAAGTGTCTGTTTGTAATATCAAAATAATGGGCTTTTTTATGCTGATACTGGTTATTTGCACGACACCTATGCCTAAAATACAGTTTAAAAGTTTTTTGTCCGTTTGTTTGAGGTAATCTTCAAAACGGTTGGACCGATTTTGATAATATTTTACTAACAGGGAGCTGTATATATAAGGAGTACGTTGGCTATAATTTATCCCGGTATTCCCACGATAACGGGAACAATGTAGATAAGGCGGCAGCAACCGAACCGAGAAATTGATCTACTATACCATGCTGATCAGACATGTTGGTATAGGGTTTCATTTTGAGTTTTACTTCTCTTACATAGATGTTATATGCGTATTAATATCCCTTAGTCGACTTTTATGACATCCAGGTACAAGATAGGGACTGGTGAATTGTATTCTTACTCTGTCATCACACGGAAAATTCGACTATTATCACACAAAATTTATTCAGTTTCAATTTAAAATTAAAACATTTAAAGTATCACGAAAAACCCGTCATTTTGTTATTGACAAGCGCAGCTGTGTCAATTATATAATAATAACTATTAACTTACAATGAAATATATGAATTATAATAAATTTGTTTTGTATAATTTGTATTAACATCGTATATCTATACCAATAAATAAAATTGGTGTGTCTGTTTGTAATGTCAAAATAATAGGCTTCTTTCATGCTCACACGGTTATTTGCACGACACCTATGCCTAAAATAGCAATCAAAAATTTTTTGTCTGTCTGTCTGTTTGTTCCGGGTAATCTTCAAAACGGCTGGACCGATTTCAAAAATTCTTTCACCAATGGAAAGCTATAATATCAGGGCGTAAACTAGGCTATATTTTATCGCGGTATTCCCACGGGAACGGGAACTACGCGGGTAAAACGACTATAACCTATAACCGAAACGAAGCGAGGGCGGATTGCTAGTTACATATAAATTTCTCGTGTACGAGTGTATGTCACTGAACTCCTCCTAAACGGAGGTTCCGATGTTGATGAAATTTTTTGTGCATGTTCAAGGGGATTCGACAATAGTTTAGATTCACAATTGGACCTGGTAGGTGGTGCTGCTGGCTGTCGATTTAATGGAGAATACCTTTTATTTTATTTGAACAGAATAACGTCTATTGAGCCAGCTAGTATCTTTATATACAGGATGTATCAGGTTATGGGGCAACTGGTCAAAAGGGAGCTAGGCAATGGTGGTAGGAACCCATGAAAAAAATTTGAACGAAAAATATCGATTCGTTAAGGAATTAGAGACATGTAAAGTTTTCAATTTTGTCATCGTATTTTCGTGTAAATCTGATTGAAATGTATAAAGTCAATAATAATTAATACGCAACATATTCATACTCTGTTAAATGTTCATTAGAAATTGAATAAATCAATGATTACGTTCGCATAAGCAACACAAACTTCGCTTTAAAACAGCTGATCGGCCGATGACTGTTGACGGCTCGCCGTTGTTACCTACGCTCATTGAAGCGTTTGCGCAATTCTAGGTATGAATGAATGAAATTATACTGTCGAAGCTTTACATGCCTACATGTATTCTGTCTGTACATGCCTACATAATACGTAACATTTAAGGCATAGACTCTTAGACACATTTTTTTGAAATCACTATAACTTTTATGTTATATTGTTTTTTGTGTAATGTACATTCTAATTACGATCTATGACCGTTAAACTACAACATACTCGAACAGTTGTCCCATAATATACATATACACCCTGTATATATATATATATATATATATATATATATATATATATATATATATATATATATATTAACACGAAAAGGGAGCCGTCGCTCAGTACGCTAAGGAGATGTGAAACATTGAAATTATTTTGTACAAGTGTATATAAAGACTAGCTGACCCAACAGACGTTGTTCTGTTCAAATAAAATAAAAGGAATTCTCAACAGCGCCACCTACTGGGTCCAATTGTGAATCTAAACCATTCTCGAATCCCTTAAAAGACACATGAAAAATTTCATCAACATCGGTCCAGCCGTTTAGGAGGGGTTCAGTGACACATAGATGTACACAAGAAATTTATACATATAGATAAGAAGATTTAGGTATTAACCCACAAGTGAAAATTTACAGATGAATTACTGATTTATTTGTCAGCACCCAATCAAAACTTGTCTTAACGATGAATAGGCATGATGACAGTAACCAAAAATCACTAAAATAATGTGTTTATCTACTGTAACACAAAGAATATATATTGAAATAAATATTTATTTTCTTTTTTAAGATGAGATTATTAATTTATTTAATAAAATAAAACTACAAAATACGCAAGTCCGCCATGCTCAGCTAAACACCAATCAAGTTGAGTTACGTCACTCCTATGTACACTTGTCATTATCATCGCAAATTCTGTACGAAACTCTACGGTCGTTACAGTTATTAATTGTTTTAACTTGCATTTAAAGATTATTTCGTGATTTTTATCGATCTCTTGCTTACTTTTGTGTTCTTACTAAAATGTAAGTCATGGAAGAAGGATTCACCAAGGCAAACAGCTCTAATTTGCCTTGAGTTGATTTGTTAATGCTGGGAGAGTACCTAGCATCAAACAAAGACTTCTGTTCAGCAGAATTTAGAAATGTCAAAATTACGATATAAATAAAATATTGATTAATAATCTTCTAACACCAATAATTTAAAATATATTTAAAACCATGTTATTTAAATAATATTTAAAAATATGTTATTTAAATATTGGTTATGTTATTTAAATAATGCTTTTGTAAACTTGGTATTAAACTGCAGTTAAATAAAGTCACACACAAAATAAAATATACGATATAAAGTAATTACTTACGTCAAAATGATCTTCACAGAAATAAATAGTCTCCTATTTATTTTTTTATATTTATTTATTTAAATTTATGGCTTTTGGATTTCGCTGTGCAAGATTAAGCCACTTATATCATATTGTTTTATTGTGTGGCACATAAACAAACAGTTTGTTAGGAGTTTTTATTGATGTATTAACACATTGAGGAACCGCATACCACTTATAGACTTTCGAATTCATGTCTAAATAAAATATATCAGATTTTTTGCTTTAACTCCCTTACGTTTACAACTCAAGTGAATAGACGTGACGTCACAAGCAGACGCCATGACACTAGGCACCGTTTTGGCGCTAATTTATATGCATTTAATTAAAATAGCATTTATTTCTAAAGAAACCGTACTTATTGCAAAAATAATATATTTTTTGATAATAGTAGTTATTTAAGAATTAAAACAGTTTTTCAAAATTAGTCATCATGCCTATTGTTATTATGAACAAACTATTTAAGTTATGGAGAAAATTATGCAACATTTGGTTATATTCAGATTGCTAACAATGTATTCGTCTGAAGGACTTTATATTCATAGCCATGAATAATTTAAAAATTATATATATATATATATATATATACTTCTGACAGTTTGAACGTCATATGGCTGGCATTACTCTGTGGCGAGCACTCCTAACTAGGGCTGTCGATATTTTTAAAAATATCGGAGTTCGATATATCGATATTTTGCCCCATGACCACTTTTTAGCTTGGTTCTATTGCGAGCTTGCCTTGATAACCTTTTCTGTAGGTCATTTCTAGGAGTAAGTGACTAGGGAGTAAGTAAGTAACATTATCATCAAATTCACACCAGCATTTTTGCAAAAGATTCAGTTTACGGTGATTTTATAGAATAAACTACTAAACAAGAAAAGATAAAACAACAAATTTATTCAAATACATATCGATATATCGTCTAAAAAAATATCAGTATCGATATTTATGAATAATAATATTGATATTTCGATATTTTATCATCAGCCCTACTCCTAACGCGTGCCACAGTTAGTATTCAACGAAACCAATCCGGCAGGATTTGGAAAAAGGAGACAATGCTCTACTGTGGAATAGGAGACATAAGAAACATGTCACTTACCTATTAAAAAAATTGTTTGTCTGTCGATTTACGGACAATAATTTTACATGATAAAGTTATGAGAAAACATAGATGAAATATGGCATACTTATTATATAACTAGCAACCCGCCTTCGCTTCACTTCGGTTATAGGTTATAGTCGTTATACCCGCGTAGTTCCCGTTCCCGTGGGAATACCGGGATAAAATATAGCCTAGTGATATTATAGCTTTCCATTGGTGAAAGAATTTTTGAAATCGGTCTAGCCGTTTTGAAGATTACCCGGAACAAACAGACAGACAGACAGACAAAAATTTTTTAATTGCTATTTTAGGCATAGGTGTCGTGCAAATAACCGTGTGAGCATGAAAAAAGCCTATTATTTTGACATTACAAACAGACACTCCAATTTTATTTATTGGTATAGATTGAATAATTATCACTGAATTATCATTATTTTGTAGATAGAATGAGTTAATTGAAAAATTACAATTTTTAGGGTGCCGTATCCAAAGGGTAAAAACAGGACCCTATTACTGAGACTTCATTGTCTGTCCATCCGTCCGTCTGTCACCAGGTTGTATCTCAAGAACGGTGATAGACAGTTGAAATTTTCACAGATGATGTATTTCTATTGCCGCTATAACAACAAATACTAAAAATAAAATAAAATAAAATAAAATAAACATTCTATGGGCTTCATACTTTCGATTGGTATAGAATTTGTCTAATAATCAAACCGGTGTTCAACCAAATGTTCAATGAAAAATTATTTTTAAATTATTAATTAATCATACTCTGGACTACAATTTGTTAGGCAACCCATATGCAATTATATTTATTGACATATTAAATTAAATAAAAAATAAGTTTCATCAAATAAACATCTCGTTATAGATTAGACACAACTTGAGTAAATTCGTATTCGACATTATGTCCGTTTTCTTCCCTGTTTTTATTTCTGGTCTATATGTGTATTATTTAATTATAAAAAATATATTATATAAATCACAATCGCCGTAATAAATTAAAGTTTAACTTTAATTTAGTAAGGCGATTATGATATTTACCACGAGTTTTTATTTATCAGTGCGAAATTAACGCTTTATTTGTTTAACAATAATTTATGATTCTATCACAGAGCACAGTTTTCTACAGTAATTTGTGGAGGAAGCCTCATCCGTCCATCAACCCGTCGTCGTATACAGTTCGACATACGCCTCCCCACGAGAATTCCACTCGAAAAGTTACAGCCACTTGAATCCAATAATTCCCTGCGACTTTCAAAGATATCGTCAGTCAACTTAGTAGATGGTTTAATGCGGCGTAGTCTGATTCTTGGTTGCTACTCGAAAACCTTTCTTCCCCAACGGTTATCGGTTCGACCAGCAATGTGGCCTGCCCATTACCATTACATCGTGTAATTCTGCCAGCTCAAGATATAATACTAGCAACTCACCTTGGCTTCGTACGGGTCCAATGCTGATACTAAATATACTACAGAATATTTTTATATACAACGTTCAGTTTTTTGTCATTAGACAATACAAACATGTTTTCTTTAGAGGTTACTCTTGAAAAAAGCAATATATAATGCATGTATTATACATAATATCAGGTTGACCGAGCTTCGCTCGGAATATTTTTGTAGAATTTATTTAGGGATATATTAATAAAATAATAAAAAATAAATAATGAAAAATATATAAAAAATACAAAAAGAGAATAATAATAACACTGAGATTCGATCCGACGCTGTTTGACACACAAAAACTAAAATTAAAACCGGTCAACGTCTCACCTGAGCTACCGTAACTCTTAACGTTGAGAACGAAATTTGAATTCATATTCTTTTAAAATCTAATGTCATTGTAACGTTTTGCTAAAAACACCGACAAAAGAACATTTTCTATACATAAAACCTAGCTAGATCTATTTTTTGGACCCGAATCCTCTAGTATGCCAAGTTTCATCAAAATCGTTGGTGCCGTTTCCGAGATCCTGAAAATATATATATTTACAAGAATTGCTCGTTTAAAGATATAAGATAAACCTTCCTCTTGAATCACTCTTTATATTTAAAAAAAACCGCATCAAAATCCGTTGCGTAGTTTTAAATATCTAATCATACATTCGGACAGAAAGCGGGCAGCGATTTTCTTTTATAATATGTTGTTATTTTAACAAAACACTTTTTTGAATCCCTTTAACAGAATACATTCGTTCGTTGTTTTTGCACAATATTTAGTTATACCTACATATCAATTTATGTAAATAGTATAAGTATTACAAAATCAGCAAATGTAAATCCTATGGTTGAATTTTGCGGGTGACGTGACCAGGGATTTTAGGCCGTCACCCGCCGAGAGGCCGACCGCGTGAGGAAAGACCGACGTCCTCCCCGAGGAGGGGACGTCGGTCGATGAGAGGGTCAATAGGGGGCATTCCGTCGGGCCGACCACTGAATAGAATATAGATTCAAATTTCGTCATCGTCGTCAGGAGTGACAATAGCTCAGTTGGGAAGTTGTCCAGTTTTATTTTGTTTTGTTTTGGCATTCAAACAGTGTGGGATCGAATCTCGGTGTTATTATTATTCTGTTTTTGTAATTTTTGATATTTTTTTCATTATTTCATTTTTATTTTTTACTAGCAACCCGCCCTCGCTTCGCTTCGGTTATAGGTTATAGTCGTTTTACCCGCGTAGTTCCCGTTCCCGTGGGAATACCGGGATAAAATATAGCCTAGTTTACGCCCTGATATTATAGCTTTCCATTGGTGAAAGAATTTTTGAAATCGGTCCAGCCGTTTTGAAGATTACCCGGAACAGACAGACAGACAGACAAACATTTTTTAATCGCTATTTCAATCATAGGTGTCGTGCAAATAACCGTGTGAGCATGAAAAAAGCCTATTATTTTGACATTACAAACAGACACTCCAATTTTATTTATTGTTATAGATTAATAATATCTGGTTGACCGAGCTTCGCTCGGAATATTTTTATCGAATTTATTTAGATATATATTAATAAAAAATAAAAAAAATAATAATGAAAATACATAAAAAAATTACAAAAAGAGAATAATAATAACACCGAGATTCGAACCGACGCTGTTTGAATGCCCAAAAAAAAAAACAAAATTAGAATCTGTTAACTTACCAATTGAGCTATCGTAACTCATGACGTTGACAACGAAATTTATATTCATATTCTTTTAAAATTTAATGTTTTGTATTGTTTTGCTAAAAACACAGACAAAACAACATTTTCTATAAATAAAACCTAGCTAGATCGATTTTTTGGACCCGAATCCTCTAGTACACCAAGTTTCATCAAAATCGTTGGAGCCGTTTCCGAGATCCTGAATATATATATAGGTATATATATATATATATATATATATATATATATATATATATATATAGATATATATATATATATATGCAAGAATTGCTCGTTTAAAGATATAAGATATACATATTATATCTAAATAAGTTCGGCAAAAATACAACAAAAATATACCGAGCAAATGTTATTATAAATCTACAAATATTGTAAATCGATGAACGCCGGCTACACGCATGAAATACCATGATTCATTGTCACGTTCCGCTAAAGCCGAGCGTGCAAACCATAGTGAGACAAGATCGGAAGCGTTCGGCTTGTGACATTGTTACTTTTAATTAATCTGTATATCTTAGTAACGTATAGAAGGTAAGTTCGCGCACAAAAAGTGAAGCATTTCAATTGGAGCCTAATGGAGTAAGCTCCAGTAACCGTTCTGTAATGTACAAGGTCATTGTACTGCACGTACGTACGCAACTCTTAAAAAATAAATAGGTAATTATTTCGATTTGTGCATTCAAATGGTGTCACAACACATTTGAAAAACATAAAAAGGTTTTTAACATTACTTTTAAAATTATTTCGACGATTTATGTGAATAAAAACAAAATTTGATTTCATAATTTGTATAGTGTGGTGTGCGTGTGTACGTGTGTAATCGTCTGCGCGCCATTAGTGTTTTTAGATTCATGTTTCGAACTTTCGAAGTATTGACACTATCCTTCTATACGTTATTATTCTAATCTATATCTATACCAATAAATAAAATTGGAGTGTCTGTTTGTAATGTCAAAATAATAGGCTTTTTTCATGCTCACACGGTTATTTGGTACGACACCTATGCCTAAAATAGCGATTAAAAATTTTTGTCTGTCTGTCTGTTTGTTCCGGGTAATCTTCAAAACGGCTGGACCGATTTCAAAAATTCTTTCACCAATGGAAAGCTATAATATCAGGACGTAAACTAGGCTATATTTTATCCCGGTATTCCCACGGGAACGGGCACTACGCGGGAAAAAGGACTATAACCTATAACCGAAGCGAAGCGAGGGCGGATTGCTAGTCTGTATAATGTATATATTAAGAACAAAATAATTGCATTAACGAGTGCAAGTAAATAATCATCATCATCGCAGTCCACATACGTCCCACTGTTGGGCTCGAGCCTCCTCCACAATGGGAGGGAATTTAACCTACAATACCATGCTGGTAAGACATGTTGGTATAGAGTTTCATTTCGAGTTTTCCTTCTCACGCATAGATGTTATATGCATATTATATCCCTCAGTCGTCTTTTACGACATCCAAGTGTAAGATAGGAAGTGGTCAATTGTATTCTTACTTCTCCGTTACGACACGGGCACGAAAACAGTATAAGTTTTAAATGGTTAACTTTTAACGGTTAACTTTAACTTGCGTTAAATTTTCGCAACTTTAACGAATTAACGATTAACGAAGTTAACTTTTGGATTAACTGTGCCCATCTATGGTTATATATCATCACGCTAAGACCAACAGGAGCGGAGCACTAATGAAGAATGTTTCAAAATCGAGGTATTTTTTTCCTTTTGAGAGCTTCTGCTGCGTAAACGGCTAAATTTTCGCAAAAATCATGTGTTGCAGAATCGTATTATTAAAAATATTTTCACCTTCTACGTAAACAAAGTCTTGATTCAAGTTATCAAAGTATGTATACCACGCGGACGAAGTCGCCAGAAGAAGCTAGTGTATAATATAGTTTAAATGCAATTTATAGCGTTTTTATTTGAGCTCGAAGTTTCGAATTCTTCCAAGTTCAGGGAAGGAGTGTAATATTCGCTTAAACATCAAAAACATTATAGAATTTAATTTCAACGTAAATATGAATGAGTGCCATCATTAGTTGAGTCATTGCTTCAATATTCAATATTTTCGCCCACGTTTCACATTGACAAAATACATACTAAATATATATCTTTTTACTAATATTATAAACTAGCAACCCGCCCTCGCTTCGCTTCGGTTATAGGTTATAGTCGTTTTACCCGCGTAGTTCCCGTTCCCATGGGAATACCGGGATAAAATATAGCCTAGTTTACGCCCTGATATTATAGCTTTCCATTGGTGAAAGAATTTTTTAAATCGGTCCAGCCGTTTTGAAGATTACCCGGAACAAACAAACAGACAGACAGACAGACAGACAAAAATTTTTTAATTGCTATTTTAGGCATAGGTGTCGTGCAAATAACCGTGTGAGCATGAAAAAAGCCTATTATTTTGACATTACAAACAGACACTCCAATTTTATTTATTGGTATAGATGAGAAAGTAATTTTGTTTGTTTGTTACGCTTTCACGCTTAAACCAATGAACTGATTTCAGAAATTCTTTCACCAATGGAAACTTATAATATCAGGGAGTAACATAGGCTATATTTTATCCCGGCATTCCCACGGGAACGGGAATTACACGGCTAAGGCGACTGAAACCGAAGCGAAGCTAGGGCCGGTTGCTAGTATGTAGGTATATATACTAGCTGACCGAACAGACGTTGTTCTGTTCAAATAAAATAAAAGGATTTCAGCGCCACCTACTGGGTCCAATTGTGAATGTAAACCCTTCTCGAATCCTCATAAACACACACAAAATATTTATCAACATCGGTCCAGCCGTTTAGGAGGAGAGCAGTGACATACACAGGTACATAAGAAATTTATAAATAAGATAAAGATTGATGCATATAAATATGTCTTAGAATAATTCACCAGGCGAATAGTGAATTGGACCCTGGGGAGGCGTACTTTTATCAGTAAATATCAGCCGAGACCGCAGGTGAGACAGGACCAGGGATTATAATCGATGATGGATGTTGAGAGGAGAGGGATCCTCTCAGGGTATTCCGTCGGGCCGGCCACTAAAGACAAGGAACTTGGCACGGGTCGGCCCAACGATGAAGGCGACGTGTTACATGTCGGTTATCCCGCTGTTCCTCTGTCGCCCCAAAAAAAATCAGTGGATATCAGAAAAGTAATGGGAAGGTGGAAGCAATTTACCATCAACCCATGAAAAACATGGAAGATAATTGTTTATATTTTTTTGAAGTGAAATTTCTTTAGAATCGTTATGATTTCAAACGCGATGAAACGAAAAAGCGAGTCCATAGAGACACAAACACGTAAATGTATAGGATTCAACCGACGAGAGAATGAGATAAAGGTAAAAGGATACAGGATAAAGGATGAAGGATGAAGGACGAAGGATGAAGGACGAAGGGCGAAGGACGAAGGATGAAGGATGAAGAATGAAGGATAATGGATAAAGGATAAAGGAGTTTCACTTCTAATATGTGTACTTTGTACACACACTCTTTTTTTGTAGTCTTTTCATTCTAATTGTATAACTTATAAGTATATTTTTTAGTGATCCTTCCACTCCTATAAGAGTCATAACAGATGACTGGGAGACATATGTAGATGTTATCACTGCAAGAAAAACAAATCTCGATATAATACCCGGTTAATTAACTGTAAATACTAAAAAACCAAATCACCTCCCACATTCATTGACAGAAGTATACCGTAGCCAAAGAAATTAGAAATTAAAAAAAAAAGTGTGCGCGTATTTAAATACGTACGTAAGAAGTAGGGATGTGAAAAAAAAACGATTTTTATAAGAATCGAATATTACAAAAAAATTATCGATTAATAATCGATTTTTACAATCGATTATCAAAATAATAAAAATCGATTATTATTCGATTTTTTATTGTACGAAATTCAATCGAAATTAATCGATTATTCACTGCCAGATTTCCTAAAAAAAAAAGGATATCAAAACGATTGCGATCGTTTCATACTATATTAGAAAACAATGCTCACATTTCCTAAAAAAAAAGGTCATCATAGTCCTGTTGGGAGAAAAATTGATTATTTTATAATCGATTATTTATTTTTAATTAATCGATTATTTTATAATCGACTTATTTAAAGAACAAAAATCAATTATTTAAAAAATCGATTATTTTCCCTCCAAATCACATCCCTAGTAAGAAGTCATACGTCTTTGGCGTAAAATGATAAAAATCTTTATAAATCCTTCGACTTAACATACGTTTTAAAAAAAAAATGAAAGTAATAATAGAAAAATTTAATACATTGTTCAGTTTTATATCGCATTATCTAGTTGACATTTGTGACGGTGTTTTTTTTTTTTTTTTTTTTTTTTGGGGTGGGTCGCGGTCGGCGCGCCTCCGCACCACTCCGTCCGGGGCGACAGAGGGGCCTAAGCACGCAACTCCCGCAACCCACCCGAAAACCACCTCGCCTTCGTCATTGGGCCGACCACCGGAGCAGGTTTACTTGTCGTCAGTGGTCGGCCCGACGGAATACCCCCTACGCGGGGTACCCTCCCGTCGACCGACGTCCCCCCCTCGGGGAGGACGTCGGTCTTTCCTCACGCGGTCGGCCTCTCGGCGGGTGACGGACTAATCCCCGGTCACGTCACCCGCGGCCTCGGCTAGGGCGGCATGAGGCGCAGATAATTGCGCCTGCGCCGCCCCAGTCGCCGGCGGCGGATCTCCTCATCGAGGCTGCGCTCCACGCGCAGACGATCCGCCGCCTCCTTCTGCGAGATCACTGTCTCGCAGAAGGCTGCGACCGCGTCCCAGTTCCTGACGCTGTCGACCATCGCCCTAGCGATGGCCGGCAGCGTCAGGTCGGCACCGATGATTGCGACGAGTTCACGGCGCTGCACTGCCCAAGCCGCGCAGGCCTCGAGCGTGTGGCGCGCCGTGTCCTCGTCGCAATCGCAGTGGTGGCAGGACGGTGTACTCTCCCTCCTCACGACCCTGTGCAGGTATTTGGCGAAGCTCCCGTGCCCCGTCAACACCTGCACTAGTCGGAAGGAGAGCACCCCGTGCCGCCTCTCCAACCACTGCATCAGCACCGGCCGGAAGGCCTCCACGGTTCGCACCCCGAACCGAGGCCTCTCCAGCCGGACTGCCCAACGGGCAATGACGTCTCGGCGGGCGTCGACGCGCCAGGCGGTGAGATCCCTTAACGAGATCACACCGCCCTCCCCGCGCACCCCCGACACCCGCCGATACAACTCGGCGAGCATTTCCGCCTCCAGGTCCCACGGGGGAGTCCCGGCCAATAGGCACGCTGCCTCCGTCGCAACCGTGCGGTATCCGCGGATGGCCCTGACCGCCATGACCCTCTGTGGTCGCCACAGAAGGGCCCTAAGTCGGACGGTCAAGGACCCCGCCCACACCGGTGCGCCGTACAGGGCCATCGACCGGATGACCCCCGTGTACAGCCGTCGGCACGTAGCGCTCGGTCCGCCCACGTTCGGCATTAGCCACGATAGGGCGGACGCCGCGCCGACGAGCCGCGGAGCGAGCCTGCGGAAATGCTCCCGGAACCACCATTGCCCGTCGAGCACCAGGCCCAAGTACCTCATATGGGCCCGGATGCTGATGTCAACCGATCGGACGGTGATCGAGACGCCGATGGGAGGGCTCATAAGGCGCCCATGGAACAAGAGGGCCTCCGTCTTGTCCAGGGCGACCCTCAACCCCAGCGCCTCGATCCGCCTGACGACCTCTTCGGTGCCATAGGTCGCCAGGCTTACCGCCTCTTCTAGCGTCCCACCGCGGGCTGTGACGAGCGTGTCGTCGGCGTAACAAATCACGCCCAGCCCGGGCGGGAGGCTCCCCCGCAACGCCCAGTCGTAGCCGATGTTCCACAGGGTGGGTCCGAGGACCGACCCCTGTGGGACACCGCACGTCATGGGCGTTCGCACAACGTCCCCTGCTCGGTTGGTACAGAGGACGCTGCGCCCCACCAAATAGTCTGCCACTAGCCGCCTCAGGTAAGCTGGCACTCCGTGATACCGGAGCGCCTCCCTGATGCAGCTGAATGGCAGACTATTGAATGCGTTGGCGATGTCTAGGGACACCGCCAACAGCACTCCCCCACCGGTGACGGCCTCAGTCGCCACGGCCCTCAGGCGCAACAGAGCCGCGATCGTCGAACGACCCCTCCTAAACCCAAACTGGGCGTCCGACAGATCGGGCCCCGTGCCGACGAGGTGCCGCTCGATGCGGGCAGCTACCACCCTCTCCAGATTTGTGACGGTGTACGCGCTTCGTAAAAATCTAGCCTAGCTAACTTCAGGGTATCAACTTTTCTAGCCGAGGCCACGGGTTAATGGACCGAAGATTTAGACCGTCATCTGCCGAGAGGCCGACCGCGCGAGGACATCGTGAGTGGAAGGTACGCGACAAGGAACTCAATGCACCGGTGGTCGGCCCAACGACGAAGGTGATGTGCCACGGGTCATGGGCCGTGCGGCGCCCCTCTGTCGTCCCGGACGGATTCAGGCGGCGAGCGATCTAACCATGGCCACACCATGGCCACCCCCAAACAAAAAGGGTGTCGGCTATTCGTGACGGTGTGCGCGCGCATCTTAAAAAAATACTCATAATTTTCTCTAACGCACCAAAAGAACTTATAACTGTAAAAATGCAAACAGTATTACGTTTGTATCTACAAAAAAATATTTTGAAGTTTTATTATTTAGCTTACAGTTTAGAATAACAATAGAATCAAAACCTGTAAGTTTAAATATATTTTATTACAACTATTTTTTGATATGAAACATCAATAGGCGATGCTGAACCTCATCGTTGACGTGGCGTTAACGCCACGCTTAGATATGTATATTTGTACAACGCCAGCTAGTGAGCTCAAAATAAATTATTAACCTAAACACATACCTAGAGTGTATACTAATGAAAATAAATGTTTATTGAATAAAATCATAATTTTCTGTTAAATAAATCGTAATATTATTAATACTTTATGCCATATTAGTTTCTGTCATAATCTGTTCTTTTAGGCATATACATATACTTGTACAAAATAATTTCGATGTTTCACATTTACCAGGCGTCCTGAGCGACGGCTCACTTTTTTATTTGCACGTGACTCCGAAGGCAATACACTAACTAGTTAGTATTCTTTATACATGTATTATAACAAGAACTGTAGCAAGCGAATTATTAGCTGAGTGATAAGTAGAAACCGTTCAAGAGAATTATTTTAACGTTTCATACATTACTCTGTGTAGATTTGCTAAAAAAAAAATTGAAAAAAGAACATCATTTAAATTAAACATCCGCCATCTTAGTACACGTCATGTGCCCTTAATTTGTAAAACAAAGGTCACAGGCGCCATCTACCTGTTTACAAATACAACTTTATAAATTTCGTTAACGACTAGAAATCAATTCTTGTGCATTACAAATAGCTTTTTGCGGAAATCCATGGCCTAAGCTAAAAATAAATTAACTAAAATACCGGACAGTCCATAATATGAGAATATAGTATATGTTTGATTTTCAGAAGCAAATAACAAAGATAATATACGTCATAATTGGAGATCGATAAGAATTTAATTTCGTTATAAATCATTATAATTTGCAACGTAACGTTGGCCTTGAGTTCAATTTTCTCACAAGACAATATGTTTGCTGTTATTTAAGTCTGAATTAACTTCCATTTTGTTTCAATGAAAGCACGACAATTATGCTTTTATATTTAAAATAGGACTTAATACATTTGTAAATCAAATAAAAAAGGGAGCCCTTGCTCAGGACGCCTGGCAGATGTGAAACATCGAAATGATTTTGTACAAGAATATATGCGTAAAATAACAGATTACGACAAGAACTGACATGGCATAAAGTATTAATAAAATTTTCGGTGTAGGACGCCCCCCCACTAGGTGGACCGATGACCTAGTGAAAGTAGCTGGGCGTCGTTGGATGCAGGCGGCACAGGACCGCTCATTGTGACGCAACATGAGGGAGGCCTACGTCCAGCAGTGGACGGCGATAGGCTGAAATGATGAAATGATGAATAGGTGCAACAAAACTCGAAATAAAACCCTATTCCAACATGTCTGAACAGCGAGGAATAGGAGGTTAATTTCCATCCATTGTGTTGAGTCCAATAATGAGGCTTACTTAGGCTGATAGATGAGAAATTTCCTACACAAGACAGACGACATTTCCAAAGTAGCAGGGAATGGTTGGATGCAGGTAGCACAACATCGTTCCATTTAATATTCTCGTGGGAAGCTTCATGTCCAAGGGCAACCTTTCAGGACTGAAGGGGCGTAATTAGTTTTACTGTCACGGTGCGAAAATCACCTAATTTTAATTAAAATAATTACACATGTTTTAATTTCTTCTAATTATATATTAAAAGTTAAGCATCGCATAAGTAATTCATCATTATCATCCTTTTTACTTAGGGTCGACCCAATATATGATTTTCAATCATCGTACGTTTTCCGTGCGGTGACGAAGTAAGAATACAATTCACCGCCCCTTCTCTTACTCACGTTTGTCATATAAAGCGATAAGGGCTTGGGATATGCAGATAATATTTGTGCAAGGAAAGGAAAACTCAAAATTAAACCCTATACCATCCCATCTGACTAGCGTCATGGTATAATAGTTTAAATTTTCCTCCATACCAAGAAGTGGGATTGGGATGTACATGAGACCAGATTATAATGCAGAAAATCGTACATTTTGTAAAAAAATATGGCTATCGAATTAAGACCGGCCGCATGTCTGACCCTGCATGGGAATATAATTATTGATCAAACGACATCCGATGGAGTTAACCAAATTCGATGTATAAAATGGCAGAAATCACTGTCCTATATAATAGAATGCTACACTAATCCGATGTAGATAATTTTAATAAAAAGAAAACTGACTTCAACTGAACCACACACGGGATGCGCCAGCTCTCAAAAACTATGGCCAACCACCTGATAGTTCCTACATATTGATGTGGAGTTCCTTTGATTCTCTGTCTCCTCTATCATCAGGTCTGATCCAAAGTTTCATTGTTTTGTAATGTAACACGATATACACACGAATATCAATTTTTTACCTGATGCGTGTATACAATTTTCAAAAGTTGATTCGATTTCTCAGGGGTTGCATCATCAGATGCTGACGTGGTGGCAATGGGACCACCTCAGCAGCATACCCTTTCATATAGAAAAATACATCGACATTGGTTCATAAACCACGAAGGTATATAAAACGCTACTATGTTACATACTATCCATATATCTTTTAAAAATACGAGTAAAAAAGCAAACGCGTGTCTAAATTTTTAAACACAAGAAAAAAATAAACATGTATTTAAATTGCTGGTTCATCATCATCTCAGCCCATATACGTCCCAATGTTGGGCTCGGGCTTCCTCCATAATGGAAGGGTATTTGACCTACTATACTACGCTCGTCAGACGTGTTGGTATAGGGTTTTATTTCGAGTTTTCCTTCTCTCATATAGATGTTATATGCGTTTTATATCCCTTAGTGGTCTCGTACTCACGGGTAAGATAGGGGGTGGTGAATTGTATTCTTACTCTGTCACCGCACGGAATTGTTGGTTATTATTTGTATTTTTTTTTTTGTTTAAAAAATAACGACACTCAGGAATATATCATAGCGTCGCAAATTAAAGCAATAATCGTGAAGTGTACAAGGAATTGCCTTACGTGTGAATTGAATTTATAACACTAGGGTAAGAGACGTCGGTAATTAGATCATTTCGCTATATATGCAGTCAAATTATTGTCCATCTTACAACGATTTAAAAAATATACTCTATGAATAAGTAAGAATACAATCCCCTATCTTACTACACCCTTGGTAAGTTGTATTTAATACGACTTTATATAAAAGATGTCCGTGATGTCCGAAATATGTCCGTGTGGTGACGGAGTAATACAGTTTACCACTCCTTATCTTGCCTGAATTGGTACTAGTGCTCGGCCCATTGGCGATGGGGAATGAATACGGTTATAGGGCCGTTGCTCACCCATCGACCGGGACTGATTGGACCGGATGTATCCAGACCAGAACCTTTAACAAAAAAAGGTTTTTATTTCGCGTATTCCATTTTGTCTGACCAAAGTGATATAATTAGTCAATTTCCCTCGTATTCGTAGATACGAACTTAATAGGTTTTTTTTAAAGACTAAGTTGATAATCCCTGCAGGTGCAGTGCAATACACTGTACTAAGGCGATAATCTTTGTATTGTAGTGGAACTTTACAAACATATAACTAACGTACACAAATTACATCCAAACTCAGAACAACAATTTGTGGATCACACAAAGTTTTGTCCTGCGTGGGATTTGAACTCGCGACACTGGCATTGTATCTTAAACAATACGCCATCTGTGCAGTCACAATGTGACGTATACGAGCAAAAATGATGATAATGATGAAATAAAGAATATTTAATATATAATTATTTATCTGTTCTCTAAACATTGTCTATGACAATCTTTATTTACGTAAAAAATATGTATAGATAGCTATATTGTAGTGTGCGTGCATGTACTTGTGTTGAACTTAGGGTCGTCACAATGGTTGAAAGTTATTTTTAGTTGTCAGGTAATATGTGGAATGTATATTAAACTAGTTGTGCATTTGACTTTAGTCAAATAAAATAGTTTAATAGTTTTTCTAATAACAAATTAAAAAGGAAGTGGTTATCTTTGCCAGTATATAAAAGGTACTTAGCATGGTGTTAGTCGTAATTTTTATAACATATTATTAAAAATATGAAGTTTGGGATTGACGGATAAGAAGAATAGCTATAAGTAGGTAAGTAAGTATATAGAGGTAGATCTATGCCGAAATATGTAGGTTATTAAGATAAGTTACTCTATATGCCGACAAAAATATGAATCCAATGGAATATATTTAATTGATAAAATCTGTTTTGTAAAGCAAGTAAAAATTAAGTTTTCGTATGTTCAATTTAAATGCGAATAAATGGGAATTTAATAAGAAAATATCTCATTCTTTGTTATGTCAGGTTTCATCAAGGGCTCTTAAATTTTAGATAATCCCCAAGGTTAATATAAATCGCGGTCGCAGCCTTCTGCGAGACAGTGATCTCGCGGAAGGAGGCGGCGGATCGCCTGCGTGAGGAGCGCAGCCTTGATGAGGAGATCCGCCGCCAGCGACTGGGGCGGCGCAGGCGCAACTATCTGCGCCTCATGCCGCCCTAGCCGAGGCCGCGGGTGACGTGACCGGGGATTAGTCCGTCACCCGCAGAGAGGCCGACCGCGTGAGGAAAGACCGACGTCCTCCCCGAGGGGGGGACGTCGGTCGATGGGAGGGTACCCCAATAGGGGGTATTCCGTCGGGCCGACCACGGACGACAAGTTAACGCTGCTCCAGTGGTCGGCCCAACGACGAAGGTGACGTGGTTTTCGGGTGGGTCGCGGGAGTTGCGTGCTTAAGCCCCTCTGTCGCCCCGGGCGGAGTGGTGCGGAGGCGCGCCGACCGCGGCCCACCCACAAAAAAAAAAAAAGGTTAATATAAATGACACATAAAATCAATGTTATGTGGTTACGGAGTCCTTCCAGGAATTAAAAAGTCAGATATTAAAAATTGTATACAAACATCATAAAATACATAAAAATAGTTTTGTTTTAAATGCGTAATACTCTCGTAAATATAATAATTTCTACAAAATATTTTTTGTTTTCGTAACTGAATTCAGTTATTGAAAAAAAAAAATTCTGTGTCATTTACATTGCATTAAATGTTACCTAAATTTAGGTGTTGTTCGTCGAAATCAGTGACTCATTTTTGCTTTGTGTTCACGCGCGGTTTCTTAAATTCCGTGGGAAATTAGGTACATTTTACAATTAGGTACATTCTGTTTATTACTGAAAGAAATATCAAAAAGAGATTAGCTGTAGTATAAATTACAAGAATATGAAAAGGCTATAGTTGTTCGCCTTTCTTTCACATAACACATGAATTTTAAAGACATTTATGTTTGATAGATAATGTTTAATAATTTCTTATTCTTTTCTATAAAAGTCACACCTATTTGACTGTATTTATCACTCCTAAGAAGATATGGGTTAGGTAGTTAGTATAATTCAAATTATATATGTATATATAAAATTGTACATAAAATTATTAAATTTATATTTTCAAAATTATCAAGCAGCCCTACGCTTGACGTGTGAGCGGGCTAGAGAATACGAATGAACACAGATGCGGACCGGCCGTGTAGCGATATGGCCGCCGTGTTCGTTTACCGCGCAAAACGCGTTCGTGTTTTCTCCTATATCTGTCTAAATACGCCATATTGTATTATTGTACACTAATAATTATAATTACAATAACATTATTTTTTTTTTACAAAAGAGTGTTTTTGTGTCAAATGTAACATAAACTGATTATGTCAAGGGTTTCGAACGATTATTACATTTTATTGATAATTGTAATATTTATCTCGCTTTATCACGATCGGCGATTCGTTACGGACGTGTAATATAAAAATCGGAAATGTTATTTTTTTTAATTCAAAGTCTATATTATAAATTCGTGTACGTGTCTTGAGTGTAACTGATAATAATAGGCTGTATATAAAAAAAAACTGTTATGTACAATCACTATGGTCAGCGTTGATTAGTGCAATGTCTTCGTTATACATTTAAGAATGCATTTATTAGCAACATTGTTTTAATTTATTTTAATTTAGTTTTCAAGTGTATGTGTGTGTGTTGTGATATGGATTATCCTTTGTGCATATAACGGATTGTTAAAATGGATAAACCCTCTTTCAAGGTAAAATCTTTATGATTTTGTACTTATATTTGAATGTTGAAAAAAGTATATGCCTATTAAGTCTTCGTTATTGTTTATATTACCCAATTCACGATCGCTCAACTTAATTAATATTTATGATTGGATTCAAATTAATTAAAGCAATTTAATAAAGTAAAAATATTATATTGATCTATTAAATCGTAATAAACGTTTAATTGGCAGTCCAAATACTTGAGGAAGCGTGTGACGTCATCCATTGTCTATAGTTCTTAGGAAGAGTTCTTAGTGCATTAATTTATTTATTTTTTGTTTTAGTACAAATAAAATGCGACATTTTGATTATAATAAATGTTTTAATAGATTGTAGCGACATTGACGATTGAGGTTAAGTGAGGATTTAATTAAAAGTAAAGCAAATTATTGTATTTATTAGTTACTCCCCAACCCTACCTCAGGCCGCCATATCAGCAAGTACCTAGGTACTAGTGATGCGGCTGTATGTTAAAAACATCGATATCGCTGTTTCGAACATATTTTATTGGAATTATTTAATCGTTTCATTTTTAAGTCTTAATTATTTTAGTTTTAAGGTAAATTGGTATATTTGAGCATTTTTATATAAACTACATTACTTTTCTATTACGTATATATTAAGTTTAAAGGAAACATGTTTTACGCTTACTGCAATCTTGGTATTTACAAGTTTGCCAACTTCAATGATAATAATTTACAAAACATATGACAACAGCTGTTTAAATAACATATTAGGCTTCTTATTGTCTACGTACGTATTGTTTTAAATATGATTAATTTAAAATTATAATTTAAAAAAACCTGTCTTATCATTCATTTTTGCTTATCCGTCCCACTGTTGAACTCGAGCTTTATCCACTATTGGAGGGAAATTGACCTACTATAGCACGGTAGTCATAGGATTTTGTTTCGAGTTTTCCTTCTCTTGCATAGATGTTGTATGTATATCGTATCCCTTAGTCGACGTTTACAATACGCACGGGTAAGATAGGGGGTGGTGAATTGTATTCTTACTGTGTCAACACACGGATAAATACTTACGTATTGTTTTAATTATGATTTATTTGAAATTATAATTAAAAACAAAACTGTAGTTCGATACTTATCATTTAAGCTCATATACGTTCCACTGTTAGGCTCTAGCCTCCTCCACAATAGGAGGGCAATTGACCTACTTATACCACGCTGATTAGACATGTTTTTTTTTATGGGTGGGCTATGGTAAGCGCATACTCGGTCCATTCCGTTCTGGCCAACGAAAGGACGGCGCGCGGGCACATAACTCACCCGTACCCACGTCGGCTTCGTCGTTGGGCTGACCACCAGTGCCGAGTTCCTTGTCCTCAGTGGTCGACCCGACGGAATACCCGTTATTACATTATTACGGTACGGGTGGGTTATGGGCCCGCGCACCGTTCTTTCGTCGCCCCGGATGAAATGAGCCGCGTGTGCGCTTACCATAGCCCACCCATAAATTAAAAAAAAAAATACCAACTTGTCTGATCAGCATGATATAGTAGGTCAAATTCCCTTCCATTGTGGACGAGGTTCGAGCCCAACAGTGAGACGAATTTGAGCTGTTATAATGATGATAATGATATCTTAAGCTTTCAAATCTATCGTATAAGTTCAGTTTTATCATCATTTGTTATTGTTGAATTTGAACCTCCTCCACAATAGGAGGGAAATTGACCTTACTATACCATGCTGATGAGACATGTTGGTATAGGGTTATTAGTGTTAGTATCATACTGTCGACAGTTGTCTGTCTACAGCCGGTGGCTGGTTCGTTCGTGTGTAGTGCCACACTGAGTTGAATATATACAACAGAGTAGTAGATATATATGTTACTGCGCCTAGTGACGTCAAGTAAATATCCACGATTCCGTCCCCGCCACCGGGGACGCCAATCGTGCCGCGGTAAAATCATAAACGTGGGAATGCCCACTTTGCCAGCGACCCCCCGAGCCGAGGTCCGTACCTCACAGGGAGTGCCCTCGGGATCGCTTAACTTTAAACGGGTTGAGAGCCCTCAGCGCTCACCCAACAGTCCGTGTAAAGTTGTCACAGCCATCTGAGGCTAACAACTAAGTCAGACAAAAAAAAACCTAGTGGCGTGAGAGAGACAGAACCACAACTTACTGAGGGTATTTGCGTATGATGGGTTTTGGTGATGCCTTTAGTATCACCGACACCTCAATGCACGCATTCACACTCCCTTTACTTTTTTCACGGCAGACAGCGACTTAGCAAAGGTCCACGAGCGGCAGCAACACTTACCATCAGGTGTACTGTTTGCTCGTTTGCCACCGTTTGCAACAAAAAAAAGAGCGTGTGTACAAAGTACGCAAGTCAGAAGTGAAACTTCTTTATCCTCTATCTCATTCTCTCGTCGGTTGAATCCTATACATTTACGTGTTTGTGTCTCTATGGACTCGCTTTTTCGTTTCAACGAGTTTGAAATCACAACGATTCTAAAGCAGTTTCACTTCAAAAAATTATATTATTTATGGTTAATACAAACATTAAATTTGTAGTAATTATTATAAATATTAATTTAAAACCTAACAAATCTAGTATACTACCACCGGATTGGAACGCGGCCACACTGAGAAAGATCCCTTAGTTGTCTTTTATGATACCAGCGGACAAGATAGAGATATAGATAGGTGCTGAATTTACAAGATAGAGATAGGTGATGAATTGTATTCCTACTCCATCACCACACGGAGAAGTGTTATTTGTAAATCAAGAAACATCTGTTAACAATGTGAACGTTCCTTTAGAACGTTTCTATTTCTGGTATCGTCGTGTGTTATGCGGTTGGGTTTATATTTAAATTCGTAATAAACAGCTTTTCAAATGACCGTGTGCATTTTGCAATTGTTTATATATTACTATTATATTATATTTTAATGTGTTATAGGTTTCTAATTAATTTTAATTCAAGCTAAGTCGATATTTTTACGTGTAAGTAATTTTTACGATCTTGTACCTATGTGTCGTAAAAGATGACTAAGGGATATAATATGTATATAATGCCTATATAAGAGATGTCAAACTCGAAACAAAACCCTATACCAACCTGTCTGACCAGAATGATACAGTAAGGTCAATTTCCCTCCCAATTTGGAAGAGGTTCGAGCCCAGTAGTGGGACGTATATGAGCTGTGATGATGACGATGAAGTCCCCTGCAATTTAAGAATTACTTAGTATTACTCGTACACCTATTGCGGAGAAGGACAGACCTCAGCATTGGGACCTGTATGCTTTTATATTGGGTACCTTAATTAAGAGCAAGATTCTCGTGCCGATTAGCTTTCTCTAACTCGATGAAACG
Organism: Lymantria dispar; assembly: GCA_032191425.1. Classification (NCBI taxonomy): domain Eukaryota; kingdom Metazoa; phylum Arthropoda; class Insecta; order Lepidoptera; family Erebidae; genus Lymantria; species Lymantria dispar. Next base: position 12,166,365 of record CM063471.1, read on the forward strand.
AAAAATATTTTTATAAATCGATACTATTGTTTTACTACAGTATGCACTTGGCTGCTGATTTTTTTGATTGAATGTCATTGCCGCCATATTGCGTGTATCGTTTCAAAGCAATCTGTTACTATTTCTCGACTACAAATTATACTTCAATAATAAAAAAATATGTATCTAGTCTCTCCTATAACGATTCCTAATGTTTACGCGAGTATTACACATTAGAAATAAAACTATTGTTACGGATTTTTCCGCGTTTGTATTTGATTTTTGATTGTCCGACGTTTCGAACACTTTATAACGTTAATGTTTACGCGCGGACTAATATTCAAATTCAAATCATTTATTATGTACTAGCAACCCGCCCTCGCTTCGTTTCGGTTTCAGTCGCTTTACCCGCGGCGTAGTTCCCGTTCCTGTGGGAATACCGGGATAAAATATAGCCTATGTTACTCCCTGATATTAAAGCTTTCCATTGGTGAAAGAATTTTTGAAATCGGTTTGGTGGTTTAAGCGTGAAAGCGTTACAAACAAACAAACAAACATCCTTACTTTCGCATTTATAATATTAGTATGGATAAACCTCGCGGGGGCACTTACCTTTTGTCTTTTTTAGATTTTTTCTTAAAATTACCTTTTATGTCTCACGTACAGCAAGTCGTTGTTATTACAGAAATTTACATCTACCCGCAATAGAATTAGTTAATACATTTTGACCCAAATTTTCTCTCCCACTTACATATTAAGGTAGCGGGGGGACGTCGATCGAGGATAGGGTACGCCTCAAGGGGTATTTCGTCGGACCGACCACTGACGACAAGTCACCCTGCTCCGGTGGTCGGTCCAACGACGAAGGCGACGTGTCGCGGGTGCGTTACGGGTGTGCGTGCTTGGGCCCCTCTGTAGCCCCGGACGGAGTGGAGCGAGGAGCGCGCCGACCGTAACCCACCTAAAAAAAACAAGGTAGGTACTTGTACTATTCATGTGATGTCAGAATAAGAATTACTACCCCCTTTCTTTCTTGCTCATTTGTCATCAATACCAATAAGGAAAAATGATAATTTACTAAGTCTTTTGTACCTTATTTTATAGTAGCAACCTGCTTCGCTTCGGTTTCAGTCGTCTTGCCTGCGTAGTTACCGTTCCCGTGGGAATACCGGGATAAAATATAGCCTATATTACTCCCTGATATTATAGCTTTCCATTGGTGAAAGAATTTTTGAAATCGGTCCAGCCGTTTTGAAGATTACCCGAAACAAACAGACATACAAAAAAATATAAAGTGTATTTTAGGCATATGTATGCAAATAACCGTGTGAGCATGAGAAAACCCTATTATTTTGACATCACAAACAGACACTCCAATTTTATTTATTGGTATAGATTCATCATGACTCGAGCCTCCTCCACATTAGAAGGGACATCGACCTACTACACCATGCTGATCAGACCTGTTGGTTTTATTTCGAATTTTCTTTCTCTTGCATAGATATATGCATACTAGCAGCGCCCTGTGATTTTACCCCAATAGTTTCCCTTCCCGTAGGAATGTCGAGATAAATTATAGCCTATGTGTTATTCTGATATGTAAGTTATGTTATTGTGAAGTTTCATCAAAATCCATTCAGTAGTTTTGGCGTGAAAGAGCAACAAACATCCTCACATAGTCACAAACTTTCGCGTTTATAATATTAGTAGCATTATATCCCTTAGTTGTGTTTTACGACATCCACGTGCAAGATAGGTAGTGGGGAATTGTGTCCTTACTCCGTCACCACACGGACTTATTCATACTACTTGGTTGTTTTATCATTTTTCTTTTATATGTCCCAAACATAATTGAATTAAAAACCTGTTTCCTTATCAATTACAGCTACTTAAAGAGCTACTCGTTTCAACCTTATTTACATATAGAGTATAATGTGTTAAAATATTAATAGAATTTAGTTATAGGGATATAGATTTGATTCCGTGCGGTGACGGAGTAAGAATACAACTCACCATCCCCTATCTTGCCTGTGGGTATTGTAAAAGACGACTAAGGGATATAATATGCATATAATATCTATGCAAGAGATGGCAAACTTGAAATAAATCCTAATTTTTGTTTGAGATTTGGGACATAGACGGCTCGCTCTCCGCCCGGCTCTATCCGGGGCGACATAGAGGCGCCGCACAGCCCCATGACCCACCCATGGCACGTCGCCTTCGTCGTTGGGCCGACCATCGGTGCAGAGTAACTTGTCTTTAGTGTACCGTCTCCTGTCGACGTCAACCCTCGGTTACATCGGTCGCCGTCGCACAAATAAAACCCTATACCAACACTTTTGACTAGCGTGGTATAGCAGGTCTTTTTTTCCTCCTATGGAAGAGAAGGATGATTGATCAGCGTGGTAAAGAAGATCAATTTCCCTTCAACTTTGAAGGAACCATTTACTAACCCTTTTCTTGCACGTGAATGTAGTAAAGTACAACTAAGGGATGTAGTATGAAGATAAGTCTCAGCTCATATACGTCCCACTGCTGGGCTTAAGACTAACAGAATGGAGTGAAATTGTTCTACTATGCTATGCTGTCAGACTTAGAAAAAAAGAGCGTGCGTACAAAGTACCTACGCATATCAGAAGTGAAAATCCGTCGTCATTTATCCTTTATCCGTTATCCTTCATCTTTCATCCTTTATTCTCTATACTTTATCTCGTCCTCGCGTCGGTTGAATCCTATACATTAGCGTGTGTCTCTATGGACTCGCTTTTTCGTTTCATCGAGTTTGAAATCACAACGATTCTAAAGAAGTTTCACTTCAATAATGTCCATCAGGCCACCTAAGACAAGTACAGATGGTTCGTCTAAGTTAGTGTTGCCCAAATGCAAGACCAAGACGAGACTTGGACCGGTCTTGGTCTTGGTCTTGCAACATCACACCTGGTCTCGTCTTGGTCTTGGTCTTGCGCACCCGAGTCTTGGTCTTGGTCTTGGTCTTGCGCACCCGAGTCTTGGTATTGCAGCAAGAGTCTCGCAAAGTTTTGCAGTTAGAATAACGTAACAGTAATTTATCATGGCAATGAAAAATCCAACTAAATTACTCAAATATCCTGTCTATCCATCTGCTAGCCTATAGTTCACTATTGAATACAATACTTACCACTGGAGAAAATTACTCTTCTATTCCCCTGGTGTTCCATTAGACAGCGTTACTACTTTTATGACAGGACTTTCGACCCTATTTTCTTAAGACGTCACCACACGAGGCAGTTGATACAATAAATTTTATGTCATTTTATAATCAATGCGATATTTTACAATTAATGCGATTGTTTATATTCCCCTTCAAGTTAAGTGGTATGTATCTATTGTATTTCCAGTTTAGTTACTGATACTCTGGATACTTGAAAAAACCTGTTGCTCTATTGCCTATATAAATACTTTGGCCGCTGGATCCATGTAGCTCTTAATATACTATTTATTCAAGAACATATAAAACTGATTTAAAATTTTATGGTTTTAATACTTGTAAAATGTATGATATTCGTCGTCATCGTCACAGCTCATAAAAGTGCCACTGCTGGGCTTAAGCTTCCTTCCAGTAAGAGGAAAATTGATCTACTATACCACGCTGGTCAGACATGTTGGTACAGGGTTTTCTTTCTAGTTTCACTTCTCTTGCACATATGTTATATACACAGGGTGTATCAGGTTATGGGACAACTGTTCATGTATGTTGTAGTTCAACAGTCATAGATCATAATTAGAATGTATATTACACAAAAACAATATAACGTAAAAGTTATAGTGATTACAAAAATGTGTGTCTAAGAGTTTATGCCTTAAATTTTATGCATTATGTAGGTATGTACAGACAGGATATATGTAAGCATGTAAAATTTCGACAGTATAAATAGGTATTAGATTTGCGCGAACCTTTCAATGGTTACGTAGGTACAAAGGCGACTCATCGACGGTCATCGGCCGATCAGCTGATTTATGTTAAAGCGAAGTTTGTCTTGCTTATGCAAACGTAATCATTGATTTATTCAAATTCTAATGAACATTTAACAAAATACGAATATGTTGTAGATTAAGTATCATTCCTTTATACATTTTAATCAATTTACACGAAAAAACGATGACAAAATTGAGAACTTACATGTCTCTCAATTCATTAACGAATCTATATTTTTATTTCAATTTTTTTTCATGGGTTCCTAACACCATTGCCCGATCCGATTTGATACGACATCCACGGGTAAGAGAGTGGTGAATTATATTCGTACTCTGTCTTTTTTTTTTGTGTGTGTGTAGCTGTTGGTCGCAGATGACCTTGACAGCTTAACGCGGTCAATGGGTGAGCGCTGATGGCTCTCAACCCGGTAAGTAAGTTAATCCGACATCCTATTCATCTTCTTCTTCAAGAAGATGACGAGGACGTCGGACCGCGGATATTTTTGAGGGGACGTAGTTTACCGCCCCAACCACTAGTGGATTGGGGTGAGTCGTGGCAGAGGCAAAATAGCGCTGGGAGCAACGCTTCATGTACTGCCTGATGGTGATCGTACTCTGTCCCTACATGGACATTTATATAGATTAATTGTAGGCATATTTCTATGTCCAACAGTGAACGTCGTTGGGCTAATGAATAAACGGATATATAAATATGTATAATGGGCAAGAGCACTCTCGTGATTACGGTATTTTGTCCTTAAGCCTTTCCGAAGAGTAATTCTGAAAAGCCAACACCAACATTGGGAATCGATTGGCCAATAGATGGATATCTCAAGACTGATTTGACTTGCCGTGTAGTGACGGAGTAAGAATATAAATCATCACCCCCTATTTTACCCGTGACTGCGAACCCACGACTAAGGGCTATAATATATAACATCGGTGCAAGAGAAGGAAAACTTGACATGTATGACCTGTAAGAACACGGCCGATCACCGTGGCGATTCCCCTCCGGCCACGGCCGATTCTCCTCCTGTTATGTAGAAGACACGAGCTCAACCGTATATAAGCTGAAATGGTGATTTGAATTAAATGCAAGACCGCGAGACTCTTGCAGACCCAGTCTTGGTCTTGCTCAAGTCTTGCAGGGCCAGTCTTGGTCTCGGTCTCGCATTTCTCGCAAGACCAAGACCAAGACCGCAAGACCAAGACTTTTTTGGGCAACACTAGTCTAAGTACTTATAGAGAAACATACTAAGGCAGGTTATGGGGGTTACACTCCACCTCTGATGATTTGAGAGGATTTTTGACCGGACCGTAAGATGTCCCTTAAAAAAATATCAAACAAAAGAAAGTTATTTTCGTTTTAAATTTTTGGCGCATCTTCATATAGGTATTATTTAGTTCAAACTGCGTCGTAAGTTTGTTTTTGTTATATACATACGAGCCAGTCTTTGAGCATGTTAATGCATAGATTTAGTTAATAAACTAGCAAAAAAACTCGCTTCGCTTCGGTTTCAGTCGCTCTATCCCCACATTTTAAATCGAAATATATACGAGACTTAAGTCCATAAGGCCTCGGTTTCGTTATTAAGATTATTGCAGTACCTATATTGTCAGAAATAAAAAAAAAATAGTAAATGCATCAATCAATTTCTTTGAGAGACAAAATAATCTTCTAAAATATGAGCTTGGTATCTTGAAAATTAAGCAGGCGCATGGTGGCGTTCCATTTTTCATTTAAAATTCATTGAATTTTTTTTTAATTTAATAAATAGTAGAAAAAAATGTCTCAAATTTTCGTTTACGCTATCTTTTTCTTTACAAAAAAGTCTGTGTCATTTTTAGGGTGCCGTACCTAAAGGGTAAAAACGGGACCCTATTACTAAGACTTCACTATCTGTCCGTCCGTCCGTCTGTTTGTCACCAGGCTGTATCTCAAGAACCGCGATAATTATAGATACAGTTAAAATTTTTACAAATTATGTATTTCTGTTGCCGCTATAACAACAACAAATACTAAAAACAAATATTTAAGGGGGTTCCTATACAAAAAACGCGATTTTTATAGACAGTGGTACGAAACCCTACGTGCGTGACTCCGGCTCGTACTTAGCCTGTTTTTGATCAATCATTAAGAGGGAAGGTCACAGAGCGTTAAAAAGTGAAAATTTTTAGAAAAACAAAAAGTGTTTCAAATATTTTCGCATACATTTGATTAAATCTAGATACTATATAAATAATTATTAATAAATACATCAATCCCGTTGATATTTCATCAAATCGACGACCTATATTATACAAAATTAGATCGTCTAAATATAACAACTCTGTCTCACTCGAACACCCGTTTTTGTTCAATGTTTTGCTTAAATTATATTGTATCGGCGTACCGCTATCGCTGCGCTTCGGTTCCAGCCGGCATCGCATTTTATATCTGCAATATCGCCTAACATATGGTCTCGGGTTCGAGTCCCGGGCCGAGCGAAACTTCATAGGGATTTTTTGAGAGGAAAAATAGCCAAGTTACTTCATATAGAGGTATCTGGCAGCAAAATATGGATTATCAAAATCGGTCCAGCCGTTTTAAAGATTATCAAACAGACCAGACCAGTACCAAACAGATCAGCCAACAGACGTACTGACAAAAAAAAAGTGAGCCGTCGCTCAGGACACCTAGCAGATATGAAACATCGAAATTATTTTGTACAAGTATTGAAAGAACAGATTACTATTAGTAAAAGTTTACGCCACGCCAACGATCAGGTTTACCCTCGCCTATAGATGTTTCACATCAATTAAACTGGTATTAAAGCGTAAAATTTGAACATCAAAAAATAGCAATTACTTATTCATAATTTTAAGTTTTCACTTCTGTCGGCAGTCCTCATGACCGCTTTGTGATCTTTTCCTTTAAATTTTGTACAAAACAACGTGATTGGGTCAGCTATTATTTTATACTCCTTAACAAAACATACGTTTGCGAGACCTTGTAGCGGCTCTACGTAACCGTTACTAATAGTATTCCATTTATTTACAAGCGATTATAATCTCTATAACTATTATGATAAAGTATAAATTTTAATTTACTATGTCGTTAAAATAAATTATGTCATTTTGAAACTGAGCAATTATTTTTTTAAATTCATATCATTAATTAGTTAAAACTGAAACTACTTTACGGATTTTATCGCGTTTTTATTTGATTTTTGATTACCCGACGTTTCGAACACTTTGCAGCGTTCATGGTCCCGGATGGACTAAGATGTCTCATGTCCAACAAGTCATCGTTACTGCAGAAAGTTTATAATTATCTACCCGATACAGAAATTAGTTATTAAATATTGATCAACATTTTAATACAAGTTTATTGCCAGTGTAAGAAGAAAATGATTCTATATGAAAAAATTATATTGTTTATGGTTAGTAATTATTTAACATTAAAATTAATAGTAATTATATTTAAAAAACTAACAATCTAGTATACTACCACCGGATCGGAACACGGCCACACTGAGAAAGATCCGGCAAGAAAACTCATGTGACATGATGCTAAATTAATATTAATTTTGAAGGCGGCGTAAACATCAGAAATCATTACATGTATAGTTAAAACTGTTTAAATAACGTTTTAAATATATTCAATATTTTTTTCGTTTGGTGACGGATAAGAATGTATTCTTATCCGTCACCAAACGAATACCCCAACCCCCTATCTTGCACGTGGATGTCGTAAAATATGACTAAGTGATTGCAAAGGCATTGCCAAGGTCCACGAGCGGCAGCAAACTTACCGTCAGGTGTACTGTCTACTAGTTTGACACCGTCTGCAATAAAAAAAAATACATTTAATATATATAGGTACGATACGGTAGATACATCCTTACTTCCTTACTAATATTATAAATGCGAAAGTGTGTTTGTTTGTTACACTTTCACGCTTAAATCACCGAACCGATTTCAAAAATTCTTTCACCAATAGAAAGCTATAATATCAGGGAATAACATAGGATATATTTTATCCCGGTATCTCCACGGGTACGGGTACCACACGGTTAAAGCGACTGAAACCGAAGCGAAGGGAGGATGGGCTTTTACTTTTTAGTTAATTATATAAGCAAACTAGCAACCCGCCCTCGCTTCGCTTCGGTTTTAGTCGTTTTACCCGCATAGTACCCGTTCCCGTGGGAATACCGGGATAAAATATAGCCTAGTTTACGCCCTGATATTATAGCCTTCCATTGGTGAAAGAATTTTTGAAATCGGTCCAGCCGTTTTGAAGATTACCCGGAACAAACAGACAGACAGACAGACAAAAATTTTTTAATCGCTATTTTAGGCATGTGTATAATGCAAATAACCGTGTGAGCATGAAAAAAGCCTATTATTTTGACATTACAAACAGACACTCCAATTTTATTTATTGGTATAGATATAAGCAAATGGATCAATAACATATATACACGTGTATATTTGTATAATAATAAGTATTAATATGTATTAAGTTGATATAGATCTTAATAATTATCCGTGTGGTGACGGAGTAAGAATACAATTCAACACCCACTTGTCCGTGGGTGCCGTAAATTACGACTAAGGGATATAACATCTATGCAAGAGAAGGTAAACTCGAAATAAAACCCTATTTTTTTTGTGAGTTGGCCCATGTTCAGCTCGCTCGTCCGGTGCGACAGAGGGACGCCGCGCGGCTCCATGACCTGTGGCACGTTGCCTTCGTCGTTGAGCCGATCGCCGGTGCCGAGTTCCTTGTCTTCAGTGGTCGGCCCGATGGAATACCCCTGCGGAGTACCATCTCTTAAATACCCACCTTACCAACATGTCTGATCAGTATGGTACAGTAAGGTCAATTTCTCTCCTATTATGGAGGAGGCTCGAGTCAAATTTGAGCTGAAATTAGATCTTAAATTATGTTATTCTCAACTAAGTTGAGCCTCGCAACCTATCTAATCAGAATGAGACAAAGAGGGGGAGGAACTGGCATTTGCTAAGACGATACCCGGGCATTATTGTAGTAGTAGCTCAGGTGTCGAACTGAATCCGCCGAGACGGCCTTGGATTTCAAGGAATCGGCTATGGTCGGCCAAATGATGATGGCGAAGGAATACGATGGGTTTTGGAGCCATATGCCGCCTTGCGATCGCCACGGACGGAATGGCCGAAGTGTGTCCAGTCCAGAGCCAACGTGTCAGCTCATAAACGTCCCACTGTTGGACTCGAGCCTCCCCCACAATAGGAGGGACATGTTGGTATAGGCTTTATTTTTAAGTTCTCCTTTTCAGTCTGTCCAAATAAGAAAAAAAAAAATGCTCTAAAGCGCATGCAAGGGACATTCTCAAAAAATAACGTTCTCTGTTTTTGCAACATTCTTCTTTTATCCCTTTTGGGATGACGAATATACAATTTTAAAAATTAACAGTTTGTGTAGGTTAATAAAAGTTTGGAAACCATAGATTAAGGATGCCAACGTCATTATTTGGAATAACAGTGAAACTAAGCCGTGCCGTAGTCTATGGTTCTCAAGTTTAATTATAAAATTGCTAGTTTCGGCGTGCACCTGCGTCATGTAGTATTTATATTATATTCAATGTTTTCCTGTTTTAATGTGTTATGTTAAATAACTTAACATACTTAATAGGAACTTGTCATTCAACATACCTCAGTGTCCGAAAAGACAGGTCTACGACCAGTGTCTGTTACTAGTGATGACTTATGGCACGGAAACGTGGCCCCTAAATGTAGGCCTCATAACCAAGCTCAAAGTTGCTCAGCGTGCTATGGAACGGGCTATGCTCGGGATTTCTTTGCGAGATAGAATCAGAAATCCGTAAAGAACGGGTGCACGAAGAATTAGCACGCTGAAGTGACAATGGGCAGGACACATCGCTCGACGAAATGACAACCGCTGGGGAAGAAAGGTTCTCGATGGCGACCACGTATCGGACGACAAAATGGACCGACGATCTGGTGAAAATGACTGGACGACGTTGGATGCAGGCGGCACAAGACCGCACTTATGACGAAATATAAGGGAGGCCTACGTTTAGCAGTGGCCGGCATATTGGGCGACGCAGTGTAGGACGCCTCCCCACTAGGTGGACCGACGACCTGGTGAAGGTGGACGTCGTTGAATGAAACATGAGGGAGGCCTACATCCAGGAATGGACGGCGAAAACGGTGAATTGTTATTCTGTCACTACACGAAAATCGATCATTAAAATGTATTTTTTAAAGTTTGAATATCGCTGCCTAGCTACCCCTAAACCAATATACGGGGTTACTTTAGAGAGTAGGGTTTCGTTCTAGGGTTGTCACGTGATAATTTTATTTTCTTCGATTTCTCAGCCCAATTCTATTTATAGACAAGGACCTTTACCTGATAGTACTGAATTGATTTTAAGCTACTATACTACGCTGGCTAGAAGGGTTAGACAACATTTTTGCAACAGAATTTTTTCCCGTGTGGTAACGGAGTAAGAATACAATTTATCACCCTCTCTCTAACCGGTATTTGTCTTAAGGACGAGTAAGGGACAGTGACTTCTATGTAGTATACATAGAAGTCATTGGTAAGGGATATAAAAATAGATTGTCTGTAAAGTCGGTTTACTGACGATAGTTGAACGTGACAACGTCATAAGAAAATACTGATGGAATGGTTTAATTTTTTAAAAGAAAATTTTAATTTTATTTGTTTGATAGATATTTTGTATGGATCAAGCCTTAAATGGAACGCCTCAGAGCGAGGTAACGCCGCATACGTCATGTTTTTTCGTGTGTGCAGCCGGCTCCATCGAATTATATGACGTTGTCACGTCAATATACATATAGGGAAAATTCGGTATTGTAAGTCCAGTTTTCTCTCATAGTGGAGGACGCCTTTTTTGAAGTGAAACTTCTTTGGAATCGTTGTGATTTCAAACTCGATGAAACGAAAAAGCGAATCCATAGAGACACAAACACGTAAATGTATAGACTTCAACCTGCGAGAGAATGAGATAGAGGATAAAGAAGTTTCACTTCTGTTATGCGTACACATACTCTTTTATTTTTTTTGGGGTGAGCTAGGTCAGCGCACCCCAGCCCCCCCCGGCGCAGCGCGGCCTTGTAACCCACCCGTGGCACGTCGCCTTCGTCGTTGGTTGAGTATATTGTCTTCAGTGGTCGGCCTGAATAGTGGCGGAGGCCTGAACTTGAGATAATTACGATGAAGATATTTAGTTTCTTAAAGATTTCTTTGTTTTATTTTTATTCCTAATCTATAACTACATCTGTGTTATGACAGACTAAGAATATAATTCACCACTCCCTGTTTTACAGGTGGATGTCGTAAAAGACGACTAAGGGATATAATATGCATATAACATCTATGCAAGAGAATGATAGATGTTATATGCATATTGAATCCCTTAGCAGTCTTTTACGACATCCATGTGCAAGAGAGTCTGTGGTGAAATGTATTCTTACTCTGTCACCACACGGAGAATATATTCTTCAGTGAAAATAAAAAATATACTTCAAAATACTACTAAATTTTTTCTGAAAAATTACAAATTTGATACTCGACAACCCTACTTTATACATTGTGGTTCACGGCCGTATGTATATCCTGAAAGCCTTGTGCGACAGAGATAGAGATATAGCCGTCACTTGCACTCTTTACCTAGCTGATATTATATTTTTTAATTGTTGAAGTTTGGTATTTTAGTATTAACTTTGTTAGCGATTCATTATTGAGAATTTTTTTTTAGGGTTATCACAACTCATTTTTATGATAATCTAGTTAGTGATATTTTACGTGTCGTGACGGAGTAGGAATACAATTCACCACCCCCTGTCTTGCACATGTATGTAGTAAAAGACGACTAAGGGATATAATAAACTCGAAATGAAACCAAATACCAACATCTTCGGCTGACGTCCCGGGACAGGGACGTCGGGAGGTGAGGGTACCCGAAAGGGTATTCCGTCGGGCCGACCACAGGTCAAGGAGCTCGTCACTGGTGGTCGGCCCAACGACGAAGGCGACGTGGGTATGGGTGGTTTATGAGCGCGCGCGCCGTTCTTTCGTCGCTCCGGACGGAATGAAACGCGTGTGCGCTTACCATAGCCCACCCATAAAGAAAAACAGCATATCTGATTAGCATGGTATAGTAGGTCAAATTACCTCCCATTGTGGGTTGTGATGATGAGTTAATGATATATTGATCACTAGCAACCCGCCCTCGCTTCGCTTCGGTTTTAGTCGTTTTACCCGCGTAGTGCCCGTTCCCGTAGGAATACCGGGATAAAATAAAATTGGAGTGTCTGTTTGTAATGTCAAAATAATAGGCTTTTCTCATGCTCACACGGTTATTTGCACGACACCTATGCCTAAAATACAGATTAAAAAATTTTTGTCTGTCTATCTGTTTGTTCCGGGGACTCTTCAAAACGGCTGGACCGATTTAAAAAATTCTTTCACCAATGGTAAGCTATAATATCAGGGCGTAAACTAGGCTATATTTTATCACGGTATTCCCACGGGAACGGGAACTACGCGGGTAAAACGACTATAACCGAAGCGAAGCGAGGGCGGGTTGCTAGTTGTAAATAAAACCTTTTTTTTTAAGTAAACTGCCTTTTAAAAATCAATAATAATTTAGCATCATGTCCTCTGAGTTTTCATGCCGCATCTTTCTCAGTGTGGCCGCGTTCCTATCCGCTGGTAGAATATTGTATTTGTTAAGTACAAATTAATAAATTTTGATGCCAATGTCAGAACTGGACGAAATTGTAATATGGCCATACGAGATGTAGTAGCTTTAAAAAAAATGTCGTCAAAAATACTTCACCCAGTCGAAAGTTCTGAGTTAACAAATATAAAAAAAAAAACTCCGTTTTTGGAAAAAAGTAACTTCTTTTTTGAAGTTGGCTTTATCCTGAATGACTGACTAATAGGTCAACGCACAACCTAAACTGATGATCGTAGAGACCAGAAACTTGGAAGGCATTGTCTTTGTATGACAATAGGCATTCGATAAGAAAGGAGTTTTTTTTTTTTTTTTTTTTATTTATTTAAGACAACACCCTGCACTAAGGAAATAATCCTTGTATTGCGGGGGACTTTACAAACATATAATTAACGGACACAAATTACATCCAGACTCAGAACAACAATTTGTGGATCGCACAAAGTGTTGTCCCGCGTGGGATTCGAACCCCCGACACTGGCACTGTAAGTCGCTATCTTAACCACTAGTTGCCTAAATTCTAACCCAAAGGGCGTGAAAAAAGAGGTCAAAGTGTATATATATAAAACAACGTGATGCCTTTGGTCCAATTAAGTGTAAATTTTGCATAAACATAATTAAAGACGTATTTTATTGATAACTAGCAACCTGCCCTCGCTTCGCTTCAGTTTCTGTTACCTTATCCCCTTAGTTCCCGTTCCCGTGGGGATGTCGGGATAAAATATAGCCTAGTTTACTCCCTGATATTATAGCTTTCCATTGGTGAAAAAATTTTTTAAATCGGTCCAGCCGTTTTAAAGATTACCCGGAACAAACAGACACACAGACAAAAAAAATATAAAGTGATTTTACATATAAGGCAAATAACCGTGTGAGCATGAAAAAGGTCTATTATTTTGACTTTACAAACAGACACTCCAATTTTATTTATTGGTATAGATTAGTTCGTAAAATATAACAAAATGTTAAAGAGCATCGTGATTTACATTGTAATTAATTTTCAAAGACCAGATCCACCGAGGCCAAGTCAGGTATTAAATGTTCACTCAATCGCCATGTACACCGATGGCTGTCATGATAATGAATAGAGAAAAAACATTTTTTTTTATTGCATGCAATGGTAAACGAACAAACAGTACACCTGATGTTGCTGCCGCTCATGGACCTTTACTAAGGCCGCTGCCTACCATGAAGAAATTGAAGGGAGTGCGAATGTGTGCAATGAGGCTTGGTGACACCAAGGGCACTACCAAAACCCACCACACGCAAACACCCTCAGAAAGTTGTCCTTCCAACTCTCTTGCTCACCGAACGAAGCGCAGTAACAAATTGCTACTATTCTGTTGTATATTTTCTGCTCAGACGGAGGGACCGGCCAACGACTGTAGACAGACAACTGTCAACCAGGGATGTTATGGAGCTCCGTAAACGTAACCGAAACTATCGGATATCCGAAATAAATATATATCCGTAACCATAACCGATTCAAAAGTTTCGGATAATTTCGAATAAGGGTGGAGTCTAAATAAAACGTGTTTTGACAGGTTTGTCTCTCTCAGGAATCTTGTAGTAGGGACGATCGATATTAGAAAAACATCGATGTTTATTTATCGATATCAACATCGAATCCAAAGCATCAATGTACGACATATATCGATTGCAAAACATTGATGTACCTATTAAAAACATCGATATTTTTGGGTAGAAGCCAATAGAATCAGATTAGACTAAATAAAACCAAATGATTCTAGTAATTGTGTTTATATTTTACTTCAATATAATATCCGTAACCGAAACTATCCGAAACTAACGGATAATCGAAATATCATATCCATAACATCACTGCTGTCAACCCTGCTGTCCTACCACTATAAACACATACAATCAACAGGCAAAAAAACTTCTAGACTTGAGAAATATCACTTGTAAGTAAGAATTGTTCTGCATTGGGATCGAACCCACGACTACGAGCATGGAAGATCGGTAAAACCACTGCGCCATGTCCAATCGAATCACAAAACGATTTGATTTCAAATATGTATTTCACAATCTTGTCCTCCTATGAAACGGTGCTGATGAAAATGTAGCCGTCCCTCTCGCACGCGCGGTCGTCCTGTTCTAACCGAGCGCGTTCAATTTTATACTTATTGATTTAGTTTTGCTTTTAGTACCGTTAGCATAATAAGCGAATGGATATTTTTTATTTTAATTTGTCTGTTATCAATTTTGTTCAGACCAGTCGTTTTTAGGGTTCCGTACCCAAAGGATAAAAACGGGACCCTATTACTGAGACTTCGCTGTCCGTCCGTCCGTCCTTCCGTCTGTCTGTCACTAGGCTGTATCTCAAGAACGGTGATAGCTAGACAGTGGAAATTTTCACAGATGACGTATTTCTATTGCCGCTATAACAAAAAATACTAAAAATATAAAAATCATTTTAACAAAAAAATACCGACTTCAAACAAAATACAATTCCCAAACAAATTAATATGCACTAAAAAGCAAAAAAATAATTCTTGTACAATGTAGTGCCCGCCCAACCTTACAACAACTTGATGAAAAAAAAAAATAGAGTACTTAGAAGTCAATCAAATTATTACGACAATATAATGTAGTTACAATTATTGTCATTTTTGGAGTCAGTGTTTATGTCTATGTCGGTATGTTTGTCGGTGCCCTAGTTTTGTTGACTGACACCGACTCCAAAAATAATAATAATTGTAACTATATTATATTGTCGTAATAATTTGATTGACTTTTAAGTACTCTATTTTTTTTTCATCAAATTGTTGGAAGGTTGGGCGGGCACTACATTGTACAAGAATTATTTTTTTGCTTTTTAGTGCATATTAATTTGTTTGGGTATTATATTTTGTTTGAAGTCGGTTTTTTTTTGTTAAAAATTATTTTTATTGTTTGATTTTTAGGGAATGTGAAGTGCACATTTTTTTCTACCTATGAGTCAACCTACTAATAGTGCTGCTCGTTTGAGGCAGTGCCGTTCAACATTACGGTAGGTGACTCAAATATCCGGATATAAGAGTTTCAGGCGAGTGTCGATAATTTGCTCCTAAGAATTGAAGAGTACCGTTACTTTAGCATGGATCCTATAATCAGAACCTAATCAAACTACCCTTGAAGTACCTCCTATTCAATAAAAAGAATCATCGAAATCGGTTGGTGTTATATTGAGTTTTCGTCCATGTGTACTATATACTTTATGCAAATTTAAGACTTAAATAGTTTTCTCATGGATACCACGTTCAAAACTGGACTAAATTGAAACGGAACCACACGAAAAGCACAAGCTTTCAAATAAATAAAAAAGAATCATCAAAATCGGTTCACGCGGTCGAAAGATCTGAGGTAACGAACATAAAAAAAAAATTAAAGTCGAATTTACTTTAAAAAAGAGAAGGTTCTCCTCAACCTTCTCCTTTTTTAAAGTCGGTTAAAAAAGAATCATCGGCTTCGGTTGGCGTTGTTATTGAGTTTTCGTCCATTTATCGCGCACATACTTAGTGCAAATTAAAGACTTATGTGGTTTTCCCATGGATTCCATTGTCGAAACTGGATGAAATTAAAATGGGACCACACGGGAAGCACCAGCTTTCAAACAAAAAAGAATTATCAAAATCGGTTTACCCAATCGAAAGTTCTGAGGTAACAAACATAAAAAAAAAAATACAGACGAATTGAGAACCTCCTACTTTTTGAAGTCGGTTAAAAATAAATAATTATTTAAGGGGGGGCTTCCATACAACAAACGCGATTTTTTTTGCCCTTTTTATAGATAATGATACGGAACCCTTCGTGCGTGACTCCGACTCGCACTTAGCCGGTTTTTTTTTGTAGTAAACATTTTATTAATTTAACTAATACATTTATCTTCCTTGTAGTGATTCAGTAAGAATACATATCATTTATATGGTAGGAGCACACTGTGGACAGTTATCTGTCTGCAGCCGCGGGCCGGTCCGTCCGGGGTAGTACCACACTGAACAGAAAATATACAACAGAGTAGTAGCAATTTGTTTCTGCACTACGTTCGGTGAGTGAGAGAGCCAAAAGCGCAACTATCTGAGGGTGTTTGCGTGTGGTGAATCTCATTGCACGCATTCACACTCCCTTCACTTTCTTCACGATAGCCAGTGGCTTAGCAAACGTCATTGAGCGACAGTATCACTTACAAATGTCCTGTTTGCTCTTTTGCCACTAATAGCAATAACAAAAAAAAAAAATAGCGTGAGTACTAAGTACATTTGTCAGAAGTGAAACTTCTTTGGTTCTATGTGTTTTTAATCAGTAATAAAAAAAAAGTCTCTAGATCTTTCTCACTCGCTTGCTTCCTACTCTCGCCCCATGGCTGTGCTTCGTGCTATGTTCTCTTTCTCTCTCTCTCTCTCTCTCTTTCAACCACTCTCTCCCTCTTCTTCGATAAAAACGCTGCACATCTTCGTGACGCTAAATTGCGTTTGATCCGTAAAAAAATTACCCTCATACGCGCAAATAAGTTTCACTTCAAAAAAACACTAAGGCGTTAAAATTGATACAAAACTCGTAACAATATCGCTTGATCAGCATGACTTAGAAGGTTAATTTTCCTCTTATTATAAGGCGTATGTGATTAGTCAGGTCGATTTATCGATCGATAGCTCAACTATATCCCATAACCAACATCCGATAAGTTATTTACTAGTTCTCGTTATTTCTTTCAACAACCTCATCAAGGTTGTTGAAGGCAGAAATATATTTTTTATCAATGACCCGTTTTCAGTAACCTAAATTTTAGGTGATACTCATGCCAATATAAAAGACACAATGATATTATGTGTCATATATACATAACATTGAGATTTTTTTTAAATTGATTAATGTAAAAAAAATCTCAATGTTATGTCTTATTTATTCATGCAAAAAAGTATTATCTGTGTGGTGACGGAGTAAGAATACAATTCACCACTCACTATCTTGCCCGTGGATGTTGTAAAAGACGACTAAGTGATATAATACGCATATAACATCAATACAAGAGAAGGCAAACTTGATATGAAACCCTATACCAACCTGTCTGACCAGCATTGTATAGTAAGGTCAATTTCCTTCCTATTGTGGAGGAGGCTGGAGCACAGTAGTGGGACGGATATAAGCCAAGATGATATCTTATTTTATGGCTTCAAGTGTTACCTAAATTTTAGAGTCGTTGATGTAAATGGGCATTATTGTTTAAGCTAAATTGACCTACTTTCACCACGCTGATCAGACGTGTTGGTATAGGGTTTAGTTTCGAGTTTCCACCTATTGCATAGATTCTATTTGCATAATATAATCCCTTCGTCGTTTTTTAAGTAGGGATACAAACGATACATCGGTGTTTCAATAGAAAAACATCGATGCTTGCCATCTATGTTCACTATTATAAAACATCAATGTTATTTTATACGGTGTTTTGACATCGATGTTTTTCCTGCATGATTTAAAACGTGTTGACTTACAGTGCCGTAAGTGTGTGAACGTGGTCCCTAAATATAGGCCTCATAACAAGGCGCAAAGTCGCTCAGCGTGCTATGGAACGGGCTGTGCACGGGATTTCTCTGCGAGATAGAATCCGAAATACGGCAATCCGCAGAAAAACGGGTGTAACCGACATAGCATGAAGAATTAGCACGCTGAAGTGGCAATGGGCAGGCCACATCGCTCGACAAACCGACAACCGCTGGGGAAGAAAGGTTCTCGAGTGGCGACCACGTATCGGACGACTTAGTGTAGGACAAACTAGGTGGACCGACGACCTGGTGAAAGTTGCTGGGCGTCGTTGGATGCAGGCGGCACAGGACCGCACTTTGTGGCGTAACAAGAGGGAGGCCTACGTCCAGCAATGGACGGCGATAAGCTGAAATAGTTATGATGATCATTTAAAATGTATGGTACTTTTAGTAGATCCTGCGTAACAGTTTAGGTACTCTGATTCTAAGTAACTAAAAAAAAAGCCTCATCACTTCACGAATTCACGATATTTTTAGGGTGATGTTTTTTGTAAATCGATGTTCGTTCTGAAACATGGATGTTCTTGAATCCGATATTTGCATACCTAGTTTTCAGATACCCGCGGGCAAGAAATGGGCTGGGGTACACGGAAAATTTGTCTCAATCATACGCAAAATAATTTTTAAAAGGCACCAACATATTTTTTTTTGTATTGTGAATAAATAAATTACAATTAATACGCTGACGGTACGTCTTTTAACAATTCGTTTCCGCCATTATTGTTTTTGATACTGACATTGCGCCCGGCGTTATTCGCTTATATTTTATACAGATACGTTATAAACAGACAAACTTTATATTACGTTAGAGAATTTATTCTCTATCTGGTAACGGAGTAAGAATACAATTCACCACTCTCTTGAACGTGGGTGTCGTAAAAGACGACTAAGAGATTAAATATGCATATAACACCTGTGCAAGAGATGGAAAACTTGAAATTAAACCCTATTTTTCTTTTTTTTTTGTGGGTGGGCTGCGGTCGGCGCGCCTGCGCATTACTCCGTCCGGGGCGACAGAGGGGCTTAAGCACGCAACTCCCGCAACCCACCCGAAAACTACCTCGCCTTCGTCGTTGGGCCGACCACCGGAGCAGGTTTACTTGTCGTCAGTGGTCGGCCCGACGGAATACCCCCTACGTGGGGTACCCTTCCATCGACCGACGTCCCCCCCCTCGGGGAGGACGTCGGTCTTTCCTCACGCGGTCGGTCTCTCGGCGGGTAACGGACTAATCCCCGGTCTCGTCACCCGCGGCCTCGGCTAGGGCGGCATAAGGCGCAGGTAGTTGCGCCTGCGCCTCCCCATTCGCCGGCGGCGGATCTCCTCATCGAGGCTGCGCTCCTCGCGCAGACGATCCGCCGCCTCTTTCTGCGAGATCACTGTCTCGCAGAAGGCTGCGACCGCGTCCCAATTCCCGACGCTGTCGATGGCCGGCAGCGTCAGGTCGGCACCGATGATTGCGACGAGTTCACAGCGCTGCACTGCCCAAGCCGCGCAGGCCTCGTGCGTATGGCGCGCCGTGTCCTCGTCGCAATCGCAGTGGTGGCAGGACGGTGTACTCTCCCTCCTTACGACCCTGTGCAGGTATTTGGCGAAGCTCCCGTGCCCCGTCAACACCTGCACTAGTCGGAAGGAGAGCACCCCGTGCCGCCTTTCCAACCACTGCATCAGCACCGGCCGGAAGGCCTCCACGGTTCGCACCCCGAACCGAGGCCTCTCCAGCCGGACTGCCTAACGGGCAATACCTTAGAATAATAACGTATAGAAGGATAGTGTCTTTGCTTCGAACGTTCGAAACATGAATCTAAAAATACTAATGGCGCGCCGACGATTACACACATACACACGCACACCACTATACAAATTTTGAAATCAAATTTTGTTTTTATTAACATAAATCGTCGAAATACTTTTAAAAGTAATGTTAATAATCTTTTTATGTTTTTCAAATGTGTTGTGACACCATTTGAATGCACAAATCGTCATAACTACCTATTTATTTTTTAAGAGTTACGTACGTACGTGCAGTATAGTGACCTTGTACATTACGGAACGGTTCCGGCGTAAGCTCCATTAGGCTCCAATTGAAATGCTTCACTTTTTGTGTGCGAACTTACCTTCTATACGTTATTATTCTAAGCCCTATACTAATCTGTCTGATCAGCATGGTATAGTAAGGTCAATTTCCCTCATAACAAGGCGCAAAGGGCTGGACCGATTTCAAAAATTCTTTCACCAATGGAAAGCTATAATATCAGGGCCTAAACTAGGCTATATTTTATCCCGGTATTCCCACGGGAACGGGAACTACGTGGGTAAAACGACTAAAACGGCTCCTGCAACACAGTATACAACTAGCGTAGGAGCCAGAAATTCCCACATATCTATGTAATGTTTTTATGATAATAAATGAAATGAAATGAAAAAAAAAAAAAAAAAAAAAAACCGCAGCGAAGCGAGGGCGGGTTGCTAGTTTTAAATAAAACTACTTTACGGACGTTGAACGATTTTGTTCGAAGTGAAGTGTTCGAAACGTCGGGCAATTATAAATCATATACAAACGTGATGATTTTCGTAATTCGAGAAAATTTAAAATTCAAGAATAGTTTAGATTCACAATTGGACTCAGTAGGTGGCGCTGCTGTCGATTTCAAAGAGCCTTTTATTTTTTTTTTCTTTTTATTGCCAACGGTGGCAAACGAGCAAGCAGAACACCTGATGGTAAGTGATACTGCTGCACATGGACCTTTGCAATACCAGGGGCACAGCCGGGCCGTTGCCTACCGTGAAGAAACTACTCTTCTTAAACCTCGTTTAAAGAAGGACATGACATAGCGCTCGGGAAACACAGCAGCAGGTAGTTCATTCCAGAGCTTGCACATACGTGGGAGATACGATCGCTGGTAACGTACAGTTGAAGACCATAACGTTTCCAGGTGAAATGGATGAACTCTGCTACGGTGTCGAGTGGTACTTTATTTGAATTTGATTTTTTTGTATTTTTTTTTTTGTTTGATTTTGTTTGAATAGAACGACGTCTGTTGAATCAACGAGTATTAATATAGATTAGTATAGATGATTGGACAATTTCTCAAGGTTGATTTCTTTTTTCCAGCTGGTGGGTGCTCCATGTCGCCAGCACGGCCAGTATACCTTCTATAAAGCTCTCAGACTGACCGGCACCGTAGACAAGATCATTGCTATAGGTGACTTCTTTTTCGTCAGGATATGGCAGGATTCTGAGCTGGTCTCCATAGGTAAGATGCTTAATATTTGTTTATTATATTTTAGTTTTTTTATTATTTACTTTATTGTTTTTATTATTTACTTTTATTAATAATAATTTAGTGAATAATAATTTTTATTATGTAATTTTGTTATTCATTTCTATTAATTAATTTTATTTTTTAATTTTTTTCGCTTTTATTTTTCGTGTGGTGACGGAGTAAGAATACAATTCACCATTCCCTCTCTTGCCTGTGGGTGTCGTAAAGGACGACTAAGGGGTATTATATGTATATATTTTTGCGACGCAAGGAAAACCCGAAAAAAAAACCATATCAATACGTCTGACCAGCGTGGAATATTGAGTAAATTTTCCTCCTATAGTCCGTTAGTATATAGCATAGTTCTTCGGAGGCCCGAGCCCAACAATAGGAGTATATGGGCTGAGATGATGATGAGCTACTTTTAATATTGTATTGTATTACTAGCTGACCCGGCGAACTTCGTACCGCCCTAAATTTTTTCGTAAATCATCATCATCTCTAATGAAAGAACCATCACGGTTTTGTCGGGCAAGATTCGATCGTCTTGGTAAAGATAAGACAAATTACTGATTATTAATTTCTGACAAAATTATAATTATCAACTTTTCAACAATACTTAACTATAGACAAAACGTTTAGTTGTCATTTGCGTTTTGTTATTATATATCAAATGCGTTTTTGTTATCCTACGTTTCATATATGGAGGGTAGAAGTAAGGAGGACCATCTCAGTGTATTAAAAAGTGTCCGTTGAAAGGGAGCAAATTAAGGTGGCGCTATAGTAGCAAGTGGAAGAATTTTAAAATACCTCGTAACGTTACTTTCAAACCAATTGAAGTACTTTTTGACACTGGTTATTTTTTTTCAAGATTTCCCCCATTTTGAAATACATATATAATTGAGATTTTAAATACTGCATATTTCTTAACTACTGAAGTCAAGAGAAATATTCAACTTTTCAACTCGGCACACTTCACTCTGTTTATAACTGCTAAGTTCATATCATTTCCACTTGCTACACTAGCGCTATTTCGGTGAGAGTTCGAACAGTAATTTGCTGTTTACAAGTGGACACTTTTTCGACTAATCCCCCATACGAGACGGTCCTCCTTACTTCTACCCTCCATAGTTTCATAGTGACTTGTATTCTCTTTGACATGAGTTTCGGCGCGAATATGGAAATGTCATGTTAAGTTCTTGTATTATATTCATTGTTTTAGTGTTTTATTGTGTTATATTGAATAATTTTGCTGATATATTATGTAATATAATACAGTTAAGGTGCTGAAGTGTGGTGAATGTGATATAAGAGTGGTTTTCATATTCTACCGAAATTCCCAGAGAAATGATTTAATTAGGTTTTCAGCGCCTAATTAATGGTAATGACTTAACTTACTGACGGGCATGACTATAAATAAGCTATTCTATATAAAGAAATGTTAAATTATATGAAGAAAATTGTACGAAGACTGACTTGGCTGTATGGGCTTTGATCCCTTTGCCTGTCCGAATGGACAAACAGAAACAAAACAAACTATTTAACATTTTATGTCACGTCAAACGGGAACGCGATCGAACGGGATGAAAAATAGCACATTGCCATTAAGTAGTAGAAGAAGAAGAACGGGATAAAAAGTATCCTATGTCCGTCTCCTGGTTCTAAGCTACCTCCCCACCAATTTTCAGTCAAATCGGTACAGCTGTTCTTGAGTTATAAATAGTGTAACTAACACGACTTTCTTTTATATATGTATATAGATTCACTTATATTAATTTATTATGTTTATTATTTAGCCATATTACTTATACCCATCTTGGGTCATGTACGTCCCACTGTTGGGCATTCTTCGCAACAGGAGGGAGTACTCCTGTTGCGACGCTGATCAGACGTGTTGGTGTTTTATTTCGAATTTTCTTTTTTTCGATAGAAGTTATACATCATCATCATCATCGCAGCCCACATACATCCCACTGTTGGGCTCGGGCACCCTCCACAATGAGAGGGAATTTGATCTACTATACCATGCGGGTAAGGCATGTTGGTACAGGGTTTTATTTCCTAAACTGGAAATTTTACCTTCTCTTGCACAGATCATATGTGCATTTGATATCCCTTAGTCATCTTGATTTCTGTAGTTTACGCGAGTACTACACATTTTTAATTAAACTATTTCTTTTTTTTTTTTTGGGGTGGGCTGCGGTCGGCGCGCTCCTCGCACCACTCCGTCCGGGGCGACAGAGGGGCGTAAGCACGCAACACCCGCAACCCAACCGTAAACCTCGTCGCCTTCGTCGTTGGGCCGACCACCGGAGCAGGGTTACTTGTCATCAGTGGTCGGCCCGACGGAATACCCCCTACGTAGGGTACCCTCCCATCAAATTAAACTACTTTACAGATTTTATCGAGATTGTATTTGATTTTTGATTGTCCGACGTTTCGTACACTTTGCAGCGTTCATGGTCTGTGACCGCTTCCGCCCGTAACCTTATCCTTATCCCTTAACCTTTTCCGTAACAATATATGCGATAAAATCCGTAGTCGTCTTTTACGATACCCACGGGCAAAATAAGGGATGGTGAATGGTATTCTTACTCCGTCACCACATGGATTACCTATTCATCTGACCTTGATTTTTTTTTTAATCACCTCCGATTCTGTAATATCTTTCAGTAAACTTTAAGCGTATTATGAGTATGTTCTGTACGTCTTACCTAATTACAGAAGATACATACGCACACACACGCACGATACAATAAATACACAGGCATGACTGAAAATCATGTACTTATAAACAATAAAAGTTGAAGCAAATGTCTGCACGAATAAGGTAGTGGTTAAGATACGGTGCCAGTGTCGCGGATTTGAATCCCACACAGTCCAACACTTTGTGTGTTCCACAAATAGTTGTTATGTGTCTGTATGTAATGTTGTGTCAGTTAATTATATGTTTGTAAAGTGACATCAACAATACAAGGATTATTCAGTGCAGGGTTTTATGCTAAACTAGCTGCTGTCCGCGACTTCGTCCGCGTGGAATCGTTACTGGGCCAACGCTAACTTTAACCCGCGAATTTGATTACGTAGAAGGAGATAATATTTTTAAACAATACGATTCTGTAATATATGTTATTTTTTTGCGAAACTAACTATTTACTCTCACAAAAAAACCCGATTTTTAAACATTCTTCATTTCTGCTCCGCTGCTATTGGTCTTAGCGTGATGATATATAGCCTATAGCTTTCCTTGATAAATGGGCTATATAACACTGAAAGAATTATTCCAATCGGGCGAGTAGTTCCTGAGATTAGCGCGTTTAAACAAACAAACTCTTCAGCTTTATATATTAGCATAGAAGTATAGATAAAATCCTTTTGCCTTCTAGTTTTAATTTTATTATAATTGCTTGTTTTACTTTAAAAAATGCAAAAAATATATATATTGTTAGATGATAGATCAAATATTATCCATATTCTTCATTAACAGGTGAACTTCAATTGCTATGGACAGATCGCGTGTCGGACCAGACCTTGGTCAGTTTGAGGTTGTACTTCCTGCCGGAGAACACACCCGAAGGGAGGAGCCTTCATGGAGAGGTAAGTGAACCAATGTGTTTATCATATCACCTTTAAAAAAAAAATAACCGTCTTCAAGAAATGCAGGAGGGTCCCAATTTGAATGTTTATTATCTTTATAATTTCGCTATAGATGTATAGGGTTTTGCCCGTGAATTCGTTTGCGTTGAAGTCACGTGTAAACACGGTAAATAATTGTGTAATTGTATTCCTCAGGTGAAAAATATAAATTCATATTTTATAATTCAACCCATATTTTATACCGCCAGGGAATAATATACGCTCTGAGGGGCTAAAAACTGTAAGAACTTTGTTTCTACTGACTAAACTCGAATTTGACAGTTTCCTTTCGTGACATAGAAATTCACTAAGAAAGGATTTTCCGAAATTCAATCGGCAAGGGGGTGAAAAACACAGTGACAAAATTTTTGTGGATAGAAAAAACTGTAAGATTGTAAATCCTACTAATATTATAAACGAGAAAGATTGTGAGGATGTGAAGATGTGAGTATGTTTGTTGCTCTTTCACGCAAAAACTACTGAATGGATTTTGATGAAACTTCACAATAATATGGCTTACATATCAGAATAACACATAGGCTATAATTTATCTCGATATTCCCTCGGGAAGGCGAACTATGCGGGTAAAACTGCAGGGCTTGTAGAGGAATAAATGTCACGATTATACCGATATTTATATACATTACTAGCAGCGCCCTGCGGTTTTACCCTCATACTTCCCCTTCCCGTGGGAATATCAGGATACATTATAACCTATGTATTATTCTGATATGTATATTATTGTGAAATTTCATCAAAATCCATTCAGTAGTTTTTGCGTGAAAGAGCAACAAACATCTTCACATCCTCACATACTCACAAACTTTCGCGTTTATAATATTAGTAGGATTAAATCAAAAACAAGGACAAATAAATACTAAACACTTTTCTGATACAGAAAGTCACTAAGAAGGAGTATTAGGAACAACATCACCTCGTAAGGTATTTACAACAAAGGGGTATAAAATAGGGTAGGAATGATGCTTATTTAATGTGTCTAGAAATTGGAGTGAGCAATTATTTCGGATTCTATGTGCTTATAATGACGTCACCACACGGATAGGTATTGGTCCATTCATCGTCATCATCATCGCAGCCCACATACGTCCCACTGTTTGGCTTGTTGTTGGTCAGACATGTTGGATAGGGAGTGGTGAATTGTATTTTTACTCCGTCATCACACGGTATTTCTTCCATATTTACTATTAACTAGTGGTCGAAATTCGTCCTTAATTCATTTTAATTAATTTTTCTGCTACACAATTTTCTTTTAATTTTATTTTGTACTAGCAACTCGCCCTCGCTTCGCTTCGGTTATAGTCGTTTTACCCGCGTAGTTCCCGTTCCCGTGGGAATACCGGGATAAAATATAGCCTAGTTTACGCTCTGATGTTATAGCTTTCCATTGGTGAAAGAATTTTTGAAATCGGTCCAGCCGTTTTGAAGATTACCCGGAACAAACAGACAGACAGACAAAAATTTTTTAATTGCTATTTTAGGCATAGGTGTCGTGCAAATAACCATGTAAGCATGAAAAAAGTCTATTATTTTGACATTACAAACAGACACTCCAATTTTATTTATTGGTATAGATAACTGTAAATTAAGCAAGCTGTATTTCACTAATAACTAATATATAAGCACGAATATCTATTAGACATTGTCATCATAATTATGATTATTTGACATTCAGTTCGACCAGAGATTTTAACCGTAAACAAAAGTGTATAAGCGCGCGCATGTGTGCGTGTGTGTGTAGCGATTGTGTTGTAGTGTGCGTAATGCCTTTTTAATTAAATTAATGTATTTCTGATCCATTATAGTTTTATGCACTCCTCATTATATTCTTCAACTGTGCCCAATTTCATACTTATCCATCCACGTAATTTTCGTAAAAAGGGGTATAAAGATTTTGCTTCACGTATTAATATATAGATAACAAGCAACCTGCCCTCGCTTCGCTTCCAGTCGCTTTACCCGCGGCGTAGTTCCCGTTCCTGTGGGAATACCGGGATAAAATATAGCCTATTTTACTCCCTGATATTATAGCTTTCCATTGGTGAAAGAATTTTTGAAATCGGTTCGGTGGTTTAAGCGTGAAAGCGTTACAAACAAACAAACATCCTTACTTTCGCATTTATAATATTAGTATGGATGGACTAATGGCCAAGAGAAGGAAAACTCGAAATGAAACCCTATAGCAGCATGTATGACCAGCACGGTATAGAAGGTTAAATTCCCTCTCATTGTGGAGGAGGCCCGAGCCCAACAGTGGGACGTATGTTGGCTGCGGTGATGATGATGAATGGCCATTCGTAGGTCAACTTTTCTCCCATTTTTGAAAAGCCCAACAGTGGGACTTATATAGACTGAAATGATGATAATAATCATCATCATTATTGCAGCCCACATACGTCCCACTGTTGGGCTCGGGCCTCCTTCACAATGGGAGGGAATTTAACCTACTATAGCATGCTGGTCAGACATGTTGATATACGGTTTTGTTTCGAGTTTTCCTTCTCTTGCACAGATGTTATATGCGTATTATATCCCATAGTCGTCTTTTACGACATCCACGGGCAAGATAGGGAGTGGTGAATAGTATTCTTACGCCGTCACCACAAGGAAGTTATCATTTCCTTCTAGAAGAAATTAATTGTTTAAAGGCATACGGAACCAAACCCCTAGTCTTACATTATGCTACAAATCTCTAAAAAAGATTCGTTTAAAATAAGCGTCGTTCAGAAATCGAGAGAGCTCTGCGAACTCTGTCCGATATATTGTCTCGTTCGCACTCGTACGATCAATGTTGCCGTCTCTTTCTAATCCCTATTTGGTAACACCAACTATTTCATGGATGAAATTACTGTTCGTGTGTGTTACACGTTATAAGCGGTGGCGGGAGCGTTTATTAATGTTTTAAAAAACAAAATCGGTTCTTCAATGATCGTGTTAGATGTAAAGTGTACGAAACGGGTAATTAAATCTGTGAAAATAGTTTTCATTCAAATTTGCAATCAAAATATTATATAATTATTTTTTATAAATAGTCTAATGCTCTGCATTGAAAACTTTTCTTTCCTTTCTTTTTTTAAGGACAGCACAAATACTTTTAAGCCTTTAATTTATATATACCTCATGACAGTTGCTCTTTGGCTTATTCATAGTTAAATTCTTAAAATAAAAAAATAAATATATTGCTGTAGAAGAATGAGGGTTTTAATACAGAATCCATGTATGCTAGCGCAATGCGTATTGATTTCATAATGAATTGAAAATATCCAAACTGTGCTTATTAGCAGAAAGTTGTCATAGAAATAACTTGTGATAAGCATTATTACGATCACTTCAATACCTAGATATTTTAAAGTACTTAGTTTTTTCGAATTATTGAAAGTTTAAAGTTTATTAATATGCCCCGACTGCTACGCCAACATCATCTAAGCATTATGAAGGCATTGATCTAAGTAACGGCATGACTTTGCTATAGGTTATACAAATGAAAATATTTATTTTTCATCAGGTAATAAATTGTACATCTGCCATTATCGTATCACGTTGCTAAATAACTTTAAAATCATCTATATGTTAGCTTATAGACGTATCATTACCGGGTACGAGCCGTCTCCATAGTGAGAGGCGAATTTACCTACTGTACTAGGCTGGTTAACCGATGTTTCTCTTGCAGCGATGTTATTTCCTTGTGCCACCTACTTGTCTTTTACGAGACAAGAAAGTGGATGACAAATTTTATTCTTATTCCGTCACCACATGGAATAATTGAGTTTAAACATCTCATTGTTTAGTTTTTTATTATATTTTGCTGCCGCTATGATGGCATATTCTTAAAATATTTATAACTTATGTTATTGATCAAGTTTGATATCAAGGACATTTGACTCATCGAATATACGTTTTAATTGAAACTCCTTAAATATTTGAATATTATAATTTAGTACTTACCCATCCATTTCAGTTCATAAACTTTTGTCGGTTATATAAGAAATAAGTTAATTTTGTTAAGAAGATAATTTTGTATTATAATTAACTGTACATATTGTCTATGTCTAAAATTAACGATCTTCCTAAAGAAAAAGATTTTGAGACTTCGTGTGGTGACAAACTAAGACTACAATTCACCACCCCTTTTCTTACCCGTGGGTGTCGAAAACGACGACTAAAGGATTATTGCAGATTACATTTACGCAGGCGAAGGAAACTTCAAAATATAACCCTATAACAACCCATCTGATCGGTGTAGTATAATATAATAGGAATATTTGCTTACTATTATGGAGAAGACGAAGATCGCGAGCTCATAATTGGGGCATATATGAGCTGCGATAACTATGAAAGCAAAAGATACATTCTGTCTAAATTGAAAATGATCACTCAACTTAAAGGTTAACCTTTCAATCATAATCATCATAATCGCAGTTCACATCCGTCCTTGGTCTCAAGCCTTCTCCATAATAGGAGGGAAATTGACCTAATATAACCACGCTGGTCAAACATGTTGGCATATGGCATATATCGAGTTTTCCTTCTTTGGCATATGGCGTCGAGTTTTCTTTCTTGGCGTATGTCGAGTTTTTCTTCTCTTGCACAGATATTATTTGCATGTCATATCCCTTAGTCGTCTTTTAAGACACCCACGAACAAGAGAGGGAGTTGTAAATAGTACTCTTACTACGTCACCCCACGAATAAATCGATAGCTAATTTTTTAAATTGACATTAAATTAACTCATCATCATCATCATTTCAGGCTATTGCCGTCCACTGCTGGACGTAGGCCTCCCTCATGTTACGACACAATGTGCGGTCCTGTGCCGCCTGCATCCAACGACGCCTAGCAACTTTCACTAGGTCATCGGTCCACCTAGTGAGGGGGCGTCCTACACTGCGTCGTTCGATACGTGGTCGCCACTCGAGAATCTTTCTTCCCCAGAGGTTGTCGGTTCGTCGAGCGATGTAGTCTGCCCATTGCCACTTCAGCGTGCTAATTCTTCGTGCTATGTCGGTTACACCCGTTCTTCTGCGGATTGCCGTATTCCGGATTCTATCTCGCAGAGAAATCCCGAGCATAGCCCGCTCCATAGCACTCTGAGTGACTTTGAGCCTTGTTATGAGGCCTACATTTAGGGACCATGTTTCCGTGCCGCAAGTCATCACTAGTAACACACACTGGTCGTAGACCTGTATTTGCAGACACTGAGGTATGTTGGACGAGAAGATCCTCTTAAGTTTCCTGAACGCTGCCCAACCGAGTTGGATTCGTCAGTTGATCTCTTTCTCGTAATTGGATCTACCTAACTGGACTGTTTGTAAACATAGTGATCGACAACTTCGAGAATCGCATTGCTAACTAGGACCGGTACAGGAATGACATGGGCATTTGACATGACTTTCGTCTTGTCCATGTTCATTCGTAAACCTAAATTTAGTAGTACTATTTACTTAATTAAATTAAGTAAATAGCACTATTATTTTTTACGCCAATCTCAGTTTTGAACCGAAGAGCTTAAGCTTATTAGCGACCTATAAGTTGACTAAACAACTTAACAAAAAAAAAAACAAAGAAAAAATATATATTTGTTTTCACTTGAGCCACACAGTCATACCTATTGCTGTGTGCGCGCAGGCAATATTGGATCTTATTATAAAGGAATAACCGTGAAACTCAATTGGTGAGTCATCGTGTAATTTTGTAGTACGTTATGGGGATTTTGATAATAGGAGCGAATAGTCTTGAGCGTTCTTATTTTATGTATCTGTTGTATTTTATTTATCTGGAATTATTTGGAAAAATATTAAATATGAAATGAAACTAATTTACGGACTTTTTCGACTGTCATCTGTGTCATTACTTCCTTAAAGATGTCTGTGATGAACGCTAAAATGTATTCGAAATTTCTTTAAAGAAAAAATTTCGGTCACTTTTCCGTGTGGTGACGCACTAAAGAATACTATTCACCACCCCATTTCTTGTCCGTGGGTTTCTTAAAAGACTACTAAGGGATATATTCTACATACGACATCTATGCAAGATAAGGAAAACTCGAAATAGAACCTTATACCAACACCTCTGACTGGCATGGTATATTGGTATTGAGGAGGGGGTTTAAGCCCAAAGACGTATATACGTCCCACTGTTGGGCTGCTGGGCTCGTATGAGCTGAGATGACGATGAGATTATGAAAAATCAAATAGAAACCCGATAAAACCTTTAAAATATTTTTAATTCACATACTTGTTGCTTGTGGATGTCGTAAAAGGTGACTAGGCCAGGCCAACAGCGACTGATACTATCTGGTCGATAATTATATTCTCAAGGAGTTTTGGTGTCAGGCTGGCGGCCGGTCATATGATGTCATGATTTGATTTGAAAAAAAGAGTACATATTGAGACGACCACAAGTAATTGGGATAAAAGCAAGTAATCATGGCGATGTGTAATACTCGCGTAAAAAAAATCGTTTATATTGGCAATGTTTATTATTTGTAGTGACAGTAAGAATGCGATTGCCATCACACCTTCCTATTCCGTGCGTATTGTAAAAACGATTAAGGTATTTAAGATAAGATCACATTAAAAAAGAGAAAACTCGAAATGACACTCTATAGCAACTCGTCTGGGTGGCTTGGCAAAAGAAAATTAGTAGAGTATGCAGTCGTAATTAACGTAATCGTAACTTATTGTTTATCATATAACTTGGACTAAAATGCTTATTTTACCATCACCAAGCCTCAATTTGACATTATTCATTGTTTAAATATTGACAGCCTTTTCCATGAGATGATTAATTTGGAACACAATATTTCGCTCTGTCTCTATTAGGTGTGGTATAAGAGTACTGTGATATTATCCCTGGTATAAAAGAAGAAAAAAGGAATAAATATATCAAGTCAAATTCAGTTTATATCAGCCAAATTCTCTTTCAATGTAGAGGAAGAATGTACGCAATCAAGGATAACATGAGATTCATATTATTTATTACATATAAAAGATACCTTGGTCTATGAATAAATCTTTGCGTTATGGGGGATTTCACTAATATACAGTTAACGTACAAAACTACATGACCAGATTCTACGACGAATGGTTATTCGTGTATTGCGTTATCAATCTGCCTGCGTGGCAATTCAACTAATTTTACTCCGCAACTTTTGGCAAATCAAAAACATACAATTAAAATATTTACATAGGTTCAATAATAAATAAACGTGTGCAAGGTAAAAAAAAAAACAACGTTGTGTTTCTTAATTTAAGATGCATAGTAAATTATAAAATAAGTTTTGTATATTTTAAATAGTAATAAAAATAAACATTTTATTAAAATTGCTGACATTAAGTTAATTACAATGGCCTTATTGTGCACTTCCAGCGGTGACCTCATTTTTTATTTATTGTTTATGCCATGCGTATGTTAACTAAACAATTATCAATTGATTGTTTATTAGTAAAAGCATATCATTTTTGCCGAGGTTGTTTTGCAAAAAATATATGCTTTTATTGATCATGTCGCGTAATTTGGTTTGAGGCAATTCTGAGGAAATAATAAATAGAAACATCCGCTGATTTTCTTGCCGAAACTTCTCAGTGCGGTCGCGTTTTTAAAAAATAATAATATGTAAGAGTCCTCGCAGGGTTTATGCATAATTAATTATTTGAATTTCTTCTCTTTGTAACCATAAGTATAGATAGCTTGTTTTTATCCGCTGTCGGTGGATCTACATGCTTGTTATATTTTTAAATATATTTTTTTTATATTACCTTAAAAAATTAAGTAGTTGAACATTAAAATAAAGATTTAAAGATCATAAGAAGACTAGGACTCTGGTTACGATGCTCTTCCGTCGCCCCGGACGATTAGGGTTAAAAAAGTAATAATAATAATTATAGCAAGTATCAAGTAAATCGGTGCTACTACACAATACACTAGAACTGCGACGCGCCATGTGACGACTTTAGAACTGATAACGGCGTGGAGTAGATTGCGTTCTACAAATATTTTAGATTAAATTACTTTGTTTCAGTATTTAATTTTATATTATTTTTTTTTTGACGTGATAACGTCTTATAAATCAATGAACGCTGGCTGCACGCACGAAAAAGCATGACTCATTGTCACGTTCCGCTTGAGCTGAGCGTGCAAGTGAAGCGCGGAAGAAGTGATAGAGATGCATAATCGATCTAAACGTTCGCCTTGTGATATAGTTACTTCTAATTAATCTGTATACTTTAAGTGAAAAAAATATTTAAATGAACGAATGCAAATAGATGTTAATTTATAAAAAAAAAAAAAAAATACTATTAACTCTTTTGTAATATACAAAATAATGATAATTCAGTGATAATAGTTCAATTAATTATATTAGTATGCAATTTTC
Organism: Lymantria dispar; assembly: GCA_032191425.1. NCBI lineage: Eukaryota > Metazoa > Arthropoda > Insecta > Lepidoptera > Erebidae > Lymantria > Lymantria dispar. The sequence continues at coordinate 12,199,886 of CM063471.1, forward strand.
ATCTAGAATACACATTTTTTTTTGACACTAATCCCACCACACATTCCTACCATTGTAACTCCTGTAAGCCAGGATCCACAATGGTCTCCATAAATGACACCGAGGTTTCACCCTCAGGCAGTCCCGGGATATGATTTTAATTGCCTTGGTACCCGCAACAAATTTAATTAGAAAAGATTAAAGAGGAGGAGTTGGAAAGAGAAATTCCACTTCCCTCCTAGGCAAAGCGGGAGACAGGAAAAGAAAATGACTAGTCAGCCAATAAGTAAAAAGGTGTACAGCTACAATAAGCCCAAAGTCCGACTCTACACCACCTGCATACGGCCTATCATGACCTATGCCAGCGTGGTGTTCGCGCATGTTAAGCCACACAGGATCCACAGGCTACAGACACTACAAAATCGTTTCATGCGCCGAGCTACGGGAGCACCGTGGTTCATACGAAACGTCGATCTCCACATCGACCTCGAACTGCCGACCATCAAGCAGTTTATGAAACGGTGCTCTCAGAGCTACTTTGACTCTGCCATGACACACCCCAACCAACTAGTGGTTGGGGCGGCTTCCTATAGACCCTCCAAAATCTCCTCTATCCGACGTCCTCGTCACGTCCTCGACGAAGAGGACGACATTATCACACTCGCTCAACAAAGAGCCTACACGGCCCGCGAGGCCTTAACAAATAAATATCCGCGGTTCCGCCCTCGCCGTCGAGGTGCGAAACCGCGCCGCGCAAAAGTCACTATTAAAAACGTGGGCACGCCCACTTTGCCTCCAGCGACGCCCCAAGCCGAGGTCCGTTCCCCACAGGGGGAGCCCTTGGGCGATGTCGCTTAGCATACTTTTCTCCGGGTTGAGAGCCCTCAGCGCTCACCCATAGTCCGCGTCAAGCTGTCAAGGCCATCTGCGGCCAACAGCTGTACACACACAAAAAAAAAAAAAAAAAAAAAAAAAAAAAAAAAAAAAAAAAAAAAAACTACAATAAGCGCAGCAGTACGGCACCACGGATATGGAAGAGCTTAACGGGGCCTAAAATACACATTTGTTATCTATACTAATCTATACTAATATTATAAAGAGGTAAAATTTGTAAGTTTGTATGCAGGGGGTAATCTCTGGAACTCATAATCTAATTCTAATTTTATTTTAACTGGCAGAAAGCTACATTATTCCTGAGTGCTATAGGCTATAAATTGTTTCTATAACATGTATATTAACCGAGCTATCACAACTTTTGTCTGGCAAGTCGGAAAAAAATACCTCGTAAAACAGAATTATTTGCGTGCGCTGCCTAAACAGTTGCTTAAAATTAAAAAGAATGTATGGCTACCTGGTTCATCTTAATTATTTCTACAAAAAAGTCAGCGATACCATATCTCTATCTTTTATATTTTATCTTTTATACTTCTATTATTGCATTAAAAAATTTTTTTTTCGGCATTGTTACGTTTGGTTGATTATTTGAGCAACAAAATATTAATTCTTATGACAATAAATTATTTCAGTATCACAGGAACATCATACAGATAAGATTTGCCATTTACAGTATATCAATTGGTCATACAGTTTCGGAGATAATATAAAATTACTAAAACGCAAAATGACCCTAGCATAACTTTCATTGTGCAGACGTTTTACCTATTTGCCCATAGATGGCGTTCTGCAATGACGTCATTTTTCTGAATCGCGGTGTTAAGACTTTCCGTGGATTGATGACCCTCTCGAATTATTATGCCCACGTTGTCGTTAGTTGGAGTTCTAAAAATTACATGTCAGTTGGTTATTGGTTTCGGTTGTTTCGTTCGCATGGTTGTTGTTGTTGATAGATACCTCATAATCGAAAATATCGTAATTTCGTTGTACGTTTGTTTTGTATGTTCGTAGTTTCGTACTTCGTTCTATCGTAATAATCGACACGAGTTATTCGATATTACGATTGTTTTGTTTTGTAAAGGCGGACGGTGTTCGAGTCGCTCTCCCTTTGTTCATAATTGTTTTCAAGTCTGTGCGTGGTTTGTTGTACTGGATATAGAGATAATCCGCACATAAGCGGATCACGAAGTGGACAGTTAGAAAGAATGAAAGAAATACGTACGTAAAATGTTATACTACTTTGACGTAACAAGATAGAAATCTTTCTAAAAATGATTGTAAAAATTTTATCCATCGCGATATCCTAAGTTAATAGAAAAAAAGCCGGCTAAGTGCGAGTCACAGTCGGGCACGAAGGATTCCGTACCATCCATACTAATATCCATACTAATATTATAAATGCGAAAGTAAGGATGTTTGTTTGTTTGTTTATTTGTTTGTTTGTTTGTTTGTTTGTTACGCTTTCACGCTTAAACCACTGAAGCGATTTCAAAAATTCTTTCACCAATGGAAAGCTATAATATCAGGGAGGAACATAGGCTATATTTCATCCCGGTATTCCCACGGGAACGGGAACTACGCGGGTAAGGCGACTGAAACCGAAGCGAAGCGAGGGCGGGTTGCTAGTGTTAAATATAATAAAAGTTTATATAAAATAATATAAGTTTGATTCACAAAAATGTTTTTGCCATTGAGTGGTAGAATATCGACCTACTATTTGCCCATAGTTAATCAATATGTGAATAAAGACTGTTTAGAACCACACACGTGAAAAAAGAAAAGACAAGAATAGAATCATGGTGGAATAAGATATAAGGCAAATTCTTACTTTTGTATTAGAAGCAATCTCTAGAACTTTAACTTATAATTTATCGCAGAACCTCTAATATTGAATCGACACTTGTTTCACCTCTGAAAGAGGGTTTTCAGGATGAGTTTGCTATCAAATGCTCATCTGAATGGTGGGTTTCATCACCTCCATTGCATAATTAATAACCGCCATGCATCGCCTAATGCAATCAATTATATGAGATAATATCCACATATTTTTATGAACATCCAATATATTATCTAAGCAGTAGTAGTGTGGTTTATTGAGAGCTAATATAGGCAAATCTGTTATCTGTCGGGCCTTGACTTATTATATACATCTATTGTTTCCTTATTATTTACATCTTTTTGTGATTCCATTGAAATAAAAGTGAAGCGCTGAAAAATCAAGATAATTTTATCTTACGCCGAGAGATAAAATCACTTTATAAAATTCTACTGCTGTTTTATTAATTGTATAGTTTAAATATTGTTTGACATATAATATAGGTTTTTTGATAATTTCCATGTCTTTATACCTTTAGATGTGATTCAGTCACATTTATGTAACACTAACAACTCGCCGTCGCTTCGCTTCGGTTCCAGTCGTCTTTCCTGCGTGGTTCCCGTTGCCGTGGGAATACCGGGATAAAATATAGTCTAGGTTACTCCCTGATATTATAGCTTTCCATTGGTGAAAGAATTTTTGAAGTCGGTCCAGCCGTTTTGAAGATTACCCGGAACAAACAGACAGACAGAAAAAAAATATAAAGTGTATTTTAGGCATTTGTATAGCGCAAATAATCGTGTGAGCATGAAAAATGCCTATTATTTTGACATTACAAACAGACACTCCAATTTTATTTATTGGTATAGATTTTAATTTTAATTAATAGGGACATTTATTTCGCGTTCTTACGAATGGTCTTACAATTACCTACTGCGATTCACCTTTTTTTAGATAGCCTCTTTATCGAGGAAGATTATAAAATCGAAGCAATTTGTATCCACGGGACATAGGTAATGCATTGCTATTTAAACACTGTTGTTACAACAACTACCGTAATGACAATCTCATATAAATTGCCATTGAAGTGTTATGCATGGATATGATTTTAAGTCAGCATTTTAAAATTGGATAACAATAAATTAGTGAACGCATCTAAGCTAGTGAAGCTGTGTTGACAGCTAGTTGAAAGATAATTAGGAATTGCCGACTCCGTGTTGTTATTGAGAATTATTGATGGCGAAACTCAATAATGCTTTACACAATCCGATTAAAAAGATAAGATCGGTATCGAGCCGGCACATGACTTGTATTATTTACGGTTCGTGTTTAATACTGCAGAATTAAATTTTGACTAATATGGCATGAAATAGCACTAGTTGATATAATATACGACCATTCTTTAAATTTAAAAAAAATCCTCTCGTTCAAGTTAACATATTGTTATAACATTACTACGAGCAAGTAATGGCAACGATATCAGCTCACAAAAATGGCAGTCGCCGTCCCATAATCATAGTAGTACCAAGGGTATATTTGAATCTAGGTGGGCCAGTGATTAAGTTGGTTTTATAAGTTTTCTAGGCGAACTTTACTCTCTTGTCCCAAGACACTTTCTTAGCCAGTAATTTCCCATTGGCAAGGAACGAACCTACGTATTTTTTTTATATCAGAAGGTAGTATTTTTGCAAATATAAAAAAACAGTATATCGAATTTTTAATGTTCAGTTCGGCAATAGATTATCATAAGGTTCGAGCATCCCTAGGTATAAAGCTTATCTTATCTTCGAGTTCATTCTCTGAGTAAATAATTGATAAGACTGTTGGTTTTGTACAGGCGAGTAGTTAAATGCTTTTATTTGTATATAAGTTCCTGTTTATTTATTTACATATTTCGAACATATTGTTATTTTGCTTTTTTTGCATAATTCTTGTTATTTTTTCGACATTTTCGCAATAGGTTTTTGGCTATAGAAATAATTTTCATGAAGACATTCAACGTCAATCAAGATCAGTACAGCTAATTGGTAATACAAATAAAATACTTTTGTTATTTGTTTTCTTTCATTTTGTAGCTTTAAGCCTTACTTTACATATTGTTTCGAAAAGAGTATGCATAGGTGAAACACCCAAAATTTAATGGCACGTATTAGGTGGTGGATCTATTGCTTGGGTCATACTTTTTCTTCGATCTAGAAAATTGTTTGCTTACTCAACACGAGTACGTCCAAAAGGCGCTAGCTTATTTTTAAATGATAACACTATAAAAGTGTTCACATAGCAACACGGAATGTTCGCGATGTTAATAAAAAAACTTTAAAACCGTTTCGACCGCAATTGTACGTGCAATAATCGTATTGATATGTTTCTTGTGTCGCGAATGACTACATTCTTTTTGACCAAGATAATTTAAACCATAGCATGTCACATGACGCTTTGATATTTGATGGAGTTATTGTTATTGATTATACACGCTTTCTAAGCGAGTTGAAGGTTGTAGTAAGGTTTTGTACGTTTAAGAACTTACTGCCCACTTATTAGTTAAATCTTATATCCTACGAAGTTGTATACTGAGTCTTATTTTGGGTGGGCTACGGTCAGTGCACCCGCCACCTGGCTCTATCCGGGGCGACAGAGGGGCGGCGCGTGGCCCCGTAACCCACCCGTGGCACGTCGCCTTCGTCGTTGGGCCGACCACCAGTGCAAGGGTCCGCCCGACGACATACCCCTGAGATACCCTCTCCTCGACCGACGTCCCCCCTCGGGGTCGTCGGTCGAAATGATGCCATCTGCCATCATATCGCGAATTTAATTCTAGAATTTCCTACGTATTCTTCTCACTATTTAGCACTAACACTATGTGATTATTAGCCAATCGATGTCCATTATTGAGCATAGGTCTCTCTACTGGCCATTTCCCCTTAGTGTTGCCTCAGGCGATTGTTACGTCTCTCATAGGAGTTTGAGTGAGGGATGGTGACACACAGGACTCTTTTCCCGTAACCAAGGATAATACAAAATAATAAAGCCTGCATAAAATGCACAATTAATTGAATCATTTGCCTAAAATCATGATATTTAATACTGATACGTTACCAATAAAATACAAATTTAATACGAAGTACTTTCACTCAACTGGCGGCTATGTCTATTGTTACGAAATCTCGTGAATTAATTTTAACATCATTAAAATTTTCTTTGATCGTACCGAATGACGGTAATACATGAGAATTTTAATATGGCCGACCTGGTAGTTTCTAACACATCCAGTAGATGAGAGAACATTATTTTGCGATGTCTGGTATAAGCGAATACCCCCAGATTGTCACGTGTAATAGAGGGGCAGTGGAGCCCCATGAAGAGATTTGACTTATATGATTCGCTTCATGCATTATACTTTCGACTACTTTCTTAACTGTACAATCCTCACTACGGGATAATGTACCTTTTTGATAAGTAATGACTTGCTAACAGTAGTATTGTCCTAGTTCGTTAGCTGTATTGATCTAAGAGTTTCTATTTTATTATAAAACTGTGTTTGATAGGTAATATGTTCGTATTTGGAGATAAGTGTGTCATATAGAGGAAAAACTAAAAATCTTGCTAGTTTATCATAACAGGTTTAAATAGATTAGATAGATAAGTACATGTTTGAATAATCACTATTAATTGTAATTATATATACTGGTATTTATTTTTCTTTTAATTTATGCAACCTATGAATATTACAATCACATTTATAAAAATGTACATAAGTAGTGAATTAATCAATTTGTATAAGATTTATAACTTAAAATAATATATGAGAATTTTGGAAAGGAATAATTTGCATAGTTTTATTTTTACTAATCCATTTGTTTTGTCTATATAATATTTTAAGTTTAATTCAAAAATTAATAAATGGGCTTTCCTTAAGTGATATTGATAATTTTAATATGTTATCAAATTTCAATTCCCGAGAAATAGTTATCACTTATCAACTGAGCTGATCTTATTTTAAAATTTATTTTAGGTTAAATAAAAAATTAAGTTACACAATTCATTTTCGATGTTCAAATTAACAACAATTTACATTGCGAGTCTATAAATGAGTTGATAATTAACATACACTGTGCGCAGATATTTATCACAAAACGTAAGATAATTTAATATTTTAAATATTTCTTACACTTTAATACAAATAATAATCTGATTAAATGAAGACGTACAGAACTTAAACACATTAATATATAAATCAGAAGTAAACACATATTTTATTGGTGATTCATCTGACATCGTTCTTAGAAAAATATCATTTCAATTTTGCTGCATACTAATTAGTACCTACTGCTGTAGCTATTAAATAAAAACCGGCTAAGTACGAGTCGGAATCACGCTCGAAGGGTTTCGTACCATTATCTATAGAAAAGAGCTAAAAAAAATACGCGTTTTTTTTTTTGCTGTTTTGTTTGTATGGGAGCCCCCTTACATATTTATTTTATTTTGTTTTTTGTTGTGTTGTTTTAATTTATATTTTTTTTTATTGCAAGCGGTGTCAAACAAGCAAACAGTACACCTGATGCTAAGTGTTGCTGCCGCTCATGGACCTTCATAAAACCTAACGATAATAACATGTCTTATCTCTAGTTACATTTTAATCTTGTTATTGAAGTTTGATATCATATATACTTTCATTTGGTATTTTATACGAGTGGTGTCCGTGGATTAAAAAAAAACTAGACAGGGTGTGTTATAAAAACATACGATATAAATGAAAGTTACAGGGCAACATTATAAGGATTACTTTTAAATAGCATAGTTTATGTTTTTTATTCATTTAATTACATCAAATTATGGGCGCGAGAAGAGCGTATTCGATACCCAAAGTCAAGCAAGATATTGCTTTCACTCCAACCAACACAGCGTTTACTCCAGACTCTTGTCGTTATACAAAAACGCTGAGGATCAGTATTTCAAATACTTCATATAAAAGTTTCACTTCAAATTCAATGCACTAATACATTTCGTACTATTGGTTGCATTGGATACAAACTGGTTATTCCTTAACAATTGTTTTCTGGGCTTAGATTTACATAAGGATTGTGATAATTTCCTAATTAAGAATCAAACCAGAAATCTCAATGTTAGCTGACATTTTCTCTTTCAATTTAAATAGCGCTGAGCTCAAATATGCGTGTAATTTTAGTTTGTCTGTGAAATTTGTAGGACCACTTTTATGATGTAATCATATTTCTCCATATTATTTCTTCATTCACATTTCTACCATCGTGCTGTCCACTGTCAGATATAAGCCTTTCGCATCTATTGGGTAATTGGCAGGTTTTGCTGTTGTATTTTGTACTTCTTGTGCTTTCTTAGTCGGTTTATTCAACTAAGTGATACGATGTATGGTTTTCCTAATCCGTCACCCTAAGGAACTGTATCAGATCCTCATCCTGCTCTTATCATTAATTACTTGTAGGTGACGCATCATTTACTCTTCTTGCATCGTGTATATTGCGAATCATTTTGACAATAGTTTTTTGATTGTCTTGAGGTTGACCCTTTTAGAGGACTAACCGTTGACCACTGTTGCAGTTGACCCAGCTCTACGTTAAGTTAATCGCCGAGAATACACAGCAAATAGCGTAGTAGTTAAGATATTGACTTACAGTGCCTGTGTCGCGGGTTCGAATCCCACTCAGTAAAACTCTTTGTGTGATCCAAAAATTGACGTATGGAGTCTGGATATAATTTGTGTTCGTTAATTATATGTTTGTCCCACCGCAATAAAAGGATCATTTCCTTAGTGCAAGGTGTTGTTTTAAAAAAAATAAATAAAGAAATCCTTTGTTCATAAAAATATTTAGTCGCAATCCTCTCCACTGCGTCTCCGTTAAGCAATTATTTACCAGTGACGCGGCGTTCGCAGGGCTGCCAACCTTACAGATTATATTTTTTAATGATACCAACATTTGAATAATGTAGAACACATTATTTTATACCGCGGTTTTGTTTAATATTTTAATATATGTATATATTTCGTTTTATTATTGTATGTACAGATGGCAGTATAGCGATGTATAGTGTCCAAGTTCCGCGGGTTCGAGTCCTAGGTAGAACATTATTTTTGTTCAGTCTCTGTGTACAAACAGAATATTCAATTTTATTTATTTGTATAGCTAACCTTTTAAACACTAAGATATTGAATATAAGACAGCCACATTGATAGGTACCTGGGGTTTTGGCGGGAATCTGGAAGTGTCATGTGGTGTTCTTGTATTAAATTATTCAATATCTTATTGTTTTAACGTGTTATATTAGATAATTTTGATGGCATTTTATGTAATATATAGCGACAGAACTGCTGAGGTGTAGTGAATATGATATAAAACTGCTATACATACCTTTTTGTTTTCACCAAAATTCTCAGAAGATACACTTAACAGTGGCCATTACACTGGTGAGGGCGACACTTTGACTTACTGACGGATCATTACTGACATGAAGAAACTGATAATTTGAAAAGAAAATTATAACTCGACACTGGCAAAAATGGCTCGTATTAGTAGCTGATTGCCAAGACAAAAAAGAAGAAAAAGACAGCCACATGATGCTTTTTTTTATTACCAACGGTGGCAAACGAGCAAACAGTACACCTGATGGTAAGTGTTGCTGCCGCTCAAGGACCTTTACAAGACCGTTGTCTACCTTGAAGAAAATACTCTTCTTAAACCTCGTTGAAAGAAGGACATGTGCATATAGCCCTCGGGAAACAGCAACAGGTAGTTCATTCCAGAGCCTGCACGTACGTGGGAGAAATGATCGCTGGAAACGTACAATCAAAGACCATAACGTTTCCACGTGAAATGGATGAACCTTGCTACGATGTCGAGTGGTACTTTGGTAGAATGGTAACCGTGGTACCAAGTCAAACAGTTCTTCGGAGCACTCCCCTGCTTTCACATTCCCGTCAAAATACTCGATTAAGTGTTAATTAATTGTAAGTTGCCAAAAAAACATAATTGCCAATATTTCTGAGTCATCATCATCATCTTGGCATATACTTATAAGTCCCACTGTTGGACTCGGCCTCCTCCATTATGGGAGAGAAATTGACCTACTATACTGCGCTAGTCAGACAGGTCAATGTAGGACTATATTTCGAGTTTTCCTTCTCTTGCATAGATGCTATATGCATATTATATCCCTTAGCCGGCTTTTACGACACCCACGTGCAAGATAGGGAGTGGTGAATTGTGTTCTAACGCCGTCACCACACGGGAAAAAGTTCCGAGTATTAAATTAAGAATATGGGGACACTTTGTATTCTTAGTCAATCACCACACGGGGAACTCGTGCCCTACAGTGATATAACGCTTTTGATGACGTAATATTTATATATTTTTTTTAACTTAAATATCCGTATACAAAGACAGTTATAAAATTTTTTAAATGACATTTTCTTGCTGTATAAATGATATACAACTCTATTTCTTTGAGATAAGATTTGTATTACAATGAATGTTTATTTTTTTTTACTATTAAATGTTGAAAGAACACAAACTTTCTCTTTTATTATAATAATTAAACTTTAGTCAAGCGCGAGTCGGAATTAATGTTTTTTTTTTAAATCTATCAGCATAGGGGTGATTCGTAGTCTTAAGACAAATACAAATAGTTTACACAATCTAAATTCACGTTTTCTCACACGCACATCTAACTTTTAGGTGACACCTAAGGCAATTTAAGCAACATATTTTACATGTTCAATGACAGTAAGAATTAATCGTCGTGCTATTTAGTTTATCTTAGGTGTGACCTATAATTTAAATGTCGTTTATAAAAATGGATATTAAGCCTACTTATTGCTATCCTCAGTGGACGGAGTAAGAATACAATTCACCACCCCCTATCTTGCACGTGGATGTCGTAAAAGACGACTAAGGGATATAATATGCATATAACATCTATGCAAGAGATGTAAAACTTGAAATAAAACCCTATACCAACTCGTCTGACCAGCGTGGAATAGTAGATCAATTTGCCTTCTATTGTGGGAGGAGGCTTGAGTCCAAGTTTGTCGGTAGGTGTGACAAAAAAGTGTTTTTTTATATAAATGCGAAAATAAGTCTGTTTGTTACACTTTCACGCTTAAACCACTGAACCGATTTAAAAAATTCTTTCACCAATATAAAGCTATAATGTCAGGGAGTAATTTAGGCTATTTTTTATCCTGGTATTCCCACGGGTACGGGAACTACGCGGATAAGACGACTAAAACTGAAGCGAAGCGAAGGTGGGCTGCTAGTAAATAATGTTTCCCACGGTTTTTGTAATTTAGTTGTTGAATGGTTTTTATTTATTTTAATTAAAAGTAGTTATGAAAATAATATTCACATGGATTATAAAGTGGTTTATTTATTCATTTTTCTTTAGTGTCGTGGGTTCGATCTGCATGTAGTAAATTTTTGTCGGCAGAGGATGGTACCCAAATGATTAACCCGCTATGGAAATCAAAAATAGTGGTCATCTTAATGACTGAAAAGGGGCGATACAATATTTAATAGGATCAAATACTTACCTTCTGTCACCCCGGGCTAGAGTTAACATATCTCAGGATTTATCCTCAGATCTCAGGATTTTTAAGCTCTGCTCAGTATAGCGGTTGGATTTAGGAAATCTTCAGTTTGTTAGAAAAAAAAATACTACCTTTTTCGTCGTTTTTCCTACAAAAGTACAGGTAGGCCAGGCCATCTATACCAATAAATAAAATTGGAGTGTCTGTTTGTAATGTCAAAATAATAGGCTTTTTTCATGCTCACACGGTTATTTGCACGACACCTATGCCTAAAATACAGATAATAAAATTTTGTCTGTCTGTCTGTCTATCTGTTTGTTCCGGGTAATCTTCAAAACGGTGGACCAATTTCAAAAATTCTTTCACCAATGGAAAGCTATAATATCAGGGCGTAAACTAGGCTATATTTTATCCCGGTATTCCCACGGGAACGGGATCTACGCGGGTAAAACGACTATAACCGAAGCGAAGCGAGGGCGAGTTGCTAGTTTGTTAATTAATTCGTATATTGCGACAAGATCTCGATACTTTTCAATAACTGTGTCTCCCAGCTTATAAATTTTCTGCGGGCAGCTACAAAGGAAAGACGGACGTCCTCCTCGAGGGGGGGACATCGGTCGATGGGAGGATACCCCAATTAGGGGGTATTCCGTCGAGCCGACCACTGACGTCAAGTCATTCTGCTCCGGTGGTCGGCCCAACTATAAAGGTGACGTGCATCGTGGGTGGGTTGCGGGAGTTGCGTGCTTAAGCCCCTCTGTCGCCCCGGACGGAGTGGTGCGGAGGCGCGCCGACCGCGGCCCACCCACAAAAAAAAAAAAAAGCTTATAAATTTTCTATCTCGTAACACTACCCTGGTCATACCATATAAAAAAGTAAGTATAATTATTTGTGATATTTTCAAATGATTTTCTTTGTTATTTCTTAACCCACAACATTGAAAAAATATCGCTACATAAACTACTTCATATACGAATGTTCGCAGTTATAAATCATTTTTATAATTACTTTTAATTAAAATAAATGAAATCTGTTTAACAACTAAATTACACAAACCGTGGGAATTATTTATTAAAAAGGACACTCTTTTCTGTCACATCTGCCGGCAAAAATTGTAATCTGTGAGTCTACTCTTGAACTTCGATTCCAATCCTAAATCCAAACGCAGCTTGAAATTGAGCAAATTTGGTACTTTTGAAAGCGACACTAGCGCACGATTGGAATCAAATTTGGTGAATTTTTTTTTAAACTATACGAATTTGACTCTCGATTAAGTCAAATATTTGCTACTCGCGACGTGATTTTGACGTAGTTTAAAATCGTTAATGTTGCACAATTTCAAGAAAGCGTCTTTGTGGTGATCGAGTTCGATAACGTTATTAATTTAAAGTAAGAAAATACGACACATTTGGTGAAAATAACGACATCAAACGCGAAGAATTCTAGAAGAAATATAAGTTTGGTGAGATTGGCGAATTGAATCGGATTTGACCTTAGAATAATAACGTATGGAAGGTAAGTTCGCGCACAAAAAGTGAAGCATTTCAATTGGAGCCTAATGGAGCTTACGCCGGAACCGTTCCGTAATAGGTATATGTGTCACTATACTGCACGTACGTACGCAACTCTTAAAAAATAAATAGGTAATTATTTCGATTTGTGCATTCAAATGGTGTCACAACACATTTGAAAAACATAAAAAGGTTTTTAACATTACTTTTAAAAGTATTTCGACGATTTATGTTAATAAAAACAAAATTTGATTTCATAATTTGTATAATGGTGTGCGTGTGTACGTGTGTAATCGCCTGCGCGCATGTAGTATTTTTAGATTCATGTTTCGAACGTTCGAAGTAGCGACACTATCCTTCTATACGTTATTATTATAAGGATTTGGCATTAGAATTGTTTTCAAGAGTAAGCCCACTGGCCATGTCTATATCATGTCCTTCTTTAAACGAGGTTTAAGAAGAGTATTTTTTTCACGGTAGGCATCGCCCTAGCCGTAATAGTATTGCAAAGGTTCATGTGCAGTAGTATCACTTACCATCAGGTGTGCTGCCTGCTCGTTCGTCAAGATCGATAATTAAAAAAATCTTGTAAAGAAAAATAATGTAAAAAAAAGAACGTGAAAATTGATTTGTCTACGCAGCGGAAGCTCTCAAAAGGAAAAAATAAAACCCGATTTTGAAACATTCTTCATTAGTGCTCAGCCCCTGTTGGTCTTAGCATAACGATATATAGCCTATATAGCATTCGATAAATGTGCTATCTAACACTGAAAGAATTTTTCAAATCTGACTAGTAGTTTCTGAGATTAGCGTGTTCAAACAAACAAACTCTTTAGCTCTATATATTAGTATAAAGTATAGATTTATTTTTATTTATTTTTACAATTTATAGTTTTTTTTTTCTTCTATACAAGAAATACCATAAGTTAAAATGATAAAAATAATCAAACAAACGCTTAGTAGTATATAACTAGACATGTAACTGTGTCAAGGTGGCCACTGGATGGATGCGTCAAGCGTGAGACGTACATATATATATTTTAATAAAAAAGTAAAAATTGATTTTCCGTGTGGTGACGTAGTAAAAATACAATTCACCACTCCCTATCTTGCCCGTGGATGTCGTAAAAGACGACTAAGGGATATAATATGCATATAACATCTATACAAGAGAAGGGAAACTTGAAACATTTTTTTTTTTGGGGGTTGCGTTACGGTCGGCATACTCCTCGCACCACTCCGTCCGAGGCGACAGAGGGGCGTGAGCACGCACAACCCTAACCCACCCGCGCGACACGTCGCCTTCGTCGTTGGGCCGACCACCGGAGCAGGGTGACTTGACGGCAGTGGTCGGCCCGACGAAATACTCCTTAAGGAGTACCCTCCCATCGATCGACGTCGGGAGAACGTAGGTCTTTCTTCAGGCGGTCGGCCTCGGTCCAGTCACCCGCGGCCTCGGCTAGGGCAAATAAAACCTTATGTCAATACGTCTGATCAGCTTCGTACCATCATTATCATCATCGCAGCCTACATATGTCCCACTGTTGGGCTCGGGCCTCCTCCACAATAGGAGGGAATTTAACCTACTATACCAAGCTGGTCACACATTGTTTTTTTTTATTGCAAACGGTGGCAAACGAGCAAACAATACATCTGATGGTAAGTGTTGCTGCCGCTGATGGACCTTTACAGGGTCGCTGCCTACCGCTAAGAAAGTGAAGGGAGTGTGAATGCGTGCATTGAGGCTCGGTGATACCAAGGGCACGACCAAAACTCTTCACACACAAACACCCTCAGAAAGTTGGGCTTCCGTCTCTCTCGCTCACCGAACGAAGTGCAGTAACAAATTGCTACTACTCAGACGTCGATTTTCTGCTCAGTGTGGTACTGCCCCGGACGGACCGGCCCGCGGCTGTAGACAGATAACTGTCGACAGTGTGGTCCTACCACTCTTGAATGGTATAAGGTTTTATTTCGAGTTATCTCTTACACAGATGTTATATGCATATTATATCCCTTAGTCGTCTTTTACGACATCCAAGTGTAAGATAGGATATTCACGTCAACATCATGGTATAGTAAGGTCAATTTCCCTCCTATTTTGGAGGAGGTTCGAGCCCAGCAGTGGGACGTATATGAGCTGAAATGATGATCTATACCAATAAATAAAATTGGAGTGTCTGTTTGTAATGTCAAAATAATAGGCTTTTTTCATGCTCACACGGTTATTTGCACGACACCTATGCCTAAAATAGCAATTAAAACATTTTTGTCTGTCTGTCTGTTTGTTCCGGGTAATCTTCAAAACGGCTGGACCGATTTCAAAAATTCTTTCACCAATGGAAAGCTATAATATCAAGGCGTAAACTAGGCTATATTTTATCC
This sequence comes from Lymantria dispar, assembly GCA_032191425.1. NCBI lineage: Eukaryota > Metazoa > Arthropoda > Insecta > Lepidoptera > Erebidae > Lymantria > Lymantria dispar. The sequence continues at coordinate 12,215,031 of CM063471.1, forward strand.
CGGTATTCCCACGGGAACGGGCACTACGCGGGTAAAACGACTATAACCTATAACCGAAGCGAAGCGAGGGCGGGTTGCTAGTTGTAAATAAAACTGTTTTACGTTCATGGTGACAGGGGGAGAGTCCCTACGTAACCATGAACGCTGTAGACTGTTCGAAACGTCGGGGCAATCAGTAATCAAATACAAACGTGATAAAATTTATAAGTATAGTTTTATTTATAACTAGCAACCCGCCCTCGCTTCGCTTCGGTTATAGTCGTTTTACCCGCGTAGTTCACGTTCCCGTGGGAATATCGGGATAAAATATAGCCTAGTTAACGCTCTGATATTATAGCTTGCCATTGGTGAAATAATTTTTGAAATCGGTCCAGCCGTTTTGAAGATTACCCGGAACAAACAGACAGACAGACAAAAATTTCTTAATTGCTATTTTAGGCATAGGTGTCGTGCAAATAACCGTGTGAGCATGAAAAAAGCCTATTATTTTGACATTACAAACAGACACTCCAATTTTATTTATTGGTATAGACTAGCTTATGATCGCGACTTCGTCTGCGTGGTGTATATACTTTGGGCTAACGCTAACTTTTTTTTTTATGTGTGGGCTATGGTAAACGCACACGCGGTTCATTCCGTCCGTCAAGGTAAACTTGAAATAAAACCCTAGACCAACACGTTTAGCCGAGGCCGTGGGTAACCGGACCGGGAACTTCAGTCCGTTACCCGCATAGAGGCTGACCGCGCGACGGCGACCGACGTCCCGGGACAGGGACGTCGAGAGGTGAGGGTACCCGAAAGGGTATTCCGTCGGGCCGACCACCGAGGACATGGAACTCGCCACCGGTGGTCGGCCCAGCGACGAAGGCAACGTGGGTACGGGTGGGTTACGGGCCCGCGCGCCGTCCTATCGTCGCCCCGGACGGAATTGACGACGTGTGCGCTTACCATAGCCCAGCCATAAAAAAAAAAAAATAGCGTGAGTACAAAGTACGCAAGTCAGAAGTGACACTTCTTTGGTTCCATGTGTTTTTATCAGTATTAAAAAAAAACTCGATATTTCTCACTCGCTTGCTCCCTACTCTCGCCACATGGCTGTGCTTCGTGCTATGTTCGCCCTTTCTCACTCTCTCTCAATCGGTCTCAATCATTCTCTCCTCCCTCTTCTTCGACAAAAACGCTGCACATCTTCGTGACGCTGAATTGCGTTTCATCCGTAAAAAAATACCCTCATGGGCACAAAGAAGTTTCACTTCAAAAAGACCAACACTAAGTGATATAGTAAGGTCAATTTCCTTTCCATTACGAAGAAGTCCCAAGCCCAACAGTGGGACTTATATGTGCTATCACGATGAAGATGTTTTGTAAATGACCATGTAAAACTATAGTAAGTTAAAATTGAATGTTTCCGATTACATACAAAATCGATAAGTCGTGTTGTGGCCTTTTTACCATAGACAAGATGTAGTGACACTGTTATTTTTTAATTTTTCAGGATTGTATTGTTTTCGACGTTCGGCCTATGTGTTTTTTTTTGGCGTTGTAACTTTTTTATAGGATTTCTTTGTCATTTTATTCGAACCAGCGGCAGGGTATTGCATGCCTTTCTATGATGGAGACGATTGATACGTTCAGATATCTTTTTTTTTTTCTTTTTTTTTTGTGTGACTTAGTTGTTAGCCTCAGATGGCTGTGACAACTTTACTCGGACTGGTGGGTGAGCGCTGAGGGCTTTTTTTTTTTTTTTTTGTGTGTGTACAGCTGTTGGCCGCAGATGGCCTTGACAGCTTGACGCGGACTATGGGTGAGCGCTGAGGGCTCTCAACCCGGAGAAAAGTATGCTAAGCGACATCGCCCAAGGGCTCCCCCTGTGGGGAACGGACCTCGGCTTGGGACGTCGCTGAAGGCAAAGTGGGCGTGCCCACGTTTTTAGTCGTGACTTTTGCGCGGCGCGGTTTCGCACCTCAACGGCGAGAGCGGAACCGCGGATATTTATTTGTTAAGGCCTCGCGGGCCGTGTAGGCTCTTTGTTGAGCGAGTGTGATATTGTCGTCCTCTTCGTCGAGGACGTCGGATGGAGCGGTGAGGGCTCTCAACCCGTATAATTTTATATCAACATCATAACAGCTTATATAGGTCCCAGTTCTGGGCTGAAGCCTCCTCCACAAGGAGATGGAAATTGACCTACTATACCACGCTGGTCAGACGGGTTGGTACAGGGTTTTGTTTCGAGTTTTTCTTTTTTTCCATAGAGATGTTGTATGCATATTTTATCCCTAACTCGTCTTTTACGATACTCGAGTACAAGATAAGGGGTGGTGTATTGTAGTCTTACTCCGTCACTACACGACTTATTTTTTATTTTATATATTTTTTTAAATTTTATATATAAGGTAAATACTAGCTAACCCAACAGACGTTCTGTTCAAATAAAGCGGCACCTACCGGGTCCAATTGTGTATTTAAACCATTCTCGAATCCCTTTGAACACACGCAAAAAATTTCATCAACATCAGTCCAGGCATTTAGGATGAGTTCAGTTACATATACACGTAAACAAGAAATTTAAATATAAAGAAAACCTGATACAAGCGTTCAGGAAGAAATGTTTCTCCAGTGTGTGCTCTCTCTCTCTCTCTCTCTCTCTCTCTCTCTCTCTCGCTCTCTCTCTCTCTTTCACGTCAGGTGGTGCAGTAACATATATCTACTACTCTGTTGTATATATTCAGCTCAGTGTGATACCACACACGAACTGACCGACGTGTAGGGATGTGACTTGGAGGGAAAATAATCGATTATAAAATAATCGATTAGTTAAAAATAAATAATCGATTAATTAAAAATAAATTTTTTTTTTTAGGAAATCTGACCGTGAATAATCGATTAATAATCGATAGTAAAAAATCGATTAATAATCGATTTTTCTTATTTTGATAATCGATTGTAAAAATCGATTATTACAAAAAATAATCGATTTTTATAAAAATCGATTATTTTTTCACATCCCTAGCGACGTGTGACTGTATACAGACAACTGTCAACAGTGTGATAAAATTTGCATATTATATTGCTTAGTCTTTTAAGACACCTTTTGATAAGACAGGAGTTGGTGAATTGTATTCTTACTCCGTCACCAAACGGAAAGCTTTTCTATACAAATAAATAAAATTGAAGTGTCTGTTTGTAATGTCAAAATAATGGGCTTTTTTCATGCTGATACGGTTATTTGCACGATACCTATGCTTAAAAACCATTTTTGTTTGTCCGTTTGTTTGTTTTGGGTAATCATCAAAACTTGGGCTATTTTATCTAGTCGGGTCGACAACTGAAGTCAAGTCACCCTGTTCCGGTGGTCGGCCCAACGACGAGTGTGACGTGGATACGGGTGGGTTATGGGCCCGCGCGCCGTCCTTTCGTCGCCCCGGAGGGAATGGACCGCGTGTGCGCTTACCATAGCCCACCCATAAAAAAAGGCTTATTTTATCTAGGTATTTCCACAGAACGGGAACTATGCGGATAAGGCGACTTAAATCGAAACGAAGCGAGGTCGGGTTGTTAGTTTTAAATAAAATACATTATATATTTTTTTACTGCGATCGTAATCACAATTAATTTATCTTTTTAGATTTTTATCATTCAATTCGTATTGCTATTGTTAAACAAATATTGGTTCGTTGTATTGGATTTAGTTTCGTTTTTTTTTTTCAAATTCGCAATTGTCGACTAAGAGATATAATGTGCATATAACATCTATGCAAGAGAAGGCAAACTCGAAATAAAACCTTACACCAACCTGTCTTACCAGCATTTGTCAATTTCCCTCCTATTATGGAGGAGGCTCGAACTCAGCAGTGGGACGCATATGAGCCGAAATGATGATACTACGCTAGTCAGACATATTGTTATAGAGTTTTTCTTCTCTTACGTAGATGTTATATACATATTTATACCCTTTTTTTTTTGGCATGGGCTACGGGTCAACGCACCCGCCGCCCGGTTCCGTCCGGGGCGACAGAGGGGCGGCGTGCGGCCCCGTCACCCAGCCTTATAGCACGTCGCCTTCGTCGTTGGGCCGACCACCGGTGCAGTGTTCCTTGACTTCAGTGGTCGACCCGACGGAATACCCCGAAGGAGTACCCTCACCCATCGACATCCCCCTGGTACTCCGATCGCCGTCGCGAGACTAACCTCTCCGTGGGTGCCCGGACTAAATCCCCGATCCGGTCACCGGCTGCCTCTGCTAGGGTGGCATCAGGCGCATATTCAACCCCTTAATAGTCTTTTACGCCAACCACGGGCAAGATAGGGATTGGTGAATTGTATTCTTACTCCGTCATCACGTGGAGAATTATAGTCTATATGCCTATTAATTACACCCAGGATTCGAAATCACAACGCAACGAGCCTATGAAATCCATACCAATATTAATTTCAAACGATTATCATTTAAAACCACTCCATCTACGTGTATTGCCGTTTTAAAATATACTTTGACCTTCATAGTAATTAAAAAACTAGATTTTTATGTTCATATTATTTGCTGCCGCGGTTTAATAGCTTTTGCGTGAAGTTTTAACATACAGAATAACAAAAATTCTCTAGTGCATCCTCTTTAAATACGTGGAGCGAGATTCCTTTTTTAATTAGTCAAGACTAAATTGTATAAATCTGTGTGGTGACGGAGTAAGAATACAATTTACCATCATACTCTCTTGCCTATGGGTGTCGTAAAAACCGACTAAGATATGCAGATATCATCTATGCAAGAGAAGGAAAACTCGATCGACGAACCGATAACCGCTGGGGAAGAAAGGTTCACAGATGCAGTGTAAGACGAACTAGGTGGACTGATGACCTGGTGAAAGTTGGTGGACGTCGTCGGATGTAGGCGGTACAGTACCGCCCTCTATTGCGAAACATGTGGAAAGTCTACGTCCAGCGGTGGACGACGTTAAGGTGAATGATGATATTCTGGTTCGAAGTGGATCATATTGGACATAATATTTCTGTAGGTTTTTAATCCACGACGTAAAAGAGAGGGACTGTATGAGGGTGTCTGTGACATTGTAGCTCCTAAACAAATGGACCGATAACGATACAGTTTATTTGTTTGAAAATTGACTTTAAAAACGACTAAAGAATTAAATTTGCATATAATATCTATGCAATAGAATGCAGTATAAAAATAAAATTCTGTACCAACGCGTCTGACCAGCGTGGTATAATAGGTCAATTTCACTCCTATTATGGAGGAGCCCAACAGTGGCACGTATATGAGCTGAAGTTATGAATGATGAAGGAAAACTAAGTAACTAAGAAATTGAAACGCCTTTCGAAATATTTGTTAATTTAATACTGAAAAAAACATAAAACTAACCGTTACCGGCTATTTGAATTAGTATATAATTAAGCTATTGCAGAAAACAAGAAAAAAAGAGTGTGTGTGCAAGGCATATCCGAAGTGAAACGCCTTTATCATCTATCTCATTCTCTCGCCGGCTGAATCCCCATCTGTCTCTATGGACTCGCTTTTTCGTTTCATCGAGTTTGAAATAACAACGATTCTAAAGAAGTTAAACTTCAAAAATTGGCCATTAATCTTTTAACCATTGCAAACATAACAACGATCAATTTCTAAATTTAAAAAAAATAAAAAAAAAAACAAAATCCGCCAATTCAGACAGTGTGTCGACCCTACTCGGGTTATCGAAAACATTGTGACGTAATATAACTACAAGACATTCAAATATATACCTAAAATGTTTGGGCATTAAGTCGATATCCGTATGACGATAATTGTTTATGTAGTTGTGACCGTAAAATTGTATGTTCATGTGTGCGTATATATTAAACATGGAGTGGATGAGTGGTGTAGCATTGCAACTCGATTTAATTAATTATATTTCTTTATAGTGATTGTATTCTAATTTAATATTCATCTTGATACAATATCAAGAGAATATTCATCTCAACATCATTATTTTAGCTTATATACGTCCCACTGCTGGGCTTGAGTCTCCACCACAATGAGAGCGAAATTGTACTACTAATTGGTCCAACTAAATCAAATCAAGTGAAATTAATTTATTTGTCAGAATATTGTCATATGTCATAGTGTTATCTTAAATAAAGTTTCAAATATTCTACCGTTTTCGGTGTACAAATATTACAGGTTGTTTAGTAGATAAATCGAAATAGAAAACAGTCAAACAGAAATAATAATAATTTGAAATACAATGTCATGGATTGCGATAAAATAGAAATCAATTGACATATCAAAGTAATAATATATAAAATCATTTTTAAATAACATTATTAAAGTTTGTCATCCATGAATTCGTTAATTGAGTAATAACACTTATTCATTAAGAAATTAAAAATTGCACCATTTATATTTTCTTAAACACAGGTCTTTAAAAGAGTCTGGCAGTTTATTCTATACGCGTATTGCCATACAGTAGACATTCTCATTAAATAAATTTATTCTTTATTTAGGGACATACAGCTTATTTAGTTGTATCTTAGTTGTAGTCCTACTACTTACATTAGTTGATCGAGATGGTATAGGGTTGAATATATAATGATTACAGATATTTACGCGAGTATTACACATTCTAAATAAAACTATTCGTACGGATTTTATCGTGTTTGTATTTGATTTTTTAATTGCCTGACGTTTCGAACACTAAAGGGCGAACTGTCCGTCTGTGAGGATGACAATTGATGTATAAATCGTTTTAGGTGTTACATAAAATTTAAGTGTCTTTGATAAACATGGTTCTCATTACAGCTGGCATATTAATATGCTAATAATGTCAACTAGTTTACATGATGAGATTGTCTTGATATGGACATGTGATGAGAAGGTATGAAAGGCATGTGACAAAGAGGGTTATCAATATGTTTGTGGATGGATGTAAAAATCGTGGGAAACAAAAAGAGGTGGATGGATTGTGTGAATGAGGATATGCGTATGAAAGCAGTGTGTGCAGATATCAAGGCTGACAGGAGTCTATTGAAGGTAAAAACATGTTGTGCCGCTTGTACCACTTAGTGTGGTATGAGGGCAGGCAAATCATGATGATTTTACATGACGTTATTTAGTATAAACTCATTGCAGTTATAATGACGTATGTTTTAGATTGTAATAAATAAATATTTGTTTGACAGTAATCATTGCTTTATTGAGAATTCTACAATTTTTATTTTCTATTTTCCACTTATCTAGAAGTAGGTACTTTCTGTTTTTCATTTTAAAATTATGTCGATTGTATTCTTTCCACGATGAAAGCAAGAAGATGTGCCTTTTCAAATTCACGAGAAAAACGCTTAAGAGACTGCTTACGCGTATTCGTCACACACTCTTCACTTATTCTAATATCCATATGGAGAATTTAACCTAATACTATAAAAGTTACAGCTACAAGGTCAAGCAACTAGAACCCTTAATCACCTCGTTCAATATCTGGAACGGAGAATGAAGTGATAATATATTAGTATTCTCAGAGCACAGTTATCACTCAAAACTACACATCTTCACTCCACTGTACGAAATATAACAAATGAATATATTAGGAAATAATAAGGATTCTAAATAATGTTACAATTTGCTTGCTTAGTATTCAGAAATTAATTAATGACGGCTGACTTAGTATTGTACGACCTTACATCACTTGTAAGGTCAGGGTACGTCCTTAAAACGTAATACAGTAAGTTTAATTGTTTAAAATTCTTCTTCGATTTTCCTCACTTTATATTCGGTGCACTTTTGGACTACATATTACATTAGAGTGAGAATGAAAGTGCTATCACGTGAACGGCTTTCCATAGAATTTTGTTTCACGTTGTTCATTGAGTATTATATCGATATTCATCCATCGATTCATCGGACTGTAAACATTCACTGCAGGGCATAGCCCTCTCTGCGAGAACGGCACTGAGTACGGTGCTGTGCCACTTGCATCCAGCAATACCCTATGATTTAAGATGTCGTCATTTAAATTAGTGGGTTGTCGCCCTATGCTGCATCGTCTGATGCCGCTTGAGAATCTTCTCAAACGGTGGTGAATTTGACGATTTAATCCGTTACATCTACACGTTTAGTATTATTTTTGGAAATGAATGAAAAAGTTTATATACTTTACGTAGACTTCACACCTCAGCTCATGTATGTCCTATTGCTGGGTTTGGACTTCCTTCACAATAGGTGGCCAATTCATTCGGTAGTATTACCACGCTGGTTAACTGTGTTCGTATATGTTTATTTTTTTCTTTTGCATATACATTTCAAGCATATATATCCCTTAGTTATCTTTTAAGACACTCACGTGAAGGATAGGACTGATAATTTGTATTATTAATCCCCAAGAAATGAATAAATGATCTTATAATAGTAGAATATAATGCCCTAACACTAAAGTTTCTTTTATTTAAATAAGTTGTTTGATTCTAACGTATATTGTTGTCTTCCCTAAAATTATTACTTCCGACTATAATTTTTCCTGAAGCTTACGTTTCATTTCGTGGCTACAAATATTGTTTTAATAAATTAAATATTTTATTACCATATATGGCGTTAAAATGATTAAAAACCCGTGTCGTTTGTTGACAGAACTCATAAAGTTAAAAGATAAATATCTTGATGCATACTTATTATGCATTAGTATTTAGAAATTAAAGTGCGGAACAATCTAATATACGTGCATTGAAAATTTGCAGATTTTTTTTTTTTTTTTTTTTATTGCAAACGGTGGCAAACGAGCAAACAGTACACCTGATGGTAAGTATTGCTGCCGCTCATGGACCTTTACAAGGCCGTTGCCTACCGCGAAGAAAGCGAGGGGAGTGTGAATGCGTGCATTGAGGCTCGGTAATACCAAGGGCACCACCAAAACCCTCCACACGCAATCACCCTCAGAAAGTTGGGCTTCCGGCTCTCTCGCTCACCGGGCGAAGCGCAGTAACAAATTGCTACTACTCAGACGTCGATTTTCTGCGAGAGCATGGTACTGCCCCGGACGGACCGGCCCGCGGCTGTAGACAGATAACTGTCGACAGTGTGGTCCTACCACTCCTTTCGTCATCTGACTAACGCTTTCAATTTGAACCACTTCGATTTGGTTTGTTTTTAAGGCAAAGATTTATCTTCGTATATAAGAGACTTTGATCCTGTGTATCTAATCCTAAAACCTTGTATAAATATTATTTGTTCAAATCTTATTATTTCGTAGTTCCTCTTTACTTTTTCTTCAAACATGATTTCATTCATATTTAATTAGATTTTAAACTGAAATACTGTGACTGAATATTAATGTATTTTCGAAGATGTCACATCGTGCTTTTAGTGGTAAGGTGATGTCACGTCACGAATTGTGTGCAATTTTAATTGTATTTTATATAAAAATTAAATTAGTCTTATATAATTTATGTTGGTTGCCTTAGGTGTTATCTAAAATTTAGGAAGCAATGAAAATGGGCATTGATTTTCACGTCACCTTCGACAGAAATTAGGGTTGGTGATATTGACAGACACGATATGATATATAGTCAAAAAAAAAAATCGTAGGTATAAAATATATTATCTGTATCGTTATCGGAGCTACAACGCTTGGCCGCTCAGCCGCATAAATATCAATGTACCATCGAGGTAATTTCTCTACTGTTAGTGTGTGTATGTGTGTGTGCGCTTTGGGGCTAGGGTTGGCACTACATATTAATTAATACACTAGTGGTGCGCCCTGACTTTGCATGGATAAATATGACCATACAATAATACTTCCGTGTGAATTCCTTTGTGTCACGGATTATCATTCTGAATCTATGTGTAATGTTATGTTACTTAATTGTATATTTGTAATGTCACATAACAATAATATCGTAGACAAGGAAGTACCACGAGCTGATCCGATAGACTTTTTTGTTTCTCGTTAAAATTATATTTCTTTATATAAGAAGTTCTTTTCTTTAAGTTTGTATTTTTTTTATTACATTTAACGAGAACAGAATATCTTTTTATTTCTTTCTTTGCTAATGTTATCAAAGAAATTTAAAAATAATAAAATTATCATCATTCATCATCATTTCAGCCTATCGCCGTCCACTGCTGGACGTAGGCCTACCTCATGTTACGTCACAAAGTGCAGTCCTGTGCCGCCTACATCCAACGACGCCCAGAAACTTTCACTAGGTCGTCGGTCCATCTAGTTCGTCCTACACTGCGTAGTCCGATACGTGGTCGTCCCTCGTGAATCTTCCCCAGCGGTTGTCGGTTCCTCGAGCTATGTGCCCTGCCTGCCCTTGCCACTTCAATCTATACCAATAAATAAAATTGGAGTGTCTGTTTGTAATGTCAAAATAATAGGCTTTTTTCATGCTCACACGGTTATTTGCACGACACCTATGCCTAAAATACAGATTAAAAAATTTTTGTCTGTCTGTCTGTCTGTTTGTTCCGGGTAATCTTCAAAACGGTTGGACCGATTTCAAAAATTCTTTCACCAATGGAAAGGTATAATATCAGGGCGTAAACTAGGCTATATTTTATCCCGGTATTCCCACGGGAACGGGAACTACGCGGGTAAAACGACTAAAACCGAAGCGAAGCGAGGACGGGTTGCTAGTAATAAAATAAACTCACGTAATCCAAGGGCTAAAATAGCTGTTATTTCTGTTCTTGTGAAGGGGGACCGCCATTCAGCATTCGGACGTATATTAACCGAGAAAAATTCACTGACAAACAGACAATAAAACAAAATATTTTAATATGTATTATGTACTAGCTACCCGTCTTCGCTTAGCTTTTACTCGCTTTGCGATATTACGGTACGCAATTGCTGTCCACGAGCTCACAGGTTCGGTTCCCAGATAAATTCCAAAATTTGTAAGTGTTTTTCCGAGAGCCTAAATAGTCTAAGTTACTCCTTATATAGACAGTTACCGGGTAGTAAAATATTATCAAAATTCAGCCGTATTAAAAATTACCCGGAACAAACAAACAGACAGACACACAAAAAAATTAAACTAGTTTTTAACCTTAGTTGTCGTGTAAATAACTGTGTGAGCATGAAAAAAGCTTATTCGATATTTTTTTTTTCATTACGAAAAGACACTACAGTTTTATTTATTTGTATATAGATAACTCGAAAAGCGTTGTAACCTTGATTTCTATTTTTTTTTTTTATATTAATTATATACTTTTAACGAGTCTTCTAAATGGCTATAAAATTTTATAATGATATCCGTGTATAAATATAATTTTTAGTTATAGAGTCATCATCATTTCAGTCTATCACCGTCCACTGCTGGACGTAGGCCTCCCTCATGTTACGCCACAAAGTGCGGTCCTGTGCCACCTGCATACAACGACGCCCAGCAACTTTCACCAGGTCCTCGGTCCACCTAGTTGGTGTCCTACATCATCATCATTTCAGCTCATATACGTCCCACTGTTGGGCTTGAGCTACCTCCACAATAGAAGGGGAAATAGACCTTACTATAACATGATTTTTTTCTGTGTGGTGACGGAATAAGAATACAATTCTCCACTCTCTATCTTACCTGTGAATGTCGTAAAAGACGACTAAGGGATATAATATGCGTAAAACATCTATGCAGAAGAAGGAAAACTTGAAATAAAACGCTATACCAACCTGTCTGATCAGCATGGTATAGTAAGGTCAAATTCCCTCCTGTTGTGGGGGAGGCTCGAGCCCAACAGTGGGATGTAAATGAGCTGAAACGATGATAATGATACCATTATAGTCAGATATATTGGTATAGGATTTTGTTTCGAGTTTTCCTTCTCTTGCTCTAGATCTTATATTCATACTAGCTGACCCAACAAACGTTGTTTCGTTCAAATCTGAAAAAAATAGTACAAGGAATTCTCCTTGATATCATATTGATGCAACGTCACCTATCGGTTATAATTATTGATCTAATCCATTCTCGAATCTCCTTGAACACACACAAAAAAATTTCATCAACATCGGTCCAGCCGTTTAGGTGGAGTTCAGTGACATACACGTACACAAGAAATTTATATATAAAGACTAGCAGCGCTCTGCGGTTTTATCCTCATAGTTCCCCTTCCCGTGGCAATATCGGGATAAATTATAGCCTATGTGTTCTGCCGATATGTAAGCTAAATTTTTGTAAATTTCATCAAAATCCATTCAGTAGTTTTTGCGTGAAAGAGCAACAAACATATTCACAAACTTTTGCGTTTATTATATTAGTAGGAAAATCCTCAATGTTCTGACAGATATTTTTAGTTCATTCCCACATTTCAAAGTAACTAAAGCAACTAAAAAACATAAACTATTAAACTCACAATCGTATTTTGTATGGGTGACCTAATTGATAAGAATTTTATATTCTTTCTTGATGCTGATAACGAATACTTGCTTCGTCTGAATGTATTAGAATTGACTCTTAATATTTTACTTATATACTGACAAACGATGGAACAGCACATTTGAAGATAAGTGACACTGCCACACATGGACCTTTGCAATACCAGGGGAACAGCCAGGCCGGGTTATGGGACTGCGCGCTGTCCTTTCGTCGCCCCGGACGGAATGGACAGCGATGTTGATATTTCAAAAACCGCTTGTACGATTTCGATAAAATTTATATGGGACCATTTGGGAAGTATATCTTTTCCAACGAAAAAGAATCTTTCAAATCGGTTGGCAAGCGACGGTGTAATGCGCGAATATGAATGCGAATACGAATATGAATGCGAAAATAAAAAAAAAATGCAAACGTCCTAATTGCGAACCTCCTCCTTTTTTTAGAAGTCCGTTAAAAACTACGGCAATTATTGCGTTTGTATTTGATTTTTGCACTACGTTTCGAACACTTTATAGCTTTCATGGTCACGGGCGGACTTTCTCTCGCATAATCATTATATGCATATTATATCCCTTTTTTTTTTTGGGTTGGCCACGGTCAGCGACACGCGTCGTTGGGCCGACCACCGGTGCAGAGTTCCTTGACCTTAGTGGTCGGCCCGACGGAGTACTCACTCCCATCGACGTCTCGGGGAGACGTCGATCGCCGTCGCGAAGCTAACCCCGCCGCGGGTGCCGGACTAAATCCCCGGTCCGCTCACCCGCAGCCTCTGCTAGGGCGGCATGAGGCGCAATATTTTATCCCCTAGTCGTTTTTTACTACATCTACGTGTAAGATAGGAGGATGGTGAATTGTATTCTTACTTCATCACCACAGGTTTTTTTTTTATGGGTGGGCTATGGTAAGAGCACGCGCGGTCCAGTCCGTCCGGGGCGATGAAAGGACGGCGCGCGGGCCTATAACCCACCCGTACCCACGTCACCTCGTTGTTGGGCCGACCACCGGAGCAAATGTGACTTGTCGTCAGTGGTCGTAAACGTAACAAAACGTTTATTCTATCTATACTAATAAATAAAATTGGAGTGTCTGTTTGTAATGTCAAAATAATAGGTTTTTTTCATGCTCACACGGTTATTTGCACGACACCTATGTCTAAAATAGCGATTAAAAAAATTTTGTCTGTCTGTCTGTTTGTACCGGGTAATCTTCAAAACGGCTAGACCGATTTCAAAAATTCTTTCACCAATGGAAAGCTATAATATCATGGCGTAAACTAGGCTATATTTTATCCCGGTATTCCCACGGGAACGGGAACTACGCGGGTAAAACGACTATAACCGAAGCGAAGCGAGGGCGGGTTGCTAGTATTAAATAAAACTATGAAATCTTACGATAACATAACTGTTTTTATAAACTGGGTCACATCAATTATATCATGCTATATAATATTTTTGTTTTAATTAAATATGAGGAAATCGATCGCCATTTTGTTTCGTCTTCTATATCCATTATATATAATATTAACAGTTATTTTTAATCTGAGCACACAGTGGTATTTCATCGTGAATAATTATATTTTTGCCAAAAAAACGAAATCGCCTTCAATAAGGTAGCTAATTTTTTTTTTTATGGTAGATCTATGGTAAGCGCACACGCGGTCCATTCCGTCCGGGGCGACGAAAGGACGGCGCGCGGGCCCATAACCCACCCGTACCCACGTCGCCTTCGTCGTTGGGCTGACCACCGCAACAGGGTGATTTGTCGTCTTGTGGTCGGCCCGACGGAATACCCTTTCGGGTACCCTCACCTCTCGACGTCCCTGTCCTGGGACGTCGGTCGCCGTCGCGCTGTCAGTCTCTGTGGGTGACGGACTAAATTCCCCAGTCCGGTCACCCGCGGCCTCGGCTAGGGCGGCATCAGGTAGCTAATGTAGGTAAATTTTTAGATTTTTGTTGATTATTCAACAATCGCTTGTCCGATTTAGATAAAAATTTTATGGGACCATTTGGGAAGTATACCCATTCCAACAAAAAAAAAAGAATCATAAACGACGAAGTTATCCGCGAACAATAATAAAAAAAGCATATATACGGTCGAATTGAGAAATCTCCTTTTTTGAAGTCGATTAAAAATGACGAGGAGGACATCGACGTATCGATCGATACATCGATGTTTTTTTAAAGATCTATAAAGTATGTACTTTTCTTGGGGATTGCGATGAGCTTTTTTGTTCAAGTTAAATTCTAAGCTATTTGGAAATAGAGTAACTAAACTGTCACGCAAGCTTTACTTAAAGTACCAACCTTTTTAACGACGACGGCCAGGCAAAACATTGACGTAAAAACATCGTATAACATAACATGATGTTTTACAATAGTGAACATCGACTCATCGATAGCAAGCTTGATGTTTTTTGATGAAGATTGATGTTTTTGTTTTTATTTTTTTTTATTGCCATTGGTGGCAAACAAGCAAGCAGCACACCTGATGGTAAGTAACGCTGCTGCACATGGACCTTTGCAATACCAGGGGCACAACCAGGGCATTGTCTACCGTAAAGAAAATACTCTTCTTAATCTTCGTTTAAAGAGGGACATGTCATAGCGCTCGGGAAATACGAGATTTTCTTCTCTTGTACAGATGTTATATGCGTATTATATCACTTAGTCGTCTTTTACGACATCCACGGGCAAGATAGGGAGTGGTGAATTGCATAAAACTAATTCACGTGTAATAAAATTTTTTAAATGACACAAACTGTATTTTGTCCGGTGACGTCACAATTAAAAAAAAACAATCCATTGAAATTAATCAAATAAAATATGAAATAAAACGAGTAACAGCTACTTACGTAAACGCTGCTTGAAACCCTTACGCGCGGGGTGCGCGGGGCGGGGATTGTGCGATAGAGACGCAAGATGTTCCAAATAATGATATAGAGAAGTCTATTTAATAATATATTTTTAAGTTCGCCTTTTGTTTTTTTTTAACTAAAAAATGAAACCTACTTCAAATAGTAAACTTCAAATGCACTAATGGCCCCTACGATTTTTGAAAATTCCTTTCAATTTCTCTGGTCTGCCATCATAAAACCTTGATTTCCTTATCACGGGACCACCTTTGAAATATCTTCTTTCCAACAAAGAATCATCAAAATCGGTTCATAAACGAAGAAGTTATCTGCGAACAAATATAAAAAAAAAAACGTATATACGGTCGAATTGAGTAACCTCCTCCTTTTTTGAAGTCGGTTAATAAAAGACAATGCCCTGCACTAAGGAAATACTCGTTTTATTGCGGGGGACTTTACAAACATACAATTAAAGGGATACAAATTAAATCCAGACTCGGAACAACAATTTGTGGATTGCACAAAGTGTTGTCCTGCGTGGGATTCGAACCCGCGACACTGGCACGGTAGATCGGTATCTTAACCACTTCGCCATCTGTGCAGTAATATGAAATTGAATTTCACGTTATAGGGGTATATTTTTAATTTTCTTTTTCAATTCAATTCACTTGATTTGCTCAAATACGGTCTATACAAGGGATAAACATTAGTTACATCATCTGTCCTGTGGAGTGTGAAAATGGTTATATATTATTATTTAAATTAATTATAAACGTCATAACAATAATTTTAATTGTCAGTATTATAATTAAGTTCCGTGTGGTGACGGAGTAAGAATACAATTCACCACTCCTTATCTTACCCATGGGTGATCGTGCGAGACGACTAAGGGATATAAAACGCATATAACATATAGCTATGCGAGAGAGAGAAAACTCGAAATAAAACCCTATACCAACACGTCTGACCAGCGTGGTATAGTAGGTCAATTACCCTTCCATTATGGAGGAGGCCCGAGCCTGCCGTATATGGCCTGAGATGATGAAGCATGACACTTTTTTTGGCTAATTATCTATGTCTGGACGCACGCCGTCCTTTCTATCCGGGGCGACAAAAAGGCGGTGCGTGCCCCATAACCCACTGTTTTCACTCCATCGCCACTGGGTGGTATAAAAAACTTCACTGTTGGGCTCGAGTTTCATCCACAATGGGAAGCAAAATGAGCTTTAACACCGGGCTGATCTGAGGGTATATATTTATTTATTTCAAGTAATTCTTGTATAGTTTTTATCTGCTTATTGTATCCCATAACAGTATTTTAACATACAAGATGGGAATTGTATTCTTATTTCGTCACCATATGGAAATCTAATATACTAAAACCGTGCTGGTACAGACAGGTTGATATAAGGATTTCTTTATTTCGAGTTTTGCTTTTTTGCATAAATGTCATGTATTATTATATCCCTTAGTAGTTTTTACTATACACACGGGCAAGATAAGGAGTGTTGTATTGTATTCTTACTCCGTCACCTTACGGAAATATTTTTAAATTATAATATTTAATATTTTCAGTGTCGTTTCGACTCCTTCACACTTTTGTTCCAACAATGAAAAAATATCGGGCGCATACTCACCGAGTTGAGGCTAGGGTTGACGCGAATTATAATTATTATTATTAACTTATAATGGATATTTTATGTGAATATTTTTTTATTTCTATTATAATTATTGTGATTATATTTGAAATTATTATCACTGAATATACGGATTTGTAATTAATTCTATATTATCACCATTAATATCTAAGAAGACAGTAATATCTTTTACATCTCTCATTAGGAAACAAATATTTTGCTGTTTTTCTTCTCTAATAAAGGTTATCCGATTTTATCTCAGTTTTTTATAGTCTGTTCATAAAAATATTAAATCCGTCAAAAAATTAAACTTATTTTTATGATTTTAGTTAGATTTTAAATAACCCCTTGCACTAAAGAACTAATCTTCATACACTTATACTTAAACTGAGATCTACAATTTGTGCAACGCACAGAGCATTTTTCTGGTTTGGTAACGAAATCGTGACATTTGATAAGCATGTAGGGAGATCTCAACCGCTATACTATCGGTGAAATCAAATTAACTTTTAAAGTCAGCATTTATAAAAATAAATATAAGAAATAATACAGGATTCACGTCTATTGAAGACAAACAGGAAGTGTTAAATATTCGTATGATAAATATTCATAATTACGTAATATACATATATCTTATGTATAAGTAAGTAAGCAAGTTAATCGTTTAAACAATGTTTTATGTTTTATTTATTTAAATTAACTTATTTTTGTGTATAAATAATTTCATGATAAGTTTTATAATATTCATAATCATTTTAAGTTGTTTGTAAACTAAAAATTTTATAGCTTAATATATAAATGATTGCATAAATTGTCTAATGTAATTCCCTAACTGGTCACTGAGTTTAAGGAATCGGTACTGGCGGTCACCCCGAATGGTGATGGGTGGTTATAATAATTATTTATTTATTGCCATAATAATATTACGAATAGATATGAGATTCTGTGGGGTCGCACGGAGCATGTATCCAGAATATAGTCATATAAAGGTTGGATTGTCATATAGTAAAAATCTTGTAGCGTTGGGATAAGAAGACAATTGTCGCTATTACTTACTTGCACATGGGACTCTTAAAAATTGGGGTCTCGCCAGAAATGTGGGCAGCAGTACGCCTAGAAAACATGAAACATGTGACTGGAATCGCCATCTCGCCTGCCATGACCACGGCGTTATCTCTTCAATCATATACTCAACTGTAGATGAAAAGGCTGAATGACTGAATGATTATGATGATGATTTTTTTAATGACATACACAGGAGTTCACCAAGACCTCAATTTACATAAAACATATTTCCTGCTAAGAGTTTTTTTTTTGCCAGAAAAACCTAACAACTTGGCGTCGTTGAGGATTTTTGACCGGAAACTAGTCTAGCCTTGCGGTCTGCAAATTAAAATTAAAACAAAATTTGATTGCAAAAATATTGTAGTACAGTGGTTAATATATCCACCCACAGTGGCAAGTGTCACGGGTTCGATTAACTACGTACTACAATATTTATACATCCACAAATTATTGTTCTGTGTGTAATTTTGTAATAGTTGTTTGTTTCCAAAGTCACACGATACTACATGTATTAGTTAATTAGTGTGAAACATTATCTATATTAGAAAAAAAAAAAGTTTATCTGTGATGTCGGTTTATGGACGATAATTTTACTTGATAACGTCATAAAAAAACATTAATAAAAAATTGCATGTTTTTATGAATTGAATTATTAGGGTTCCATACCATTATCTATAAAATAGGCAAAAATTGTTGTATGGGAGCCTCCCCCTCCCCTTAAATATTTATTTTATTTTGTTTTTAGTATTTTTTTGTTATAACGGCAACAGATATACATAATTTGTAAAAAGTTCAACTGTCTAGCTATCGCGGTTCTTAGGATACAACCTGGTGACAGACAGAGGGACGGGCAGACAGGGAAGTCTTAGTAATAGGCTCCCGTTTTTACCCTTTGGGTACGGATCCCTATAAAGGATTTTTTTTTTCAAATTAACTGTTTTATAAAACATTTATTTGTGCTCATTAATTCAAATATATTTCTACATAGAGATAGATGCATCACAAGCCGAACGTTTAATCCAATCATGTCTCTCTATTACTTGTTCGCTTGCACGCTCGGCTCATGCGGAACGTGACAATGAGTTATACTTTATCATGCGTACACCTGGCGTTCATCGATTTATAAAACTTTATCACATCAAAAAAATAAATAATTTAAATAAACTATATAAAGTGACAGCCCTACGACCTCAAGGCTTGTTCGCGTTACTTAGAACGCGCTCGCCGCATAAGTGCGCTAAAGCGTTCGTGTTATTTTAATTTATTTTATTATTTATTTTACCATAGAGATTTAAGATTATCTTTTTGTTGTTTTAATGTTATAGACGTATGACTTGCGATTGTGGCGTTTCGGCTTCGATGTAAACAAAGAAATTTTTAATAAAAGCTTTAAATGTTTGGAATTAATCACAGAAGACCAGCTCACAATTCTGTAGCAGTAATCATAATTGATTGTTGAAATTTATATATACACATATTTAATTTTTTTTTTGGTGTGTACAATTTTGATTGGCTGTATTATTTCTATTGCAGAGTGTATAAATTGCAACAATAAATTATAATTAAATAGATTTGAATTTATCGCTTGCATGAGTTATAAGTCTGGTTCGTTTTAATCTTGCTAACGTAATATTAAATGTACTTTTTATTTGTTTAGTTATTATTTTTAATACAAAATAGTATACTTTGTAAAATAATAAGTAAATTTATAAAATGCTTTAAAATACGAGGCAGATGTGATGAGCAAATTAATTATGTGTTATATTATTAAGTTGTTGGCTTTATTAGAAGTTAGTGACTATTTATTTATCGAACCTCACCATATTTTCAATATATTTTAGATTTATGCAAAGTTACTAATGTCTATGACCCTTAAACACATTTTGCAACCCCGAAAAAAGTGACACATGAGTCTGTCTAAATATAATTCTTGAGATCTTGCTCTTATCCCATTATGTACTTGTTATCGACTCAAAATGTACTTTTTTTGGTAGATATCTTAAAAGTTATTAAATTATTGTCAATATTATTATTTGGTATTTATCAATAGCCGCGTGTTGCGCGCACACCGCGGTAACGTTTCGTAAACGGCACGACGTCACATTCTGTCGGTTATAGTGCGAACGACTCGTCTTGATACTTGAATAATATTTTTAATTTTATTTTTTTAATTTTTATCATCATTTCAGGCCATATACGTCCCACTGTTGGGCTCAGGCCTCCTCCTTTGTGGATCGGCAGATTTGAGCTCTTTTTTGATTTGAGCTACTAGCTTCTGCTCGCGACTTTGTCCGCGTGGTGTAGATGCTTTGGGTTAACGTTAACTTTAACATAAGACTTTGTTTACGTAGAAGGTGAAAATATTTTTTAATAATACGATTCTGTCACATGATATTTGCGAGAATTTAGCCGTTTACGCAGTGGAAGCTCTCAAAAGGGAAAAATAAACCTGATTTTTAAAACATTATTTATTGTTGCTTCGCTCCTTTTGGTCTTAGCGTAATGATATATAGCCTATAGCCTTCCTCGGTAAATTGGCTATCTAATACTGAAAGAATTTTTCAAATCGGACTAGTAATTCCTGGGATTAGCGCTTACAAACCAACAAACTCTTGAGCTTCATATATTAGTATAGATATTTGTCGCAAAAATATAGTGTTACATTAACATAACTATAGATATACGTCACGCGAACATGTCGATAACGACTTTACGTACTAGATAAAATCTATACCAATAAATAAAATTGGAGTGTCTGTTTGTAATGTCAAAATAATAGGCTTTTTTCATGCTCACACGGTTATTTGCACGACACCTATGCCTAAAATAGCAATTAAAAATTTTTTTTTTGTCTATCTGTTTGTTCCGGGTAATCTTCAAAACGGCTGGATCGATTTCAAAAATTCTTTCACCAATAGAAAGCTATAATATCAGGGCGTAAACTAGGCTATATTTTAATCCCGGTATTTCCACGGGAACGGGAACTACGCGGGTAAACGACTAAAACCGAAGCGAAGCGAGGTCGGGTTGCTAGTACATACATATAATCACGCCTCTTTCCTATAGGAGTAGGCAGAGACCACTTCCTCTTGACATACCACTTTCGCCTCTTCCACATTCATTAATCTCCTCATACATTGTACTAGATAAAATATAAAAAAATAGACAAAACCGCCGAATGTCTAACGGGTTGAGAGCCCTCAGCGCTCACCCAACAGTCCGGGTAAAGTTGCCATAGCCATCTGAGGCTAACAACTAAGTCACACAAAAAAAAAAAAGTCGAATGTCTTGCTGAATCTTCCCAATGTGGATGCGTATTAATCCAATGGTAATTTATTAATTAAATGTCATCATCATCAATTCAGCCTATCGCCTTTCACTGCTGGACGTAGGCTTCCCTCATGTTACGCCACAAAATGCGGTCCTGTGCCGCCTGCATCGAACGACGTCCAGCAACTTTCACCAGGTCGTCGGTCCACCTAGTGGGGGGTCGTCCTACACTGCGTCGTCCGATACGTGATCGCCACTCGAGAACCTTTCTTAATTTAATCTATACCAATAAATAAAATTGGAGTGTCTGTTTGTAATGTCAAAATAATAGGCTTTTTTAGGACGTCGAGAGGTGAGGTTACCCGAAAGGGTATTCCGTTGAGCCGACCACTGACGACAAGTCACATCTGCTCCGGTGGTCGGCCCAACAACGAGGTGACGTGGGTACGGGTGGGTTATGGGCCCGCGCGCCGTCCTTTCATCGCCCCGGACGCACTGGACCGCGCGTGCGCTTGCCATAGCCCAACCATAAAAAAAAAAAGAAAAAAAAAAAGGGGTTTATGCGTAATAAATTATTTGTATTTGTATCGATTTCTGTGTGGTGACAGAATAAAAAAAAGAATTCACCACCCCCTCTCTTACCCGTGGGTGTCGTAAAAGACGACTAAGTGATATGATATGCACATAACATCTATACAAGAGAAGAGAACATTCGAAATGAAAAAACCAAAATGTCTGACCAGCAAGGTATAGTAGGTCGATTTCCCTCCCACTGTGGAGGAGGCTCGAACCCTGCAGTGGGAAGTATATAAGCTTTGATGATGATGATTCGTATCGAACCTAAATTCAACGTTCTATATAGTTTATATAACCACTGCGTCGTCGATGCAATAGTTGAATATAGTAATTTAATCTAAGCAGACATCACGTAGGCAGCAATGGATTGCTTCCTACTGTTAAATTCACGATATCTGATATGAGTCATCATTTTATCAGCAAAATGGTACCTCAGTGGTTATATTGACGGCTGCTGACTTAGAAGTAATAGGTTTGATGCTATAGAATGGTTTCTGATGTTTATGTGTGTCATCATCATCATCATCTTGCTCTTATCCCAATTACTTGGGGTCGACGCAATATGTCAACTGTTTTGACATATTGCAAAAAGTTTCGGCAATGACTTTTATGACCGGCCGCCTGCCTGACGTCAACCCTCCTTGGGAATGTAATCGTTGACCCAAATGGTACCAGATGGAGTTGGTCCGGGTCAATCTAGGGCTCTTAGTCGTCTTTTACGACACCCACGAGCAAAGCAAGGGTTGGTAGTATTCGAAGCCGCTACCACACAGCAATGATGTTTACGCGTGTATGACAAATAAAAATAAAATTGTGTTAATAATCCTACGAATAATATAAACGCGAAAGTATGTGAGGATGTTTGTTGCTCTTTCACGCAAAAACTACTGAATGGATTTTGATGAAATTTCACAATATAGCTATCAGAATAACACACAGGCTATATTTTAACCCGATATTCCCACGGGAATGGGAACTATGCGGGTAAAACCGCAAGGCGCTGCTACAAATAAAACTAATAGATTTGTTAGGTTTAAATTAATAAATAGACATATTGTAATAATTATTTTACACTTAATGTTCAATAATTACTGACTAAAAATAATATTTCTCTATCTCTCCGTGTGGTGACGGAGTAAGAATACAATTCAACACCCCTATTTTACACGTGGGTATCATAGTCAACTAAGGGATATAAAATTATAAACCACTCGACATCGTAGCAGGGTTCATCCATTTCACTTGGAAACGTTATGGTCTTCAACTGTACGTTTCCAGCGATCATTTCGTCCACGTACGTGCAAGCTCTGGAATGAACTACCTGCTGCTGTGTTTACCGAGCGCTATGACATGTCCTTCTTTAAACGAGGTTTAAGAAGAGCATTTTCTTCACGGTAGACAACGGCCCGGCTGTGCCCCTGGTATTGCAAAGGTCCATGTGCGACAGTATCACTTACCATCAGATGTGCTGCTTGCTCGTTTGACATCTACGCAAAAGAAGATAAACTCGAAATAAAACCCTATATCTACACCTCTAACCAGCGTGGTATATTAAATCAATTCCCCTTCCATTGTGGAGGAGGCCCCAGCCCAACAGTGGGACGTATATAAGCTCAAATCAACATATCTGCTTCTGCTTACGCTTGTCCGTATAAAAGCGTAAGAATGAAATTGTAAAAATAAATCTCTGAGATATTCTTGTTCTATCAACGTACTGACATATTGTTTCTAAATTTACATTCTTAATACCTGTTATACGTAAGATATGTATACAGAACTAAATATTGGTGTGAAAACTTTTAGGCAGGTTTGTTTTGGGAGTAAATTTATGTAAGTCGTCTACGACATAGTCACGTGAAGTGTAATTTTTTTTTTTTTTTTTTTGTGTGTGACTTAGTTGTTAGCCTCAGATGGCTGTGAGAACTTTACCCAGACTGGTGGGTGAGCGCTGAGGGCTCTCAACCCGTAAACGAAGTGTAATAATATATTGTTATATATATAAATCTTCTGTTCGTGTTTGTAATTGAACTCATTGTAAACAGCTAGAGCGATTTTGATGACTTTTTGTGGCTGTTCCGATGGATATGAGATTTAGATTAATAATTGTAACAGGTAGATAGCGCTGCGATCGGTTTCAATGAGAATTCCTTTTACTATTTTTGAATAGAACAACGTCTGTTGGGTTAGATATGTGTCACAGCACAACAGATAAATGTAAAAGTTTTAATTTAATAACAAACAAAATATATTGATTATCCAAAAATAGCAGTTGATTGTAGTTTTAAGTTTTCATTGGGAGGGTACTCTTAAATAGGGGGTATCCCGTCGGGCTGACCACTGACGTCAAGTCAACCTGCTCCGGTGGTCGGTCTAACGATGAAGGCGACGTGTCACGGGTGGAGCGAGGAGCGCGCTGACCGTAAGCAAAAAAAAAAAGGATTTTATTTTGAGTTTTCCTTCTCTTGTATAGATGTTATATGCATATTATATCCCTTAGTCGTCTTTTACTACATTCACAGGCAAGATAGGGAGTGGTGAATTGTATTCTTACTGTGCCATCACCCTATGAATTTTAAACATATGCTTGTATATCTATTTTAAAATGAATAATTGTAGTTTCAAACATATTTCGGTCATTTTCGTTGTCAAAATGTGTTAAAATCGTGTAAACACGAAGTTATTTATAATTAGCAATCCGCCCTCGCTTAGCTTCGGTTATAGGTTATAGTCGTTTTATCCGTGTAGTGCCCGTTCCCGTGGGAATACCGGGATAAAATATAGCCTAGTTTACGCCTTGATATTATAGCTTTCCATTGGTGAAAGAATTTTTGAAATCGGTCCAGCCGTTTTGAAGATTACTCGGAACAAACAGACAGACGGACAAAAATTTTTTAATTGCTATTTTAGGCATAGGTGTCGTGCAAATAACCGTGTGAGCATGAAAAAAGCCTATTATTTTGACATTACAAACAGACACTCCAATTTTATTTATTGGTATAGATTTTAACTAATTATAACGTGCTGTACCGATTGGTTGTTGGAGAGGTCTATTTTGAGATTTCTTTCTCTTGATTCTAATATTAAAATTATTTTAACAATCTCAGTATGATTAAGGATTATCCGTGTGGTGACGGAGTAAGAATACAATTCACGTAAAAGATGACTGAAGGATTAGGGATGTGAAAAAATAATTTATTTTTATAATAATCGATTATTAATCGATTTTTTATTATTCGAAATTCGATCTAAATTAATCGATTATTTCACTGCCAGATTTCCTAAAAAGAAGTCAACACGATACTGCTTGTAGTGTTTCATACTATATTAGAAAATAAAGCTCACATTTCCTAAAAAGAAAGGTCATCATAACATAATCCTGTTAGGAGAAAAATCGATTATTTTCCCTCCAAGTTACATCCCTATAAAGGATATAATAAGCATATAACATCTATGCAAGAGAAGCAAAACTCGAAATGAAACCCTATACCAACCTGTCCAACTAGCATGGTATAATAAGGTTGGCTTCCCTCCTATTATGGAGGAGGCTCGAGCCCAACAGTGGGACGTATGGGCTGAAATGATGATGCTGATTAAAGAGTAAGAATACAATTAAACACCTACATATCTTATAGGCACGTTAGGGCGTGTTGAATTGTATTCTAACTCCGTTCACGGCAAATAATTGAAGATTTAATAAATACTCGCAGCGCTTTGCTATTTTACCGCATATGTCCCATTTCTGTGGGAATATCAGTATTTTTTTTTATTGCAAGTGGTGGCAAACGAGCAAACAGTACACCTGATGTTAAGTGTTGCTGCCGCTCATGGACCTTTACAAGGCCGCTGCCTACCGTGAAGAAAGTGAAGGGAGTGTGAATGCGTGCATTGAGGCTCGCTGATACTAAAGGCACCACCAAAACCCTCTACACGCAAACACCCTGAGAAAGTTGTGCTTCCGTCTCTCTCGCTCACCGAACGAAGCGCTGTATCAAATTGCTACTACTCAGACGTCGATTTTCAGCTCAGTGTGGTACTACCCCGGACGGACCGGCCCGCGGCTGTAGACAGACAACTGTCGACAGTGTGCTCCTACCACTCGAGTATAACTTATAGCCTATGTGTTATTCTGATATGTAGGCTATATTATTGTGAAGTTTCATCAAAATCCATTCAGTACTTTTTGCGTTAAAGAGCAACAAATTTCTTTACATACTCACAATTTGTCGCGTTTATAACATCAAGTAGGTAGTAAAGTAGGATATGCCAATGTGTTTATCATTCATCAATTCGGCTCATATACGTCCCACTGTTGGGCTCAAGCCTACTTCACAATGAGGGAGAAATTTACCTACTATACCACAGTGGTCAAACGTGTTGGTATAGGCTTTAATTTCGTGTTTTCCTTCTTGCATAGATATTATATAAATATTATATCCCTTAGTCGTCTTTTACGACATCCAAGGGTATGTTGAATAGTATTCCTATTCTACTATCACATATATTATACTGCTATATTTAAATATAAAGTTTTATAACTTATAATACTTTATAATACATACATACTGTCACATTTAAACCCGTCTTATCGATTAGTAAACTAATAATAGAACGGTATGGTGTTTGGTGCGTGTCATAAGAACAGCGGTTATAAAAACGCTTATGTGAATTTTTGAAGTGAAACTTCTTTGCGCGCATGAGGGTAAATTTTTTACGGATGAAACGCAATTTAGCGTCACGAAGATGTGCAGCGTTTTTGTCGAAGAAGAGGGAGAGAGAGAGCGTGAAAGGGCGAACATAGCACGAAGCACAGCCATGGGGCGAGGGTAGGGAGCAAGCGAGTGAGAAAGTGAGATTTTTTTTTAATACTGATAAAAAACACATGGAATCAAAGAAGTTTCACTTCTGACAAGCGTACTTAGTACTCACGCTATTTTTTTTTTTTTTTTACTAAGATATCGTTGAGAGATTTATGTAGTTCTAACTAAAACTATCGAGTAATAAAAATAAATGTATATACGAATCTGATTTACAAATTGCGAGTAATTTCGGATAAGGTGTCTATATGCG
The DNA here is from genome assembly GCA_032191425.1 of Lymantria dispar. Classification (NCBI taxonomy): domain Eukaryota; kingdom Metazoa; phylum Arthropoda; class Insecta; order Lepidoptera; family Erebidae; genus Lymantria; species Lymantria dispar. Next base: position 12,241,851 of record CM063471.1, read on the forward strand.
ACAAGTTACGACTAGGAATGCAAATATCGCAAACCAGAAACATCGATGTTTTTTAGAAATCTATGCGATGAACTTTTTCTTTTAGCTAAATCAACCACATTTTTTACATGAAACAGCAACATTTGCGTGATGTGAAGACCTTTTTTGCAGGCTCTGCTAAAAGTATCATACATTTTAAAATATGCAGGCAAAACATCATATAAAATAACATCGATACATAGACGTTTTACACTAGTGAACATCTATGCCAAACATCGATAATTTTTTATTGAAACATCGATGTTTCAATAAAATCGTTTGCATCCCTAGTTACAAATGTTACGATAGCTTTTCTATCAATCAACCGAATTGATAGGCTAAACGTTAGCTTAAATAAATATAAGTGAAATTAAAACTTTTTGAATAACACCCGACACAAACTAAAATAATAATAAATAAGTATTACGTTTAGGCTGGGATCCACCGTACATTTTTTTTATTTGATTACTAACAAGCTAATTTTTCTTGAATAGCTTTATTTTGATGAGACGCCCAATAATATCTGAACGAAAACTCTCAATTGTGGTAGGTTATTGAAGTAAGAGGAATAGAATATGTCCATTTGGTGGTTCTCAAAAAATTATTACTAACGGGGTGATTTTTGGTAAATCTCAAGATAATTATCTAAATTATCTAAAAAAATATTTGTTCTACAAAATGTATGATTAGATCACAGAGTCCCCTGCTTCCAACATGTATCGATAACGAGGTCATCAAAAAAGATTACTAACAAGCTGATTTTTCTTTTCTTACTTATTTAATATTTATATAAATTAACAGTCATATTGTCCTACAAATTGCGTGGAACGTTATCCCGGTCCTATGGTCAGAAATTCTTAATACCACAATACCATTTTCTCATTACTAACTGTAGTCATTACTAACTATTCTATCCCTCCTACTGAACCGATATTAATCAAACATAGCTAAGATCCACCGCAAGGAAACTGGCTTTCAAATGAAAAAAAACCGCATCGAAATCGGTCCATTCGTTTGAGAGCTACGACGCCACAGACATTGACGTCAAACTTTATAACACCCCTCTTATTGCATCGGGGGTTAAAAACATATCCCACAGCTGGCCACGGATTCACGGACAAGGAGCTCAGAACTTTTTTTTTTGGGGTAGGTCGCTGTCGCCGCACTCCTCGCACCACTCTGTCCAAGGCGACAGAGGGGCGTAAGCACGCACACCCGCAACCCACCCGAACACCACGTCGCCTTCGTCGTTAGACCGACCACCGGAGAAGGGTTACTTGTCATCAGTGGTCTGCCCAGGAGCTCAGTACTAGCAGTCAGTCCAATAGCGATGGGGTAGAAACACTATAGATTAAATGGCCGCGCCTTCTTATCGCCCCGGACGAAATGGAACAGCGTGAGTAGGGACACGACAAAAGTATCGATACTTTTGTTTCGATACTTTTTCTTCGATACTACTCATGAGTACAGTATCGATACTTTCTGTTCGATATCGTGTCCCTACACCGGACAGAGTGGAACAGCGTGAGTGCTGTCTTAAGTTCGCCAACTCGAGAAGTGTTTTTCTGTGTGAATAGTATTTGATGATCTATTTTAAATTTATTTTTGAAGTGTAACTTCTTTAGAATCGTTGTGATCTCAAACTCGATGAAACGAAAAAGCGAGTTCATAGAGACACAAACACGTAAATGTATAGGATTCAACCGACGAGAGAATGAGATAAAGGATAAAGAAGTTTCACTTCTGACATGCGTACTTTGTACACACACTCTTTTTTTTTATTTGAAAGCCAATGCTAGTGGTTCTATGTAAATTTGATCAAGATCAGCGTGCTTACCATTGAAATCAATTTTAATTTTGAATTCGATTCAATTCAAATCTCCCAAACTTATATTTGGTACTCTTAAACAAAATCGAGAATGAATTCTTCGTATTTGCCGTTGTTATTTTCACCAAATGTGCCGTATTTTATTACTTTAAATTAATAACGTTACCGAACTGGATCACTATAAAGACGCTTTCTTAAAATTGTGCAACATTAACGATTTTAAACTACGTGAAAATCACGTCGGAAGCAGCAAATATTTGACTTAACCGAAGAGAGTCGAATTCATTTAGTTTAAAAAAAATCCACCAAATTTGATTCCTATCATGCGCTAGTGTCGCTTTCAAGAGTACCGAATTTCTTAAATTCAAGCTGCGATTGGATTTAGGATTGGAATCGAGATTCAAGAGTAAGCACACTGTTTGTGACGGTGGTTTTGAATTATCTTAATCAATAATGTCTATTTGGTTAACCTTGACTACATCATTTAGAAGTAGCTTTTTTGTTAAAATTTAGTACACGATAAGTATATTTGGTGTAGTCCATTTATATCCTACTATTGGACTAAGGCCTTCTCTATTTTGGGAGGGAATTTAATTACTATACCATGCTGTGGTTTGGTATCACATTGCCGTGTGGTGACGGAGTAAAAATACAATTCACCACCCCCTATCTTGCACGTGGATGTCGTAAAAGACGACTAAGGGATATAATATGCATATAACATCTGTGCAAAAGAAAGAAAACTCAAAATTAAACCCTATACCAACATGTCTGACTAGCATGGAAGAGGCCCGAGCCCAACAGTGGGACAAGTGTGGGCTGCGATAATGATGATGATACCATGCTGGCCAGACGTGTTGGTATAGAGTTTCATGTCAAGTTTACCTTCTCTTGCATAGATGTTCTTTGCATATTTTATATCTCTTAATCCTTGTTTATAACACCCACGGGCATGGAAGGGCGTGGGTGGAGCACTTCATAATACATTACACCCTTTTTCAGATCAAATACAACCCCAGATTCAGAAGGATTTGTGGGTCGCACTATGTATTATTTTGTGCGCGAATCGAAGCCGCGACACTTGACAGGGTAGATCGGCATCTTAACCACTATGCCATCCGTGCAATCTTATTAAATATACAATTATTTTCTAAAACTAATCACAATTGCTTATTATTAAATTAAAATAGCAAAGAAGTGCAATAACAACTACAATTCCGTGTACGGAATAGAAGAAAAAAAATAAAAAAAATAACGGGCGGCAAAAAAAAAAGATTTCCTAATCTCCAAATTCTATATAAGCTAGGTCGTTTTAATAAGTTAAACAAACAAGAAAATGAATGTCGACCTTGTGATGTTAGTGTTAAGGGTGATTTTTGATTGTTTTATGTTCTGTTATTTTGTACATAGGATCTTCTGTTGAATTTGCTCGTTCGAAACTTCGTGAACAGTTGTTTAGTGAGATCAACAAGTTTTGATACTTTTATTATTTTGCTATATTGAAGTGAAACTTGTTCTAATTCTGGTGTTTGCACTAGGCAATAGTCTGTCACTCGCAGAAAGGTTAACAGCATGAGGGCGTCGAGGGAGGGTAGTTACCCTAAAGGTCATCCCGCCGGGCTGGCCACAGAAGTCAAGGATACGGTACCAGTGGCCAATTCAATGGCGAAGGGGAGGTAGTACAGCGGGTCACGTCAAAGTCTACCGTCAAATAAAAAGGCACTAGTAACTGAGTAACCTAACGTCTAGGAACACAAACGCGTTACGGACGAAAGTGGCGTTCGCGCATGAAGGGTTCTGTACCATTGATTAGGTAAATAACAGTAGGTACATAAATATAATTAAATTCTTATATTTCAAGTGCCTACCTCTTGCCATAATCGACATCAAGGCAAAAAAATCGCGTTTGTTGTATGGGAGCCCCCCTCTTAAATATTAATTTTTTTTAGTATTTGTTGTTATAGCAGCAACGGAAATACATAATTTGTAAAAATTTCAACTGTCTAGCTATCACAGTTCTTGAGATACAGCCTAGTTACAGACAGACGGACGGACAGACAGCGAAGTCTTAGTAATAGGGTCACGTTTTTAGCCAAACGGAACCCTAAAAAGCGCAAACGTGCACTTCTCTTATGTCCATTTGTCGTCTTTTACAACACCCACATACAAATTTGTGAATTGTATTCTTACTCCTTCACACTGATAATTAAAAATACATATATAAATCAAGTACGAAAGCGATGAAATTCGTAAGAATAAGTTTTATATCAAGTACCTAATTCGTTACAAGTCGAGTGGGGTGAATGTTATATTAGTAAAATGTGCAAATATCAAAATCACTGTATCGTAGTAGTTCGGGCCAACTCTCATCTTTCACTACTTTCCGCAGGGGGACGAATTTGAATGTGGCGTTTTATTTTTAATATTTTTTGAATTGAATCTTCTTTAAAGAAAGAAAGAAATTTTATTTTGTAAACCTCACACAATATAGACACCAACAAAAGAAATAAGAACTACTAACTAAAAACAAGGCGTCGAATATGTGAGACCAAAATATGGTGCCCATCTCAGCTTATGGTACAGTAAACATGATACTATACCGCTGATATTCTGATGGGCCCGTTCAATCAAATCGCGGCAGCAACAATATATCCAAAACAAAAATATTGCAACCTAGAAGAACAGAATCGTTGAAACGAAAAAGCGAGTCCATAGAGACGCAAACACGTAAATGTATAGGATTCAACCGACGAGAGAATGAGATAAAGGATGAAGGACAAAGTCTTATACTTTCTACTACTGCTGGGCTTAAAGCTCGTCCATTCTTCTGAAATAGGAGGGAAGTTTACTTACTACATCATGCTGGTCAGACTGGTTGGTATAGGGTTTATTTTGAGGTTTCTTTCTCTTGTAAAGGTATATGCATATTATATTCCATAGTCGTCTTTTACGACATCCACGGGCAAGATAGGGAGTGGTGTATTGTATTTTTACTTCGTCACCACGTAGATATTTCTTTTTTTTAACACTGACTGCTGTCATTATATCGCGTACAGGTACATTACGATGCGGCGAGCCGCCACACGCAAGCGTATTCGTCGCTTTTTTTTAAATAAAAAACAAAAATTCAAAAACACGCTTGTGTGTTTTCCCGCAGCGAACGTGTTAATATTGACAAAAACACGTGGAACCAAAGAAGTTTCACATGCGTGCTTTGTACGCACGTTATTTTTGATGTGAAACATCTATAGGCGAGGGTGACCGTGATCGTCGCGTGGCGTTTAACGCCACGCTTCGCGGTCCCTTAATAATTAAATATCAAATGAATATTTGGATGCATATACCTACATTTTTGTAACGAAACCATAGTGCGACTTAAAATTTTGTACAACGCCATCTAGTGAACTCAAAGTTAATTGTTACTTATAATGTATATTAATGAAAATAAATGTTTATTGAATAAAAATCATCATTTTTTGGAAAAAAATCGCGATATTTTATTAATACTTTATGCCTTAGTTTTATCGTATTAGTTCCTGTCGTAATCTAATGTTCTTTTATGCATAAATACTTGTTTTATAAATTAAAGTAAAATTCTCTAACTTAGTAATATAAATATAGCAGTAGGTATGGTATTTAGTTTACTTTCAGCTACGAAAACTGGAGAACCGTTTTTTTTATAGGCTTTTATTAGTTTCAGGTGTATATATATTTATTTCTTTGTATATTACCAACTTCATAGGAATTGGATTTTGACTCACTTTAAACAGTCAAATTGCATTTAAAAGTTGAAAATTTAAGGACGACCAATGACGTTAAAATTATTTAGATAGCTTGTCTTATTATCATTACAGGATTAAAAATTTCTTTATTAAATATATTGAAGCTGAGAGTTGGTCGTTAGCTCGATAAAGGCCGCCATTTCTGTTTCCTAAATCACACTCTTCGTGCGGAAAGAATGTCTGTGAACGGATGAAAGCATTTCATTTTTTATAGGCTTTTATTAGTTTCAGCTGTGTATTTATTTGTTTGTATGTCACTAACTCCTTAAGAATTGGATTTTGACTCACTTTAAACAGCTTGTCTTATTATCATTACAGGATTAGAGATTTCTTTATAAAATATATTGTAGCTTAGAGTTGGTCGTTTGCTCGATAGATGTCGCTATTTCTGGTTTATAAATCGCAAATTATTTCAAGCTACGTTTTAGAAGGTTCATTTCGTTTGTACTAAATGACGTTACCATAAATATGAGTCGTAAAGTCATTTTTAAAATGGATAATTTATTCGACACAATACCTATCAAAAAGTAGTTATTGACTAAAATATCCAATACAAAAGTATCGGTATCGAAATAAAAGTACTCAATACCTAAAGATAAAGTAAATAAAAGTACTTGATACTTTAAACAGTACGTTACTTATCTTTCGATACAATTCATGAGTTCAGTATCGATACTTTATATTCGATACCGTGTCTCTACTCGTACAAAATAGTTTCGATGTTTCACATCTGTCAGGCGTCCTGAGCGAAGGCTCACTTTTTTTTATTTGAAGTGAAAACTTTTATAGACGAGTAGTTTATGGTGTAGTTAAAGTGAAGTGGTCATCGATATGTTCATGTTCATTCATTTCAGTTCATGCATGTCCCACTGTTGGGACTCGAACCTCCTCTGTAATAGAAGGGAAATTGATCTACTTATATTTCTCTGATGGTGACGGAGTAAGAATACCAATCACCACTCCCTCTCTTGCCCGTGGATGTCTTAAAAGACGACTATGGGATATAATAAGCAATATCAGGTTGACCGAGCTTCGCTCGGAATATTTTTGTTGTATTTTTTTCGAATTTATTTAGATATATATTAAGTAATAAAAAATAAAAATTAAATAATGAAAAAAAATATAAAAAATTACAAAAAGAGAATAATAATAACACCGAGATTCGATCCGACGCTGTTTAAATGCCAAAACAATACTAAAAGGAAACTGCACTACTTCCCAACTGAGCTATCATAACTCATGACGTTGACGGCAAAATTTGAATTCATATTCTTTTAAAATTTAGTGTCATTATATTGTTTTGCTAAAAACACTGACAAAACAACATTTTCTATAAATAAATCCTAGCTAGATCGATTTTTTGGCCTCGAAACATCAGGTATGCCAAGTTTCATCAAAATCGTTGGTGCCGTTTCCGAGATCCTGAAAATATATATGGTATATATAGCTATATATATACAAGAATTGCTCGTTTAAAGATATAAGATAAGATATCCGTAAGATACCCGTCGAGCACCAGGCCCAAGTACTTCATATGGGCCTGGATGCTGATCCCAACCGAACTTGACGGTGATCGAGACGCCGATAGGAGGGTCCATACGGGGCCCATGGAACAAGAGGACCTCCGTCTTGTCCAGGGCCACCCTCAACCCCAGCGCCTCGATCCGCCTGACGACCCCTTCGGTGCCTGAGGTCGCCAGGCTTACCGCCTCTTGTAGCGTCCCACCGCGGGCTGGGACGAGCGTGTCGTCGGCGTAACAAATCACGCCCAGCCGGGTGGGAGGCTCCCCCGCAACGCTCAGTCGTAGCCGATGTTCCACAGGGTGGGTACTGGTAGCACCCTGCAATTTTATCCGCATAGTTCCCCTTCCCGTGGGAGTATCGAGATAAATTATAGCCTATGTGTTATTCTGATATGTAAACTATATTATTGTGAAGTTTCATCAAATTCCATTCAGTAGTTATTGCGAGAAAGAGCAACAACCATCCTCACATACAAACTTTCGCGTTTATAATATTAGTAGAATTAAGGAAATTATCGAAACGTGTTTTACATTAAATTTTATTTTATATAATGCCATTTATTTACATGTAAATAAAGGAAAAGTTTGTCTTGTATGGAAATCGAATGCATGACATGGGAAATGTAGTTACAACAATAAGCTATTAGTACACTTGTGTAATAAAAATAAACTGTTAAAATGAACAAAAAAGGACTTTGCATGACCTCGTATAGTTTGAGTAAACAAAAAATATATATATGTCATTAAATGCTCAAAGTGTTTGTTTGTTTGAATGCGAAAATCTCAAGAATATTCAGTGCGATTTGGAAAAAAAAATATCATTTCATCTTAGCCCACTATATGCCACTGTTGGGCTCGGGCCTCCTGTGCAATGGGAAGGAAATTGACCTATTGTACCACGCTTGCCAGACATTCTGGTGGTCTTTTGAATAAATATTGAAGAAAGAAGGTGAATTGTATTCTTATTCCGTCACCACACGGCAGATTTACACGGTACAAGCAAACCGCCCTCGCTTCGCTTAGGTTCCTGTTCCCGTGGGAATACCCGGATACATTGTAGCATATGTTACTTCCTGATAATATAGCTTTATATTGGTGAAAGACTTTTTGAAATCGGTTCTGTGGTTTAAGCGTGAACGCGTAACAAACAAACTTACTTTCGCATTTATGATATTAGTAAGGGTTTCTGTAAAATCTGTGTAAGAAGTCGCAGGTAAAGATAGTATAATACATAATTATGAATATTATGTACTTAACTAGACGAGATAACCTTCAAATAAATTGTTACTTAAACTAACAAAAACAAATACATATATTACAGGATGATATTGTTTAAAGAATTTGAAAATCACTGAGTAATTAATTCTTAATTTTTAGGTAACGCCTAAGGCATATAAATGAAATATAAGGATAAATTACATTTTCAGACCGACTTTAAAAAAAGGAGAAGGATCTCAATTCGATATATTTTTTTTATTATTTGTTACCTCAACCTTCAACTGGATGAACCAATTTTGATGATTATTTTTCAATTTGAAAGCTGGTACTTCCTGTGTTCAATTCTAGAGAAAACGGTTGCAGTCGTTTTTTTGGTCAGAATTATTATATTACCTTAAATTAAAAAAAAAAATTGAATTGAATTCTTTTATTAAAACCTAAGTAGCATCACCAAAACCCACCACATGCAAACACCCTCAGTAAGTAGTGGTTCCGTCTCTCTCTCTCTCTCTCTCTCTCTCTCTCTCTCTCTCTCTCTCTCTCTCTCACGTCACTAGGTGCAGTAACATATATCTACTAATCTGTTGTATATACTCAGCTCAGCGTGATACTACACACGAACGGCCCAGCCCGCGGCTGTAGACAAACGACTGTTGACATATTCAAATACACAATTACAACAGCTTTTGTATACACAAAGTTTTATTCACTCTTCATTATGTAATTAAAGTTATATAATTTTATTTCAAACTCAAAATGCATTATTCAGTTTATAATTGCTAAAGTATATTTTGGTAAAATGTTTGTACAAAGAGTGTTTAAAATCGATGACAAAGCTATTTTATTGAGTTGCTAGCAACCCGTCCTCGCTTCGCTTCGATTTCAGTAGCCTTACTCGGGTAGTTCCCGTGTGAATACCGGGATAAAATATAGCCTATGTTACTCCTTATATAGACAGCTACCTGGTAGTAAAATATTACTAAAATCCGTCCAGCCGTTTTGATGATTACCCACAACAAACAGACAAAAAATGTAGGTATCGTGCAACTAACCGTAGCAGCATGAAATAGGCCCATTATTTCGACATTACAAACAGACACTTCAGTTTTATTTGTATAGATTCGTCATCAGTCTCTCGACGTCCACTGTCGGATATGCCTCCCTACGAAGGGATGAAAGCCGGTCGCAATGGCAGTCATAAGTCTCCCAGGGAAGAGGTGCTGCTAATTATTATGACTTCTACGGCAATCGTAAAAATCATGATCAGCATCAGCGTCACACTGTTATCATACCAATTACTTGTGTGGTCGACTCAATATGTACACTTCTTTCATTTGTACATACTAGCAACCCGCCCGCGCTTCGCTTCGGTTTCTCTCGCCTTATGCCCATAGTTCCCGTTCCTGTGCGAATACCGGGATAAAATATAGCCTAGTTTACTCCCTGATATTATAGCTTTCCATTAGTGAAAGAATTTTTGAAATCAGTCCAGCCGTTTTGAAGATTATCCGGAACAAACAGACAGACAGACAAAAAAAAATATTAAGTGTATTTTAGGCATATGTATAGTGCAAATAACCGTGTGAGCATGAAAAAAGCTTATTATTTTGACATTACAAACAGACACTCCAATTTTATTTATTGGTATAGATTGTAAAAGTTATTGACAATAGTTTTACGACCAGCCGCTTGCCTGACATCATCTCTCCTTGTGAATGTAACTGTTGACCAAACGACACCAGATAGAGTCTTTTACGACATAAGAGCAACGTAAGGGTTGGTAATATTCGTAGCAGCTTTTTTTTTTGTGATGGTTCCGTCCGGGGCGACAGAAGGGCGTCGCACGGCCCCATGACCCACCCGTGGCACGTCGCCTTCGTCGTTGAGTCGACCACCGGTGCAGAGTTCCTTGTCTTTAATGGTCGGCCCGACGGAATACCGCAGTCACGGGGTACCCGCCACTCCCGTCACCGTCTCGGTCACCGTCGCGCGGTCCGCCTCTCGGCGGGTGACGGACTAAATTCCCGGTCCAGTCACTTGGTATTTGTACTAGTGTAGTAAAAGCGGCTGCATAATTCACTGTACCACCCAATCGCCATTAGACTGACCGTAGGCGATCCTTGATCAAGGATTTGCCATCCATGCCAATCAAATTTAGACGGAGAACGCTATAACATCGGTGGAATTAAATTAATACTTTTTAGGCTCTTCATCACAGCTGATATACGCCCCACTGTTGGACCTAAACCTCCTCCACAGTGAGAAGGAAATGGACTTACTATACTACGCTTGTTAGACGGATTGGCATAAGATTTTCTTTCAAGTTTCCTATTTCTTGCGTAGATGTTATATGCATATAAAATCACTTACTCGTCTTTTACGACACCCACGAGCAAGAGTGGGGGTGATGAATTGTATTCTTATTCCGTCACCTAACAGAAATAATTAGGCTCTTAAATATTATAAAATAATATTAATAGGAAAACATGCCTAGTGCGGTCCTGTAGCCGCCCCTTGCCCCTCGCCCCGCGACGCCATTTCGTGTTATTGAGAATTTATGTCGGCTAGGTTGAGTATACACTGAGGTATAATATTACTTTATTATTATTAATATTTTTATTATTAATTATCATTATCTTACTTATCATACGTCCCACTGGTGGGGACGAGCCTCCTACACAGTGGTGGTGAAATTGACCTACTGTACCACGCTGAACCGGTGGTATTCGGTTTTCCTTCTCTTGCACGAATATTATCTGCGTATTGCCTCTGTCGTTTTTAGGGCTTTGATTGCTCAGGATCATGAAATTGTATTATTATTAACAAATTATTAGTTGACATTAATAAAGTGGTAAAGATATGTAACTCTCAATAATAAAGATATCTTTTATGTGGTTCTACTTTTAAATTTTAGGCAACACCTGAGGCCGTACTAGAGTATTTTTTTTTTCATCTTAATATTAAATAAAATTGAATTTATACATAACAATAAACGGAATTTAATGTATAACATTATATATTGGCTTAAGTATTATCTAAAATTTAGAGGCCACGTTGATGAAAATTAGCATTATTCTATACTACTTTGGACGAACTGTGGATGTGTTATACTCTTTTATGATTAGTGCTTTAAAGTGTTGCACGTTTAGAGTTGATAGTATCCAAGCTGACCTGTTTTAGAAAAAAAATAGCGTGAGTACTAAGTACGCATGTCAGAAGTTAAACTTCTTTGTTTCCATGTGTTATCATTATCAGTAATAAAAAAAAATAGAAAAAATCTCTCGATTTTTCTCACTCGCTTGCTCCCTATTCTCGCCCCCATGGCTGTGCTTCGTGCTATGTTCGCCCATTCTCACTCTCTCTCAATCGCTCTCTCCCTCTTCTTCGACAAAAACGCTGCACATCTTCGTGACGCTAAATTGCGTTTCATCCGTAAAAAAAATACACTCATGCGCGCAAAGAAGTTTAATTTCAAAATTTGCAAAATAGAAGCCAGTCATACAAATCTTGCGTAAATTGACAATTTCAAAATCCTTTGTCTGGTGTAGAAGTAAGAAACAGAGAAACACTTGCGACAGATTTGTTTTATGGTCATCAGTGAAGATTCGTCAGTCACCACATAAACCACAAATGTAATACTTTATTTAATTACGCGTATGATAAGAAAAACATTAGTTAAATATATGGTTATCAACGTACTCTCGAAATACAATATTAGGAAGTGGGGTGAAGTAAACTTACTGTATACTCTCACCCCGCCACACGTTAAGCGTAGATCATTGGTTCCAAAGTTAGGAATCAGCTGTTCTCAGGTGGTATCAAAGAACATAATAATTAGGACCTCATCTATAAAGTTTTTAACGAAATTATACAAAATGTTTTGATTCTCGCGCAATAAACTGCCTGTGAACCTGCACGTGGCATTCATTTCCATCTGCGATTTAAGATGCGCTTTAACCGAAACTAAACCTAAAATAAAAATAATACCAACCATCATACTATTTCTAAGTATTTATTTCACTGTTAACCAACGTGTAATTTATGATTAATAAAGATATTTTTATTAGCTTGTAGTGTTAGTAATAGCAGTAGCATTAGTAATATTTTGAGGTCAGGGTAAAAATCGTTTTCCTAATAGGTCAAAGGGGTATTAATATTGAATAGGTTAAAAGTCATTGACGTAGGTGGAACTCGTCCACATTTGATGCGAAGACGAGCGTATTGCTATTATTGCGGCAGGGTTCGAAACTTCTAACTTGTTGATGAAATTTGAAACAGCCTCATTATGTAGCTCCCATGGTCAATGTCACACGATGCGCTTATTTTTCGCTGGGCTTTGCCATATTCAACATCATAGCAAGCGAGTTGACAGTCGCAGTAAGATGTTATACGTTTTCCTAAAGCAGCTGCTTGCTTATTCTTCTGATGATCCTCAAATGACTTTTACGTCTTCCATGGGAAAGTAAGAGTTGGTGACAACAGCATTCTTGTCCTCTCGTTACGCGGTTATTGAATCCTCTTTTAAAAATCCTAGAAATTTTGCCGTAAATAATAATAATAATGTGGAAACCATGACTCGAACTGTAGATCTGAGAACCAGCTGTCGCTTATTTCTATCATTTTAATAATGATGCAATTAATAGACTTATAGAAATATTACGCCCACTTTTAGAAAAACCATTAACCACCAAAACTTACAAATATTTGTGCTTTATGGCAATTGTACTTATAGCACGCGAATTTGATTGTAAGCAGTCGTTATAATGTAATTTTGTCATACATAAAAAAATTAAGAGGAAACTAGTAATACAAAAGATTATTCCTCAACAAGTTAAATCAAATTTTATTACAGCAGTAATTATAAACAACGAAAGATTTTATCGTGAGAACTGCACGCCTGAGAGACTTTGTCAACGACATTTTATGTCTTCAAACGAAACATACGGGGATATTAAAAAAAATACTAATTTTAAACATTTATCATCCAGTCACACTATCGACCTATCGGCAACTAATGTTGAAAATAATTATGTAATCGTCATTTTCCTTGTGTTGAAGGAGTAAGAATACAATTAATCATCATCATAGCAGCCTACATACGTCCCACTGTTGGGCTTGGTCCTCCTCCACAATGGAAGGTAATTTGACCTACTATACCGTGCTGGTCAGACATGTTGATATAGGGTTCTTTTACGACATCCACGGGCACAATAGGGAGTGGTAAATACAATTCCCTTATTAATTACTAATTCTGTCTTTGTAAAATATAAATTATATAATTGTATATCTTATGCCTCATTAATATTATAAATGTGAAAGATGGTAATGATGATCTTTCCTTAGGATAATATTTCAACTTTGCGTTAATTACTATTTACACGGGCAAAGCCGCGAGCAGAAACTAGTTGGTATATAAATATGTAATAAATAGTATAGCAAAAATATATAGAAATTTATATGAATATCTAAAGACTAGGTTCGATTTAAAATTGCAAATACGCCAGTGTGTCTCTGGACTTACAGCCGGGGCGTTGCACCGAATAGATCCGACGAACGCTATCAATTCGTTGCGCGCGTGTGCGTGAGTACGCCTGTGTCCGTGTCACATGTGATCGTATACAGAATGTTGCTTTTTTATTTTACATTTAATTATACATCTTTTGACGCGTTAGGCAAAAATAATGAAAATAAATTTTTACGATGCGCGCGTACACCGTTCCAAATATGTATATTAATTCAAGGTTTGTTATTATTATATCAATTGAATTAAAGAGATTCTCTGCGTCTATCTGTTGCAGGTTTATATATTAATAACCTAAAACTTTCTCGATAATCAGGCTATTACATATATATGTTGTAAGTTAAGAAACAGTGAAATTATACCTGAGTTATGCATCTTTTGTATTGATGGCATAGCCTAGGCCTAGATAGAAATAAGGGCAGAAGAGCAGAAGGCAGAAGTGTTTTCATATATAATTGATGATATTAATCATCAATTATTATTGAATGTAGATTTTGTCTATAAATTCAAATTATTTATTATGCATAAACTCCGCGAAGACACTTTTGTATTTCGTCAATTTTAACACAATTAAATGAATCCAATAGATGTTGTGTGGTAGCGGCTTCGAATACTACCAACCCTTGCTTTGCTCGTGGGTGTCGTAAAAGACGACTAAGAGCCCTAGATTGACCCGGACCAACTCCATCTGGTACCATTTGGGTCAACGATTACATTCCCAAGGCGGGTTGACGTCAGGCAGGCGGCCGGTCATAAAAGTCATTGCCGAAACTTTTTGCAATATGTCAAAACAGATGACATATGCGTCGACCCCAAGTAATTGGGATAAGAGGAAGATGATGATGATGATGAAATGAATCCAATAGATCACGATCGGATCGAAAGTTACCGGTACTGAGAAGATCCGGCAAGAAATTCGGCGGGCTTGTCTATTATTAAAAATCTTTTTCTACCTTTGAAAACAATAATTTTTTATGCACGGAATCCCTTATATCTTTATCTGTATACCTAGCAACCAGGCAACGTGTATGCGAAATTTGAAGGCGACTGCTCGTGCAGTTCAACTTGGAAGCGTAACAGATAAATATTTGTTGAAAATTTCTGATTTCAAGTTGAATAAACAAAATCCAAGAAAATATTAAATAATTAAATGTTCACAGAAAAATTTAAACCTGCTGTATAAGTTCACCTTGTTTCGTACAAACACACGCATAATGTCACATGCTTATCTTATATATACATATATATATATATATATTTATATGTATGTGTGTGTTCAAATAATATGACTGTATTAAGTGTTTAGTGGTTTGTTCAATGATCTTTGGTAACAAGTGTTATAGATTTGATTCTCATGCGGCAATCTTCGCCTACGTGAGCCGGTGTAAAATGAAATAACCATTCAAACATACTTCACTTTTCTATAGTTCATGTACATGCCGGCATTGAGTGCGGTCTCGTCAGAAGTGGAATGAGAATTTCTGATTTTACAAGACATTAATTATCATCATTATCACAGCGTCCATCCCACTACTGGGCTTGGGCCTCTTATAGCAGGGCAATGGACCTACTATACCATGCTGATTAAATGGGTTGGGATATGGTTTTATTTTGAGTTGTCATTTCGCATGGATCATATAAGTACATTCATATTAAATGCTTAGTCATCTATCTATGCAAGAGAATGAAATTTCGACATACAACGTCTTTATCAACACGTCTAACCAGCGCGGTATAGTTAGGGACACGAAAAAAGTATCGATACTTTTAGGTATCGAGTACTTGTATTTCGATACCGATACTTTTGTACTCGATTCTTTATGTGCGATACTTTTACTCAATGAGTACTTTTAGGCAGGTATCGTATCGAATAAATTGTAGAAAGTATCCATGTTAAACTTGACCTTACGGCTCATGTTTATGGTAACGCCATCTAATTAAAGCGTATTGAACCCTCCAAAAAGTGACTCGACATATTTTAATCCGAACACAGACGGACAAATTCCTAAAAAAACAAAAGCTCATCACGACATAGATTCTAGGAAAAGTACTCAGTGCTCGATACTTTGGAGTATCGATACTTTTGTTTCGATACTTTATTGAGTACGATACTTTTTCTTCGATACTACTCATGAGTACAGTATCGATACTTTCGTTTCGATATCGTGTCCCTAGGTATAGTAGGTCAATTTCCCTCTTATTGTAGAGGAGATCCGAGCCCAACAGTGCGACTTACCTGGGCCGAGAAGATGATGATACCAGCTAGTAAGCTCTTAATTAATTTTCTCAACTTCCACGTGCAAGTAAGGGACATTATTATCAGTTCGCTACACGAGGAACTTGTTTTTCTCGAAATAATATTGTTTCTGTCCATGTGATGACGGAGTAAGAATACAATTCACCACTCCCTATCTTGCCCGTGGATGTCGTAAAAGACGATTAAGTGATATAATATGCATATAACATCTATACAACAGAGGATCTATGCAAAATCAAACCCTATACCAACCTGTCTCGCGCGACGGCGACCGACGTCCCAGGACGTCGAGAGGTGAGGTTATCCGAAAGGGTATTCCGTCGGGCCGACCACTGACGACAAGTTACATCTGCTCCGGTGGTCGGCCCAACAAGGTGACGTGGGTACGGGCGGGTTATGGGCTCGCGTGCCGTCGTTTCATCGCCCCGGGCGGACTGGACCGTGCGCTTACCATAGCCCACCCATAAAAAAAAATACCAACCTGTTTGACCAGCATGGTATTGTAGGTCAAATTCCCTCCTATTGGGCATCGCCGTCCTATAGTCGTATATGATACCCATGAGGACGAAATAAATGATGTGGTGTATATATATAGTGACGTATACTTCACTCCATCATCACACATCATTTTAGTTCATACACGTCCAACTGCTGGACATGTTTCTCCTAAACAATAGGAAGATGATCAGACGGTAATTGCCTTTTGCCTGGATGTTATCATCATCTCAGCCTATACACGTCCCAAAATTGAGCTCCGGCCTCCTCCACTATAGGAGGTAAATTGATCTACTCTACCGCGCTGGTCAAACGTGCTGGTATAGGGTTTGTTTCGAGTTTTTTATATTTCATTTGCCATATCTTTCATAGATATTATATCCCTCTTTTTTTTTGGGGTGGGCTACGGTCGGCGCGCTCCTCGCACCACTCCGTCCGGGGCGATAGAGGGGCGTAAGCACGCACACCCGCAATCCATCCGAACACCACGTCGTCTTCGTCGTTGGGCCGACTACCGGAGCAGGGTTACTTGTCATCAGTGGTCGGCCCGACGGAATACCCGCTATTTGGGGATATGAGAGGGTTCTCATCGACCGACGTTCTCCCCTTGGGGAGGACGTCGGTCTTTCCTCACGCGGTCGGCCTCTCGGCGGGTGATGGACTAACTCCCCGGTCACGTCACCCGCGGCCTCGGCTAATAGTATATCCCTTAGTCGTCTTTTACGACAGCCACGGGCAAGAGAGAGAGTTAGGGCATTGTATTCTTACTCCGTGTGCAATTGCAGTTCATTTTTTTAATTTTTAAACAAATGGCGAATTGACTTTACATATAATTAACGGACACAAATTAAATACACACTCAGAACAGCAATTTGTGGATCACACAAAGCTGTATTGCATGGGATTCAAACCCGCGACACTTACGGTAGGACGGTATCTTCACCACTACGCCATCTGTACAGTCACCCGAACCAAATCTGGCTATAGAAGTATTAACTTGATAACTTAAATAATTTCTCGTTCGATATCACATCACTCTGTATATACAAAGCTGCAGTTGTTCCGTATGTCCGCCGCTGTCCGTCAATATGCCGATTGTTCTGACAATCGAAGTGGTTCCATCAATATATGTCTGGGATTTTAGTGAATTCAAATTGATTAATTAATTTTCACCTTACATTAATGTCTGGTTAATAACCATTGCTTCGTTGGTGCAGTGGCTTAACATGGGAACTGTCTATGATATATTCTCGAGATCGATTATTGAGATTTTTGTGCTGTTTGATTAATTAAATTCTTAATATCATGATGTTGATATAATCTCACTTTTAGGCTTGAGCCTCCTTCATAATAGGAGGGAAATTGACCTAATATGTCACACGGGTTGGTATAAGGTTTCATTACGAGTTTAGTCGTCTCTTACGACACTCACGGGCATGAGAAAAAAAGAGAATTATATTCTTACTCCGTCACCACAGAGATTTCATGATGTTAAGAGTTTTATTAAACAAAAAACATAAAATCTCTATCTCGTGAATATCGAGAATTGGGACGCGGTCGCAGCCTTCTGCGAGACAGTGATCTCGCAAAAGGAGGCGGCGGATCGCCTGCTTGAGGAGCGCAGCCTCGATGAGGAGATCTGCCGCTGGCGACTGGGGCCTGGGGCAGTGTAGGCGCGACTATCTGCGCCTCATGCCGCCCTAGCCGAGGCCGCGGGTGACGTGACCGGGAATTAGACCGTCACCCGCCGGGAGGCCGACCGCGTGAGGAAAGACCGACGTCCTCCCCGAGGGGGGGACGTCGGTCGACGGGAGGGTACCCCAAGTAGGGAGTATTCCGTCGGACCGACCACTGATGACAAGTTAACTCTGCTCCGGTGGTCGGCCCAACGACGAAGGCCACGTGGTTTTCGGATGGGTTGAGGGAGTTGCGTGCTTATGCCCCTCTGTCGCCCCGGACGGAGTGGTGCGGAGGCGCGCCGACCGCAGCCCACCCACAAAAAAAAAATAATAATCTCGTGAATATATCTTTTTGCATGTTGGTAACGCAAAAGTGTCGGCATCAGTGGTCGGCCCAATGGTGATGGGGAATACGTTAAGATATCGTACCGCACGCCGCTCACTCATTGCCCCGGACAGATGGGATGACGATAAAATATGTATGACGATGATATATAAATAATTAAATACTATTTTTAAAATTTATATATTACTAGCTGAGCCAACATACGTTGTTCTGTTCAAATAAAATAAAAGGAATTCTCCTTGAAATCTACAACAGCGCCACCTACCGAGTCCAATTGTGAATCTAAACCATTCTCGAATCCCTTGAACACACACAAAATTTCATCGACATCGGTCCAGCCGTTTTTAGGAGGAGTTCAATGACATAGACACGTACACAAGAAATTTATATATAAAGATAATCAACCTGTATATAGTACGCTCACAAATAAAATTTCATATAATGTATACATTTTAAAATAGTGTGCGTAAGTACTTTAATTGTAGGGCAGTACGTATTTTGTCAAGGACTTTGGTTCCGGCACGGTAATATAATCTACCAGTAATCCAACTTCATACAAACGGACGAAACGCGAGCTATACCTACGCGCCTCGATCTCAGCATGCGCTCGGCATGCAGACAGTCGCGACTGTGCCGCAGTGACTAACGGACGGTGTGTTGTTTTTTTTAATAATAACCGCGTTTTCATTTCCTTCCTTTCCTTTTTCCTTTTTATTCCTTTATATTCCTTTTTCTCCACCTTGTCCATGTTTTCCAAAACAATTTTTAATTAAGCTTTATATTAGAATGCGGATTTTTCATACTTTAAAATTTAATAATAAAGCATTTCGTACGTCTCAGTCGAGGCGTAAATATTTTTCGGTCGCAAATTTATAAGACCGATTTGTTATTTAAACATAAACATGTTTTTTTTTTAATTAAAACTACCAATCAAAAATCAACACGCATTCTTATTGAACACTTCCTATTCAATTCACAAAGTATTTTATTTGTTTATATAAGAAAAGTATATACAAAACTAAATGGAAACACAAAGTAGGCAAATGTAATTAAAATGCTGGAGGCGGGCAGCCCTATCACATGTTTACGTACCGCGCGGATGTAGGCATTTAATTCAAGATTACGACCGAGATACATTACTGATAGATGACTATACTGTGGTGCCGGTGATCGGTCTAAATAGCAATAGAGGATAGCAGGATCGTTTGTCGTACCTTCAGCCACCCTAGACAATAAAACTAAAAAAAACATTTTCCATATGATGACGGAGTAAGAATACAATTTACCACCTATCTTGCCACTGGATGTCATAATAAGTTTGAGTCGCAGTCTCGCACGAAGGGTTCCGTACCTTCACTACATAGTATAAAACAAAGTCGCTTTCTCTGTCCCCATGTCCCTATGTATGCTTAAATCTTCAAAACTACGCAACGGATTTTGATGCGGTTTTTTTTAATATATAGAGTGAAGACATTGATGTAACAAATTAACTAGATACACAATCTCATACAAAAATTCTTTTAAAACTTTCCTAAATTGTATTTACCTAGTCCTAGTCTAAATATTTATTATACATTAATGAAAATTCAACCTTATGAGCATAATTTATAACTGTATTCACAATAATACGTACGATAATCCATAACATTTTTACGACCGAAGCTCGCCTCTCATTGGTCATCATACTTCAAATCAAATTCAGTCATATATGCATGTATTAAAATTTATATTACGAGGTGTCTAAAAAGCTATATTAATAATAAAGGCCACGGTATTATTCGACGAAAATAAAAGGAGATATTAATGTCTTATTCTACATTGAAAATGATTTCATTGAATTCCATCGTATTATTCTTGCAACGTAGAGTGAAATTTTGAAACAAAAAAATCTAAATCACCATATTCCGCCCGATATTTAGTCATATAAACAATAAAAACAAATCAATGAACTGTTTAACTTACTGGAAGTACGAAATCTCATCCTTTTTTAACGTTTTTTACGTATTATTTTTACAATTGTTCAATGAACACTTCGTCATATCTAACGTTCATACAATAACGCGGTCGACACAAGACTACTTGAAGAGAATGCTAAATTCTTGTTGTGGCGCTCTTTTTATGAGGACGTTTTTGAGACGCTGTTTGTGTATCTTGGGTTTTGTGTTACATCAATGAGTGAAGAGGAAGGTTTATATGTACAATAACATCCATTAAATAGTGAAGAAATACTGTTATTTTTTAGGTTTCTAATGTGATGTCGTAAATAATTAAATTTTTCCGCTTACATTGCAAACGCAGGCTGAACCCTACGAGATTTATCAAAATAATGTACTAAGTATTGTACACATTGAAAAGGTCTACAGAAAACTCCGTGATGGTATATGTCTATCTCTTATGGATATCCCACAATAACATTTTTTTGTCATTGACTTCTTACGACAAATAATGGCTAATTTTCGAAGCGATTTTAACCAATATAGTATTAATCCTTATCCAATTAAATACCTTAAATACATTGTAGATTTAATATAGATCTATATGGCCATTTACAGCATATGATTTAAATGAATATTTTCGAAGATATTACAGATTTAAAAATTGCGCAACGCAGATACTTTTTCAAAGTATCTGCGTTCTCAAAATCTAATAAACCAAACTAAAAAGTAAAAAATAAATTATAGTTTAAAAACTAAAAAAAACACTCTTAAAATTTATTGAATTAAAAAATTAATAATAAAAATTTTAACTGTTGTAAATAGTTTATCAATAGTTTATTATATCTGTAGTTATTATCACAAGCACCCCACGTGTTTTGTTCAATAATATCAATTTAAAAATTGATTTATCAATTGAATACTACAGTTTCATTTTAAATTTTTTTGTTCAATCAATTTTAAAATCGTTTTTTTTTTTAGTTTTTTAAACTATAATTTATTATATACAACGTTCACAGTTTTTCTGTAGTGTATTTAATATCAGCATTGCACCCGTGCGAAGCCGGGGCGGGTCGCTAGTTATCAATAAAAAGGGGAAAATAACGCGTTTGTTGTATGGGAGACAAAAATTTTTTTAATATTTGTTGTTATTGCGGCAACAGAAATAAATAATTGGTAAAAATTTTAAATGTCTAGCTGTCGCGGTTCTTGAGATACAGCCTGGTGGCAGATAGACGGACGGACAGACAACGAAGTCTTAGTAATAGGGTTCCGTTTTTACCCTTTGAGTACGGAACCCTAAAAAGCGATATGAAGTGCAAATAATATCTATACAAGAGAAGGAAAATTTTAAATGAAACACGTCACGCGACGGCGACCGACGTCCCAGGACGTCGAGAGGTGACGTTACCCGAAAGGGTATTCCGTCGGGCCGACCACTGACGACAAGTCACATCTGCTCCGGTGATCGGCCTAACAACGAGGTGACGTGGGTACGGGTGGGTTGTGGGCCCGCGCGTCCTCTCATCGCCCCGGACGGATCGGACCGCGCGTGGGCTTACCATAGCCCAACCAAAAAAAAAAAATAATATCTACACGTCTGACCAGTGTGGTCATCATCATCATTATCATCGCAGCCCACATACGTCCCACTGTTGGGCTCGGGCCTCCTCCACATTGGGAGGGAATTTGACCTACTATACCATGCTGGTCAAACATGTTGGTATAGGGTTTCATTTCGAGTTTTCCTTCTCTTGCACAGATGTTATGTGCACATTATATCCCATAGTCGTCTTTTACGACATCCACGTACAGGACAGGTAGTGGAGCATTGTATTCTTACTCCGTCACCACACGGAAACGTACTTCTCACATCGTATATTATTACAAAATGTTTTGACAACAGTTGTTATGACCACCCCACTGTCTGACGTCACACATTTGTGAATGTAATTGCTGATCAGACATCAGATGGAATTGCTCCTGGTCAATTTAAAATACTTAGTCGTCCTTTACGACACCCACGAGCAATGTAAGAGTTGGTAATATTTGTAGCCACTATCACACAACACTGAAAAATATATGTATATATTTTATAAGCAAAGCCACATATAAAAAGTTAGTCGTTAATAAAATTGCGAATTACTATAAAGCCTTCTTACTGAGTGGCTGAAATAGAACGAGGGCTTATTCTGAACTGTATCGAACTAGCCTCGCTCGCGACACCGCTTTTTTTAGGATTATTTAACTGTATTTTAGTGGCTGTATCAACCCTAAATGTAGGCCTCATAACCAAGCTCACTCATCGTGCTATTGAGCAGGCTATGCTCGGGAATTTTCTGCGAGACAGCATCCGAAAAACGGAAATCCGCAGAAGAACGGATGTAACCGTCATAGCACGATGAAGTGGCAATGGGCAAGACACATGACTCGACGAACCGACAATCGCTGGGTTATTGAGTGGCGACCACCTATCGGACTACGCAGTGTAGGACGCACACTAGCTGGACCGACGACCTGGTGAAAGTTGCTGGGAGACCTACGTCCAGCAGTGTACGGCGATAAACTGAAATGATGATGATGATCAACCTATTGATTTACCCTGCACATGGATACCTTAAGAAAGGGTACCTAATGGAATGCCATCCCATCACCTTTGGCAGACAGGTCGGCGATCGCAATTGGTGGAATAAGTTTACCAGGATTAGTGCTGTTTCTCGGATCGGCAACGTACGTCAAGTAATCGGTACCAATGGTCAGTCCATGGGCGATGTAGAATACGGTACATTTGGGCATCACGCTGTCTTTACATTACCCCGGCACGAATAACCTTGACTTGTATAGTCTGTCAAAAAATAAAGAAAGAAGAAGTTGCAATAGGCTTAGCTGGCAATTCGCATACCCAATGTCTTGAACCGACAACCGCTGTAGAAGCAAAAGGTGATTCTCGATTGTAGATCACATATCGGACAATGCAGTGTACGACCTACTTCCACTATATGACATTCTAGAAGTTACAGTGAATCGATATTCTTGTGCTGAGGTCTACGTTCAGCAATGGATGTCTGCTGGCTGGTGTATGAATGGCTATAAAGAATATTTATGCTTACCTTCAATGAGTTTGTGTCTATTCATACGACAAGGAATTAAAATCGGCCAAGTGCGAGTCGGACTTGCGCACGAAGGGTTCCATACGATTGACTAGGTAAACAAGTGCCTGCCTGTTGTCATTATAGATATCAAGCAAAAAAGGGCAAAAAAAAATCGTGTTTGTTGTATGAGAGCCCCTCCTTAAATATTTATTTTATATTGTATTCACCACTCTCTATCTTGTCCGTGGATGTCATAAAAGACGACTAAGGGATACGATATGCACATAAGATCTGTGTAAGAGATGGAAACCTCTAAATGCAACCCTATACCAACATGTCTGACCAGTATGGTATAGTAGGTCATTCCCTCCCATTGTGGAGGAGGCCCGAACCCAATAGTGGGACGTATGCGGGCTGCGATGATGATGATTTGTTGCTATAGCGGCAACAGAAATACATAATTTGTAAAAAAATTCAACTCTTCCTATGGCGGTACTTGAGATACAGCCTGGTGACAGACAGACGGACGGACAGACAGCGAAGTCTTAGTAATAGGGTACCGTTTTTTACCCTTTGGGTACGGAACCTTAAACAACGATATGGTTACGACACATTTATCCTTGTAAAGGAGTAAGAATACAATTCACCACTCCTTATCTTGCACCTGGATGTAGTAAACAACGACTAAAGGATAGCTTGGGCATATAACATCTATGCAAGAGAAGAAAAAAAAAACGAAACAAATCCCTATACCAACCTGTCTGACCAGCAAGTAAGGTCAATTTCCCTCCCAATGTGGAAGAGGCTCGAGCCTAGCAGTGGGACTTATATGAGCTGTGATGATGATAGTTACGACATCGTTTTATTATCGCTATCATATCGCGACCTCCTTACAGAATAACATACGGTTGGTTACTTATTTGAAAGCAATTTTAGTTTAACCCCCCCACCCTCATTTAGAATGAAACAGAGACGGATTTAGTGAATATTTATTATATTTTTTTATTTTGATACGTTTTTCTCATATACGTCCCACTGCTGGGCGTGAGCCTCCTCCACAATAGGAGGGAAATTGACCTTACTATACCATCCATGTCAGACATGTTGGTATAGGATTTTGTTTCAAGATTGCTTTTTCTTGTATAGTTATTATACGCATATGACATCTCATGGGTGTCGTAAAAGACGAGTAAGGGATTAAATATGCATATAACATCTATGCAAGAGAAGGAAAACTCCTAATCCAATCCGTCCAACAAGCTTGGTATAATAAGTAAATTTTTCTCCTATTGTGGAGGAGGCTCGACGATGATGATGATCTACAGTCATCTATTATGATACTCACGTGTAAGATAGGGAGTGGTGAATTGTATTCTTACTCCGTCACCACACAGGAAAAGTGTATATAAAAGTCATCATTATCATTTCAGCCTATCCTCACCCACTGCTGGACGTAGGTCTCCCTCATGTTACGCCACAAAGTACGGTCCCGGCCGCCTGCATCCAACGACGCCCAGCTACTTTCACTAGGTCATCGGTCCACCTAGTGGGGGGGCATCCTACACTGCGTCGTTCGATACGTGGTCGCCACTCGAGAACCTTTCTTCCCCAGCGGTTATCGGTTCGTCGAGCGATGTGTCCTGCCCATTGCCACTTCAGCGTGATAATTCTTCGTGGTATGTCGGTTACATCCGTTCTTCTGGGGATTTCCGTGTTTCGGATTCTATCTCGCAGAGAAATCCCGAGCATAGCCCGCTCCATAGCACGCTGAGCGACTTTGAGCCTTGTTATGAGGCCTACATTGAGGGTGCACGTTTCCGTGCCATAAATCATCACTGGTAACACACACTGGTCGTAGACCTGTGTTTTCAGACTGAGGTATGTTGGACGAGAAGATCCTCTTAAGTTTTCCGAACGTATTTTATTGAAGTGAAACTTCTTTGCGCGCATGAGGGTAATTTTTTTATTTTAGCGTCACGAAGATGTGCAGCGTTTTTGTCGAAGAAGAGGGAGAGAGTGATTGAGACCGATTGAGAGAGAGTGAGAAAGTGCGAACATAGCACGAAGCACAGCCATGGGGCGTGAGTAGGGAGCAAGGGAGTGAGAAAGTGAGAGAGATTTTTATATATATATATATTTTTTTAATTTTTTTTTATACTGATTAAAACACATGGAACCAAAGAAGTTTCACTTCTGACTTACGTACTTAGTACTCGCGCTATTTTTTTTTGTTATTGTATGTTTTTTGTACGAAATGTATCAAGGAAAAATGCCTACAAAAGTATTAATATCAAAAGTGTGTACCCAAATACGTCTCAGTTCATCTCCTAACCCACCCCATGTTATAATTCGGTAGGGTTGCCCCTCCAGCCGATTTATTTGTACCGCGTTTAATTATGTACACACAGAGAAAACTCTACACAGCGCGGCTAAACGTTATAAGGGTCAGCCAGAAATATTATATTGTCTTTTATATATTGTGAGTAAAAATACAATTCAATACTTTCTATCTTACCTGCGCCTGATGCCGCTCTAGCCGAGGCCGCGGGTGACTGGGCCGGGGAATTTAGTCAGTCACCAGCAGAGAGGCCGACCGCGCGACGGCGACCGACGTCCCAGGACGTAGAGAGGTGAGGGTACCCGAAAGGGTATTCCGTCGGGCCGACCACTGACGACAAGTCACCCTGCTCCGGTGATCGGCCCAACAACGAGGTGATGGAATGGACCGCGTGTGCGCTTACCATAGCCCACCCATAAAAAAAAACCTTCCTATCTTGTACGTGGATGTTGTAAAAGACGACTAAGGGATATATTCTATATATATAAATCTTCTGTTCGTGTTTGTAATTAAACACTTTCTAAACGGCTGGACCGATTCATAATTGAACTCGGTAGATGGCGCTGCTATTGTTTTGAAGGAGAATTCCTTTTTTTTTTATTTGTACAGAACAACGTCTGTTGGGTCAGCTAGTAATATATAATAAATCTTCCATTCGCGTGTTTGTAATTGAACTCCTTCTAAACGGCTGTAGCGATTTTGATGACTTTTTGTGGTTGTTCCAATGGATATGAGAATGGTTTAGATTAATAATTGTAACCGGTAGATGGCGCTGCGATTGATTTAAAGGAGTATTCCAATTACTATTTTTTAGATTTGAATAGAACAACGACTGGTGGGTCAGCTAGTATGCATATAACATTTATGTAAGAGAAGGAAATCTCGAAATAAAACCCTATACCAACAGGTCTGACCAGCGTGGTAGTCAATTACTCTCCCATTGCGTAAGTGGCCTGAGCCCAGCAGTGGGACTGATGGGTATACATAATATTTAAATTAAATATAATCATAAATGGAGGAATGTGTTTTGTTCTAGCGGTTAGACACAAAATGTTGAACTAATTTAAACTTTATTTATATTTAGACAAGTTTGAAATTAAAATGAAACTGTTTAACATGTGACGTCACTATGGTATCGAGCTATATACAGGAACTAAGGAATGAATAGAGTAGCATTTCTATATTTATTACATTACAAGCTTCTGGTCGCGACTTCATCCGCGTGGTATACATACTTTGGGCTAACGCTGACTTTCGCCTAAGACTTTGTTTACGTAGAAGCTGATTTTTTTTTAAATAATAGATACCATTCTATCACACATGATTTTTAAGAAAATTTTGGCGTTTACGCAGCGGAAGTTCTTAAAAGGAAAAATAACGATTTTGAAACATTTTTCATTGGTGCACCGCTCCTATTGGTCTAAGCGTGATGATTAGCCTATAGTCTTCCACCATAAATGGTTTATCTAATACTGAAAGAATTTTTCAAATCGCACTTGTAGTTCCTGAGATTAGCGCGTTCAAACAAACAAACTCTTCAGCTTTATATATAAGTATAGATAAGGTAACACAGTTGTGTTGTAACGGCTACAAATATTACCAACCCTTACCTTGTACAATAGGGGGTGATAGTGTTGTAACTTTAACAAGCTTATATTAGTTTCACCTGTATGTTTATTTGTTTTTCTTTTTCTTCAACTCGCTTTGACTAGCTTTTGATTTCATTCAAACGTAGACTAATTAATACTCGAAAATAATCGACCGGAACGATTAGTTCAAAAATAATACTAAATAAATGCGTCTCCATACCTTTTTTCACAATAATATTAATATTTGTCGTTCATTATTTTTTTCACAGTTTAATTCGATTTATAATTAAAGCGTGTGTTTTTTTAAAACTATACATAAATTACGATGACGGAGTAAAAATACAATTCACCACCCCCTTTCACATTCGTGGGTATCGTAAAAGACGACTAAGGGATATAATATGCATATACCATCTATGTACGAGAAGGACAACTTGAAATAAATATACCAATATCTCTGACCACCATGGTATAGTAAGGTCAATTTCCCTCCTTTCGGAAAGGAGGCTCGAGCCCAACAGTGGGACGTATGTGGGCTGTGATAATAATGATGACGTTTACTGAAATTCCTCTTGTTCTTTTCAGCACGAGGTCCTCGCCATCAATGACAAAGTGGTCGTCCGCGCTGATGACTTGCTAAGCTGGGTGTGTACGGGAACTGAATGGCGTTGGGGCTTACGAGCTGTATGGCGTGGGGCCTGTGCGCCTCCAGCCGACCCACAACCCACGGCACCATTGCATCATACCAAGCTTGACTTCAGCGACATCGATACTGAGAAGAATGCCATGGGTGAGAGTCTAGCCTACTTTTTATGAATAATTTTAAAGTGAAACTTCTTTAGATTTGTTGTAATTTCAAACTCGATGAAACGAAAAAGCGAGTCCATAGAGACACAAACACGTAAATGTATAGGATTCAACCGACGAGAGAATGAGATAAAGGATAAAGGAGTTTTACTTCTGATTTACGTACTTTGTACACACGCTCTTTTTTTTTCTAAAATCAGTAATATGTCTACGGAAGAACATTCTTAGAAATATCTAATTGTTTTTATTGCAAACGGTAGCAAACGAGCCAATAGTGTACCTTATGGTAAGTGTTGCTGCCGCTCATGGACCTTTGCAAAACCACTACCTACCGTGAAGAAAGTGAAGGGAGTGTGAATGCGTGAAATGAGGTTCGGTGATACTAAAGGCATCACCAAAACCAACACGCGTAAACACCCTCAGAATGTTGGGCTTTCGTCTTTCTTGCTCACCGAACGAAGCACGGCAACAAATTGCTACTCCTCGTACGTCGATTTTCTGCTCAGTGTGGTATTAACCTACCGGACATGGGGTCTTCGGTAAGTACCTGCACAAAATTGGAAGAGAAGAGGCCCCAGGATGCCATGAGTGTGGTGCGCTAATCGACGATGCGCGCCACACACTAGAAGTATGCCCCGCCTGGGGGCCTCAGCGCCACGTCCTGTCAACGGACATGGGAACAGCGGACCTGTCGTTGTCGACAATCATCTCGAAGATGCTTGGCAGCGACAGCTGTTGGTCGTCGATGGCCTCCTTCTGTGAGGCTGTCATTGCAAGGAAGGAGGTCGTGGAGCGGACACGCGAGGCACTTGCGTCCGCAGACTCGCTCCGCCGGCGGCGACCAGGGAGGAGGAGACGCCGTTATGCGCTCCTCCTCCCACCGCCTTGAATGATGACAGGACGTGGCCAGACGGCCAAGCGTTGGGGTGTCGGGGATAGAATGTCATCAGACGATCTCTCCGGCACCTCGTAAAAGCGCGGCAGGGGCCGCTGTGGTT
This sequence comes from Lymantria dispar, assembly GCA_032191425.1. NCBI lineage: Eukaryota > Metazoa > Arthropoda > Insecta > Lepidoptera > Erebidae > Lymantria > Lymantria dispar. Next base: position 12,271,276 of record CM063471.1, read on the forward strand.
TTAGTGGGTATTTCGGGCACTTCTGTGGCCGGCGAGTCCCACACACACTCCCCTGTCTGTAACTGGCGGGGGATAGTGCGTAAATGCATTTCCACAGCGTGAAAAAAAAAAAAAGTATGGTATTACCCCGAACGGACCGGCCCGCGGCTGTAGACAGATAACTGTCAACAGTGTGGTCCTACCACTAAAAATGTCTGAATATCATATCCCTGAAAGGTACGACATTCACGGGTAAGAAAAGAGGTGGTGAATTGTATTCTTACTCCGTCACCACATGAACACATTTCACGTCGTGGGAATCAAACCCTTAACACTTTTGTACTTGGTTGAGTATCTTACCCACTAGACCTGATTCAGTCAAGGTTTCAAGGTTTTATTTGGAGAAGTTTCCACAATAATTTATTATTAAGATTCCATTGTTCTTTTCCAGCTGTAAACGCGGATGCACCAGGCGTGGTGGTATTTTCCTACCCTCGATACTGTCGATATCGTGCTCTGCTGTCCAGGCTTGAGGGTATACAGGCGGATTGGCTTAGAGACTCCCTAGTGGCGGCTTTGGGTGGATACGCAGCACCAACGAATAACACGAGGATCCTATATTGTAAGGTAGGAGTCATCATCATAGCTCATATACGTTCCACTATTGGGCTCGAGCTAGGGATGGCGATCTGAGATCGATTAATCGATCGAATCGATTTTATAAATTGATACGAAGCACTGAATCGATTCGGAGAATCAATACTTTGCCCTACAAAATCGTCATATGGCTTTTGCCGGGTTTTATATAATATTATAAGAGATATCCTAAACAAAAAATCACTTATTTACTCTCCATATATCCTAAAAAAAAGCCCGTAGAAAAAAGATCGATTAATCGGCAATTGATCCTTCAGACCTCGGTTTTCTTGTGAATCGATTCCTTTGATTCAAAAAGATCGCCCATCGCTGGCTCGAGTCTCCTCCACAGAAGGCGGGAATTGACCTACTATACCACGCTGATCAGACATGTTGGTATAGGGGTTTTGTTTAGAGTTTCTCTTCTCTTGCATAGATGTTATATGCATATTATATCTCTTAGTCGTCTTTTACGACATCCACGTACAAGATAGGGAGTGGTGAATTGTATTCTTACTGCGTCACCACAGGAAACTGGTTTGTCTATTACTTATCTTTAATTTTGTTTCTTTTTTTGTGAAACTTCTTCCATCCGTTCATGAGAATGCTAATTAGAACGGTCCTGTTCCATTTGCTTCCAACTGTTTCCTGCGACATTCAAGATATTGTCAGTCCATCTAGTAGGGAGTCGTCCTACGCTGCGTCGTCTGATTCGTGGTCGCCACTCAAGAACCTTTCTTCCCCAGCGGTTATCGGTTCGACGAGCGACGTGGCCTGCCCATTGCTATTTCCTTCGCGCTAACTCGCTTATACCCGTACTTTTACGGATTCCTGTATTCCGGATTCTATCCCATTACATACCGACAGGGGCGGCGTGTGGCCACATAACCTACCAGTAGCACATCGCCTTCGTCGCTGGGCCGACCACCGGTGCCGGGTTCCATGTCCTCAGTGTTCGACCCGACGGAATACCCTAAGGGCGATACCCTCTCCTCTCGACGTCCGTTTCTCGAGACGTCGGTCGCCGTCGCGCGGTCAGTCTCTGCAGGTGACTGACTAAAATCCCCGGTCCGAGATTCTGCTCCATAGAGAAATACCGAGCATAGCCCTCTCCATAGCACGTCGGGTAAGCTGTTAGCTGTCTTTTACTACATCCAGGAGCAATTTTAGGGTTTGTAGTATTTGTAGATACTACCATATATCATGTATCAGACCTTTATATTATTACTAGCAACCCGCCCTCGCTTCGCTTCAGTTTTAGTCGCCTCATCCGCGTAGTTCCCGTACCTATGGCAATATTGGGATAAAATATAGCCTATGTTACTCCCTGATATTATAGCTTTTCATTGGTGAAAGAATTTTTAAAATCGGTTCAGTGGTTTAAGCGTGAAAGCGTAACAAACAAACTTTAGAATTAATAATATTAGTAAGGATATATCTTCATTATTATTATTTCATGTACGTCCCAATATTGAACTCAAGCCTATTTTACAATAGGAGGACAATTGACCTTACTATACTATGCTGGTCAGACAGGTTGGTATAGGGCTTTATTTCGAATTTAGGTTATATGCGTATTATATATCCTTTAGTTATCTTTTACGAGACCCATGGGCAAAATAGGGAGTGGTGAATTGTATTCTTGAAGACATGGAGAGTTATATGCCTTATCCGTGTGGTGAGGGAGTAAGAATACAATTCACCGCCCCTCTATCTTGCACGTGGATGTCGTAAAAGACGACTAAGTGATATAATACGCATATAACATCTATGCAATTGAAGAAAAACTCGAATTAAACCCTATACTAACATGTCTGACTAGCGTGGTATAGTAAGGTCAATTTCCCTCCTATTGTTGAGGAGGCTCGAGCCCAACAGTGGGGTGCATATGTCTCAAATGATAATTATATATGAACGAAAAGTAAATATTAATGTATTTTAATGTTCTATTTCCAGGATACGTTCGAATACCCGGAGTTGGAAGGTCACGAATTCGTGTGTAATCATCTAGCTCCAAGGTTGAAAGGGAGGCCTCGAGGTCGAAGGCGGCGGGCAGCACATTCCCCATCACCAGGCCGTTCGGACAGATCAGCTACGGAGTCACCACCGGTCCCGTCCCCTCCGGTAATTATCAGAGACTTTTGAATTAAATCTTTTATGAGAGAACTTTTAAATTCTAATAAGCAACTTCTTTTGCTTTGTTTTTACTTCAGTTTTGGTCGTAACTTTATTATCAAAGACGGAAATGACGCTTGTATTGCGGTGGGACTTAACAAACATGTAATTGTCCTTCTTTAAACGAGGTTTAAGAATAGTATTTTCTTCACGGTATGCAACGGCCTGGCTGTGCCCCTGGTATTGTAAAGGTTCATGTGCGACAGCATTACTTAACATCAGGTATGCTGCTTGCTCGTTTGCCTGCACATTACACAAAAAGCAATAAAACATAATAGTTATAGTGATTTCCATTCCTATGCCTTAAATGTTATGAACGGTATACATGTAGGCATGTATCGCGTCGACCGTATAAGTAGGTACGAATCGACGGCGACTAACGGTCGATAACCTATCAGCTGCTGTTAAGGCAAAGTTTGTCTTGCTTATGCGAACGTAATAATTAATTTATTAAATTTTTAACGAACATTTATCAAAGTACGAATATGTTGAATATTATGACTTTATACTTTACAAACAGATTTACACGAAAAAGTGATGACATAATTGAAAACTTTACATGTATCTAATTCATTAACGAATCGATATTTTTACTTCAAATTTCGTGGATACCATGATTGCCTTTCTTCCGTTGTTCCTTAACCTGATACACTTTGTGTATTGCTTGTGTTACATAAGGCAGAAGGTTAGAAAAAGTTAGTCATAAGCACGCATGACCCACATTTCTCTCAAAAGTATTATATTTGACGCGTAACTGCAATATTTTTGAAGTGAAACTTCTTTGCGCGCATATGGATAAAATTTTTACTCATGAAACGTAATTTAGTGAAACGAAAATGTGGGACGTTTTTGTCCAAGAAGAGGGAGAGAGCGATTGAGACCCAGTAAGAGAGAGTGAGAAAGGTCGAATAGCACAAAGCACATAGCCATGGAGCGAGATTAGGGAGCAAGCAAGTGAGAAGGATCGAGAGAGATAGTGAGAGAGTACATTTTTTTTATTGTTATTATTATTTTCTTGTTTTTTTTTATTAAAAAAAAGCACTGGGCACCAAAGAAGTTTCACTTCTGACATACATACTCGGTACTTCTCTTTTTGTCATCAATGCTTCGCTCCTATAGTCTTAGCCTATAGCCACAAGTCAGCAGTTCTTGAGATTAACGCGAACAACCAAACAGACTTTTTAATATTTTAAAATCCAACTCAATTATGAAATTGTCTATAATCAGAAAACTGCACCTTCCAGACGCCGAGGCGGATCTCCCTCCGTAACGGCGCACCTGACAAGCAGAGTGAAGACGAAGAGGAGGAGTGCAAGAGAGTAGAGGAGACTGCAGAGGACCGAGTCTTCTTGCAGCAGCTGAAGCAGTTCTACAAGCACAGAGGCGAACCCCTCAAGAGCGGTCACACGCTAAAAGATTGTGAGTTTAAAGCAATTGGTTTAGGGTAATAATAAACTTACTTATACCAACTAACATTATAAATGGGAGTGTTTGTTTGTTACGCTTTTGCGTCTAAATCATTTAACCGATTTTAAAAATTATTTAACCAATGAAAAGCTATCAGCAACTAACATAGGTTATATTTTGTTATTCGCACGAGAACGGTCACTACACACGTGAAACCGCGGGATTTTGCTAGTATCCTTCTAATATTATAAACGTGAGAGTTTATGAAGATGCTCGTATGTTTGTCACTCAATTACGAGTAAATAGTTCAACAGATTTGTATGAAAATTTGCACATAGATAGACCATTTCACGGATTAACGCTTAGGATATTTTTTTATCTCGGTAATATGTTTCTTTGGGATAATAATTAAAATTTGCTTTTTAGGGTTCCGTACACAAAGGGTAAAAACGAGACCCTATTGCTAAGACTTCGCTGTCTGTCTGTCACTAGGCTGTATCTCAAGAACCGCGATAGATAGACTGTTGAAAATTTCACAAATTATGTATTTCTGTTGCCGCTATAACAATAAATACTAAAAACAAAGTAATTTTTTTTTTGTGTGGGTGGGTCGCGGTCGGCGCGCTTCCGCACCACTCCGTCCGGGGCGACAGAGGGGCTTAAGCACGCAACTCCCGCGACCCACCCAAAAACCACGTCGCCTTCGTCGTTGGGCCGACCACTGGAGCAGCGTTAACTTGTCTTCAGTGGTCGGCCCGACGGAATACCCCTAATTGGGGTACCCTCCCAAAAATAAATATTTAAGGGGGCTCCCATACAACAAATACGAATTTTTTAGATAATGGTACGGAACCCAAAGTGCACGACTGCATTTCGCACTTAGCCTTTTCTTTACTCAATCAAGCACAATTTGCTGAAAGGATTTGGTTAAAATTTCATCTTGGGAAAGTTACTGTTTATAGGGACAAACCCCCAGATAGAAGCTAGTTTTTAATATAGAAAATACTATCAAAATCTTGCACATGTGTGTAGTAAAAGAATAATATATACTGGACGTATCAGGTTAAGGGACAACTGTTCGAGTATGTTGTAGTTTAACTGTCATAGATCGTAATTAGAATGTATATTACACAAAAAAACAATATAACATAAAAGTTATAGTGATTACAAAAATGTGTGTCTAGGAGTCTATGCCTTAAATGTTATGTATTATGAACAAAATACATGTAGGCATGTAAGTCGCGTCAACCGTATAAGTAGGTACGAAACGGCGGCGACTAACGGTCGATGACCTATGAAGCTGATATTAAGGTGAAGTTTGTCTTGCTTATGTGAACGTAATCATTGATTTATTCAATTTCTAATGAACATTTAACAAAGTATGAATATGTTGCGTATTAAGTATCATTTACTTTATACATTTCTATCAGATTCACACGAAAAAGCGATGACGAAATTGAAAACATCACATTAACAAATCGATATTTTACTTAATTTTTTTTTATTCCCACCACCATTGCCTAAATCCCGTTTGACCAGGTGCTTCATAACCTGATACACTCTATATATTTTTATATATAAATTTCTTGTATGTCACTGAACTCCCCCTAAACGGCTAGACCGATGTTGATGAAATTTTTTGTGCATGTTCAAGCGGATCTGAGAATGGTTTAGGTTCACAATTAGACCCGGTAGGTGGCGCTTATTTGAACAGAACAACGTCTGTTGGGTCAGCTAGTATATATATATATATATATATGTGTGTATCCACGCTAAACAGTTGAATCCTATAATTCCAGTGTCGCTTCGAACTTTGTATAATTCAGTGGTATCACGGGGCGGTTACGAGAGTGTATGCAGGCACAAGCTGTGGCGTGCACTTGGACATGAACAACCAGCCAGGACCCGAAGACATTACGAACGGTAAGTACTGTCACAAAATATTCATTGATTCTTCTCATAATCAAGCTCAAAAGTCTCTCAGCTATGGAGAGGACAATGGTTGGGATTAGGGATGGGCGATCTTGACGAAAAAGATCGATTCTTTAATCGATTTGAATCGTCGTCCAAAGAATTGTTTCATAAGAAAATCGAGGTCGGAAGGATCGATTTCCGATTAATCGATCTTTTTTTTTTTGACTGTGATGAGATTTTTTTTTTTAGGAGATCTGGAGAGTAAATATGATGAGCTTGTCTTTTTAGGAAATCTGCCAGTGTTATTAGTATAAAACATAAAACACTAACATTCGATACTGAACACTTAGTATCGAATGGACAGGAAAAAAATCGAATGACGATTTTCTAGGGTAAACTATTCACTTCGTGGCCTCTGTACCGCCAGGCCTCCCGCCGGCGCTTCGATCACCGTGAAGTCGGTTACCATCAGCATCAAAGCCCACATGAAGTACTTGGGCCTGGTGCTCGACGGGCATTGGTGGTTCCGGGAGTATTTCCGTCGACTTGTTCCCCGGCTTGCCGGCGTGGCGTTCGCCCTTTCTTGGTTGATGCCAAATGTGGGCGGACCCAGCGCTACGTGCCGATGGCTGTACGCGAGGGTGATCCGGTCGATGGCCCTGTACGGCGGCCCCTGACCGTCCGTCTGAGGGCCCTCTTGTGGCGACCACAGAGGGTCATGGCGATCAGGGCCATAAGTGGTTACCGCACGGTGGCGACGGAGGCAGCGTACCTCCTGGCCGGAACTCCCCCGTGGGACCTGGAGACGGCGATGCTCGCCGAGCTTTACCGGCGGGTGTCGGAGACACACGACCCCTGCGGTATGGTCTCGTTACAAGAGATTACCGCCTGGCGGGTCGACGCCCGCCGAGACGTCATTGCCCGTTGGGCAGTCCGGCTGGCGAGTCCTCGGTACGGTGTCAGTACCGTCGAGGCCTTCCGGCCGGTGCTGATGGAGTGGTTGGAGCGGATGCACGGGGTGCTTTCCTTCCGACTGGTGCAGGTGCTGACGAGGCATGGTTGCTTCGCCAAGTACCTGCACAAGATTGTCAAGAGGGAGAGCACACCGTCCTGCCACCACTGCAATTGCCACGAGGATACGGCGCACGGCGTGGGCGGGGGAACGCCGTGAACGTTGCGATCATCGGTGCCCACCATCGCCAGGGAAATGCTCGACAGCGTCAGGAACTGGGACGCGGTCGCCGCCTTCTGTGAGGCCGTCATCTCACGGAAGGAGGTGGCGGATCGTGCGCGAGAAGAGCTCCTCTTCGGCGACATATTCCGCCGCCGGCGACTCGGGCGGCGCAGGCGCGAGTATCTGTGAATTTAGTCAGTCACCCGCAGAGAGGCTGACCGCGCGACGGCGACCGACGTCCCGGGACAAGGACGTCGAGAGGTGAGGGTACCTGAAAGGGTATTCCATCGGGCTGACCACTGACGACAAGTCACCCTGCTCCGGTGGTAGGTCCAACGACGAAAGCGACGTGGGTACGGGTGGGTTATGGGCCCGCGCGCCGTCCTTTCGTCCCCCCGGTCGAAATGGACCGCGCGTGCGCTTACCATAGCCCACCCATAAAAAAAAAGCGTAAACTATTCACCGAATCGATTCAGTGCTTCGTATCGATTTATAAAATCTTTTAATGAAAATTTTTTGGGCCTGAAAAATCAAGTCCTCGATTAATCGATCTCAGATCGCCGTCCCTAACATAAGCCCAACAGTAGGACTTATGTTGGCTGATTAGTTTGAAGTCAGTTTTTCTTAAAATATTGTATAATTTCAGGTTCCTTCTACCATATGAGAATCATGAACGTTGCAACGGGACACCATTATTCAAACCGAATGGCAAACTGGACCCTGAACCGCAGACAATAGCTACAATAGACGTAACAGACTCTCCGCTCCGTGAAGAAGAGCACCCAGATAAGATCCTCAGAACACCCTCGCCGAAAATAGAGAAAGAAAAAGTGGAGTTAATCACTGAGAAGAATGCCGAGGAATTGAATAGGGAATTCTTGGAATCGTTACCGAAAGAAGAGAAGACAGGCAAGATTTCAGTGAAACCTGTTGAGAAATTGATAGAAACTGGTGCTGTGAAGGTTTTCGATGACGTGGAAAGAAAGGAGGTTAATAAAATTGAGGACGTGAAAGACATGACCAAGAGTCATATGTTTTTGACGGATTTTGGACAAATCGGCATGGGTGAGTGCTTTTAAATATCCTATTTTTGAAGTGAAACTTCTTTAGAATCGTTGTGATTTCAAACTCGATGAAACGAAAAAGCGAGTCCATAGAGACACAAACACGTTAATGTATAGGATTCAACCGACGAGAGAATGAGATAAAGGATAAAGAAACTACTTTTACGGATTATATCGCATTTGTATTTGATTTATGATTGCCCGACGTTTCGAACACTTTGCAGCATTCATGGTCACGGGCGGACTAAGGTGTCTCACGTCCAACAAGTAATCGTTATTACAGACATTTATAATTATCGAAACGTCGGGCAATCATAAATCAAATACAAACGCGATATAATCCGTAAAAGTAGTTTTATTTACAATGTGTAGTGCTCGCGTAAACATCAGATATCATTAAGGATAAAGAAGTTTCACTTCTAACATGCGTTCTTTGTACACCCACTTTTTTTTTCCATAACAGCGTTCAGTGTGGTTAAGAAGTAAGAATATAATTCACCACTCCCTATCTTGCACGTGGATGTCGTAAAAGATGACTAAGCGATATAATACGCATATAACATCTATGCAAGAGATGGAAAACTTGATTTAAAACCCTATACCAACACGTCTGACCAGCGTGGTATAGCTATTATATATATAATCTATATCCCTGGATATGTCAATGTAACACAACGGTTTTAATAATTATTATCAAACAATTAATTTGAATATACAAAAATAATAATTGTTTGTTCATGGTTTTAAGTTTTCACCTCTGTCGATAGTTCTCGTGACTGTTTTGTGTTCTTTTCTTAATGTATTTTTTTTAATTACAGGTGCTCCGACATCTCTCAACGGACATGTGCCGCCGCCTGCTGGTGACCTGGTGAGCAAATTGATTTTTTTTTAATAATAATACAAATCATTAATCTTTACTAATCCCATTAATTTTATAAAATATCTCAAATCAAATTATTTATTCTGCATAAGCCCCTTAAGTGCACTTACTTATTGTCAAATTTATACATTATTTAAATACAATACAATAATCTACCACCGGATCGTAACGCGGCCACTAGCTGAGGAGATCCGGCAAGAAACTAAGCGGGCCGTCACTTTTTCTTTAATCTTTTAAATATACTATAGAACCCGTTTAATACGATCACGTTTAATACGGTTTCCCTCATAATACGCCATTTTGCGTCAGTCCCAGCAACTTGAGACATGTTTTCATACAATTCTTAACGCTTAATACGATCGTCATCCCGTTTAATACGCCAACACGTGCCACTCAAATACACACATTATCCCCTTTTTTTTTTGGGGTGGGTTGCCGTCAGCGCACTCCTCGCACCACTCCGTCCGGGGCGACAGAGGGGCGCAAGCACGCACACGCGCAACCCACCCACGATGCACGTCGCCTTCGTCGTTAGGCCGACCACCGGAGCAGCGGCCAGCGACTATCGAGCGACACTAAGTGATAATGACCAAAAAGAAGATGAGTCAACTCCGATTTTGTCACACGCCCAGACATTGTCAGCAGTTAATGATTTAAGAGGCTATGTAACTTCTTTGAATCAAGCGAAGGCGCACTGCTAAAATTAAATTACGTTGAAAATCTTGTAATCGCTAATGCTTCAAAATCTTTTTGTCAAACTAAAATAAGTGATTACTTTAAATAACGTAATAATAATAAACAACATTTTTTTTATATTTTTCAATAATTTAATTTTTTTAATATTTAAAAATGTATGTAGTATATATTAAATAAAAAATTTATAAACAACGTTTTATTTAGGTAATTTTAAATGTTAAATTCAATACGTAGGTATTCAAAATAATAATATAATATAATAAATAATAATGGCACGATTTTCCCTTTCCCGCATAACGCTTTCTCGCCTAAGACGTGTTTTTGGTCGGGGCCCTGCGAAATCGTCTTAAACGGGTACTGTATATAATTTTATGCTTCGTACAACATATGGTATTAGCTCCAATGTGATGCTTTTCGAAATTGCATACATGTATAAATTTTCAAAATTTAGTACAATAAAAAAAAATTAAAAGAAAGGAAGAAAATATGGCTGGACCAAATCCCACAAGCAGCATCCCGATCACGAGTTAACTGTGAGTTATCTGAAAGGTTTTAAAGACGTTTGTATGTTTAGTATTCAATAACGCATAAACAGATTGTTGTACCATTCGCGCGCCACGCTTCGTCGCGTTCGTACGTGTGCTCGGCTATTATTGTTGCGATGCCAACGTGTTTCTATATCTACCCACATGACTACGTGTTTTTAAAAAATGAGTGATTCTGACGAACATTTTCTGCTAATTTTAAATAATGATGATAAAATAAGTAGTGAACAACCAGAACTAAATGAGATTACATTTAGTAGTCGAGGAACCAGGATGGAGACTGAAACTAGTGCTGCAGCTCAAATACAAAGAGGAGAACGAAGAGCAAGAGAGGATAGTGAAGAGAACTCGGATGAAGGAGAATTTATTACAGTGCGAAGAAACCCAAAGCGGCTAAACCGTAGTTCTTCAGCGAATTTCGGTCATAGTCGTAGGTCACAGAATAGAGAGCTAGAGCTACAGAGTTTAAATGAAGTTTGCATTTCATCAAAAGAGGTATTGCTTAAACAAATTGCTATGGCGAAATTCCTGAAATCTGAAGGTATACAAGGAATTAAAAGGGTAACTTATAAAAATCCTTTTAGGGTTCGTATCAGATTCGAAACAAGGAAACATGCAGAAACATTAGTTACATGTGAAAAGTTAAAGGAATTGGGTTATCGGTGCCAACTTTCCGAAGAAAACCATTTATCATACGACGTTGTCAAAAATATAGAATTGGATGTTATGGAGGACGAATTGAATGTCATGTTCACCAGTGACTATGATATAATATCCGTGAAACGGTTGAAAAGGCATACAGAAGAAGGAAAATGGGTTGACAGCGAAACTGTTCGCATTTGTTTTAGAAGCGCAACAGTTCCCCTATTCGTCGAAGCCTATGGATGTAAATTCAAAGTGGATATGTATACATTTCCGGTTACACAATGTTCAAATTGTTGGCGTTTTGGCCACCTGTTACGCCAATGTACATCCAAGAAACCTGTATGCCCAAAATGCGGTGCACCACATGCCAACTGTAATGTAACAGAGTATCGCTGTGTCAACTGTAAAGGTAACCACATGTCTTTCAACAAAACCTGTCCAATATTTCTAAAAGAAAAAGAAATCCGTAAAATAATGTCATTGGAAAATTGCACATTTAAAAAAGCCCTTCATATGTATCTTTTTGAAGTACAGAATCAGGACAAGATATTGGTTGAAAAAGAAAATAGCGAATATGAAAAAGAAGTAGTAAGCAGTAGTGAGGAGAGCAATCGAAACAATGAAAATGAAGAAACGCAGACTTGCTCTTATAGAGATATTTTGGTAAACAGTACAAGAAAAATAGGGTGTAAAAACAAAATTAAATATCGAGAAAATATTACCTCAAAGTTTAAAAAAAATACAAGGAAGGAAATAGAATTATTAGAAGATAATTTACAGACTGAAGATCAAAACTGCAATACCGATAATAACCAAACCCAGGCAGGTGCTGAAAGAGTTACAATTGAAAAGAGAAATAAAGGTTATAGTTCTACCCATCAGTCCCTTTGGGAAATTATTAAGAAAATGAAAGATGTAATTTTCTCAAACAAGACATGGGAGAAGAAGATAAGTGAAATTTTGAAATTAGTTATAGATATAATGAAATATTTTTTTAAGGAATCAGTAACTGACAGTGAGTGGATACAGAGCTTGTTTAACCTTTTTTATGGCTAACACTCATAAGGATTCTCCGATAACTATCCTACAATGGAACTCACAAAGCATAAAACCAAAATTAGTAGACTTTCAGAGTTTATTAATACAGGAAAAGGTTCATATTGCTATTATCAGTGAAACTTGGTTGAACCCAGGAGCTACTATTCGTATTAGCGGATATAATACTTATAGAAAAGATAGAAGTGATTCTTATGGAGGTGTAGCAATAATTACTCATCATTCCCTTAAAACTCATATTACTTCCTTTAGTGTAAATAATAGTAATATTGAATTAGTGCATGTTAAAATTTTAAACTGTTTTCACCTAGAAAATATTGTAAGCATTTATTGTCCTTCTAATGTGAGAACAACTCAGTCAGATTGGGATGCCCTTTTCAGTTCCTTTAGCAGAAAAACAATTATAGCAGGTGACTTCAACAGCCACCATACAAATTGGTCTTATAAAAATGATGTAAGAGGCATACAACTGTTGGATTCATTAATAGATAACGGTTTCATATCGCTTAATAATAAGAACTCTACTAGAATTAGATTAGTAAGTGGTGTATTGCAAGAATCATCACCGGATATTACTTTCGTATCATCAGATATTGCTATCAATTTCTATTGGAATACAACCAATGAAACTTTAGGGAGTGACCATTTAGTAATAAAAATACATATTCACATTGATAATAAAATAAATTTAAATTATGATAAAAAACGAAATTATAAGCAGGCTGATTGGAAGTTGTATAAAAATATTTTAAAGGAATTGTTTAGAAATATAGTATTTCATTCAGATAACCCCCAAGTAAGATATGACTTTCTGGTGCATAAAATTAACTTTGCTGCAGATGAATCTATTCCACTGATTAAAAAATGTTTAGATCCAATAACTAAATTTAAACCTAAACCTTATTGGTGTACACAGCTCTCTGAATCAGTTGCCAAACGCAGATTAGCATTATCTACTTTTAGGCGGAACCCTACTCCATTTAATCTAGATATTTTACAGCAACAAATTAAAAAAACCAAACAATTGATAACGCAAGCAAAAAACAACAATTTTAAGCAGTTTTGTACCAGTTTAGATGAGTCTATGACTTTATCAGATATGTGGAATCACATGCGCTGGATGAAAGGAAAAGGTAAGTGTAATTTTTATGGCTCGCAATCTCAAATTGAACAGATGTTATGTGATATTGCTCCTGATTTTGTTGCTGCTCGTATGCCTATGCTTCAATCAAGAAACTCGGTTCTTGAAGTTAATTTCTCATACCAGGAAATGCAAAAGTGTATTAAAAGAAAAGATACCGCATCCGGCAATGATCTCATCACTTTTTCAATGATTTACAACCTTCCAAAACCAGCCAAACTTTTTTTATTAGAAACTTTCAACCTAATTTTAGAAACTGGTCACGTCCCTATCCAATGGCGAAGCATACAAATAGTGCCAATACCTAAACACAATGTGGATGTACTCATGCCTCTGAAACTAAGACCCATTTCATTGATATCTTGTACTTGTAAATTGTTTCACTCATTGCTATGTAGAAGGATTGAATGGTATGTGGAAAAAAACAACATTTTATCCAGGAATACTATAGGTTTTCGGCGATCTCAGTCATGCCTGGATTGCTTTGTAAGATTAGTTTGTCAGATACAGATAGGCTTTTCTAAAAACCTACCTACATTAGCCTGTTTTCTAGATATAGAAAATGCTTATAATAATGTAGCTATCAATAAAGTTATATCTACTTTGGATGAGATCAATGTTGGAAGGAAGATTTGTAGGTACTTGTGGGCCTTCTTATCAGAGAGACATCTCAAAGCTCAGGTAGAACAAGGAGCAACAATACATTTTGTGGAAAGGTGGGCAAGTAAAGGTATAGCTCAAGGTGATCCAATATCTCCCTTGATATTCAATATAGTCACTTATAAAATTTGTCGCGATATTAATAATGTCATTATCTCCCAATATGCGGATGATTTTGTTTTATATGCTACCTATAATGATCTGAAGGACAGTGCCAATGAAATTCAAATAGCATTAAATAGTATAATTATTTTGTTGAATGAGTTAGGGCTAGAACTATCTAGCAGTAAATCTAAATTCTGCATATTCAGCAGAGGTCGTAGAAAACAACAAATAAATCTCACTATCAATGGAGCATCAATTATTTCAAATCAAAACATTAAATACCTCGGTTTATGGTTGGATTGTAGCTTACGTTGGGGTAAGCATATTAATGCAACATGGGAGAAAACTCAAAATTTTTTAAGTTTACTAAAAGTATTAGCAGGTGCCACCTGGGGTGTCCACCCGAAACACCTTCGCAAATTATACGTGTCATTAATTAGATGTAGGATTAATTACGCAAGTTTTTTATATCATAATAGTGCAAATAGTAATTTAGCGAAACTGGACAAGGTTCAAAACCAAGCCTTGAGGATAATAGGCGGCTTTATTCGTACTACGCCCATACATTGCATGGAAAGTGAATTGTGCATCCCTAATCTGACATTTAGAAGAAAATTTTTAGCTTCAAAGTATTGTTTAAGAACTCAATCTATTAAAAATAATATTACCATAGATTTACTCAATAGGCTTAAGGATTACACTAAACAAAGATATTGGCAGAATAAAAAACTCCCTTTATTGGTAACTGTATACAATAGCACAAGAAATGAAATCCTAACATCAAGTTATCCTTTAGAAATGTTCGGGCTAGATACTTGGATCTCAAATGTAAATATAGAAAAGTTAATAAGAGTTCGCCTAGACAATATTAACTTAAATAAAGATGCCTATGATTCCTATCTTCTTAGGACTATAGTATTGGAAGAAATCAATAACAACTATAATAACTGGTTGAAAATATACACAGATGGATCCAAAAAGAAGACTTGTGGAGCAGCCTTTTATGATCCCAAGCATAAATTAGATCGCATGTTTAAAATTCTGAATAATGATATATGTGTAATGACAGTGGAACTCATTGCAATATCAGAAGCCTTAAAATATCTTCAAACAATATCGATTGATAAAGTTGTTATTTTTGTTGATAGTAGAAGTGCTCTACAACACATAGCTCGATGCGCCTCTGGCTACAGAGGTGCATCGATAGCTTTTGTTATAATAAAACAAATTCTCGACCTTATAAATAGTAATATTGAACTGATATTGCAATGGGTGCCATCACATGTTGGCCTACCAGGGAATGAGAAGGCGGACTGGTTAGCAGAGAAAGCTCTGACAGATGGAACTAACATTAAAGTTGTGTCAAACCATTTTGAGCTGATTACTAAATACAAACACAATATTTACAAAGAATGGAAGGAATATTTTAATGAAAGATCGTTAACAAAAGGTATATGGTATAAAACATTACAAAGTGAACCACCTCGAATTCCATGGTTTGCCAACACGAACTTGAATAGGAATATTGTTGTAATAGCTCATAGACTTCGTACTGGACATGTTCCACTCAACAGGTTTTGACATCTGATGGGGAAAAGTGCTACTCCCAATTGTTCAGAGTGCGGCACTCCTGAAGATGTCCATCACCTGTTGGTGGAATGTGTCCAAACCAAAAGTTTAAGGGAATCTTTAGTACAAAATTTTGAGATAAGTGTGAAAGATGTTGGAGTATTCTTAACTATCTTATCAAAACCTCTCTCTGATGCAGCCATTTTAGTTTATAAGTTAGTAAATAGGATTAAGCTAAGATGATATAAGGCAGCTAATGTAAGGTTAGGGTATGATGGAGCTGGCATGGCCTTGAGGCTAAAAGCTCCTAAATAAATAAAGATTAAAAAAAAAAAAAAAAAAAAAGATTGTTGTACTCAATCACGCAATAACCGTTGAACAGATTTGAATGCAAAAACTTGTACAACTGTTAATCAGGCAACGTCAGATGTAGTAGCAGTTCTATGTAAGTTTGTTAGTCGTCTTTTACGACACCCTCGAGTAATGAAAGGGTTGGTTTAGGCGTAAAACCGTATCAATAAAAATTACATTCGTATTTATAGTACAACTAATTTCTGCCCCAGAGCAGGCGGGTTGTTAAAAGATTTTATTTCGAGTT
Organism: Lymantria dispar; assembly: GCA_032191425.1. Lineage (NCBI taxonomy): Eukaryota > Metazoa > Arthropoda > Insecta > Lepidoptera > Erebidae > Lymantria > Lymantria dispar. The sequence goes on from CM063471.1 coordinate 12,287,520, forward strand.
TTCCTTCTTTTGAATAGATGTTATAGGCGTATTATATCACTTAGTCGACTTTTACGACACCCACGTACAAAATAGGGAGTGTTGAATTGTAGTCTTTCTTTGTCACCACACGTAGAGGATAAAAAGTATCCTATGTTAATCCAGATTCTTCAGTATAATTTTATCAAAATTAGTCCAGCGTTTAGGGCGTAATAAACACCAAACAAACTTTCGCTTTTAATATTATATGTAATATTGTTAACAGAAGACAGCTCGGCCTGTGGGTCGCAGTTCACTCAGAGCAGTCAGGGTGAAACCAACAAGACCTATTCAGCATGTCAGCTCCACTACACGTGAGTATCAACAGCTTCCAGACCCTCAGCTATTAAGATTCCTCCACAATAGGAGGGAAATTGACCTTACCACGCTGGTCAGACATGTTGATATAGGGTTTTATATCGAGTTTTCCATCTCTTGCATAGATGTTATATGACTATTATATCCCTTAGTCGTCTACGACGTTACGACATCCATGGGTAATCAACAACTTCCAGACCTCCAGTTGTTAAGATTATCATCATATGTTCCATTTTTGGGCTTGGACCTCCTCTATGAGAGGGAATTTGATCTACTAGAGGACGCTGATCAGATGATATGCTATAGGGTTTTCAACTTTTCCTTCTCTTGCATAGATGTTATATGCATATTATATCATTTGTTAGTCTTATACGACACACCTCAGACGTGTTTGTATAGGGTTTTGTTTCGAGTTTTCCTTCCCTTGCATAGATTTTATATACGTATTATATCGCTTAGTTGTCTTATACGACACACCTGAAACGTGTTGGTATAGGGTTTTGTTTCGAGTTTTCCTTCTCTTGTATAGATGTTATATGCGTATTATATCATTTAGTCGTCTTGTACGACACACCTCAGACGTGTTGGTATAGGGTTTTGTTTCGAGTTTTCCTTCTCTTGCATAGATGTTATATGCGTATTATATCACTTATTCGTCTTATACGACACACCTCAGACGTGTTGGTATAGGGTTTTGTTTCGAGTTTTCCTTCTATTGCATAGATGTTATATGCGTATTATATCACTTATTCGTCTTATACGACACACCTCAGACGTGTTGGTATAGGATTCTGTTTCGAGTTTTCCTTCTCTTGTATAGATGTTATATGCGTATTATATCATTTAGTCGTTTGTTACTACATCCACGGGCAAGACAGGGAGTGGTGAATTGTATTATTACTCCGTCACCTCATAGTAAAATATAAACTATTTTTTTTCTATCCACAGCTCCGAATCCTCTTCGACCAGATTCAGCCTCGTCATCACCGCCGCTGACAGCTTCAAGTTCTCTATCCTCGACACCATCAGTGTGTCAGCCGGTGATGATGAATACGATGCCGCCGATCACCAACTTCGGTATACATCACCCGCCCCTGCCACAGCAACATAGCGATGATGATATAGTCGAGGTCAGTTATTCAAGCTCTTATACGTCCCACCGCTGGGATTCAGCCTCCTACACAATAGGGGGAAATTTTACTAATATAACACACTGGTCATAGCCTGGTGTAGGGTTTTATTTCAAGTCTTCCTTATCTTCTATATACATTATATGCATTTCGTATTCCTTGGTCGGCTTTTACGACACCCTCGGACAAGATAGAAGGTGATGAATTGCATTCTTACTCCGTCACCATATGGCAATCATATTTGCTATTCATCATCGCAGCCCACATATGTCCCACTGCTGGGCTCTGGCCTCCTCTACAATGGGAAGGAATTTGACCTACTATACCACGCTGGTTAGACATGTTGGTATAGGATTTCATTTCGAGTTTACCTCTTCGACTTACGAAAAAAAAAAAAAAAAAAAAAGATTGTTGTACTCAATCACGCAATAACCGTTGAACAGATTTGAATGCAAAAACTTGTACAACTTTTAATCAGGCAACGTCAGATGTAGTAGCAGTTCTATGTAAGTTTGTTAGTCGTCTTTTACGACACCCTCGAGTAATGAAAGGGTTGGTTTAGGCGTAAAACCGTATCAATAAAAATTACATTCGTATTTATAGTACAACTAATTTCTGCCCCAGAGCAGGCGGGTTGTTAAAAGATTTTATTTCGAGTTTTCCTTCTTTTGAATAGATGTTATAGGCGTATTATATCACTTAGTCGACTTTTACGACATCCACGTGCAAGATAGGGAGTGGTGAATTGTATTCTTACTCCGTCACCACACGGACCTATTATTTGCTACTGCTTTACTATTATTATTTCTGGATAATCACTTTCGACATATCTATACCTTTATAAAAAGAATAATCTTATAATTACATTGGAATCTCTATAACTCGAACCTCGTTAAGTCGTAATCATCAGTGAGTCGAAAAAAAATTCCATGTCTTTCTGTATTTCCATTTTATTAAACTTTCTAGCTAGTTCAAAGTGTTATTTCTCTATAAGGTACGGATAGTTCACTTAAATACTCCATAACTCGAATTTCCTCGTGATTTCATTATTTACATTTTGTAAAATTGCAAAATATATGACGTCACACTCTCTTACGAACGTGATCAACTGCGACCAAATAACGAAGGTATTGTGACTTACTTTATGGGTGAAATTCACTGATCTCATACAAAATAAGAATCTAAAAGTCACTGCTTTTAATTTATTGTAGTTGATACACTTGCAGTAAATAAATGCATTCCTCAAACTTTCAAAACAAATTAGAAATCACACCTCCATCAGCCCACAGACGTCCACTGCTAGTCATAGACTTCCCTACGAGAATGCTACTCAGAATGGTCCCTTCAGTCAGTCTACCTTCGTCCGTCCCTACTCGCCACCCTTTATTCCCTAACGATTGTCAATTCGACGAGCAATGCGTCCTGTCTAATGCCATTTCAACGTGCTAATTTTTCGGACCATGTCCAGATTTTTATCACTTAGAGAAACCCTCCGAGCATAGCCCTCTCCATAGTATCTGCAGCGACTTTGAGCTTTTTTATGAAGGCGGTATTTAGAGACCATGTTTAGTAATTAAATCCTCTATATCTCGAACTAACTGTTAAGTCGAAAGTTTGTTCGTAATTTTTTGCTATTTCCTTAACATTCAAGTTATGGAGATTTAAATTTTATTTTTAAAAATATCTTCTTTATTAACAGGTACCATACAAGCCGAAGACCCCGGAAATAATCGATCTAGACGAATACCCGGAGAGTCCTCAAGCAATCAAGAAAAAGAAATTGGACATACTCAAAGAACGAGGACTCGAAGTAACCCCATTACCAACCACTTGGAACCCAATACCACCAATAATAAACCCCCCTATGATGTTAAACCCCATCATGCAGCACCAAATAATGACCCAGGCACAAATATTCCAAATGTACAATATTGTACCACCAAATTATGCCAATGGGTTGCAACCACCGAAGATAGTTCAAGGTTCTTCAATATTTGGAACCGCTGGACCTGAAAAGACGGTTTATGGCAACCCAAAAGACCCATTCATGCCACCACCCCATATCCTTCATGGGGCACCAGTCAAACCGCAAAGAAATATTCCTCTAACAAACGCAACTCCTCAGGATATTTTAGATTTGACTTGTAAATCTTTAAGTCCATCACCTCAAAAGCCAGCTGTCGAGATTCTAAGAGTGTCCTGTCCCTCTCCAAAGTCTACAGCACAGAATTTGACTAAAAACTACACTTTAATAGACGGTAAGGCAGTCGTAGGATCTAATTTAGAAATAACTTTAGTCAACAAACCCCATAGTCCAAATAGAACAGGCCCCAGACCTCCACAGAAGAGGTCTTCTAATGGCAAATTTGTATCTACCAAAACCCCAACACCACCTAAAGACTTCACCAAATTCTCTAACCCCTCCCATAGTAGTTCAAATCCAACCCAAAAGAAACCCCCAATAAGTATTCCAAATTACCAAATAAGGGAAGAGAATGCCTCTACAGGATCTCAGAAGCAGGTCCCGTTCAAACCCCAAACGCCGTTAGCGCAAATTATGGATTTGCAAAAAGGGTCCACACCCCCTATGACGTCATTTATGGACCCTTACACGGTTGCCCTTTATAGCAGTCTAGCTGGCCAAATGGACCAGCGACAACTGGCCATGTATAGAGATTTTATGGCGAATCAGTTAAGAGGGTACCCCGGTCTCCTAAATTTAGGGGTCTCAAATACGCCTACAACGAAAAATTAGTTATCTAGTCTATAAATTTGCTAGGCGAGAATTGATTTTCGGAAGCCTCGCATGCCATTCCTGGCTAAGAAATTTTTTTATTCATCTTTTTAAGGTCAAAGTCATCCGATTTAGTGAAATTTTAATTAATGGGGGGTTTCCTTTCCAGAAACTTTTGCCTGTACAATTCAACCAGTATTCCTATTCCAAAATATACCACAACTCAAGTGGTGGTAATCAGTTAAGCACTATTTTCTTTATACCTTCAATATATTCAAATTTCCTAATTTTTCTCATTCTACCCTCTATTCAGAATTTTATCGCGTTTTTTAAGTACCCAAGGTAATCACGTTTCCTCGAATTTGGGTTACTAGGGTTTCTTTTTAACTATCATACATATTTTTAGCATTGGGCTTACACAAGACTTCTTTAAAATACTACTATATTCTAATTTTAAACTCAATTTATTTTCTTCTTACCCTCAAACAGTCTCAATGTCTTATCATATTTGTTTATCTACCCTCAATATTTCTATATTTTATTTCTACCTACCCCCCAACGTGATTGTAAATGTCTTTTTCTCGCTGATTAATATTTGCTGGTAGTTATTAAGGTTTAATTTTAAATGTGGCTTGTGAATTTCAATAAATGTGACAATTCACCGAATTTTCTAGAAAATATTTGTTTTACTTAAAATAAATGTTATGTGTGTCAATATTTGACATGTGGACAATGCACTAATGGGTATATAGTATTTTTTAAGGCAATTAACGTGGTTTTTATCCAATTTTAGCTCTTGAGATACATCCAATCCACTTTTCAGTGGGCAATAACTCGGCTGTGATCCTAGTACAGCTGCTATGAACGACAGTTACCACTTAAATATGGTCGCTGCATTTCATAAGCGTTAAAAATTCACAAGCCAACAATTTGATCTCCCGGACATTTGATAATTTTAAACGTAAAAAAAATATGGGAACAATACCTAATTTGTTTCTTTTTTGAATTAAAAAAGCTATGTATATACTAGGATTAATGTATTTGATTTTTTATTTGTGAAACTGTGTAGTTAAGTTTTGTGAAAATACCCTCATTAATAAATATCTGCATTTTTTTTTCAAATACCCTCAGTTTTGATAATGGTTTCTATTCTACCATTTTCTGTTACTACATACAAATGGTAGTTACCATTGTCTATATTATCATTTAAATAAAGCGTTTAACAGTAAACGGTCAGTTAAATTTAACTTTGAGAAGTCAATCGGCCTACAGTTTACTAGATATTATTCTGGCGAAAATTTTCACACAAAACCTACCTACACAGATATATGTATAATAAATACTATTTCCTAAATAGCTGAATTGTTAGTTTGTAAGTTTGTGCAACGTACGCCAGGCTGGCAATGTGATGGGTGTGCAGAATAAATGATGAAGCTTGCACATAATAGTTTTTAATAATACCTGACGTTCGATTGAAACAGCTTTGGAAATGACCGTAGACTTGCAGAAGAAATTTCTTTTTTCTGTCCAATCTTCTGTAAAATCTATTCTTAATCTGCTAAACCCTCCGTGTAAATTAGTCTTATCTGTAAAAGCTATTGTCAATCCGCCAAACCCTCCGTGAGAATTACTTTTATCTGTCAAACCGTCTGTAAAAGCTATTTTTAATCTGCCGAACTCTCGATTTATCTGTCAAATCTGTAAAAGCTATTTTCAAGCAGCCAAACTCACCCGCGAAAGCTACTTTTATCCGTAAAATCATATGTAAAAGCTATTCTTAATCTGCCAAAGCCTATGTAAAATTTACTTTTATCTGTCAAATCGTCTAAAAAAGCTACTCAAATTGGTCAGATGATATTCATTATCATCTAAACTTATATACGTCCCACTGCTGGGCTCGACTTTCCTCTATAATAGGAGGGAAATAGACTTACCGTACCATGCTGTTCGTATGTGGCATACATAGAAGGTCAACTTCCCTCCTATTGAGAAGTCCCGATCCCAACTTAATTGATATAGAGTTTTATTTCGAGTTTTCCTTCTCTTACATAGATGTTATATACATTTTATATTAGTTTTTCATGTAGTGATAAAGTAATAATACAATTCGCCACCCTCTGGGATATAGTATCCATGAGGCAAGACAAGAAAAATTTTTAGCATAGTAGGTCAATTTCTCTGGCATATGCTCGAGTCCCATACTGTAACTTGTATAGGCTGAGATGATGATTATAATCCCTTAGTCGTCTTTTACGACATCCTCATGCAAGATAGAGGGTGTTGAATTGTATTCTTACTCCGTCACCATATAAGAAGTCGAATTCTATGGGATAGTAAGTCAATTCCAAAGCTGTTTGTATAAAAAGGTGTATTAGATTACATTTTTATTAAATGTCAATATGTATATATAGTTTATAATGTTATTAGTTATGTATGTTTGTCAGCATTGTCATTTGCAGGCGTAACAATAAATTTATTGAAAATTTATTTTATGTTTTATTAATCCGATCTCGTGCTGAAATTCCTCAGTAGATTCTAAATGATTTACGTTTTATACTGTGCTTTTGAGTTTTAATTTCACAAAGTTCAAAGCACTTATTGAAGTTCAAGGTCACGTGCTTCAGTGACTTTGAATTCTGAAAATCTGTATTTTTGTCAAATAACCTTATAACATCAACTGCATTCGCCAATTTGCTTGGCATTCGTGGCGATTTTATATTACTCCCTCTTTGGGAATTATCAGCATTATCATTTTAGTTCACGTCCCACTGTTGGACTGGAGTCTCCTCTACAATAGGAGATAAATCGACCAATATATCACGCTGATCGGACGAATTAAATTTTAATTTAAAGTTGACCTTCTCTTGCATATGTGTTATACCCATACCGTCTTAGTCGACTTTTACCACAACCAAAGGCAAGGGGATGATGAATTGTATTCTTACTCCGTCAACACACGAATAATTCGGCATATGTATATCAAATGCCACATAATAGTGTTAGGAGTACACTGTCGCCAGTTATCTGTCTACAGCCGCGGGCCGGTCCGTCCGGGGTAGTACCACACTGAGCAGAAAATCAACGTTAAAAATTGTTACTGCGCTTCGTTCGGTGAGTGAAAGAGCTGGAAGCCCAACTTTCTGAGGGTGTTTGCGTGTGGGGGGTTTTAGTGGTGCCCTTGGTATCACCGAGCCTCAATGCATTCATTCACACTCCCTTCACTTTCTTCACGGTAGGCAACGACCTTGTAAAGGTCCATGAGCAGCAGCAACACTTACCATCAGGTGCACTGTTTGCTCGTTTGCCACCGTTTGCAATAAAAAAAAAATCTACTTATTTTTAAAAGATTATATTTTAAATATCTATTTTAACAAATCCATTACTCCCTCGCGAATATCACTAAGGTATTAATCTTTGCGTGGAGTAGTTCATAATATACAATTAATATTACACAGGCTCGATACAATAATTTGTCAATAACAAACGAAGTCGCGGCACCAGCTAGTGATTATCCTCAAGCTAGATCCGGCGCCCACAGTTTGAATGTCCTATCGTATGAGGATGTCGCAACGTATTTGTTATCGCCAGATATATCAGCGCTCATCACCTGTGAAACAAAATAATTACAGTGATTATCTAAGAATAATAATCACCCTTTATTTCACCTAAAGCAAAGAAAAAAAAGAGTGTACAAAGTACGCATAGCAGAAGTGAAACTTCTTTATCCTCTATCTCATTCTCTCGCCGGTTGAATCCTATACGTTTACGTGTTTGTGTCTCTATGGACTCGCTTTTTCGTTTCATCGAGTCTGAAATCACAACGATTCTAAAGCTTTACTTAAAAAAAAAAATAACTTGTGTACAAAGTATGCATAGCAGAAGAAACTTCTTTATCCTTTGTCCCATTGTTCCTTTGTCTCTTTGTCCCTTATCCCCTTAACCCTTTATGTCCGCTTAAACGACATGCTATCCTTACTCCACTGGAGAAAGTACTCTTTATTCGAATCGACCGTGGTGGGGACGAGAAAAAGATGGCGCGTAACGAAAAAATGTGACGCGTAACCGAAAAATGTGACGGTAAATTTTTTTCCAACGCCGATAAAGAAGTTTCACTTCAAAAAGCATGTGTACAAAGTACGCATGTCAGAAGTGAAACTTCTTTATCCTTCGTCCATCGTCCCTCATCCTTTATCCTTTAATCCGTCAATTATAGACGGATTTAAAAATAATATATAATAGTATATATATATATATTTCTGTCTCCTTCTTTGCCGGCTTCATCCTACACATTTTTGTATTTGTGTCTCTTACCTGTCGTTTTTTTCGTTGCATCCGGTTTGAAATCACAACGATTCTAAAGAAGTTACATTTCAAAAAAAATAATTCATTCGTTAATAAAAGAATAAAATAGATTTCATAACAACCCTATCATTATTGAATCTGTGTCACTAGAAAAGGTATTCAATGAGATTAACCTTAAGGAATAAAAATTAAAAAGCATTTTATTACAACCCCATCTTTATAGACGGGGTTGTTAAGCATTTATGTTACTAGATAAGGCATGCAATAAGTTTAACCTCAATGAAATAAAAATAAAACAAGAAAAATATGCGTGTGTGCAAGTCACGCATGGTAGAAGTGAAACTTCTGAAAAGTCACAGATTAAAAATATCTACACAGTCGCTTTATGTAAACTGTAAATTTATAAATATACTAGCTCACCCAACAGACGTTGTTCAGTCCAAATAAAGCGCCACCTACCGGATCCAAATGTGAATCAAAACCATTCTCGAATCCTCTTGAATATATACGAAAAATTTCATCAACATCGGTTGAGCCGTTTAGGAGGAATTCAGTGACGTACATAAGAAATATATATATACAGAGTGTATCAGGTTATGGGGCAACTGTTCGAGTATGTTATAGTTTAACGGTCATAGATCATAATTAGAATGTATATTACACAAAAAACAATATAACATAAAAGTTATAGTGATTACAAAAAAATGTGTCAAAGAGTCTACGCCTTAAATGTTACGTATTATGTAGGCATGTGCTGACAGGATACATGTAGGCATGTAAAGCTTCGACAGTGTAATTTCATTCATTCATACCTAGAATTACGCAAACGTTTCAATGATATCGTAGGTACAACGGCGAACGGTCATAGGCCGAACAGCTGTTGTAAAGCGACGTATGTCTTGCTTAGGTGAATGTAATCATTGATGTATTCAATTTCTAATGAACATTTAACAAAGTACGAATATGTTGCAGATTAAGTATCATTGACTTTATACATTTCAATCAGATTTACACGAAAAAGCGATGACAAAATTGAAAACTTCACATGTCTCTAATTCCTTAACGAAACGATATTTTTCGTTCAAATTTTTTTCATAGGTTTCTACCACCATTGCCTAGCTCCCTTTTGACCAGTTGCCTTATAAGCTGATACATCCTGTATAAAGATAATATATCCCTAATTCCTTATCCCTTATCTCATTCTCTCGTCGGTTGAATCCTATATATTTACGTGTTTATGTCTCTATGGACTCGCTTTTTCGTTTCATCGAGTTTGAAATCACAACAATAGGCATGATGACTAATTTTGAAAAACTGTATTATAATATTCTTAAATAACTACTATTATCAAAAAAAATATTATTTTTGCAATAAGTACGGTTTCTTTAGAAATAAATACTATTTATATTAAATTCATTTAAATTAGCGCCAAAACGGTGCCTAGTGTCATGGCGTCTGCTTGTGACGTCACGTCTATTCACTTGAGTTGTAAACGTAAGGGAGTTAAAGCAAAAAATCTGATATATTTTATTTAGACATGAATTCGAAAGTCTATAAGTGGTGTACGGATCCTCAATCAAGTCATCAAGTTAATACATAAATAAAAACAGTTAACAAACTGTTTGTTTATGTGCCACACAATAAAACAATAAGATATGAGTGGCTTAATCTCGCACGGCGAGATCCAAAAGCCATAAATTTAAATAAATAATTATAAAAAATAAATAGGAGACTATTTATTTCTGTGAAGATCATTTTGACGTAAGTAATTACTTTATAATTATATATATAATTAATTAATATATATATTTACTTTCCACATGGTGACGGAGTAAGAATACAATTCACACCCCCTAATCTTACCCGTGGGTGATCTTACGAGATGACTAAGGGATATAAAACGCGTATAACACCTATGCGAGAGAAGGAAAACTCGAAATAAAACCCTATACCAACACGTCTGACCAACGTGGTATAGTAGGTCAATTACCCTTCTCTTATGGAGGAGGCCCGAGCCTAACAGTGGGACGTGTATGGGCTGAGATGATGATGATGAATTACTTTATATCGTATATTTTATTTGGTGTGTAACTTTATTTAACTGCAGTTTAATACCAAGTTTACAAAAGCATTATTTAAATAACATAACCTCTAACATCTCAAGCGGTATTATTTTTAAATAGATTTTAAATTATTGGTGTTAGAAAATTATTAAATCAATATTTTACTTACGTCGTAGTTTTAATATTTCTAAATTCTGCTGAACAGAAGTCTTTGTTTGATACTAGTTACTCTCCCAGCATTAACAAATCAACTCTAGGCAAATTAGAGCTGTTTGCCTTGGTGAATCCTTCTTCCATGACTTACATTTTTAGTAAGAACACAAAAGCAAGCAAGAGATCGATAAAAATCACGAAATACTCTTTAAATGCGAGTTAAAACAATAAGTGTAACGATCGTAGAGTTTCGTACAGAATTTGCGATGATAATGACAGGTGTACATAGGAGTGACGTAACTCAATTTGATTGGTGTTTAGCTGAGCATGGCGGACTTGTGTATTTTGTAGTTTTATTTTATTAAATAAATTAATAATCTCACCTTATAAAAGAAAATAAATATTTATTTCAAGATATATTCTTTGAGTTACAGTAGATAAATACATTATTTTAGTGATTTTTAGTTACTGTCATCATGCCCATTCTAAAGAAGTTTCACTTCAATGACTTTTTAATACAACTCCATTTTTATAAATGAGGTTGTAACGCATTTCTGTAACTAGATAAGTCATGCAATGGTACTAACCTTATTATCATGACCAGATAATGTCCTGAGAGGATGCCAAGCGGGATTAGACCAGAGCTTAGCAGTCTTATCGTATGAGGCAGTCAGAAGAAAATGACCATGACTCTTCTGATATCTTACATCTGTGGAAGAAGAGATAAATAATTTAGAAAAAAGGAAGCCGTGGTTCAGGACGACTGGCCGATGTGAAACATCGAAATTATTTTGCATAAGTATATATGCATAAAAGAACAGATTACAACAGGAATTAATATGGCATGAAGTATGTATTAATAAAGTATTCCTTTTTTTTTAAATTATGATTTTTACTCAATAAACATTTATTTTCATTAATATACAATATAGGTAAGTGTTTAGATTAATAATTTATTTTGAGCTCACTAGATGGCGTTGTATAAGACTAAAACAGGTCATGGTTTCGTTAGACAAATGTAAATATCCAACCGTGGCGTTAACGCCACGCCAAGTGTCAGGTTCATCATCGCCTACAAATGCTTCATATCAAAAAAAATTATATGTATGAAATTTTAGCTATAACCGTCTTAGTTCATATACGTCCCGCTGTTGGGCTCAAGCCTCCTCCACAATAGGAAAGAAATGGACCTACTATACCACGCTGGTCAGACAGGTTGGTATAGAGTTTTGTTTAGAGTTTTTCTTGTCTTGCATTGATATTATATGCTTATTATATCACTTAGTCGTCTTTTATTACACTCATGGACTTGAAAGGGGGGTAGCTAAATGTATTCTTACACTGTCACCACAAATTACTTTTTCTTTCCTCCTTGAAATATTCCCTATAACACCCTTTCTTCTTAATTTTCCCTGTATCACCCCTTAATTGAGGTATTAAAAATTGATAGATAATTATCAGAATTGGTTACAACACCGTCCTAGTAATTTCTTACACCTTTACCACAAGCAAATTTCTTTTCCTTCCCTCATTGAAATATCCCCAATATCACCCCTTTTTTGAGATATTAAAAATTGATAGATAATTATCAGAATTATTTGTAGCAGTAAGAAAGCACCAGGGCTTCCTGGTACTTTCTTACACTGACACCACAAATAAATAAAATTTTCTACCCTTCTTAAAATTTTCACCCCTTTTAGAGGTATTAAAAATACACAGATAGGTATTTATCAGAATTGTTTGCAACACCTTCCTGGTGATTAAAACAAATATGATCTATTCAAATTCTACCAAGCCTGTTAATCATCAGTCATTCATCTGGTCTTCATGGTTGGATGATGATAGTCACTGGTAGACAGATGTTCCGGCGTACATATTGCCATTGGACTCATATGCCAACCACGGAGAGAGAAGGCATACGGAGTACTGTGGGATATCATCACTACGTCGTCATCATCATCATCTTCGTTTATATACTTCCCACTGTTGGGCTCGAGCCTCCTCCATAGTGGGAGGGAATTTGACCTACACACTGGTTAGACTAGTTAGCATGGTCTTATTTCAAGGTCACCTTGTCTTGTATAGATGTTATATGCATATTATATCCCTTAGTCGTCTTTTACGACATCCACAGGCAGGAAAGGGGTGGCAAATCGTATTCTTCGTCAATTACAAAGTTATTACTTACCACTTATTAAATGTGTATGCGATGGTATTGTATATAAAACTGATCGTCTTCTAAGATCCCAGATTTTAGCCTGAAAATAATAAAAAAGACTTTGTAATCACGAAAACTGCCGACAGAAGACAAAAGCCAAAGAATAATCTCTTATAGCACTAATTGAGCGCTGACAACCATATTACCATGAGCTGACAACCATATTACCATGAGCTGACAACCATATTACCATGAGAATTTTGGCAGATATTGAAAATAAAAATTGAGCACTGTTACATCATATTCACCATACTTTAGCACTTTCTTTGTATTATCTATACAAATAAATAAAATTGAAGTGTATGTTTGTAATGTTAAAATAATAGGCTTTATTCATGCTGATAACCGTTTATTTACACAATACCAATTTTTGTCTGTGTGTCTGTCTGTTTGTTTTGAGTAATCTTCAAAACGGCTGGACAGATTTTGATAACATTTTACAACCAGGTAGCTGTCTATATAAGGAGTAACTTAGGCTATATTTTATTTCGGTATTTCCCATGGGAACGGGCACTACGCGGGTAAAACGACTAAAAGCGAAGCAAAGCGATACCAGGTTGCCAGCAAAGTAGACAGCTCCTGTATTTCCTATAATCTTCTATGGATTATGGGAGTTAATGCTGCCTTAAAGTCAGACAAGGTCAAGGTCAGCGATTGGATTACTTAAGTGCTGTTAGTCTTATTTACCTGATGATCAGCAGCGGCAGTTGCCAGATGATGTCCAGCCGGTGACCAGTCAACACCCAACACGGGGCCAAGGTGACCTTCGAGGAACATCACACACCTGCCCGTACGGAGATCCCAGACTCGACCGAAGGCATCCATGCCTCTGAAAATATATTTTTATCTAATTTATTAAGAATAGCAACTCGCCCTCGCTTCGCTTCGGTTTCAGTCGCCTTATCTGCGTAGTGCCCGTTCCCGTGGGAATACCGGGATAAAATATAGTCTATGTTACTCAGGGATAATGTAGCATTCAAATGGTGAAAGAATTATCGAAATCCGTCCAGTAGTCTTTGACTTTATTCGTAACACAAATACGTTTCCTCTTTATAATATTAGTGTAGAAATATAATACCAACCCGCCGTCGGCGCATTTCGGCTCTGTATGCTTTGATTTTTAAATCTGCAATGGTAGTAACTTTTTTTTCATGATGAATCGCATACGACTCATGACGAATCATGTATGATTGCTGACGAATCACGTATGATTTACGACGAAAGACGTATGATTCCTGACCAATCATTTATGGTTCCTGGCGAATCACTTATAATTCCTAACAAATCACGTGTGATTCATGACGAATCACATATAATTCATGACGAATCACATATAATTTATGTAGAATTACGTGTGATTTACATATTTATTAAAAAAAAAAACAAACTCACCCAGTTACAGCGAGGGAGCCGTCGCCCTGGAAGGCTATACTGTATACAGATTTTGCGTGACCTTCTTGATGTAACACCTCCGTAGCTGAAATAATCATCATCATCAGCAAACAGGTACAGTCTGAATTTGTCAGTTTTGATTACATCAATTATTCAAACTCAAATCATTTATCTATACCAATAAATAAAATTGGAGTGTCTGTTTGTAATGTCAAAATAATAGGCTTTTTTCATGCTCACACGGTTATTTGCACGACACCTATGTCTAAAATAGCAATTAAAAATTTTTTGTCTGTCTGTCTGTTTGTTCCGGGTAATCTTCAAAACGGCTGGACCTATTTCAAAAATTCTTTCACCCATGGAAAGCTATAATATCAGGGCGTAAACTAGGCTATATTTTATCCCGGTATTCCCACGGGAACTACGCGGGTAAAACGACTATAACCTAAAACCGAAGCGAAGCGAGGGCGGATTGCTAGTTATGTATAAACCCCGCGGGGGCACTTACATATTGTCATTTTATGTTGACATTTTAACTTAAATTACTACCGGATCGGAACGCGACTGCACTGCAAAGATCCGGCAAGAAACTCAGTGGGATTGTCTTCTTTTTAATTTATTTACCTACTAGTTTTTTTTTTTTTTAATAAAATTACATACAACAACATGCCTATCAATAGCTCCAGAACTTCGAACCACGATATAGTCTATACCAATAAATAAAATTGGAGTGTCTGTTTGTAATGTCAAAATAATAGGCTTTTTTTATGCTCACACGGTTATTTGCACGACACCTATGCCTAAAATACAGATTAAAAAATTTTTGTCTGTTTGTTCCGGGTAATCTTCAAAACGGCTGGACCGATTTCAAAAATTCTTTCACCAAAGGAAAGCTATAATATCAGGGCGTAAACTAGGCTATATTTTATCCCGATATTCCAACGGGAACTACGCGGGTAAAACGTCAAAAACCGAAGCGAGGGTAGGTTGCTAGTTATTAAATATAATGAAAAAGTACCATGGCTGGATCAGATCCTTCAAGCGGCACCCAATCACGAGTTAACCACTAGAGCAGCCATCACTCCCCTTAACCACAATGGAGGGAACGGAGTGACCTGGTCATCGTAGCTACTGCAAGCAGGCTCTTTAGTGAGCATGACCAATACCAATATTAGGCATATCTAAAACTTAACCATTCATACATCGCCATCTCAGCCTCCTCCACAATAGAAACTAGTCTACCATTTTGGTCAGACGCGTTGCTATACGGTTTTGTTTCGAATATCCCTTTTTTTGTATAATGTTATATGCATATTATATCCCTTAATCGTCTTTTACGACATCCATGAGTCAGATAAGGGGGTTGCTGAAATGTATTCTTATTTTGTCAACACACGGATTACATTTAGAGAATACAAGAATTAATTCAATGGACTTTTTTAAAAGAAAACATGGACTTACCCGTCTCCAGGTCCCAAAGTCTCCACGAGTGGTCAAAGACGGTGGTCGCTAGGAATCTTCCCGATGGATGGAACTCCACTCGAGACACCCGTGATGGACTGTGGCCTTCTAATGAGGCTATAGGGGAATCACTGTACGAGGAAGAAAGATAATATTATTTAATTGATTGACATTATTTAATTAACCCGTAGACATTTAATTTAGAATCTACTTAGTTATAAGGTTAATATTTACACGCCATTGTTATGGCAGAGTGTAACGGCACTACAATTTTATTGACCATCAACATGTAACCACACTTCTAGTGAATAAATGAATTTGAATTTGCTGGAGAGTATTTTGGGTTTGATTCTCACGCGAATCAATTCTTTGTGATTAACAAATTAATACGTTCTGAGTGGGAATGTAATTTGTGTTTGTTAATTATGTATTTTTTTAATCTTATTTACACTAATATTATAACGAGGAAAAATTTGTATTTTTGTAATGAATAAACTCAAAAACTACTGCCGATTTAAAAAATTCTTTCACCATTGGAAAGCTACATTTTCACTGAGTAACATGTTGATACAGTTATTTGCATGATACCTATACCTATAAATCGGTTTAAAAATTTTTGTTTGAAATCGGCTGAACGGATTTTGATAATATTTTACTACCAGGTAGTTGAGTCTGTATGAAGAGTAACTTAGGCTATATTTTATCCCAATATTCCGGGTCTGTATAAAGAGTAAGTTAGGCTGTATTTTATCCCGGTATTCCTACGGGAACTACGCGAGTAAGGCGACTGTAACCGAAGCGAAGTGGGGTTGCTAGTAATAGTAAAAGACGTCCGTGTGGTGACGGAGCAAGAATACAATTCACCACTCCCTATCTTGCACGTGTATGCAGTAAAAGAAGACTCGTAATAAAACCGGATACCAACATGTCTGACCAGCATGGTATAGTAGGTAAGCTGCACTCCTATTAGGGAGAAGACTCGAGCTCAGTAGTAGCGCAAAAATCGATCTAGCTATATTTTATTTATAGAAAATGTTGTCTTGTCGGTGTTTTTAGCTAATCAATAAAATGTAATTAGGATAGGAATGTAAATTTCGCCGTCGTCATCATGAGTGACAATAGCTCAGTTGGGAAGTTGTCCAGTCACATTCAGACAGCGTTATTTTTTTTTAATTATTTCATGGTTTTTATTTTTTATTAATCTTATGTATGTATTTCTTGCGTACGTGTGTATGTCACTGAACTCCTCCTAAACGGCTGGACCGATATTGATGAATTTTTTTCTGTATATTCAAGGGGATTTGAGAATGGTTTAGATTCAAAATTGCACCCTGTAGGTGGCGCTGCTGTCGATTTCAAGGCGAATTACTTTTATTTTATTTGAACAGAACAATGTCTGTAGGATCAGCTAGTATATACAGGGTGTATCAGGTTATGGGGCAACTGTTCGAGTATGTTGTAGTTTAACGGTCATAGATCATAATTAGAATGTAATGTACATTCTGCACAAAAAACAATATAACATAAAAGTTAGAGTGATTTCAAAAAAAATATGTAAGAGTCCATGCCTTAAATGTTACGTATTATGTAGGCATGTACAAACAGAATACATTTAGGCATGTAAAGCTTCGACAGTATAAATTCATTCATAATACCTAGAATTGTGCAAACGTTTCAATGCTATACTCAGTGCCAGATAACGTGGCAAAAGACGACCTTCACCTACCTTCACCACGATATCTTAAAATGCAAAAAAATCTATCGCTTACCATACAAATCTATCGAGAAGTTGTATCGCAAAATTCTCTTGGTAGATGCCTACCAGGAAGCAACATTACAAACTAGAAATGCACCGAATATTCGGTTACTATCCGGTATCCGGCTTATCCGGCCCTTTTTTACTATCCGGCCGGATACCGGATGGTAATGTACTATCCGGCCGGATACCGGATAGTAAACTTGGTAGATTTTATAAATGGAATCTAAAAAAAAACACAGTCGTAATCGAAGCTTTTTATTATTTTAAACAACTTTAACCTTTTTTTATAATAAATCAATTATTTAAAGTAATTTGGTGATAATACTGAGAGTTAAAAAAAGGTGCTTATTTGTAACTAGTAATATTATTTTTTTTAATATTGGAAATCCACCAAAGGTAAATTGTGATGTATAAAAACAAGATTTTCAGCATTTTTAGGAAGTAAACGATTTCTCTTGTTTTCATATATAAGCCCAGCCTCGAAAACAGTCTCTCGCTGTACACACTGCTACATGGGGAAGAGAGATATATTTGGGAAAATTTAACCAAAATCGGGAATTGTTTGGCGTTTGCTGCCCACCATGCGTAAGGGTCACTTTGTCGATCAAGACGAACCATTTTTAAGTAAAAGTCAAGTTCATTGGCTATAGCACTATTATCACAGTCTTCAGTTTGATCGAGTTATCTTTGACAACTTCATCAAAACAGTCCCAAAATGATTCATGATCACTCATGCCATTGCCTGCTCTTTTTTTCATTGGAGGTGAATCGCCTTCAGTGCTGGGTGCATCCTCTTCACTGCAACTCAGTTTTAGACCCTCCAATAAGAGACTTTGGCGAGCCTGTTCTGCTTGTATTACCCCAAAAAAATTGGTCTTGAACCTGGGATCCAATAATGTAGCCAGGAAATACTTTGGATTTTCATCAAGATGTTCGAAGCGTTGTTGCAATTGAGTTTTCAGGGACGTTAGAAATTGCAATAATTTAGGAACTTTGCGTGAAGTTTCTTCCTTTTGAATGTACCTCATCAAAACCGCTACACGCGGTATAACTTCTGAAATGCACGACAAACCTGAGCTCGTGATCTTCGTTATTTCCTCGAACGGTTTGAGGAGAATGATGCATTGCTCCATTAAACTCCATTGCTGAGGAGTCAAGTTGCTGAGTTTATTGTGGTCGGCTATATACAAAGAAACAGCGCGTCTCTGTTCTAGCAGCCGTTCTTGTAAATAGTACGTCGAGTTCCAACGTGTACTGATATCTTGCACCAACTGATGTTCTGGTTAACTTTAACTCTGTTTGAATTGCCTTCAGTTTCTCTTGCGCTAATCCTGAATGATTGAAATGAGTTATGATGCGTCTTGAGGCATTCAGCATCTCTACTAAATCAGGTTGAGTTTTAAGTGATTCAGTAATGACCCGCTGGAGAGAGTGAATAAAACACCTAGCTGAATCGTATTCAGCCACTTGAACTCCTTTTACCATATTAGCCCCACTATCATGTACAATAATGTGTATTTTATTTAACGGAATATTCCACCGTGCAGCAATAATGTTAAGTTCGTTTGCTATGTTCTCTCCGGTGTGAGACCCTGAAAAGGACTTCATTGCCAAAACGCCACGTTCCAGTTTGAAATCTGGAGATATCCAATGAGCGGTGAAACTCGGAAAACTTTCATTATTGTGGTCACAAGTCCATATATCTGACGTAATGGAAACAGCTGCAGCGTTTAAAATTTTTTCCATAATTTTCTTGGTAATTCGGTCGTATATGTCCGGTATTATTTTTTCAGTCATATAAGTGCGACTGGGCAACTTGTACCTCGGCACCGCTTTTTGCATGAGCCCATTAAATCCAACTCGGTCAACAATGGATAGTGGTTCGTTATCCAACGCGATCATTTCGCCAATCAAATAGTGAAATTCCTTCGATTTCGTATCATTTATCCCCCAATATTGTTTTCGCTCAACAGTTTCAGCTAAAGTCAATTGTTTTTGCAAGGACGGTTGAGAGGCTGCGGCACAAGTACTTGCAGTTGAGCTCCTAGAAATAGCAGGTCCAACACATGAGGACGAACCACCATAAATTTCGCTAAACCTATCAGAATGCTTGGCTTTCAAGTGGTTTTTCATGCACGAAGTTCCAGCTTTCTTTCCCTCTCCGCCACGTGAAACTTTTAGTTTGCAGATTAAACAAATAGCGTATTTAGCTTCTTCTTTGTCTATCCCAAAATAATTCCAAAGCAGAGACCTTGTTGCCATTTTTTATAAGCACACTAATGACACAGTAGGTAAATGTTAATACAAAACCACTATCACACGATAACACCACCAACTTATTTTATTATCTAAAAATACGCGAGCGTACAAACGAAATTGTTTCGTACTGACTGACACGATAAAACTGTTTCTTTCTATTACCAAGAACTGTGACCGCGCGAACGTTCACTACGAAACAAGTCAAAACCTGCACGACGTGGCGGCACGCGACACGCCGCCGAATATTCGGCGGCCGGATACCGAATATTCGGCTGGTGGTCAGGCCGAATATCCGGTATCCGGCCAAACAACTATCCGTTGCATCTCTATTACAAATAGCACAACCCAAAATTTTACGAAATCTAGTAAAATTACCATAGAAAATATATGTTTTTAATATCCTATAATCATATATTTCATTGTTTTAAAATACCAGATTAACCTGTAACTGGTGACATTTCATTATTTTATAAATATATCATTGATAACAATGCCAAATTACTTTCAAATGTCTGAATATCAAAAGTTTTTAAGTAACATTAAAATTAAAGTACCGAGAATATTTATATTAATTCAATATAATATAGATCCTATAATTAAATACGTAATTAGCTTCGAAGAGTTATGTAACGCCCAAAAAATGCCAAGTTTTAAGTTATAACACATTTCTTTCAACTCATTTTACCGTCAGGTGTAATAAACCTAAAGGATCGCACGAGTAGATGCAAGATTTTAGGTTATGTGTATCAAACATAAAATCTTTTCTTAACTGATTTTAGCGTCAGGTGTACGAGATCAGTGGCGTCGTGTGGCCCAGTCGCCATTTTATTTGACATTCCGTGTGGAGCACGTAAAAGATATTGAAAAAAGAAATGATGGGCCTCGATGACAGTACATACCGAAAGATTGATGCATTCATAATTCATGTATCAGACAGCAGTGATAGTAACAGTAGTGGAAGTGACAGTCCAGAACTATAGATTTTTGTAAAGTCATAAATAAATTATTTTAGTATATTATTTTACCTCACCTTACGTATTTAACAAAAAGTTAGCCTTAAGATAGGTTAGCTATCAGTTTCATGCTAGGGCAGTGGTAAGGTAGGTAACGTGTACGTATGCTTTATTATTGCACATGTATGTGTTTAATAATTTCTTAATTAAAATTCTAAACAAATTACACGCAGACAAATGTTTGTAACCTCTGTACAGTCTAGACACCTTCACCACGATATTACAACGATAAGACCGTTTGTATGGAAAGCGATAGAATTAGCGATAAATTACTTGGATTTGATGATATCGTGGTGAAGGTCACCAAATCACCTCTTTTGCCATGCTATTTGGAACACACTATAGTGTAGGTTTGTACCTACGAGCGACGAGCGGTCAACGGTCCAAGGCCGATCAGCTGTTTTAAAGCGAAGTTTGTTTTGTTTATGTGAATGTAATCATTGATTTATTCAATTTCTAATGAACATTTAACAAAGTATGAATATGTTGCGTATTAAGTATCATTGACTTTATACATTTCAATCAGATTTACACGAAAAAGCGATGACAAAATTGAAAACTTTACATGTCTCTAATTTCTTAACGAAGCGAAATTTTTCGTTCAAATTTTTTTCATGTGTTCCTACCACCATTGCCTAGCTCCCTTTTGACCAGTTGCCCCATAACCTGATACACCCTGTATAAATATGTTCGTTAAACATACAATTTACGAAAAAAAAATACACCGAGCAATGCTCGGTCAACCAGATATTTACCTGATAAAATTCCATAGGTGTACGGTACCGTCGTAAGCACAGCTCGCCATGGTGCAGGCCTCTGAAGCATCTTCCACCACAACGGTGCCTTCCTCCATGGGGATAACACCATCTTCAGACTCTTTGGATACTTTCAACTGGAAATACATACAAGATACATTTATTTTTACTTAATTTTTATAAGCTAGATAAAAAAATGGAAGCCGTCGCTCAGAATGCCTGGCAGATGTGAAACATCGAAATTAATTTGTACAAGAATATATACATAAAAGAACAGATTATGACAGGAACTAATCAATACCAATAAATAAAATTGGAGTGTCTGTTTGTAATGTCAAAATAATAGGCTTTTTTCATGCTCACACGGTTATTTGCACTATACATATGCCTAAAATACACTTTATATTTTTTTGTCTGTCTATCTGTCTGTCTGTTTGTTACGGGTAATTTTCAAAACGGCTGGACCTATTTCAAAAATTCTGTCACCAATGGAAAGCTATAATAACAGGGAGTAACCTAGGCTATATTTTATCCCGGTATTCCCACGGGAACGGGAACTACGCAGGAAAGACGACTGAAACCGAAGCGAAGCGAGGGCGGGTTGCTAGTATGGCATAAAGTATTAATAAAATCATCATCATCTTGCTCTTATCCCAATTACTTGGGGTCGACGCAATATGTCATCACATATTGCAAAAAGTTTCGGCAATGACTTTTATGACCGGCCGCCTGCCTGACTTCAACCCTCCTTGGGAATGTAATCGTTGACCCAAATGGTACCAGATGGGAGTTGGTCCGTGTCAATCTAGGGCTTATAGTCGTCTTTTACGACACCCACGAGCAAAGCAAGGATTGGTAGTATTCGAAGCCGCTACCACACAGCACAAAGTATTAATAAAATATTACTTTTTTTTATTATTATTTTTTTTTTGCCAGAAGATGATTTTTTCAATAAACATTTATTTTCATTAGAATACACTATAGGTATGAGAGCTCAATGCGGCGAGAGAGATAGGACACAACATCGTCTCGCTCCGTCTCACTCACACGTTACTACGCGCATGTACATATATATATAGCGTGGCGTTAACGCCACGCTACAATAATCAGGTTTACCCTTGCAAATTCCGTCATATAGCGTAACATCGTAACGCCACGAGCTGTTTACGCCACGATCAATCAGGTTCACCATCGCCTATAGATATATCACATCAAAAAAAAAATTCTAGTATATTCTATCTAAGCTACTAACCTTGGCAACAAAATGATCGGGTATGGTCGCCTTCGGATGGAAATTGGCAGAGCTGACGTTGCATTTGTGACCCTTCAATACATGAAGAAGTTTACATTCCGGTACAGACCAGACCTTGCTAAGACCAGACCTGAAAATACAAAATAGAAATTTCAAGAAAGGGAAGACCAAAGTGGATGTTCCACGATCTAATCGGGGACGTTCTTAAGAAAGCCAGATTAGAAGTACTCTAAACCGAAGAACATTCATGAGGAGATTAATGGATGTGGCGGAGGCGAAAGATGTCAAGATCGTAGCAAGTGGAGGGAAGTGGTCTCTGCCTACCCCTATGGGAAAGCGGTATGTATGTATGTATTTCATTAATCCCTCAACCCACTCCCTATCTTACCCATGGGTGTCGTAAAAGACGACTAAGTGATATAATATGCGTATAATATCTATACAAGACATGATAAACTCGAAACAAAACCCTATACCGACGTGTCTGACCAGCGTGGTAAAGTAGGTCAATTGCCCTCTCATTGTGTAGGAGGCTCAAGCCCAATAGTGGGACGTTTATGAGCTGTGACGATGATTATATTAATATTAGGTTTTCTCCGCGATTTCGTCTGCGTACAAATTATTTGTGACTGTTAAACACCATTTTCATCTACAAAAAGAGAAAATTCATATTTGTGTGTGTGTGTGTGTGTGTGTGTATGTTTGTAATGAATATACTCAATCGGCCAAGTGTGAGTCGGATTCGCGCACGAAGGGTTCCGTACCATTGACAAAATTCACTTTTATTGTATGGGAGGCCCCCTTAAATATTTATTTTATTTTGTTTTTAGTATTTGTTGTTATAGCGGCAACAGAAATACGTAATTTGTGAAAATTTCAACCGTCTAGATATCGCGGTTCTTGAGATACAGCCTGGTGACAGACAGACGGACGGACAGACAGACAGCGAAGTTTTAGTAATAGGGACCCGTTTTTACATTTTGGGTACGACACCCTAAGAACTACTGTGCTGATTCCAAAATTCTTTCTACATTGGAAAGCTACATTCACCCTGAGTAACATGGGGTATATTTTATTCCGGTATTCCCACGGGAACGGGAACTATGCGGGTAAAGCGACTGGAACACAAGCCATGGCGGGTTATTTATAAGTGAACACCAAGCTTGGTGCAGTCACCGTTGTCATAACAACTACTCAGATAACAAACGCGTAGGATATTGTCATTAAAGTATAACGGATCATCTCAGCTCATATACGTCCCACTGCGGTGCTCGAGTCTCTATCAAAATAGGAGGGCAATTGGCCTACTTTTATACCAGTATAGTATCAGATCTTTTGGTATATAGTGTTATATCGTTATTGCCTTCTCTTGCATAGATGTTATATGCATACTAGCAACCCGCCCTCGCTTCGCTTCGCTTTTAGTCGTTTTACCCGAGTAGTTCCCGTTCCCGTGGGAATACCGGGATAAAATATAGTCTAGTTTACTCCCTGAAATTATAGATTTCCATTGCTGAAAGAATTTTTGAAATCGGTCCAGCCGTTTTAAAGATTACCCGGAATAAACAGACAGACAAAAATTTTTAATCTGTATTTTAGGCATAGATGTCGTGCAAATAACCATGTGAGCATTAAAGAAGCCTATTATTTTGACATTACAAACAGACACTCCAATTTTATTTATTGGTATAGATTATAATCCCTTAGTCGTCTTTTAAGACACCCAAGGCCTGGTGAATTGTATTCTTAGTCCGTCACCACACGGATACTTCAATTCCCACTAAATACTAACTTACCAGCTGGCCGTGATTAACATTTTACTGTCGTTACTAAATCTGCAAAAACTTATTGGTCTTGCATCGCCTATCTGAAATACAAAAGAAAATGATAACTGTGAACATGCCAGTATAAAACTGATTAACTTTGCTTCAGCGTTTGAACATTTGAATCTGACCAATAACAGTGGGTAAACGGTCGCTATATGCAAAAACATCACTCCCAGTCACACAAAAGCGATCGCATTATTTTTAACCGACTTAAAAAAAGGAGGAGGTTGTCAATTCGTCGGAATCTTCTTTTTTTTATGTATGTTCACCGATTACTCAAAGACGTCTGGACCGATTTGCAAAATTCTTTTTTGTTTGATAGGGTATACTTCCCAGATGGTCCCATAGTTATCTGGTCAGATGGTATCCTTGAGAAATTGGTGTAATTCTAAAAATTTCATTGGCAATATTAACCTTTTTAGTTTACTGTTTGAAGTCGGATTTCTTTTTGTTAAAAATTATAATTATTATTACCGCTATGGGCTTACCCTTGAAATCAATTCTAAATATTTAGAAAGAAAGAAAAGTATTTATTTTATGCCACAGAGGAGAAACGTTAGGAACACACAGAAAAAAAACCTTACAATAAATGAAAAACACATAAAATCAATAAACTAAATAAGGACACATAATAATTGACATAATAATTAGGTACTCTTAAACAAAATCGAGAATGAATTCTTCGCATTTGCCGTTGTTATTTTCACCAAATGTGCCGTATTTTATTACTTTAATAATGTTACCGAACTCGATCACCACAAAGCCCGTTTCTTGAAATTGTGCAACATTAACAATTTTAAATTATGTATGTACTTGAAAATCACGCAAATATTTGACTTAATCGACGAGAACCGAATTCATTTAGTTTAAAAAAATTCCAGCGTATTTGATCCCAATCGTGCGCTAGTGTCGCTTTCAAGAGTACCAAATTGCTCATATTCGAGTTGCGATTGGATTTAGGATTGGAATCGTGAATCAAAAGTAAGTACACTATTCTCCCTGGAATTCTCTGAAATCTATCGTGTCGTGTGTATTATCCGCGAATTATGAAGATACCCTTAGCACCCGCAAAAGAAACGTTCTGCTGGTCGTAGTTGCTGAGAAGTTGGCGGGTCCGCCCAAAGAAGAAAGCACAGAAAATCATGTAATACAATTCTTTCCAATGAGGCTCCAAATTGTTTTGTCAGATCAGCAAAGTATATGTCGAGTCTCAAGTTCGAATCCTGAGTCGAATTATATGGTGCAAGTCTTTCCAGTTTATAAAGAAATGAATTTTTCGAGTAATGACAGAGTAAGAAACAAGACAGCGTGCTCTGTTTTATGGATGTCGTAAATGACTGAGGAATATCATTCAGCCTATCGCCGTCCACTTCTGGACGTAAGCCTCCCTCATGTTACGCTACAAAGTGCGGTCCTGTGCCGCCTGCATTCAACGACGCCCAGCAATTTTCACCAGGTTGCCGGTCCACCTAGTTCGTTCTACACTTCGTTCTTAGATACGTGGTCGCCACTTGAGAACCTTTCGTCCCCAGCGGTTGTCGGTTCGTCGAGCGATGTATCCTGCCCATTGTCACTTCAGCATGTTATGTTGATTACACCCGTTCTTCTACGGATTCTATCAGAGAAATCCGGAGCATATCCCACTCCATAGCACGCTGAGGGACTTTGAGCTTGGTTACGAGGTCTACATTTAGGAAGTAAGGAATATAATTTGCACATAACATTCATACAACAGTAGGAAAACTCGAAATAAAACTAGGGATGTCAAAAAATAATCGATTTTTATAATAATCGATTATTACAATCGATTATCAAAATAATAAAAATCGATTATTAATCGATTTTTTATTATTCGAAATTCGATCGAAATTAATCGATTATTCACTGCCAGATCTCCTAAAAAAACATACTACATTAGAAAATAAAGCTCACGTTTCCTAAAAAAAAAAAGGTCGTCATAATCCTGTTGGGCGAAAAATCGATTATTTTATAATCGATTATTTATTTTTAATAGGGAATATGCACGAAACTCCAAAATGAACAAATTATTTTTATTTGTAATCTTTATTGCTTAAAAACCGTACCTATACAATTATTTTTTAATTTTATCATTATTTAATAATTAAATTTAATTATCAAAAAGTGCCTTTTTTGAGATTCGCGCGCAAAATTTGTGAAACGCACCGCATTGGTTGTAGTACTGTGATGTCACGTTATGAACACATGACACCCGAGTCTTCTAGTTAGGGCTGTCTATATTAAAAGAAAAATAGTTTTTCGATATATCGATATTTTTAAATATATCAATATCGGAGTTCGATATAACGAAAAAAATATCGATATTTCGATATTTTCCCCATGACCACTCTTTAACTTCGTTCATTGCGAGGTTGCCGTGCCGAGCTTTTTTTTATCAAATTCTAGCAGTAAGTGATAACTGATCATCAGTTTCATGCCAGCGCTTCTACAGTAGATTAAGTTTACGGTGATTTTGTAGAATAAATACTTTAGAAGAAAAGATAAAACACCAAATTTATTCAAATAAATATCGACCCTCGATACGTACTTTTTATTATCGTCCAAAAAAAGTTCAGTATTAAGTATCGATATTTTTAAATAATAATATCTATATTTTGACATATCGATATTTTATCAACAGCCCTCCTTGAACCTTGGATAGGAGGAGAACCTTGTGATATCAAGTTGCTGTTTGTATGTTTCTAGTGATTATTTTTAGGGATGTGAAAAATAATCGATTTTTATAAAAATCGATTTTTACAAAAAAATAATCGATTAATAATTGATTTTTACAATCGATTATCAAAATAATAAAAGTCGATTATTAATCGATTTTTATTAATCGAAATTCGATCAAAATTCATCATACTATGTTAGAAAATAAAGCTCACATTTCCTAAAAAAAAAGTCATCATAATCCTGTTGGGAAACAAAAATCGATTATTTTAGAATCGATTTTTTTATTAATCGATTATTTTATAATCGATTTTTTTTAATTAATCGATTATTTTATAATCGATTTTTTTTAAATAATCGATTATTTTATCATCGATTTATTTTAAAGAACAAAAAATCGATTATTTTAAAATCGATTTTTTTTAATTAATCGATTATTTTATAATCGATTTATTTTAAAGAACAAAAAACGATAATTATAAAATCGATTTTTTCCCTCCAAGTCACATCCTTAATTATTTTGTATTGTTACCCAGTTATTTCATAATAAGTTATTAGTTTTCTGTGTTCAAGTATTAATCTTGTGAATAAGTCTTATTACAATTACTGAAACCGGTTTCGTCAAAGTATAGTCGGATAATCTTCCTAAAATAGACGTGTATATGATGACAACATTTTGAGTTTTTAGACCTCTTAGTTTTCTATTACTATTAATTTTAATTCTATGTAAGCAATATTTTCTACTTCTCATTTCTTTTAACAAGAGAATTTATTTTATAATATTCTATATCTCCACAAACCGCAGATGACCCTGATGACAAGATATTTCGCGTCTAATTCAGATTTAATGTCTGTTAAACTCGGAGGAATAAAAGCTGCAAGGTAAATAAGATATAATATATTTAATAATCGTAATAATAATAAAAAATTCGATATTTTTATCGATATATCGATATTTTTCAGATATAGCGAACCCCGATATTGATACATAGTAAAATATCGATATGTCGAAAAACGATATTTATAAAAATATCAACAGCCCTAGTTGGCAGCCCTAGCAACTTGTACGAGTGTCGAGTACTCTGACGTCACAGAATACGCGCACCGAAGTAGTCTCGTTTACATCGCCTATAAATAATGGCGATTTTAAATTTTTTTTTTGCGTAATGGTTTATATTTTGGATGTGTTATATTTATTTCTAGTAATGTAATAACTAGTAGAAACAATTTAAAAAATAAAAAAATATCATGCATATTCCCTATTAATCGATTATTTAATAATCGATTTATTTTAAAGAACAAAAAATCGATTATTTTCTCTCCAAGTCACATCCCTAAATAAAACCCAATAAGAACCCTGAAAAGCACTGTATATATAAATTTTCCTACTCTATAAGGCTAAATCCTAGCAGTGGGTCTTATACGAGCTGAGATGATAAGGTGTCACCTGAAATTTATGGGGTTGTTAAAGAAAATGGTCATATGAGTTATCAATGTACCTGACTGCAGAATATGGATATGGCCGATGCCTTCCTCTGTGACTCTTGTTTAGCAGCAGCCCTGACGCTGCCTGCCAGCTTCAAATCCTCACGGGCTTTTGTTAACCTGAGATGAGAGACAGTCCAATATCAACATACTGAAATTAAATGGGTACAACAACGAATGCAAGTAATGAAATATGGTACATATTTCATTACTTGCATTCATTTCATTCCTATCATTCATTTTAGACTTTTCATTTATTTTATTGGCTTCATACATCTATCCACCACCACTACCACTTCATTCATTTCAACCGCTTCATTCATTTCATTCGCTTTATACATTTCATCTATGGAGAGTAGAGGTACGGAGAACCGTCTCTGTGTGAAAAAGTGTCCGTTAAAATCTGGTAAATAAGGGTGGCGCTACAGTAGCGACAGGGTAAATTTTAAAAAAGGCGCTGAATGTTATTACAATTAGAGAAATAAAAAAGGACGAAAGAACTTCCGTCTCGTTATGGCGCACTTTTCAAAATAAGAATAAAATGAAAACTGAACTTTTATAATTAATTGTGTGCTTATCATTTCTTATTGACCAATATAACATTTAGGAAGTAATACATAAATAAACTGTGCGACTTGCAGTTGAAAAAGTAGAAAACAAAAGTAGAAAATAATAAAAGTAAATTTCATAAACTGTCACAACTGTCACTAACTTAACTCAGCATACTTCAATCAGTTAACAACTGCTCAATTCATATCATACCCTGTGCCTATGCTAGCGCCATTCTGGAGGATTTTTGAACTGTTATCCAGTGCTGAAAGTGGGACACTTTTTCAAGCTTCCTCCCATATGAGACGGTTCTCCTTACCTCTACCCTCCATAATTTCATCCACTTAATTCATTTAATCTCTTCATTCACTTCATTAGCTTCATACAATTCATTCACTTCATTAGCTTCATACATTTCATTTGCTTCATCCTTTTCATTCGCTTTATACATTTCATCCGCTGCATTCATTTCATTCGTTGGTATAGGGTTCTAATGCAAGTTTTTCTTCTCTTGTACGCATATTTAATCTATATTTAAGCTCACCTCTCTTTGGCCTTTGGTAATGAATATCTTGCTATCCACAACCTTGCTTCTCTTAAATCTGGTGGTCCTTCATGGTACCATGTGCCTTCCCTACCTCTGTCCCTCTCTATTCTAGCTTCTTCTTCCTCTAATTTCTTGTGAATAGCATCTTCACCTAGGCTGAAAAAAAAATGGATAAGGAATAATCCCCATAAAAAAAACCTGGGTAAAAAACTAGTCAAGGCAATATTAGAACCCTAGCTGAGACCGCAGGTGGCTGGACCAGGGATTTTAGTCCGTCACCTGCTGAGCGACTGACCGCGCGACGGCAGCCGGCGTCTTGGACATCGAGAGGAGAAGGTCTCTCTCAAAGTATTCCGTCCGGCCGACAACAGAGAACAAAGAACTCGGTAACGGTGGTTGGCCCAAGGACGAAGGCGACGTGCTACGGGTGGGTTATGAGGCCGCTCGCCGCCCCTCTATCGCCCCGAACGGAGCCGGGTACACTGACCATAGCCCACCCAAAAAAAAAGAATGTGTGTACAATGTACGTATATCAGAAGTGAAATGCCTTTATCAATTATCCTTCACCCTGATTCCTCTATCTCATTCTCTTGCCGGCCGAATTCTATACATTTACGTGTTTGTGTCTCTATGGACTCGTATTTTCGTTTCATCGAATTTGAAATCACAACGATTTTAAAGAAGTTTAACTTCAAAAAGGGCATCATTAGAACAATGAGCAGTATAACCAGGAATAATCGAATCTCTTATCCCCTTTAGGGTCTAACAGTGGATATGGATGGGTTGGACATATGGATATAAATATGTTTGAAACATCTAAAGCAACTCGAAGTTCTTCAGTGTGGGACGTGATCTATTAGAAAAAAAACTAAGTGTATGGCAGAAAGCTTACTAGCTGAGTAAATCACGGAGACGGACTCTTCTCTCAGCAGGGCCTTCACCAAAGAGACATACAGGTTCACCAAGCTGACGGAGACTTCTGCGGACCTGAAATATTTCAATAGCCTTTATGAATCAAAAACGGATTGCAGTATAATTAAATAAATATATGTGCCAGCATTTGTTAATTTTGATCCCCTAAGGGTGTAAAATAGGGTATAAAATCTTATATTGATACTTTTACTCGATTTCTTGAATTAATAAAGTGTGCGTACAAAGTACGCATGTCAGAAACTTCTGTGAATGAAACTTCTTTGATGCGACATGTTTTTGTCATAAAAAAAAAAATAAGAAATATATAAAAAGAATTAAAAATTCTACTCTTTCACTCGATAATAATAAAATATATAATAATAAAAATAAATGTTACCCAAATTTTACACGCAAAGAAGTTTCACTTCAAAAAATTTCACAAATACCTACTAGACATCTAACTTTTGTGATTTTACTCACTAGAATAAGAATATTCTGACAATTAACCTCTCAGAGGATATATTATCCCCTAAGTGCATAAATAGTGGGTGAATTTTGTTTTGATATGTTTCATCATCCAGCCCGTAGACACCCACTGTTGGATATAGACCTCCCCACGGGCATGCCAGTCCTAACGGTCCTGCGCCACCTACATCTAACGCTTCCCTGTGATTTTCAAGATGTCGTCAGTCCACCTAGTAGGTGGTTGTACTACGAGGCGTCGTCGGATTCGTGATTGCCACTTGAGAGCCTTTGTTCCCTGACGGTTATCAGTTCGATGAGCGATATGGCCTGCCCATTGTCATTTCAACATGCTAATTCTACAGTTTAGGTTGCAGAACTGATTTTCTTTATTTGTTTTGTAAGGTGATAAGCAAAATAAGGAAAATCTTTCTTAGACAAAGTCGCAGGCAAAAGATAATTATATTTATACCTCATCATCATCTGTAGACACATTTAACTGTCGAGCTTTCCGCCTCCTCTCAAACTCTTCAAGCAAAGCTTTCTTGTCTCTAGACATCTCCTCTTCCAGCTCCATGTATTCTGATAAAACAGTTGAAAATTAAATGATCAAAAAATTTCTTTTATTCTTACCTAGACTAAGGGATCATTGTCTTGCTTTTATCCCAATTTCTTAGGTTCGAAGATATATACTCTGTCTCAGATCATGGAACAACTGTTCAAACGGGAGTTAGGCAATGGTGGTAGGAATGAAAAAATTTTGAAGTAAATACAGGCTGTATCAGGTTATGGAGCAACTGTTCGAGTATGTTGTAGTTTAACAGTCATAGATTGTAATTAAAATTTATATTACACAAAAAACAGCTAAGTTTGTTTTGCTTATGCGAACATAATCATTGATTCAATATTCAATTTCTAATGAACATTTAACAATGTATGAATATGTTGCAGATTGAGTATCACTGACTTTATACATTTCAATCAGATTTACACGAAAAAGCGATGACAAAATTGAAAACTTTACATGTCTATAATTCATTAAGGGATCAATATTTTTATTTCAAATTTTTTTCGTGGGTTCCTACCACCATTGCCTATTTCCCGTTTGACCAGTTGCCTCATAACCTGATACACCCTGTATATTGAGTTGTTAATGAATTAGAGTAAAATTTTCAATTTTGTCATCGTTTTTTTGTGTAAATCTGTGTAGGGATAATAATATACAATAGAAGGAAAGTTCGAAATAAAACCCTATACTACCTATGTTTGATCAGTGTGGTTACGGTAGGTGAATTTCCCTTCTATTGTAGAGGAGGCCCAAGGCCAACAGTGGAATTTATATGGGCTGAGATAATGGTGAATAGTTTATTAGAAGGAATCAGCAATTTATGATGCAGTGACAGAGTAAGTATCCAATTCTCGCACCTGTGGCCTGTAAGCACCATATAGGACGTCTAGTAGATATGCATAAATCTTGTATGCAACAGAATGAAGACTCGAAGTAGAGCCCTAGTGGTATAGTAAATTGCCCTTTTGGTCTCTGTCCAGGGGCTGAAATGATGACGATGATGAAGAATTCAGCAAAACGAAGATATAAATTCTTACCGCTTGAAATTTGGATGTCTCCCAACTCTTTACCGCCATTATCCTCAGCTCCTTCTTTAGCAGCGGCAGCGAGAGCTGCCAGCCTCGCTTTCTCTTGCTCCTCCAGAGATCCATAATGGACATGTTTCTGCTTTTTTACGGGCATTAAATCTTCTTCGTCAGACATTTTGAGGTTATGTGAGTCTATATAAGTTTGGATAATAATTTCTACTGGTATGATTTTTACAATGTACTTATTATGATAGATTCATAAAAGATATTATCTTTTATTGATTTGTCTATTTCGTCTTAACTTTGTTGGTAATTTAATATATTATACTTAATATATTAGTATTTATAATTCTGACCACTATTTGGACAACAAATCGAAAACATAGAGTAACTTATAAATCTACAGAGTAGGCAAGAAGCGAATCACAACGCCTAACAAAGAGTATGAAACTACGTTTTAGGAAGACAACTAGCACTGTGTCGATGACGATTGATCGAATCCTTTTGATTCGATCATAACTTGCATGCGCACGATCGGTTCTTCAATCTCAAAAAGATTCGATCATTTATAACCCGCTATATCTGTCTCGTCTCTCCGAAGCGATGGCCAATACGGGTTGAGAGCCCTCAGCGCTCACCCAACAGTCCGGGTAAAGTTGTCACAGCCATCTGAGGCTAACAACTAAGTCACACACAAAAAAAAAAGCGATAGCCAATGATGGCAGTGAGGTGTAACACACAGGTAGGTAATTTGTATTGTACAAATTAATTTTACACTCACATAAATACACAGCACCGTTGCGCGCTCAGAGAAGCGAAACTAACCAATTATATTTATCTCTTTCCATCGTATACGAACAATTAGGTATCTATCTCGCTTTCGTTAGACGAGTTCGCGCTACAGTTTATTTGGGTTTCGTAAAACCCGCGAGCTGACCGAGATTCGCAACCAATTGATTTATTGATAAATTTGACAAATCTATTGCGCCTAATCTAATCTCTAATCTATCGTGCGGGTCGTGGGTCACGACCCGCACGACCCGCGCTACCCGCGACTTGTGACCCGAGTTCCGGTGCTTGCTTTCGCTATCTAAAAGTTTTCTGTTTGTTGTTTCTGTGTGTTTGTGTTTAACGTGCTTTCACTAATTTGCATAAAATTGGTATCAATCTATTAAGAGCGTTATCGGTAATAAGCGGCCGTATATAGCGTAAAAGCGTATAAGCGTAAAAGACGACAATACGTTTCTAAGTATTTATTACTACCTAATTCTTTTAATTACTTTCATGCGATCTCTATAAAGAATAATATAGAATCTTTTTACGTTTTAGGTGATGGGTCGAAAAAGCAGATTGTATCTTGGGAACAAAATCGGTTACAAGGCAAAAGAGAACACACGATTTTTTTTTTGTGTGTACAGCTGTTGGCCGCAGATGGCCTTGACAGCTTGACGCGGACTATGGGTGAGCGCTGAGGGCTCTCAACCCGGAGAAAAGTATCCTAAGCGACATAGCCCAAGGGCTCCCCCTGTGGGGAACGGACCTCGGCTTGGGGCGTCGCTGGAGGCAAAGTGGGCGTGCCCACGTTTTTAGTCGTGACTTTTGCGCGGCGCGGTTTCGCACCTCGACGGCGAGGGCGGAACCGCGGATATTTATTTGTTAAGGCCTCGCGGGCCGTGTAGGCTCTTTGTTGAGCGAGTGTGATATTGTCGTCCTCTTCGTCGAGGACGTGACGAGGACGTCGGATGGATGAGATTTTGGAGGGTCTATAGGAAGCCGCCCCAACCACTAGTTGGTTGGGGTGTGTCATGGCAGAGTCAAAGTAGCTCTGAGAGCACCGTTTCATAAACTGCTTGATGGTCGGCAGTTCGAGGTCGATGTGAAGATCGACGTTTCGTATGAACCACGGTGCTCCCGTAGCTCGGCGCATGAAACGATTTTGTAGTGTCTGTAGCCTGTGGATCCTGTGTGGCTTTACGTGCGCGAACACCACGCTGGCATAGGTCATGATAGGCCGTATGCAGGTGGTGTAAAGTAGGACTTTGAGAACACACGACAAAACTGTAAGGTACTTATAGTTTCAAAAGAGTAAACGAAAAGAGAAGTGAGCCGTCACTCAGGACGCCTGGCAGATGTGAAACATCAAAATTATTTTGAAGTCGTTACCACAAAGCGTGGCGTTAACGCCACTTTTAATGCCACGCGATGATCAGGTTCACCCCGCCTATAGATATTTCACATCAAAAATCCGAACGGAACATTTATGCAGCCTCATCTTCTGAAGATTATCAGCTAACTCAAATTTAATGTTTAATAATTACTAACCATACACAATATAATTTTTTCATAGAGAATCATTTTCTTCTTGTACTAGCAATAAATATGTAACAAAATGTGGATCAAAATTTAATAACTAATTTCTGTAGTGGGTAGATTTAAATCTCTGACTGGACTTGTTAGACATCCATGGCCATGGCGACTAGGGCCATACTCGACTACTGCACGGCAGCCACGGAGGCAGCGTGCCTCTTGGCCGGAACTCTCTGGTGGGACCTGCAGGCGGAGGTACTCGCCGAGCTTTACCTGCGAGTATCAGAGACGCGAGCCACATATAGCCTCAATCAAGGTGATTGCCGCCTGGCGGGTCGACGCCCGCCGAGACGCCATTGCTCGTTGGGCATTCGGACTGGAGAAGCCTCAATATGGTATCAGGACCGTCGAGTCCTTTCAGCTGGTGCTGATGGGGTGGTTGGGTCGGCAGCACGGGGTACATTCCTTCCGACTGGTGCAGGTATTGATGGGTCACGATAGCCAAGTACCTGCGCAAGCTCGTTAGGAGGGAGAACACACCACCATCCTGCTACCACTGCGATTGCGACGTGAGCACGGCGCAGCACAGGCTCGAGGTGTGTGCCTCGTGGGCAGAGCAGCGCCGTGAACTCGTTGCAATCACCGGTGCCGACCGGACCCTGCCGACCATCACTAGGGAGATGCTCAGCAGCGTCAGGAACTGGAACGCGGTCACCGCCTTCTGTGAGGCTGTCATCTCACGAAAGGAGACGCCGGCTCGTGTGTGATCAATCTTTGGTCACACGTTCCGCCACCGGCGACTCGGGCGGCGCAAATACGAGTATCCGCGCCTCACGCCGCCCTAGGCGAGTCCGCGGGTGACCGGACCGGGGACTTTAGTGTGTCACCCGCAGAGAGCCTGACCGTGTGACGGCGACCGACGTCCCGGGATAGGGACGTCGATTGGGGTTTTTTATTTTTTTTTAATTATTACACAATAATGTGATAATTTAAAAAAAATAAGTTGTCGAGTCTCAAACCCGAGACCAGAGTTCCCGCCGGCGAGCACGTTACCACGAGATTACCGCTTGTGGGCGATTCGACTTTGAATTTTTCTAGTACATAAATTACCCATCCAACTTTGACCCTTAAAATCTTTTTAACGAGGGCCCAGTTGACCCTAATATTTGGTAGTTGTGATACCCTCGTGCCCCCTCTGTCACCCCACCAAAAATCATGGAAATCCCCGACCCACACGTCTGAGGGTCTCCTTGTAAGTTATACTCTGTGCATATATTTGACTATTTCCTGTACTTTGCATATTAAAAATACAATTTTAACCGTTTTACTGTTATGAGATTTGGTTTTTAATTAAAAATTTTAAAATTTACATCATGTTGATTTTTGAAAATCTACTTCTCCGAAGAATATATTACAGATTGATTATAAACGCCAAGGCTCAAGACTGGTCATTCTATGAACTCGCGTGTGTGTAGTGCATTAGTGTGCGTCGATATCGGACCGTAGCAAAAAACCTAAAATGCGAGAAGTGCCAATTACCGATAACGCTCTTAACAATGTTTCGTCAACTTTAATCGGATTATTAAGCCGGCTTTTAACTATGGGATGTAATATATATCACATCTTGAAGTATTTTCGTTATATAAAACAACCTTTATTGTATTGCTTATTCTAATTACAATACTTGATAATATAAATTACACACAAAAGAATCACGATCTGCGATAGAAGTACCTGTGATCGAGTGATCGAATCATTGGGACCCGATCACTTCGCTAACGGGTCGTGATCGACCTGGGTCGTTTTAAGTCAGTGATCGACACAGTGCTAGAGACAATGAATTCTAATTAATTAACATACCATAGTTAATAATTTGAATAAACGTTAGGTATTAAAAAAATAGCAATAACCAAGCTTTCGAAGTTTATCATTTATTTATAACTAGATATTAATGGTGCAGTACCGAATACCGACCTGTTTACGACTACTTAAGCTAGAGTTTGCATCTGTGGCTGTGGTTACCCTTTGGGCTGTGGTACCTAAATTCAATCATTATGATTTAAAATCAATAACTATTCGATGCTAACTTTAAATAACTATAAATAATAACTTTATTAGATGATGTATCGCATCAATTATCTTGCGATATCTATTTGTAGCTTATCCTGTTATGCATCATTGTTGTTATAGTAAAGGAAGATATCAAAAATGCCCGTTTCCATTTCCACTGGAAATATAACAGTTAAGTGAAACATTACATTCTATTCTATTCTTCACTATGGCAACTATTGCCGGTGTATAAAGTAATAATATTATTATATAAACCTGTAAAATTTATGCAATTAGTAGAATTAACAATAATTTAAAAATTAATACAAAATTTTGGTACATTTCAATATTATTTTTAATATTTTACTGTATGAATTATGATATATTTTTATTTAAATGTCCACACCGTTACCATGGCCGATGTTTACGTCAGTGTAAATCTGAATTTATTTTAGCATTATTCCTAAATATCTTATTGTAAATAACATGAATAATATTCAATTAACTACCAATACCTATATCTATACTTTATATAACGTGTGAAAACTTAGTTTTATTAGTGAGTTTTAAGACATAACCTAAACTGTGTATTAATAAATATTTCGTAGTTATTTAGTGATGGCTTTGCAATTGTCTAGGCGGGAAGTGGAGGACCTTAGGTCGTCACTAGATCGTGCTATATACAGAACAATTGGTAAGACGGATAGTTCTTTACTTTCAACCGTGTCATCATGCCTTACGAATGGGTGAGTGAAGTTTTTAAATTATACTGATTTATAAACAACCTTTAGAAAATGTATGATTGTACTAATACTTTAGTGATTAAATTAGTCACCTACTATGCTATGTGCACGGTACACAGGTTTGGTCAATACATTGTGGCAATCCATTTTTATTTTAAAATGGAAGTAAGGAAGGCAGACTTTCCAATTGCCCATGGTTAGTCAGAGGTAGGAGCACACTGTCGACAGTTATCTGTCTACAGCCGCGAGCCGCTCTGTCCGGGTTAGTACCACGCTCTCGCAGAAAATCGACGTCTAAGTAGTAGCAATTTGTTACTGCGGTGAACGAGAAAGCTGGAAGCCCAACTTTCTGAGGGTATTTGCATGTGGAGAGTTTTGGTGGTGCCCTTGGTATCACCGAGCCTTAATGCACTCATTCACACTCCCTTCACTGTCTTCGCGGTAGGCAGCGGCCTTGTAAAGGACGTCATCATATTTGTATTGCTATCTCTAATTAATAAAATTAAATGCTCATAACCAGCTCAGTATAAAAATAAATGTTTTACTATATTTTCAAAATGGTATGATTTTTCTAATAATAGCATTTTCCGTGTGGTGACGGAGTAAGAATACAATTCAGCCCCCCCAGTGGGTGTCGTAAAACATGACTAAGGGATTTAATACGCATATGACATCAATGCAAGAGACGGTTAACTCGAAACATAACCCTATACCAACCTGTCTGACCAGCATAGTATAATAAGATCAATTTCCCTCCTATTATGGAGGAGGCTCGAGCCCAACAATGGGATGTATATGAGCCAAAATGACGATGATGATGAATGCTTGCATTGAGTATTGATGTGTTTGCGGTCTGTTTTTAGTTTTTTATATGGAGTGGTAGTAATGAAATAATCCATATATCAAGGGCCCTCACAAAAATATAGTCTATTACACTGGCATGGTGGGTCTTTGTCTTAAACATCTAAGAATGCAATGGATCTAAACCTCTTATTTTTACATGTGAAGCACTTTCAAGGATAAGATTGGCCATCAGCACTCACAATCAAGAGAAATAATGCTCGTAATAAAATCCTATATTGACCCATCTAAACAGTATGCCAAGTTCCCTCAGTAGGGACCGAGGCCCAGCAGGATAAATCCTACACCATATATCTTGACAGCTTTAACTAACTTATTTTTAATCCTGTTTACAGATATGAACGTAGAAAAATAATAGATAAAATATCTTCACACATTGATTCAAAGAAGGCAAGCAAGCTAGCCGATAAAGTTATTGCTTTAGCTCAGGAGTTGATTTCAACTTCGAAATCAACTAAACGCAAACACGATAGCGGCGATAGGGATAAAGATGTTAAACGTTCAAAGCATGATGATATCAAAGAAGAGAAAGAATCGAAGGAGGATCGGAAAGATGAAAAGAAGAATGGAGTTGAAGTGCCACTTGCGGTATCCGAAGGAGAGTCTGTCGGGACCAAGATGGCAGTGCTAAGCGCGGATAGGATTAAGGTGAGACTAATAAATTCCTTTTGTGGGGACGGTGTGGTGACAGAGTAAGAATACAATTCACTAGCCCTCAATTTCTTGATCTTGATGAATCAATTTCTTGTTATGGCTTCAGCGGCATAGGGTTGCTAGGAATTTGCCAGTGTCATGTAACATTGAGGGAAAAGTGAGAATATGGGGATCAAACCCAATGGGTGCAATCCCTTGGTAGGGTAGATCAGTGTCTTAACCACTAAATTGAAGATTCATCATTATCTCGGCTCACACACTTCGCATTGCTGGGCTCGAACATAGGGAAAAGATGTGCCATCAATTCTCTCAGCCAAAAGAAAAACTCGAAACCCTATACTAACTCTAACCAGCATGGTATCCATTTCCCATGACTAGGGGAGGAGGCTCGAGCCTAGCAATAAGATGTATATGAGCTGAAATGATGATGATGTTGATTTTCAACCAAGCAACCTGGCTTGCCCGTGACAGATAGGCTAATAAAAGAACAGGAGAAATAATCTAATGTCTTCTCCACAGCTAATGATGGCAAATGCTCAAAAAGAGATAGAGGAACGCAAGCGTGCCCTTATGGTCATGAAGGGTGGTGAGCCGAGGAGTACAGGAGTTAGTGCAGCTGCGGCTACAGCCCAGCAGTTGAAACTCCAGGTCCAGAGCAGTATACCGCCACCGAGCGTTATAAAACCTGTACTGTATTCTAGACCAGGTTTGTATGTCATTTTTGTAATTGTTATCCAGGGTTTTGGTGTGGTGATGGAGTAAGAATACAATTCACCACCCCCTATCTTGCACGTGGATGTTGTAAAAAACGACTAAGGGAAATAATACGCATATAACATTATGCAAGAGAAAGAAAACTTAAAATAAAACCCAAACCAACATTAATTATTATATTAATAAGGTCAATTTTTTTCTATTTTTTTTTTTTTTATTGCATACGGTGGCAAACAAGCAAACAGTACACCTGATGTTGCTGCCGCTCATGGACCTTTACAACGCCGCTGCCTAACGCGAAGAATGTGAAGGGAGTGTGAATGCGTGCATTGAGGCTCGGTGATACCAAGGGCACCACCAAAACCCTCCACACGCAAACACCCTCAGAAAGTTGGGCTTCCGGCTCTCTCGCTCACCGAACGAAGCGCAGTAACAAATTGCTACTACTCAGACGTCGACCTTCTGCGAGAGTGTGGCACTGCCCCGGACGGACCAGCCCGCGGCTGTAGACAGATAACTGTCGACAGTGTGGTCCTACCACTCTTTCTTGTTGTGGAGGAGGCTCGAGCCCAACAGTAGGACGTATTTGAGCTGAAATGATATCCAGGGCGAGGGTTAGAGCTAGAGGTGACTTTGAAAAAACATAGATGTTTTTTGTTTATTCGATATATTGCAACTATACATCGATGTCTTTCGATGTATTGGATGAAAACATCGATCTTTTTAAAAGTATCGAGTACTTTTTAGAATCTATGTTGTCGTGATGAGCTTTTTTTTAGGAATTTGTTGACGTTTTCACAATGAGATTAGTAGAGTATTTCCCGGTCAATTAATCACTACGTGGTCAAACTTGTTTATCACCAATTCGATGTTTTTTTAAAAACATTGATGCATCGAGTATTTTGAAAGCTTTTCAAAACATTGAATCGATGTTTTTCATTGCAAACATCGATGTATATCGAATATTCCTAGTTAGAGCATAATACATCACCTGTTATCATTCAAACGGCTGTCACGAACAACTGGTGATGTAACGAAAGTTTTAATTGAAAGGGATACAGAAAGGGTCCAGATTTATAAAGGAAAATTTAACTAAATTTAATGAGGGTGGGAAGCAGATTCTTGGCAACCTATGGTCTAGACTCCCAATATGTATTGCGCGGAACCTAGGGCTTCCGTGGAATAGTTGTCAGGGTTTCGCCAAAATTAAATAACTTTTAATTTTAGTAATTTGGATATGGATACCATAGTTATTTATATAATTTTGAAATAGCGAAAATTTTTGATAAGAATAACTCCTCCTTTCTATAATGTAAGTAGGTAAATACCACGAATTCAGCTCCGATTATGGCACAGCAGCGCACGTAGCCAGTTACAATTGGCGACGTTGGCGACGGATTCAGACCCTCGCACAGATCCCATATTATCATTTAATATGGGGTAGGAATCATTTATGGGGTTTAAGAGACGAAAACTCTAAATAAAACCCTATACCAACCTGTCTTTCCAGCATGGTATAGTAAGATCAATTTTGTTCCTGTTGTGGAGGAGGCTGGAGCCCAACAGTGGGACGTATAGCTGAAATGATGATGATGGCGTTTCATAAAATTGTGGGTTGGGATGGTGTTCTGTTATCTTTAAAGTTTAGGAAACCCTGGTACCATAACCGATTCGTATGAAGCGACGAAAGGGTGGCATGCGAAACCATAACCTACTGTATTTCCTACCCATCGCCATTAAACTGACCACTAGTTTTTTATATTTTTTTATCGGTGGGCTATGGTTAGCCCACACGGCGTCCATTCCGTCCGAGGCAACGAAAGGATGGCGTGCGAGCCCATACCCACCAGTACCCACGTCGCCTTCCTCGTTGGGCCGACCACCAGTGCCGAGATCCTTGTCCTCAGTGGTCGGCCCGACGGAACAGCCTTTTGGGTATCCTCACCTCTCGACGTTCCTGTCCCGGGACGTCGAAACTGACTACTGGTGCCGATTCCTTGACATCGGTTGGCCAACCAGACGGGGTTACGCTTCCGGGTACTGTTCCCCATAGAAGCCCCAGTAACTAACAACAGGGTTGTTGAGGCTTCGCCCTCACGCGGTTGACCTCTCTGCGTAATTCGCCAACACGCCTAGGTGAACGCCAGCCTGGTGAACTTCCTTTCTGACCCAATCTACCGCTTTATTCTGTGAGCAGCGTTACCCTAGAAAACTTATAAAACCACGGAATATCGTCAATCAGCAAACAGTTTACGGCGATGGACTGATGAGGGTATTTCCAATTTATAAATTACGATATTTTTCTTTTCAGCTGTTGCAGCTCTCAGCCATGAAGAGTTGGAAAAGCAAAGGAAAATTGCTGAGCTGCAAGCCAGAATACAGAGGAAGTTGGCTGGTAAGTCACTATATCTTTGTTGGCTTTACATATATATTATCAAATTCTTGCCTTCTTTTTTCATTTCTTGGTCATGGCATGTTGGCCTTATAATAAAGCTCAAACTTGCTCAACGTGCTGGAGAAAGCTATGCTCGAAATTTCTCTACATGATAAAATCCGGAATGGAGATATCCATAGAAGAACGGGGTAACTAGCATAATCCGAAGATTTTTTTTAAGTGAAACTTCTTTAGAATCGTTGTGATTTCAAACCCGATTCAACGGAAAAAACGATAGGTAAGAGACACAAATACAAAAATGTGTAGGATGAAGCCGGCAAAGAATTCGACAGAAATATATATACTATTTTATCATCATCATCATCTTGCTCTTATCCCAATTACTTGGGGTCGACGCAATATGTCATCTGTTTTGACATATTGCAAAAAGTTTCGGCAATGACTTTTATGACCGGCCGCCCGAGTTGGTCCGGATCAATCTAGGGCTCTTAGTCGTCTTTTACGACACCCACGAGCAAAGCAAGGGTTGGTAGTATTCGAAGCCGCTACCACACAGCACTATATACTATTTTATATTATTTTTAAATCCGTCTATAATTGACGGATTAAAGGATGAGGGATAAAGGATAAAGAAGTTTCATTTCTGACATGCGTACTTTGCACGCACGCTTTTTTTTTATTGCATACATTGGCAAACGAGCAAACAGTACACCTGATGGTAAGTGTTGCTGCCGCTCCTGGACCTTTGCTAGGCCGCTGCCTACCGCGAAGAAAGTAAAGGGAGTGTGAATGTGTGCAATGAAAAGGTATCATCAAAACTACCACACTCAAACACCCTTAGAAAGTTGGGCATCGGTCTCTCTTGCTCACCGAACGAAGCGTAGTTATAAATTGCTCAGTGTGGTACTACCCCGGACGGGCCGGCCGATCAGCAATGTGCTCTTACCACTTTAAAATCATCTTTCAATCATCATTTGAATTGCAGGTGGTGCATTAGTAGCAACGGGTTCCGGTCCTGCACCATTAATCCTGGATAGAGAAGGTCGAACGGTGGATACCAGCGGCAAGAGAGTACAGCTTACACATGTCGCGCCTACGTTAAAGGTGAGTTTATAACTCATTTTCACAGACTACTCTCTAAATTTTATGTAACACTAACAACCCGCCCTTGCTTCGCTTCGGTTTGAGTCTTTCCTACGTAGTTCCCGTTCCCGTGGGAATACCGGGATAAAATATAGCCCAGGTTACGCCCTGATATTATAGCTTTCCATTGGTGAAAGAATTTTTGAAATCGGTCCAGTCGTTATGAAGATTACCCGGAACAAACAGACAGACAAAAAAATATAAAGTGTATTTTAGGCATATGTATAGTGCAAATAACCATGTGAGCATGAAAAAAGTCTA
The DNA here is from genome assembly GCA_032191425.1 of Lymantria dispar. Lineage (NCBI taxonomy): Eukaryota > Metazoa > Arthropoda > Insecta > Lepidoptera > Erebidae > Lymantria > Lymantria dispar. Next base: position 12,331,545 of record CM063471.1, read on the forward strand.
TTATTTTGACATTACAAACAGACACTCCAATTTTATTTATTGGTATAGACTTAAAAGTGTTACATAAAATGTACTTAAATATTTATTTATAACTAGCAACCCGCCCTCGCTTCGCTTCGGTTATAGGTTATAGTCGTTTTACCCGCGTAGTTCCCGTTCCCGTGGGAATACCGGGATAAAATATAGCCTAGTTTACGCCCTGATATTATAGCTTTCCATTGGTGAAAGAATTTTTGAAATTGGTCCAGCCGTTTTGAAGATTACCCGGAACAAACACACAGACAGACAAAAAAATTTTAAATGCTATTTTAGGCATAGGTGTCGTGCAAATAACCGTGTGAGCATGAAAAAAAGCCTATTAGTTTGACATTACAAACAGACACTCCAATTTTGTTTATTGGTATAGATTAACATAAATCAACATCTATATGAATAAATAAAATTGAAGTGTCTGTTTGTAATGTTAAAATAATGGGCTTTTTACAAGCTTTCTTCATGCTGATACGGTTATTTGCACGACAGTTATGCCTAAAAACTGGTTTAAAAATTTTGCCTGCTGTTTGTTTTGAGTAATCTTCAAAACGGCTGAACGGATTTTGATAATATTATACTACCAGGTAGTCGTCTTTATAATGAGTAATTTAGGCTATATTTAATCCCGGTATTACCTTGGGAACGGGAACTATGCGGATAAGACGATTGAAATCATAGCGAAACGAGGTGGAGGTGCTAGTTAAAAATGTAATTCATATCAATCAATGTATTCAAGTCTGTCTTCAATAAGTAAAGATTTCTGACTGCGTTACTATATATTTATCTATACCAATAAATAAAATTGGAGTGTCTGTTTGTAATGTCAAAATAATAGGCTTTTTTCATGCTCACACGGTTATTTGCACGACACCTATGCCTAAAATACAGATTAAAAAATTTTTGTCTGTCTGTTGTTTGTTCCGGGTAATCTTCAAAACGGCTGGACCGATTTCAAAAATTCTTTCACCACTGGAAAGCTATAATAAGAGGGCGTAAACTAGGCTATATTTTATTCCGGTATTCCCACGGGAACGGGAACTATTCAGGAAAGACGACTGAAACCGAAGCGAGGGCGGGTTGCTAGTAATTACTATGTTTACTATATTTCATCATTATATGAGCCCGTATACGTCCCACTGTTGGGCTTGGGCCTCCTGCAATATAGAAGGGAAATCGACTATACCACGCTGGTCAGATGTGTTGGTATAGGGTTTCATTTCGAATTTTCTTTCTCTTGTATCGAAGTTATCTGCACGTTATATCCCTTATTCGTCTTTTACGAAACACACGGCCAAAGAAGGGAGTGATAAGATGTATCCTTATTTCTTCACCACACACAAAGAAATCTACTTATTATACTTATCTAAATCTAAATTAGAATTATTTTTTTAACTACAGTATCTTTATAACGGAATGGAAGTAAATGGAAGTAATTTTTTTTCTAATTAAAGTAACTTATTGTATAGTAGTTAATTTTTCTAACGAAAGAAACTTTACAAATGGAATTAACTTTTTCTGACGGAAGAAGCTTTTCATATGATAGTAAGTTTTTCTAACTTTTTATATGGAAGTTTTTCTAATCCAAGAAACTTCTCTAGTTGAAATATTTTTTTTTACTGACAACTTTCCGTGTGGTGAGGTAGTAAGAATACAATTCACCACTCCCTATCTTGCCCGTGGATGTCGTAAAAGACGACTAAGGGATATAGTACGCATATAACATCCGTGCAAGAGAAGGAATACTCGAAATGAAACCCTATACATATCTGACCAGCATGCTATAGTAGCTCAAATTCCCTCTTATTGTGGAGGAGGCCTGAGCCCAATAGTGGGACGTATGTGGACTGCGATGATAATGATGCCTAACAATTTGTTATTGCCAATGAAACTAACTTTTTCCAATGGAACATTTTCTAATTCGAGTAACCTTTTCTAACTGAAGTAATTTTCAGTTGTAGAAAATAATTCTATGAATGACTGAGCTAAATACATTCACTTTATTTTAATTATTTTCATTTGAATTTTTGTCTATTTTAATTATTTAAATGTATTCAATCTTTTTTTTTTATTATATTTACTCAGGCCAACATCCGCGCTAAAAGGCGTGAGGAGTTCCGTGCCCAGTTGTCAGGCGCTGCCACATCGGAGCCAAGCACTAGTGCCGCCTGGGTAGACGAGAGGGTCACTGCCAAACCGCCGGTGAGGGTCAAGAGGGCCTTACGTTTCCACGAGCCGGGGAAATTCACACAAATGGCTGAAAGACTACGTATGAAGGTAGTATTTTAAGCTGTTTTATTTTTAAACTAACTACAGTGGATTTCGGTTATAACGACGGCGGAGGGACCACTTTAATATCGGCGCTATATCCGGAAGTCTTTATATACGAAATAATTATATTAACATTTTTTCTTTAACAGTAAATGTACGTTTAGGAACCATGTTTATAAGTTTAAGAAACGCTGTTTACTCACTGGAAATTGGTTACGTAACTTATTCATAATTTTAACTTCGTGCACATGCTAAGTAACTCTACACACAAACAAAGCTGCAAAGTAGCATTCGCAGATGGTCAAATACCATCTTACGAATGTAAACAAAGGATAATCCTACATACAAACAAAGCATTTGACCATCTGCGAATGTGAATAAAGGATAAGAAAGCTTAATAGTTAAAGTTTATGCATGAGTCTTTGTGCTTTTGCCAACTCAGTCACAACATCAGCATGCAATTTCTAGGAATCAGTCCCAATTAGTTCATAAAAACAAATCGGTATACTCGAATTAGGCGTTATATCCGGAGTCGCTATTGCCGAATGTATTTCCTACAAAAGGATGCTTTAAATTCTAGGGACCTAAGTTCAGCGTCGCTATAACCGAAAAGTCGTTACAACCGAGGTCGTTATAAATGAAATCCACTGGATATGATTTAATATATTTAATTGTTAAGTATTGAAGTGCCAATTATTGTCGGTTCGATTCCAATGCAGGACAGTACTGTCGGTTAATTATATGTTTGTAAAATTATATACTATCGTCTCCAATAGGAAATTGACGTACCATGCTGGTGAGACATTTTAGTATAGGATTCTGTTTTGGTTTGCCTTCCCTTGCATAGATGTTATATGCACATTATATCTGTCATCTTTTACGACACCCACATAGGGATGCAAACGATATAGAATTTAGAACGATTTAGGGCAATAGATCATTAAAAAAATCGGTGTTTTGGGCTATGTTTTTTTTTTTGGAGCGGCGCAAGCGCGATTACCTGCGCCTGATGCCGTCCTAGCCGAGGCCGCGGGTGACTGGGTCGGGGAATTAGTCCGTCACCCGCTGGGAGGCCGACCGCGGGAGGAAAGAGGGAAGGGACCGTCGGTCGATGGGAGGGTACCCCTTAAGGGGGTATTCCGTCGGACCGACCACTGACATCAATTCACCCTGCTCCGGTGGTCGATCCCACTACGAAGGCGACGTGTCATGGCTGGGTTACGGGTGTGCGTGCTTACGCCTCTCTGTCGCCTCGGACGGAGTGGTACGAGGAGTGCGCCGGCCGTAACCCACCTCCAAAAAAAAGGGCTATGCTTTTTATTCAACGATGTTTGTTCTAAAACATCGATACATATAAACCAACAGACAAGATGGGGATGATGAAATGTATTCCTACTTCGTAACCGCACGGAAAATCTATAATTTAATTTACTATGTATTTCCAGGCTCAACTGGAGAAATTGCAGAATGAAATATCTCAGATAGCTAGGAAGACTGGTATTTCATCAGCGACTAAGCTAGCGTTACTCGCTTCAGATACACCACATTCAGATAGAGTACCGGATATTGAGTGGTAAGTGTTGAAGGAAATCAAACTTGAGGCTTTTACTATTGGAGCAAGGAGCATACTGTTGACAGTTGTCTGTCTCCAGTCACACGTCGGTAAGTTCGTGTGTAGTACCACACTGAGCTGAATATATACAACAGAGTAGTAGATATATGTTACTGCACCTAGTGACGTGACAGAGACAGAGAGAGAGAGAGAGAGAGAGAGAGACGGACCCACTACTTACTGAGTGTGTTTGCGTGTGATTGGGTTTTAGTGATGCCTTTAGTATCACCGACACCTCATTGCACGCATTCACACTCACTTCACTTTCTTCACGGTAGGAGTGGCCGAGCAAAGGTTTGTGAGCGACAGCAACACTTACCATCAGGTGTACTGTTTGCTCGTTTGCCACCGTTTGCAACAAAAATATATTACTCAAAAATAGTTCTCGTGCTCCTGCAGTATATTTTTAAGAAGGTTATTCCTTCTGTTTGGTTTTTTTAAGTGAAAACAAAAATCATGGAACTTACGTCATCGTTGCGTAAACAAAAAGCGTGAAACTCGCGTCATCGTCACCGCACGCTTCTTTGTATCATCAATAACAGAGAAATTGACCTTACTATACCATGCTGTTCACAAATGTTAATATAATGTTTTTATTTCGATTTGCCATCTCTTGCATAGATGTTATTTGCATATTTATAATCCCTTAGTCAGCTTTTACAACACCCATGGCCCAATAGTTAAATATATTCTCACTCTGTCACAACACTGGAAATGGGACTTATACATAAATGATTGCTGCTCCAGTAGTTAGCTCTTCCAGTGGTCGGCCCAACGACGAAGGCGACGTGGTGTTCGGGAGGATTGCCAGCTCACCCCCAAAAAAAAAAAAGTAGTTAGCTCTAGGGAGTGATGACTGCTCTAGTAGTTAACTCGTGATCGGGTGCTGCTTGTGGGATCTGGTCCAACCATGTTTTCCTTTCTTTTTTTATTTGAACTAAATTAAAAAAAAATAGTAATATCCTATCTCGAAGGGCATCACACTGGAGCTAAGACTATATGTTGTATACGTAATTGTATTCAAAAGATGGTAAAAAAAATGACAGCCCGCCGAGTTTATTACCGGATCTTCTCAGCTTGTGGCCGCGTTCCGATCCGGTGGTAGATATTGTATTATATTCAAACGATGTATAAATTTGACAATATGTAAGTGCCTTCAAGGGGCCTATGCAGAATAAATGATTTGATTTAGTGAATAAAATTGTACCGTCTGGTGACAGAGTAAGAATACAATTCACCACCTTCCTCTCTTGCCCGTGGGTGACTTAAAATACGACTAAGTGATATACTATACAAGAGAAGGAAAACTTGAAACAAAACCCTATACCAACACTATCTGATCAGCATCGTAGTACAATTTCCCTCCTATAGAGAACCTTAGCCGAACAGTGGAGCATATATGAGCTGAAATGTTAATATAATTTTGTCACAGGTGGGACAGTGTGATCCTGATGACTCCAGAAGAGAGGGAGTCCAAACGTCGCACTGAACCTGTGACATCGGACGCTCGCAGCGACAGCCAGCGGGTGGACGCTTGTAATACTGGAGCTGATGATATAGTGGAGAACCTTAATGAAGATGCTATCACAAACCTGGTGGAACATCCACAGCAGCTCAGACCTCCCAGTAAGTATCTTGCCAGTTCATTTTCTTAGAGCCGAATTTCCTTGATTGGTGGCCTTAGCCGAGGCCACAGGTGACGGGACCGGGGATTAGTCCGTCACCCGCAGAGAGGCTGACTGCGTGAGAGGGACTGACGTCTCGGGATGGGGACGTCGAGAGTACAAGGTGCCCCGCAAGGGTATTCCGTCAGGCCGACCACAAGACAAGAAACTCTGCACCGATGCTGGCACTGACCGCTCAAAGACGTAAGCGACGTGCTACGGGTGGGCTATGGAGCTGCCCGCCGGACGTAGCCGGGGCGACAGAGAGGCGTGTGCTGATTATATCCCACCCAATAAAAAAGACATCATGGTATCCGGGTTTTACCAAATCAAGGAACTCTGTACCAATTTCCGGCCCAATGACGAAGAGGTATGGTGGTATGGAATATCGTTCATCACACTGGACACCCTTTCCTGTCCGTAGCTATTGTAAAAGACTGCTAAGAGATTTTTCACCATGTATGTTTCATTAGGGTGATTTTTTTAATTTTTATTTTTCTGTTTCGGCCCCAACGTGAATTCTTGTTGGAAATACCCAAAAAACAAATCCCTGAAAGTTTGAGCCCTTAATATTAATTTAAGTCCTCGACCAAGGCGTGTGAAGATTTCCCATTGGAAGTACACAAAAACTGATTTTTTTATTTTTAAATTTCTTAAACTCAGCGACATTTTATGTGTTCACTTTGACCGAAAATGGTTTTTCCTCAGAATTGAACGCTCTACAAAAGTGCTCATTGCGGCAAAGTCGTAACTCACACTGGCGAGGCAGTACGGGCCACTGAACCTGACTTTTCCATAAATTTCGCGTTTTTTCGCATTTATCTCGTAAATAACAAGAGCTACGGAAAAAATGTAAATGACAAACTTGTAGGGAATTCAATTTTCTACAAAAAAAGTCTTATGGACCAAATCTTTAAGATCAATATGAAGCGACATATTAAGCCTTGATTTGATTTTCCATGAAATTTTGGCCAATAATTGATTTAAACTTATTAATATCTTGTTTTCTTTCGCTGTAATATTATATTTTTTGTTCAATATATTTTGTAAGGCTAGAAAAGTAGGATATGATAAATATCTTACATTATAAAAGATTATATATAAAGAATCTTTAATAAATAATGAATTTACAAGTTTCTGCACAAAACTTATTAATTTAATTACACTTAAATAATTTATATATTATTAACAATTTATCAAATTGTAATAGTTCGAATTATATTAACAACAATAAATTTTTAATAAAAATAAAAACAATATCAATCAATTATTATTGAAAGCAGAAAAATAAATTATTAGATTGATTCATTGTCAATTTAGTATCATACAATAAAGAACAAAAAGAGCGCTGCAATTAGGCGGGTGATTTATTAAACTAATTCAAGGTACCGTAAAGAGGGTTTTTTGAAGAGGAGAGAGGGTTTCGATTTGCGTACAATGATTAAGCTTTCGCTGGTCGCGTACTTCTTGTCAAACGTTGATCAACTGGTGGGGGAATCACCGCGACGTTAGTTACGTTGCAACTTTGCCATTAGATTATTAAGTACCTACTGACGGAGAAGAAACGAAGAGAAAAGTATTTGATTAAATGTTTATTATCATTAAAGGTTAAATATTGTAGATTATTAATTTTGCTTTAGTTTTTTAGCCTTAAAAAAATATATTGAACAAAAAATATAATATTACAGAAATATATATAAAAAACAAGATAAGTTTAAATCAATGATCGGCCAAAATTTCACGGAAAAATCAATTCAAGGCTTAATATTGATCTTAGCGATTTGGTCCATAAGACATTTTTTGTATTTTTGGGTATTTCTAACAAGAATTCACGATGGGACCTAAAAAAAACACCCTAATATTTCATCATCATCATAATCACAGCTAATATACGCCCCACTGCTGGGCCCAAGACTACAATTATTAGGTAATTTGACCTACTGTACTATGCTGAGCAGACAGGGCTTTATTTTGGTTTTTTATCTCTCGTACATAGACGTTATATGCATATTATATCCCTTAGTCGTCTTTTACGACATCCACGGGCAAGATAGGGAGTGGTGAATTGTATTCTTACTGCGTCACCACACGGACATATTTATGTTTAGTTTCAAACATATCATTTTACTGAATTCGGTGAATTATAAATAAAATCATATAATAATTCTATCATATAATATAATTATAACTTAGTAATATTAAAAAGAAAAATAATTAAAAGAAACGATAGAAACTAAGTACATAAGTAGAGCCATACACTTAAAAAGTACAATCATGCGTGTTTTAAGTTGACCTAGTAGTCGAAGTTATACAGCCGATGGATTCAGGCGGCACAGAATCGCTTCACACTATAAAATGTTGATATATTTCAATTGTTATAAATAACAGCTGATAACTTCATCTCAGATCATGTGTTCCTGATCAGGCAATGCTCTCAAAATAACATCTGTACTGATTATATAAAAAAAAATTGTATTTAATGCGAAGCTGCTAGATCGAACTTGGAATCGAATTAGGAATCGGACTTGGTAGCACTTTTTTAATATAAACTCACGAATAATAATATTTGCTGATGTTTACGCGAGTATTACACCTTTGAAATAAAACTATTTTTACGGATTTTATCGTGTTTGTATGGCTGAAAAGTGTTCGAAATATTGGGCAATTAAAAATCAAATGCAACCGCGATAAAATCTCACATATAATGTTCTGCGTAAAATTAATTCGAAAACGGAATCGAACTTGGATATAAATTTGTTAGCCAAAGCTGAATTTCAGAAAATTTTCAATTATAAAATTATTTATATTGTTCTGTATAAAGCTTTATCGGTTATCGGACTTGGTAACACAAATCGTATTTTAACATTTTTGGGTTGTAAAATCACCTATAATACTCTGCGCAATAATAAATCAGAAATCGCGAATCGTATTTTGAATCGGACTTAGTATAATCGTATTTCCACATTTTTAGGTGCTAAAATCACGCATGGCGCTCTACCCAATACTAAATGAGAAATCGCGAATCGAACTTTGAATCGGACTTGGTAGTGCTAATCGTATTTCAATAGTTTTGGGTGTTAAAATCACGCAATGAGAAATCGCGAATCGATCTTTGAATCGGTCTAGGTAGCACAAATCGTATTTCAACATGTTTACAATGTTAAATCAACTGAATTATTCTACGTAATTCTAATTCAGAAAACATGAATCGGACTTGGTATCAAACACCTGTGCCAGCCTGTGCAAGCCTGTGCTACAGGCTGCACTTCACTGTTTTTGCAATATAAAACTACAAAGATCCCTAAATCACCACCAAGCACCACCATACTCCATTGTAAAAGTGATTGACAATAGTTGTTATGACCGGCCGTCTCTGCCTGAGGTCAGCCCTCCGTATGTATATAATTATATATTAGTTGACACATATCTATATAAATCTCCCCGTAATAAATTTTAATAATCGCCATCATAGTCATCGGGCACACAAAATATTCCTGATCTATGTTTTCCGGTTGGGCAACCGATATTACAAATTATACAGCTCCAAAGTATCTTCGGAGTCGTTGCACTTACGGTATCATTACCGCCGTCAATACCAACACTAGGTCCAAATGGCAAAGTAAAATTTACGCCATTATACCACGGTGTTGAGGTATTAACGTTATTGATACCGTTAAAATCCGGTATCGGTAAAAATCCGGGTGCGTATGGTTTTATTGTGGCGTTATAATAATTGGTTTGACCTGGTTTTTCTAAACCATAATATCCACTGAAACTACTCTTGGTTGGGTCTTGATAATTATATACAGGTATATTCGGTTCGATGTTGCCATATCCGTTATATCTCGGTTGTTGACCGGTATAGTTAGAGTTGTATACCGGATTTAGATATCCAAATCCGGACTTGTTATATATTGGAATAAATGTTTGTGATACATTATATTTGGTATTGTTATTTATATATCCAGGATTCCAATTTCCGTTATTGTTATATCTGTAGCCGGTGTAGTTATGAATCGTATATATATTACCATAATTAAATCCGGTCGTATTATGGCGTGGCAAAAATCCGTTCACCAAACTTCCATTCTGATTATATCTCGGTGTTTGATAATTATACATTGGATATCTAAATCCGGTGTTATTATAAACAAATCCGGTGTCATTACAGTTATAAAGATAAGTATTGCCGTATCTGCAACCGGTTGCGTTATATATTGCTATAAATGGATTTTGTGCATTTCTAATTGTGGTATAGTTTACTATATTGTTATGTCGGTATACATTAAATCCGGTACCATTATATCGTTGTCCATTAAATCCGGTGTTATTATGTCGGTATCCATTAAATCTCGTATTATTAAAAGTTGTATTATTATTATTGCTCCACGAATAATTCGCTCTCCAATTATTATAATAATTTGATCCGTTAACTGCAATATCTTTGCCATTTCTATTTACAATACCGTTATTTTGCGTTGCAAAATTCCAATCAAGTTTTGGGGTATAATTCGGTGTGCTGTATCCTGGATTATTTGAATATTTCTGTGTATATAAAGACAGTTGACGTTTAAATATCTTGTGATAATCGTAAACGTTATTCAATATATCGTTGGTTTTTGTCGAAATATCGTTTTCACGTATGTCTCTGCGTACTCTTATATCTCTTGTGTCAGGATTATCGATGCTAATACCATAGTTTTTTGTATTGGCTAATATATTTATTATGCCAATGACTACGAACAATGGAGCCATCATTTTGATGTTTTTAGATTTTTTTAATCTTTATCAGTTTTTACCGAATTTTTGGAATAGTTTTTAATTTATTGCCACTTATACATCGTAAAGGCTTGCTTCGTATATAAATATAGGTCGTTTATTTCTTCTTCAGAAGTATTTTTGAAATTTCTGGACACGCTTTGCCAAATTGTTCCTCTGTATCAATACTCCGACTTCTGAAGGATTTGGGTGTTCTTCTAATATGATTTCTATTTTGCTAATATTGGTATAATTAACACTTTTTTATAGATTTTTATTAATTTTTTTCACTAAATACTTTTTTTTTGTTATAATTACACTGTAAACAGTAATGATAGATTTGTAATTGAGAAGCGTGTTTGTCGAACTAAGTCTTATCGCTTTCAAGAATTCATTTGACGTAATTATTATCAATATTAAACTATTTTAATTTGTATGTTTGTCTGTTCTGTTATCTATTTTTTTTAATTGCCTATATATTGCCGACTGTTAGGCTCAGACCTCCTCCATAATGGGAGGGGAATTGATCTATTATTCCGTGCTGGTCAGACGTGTTGGTATAGGGTTTTGTTTCGAGTGTACCTCCTCTTGCACCGATGTTATATGCTTATTATATCACTTAGTCGTCTATTACGATACCCACGGGCAAGATAAGGAGTGGTAAATAGTATACTATTCTGTCACCACATGCAAGGAGGTGAGGGTCCTTAACCTGTCGTATTACCTAACAATCGATTTTCATCTAAACGGATCCCCTGAAACCGGATGACGACGAAACGCGCGGCATAAAAAAATAGAATTATCAAGTGAAACTTGCAGATAAATGTTTATTCTATACTAGCAACCCGTCCTCGCTTCGCTTCGGTTTCAGTCACTTTACCCGCGTAGTTCCCCTTTCCGTAATACCCTAAGTTACTCCTTATATAGACAGTTACCCGGTAGTAAAATATTATCAAAATCGATCCAGCCGTTTTGAAGATTATGTCAAATAAACGGACAAAAGAAATTACACTGTATTTTAGACTTAGGTGTCGTTCAAATAACCATCCATCCATCCATCAGCCTGCAGACAGCCTCCCCACGAGAATGCCACTCGGAACGGCCCTGCGACACTTGCACCCAACGGTTCCCTGCTACTTTGAGAATGTCGTCAGTCCACCTAGTGGGGGGGTCCTACACTGCGCTGTCCGTTTCTTGGTCGCCACCGAAGAACCTTTCTCTCCCAACGGTTGTCGGTTCGACGAGCGATGTGGCCCGTCATTGCCATTTCAACGTGCTAATTCTGCGGGCTACGACGGTTACAGCCATTCTTCTACGGATTACCGTGTTCCGGATTTTATTACGTAGAGAAATACCGAGCATAGAAATAACTATGTGAGCATGAAATAAAAAGAGTCTGTGTGCAAAGTACGCATCATCATTCATCATTTCAGCCTATCGCCGTCCACTGCTGGACGTAGGCCTCCCTCATGTTACGACACAAAGTGCGGTCCTGTGCCGCCTGCATGCAACGACGCCCAGCAACTTTCACCGGGTCGTCGGTCCACCTAGTGGAGGGCGTCCTACACTGCGTCGTTCGTTACGTGGTCGCCACTCGAGAACCTTTCTTTCCCAGCGGTTGTCGGTTCATCGAGCGATGTGTCCTGCCCATTGCCACTTCACTCCACTTCATTTGCTCTCTATCTCATTCTCTCGCCGGCTGAATCCTATACATTTACGCGTTTGTGTCTCTATGGACTCGCTTTTTCGTTTCATCGAGTTTGAAATCACAACAATTCTAAAGAAGTTTCACTTGAAAAATTTTTAGACTGTATTTTAGGCATAGGTGTCGTGCAAATAACCATGTGAACATGAAAAAAAACCATTATTTTAACATTACAGATACTTCGATTTCATTTATTTGTATACAGATAAAATGGTCAAAGTTTATCTGTTTCAATGTTATATAAACAATTTATATGAATGCGTAGCAATTTATATATTCGAAGGTTTATTCGTGAAATTCGGAGCACACTGTCGATAGTAGTCTGTCTACAATCACACGCCGGTCCGTCCGGTGTATCATACTGAGCTGAATATATACGACAGAGTAATAGCTATTCAAATCATTTATTATACATTAACCCCTCATCTACTTACATATTGTATTTTTTTTTTTACCACCACTAGTTGGTTGGGTTGTGTCATGGCAGAGTCAAAGTAGCTCCGAGAGCACCGTTTCATAAACTGCTTGATAGTTGGCAGTTTGAAATAGATGTGGAGATCGACGTTTCGTATGAACCACGGTGCTCCCGTAGCTCGGCGCATGAAGCGATCTGTAGCTGAAGGATCCTGTGCAGCTTTATGTACGCGAACACCTCGCTGACATAGGTCATAATAGGCCGTATGCAGGTGGTATAATAATAATAATAATAAACCTCTGGGCCAGTCGTTATTTTACCATGAGACTAACGCAAACCTCGGAGGAACATTATATGGCTCCCTAAATTCTTTTGATATAAAAGAAAAAATGTATCACAAGATTTATAGGAAAGCCAATAAACCGCAGGGCAGCTTGTGGCGTGCTGAATGTGAGTGGCGACACTGCGGTCCTGAGTGCCTCAGAGAGTCGGCCAGGGCCTCGTATCCAGCTCGCCTTTATTGGCTGGCTGGAGTTGAAACCGAAGAGTGCCCGCAGGATTCTCAACTCTGGCTTGCCTTGAACGGCTGGTCAGAGAGGGGTCGCCAGAGCTATATGCTCGCGGGTGGAAGTGTCATTTTCAAGGGCATAACTACGGGGAAACCACTGTGATGGTGAAACCGGCGCCGCACCGCTCGACACCCCAAGCCACTTGCACCAATGTTGCTCCCCTGTTGCCCGTATGGCCTGTGTGTCTGTGGTGACCGTTTGGGGGGGGGCCATTCAATGAGTTGGCAAGTCACCGTCTGCCAAAGTTCAAGACGATAAAGGTATTGAAGGCAGACGACAGTTTTTCAATCAATAGTTTTTAGTTTAGCCAGTCCATCAAACCTCCAACCCCATAAACAGTTATTAGATACCATCATCACACAATAGTTTTACACCTACCGTTAGCAGTCCACGTGTGTTATGTGCAGACGTGGAGTGTCATCGGTAGATGTCCCATCCTATTTTTAGATTAAATTTCTCCAAAGACCTCTACGTGTTGGATCTATATCCCCATGTAAGCCTTTCAAAGGACCGGGTATCTTCCCTAAGGAAAATATCCGTGAACCAAAAGGAGATAGAAGATAATAATAATAATCATTTATTTCAGAATTTTTAAATTCCATATTTTGTTAGTACCATTAAATAACTTAAAAACTAGTGTTAGTGACATATTAAATCATTAAATTAAATCATAACAAAACACATTAAATCACATTAAAATAAATGAATTACATTGTATTAAATTTAATTATTTACTTATTTACTTAAAGACAACACCCTGCACTAAGGAAATAATCCTTGTATAGTGGGGGACTTTACAAACATATAATTAACGAACACAAATTACATCCAGACTCCGAACAACAATTTGTGGATCGCACAAAGTGCTATCCCGCGTGGGATACGAACCCCCGACACTGGCACTGTAGGTCGCTATCTTAACCACTACGCCATCTGTGCAGTCAATTAACAATAATGCTAGACTTTAATAAATTAAACAATAATAATTTCCTTCGCAAAATAAGACAAAATTAAGAGTGATGGACCACCCAATCCCAACGGCGTTTATTTAACTGCATGCAGTCGTATACAACGCCTCAAGACTGGAGCTTCCCACCAATCAGTTAAACACTTTATTATGTTATTGGGGCTGGCGCGTATACGGTGTAATAGTGAGGTATAAAGTCGGATTTTTATCTAAACACCAAATGCAGCTGTAGATTTATATAAGTTTAGCTTCGGTTCCAGCTATCCATTTATTGCATTATCTCCTTAGATTTCCGTGTGGTGACAGAGTAAAAATACAATTCACCACACCCTATCTTACCCGTGGCTGTAGTAAAACTAAGGGATATAATACGCATATAACATCTATGCAAGAGAACGAAAACGTTAAATAAAACCCTATACTAGGGATGTGACTTGGAGGGAAAATAATCGATTTTTTAAATAATCGATTTTGTCTTTAAAATAAATCGATTATAAAATAATCGATTTTTTCTCCCAACAGGATTATGATAACATTTTTTTTTTGGAAATGTGAGCTTTATTTTCTAATATAGTATGAAACAATCGTGATGACCCTTTTTTTTAGGAAATCTGGCAGTGAATAATCGATTAATTTCGATCGAATTTCGAATAATAAAATATCGATTAATAATCGATTTTAAAATCGATTATTAATCGATATTTTTTTTTGTAATAATCGATTATTATAAAAATCGATTATTTTTTCACATCCCTACCCTATACCAACACGTCTTCTGCTTCGTATAGTGTTAGGAGCACACTGTTGACAGTTGTCTGTCTACAGTCACGGGCCGGTCCGTCCGGGGTAGTACCACACTGAGCTGAATATCGACGTCCATGTAGTAGCAATTTGTTACTGCGCTTCGTTCAGTGAGCGAGAGAGAGAGACGGATCTCCAACTTACTGAGGGTGTTCGCGTGTGGTAGGTTTTAGTGATGCCTTTAGTATCACCGACACCTCATTGCACGTATTCACACTCCCTTCACTTTCTTCGCGGTAGACAGCGATCTAGCAAAGGTCCATGAGCGGCAGTAACACTTACCATCAAGTGTACTGTTTGCTCGTTAAATGACGATAAATTTTGTTACCTGTCGTGGTTCAATGGATAAGAATTTTCGTTCGGGCAAAAATTCGAAAATTTATCTTGAAACAAGCAATTCGCTTTTACTTCTATATCCTAACTTAATAGTATAAATTCTAATGAGATTATTTGTTAGGTGCCCCCTAAAATTAGAATAAAGGAACAATACACTTTCCTTACGGTAGGCAGCGAGCGACCTTGCAAAATTCCGTGAGCGGCAGCAATACTTACCATCAGGTGTACTGTTTGCTCGTTTGCCACCGACAGCAATAAAAAAAAGTCTTATCAGCGTAGTTATAGTAGGTCGACTTTGTAGTAAACGACTAAGGGATATAATATGCATATAACATCTATGCAATAGCGATGTGAAAAAATAATCGATTTTTATAATAATCGATTATTTATTATCGATTTATTACAAAAAAAAATCGATTATCAAAATAATAAAAAATCGATTTTTTTTATATTAAAATTAATCGATTATTTTAGTATTTGCTTATTTGTTTAAAATAAAATCACTGCCAGATTGCCTAAAAAAAGGTCATCACGATACTGCGTGCAGTATTTCATACTATATTAGAAAATAAGGCTCACATGTCCTAAAAAAAAGGGTCATCATAATCTTGTTGGGAGAAAAAATCGATTATTTATTTTTAATTAATCGATTATTTTAGAATCGATTTATTTTAAAGAAAAATATCTGTCTGATCAGCATGATAATATAGTAAGATCAATTTCCCTCCTGTTGTGGAGGAGGCTCGAGCCCAACAGTGGGACGTATATGAGCTGAAATGATGATGATGAATGGGGAGCCGCGAATATGGACTGTATTATTCTGTTATTCCACCGGCCACTATAACTGCGGGCATTTGCTAGTTCCTATATATTTTCTTCTATGTGGTGATGGTATAAGAATGCAATTGACCGCTCCCTTTCTTGTCGGGTCCACCACTGAAGTCAAGGAACTCTGCACCGGTGGTCGACCCAACGACGAAGACGACGTGCTATACTGGTGGGTTGCGTGTGTGAGTGCTTACGCCCCTCTGTCGCCCCAGACGGAGCGAGGAGTGCGCCGACCGTTACCCAAAAAAAACCGCCCCCTTTCTTGACCGTGGCGGCTCGTAATAGACAACTAAAGAATATGATACGCACGTATCATCTGTACAAGAGAAGAAAAAATCAAAATAAGCTAAGTTCAGTCCAATAGGCGTATATGAGCTGTAATGATGATCAGAAAACATTATGTAATTAGAAAAACCTTCTTTGATACCAATATTCGGCAACGGTTATTGATATAAAAAAATATCGGTTAGTAACCGTTATCAGAAATGGCCGATAACGCCCCTGTTTATTATGCAGGCATTATCCCCATAAAAATATTTAAAATTAAATTCAATAATATTCTTCACAGCCGAGCCATTGAAGCCGACATACATGCCAGTATTCCTCACAAAGAAAGAGCGTAAGAAACTCCGACGTCAGTCCCGCAGGGAGGCGTGGAAGGAGGAACAGGAGAAGGTCAGGCTTGGTCTCGAAGCGCCGCCAGAACCTAAACTCAGGTACGTGACTTTCATTTTCATCAATACATTTACTGCCCTGTCGATATTCACTGTTCGACATAGGTCTATGGCAATGATGGGCAAACTTTTTTAATGGCGGGCCACAAAGTTTAAGAAATTCTAGAGGAGCCGGATTAAATACTTTCGCGGGCCGTACTTTGTCCATCACTGGTCTACGGTTTCCTGATTAGGTTTCGTTATTAGGAATTCAGATTCGGAATTCCAAGTAACTAGCGCAAACATTCGTTTTCTTTCTGTTAGGTTTTTATACAAGTTTTGCCGTTCGGAAATAGTAAGTCCGTTTTTTTTTTTCTATTGGTGGCAAATCAGTAAACCTAATTTTAAGTGTTGCTGCCGCTCATGGACCTTTACTAGACCGCTGCCTACTGTGAAGAAAGGGAAGGGAGTGTGAATGTGTGCAATGAATATTAAAGGCAGCAACAAACCAACAATAAAGTTATTATTGCAATAAAATTTCAATTATCTTATCTTATACTCGTATATATAAATTTCTTGTGTACGTGTGTATGTCACAACTCCTCCTAAACGGTTGGACCGATATCGACGAAAAATCTTTGTGTGTATTCAAGGGGATTCGAGAATGGTTTAGACACACAATTGGACCCGATAGGTGGCGCTGCTGTGTTATTTGAACAGAACAATGTCTGTTGGGTCAACTAGTAGTATACAATTTTTTGGAGCACTCTGAAACTGCCTTCTTGCGAAGGTGCTCCGGATTGAAAGTGGCAAAATTTTGTAATATCCATAGTAACAAATAAAACTTTTAAGATAAATAAAGCATAAATTAAATATTATCCAACAGGATATCGAACCTGATGAGGGCATTAGGCACAGAGGCCGTCCAAGATCCCACAGCAATAGAAGCAAAGGTCCGTGAGCAGATAGCCAAGCGCCAAAAGACACATCTTGAAGCCAATAAGGCGAGAGCGCTGACTAAAGAACAGAAGAGAGAGAAGGTGAGTCCACATAGTTAATATTCTCCATCCCTCCTTCCTATCAGCCTATTGAGGTCCACAACTGGATATCCATCGACCTATTCAGGAGAGAAAGAAGGTGAATTCATACCATTCATCACAGCTCATATACGTCCTACTGCTGGACTCAAGCCTCCTCCACAAGGAGAGGGAAATTGATTGACCTACAATACCACGCTGGTCAGACGGGTTGGCATAGGGTTTTATTTCGAGGTGTCCTTCTCTTGCATAGATATTACATATTTTGTTTAGATAACTTTTAAGCATATTGCACATCCTTTAGTTATAATTTATCATTTACCGACTTTCATTATTCTACTAGTCATTGTAAGCTATATGTGAAAACTTGTAATTGGCCTTTGTTATTTAGTATATATTGTTAAGCATGTATTAGCTGTAAGTTTTCCGAATAAATAAAAATAAAATAAAATGTTATATGCATTATATCCCTTATTCGTCTTTTAAGGGATCCATGCTCAAGATAGGGAGTGGTGAATTGTATTCTTAAACCGTCACCACGTGGATGGTAAGCTTTGGTAATAGGCTTTGAAAAAGTGAATTAAATGTACATACATGCATCATTTGTATTGCGTTAAATGTCACCTAAAATTTAAGGATCGTTCGTGATAATGGCCTCATAAGACTTGACCATTGACCCATTAAGCTTTAGTATTGATATGTTTCAGGTCGACAGGAAGATCAGGGAGGATACCACGATGGGAGTCCATGTAGCCGTATATAGGTAAGTTTTTCTGAAGTGGTTTCCACGCGAAATAATAGTGTTTTTTTTTTTAATTGTATTTTTTTATTCAGGGTTAAAGACCTGTTCGAATGTGCATCAGCTAAGTTTAAAGTGGAAGCGAACGCTCAACAGTTGCATATGACGGGGTGCGTCGTACTCCATAGGGGTTGCTGTGTAGTGGTCGTAGAGGGTGGGCCGAAACAGCACGCCAAATATAAGAGGTGAGTTTGTAACACACATTTGTGAATCGAAATATAGATTAAAAGATTTGAACCAACATTTTATTAACCCCTTAGAATAATAACGTATAGAAGGATAGTGTCGGTACTTAAGCGATCAAAAACATGAAGATACTACATGCGTGTATGCGATTACACATGTACACCACTATACAATAGAGTTTACCTTGTACGCAGTACACTGGAACGATCCAGTGTAGGGAGCCATTTCTTCAATTTAAATGCCTCAAATTTTGTGCGCGGCAGTTAGCTTGTATGACTGATTATTCTAATGTTGACCCCTTATTGGACAAAAATCAAAAGCATAAATATTTTTAAATTCTTTAGGAGCGTTAAGCACTTTTTTGTGTGAACAAAAATCATGAAACTTGCGTCATCGTCACCGCACGCTTACTTGTATATTGTCTATATATATATACACTAACTGACACGTTGTTCTGTTTAAAAAAAAATATAAGAAAAAATCTCATTGAAATATATAGCTGTTGGATCAACTAGTCTTAAACATATATTTCTTGTGTATGTCACTGAATTCCTCCTCAACGGCTGGGCCGACGCTGATGAATTTTTTTGGGTGTCCAAAAGGATTCTGGAATGGTTTAGATTCACAATTGGACCCGGTAGGTGGCGCTGCTGTCGATTGCAAGGAGAATTCCTTTTATTTTTTTTTATATTTAAACAAAACAACGTCTGTTGGGTCAGCTAATATATATATATATATAAAGATAGATATACTTCTAGGTTATTTTTTATGAATGAGAACTTGATAGAAAAACGCTTTTGGTATCTTTCAGAGCACATGACTTAAAGGAGGCTGTCATTTGGTTGATTGATTGATTGATCGATCAATATATAACTTTAATTGAAGATCCAAAAATAGCAACTGTATGTTTAAAGTTTTAAATGTTCCGACAGAAATGTCGGCAGTCCTCTTCATTGCTTCTGTACTCAGAAAAGATCAGTGTTATACTGTGTGTGAATCGAATCCAACCGCGTTTGAGACAGTAGTTTGGTATCTTAACCCATTTAAGTCCCACGGTTGGGCTAGGACCTCCTCCACTCCGGCGGAGTTGTGGTTCATGTCAAAACGGTCCCATAACTTCGCCGTAACCGAGGGACAGGAACAGCGTGTGGTTTTTAGCTGGGTAGTGGCGCTGACAATAAATCAACGCTGAGCCCGGCATACCCCATCTCTATAAGATGGGCATGCGTAAAAATAGCATTTTCCCGCGGAAAAAAAAATGAAAGGACCTCCTCCACAGTAGAAGGGAAATTGACCTATTATATCACGCTGGTCAGACTTATTGGCATAGAGTTATGTGTCGAGTTTTCTGTCTCTTGTGTATATATTAAATTGTTTTATTATTAAGTAGTATGCCATTCGTTGTACTAAAGCGCGTCATCTATCGATGCGAAAGGATTTCAAATATATTCATTTAGCACAATGCGATTCAGCTAAACTGAACAGCGCCATCTATCGAGACTTACGGTAATTGCCAACCCGATTTACTTTCAATAGCTTATAACAATGGATACTGCTTACGCTGATTCAATTTTATTCATAAAAGTATGCAGTCATTTCATCAATGTTTTGTTATGACGTTGTCACGTTAAACTATCGTCCGTAAACCGACTTTACAGACAACCATGTTTTTTTGTTCTAGGCTGATGCTGCATAGGATCAAATGGGAGGAGGATATAGTGAAAGATACTGATGGTAACGAAGTGCCCAATACATGTTACCTTGTATGGGAGGGCTCAGTCAAGCAGAGAGCATTCGGTGAGATGAAATTTAAGGTACGTTGACCCAATCAAACGTCCACTCTTGGACTTCATCATCTTTGTCATACAGTCGATCGACGCTGGACGTAGACCTCCCTTATGTTTCACCACAAAGTGCGGTCCTGTGCCGCCTGCAACCAATGACATCCAGCAACATTCACCAGGACGTTGCTCCGCCTAGTTGGCGTTCTATACTGCGCCGTCAGATACGTGGTCGCCACTCGAGAACCTTCCCCAACGGTTGTCAGTTCGTCGAGGGATGTGTCCGGCCTATTGACATTTCAGCGTGCTAATTCTTCGTACTATGTCGATTACACCCGTTATTCTACGTATTTCCGTATCTGGAATACAATTTTGAGAAGAAATCTCCAGCATAGCGCGCGCAACATCCTAATAATAAATATTTGAGTCGGAGGACTTTACAAATATACGATTAACCAATACAAATTACACTACAAATTATTAAAAAATAGTATTGTATAAGGAATTATTTTGAATGGGAATTAAACCCACGACCCTAGGATCTACCCCAACTATAGAACAGATATTTTTTTATTGCTGTTGCTGGCAAACAAGCTAATAGTACACCTGATGGTAAGTATTACTGCCGCTCATGGAGTTTTGTTAGACCACTGCCTACTGTGAAGAAAGTAAAAAGAGAGTTAAGTGATACTAAAGGCATTATAGCCATACTTGGCAGACGAATTGGCGATTGTAGTTCCAGTTATAAGTTTTTCAGAAGAGTGCTGTTGCGGATTCCTTTGAAATAAACTCTCCCTGTAAAAAATGTGGGCGTGCACTTATTTCTTTAGTACTTATGGTAAAGAATAACACAATGAATTACTTCTTCCTTCCAGTTTTCGTTTTAGATAATACACTGCGCTGAGGAAATAGTCCTTGTATTACGGGGGACTTTACAAATATACAATTTACTAGCACAAATATTACCAAAATTTGGCGGAGCGTTTTTTGGATCGTACAAAATATTGTACTGTATGGTAATCGAACCCATGACACGGTTGGTTGGTGTATTATCTACCACTTAATTCAAGAGAGAGTAAGGGAAACTTAAAATGATCCCTTATAACCAGTGGTTAGGTCAATTTGGTTTGGAAGGGTCCAAACCTGAAGAGAACTGAAACCGGATAGGTTTATATGGTTTGAGATGGTGAAGATCAAAATAATTGGTTCCAGGTGATGCCAACGGAGAAAATGGCAAGAGAACACTTCCAGAAGCATCGCGTTGAACAATACTGGGATTTGGCTTACAGCGGAGCAGTCTTGGGGTCTTCGGATGAGCCTTAATACTAGGATATACAATGTCCGTCACAGGCATTGGTTCTGCTGGATCAATAGGCAGGGCTGACGTGGTTATGAAACCCCAACTCGCCTTTCCATTGCCCCTGGATAGTTCCACGGACTATGGTCAGAACGTAGCCTAAAAAATTAATCTTGGGTACTGGCGCCTCTGTATAATAAAGTTTTACCATAAGTTTGTTTTTTATTTCAATATATTTTCATTTCCCTATAACATCGTCATCATCATCACAGCGCATATACGTCCCACTGTTTGGCTCGAGTCTCCTCAACAATAGGAGGGCAATTGACCTACTATACCACGCTGATCAGATGGGTTGGTTTACGGATTTATTTCGAGATTATCTGCTCCTGCATATAGATGTGTGCATATCGCATCCCTTAGACGTTTTTTACGACACCCATAGGTGTTGAATTGTAGTCTTACTCCATCACCACCATATAAATAAAAAAAAATGGATAAAAAAAAAATAAAAAAGGTAAAAAAAAAATTGGATAACTATCTTATCTGTTGGTTGTGGTTGTCGTAAAAGACGATTAAGGGATATAATACGCATACAAGAGTTACGTATGATAGCAAAATAAACTTTCATAACCTCATTGAAAATGTATGTAAAGATGCTAATAAATCATTGGGATTTATAATTAGGACATGTAGCCATTTCAATAATCCCATGATTCTAAAACTTCTCTATAATGCTTATGTACGTGCCAAGTTGAAATTCAATAGTTTGGGATCCACAAAGGAAAATTTATAGTGAGAAGGTCGAAAAAATACAACGAAAATTTTGTCTATACCTATATAAGCTATTTTTTTTTTTTTTTTTTTTTTTGACCCCGGGTTGAGAGCCCTCAGCGCTCACCCATAGTCCGAGATAAGCTGTCAAGGCCATCTGCGGCCAACAGCTAAACACTCACACAAAAGAAAAAAAAAAAAAAAAAAAAAACCCTTTTTTGTATCCCTCTATGTTTGTATGTGGGATGGTCGGTTTTGATACACTAGAGCTGAGGTGTAAGTTCGCACATATTATGCATTATTATCTACTACTGGGTGAGAAGATCGACAATCTTTCAGTGCGGGAGTGCATAAACTTGTATGTACCTGATAATTACATGCGTGGTATTGGTCGAAGACAGTGGTCTCGAAAATCGAAGCGCAAAATCGGTAGAGCTGCCCTCAAAAATCGGTATATTTGTAACTAAAATCGGTAAATAAAAAAAACAATGTAGAATCAAATTCGTCTGTTTCTTCTTCTTCTTTTTTTGTGTTGGCAAGCAGCTCCAAGTAAGAGCACATTGTTGCCAGTGTCGAGTACATATTGGATTTGTAGGTAGGATTGGATGGTTAAAAGGAAAGTGGGCAATAAATACTTACATATAATAATAAATATTGATATGAGATAAAATAAAATTATGAGGAAATATTAAATGGAAATCTTATAATACGTAATAAATTTAAATAAAGATTTAATATATAATTTATTAGTATTCGTCTGTTTATTTATACCTTAGGTTTAGGGATGAGCGATATTAGTGTATCAATCGAAAGAAAATTTTCCAGACAAATTTTGATGAGCTTTTTTTTTTTAGGACGTATGTCGCGATGTATTATTAAGATACAGCGTGACTTACGATGAAATAACATCCTCCGGACAACTTTTGGTGAGCTTTTTTTTTTATAGGACACTAGCTTCTGCCCGCGACTTCGTCCGCGGAAAATTTCTTGTTTTAACATAAGATTACACTCGATTGATATTACTGTATTTAATTTTATTAGTAAAATATTTTTTGGAATCAGATCAGTAACTTAAAAGATTACCGAAGTTCTATTTTCTGCTCAAGGTAACTTAACCCTTAGTTGCCTTTTACTTATTTTATTTATTTGTTTAAGTTAGGTATCTATTTAATTTAAAGCTTCTCTATATACAATGTTTGAGGTTGTTTTATTTTCCGGTAACAGAATAATCTGCCTTTCGGATGATCCCACTCTTGATAGACCAACATATAATTGCCCATGGGAAAAACATTCTTTTCGTAGGTCAATGCCAACCAAAGAGAATGTTTGTCCCTGGGACTTATTAATAGTCAGGGCAAATGATGTTTTTATTGGAAACTGGAGTCGTTTAAACGGTATGGGTAGGTCCGTCGGAATCATTGGAATTCTTGGGATGTGCGCCAACTGGCCAGCTCCTGGGCCGATGAGAATGGTCGCCACAATTAGGTTGTCTTTTAAATCTTTTATTAGTAGCCTTGTGCCATTGCACAGGTTAGGTGGGCTTAAATTTCTTAAAAGCATGATAGGTGTCCCGGATTTCAACAGCAGTTCGTGAGGTGGCAGACCAGATGGTTTAAGGGAATTTAAAAATTCCTGCGGATAGTGGACTGCATCCTCGATATTACACACTGTATCAATTGACTTGTAGATTTTACCATGGCCGGGAACTTTTTGTAAAATTAGATTATTGATTTCATTGACTGTATCGTTCCTTGGTGAGACGATAGCCCTTGAACAATGCCAATGAATGTCTCTATCTAGTAAATATTCGAGGTCAGGATATACTGCATCTATAAGATGCTGTAGACTGTGAACTATACGACCCAGAGTCTCATTTATAACGATTTCCGCAGAGTTAGAGTCCAAGGTTCGAGAAGAAAAAGACCCTTCTCCAATTTTGAGCAGCTGTTGTGGAAAATCGTTATCCATATTTCCAATAACGTGGACTCTCATGTTCGTACGTAAATTCAAAGTTTGGACTATACTCCATAGGGGCGATGATTTTAGACATGCCTTTATGATATCCGCACGTGTACCTCTTGTGACGACGGGAAGTGTCTGACGAAAGTCACCTGCAAACACAAAAGTGACACCACCCATGACAGCGACTGAGTTTCTCAAGTCCTTAAGTGTTCGATCCACTGCTTCAACATGAGCTCTATGACTCATGGTACATTCGTCCCACATTATCAACGACGTATTCTGTAACAATTGACCAATGGGCCCATTTTTGCGTATCGAACATACCGACTGTTGCTCCAATGAAACTGTCAATGGGAGTTTGAAGGTAGAGTGAGCAGTTTTACCGTCACTCAATAAAGTAGCCGCAATCCCAGAAGAAGCCACTGCCAAAGCTATTTTTCCGGATTGCCTAACATGTGCTAATATTAAATTAGCGAGGAATGTTTTCCCTGTGCCTCCTGGGGCGTCTAAAAAAAAAATTTTTCCTTTATTATTCGTTACGCTATCAATAATTTCATCAAAAGCCTGTTTTTGGTCTGTGACTAATTTAGGCAAATTTTCATTTACAAAAGTAGCTAATTCACTGATGTTGTGCGGATGTACCAACATTGTATCTATTGCATCATTTACAGGGCGAACTGGAGACGGTAATCCAAAGTCACTCAATGTTTTATCATTCAATGCTAAAAGTTTGTTTTCAATTTGTATTAAACCTTCATTGTACATAACATCATTAAAAGGCATGGTAAAGTCCTGATTTTGTTGTCGATTTCTATGTCTGATATCTTCACAAAAATTGTCCTTGAAGATATCCCATAGTTTTAACGGTTCAGATGGCTGACAAAATAGCAGTATCACCACAAATAACTCCCTAAGTTTCAATGAACATTCCGACATCGAAGCTTCTCTTAATGTCTTCTCCCAGTGATCATCATTTTCCAGCAAACCTCTGTCCCGGCAAGCCGCTTGATACGTCTCCTTGACCACTCCATTTATAGTTTTCAAATCTTTGAATGATGTGGGACCGCGTACGTGGTGCAATAAAATTCTTAGATAAAAGCATTCTGATTGTGACGGATGTACACCGTACACTCTTCCCAAAGCTTCATCTCTTTTTATTTCTGGATGCCCATCGACGTCTTGACCGCGCCTTCGTCTTGAAAATTTGTTATTAGCCCACGTATAATAGTGTGGAACTTCGTGGTACAACAGCGTTTTTGCAAATTCGTCGGTATTGCAGAGTTCAAAAAACGCTAATAGAGTGGTTTTGCGCGGATTTTGGGCAACTTGTCGCGCAGTTCCTGGTGTGAAAAACACCCTTTGCCCGTTTTCTAAGTGCACGGCCAAATGCACGACCGTGGGATGTCGGTCGTGGATCGGAAATTCGAGTATTCGCCAGACGGCTTCCGATGTACTTATATATCGCCCATTTAAATAATTTTCCACCTCATCATGCGGATTTCTAACGCTGAACGTGGCTTGATCGGAACCTTTATTTATATATTTACATATATATTTTATAGCCTGAACTGAATGGCAGTATTCGACGTTAATGTGGGCGTTAAATGACCTGCACAACATTGGAGAGTATGGTACAATCCATCTGTTATCTATTGTAATCGGCCTCCCTCTGATGTTTACAACTGCGACTTGACCACCATTTTCAGCATTACGACGACGATATACAGGATAACCATCCTCGCCTGTCTGAGTATCGGTGACGAATCGCCGAGGATATTTCTTTGAACATATACCGTTCTTCATACACGGTGATGATAAATTGTGCTCCCCACAAGGTCCATGGATCATGTTTTTGGTGATAATATCGAATAATATTGGGTCATCATCTTTGTTTGGTAGTTCAGCAACTATTATACTGTCTATTTCATCTGGTTGTATTTTTTGTGCAAACCAAAACAGCATATGACAGTGTGGTAGTCCGCGTTTTTGCCATTCAACACTAAGCATATGGCATTTGACTTTGCCGAATACCTCGTCTTTAGTGAACGACTTGATCATTTTCTTCATCTTTAAATGAAAAACCCTAGCAATAATGTCATGACGGTCGAAAGAACGTTGGCCAGCAAATAGCTCTTTCTTAATTTCTGGCCACTCCGGATTGCAAGTGAACGTCACAAATAAATCGGGTCTTCCATAGTTGCGTACATACGTCATTGCATCTTGGGTTTTTTCATGCATGTAACGCGGAGAGCCGGTGAAAGATGAAGGCAAGATGACATGTTGGCCAATATTTGCAGCGTTGACATTAGCATCCTGATTTATAGCGTCTCTTAAATGGATATAGTCATCAGCTCTCAGTTGTTGTTGATTGCGACTTATGTAACTTAGTCTCTCTGTTATCATTTTAGCCATCATGTCAACACAGTATTGACTAAACAAATCCCGATAATAATGAAGGGGATTAAAACTGTTGGCCCTGGTCATCAATCTATACATATAAAATTGCATACACGAAACTGTTTTATTTCGCGCTGAATTTTGTAGAGGGATAGTCAAATAATAACCATCTTCACCGTTAACAAACATCAAAGGGTATTGTAAGGGATCGTAAGCTCTGTGTAATTCAGAAACTCTTTTCAGTTGACCATCTTTGCAATGAAGGACTATATCTCTAGGTCCCTTATCTTCGTCCACCAATAATACTGCAACTTCGTTTGCTGTAGGTGAATTGTATCTTCCACGATGTTGATTTTGTGGAGTGCGGTCAGCGTGAATGATTAATTTTAAGTTTTCAGATGAAGAGTTATGTTCTAAATTGTATTTGAAACTGCGAATATAAATGTTATGACTATTTAACGACGTCTGTAAATCATTGATTAAATCGATATTTAGGTTAGGAGCAATATTAGACCGCAACGAAAGTTGGTCGGCATCAGAAATGAAATAAATTTGTAGAAACTGCGGGCTTTGCCCTGGCGAAGGGAGTAGACTACCAATTAAGTGATAAACTTGCCCTTCTACTTTAAATGTAGGCATAAAGTTTCCTTCGCGAATTTCTTTAGCACCGAATGACGTCATTTGGAAGAGTGTATTATACTTTCGTATGTTTTTTAAAAAATGCGCAGATAATAGATGATTGCCCAGTAATAGATCTTTTATTGGTTGTGGTGGTGCCTGGATATCAGGAAGAACCACTTTTCCTGCAGCACAACACATACCATTTGGTTCATCGCTCCATTTATTTGCAAAACACTTAGGACATGTTTTATTCATTTCGCCTATTTTCACAGTGTTTTGCTGAGCATAATCTATATTGGCATCGTAATTGAAGGCTGATCTATTTCCTTGGGCTATATTCCGATTACGCGCTCTGACTGTAGCTGCTCGCTGTCTTTCTGTTGCTAGGCGCTGCGAGCGCTCAGTGCTAGTCTCCCTATCCCTTGTCTCACAGACATGCTGCCTTAACTCAGATAGACGGTGCGCACGTTCAGCGCTAGTTTCTCGAGCACGGGCCCGCGTCGTCCTCACATTTTGGCTTGCGAGGCGCTGTGAGCGCTCGGAGCTAGATTCTCTAGCGCGTGCTTGCGAAATATATTCTCTATTTCTCGAGAGGCGTTGCTCATTTTCAGGGGCAGATTCTTCCGTACGGCGTACTCGATCGGCTCTTGTCTGTGATGTCTGCCGAGACAGTTGAGATTTCCTTTTAGGCATGCTCTCAACAAACCACGCACAGACTTGAAAACAATTATGAACAAAGGGAGAGCGACTCGAACACCGTCCGCCTTTACAAAACAAAACAATCGTAATATCGAATAACTCGTGTCGATTATTACGATAGAACGAAGTACGAAACTACGAACATACAAAACAAACGTACAACGAAATTACGATATTTTCGATTATGAGGTATCTATCAACAACAACAACCATGCGAACGAAACAACCGAAACCAATAACCAACTGACATGTAATTTTTAGAACTCCAACTAACGACAACGTGGGCATAATAATTCGAGAGGGTCATCAATCCACGGAAAGTCTTAACACCGCGATTCAGAAAAATGACGTCATTGCAGAACGCCATCTATGGGCAAATAGGTAAAACGTCTGCACAATGAAAGTTATGCTAGGGTCATTTTGCGTTTTAGTAATTTTATATTATCTCCGAAACTGTATGACCAATTGATATACTGTAAATGGCAAATCTTATCTGTATGATGTTCCTGTGATACTGAAATAATTTATTGTCATAAGAATTAATATTTTGTTGCTCAAATAATCAACCAAACGTAACAATGCCGAAAAAAAAATTTTTTAATGCAATAATAGAAGTATAAAAGATAAAATATAAAAGATAGAGATATGGTATCGCTGACTTTTTTGTAGAAATAATTAAGATGAACCAGGTAGCCATACATTCTTTTTAATTTTAAGCAACTGTTTAGGCAGCGCACGCAAATAATTCTGTTTTACGAGGTATTTTTTTCCGACTTGCCAGACAAAAGTTGTGATAGCTCGGTTAATATACATGTTATAGAAACAATTTATAGCCTATAGCACTCAGGAATAATGTAGCTTTCTGCCAGTTAAAATAAAATTAGAATTAGATTATGAGTTCCAGAGATTACCCCCTGCATACAAACTTACAAATTTTACCTCTTTATAATATTAGTATAGATATGTCGAAATAAAATCCCTTTTGCCAGTTTAAAAGTATGAAATCACAATTCAGTAGAAAATCGGGCGATTTTCCGTGTATGCTCGGAAATCGTTGAAAAATTGTTGCATTTCGGTAGAGAGCGGCCCATATCGGTAGAAATACTGAAAAATCGGTAGGTACGAGAACACTGGTCGAAGACAACATCGACTATTTGCCTGCCCGCCAACATGGCGGATTTGTCAAGCCAGTAATAGTCCTACTGAGAGGGTTATCACTCAAATGAACATATTGACAAAAAATATCCCAGAGGTACATAGATATATTTACGGATAGAACATGTGCAATAAAAAACCAAATAAATAACTATTTAAATTGTATACTACATTAAGGTTGGCTTTGCTCATTCGTGTTATTTTATTTGTTATCTATACATATAATAAAACTGTAGAGTTCGAAATTCTGTACATTGAAAAAAAAACGCTTAAAACCGAGTCAGGGGGGTGTTAGAAGTGAAATAGAACACATCCAGATTGTTTTCAATTTTTTTGTTTCTCTGTCTGTTTATCTGTTTGTACGGGCTAATCTTGGAAGTTATTGGGCCGATTTAAATGAAATATTGCATGGTGGTACCTTACATCCCCGGTCAACATTTAGGATATTTTTAATCCCGGCAAATTAAAGAGTTCCCGTGGGATAGGTAAAAAACTATAGTAACTTCTTAGAATAATTACGTTATTATTAGAAGGATAGTGTCAGTACTTCGAACTTTAAAAATTTGAATCTAAAAATACTAATGGCGGGCAGACGATTACACACGTACATACGGAAACCACTCTACAAATTATGAAATCAAATTTTGTTTTTATTAACATAAATCGTCGAAATACTTTTAAAAGTAATGTTAAAAACCTTTTATGTTTTTCAAATGTGTTGTGGCACCATTTGAATGCACAAGCCGTCATAATTACCTATTTATTTTTTAAGAGTTGCGTACGTTCGTGCAGTGCAATGACTTGAACATTACGGGACTGTTCCGGCGTAGGCTCCATTAGGCTCCAATTGAAATGCCTCACTTTTTGTGCGTGGACTTACCTTCTATATGTTATTATTCTAAGAGTAACTTATATAGCTCAGTACACAACCTAATTAATTGGAAATCGATATAAAAATATTAATTATAAATGAAAACTATTCTGAAAATCAACCTCTCAGGGGATATATTCTTTTTTAAGGGTGTAAAATATGGAAGGAATTGCTTTGATATTATTCACTCTCATACACAAGTAATAAATTCATACAACTTCAATGATTAATTAACTGCACTGATAGCATAGTGGTTAAGATAGCAACTTACCATGTCAGTGTCAGGGGTTCAATTTCAACGCCGGACAATTATTTCTGTGATCAACAAATTGTTGCTGGCTAGAGTAGACTAGATAGTAGTAAACCGAGTCTAATTTGTGTTTGTCACTTATATTTTTGTGAGGTTCCTTAGTAGAGGGTGTAGCAGGCGAAATTCATAGTTTGTAGAATAACCAATAAAAATCGGCCAAGTGCGACTCGGACTCGCGCACTAAGGATCCCGTACCATTAACTAGGTAAACAACAGTGGGTACACAAATTTCATATTGTAACTTTCACCTGTTACCGTTTACTGATATCAAGCAAAAATAGGCAAAAAGAGGCGCGATCGCGTTTGTTGTTATAGCGGTAACAGAAATACATAATTTGTAAAAAATTCAACTGTCTAGCTATCGTCTAGATAGACGGACGGACAGACAGCGAAGTCTTAGTAATAAGGTCCCGATTTCATCCCTTGGGTACAAAATCCTAAAAAGAGGGCTGTGCAGAGTCACTCAAATACCCTTTTTTGACCCCAGGCAGCAAATTATGTTATAGTGGTATCACCCGTGCGCAGTCATTGTTGACAAACGAGCAAACAGCACACCTAATGGTAAGTGATACTGTGCATGAACTTTTGCCATGTCGCTGCCTATCGTGAAGAAAGTGAAGGAAGTGTAAATGCGTGCAATGAGGTTTGGTAATATTAAAGGTAAGGTATCACCAAAACCCACCACATGCAAACACGGTCAGAAAGTTTGGGTTCCGGCTCTCTTGCTCTGGACGGACCGGCTCGCGACGTTAGATGGACGACTGTCGAGAGTGTGATTCTATCACGTAAAGATAGTAAAGCCCAAGTAGGTACTTGGGCTAGCCCCCCACCCGACACGACAGCTTGGAAGTTTTTCTTCCTGACTCGCTCCGCCGAGTTCTTACGCGAGATCATTACCAAGCAGAAGATGGCGACCTCATATGGTCTATGGACTATGGTCTAAGTAATGGTCGGTAGATTTGGCAGTGATGCTTGCGATGAATTCACGACGCTGCTCTATTCCGGCTACACATATCTTTTCTTTTTTCATTGCAAACGGTGGCAAACGAACAAAGAGTACACATGCTGGTAAGTGTTGCTGTCGCTCATGAACCTTTGCAATACCAGGTGCACAGCTAGACCGCTGCCAACCATGAAGAAAGTAAAGGGATTATGAATATTTTTTATTGCAAACGGTGGCAAACGAGCAAACAGTACACCTGATGGTAAGTGTTGCTGCCGCTTATGGACGTTTGCTAAGCCACTGCCTGCAGTGAAGAAAGATAAGGCAGTGTGAATGCATGCCACACGCAAACGCCCCCTCAGAAAGTTGGGCTGCCGCCTCTTTCACTCACCGAACGAAGCGCTGTAACAAATTGCTACTACTCGGACGTAGGTTTTTTGCGAGAGTATGGTAATACCCCGGACGGACCTACCCGCGGCTGTAGACACACAACTGTCAACAGTGTGGTCCTACCACTATTTAATAAGAAAAAAGATCTCAAAAGTATGCCTGCTGTATCTTAGCTGGAACCACAATTGTGGGAGGGCTCCGTGTATTTCCACATTTAAGTCTCACGGGGGGGTTCCGCTCAAAGCGCACGCTGCCTCGGTCGACATGGTACGGTATCTGCGTGTAGCATAAGTACCATGCCTTTCTGCGAATGCCAGAAGAAAGTTTTAAGTCAAGTGCTCAGAACTCATCCACACAGATGGCACCGTACAGGGCCATTGATCAAACCAGCCTCGCGTACAGCCATCAACATGTAACACCGCTCAACGAGCCGGGGAGTAATTTGATAAACATGCTCCTGAAAGCACCGTCGCCCTTCGAGTACTAAGCCCAAATATTTTATCTGATCTTCGATTGAGTGCAACCGATTAACAGTGATTGTTGTGCTGATGGGTGTATAGTTACAGGGTCTATGAAACAGCAAATAATTCGTTGTATATAGAGCTACTCATTGAATCATCATCTAGATATTAATTATGGCCAAATGTATCGCTTATTTAAATTAAGCTCAGCCCGAAGTGAGTCCAATCTCAGCTAATAAACCATACTGTCACCCGCACGAACTACCTCAGCTGGGAGCAGAACAAAATAGGCGTTAGCTCAAAGTCCTCTGCGCGCTTCACGCAGAGACCACTTCGCCACTTCAAATAATCTGGAATCAGCCGCTTAAGTATAGAAGCACCCCCTGATAATAGCACCTTCCTTATATACCAGATTGGCAAACTATTAAATGACTTGACGACATCTAAATACACCGCCAACAGCACCTCTCCACCAGTGAGCGCCTTAATGACAACGAGCCACAAACATAGAAAGGCTGCAATCGTCTGCCAGAAAGAGTTGGTCTGATCGAGACAACCTCGCTAACGAGCTGGTTGATGCGGGCAATCAAGATTCTCTACACTAGCTTGCACGGTGGGCGTGATTGCCCCTGCCACATATGATTTCTACGCGAACGAAGTCGCGGGCAAAAGCTAGTTGTATAATAATTAGGTATTTAGATTGTGTAGTATAGCATATAAGCGTTTTGGTTTAAACGGTAAGCTTTTATGTTGCCTTAAATAAACAAATAAATATATGTGAGAGAATGAAAATTCGAAATAAAACCCTATACGAACATGTCTGATCAGCATGGTATAGTAAGGTCAATTACCCTCCTATTGTGGGGGAGGCTCGAGTCCAACAGTGGGATGTATATGAGCTGAAAGGAGGCAGATAATATCTATGCCAAACATTTGTGTCGTTACAGAGTAAGAATACAATTAACCATCCCTATCTTGGCGGTGGATGTCGTAAAAGACGACTAAGGAATAACATTGATGCGAGAGAAAAAAACGGCGATATAAAACCCTATACCAACACGTCTGTCGAACGTGGAATCGTAGGTCAATTTCGCTCTTTAACCGAAAAAAAGGAGGAGGTTCTCAATTCGTCGGAATATTTTTTTTTTATGTATGTTCACCGATTATTCAAAGACGCCTGGACCGATTTGCAAAATTCTTTTTGAAGTTATACTTAAAGAAGTATACTTAAAGAAGCGCCTAAAGAAGCGCGTTATGAAAAAATGATGAGAGTGAAATTTTAAGATGCGCGCACATCTGTGACACAAAATTAACAGTATGAAGCTGTCTGCTTAACCGCTCATCGAGTGAAATTTTAAGATGCGCGCGCATCTGTGACACAAAATTAACAGTATGAAGCTGTCTGCTTAACCGCTCATCGAGTGAAATTTTAAGATGCGCGCGCATCTGTGACACAAAATTAACAGTATGAAGCTGTCTGCTTAACCGCTCATTGAGTGAAATTTTAAGATGCGCGCGCATCTGTGACACAAAATTAACAGTATGAAGCTGTCTGCTTAACCTTAAATTCAATTTTTGAATTTATTATTAAATTTATTTTTAAAATATTAAATAATCAATAA
Organism: Lymantria dispar; assembly: GCA_032191425.1. Lineage (NCBI taxonomy): Eukaryota > Metazoa > Arthropoda > Insecta > Lepidoptera > Erebidae > Lymantria > Lymantria dispar. The sequence goes on from CM063471.1 coordinate 12,365,459, forward strand.
TAAACATTTAAAATTAAGAATCTTATAATATTTAGTACAAATTATGTCTTTTTTTTTTTTTTTTTTTTTTTTATTGCAAACGGTGGCAAACGAGCAAACAGTACACCTGGTGGTAAGTGTTGCTGCCGCTCATGGACCTTTACAAGGCCGTTGCCTACCGCGAAGAAAGCGAAGGGAGTGTGAAAGCGTGCATTGAGGCTCTGTGATACCAAGGGCACCACCAAAACCCTCCACACGCAATCACCCTCAGAAAGTTGGGCTTCCGGCTCTCTCGCTCACCGAACGAAGCGCAGTAACAAATTGCTACTACTTAGACGTCTATTTTCTGCGAGAGCATGGTACTGCCCCGGACGGACCGGCCCGCGGCTGTAGACAGATAACTGTCGACAGTGTGGTCCTACCACTCCTAAATTCTTATATATTTCTTTATTATTATTATATATTTATTATTATTATTTATATTCCTTATTCTTCTTATATATTTATTATTCTCTAAATTTTGTTTTTAATAATTATATATATATATATATATATATATATATATATATATATATATATATATATATATATATATATATATTAATTATATATTATATAAATTTATATTAAATATATATATTTGAAATATATATATTAAATATATTATTATATAAATATATTAATTTTCAATTTTTAATATTAATTATTGATATCTAAGATCAATCTAAGATTCTTTTAGTTTAAATTTGATGACTATTAAACTGAACTTTGTTGATTATCCTTTTCCAATCCTTCTATTATTTTATTGTAATTAATTATTTGCATGCAATTAAAAACTATTTTTTAATGATGCTAAAGAAGTATAACTTCTCACGCGCGTACATAAATACACGCACCCATTTTTTGTTTGATAGGGTATACTTCCCAGGTGGTCCCATAGTCATCAGGTTAGGATCTGATGATGGTATCCTTGAGAAATTGGTGGAATTCTTAAAATTTAACGTTTCTCTATACTATACTAAAGCTATTTAGGTATTTGCACCTGATAGTCATCATCTCGTTGCAGAGCTGATGATGGAAGATACAATTTGAGGGCGGTTTTTTTTTTAATTAAAATTTCTAATTATTGTGTTGGAGATTCGAGTCCAACAGTAGGACTTCATGAGCTAAGGTGATGATCATCTATGCAAGAGAAGGTAAATTCAAAACCCTAAGTATGCCAAATCAAATGACAAATTGATATAATTTTAAATAAAACTACTTTACGGATTTTATCGCGTTTGTATTTGATTTTTGATTACCCGACGTTTCGAACACTTTACAGCGTTCATGATCACGGGTGGACTAAGATGTCTCACGTCCAACAAGTCATCGTTACTGCAGAAAATTTATAATTATCTACCCGATACAGAAATTAGTTATTAAATATTGACCCACATTTTGATCCAAATTTATTGCCAGTGTTAAATGAAAATGATTCTGAGAATCATTTTCTTCTTACACTGGCAATAAATTTTATTGAAATGATATATAATTAATTAGTTATTAAATATTGACCCACATTTTGATCCAAATTTATTGCCAGTGTTAAATGAAAATGATTCTGAGAATCATTTTCTTCTTACACTGGCAATAAATTTTATTGAAATGATATATAATTAATTAGTTATTAAATATTGACCCACATTTTGATACAAAATTTATTTTAAATAAAACTACTTTACGGATTTTATCGCGTTTGTATTTGATTTTTGATTACCCGACGTTTCGAACACTTTACAGCGTTCATGATCACGGGTGGACTAAGATGTCTCACGTCCAACAAGTCATCGTTACTGCAGAAAATTTTATAATTATCTACCCGATACAGAAATTAGTTATTAAATATTGACCCACATTTTGATACAAAATTTATTGCCAGTGTAAGAAGAAAATGATTCTATATGAAAAAATTATATTGTTTATGGTTAGTAATAATTAAACATTAAAATTAATAGTAATTATATTTAAAAACTAACTAATAATCTAGTATACTACCACCGGATCACCGGACCACGAACACGGTTACACTGAGAAAGATCCGGCAAGAAAACTCAGATAACATGATGCTAAATTAAAGTTAATTTTGAAGGCGGCTTACTTTATGTTACTAAAAAGGTTTTAATTTATAAAATTATCTTTAGTTATTATTATTGTGGATCAAATCACACACATCAAACACATACAGACAGATACTTGAACGGTGATTCTCATCATCCCCCTTCACAGTTGGCTACCGTGTGTAAATCTTTGTTGCAGAGAGCACGAGGAATCTGTGACGATGAACACCTGGCTGGGGAGCTGCAGCATGTCAAGCAGGTGCTACGTGCAAACAAGCTGCCAGTTCCTCGCCCCCGTCGCAGAGACCGAGTGAAACCACCCACAGTTGAGCGCCTTCCTGCAATACTACCTTATGTCAAAGGAGTCACTGACAAGATTGGCTACATCCTGAAACGCTCTTCCATTAAAACTTATTTTAAGCCACTGAAGAGGATTAGCCAATTCTTACCACCTGTCAAGTGCCAGATCCCTTTACAAGATGCAGGAGTATATAAACTTGACTGTGGTCTCTCTTACATTGGACAAACAAAGAGATCCATAAGAACTCGGATCAAAGAACACATAGCCGATGTGAAGCACCGCCGGGACACTAGGTCTGCAGTCTGTGAACATAGTCAGGACCGCGCCCACCATAACATCAGGTTTGATAAACCACAAATCCTTGCAAAAGAACACCGATACCTGCCTAGAATGGTACGCGAGGCTATTGAGATTAAAAAACACAAAATTTCAATAGAGAGGATGGCTGGGTGTTACCATCAAGCTGGGATCCTGTTATAAACATTATTAAAAAGAAATCCAAAAAGACCACCACAAGACTGCAAGACACCGTGAGCTCATATTGTATAGATTTGACCCACAATAATAATAACTAAAGATAATTTTATAAATTAAAACCTTTTTAGTAACATAAAGTAAGCCGCCTTCAAAATTAACTTTAATTTAGCATCATGTTACCTGAGTTTTCTTGCCGGATCTTTCTCAGTGTAACCGTGTTCCGATCCGGTGGTAGTATACTAGATTATTAGTTAGTTTTTAAATATAATTACTATTAATTTTAATGTTTAATTATTACTAACCATAAACAATATAATTTTTTCATATAGAATCATTTTCTTCTTACACTTGCAATAAATTTTGTATCAAAATGTGGGTCAATATTTAATAACTAATTTCTGTATCGGGTAGATAATTATAAAATTTTCTGCAGTAACGATGACTTGTTGGACGTGAGACATCTTAGTCCACCCGTGATCATGAACGCTGTAAAGTGTTCGAAACGTCGGGTAATCAAAAATCAAATACAAACGCGATAAAATCCGTAAAGTAGTTTTATTTAAAATGTATAATACTCGCGTAAACATCAGAAAACAAAATTTATTGCCAGTGTTAAATGAAAATGATTCTGAGAATCATTTTCTTCTTACACTGGCAATAAATTTTATTGAAATGATATATAATTAATTAGTTATTAAATATTGACCCACATTTTGATACAAAATTTATTGCCAGTGTTAAATGAAAATGATTCTGAGAATCATTTTCTTCTTACACTGGCAATAAATTTTATTGAAATGATATATAATTAATTAGTTATTAAATATTGACCCACATTTTGATACAAAATTTATTGCCAGTGTTAAATGAAAATGATTCTGAGAATCATTTTCTTCTTACACTGGCAATAAATTTTATTGAAATGATATATAATTAATTAGTTATTAAATATTGACCACATTTTGATACAAAATTTATTGCCAGTGTTAAATGAAAATGATTCTGAGAATCATTTTCTTCTTACACTGGCAATAAATTTTGTATCAAAATGTGGGTCAATATTTAATAACTAATTTCTGTATCGGGTAGATAATTATAAATTTTCTGCAGTAACGATGACTTGTTGGACGTGAGACCTCTTAGTCCACCCGTGATCATGAACGCTGTAAAGTGTTCGAAACGTCGGGTAATCAAAAATCAAATACAAACGCGATAAAATCCGTAAAGTAATTTTATTTAAAATGTATAATACTCGCGTAAACATCAGAAATCATTAAATTGGTATAATATTTTTTATTGCTGTTGTTGACAAACAGAACATCCAATGGTAAGTGATACTGCCGCACTTGTACCTTTGCTAGGCAACTGCTTACCGTGAAGGGAGTGTGAATGCGTGCAATGAGGTTCGTTTAATACTGAAGACATCACTAAAACCCCACCATAGGCCCACAGAAATTTAGGTTTCCTTAAGCATTTTCTAACATGTAAATTTCAGAAATATCTACAGAGCTTGGCACCCCCTTTTTATTTCAAGTCACTGTATTTTTTTTTATTGCAAACGGTGGCGAATGAGCAAACAGTACACCTGATGGTAAGTGTTGCTGCCGCTCATGGACTTTTGCGAGGTCGCTGTCTACCGTGAAGAGAGTGAAGGGAGTGTGAATGCGTGCAATGAGGTTCTGTGGTACTAAAGGCATCACTAAAACCCACCACAAGCAAACACCCTTACATCCCGAACCGATCGGCTCGCGGCTGTAGACACAACTGTCAGCTGTGTGCTTCTACCACTACTTTTTAACCGACTTAAAAAAAAGAGGAGGTTCTCAATTCGTCGGAATCTTTTTTTTTCTTTTTATGTATATTCACCACTTACTCAAACACGCCTGGACCGATTTGTAAAATTCTTTTTTTCTTTAATAGGGTATACTTCTCAGGTTGCCCTATAGTCATCAGGTCAGGATCTGATGATGGCATCCTTGAGAAATCGGTGGAATTCTTAAAATTTAATAGGCAATTTTAACGTTTTTAGTTTACTGTTTGAAGTCGGGTTTTTTTTGTTAAAAATTATAATTATCTATAAATGAAAGTTAACTTGAATGATTTATCGCCCCCTAAACCTTCAGCATAATAAATTTTATGCAATTCGTTGAAGCCGTTCACCAGATTGGAAATACATCATCATCTTAAGTCGTTTACGTTTCATTACTGCGCTTCAATCTCCTCCACAATAGCGAACAAGAAAGAAAAGATCTTAATTTGTTAATAAAAAAAAAAACAAAAATTTTAATGTATAAAAAACGTATAAACAAAATGGAATTGGGCTCAACTTACGACTGGGAATACGAGTGCTGCCAAGCATATATATATTATGGTTTTGCCCTATGCTTAAATCAATTACGCTCAAGTCACTCAGCGTGGTATAGAGCTATGCTCGGGATATCTCTGCGCGATGGTATCTGAAATACGGAAATCCATAGAAGAACGAATGTAACCGACATTGCACGAAGAATTAGCACACTGAAGTGGCAATGGGCAGGACAGATCGCTCGACGAAGTTCGTCGGACGAACCGACAACCGCTGGGGAAGAAAGGTTTTCGAGTGACGTCCACGTATCGGACGACGCAGTGTAGGACGGCCCCTCACTGATCCACCTGTCCGACGACTCGGTTAAAGTTGCTGGACATAGATTGTGGCGAAACATAAGGGATGTCTACGTCCAGAAATGGACGATAATGATGATGATTAATTAACTATGGATATGCCGAATTAAGGAATTAAAAAAAGAATTCCATAGCTGCATGATATCAATTTATTTTATACAGCCTAAATCTATTCCTGGAATGATCAAATAGGAAAAATACCGCTGTGAAAACCACATCTTATGACTCAATCAATGGTGCAATAAAAAAGTAGTTAGTATTTCCTGTAATTTTATTAGATACTAGCAACCCGCCCTCGCTTCGCTTCGGATTCAGTCGCCTTACCTGTGTAGTTTCCGTTCTCGTGGGAATACCGGTACATATAGCCTATGTTACTCCCTGATATTATAGCTTTCCACTGGTGAAAGAATTTTTGAAATCGGTACAGCCGTTTTGAAGATTACCCGGAACAAACAGACAGACAAACATTTTTTAATCTGTATTTTAGGCATAGGTGTCGTGCAAATAACCGCGTGAGCATGAAAAAAGCCTATTATTTTGACATTACAAACAGACACTCCAATTTTATTTATTGGTATAGACTAGCAACCCGCCCTCGCTTCGCTTCGGATTCAGTCGCCTTACCTGCGTAGATGCCGTTCTCGTGGGAATACCGGGACATATAGCCTATGTTACTCCCTGATATTATAGCTTTCCATTGGTGAAAGATTTTTTAAATCGGTCCAGCTGTTTTGAAGATTACCCGGAACAAACAGACAGACAGACAAAAAAATATAAAGTGTATTTTAGGCACATGTATAGTGCCAATAACCGTGTGAACATGAAAAAAAAACCTATTATTTTGACATTACAAACAGACACTCCAATTTTATTTATTGGTATAGATTAAGTTCATATCATTGTGGTGACGGAGTAAGAATAAAATTCACCACCCCCTTCGTTGCCCGTGAGTGTCGTGACTAAGGGATTAATTATGCATAGATACATCTATGAAAGAGGAGGACTGATCAGCGTGATGTAGTAGGTAAATTTCCCTCCCTTTGTAGAGGAGCCTTGAGCCCAGCAGTGGGACATATATGAGTTGTGACGATGATGATTAAGTTTATAAACTACACAAGCGATAAAGCGGATTAAATTGAAGAGAAATTGATTACAGTATAATTATACACGAATTCGACTTAACGTGGAACATGAATATTAAAAAAAAAAACTTATCATTCATGATTCCATTCAGCTGCGGCGACGGTTTAGGATTATCACATGATCAAATAACTACAATAATCTGACGATAGTGCAAATAAAACCACTCATGTACACAAAACATTTGTTCAATACAAATTCCAATTAATCAATTTAAAATCTACAACGAAAATATATGATTTAAATCTTTATCGATTAATTCTTGGAATTTATTTTGCGTTATAATTTTCTCCTATGTTTATATTTACGGCAATAAGTTGCACGTCACTAGTCTAGTCAAACTAGTGTTTAACCTTAGGTAATCTGTGCTCAATATTGGCACTTAAGGATGCACGATATTAAAAAACATCGATGTTAACATCGATTTGAAAGTATCGATAATAAACATAGCTATGTCAAAAACATCTATGTTTTCAGTAGCAAATAAAACTGTTTATTCTATTTATTAAATGAGTTTATTATTATTAAAAATACAATAAACACATTACATACTGACGTGATCAGTGTCTTATGCAAAATAGTTTAACTTGTTTATTATTTAGCTATTGGACTCAATACATCCTAGATGACCCTAAACACTATATTGACGTTTCCATATTTTATTCTCGCGACTCGACTATTCATGTATCGTTTGATCATTTTCTGAGATCTTGATCGTTTGTGACAAACGTGGCAAGTGATCAATTAAAATATTCCATTAAAGCGTAGGTTATGAGTCACAACAACCAGACTTATCCTCGATACATATATGTAGAATAGAGTGAATTGATTATTAATCATTCTACTAGCAAAAAGCGGTGCTTTGGAAAGGCTATGTTTCCTGCCTAGTAACAGTTTTAAACAGGTTTTGTGGTTACCGAAAAAAGTTCGGCATATTTTTATTTGAACATTCTGTTCACATCGATATAAACTTAAACTTAATACATTTCATGTATCTCGTCGGGATAGCACCGTGAATAGTCGTCGGTCGCTTCCGGTTCCAGCGCGAGCCATTCGATCGTTATTGTATGGTATTTGAAAATCAATCACGGTCGCGAGTCGCTGATGACACGCCACTTAATTGGTTTTTTAGTATCGATCAGTTGGCGTTCGATAGGAACGTGAAGGATCGTAACTGTCGCTCGTCGATTACAAAAGATCCGGCTCTAACGATTGACGATGCTATTGGTTACGCATTTTGATTTGTTCAATCATGATGGACACGTGTATAACTTGACACATCGATGTTAGAGAAATCGAAACATCGATGGCTATCGAGCATCCCTAACTCATATTGGCAATTCAGCGACTGCAAATGTCATTGACACCATCAGACGATCGGTCTTGTATTTCGTCGGCGTCTGTTAAAATAAAAGGTCCGCGTTCAACTTACTTGGAAGTAATTACGGCCAACTAATCGACAAAAAAACATACGTTTCGTCACATGTTTCATACAAATCGAGACGTTAAGACGTGATAATAAAAAAATAATCGTTATTATATTATTCCGTAGAGTTTTTAATAATTAATTACTTTAAATAACTAATTATTAGTGGCTGTTACGCGTGTGTTTCATTGTGTTTATAGAAGATGGTTATAGAGAAAATTTGCTGTTTAGGCGCGGGATATGTCGGTGGCCCGACGTGTAGCGTAATCGCCATGAAATGTCCCAACATTAAGGTGACCGTATGTGACAAAAGTGCCGATAGAATAAACCAGTGGAATTCTGATAAATTGCCTATATACGAACCGGGATTAGACGATGTTGTTCGACAATGTAGAGGTAGAAATTTATTTTTTTCTACAGACATCGCTAAAGGTATACAGGAAGCCGATTTGATATTCATTTCAGTGAATACGCCTACTAAAACCTTTGGCAATGGTAAAGGTAGAGCTGCAGACTTGAAGTATGTCGAAAGCGCGGCACGTATGATAGCAGATTTGGCTACAAGCAACAAAATTGTTGTCGAAAAAAGTACTGTGCCTGTAAAAGCAGCTGAAATTATCATGAAAATCCTTCGAGCTAATACTAAACCGGGAGTCCAGTATCAGATCTTATCTAATCCTGAATTTTTAGCTGAAGGAACAGCTATAGTTGATTTAGTCGAAGCCGAAAGGGTTTTAATCGGCGGAGAAGACACGCCAGACGGTCAAAAAGCTATTCAAGAACTGTGTTGGGTGTACGAACATTGGATACCAGCAAAAAACATCCTTACTACAAACACTTGGAGTTCAGAATTGTCTAAACTGGCCGCTAACGCCTTCCTTGCACAGCGGATATCGAGTATTAATTCTCTATCAGCAGTCTGTGAGGCTACCGGAGCTGATGTTTCAGAAGTAGCCAGAGCGGTCGGCCGAGATTCTCGTATAGGACCAAAATTCCTTGAAGCCTCCATCGGTTTCGGTGGCAGTTGTTTTCAAAAAGATATCCTAAATCTTATTTATTTATGTGAATGCTTAAACTTACCAGAAGTAGCTGCTTATTGGCAGCAAGTCTTAAGTCTAAATGACTATCAGAAGATACGTTTTACGAGGAAAGTTATAGAATCCCTATTCAACACAGTTACGGATAAAAATATAGCAATATTAGGTTTTTCGTTCAAGAAAAATACGGGTGATACTAGAGAATCCCCTGCGATATATGTAACTAAAACTTTAGTGGATGAAGGGGCGAAACTCCATATATATGATCCCAAAGTTGAACCGGAACAGATAATGTATGAGCTAACTAGTCCGTACCTGACCTCGGAGCCGGGGATAGTTAAAAAGAACGTTGAAATTCACGATACAGCATATTCTGCCGTTACGGGTGCACATGCAATTGTCTTATGTACAGAATGGGACGAATTTAAAACGTTAGACTTTAAAAAAATTTATGAAGTAATGATGAAACCAGCTTACATATTTGATGGAAGGAAAATTCTTGATCACGAAGCTCTACAGAACATCGGTTTCCATGTTCAAACTATTGGCAAGAGGTTAAGCAGGGTTGGCAGTATTCGAGCGCAAGGAAGTCAGACTATGCCTTAATGTAAGTACATATTTTTTATCAACATTTCAGCTGTTCCGTAATAGCAGAGAAATTGACCTTCTACATCACGCTGATCAGAGAGCTTGGTATAGGGTTTTATTATGAGTTTTCTTTTTCTTCCATAGATGTTATACGCTTATTATATCTCTTACGTCTCTTACGACAAACATGGAAGAGGGGGGGTGAATTTTATTCTTACTCTTACACTACACAGAATAAAATTATTTTGTTACAAATCATTTATATTTTTATAAAAAGCTAGCAACCCACCCTTCCTTCACTTCCAGTTACCTTAACCTCATAGTTCCCGTTCCTGTGAGAATACCGGTATAAAATATAGCCTATGTTACTCCCTGATATTATAGCTTTCCATTAGTGAATGAATTCTTGTAATCAGTTCGGTGGTTTAAAGGTGAAAGCATAACAAACAAACTTAAATTTTTATTAAGGATTGACGGGAATATTAGAGGTCATGTTGCATGGTCGATTTTGCTTGCGGTTATGTCTGAACGTATTTTGTTCTTATAAAAAATTACAGAATATTGAACCTGTATGAATGTATTCTGTACTTCTATATAATGTAGTCCTAAGAAGGAAATAATATAATAGTGAAATAATTACAAGAATTATTTTGTCGTTTTGGCTTTAAAGACACTGTTTCTATATGCAAAAATTTTTGCTTTGAGTTCCATAGGCATACGCTAAAATTAAAAAATAAAAGGAACTTTAGCGGGAACTAGGGCTAGTGTTATATGGTAGTCTTGTATTATAGTCTGTTTTAACCTGTATCCCATTTTTATTTATTATAAATATAAATAAAATACATATAAATACATTTAAATTATATATAAATAAATAAAACTGAAGTGCCTGTTTGTAATGTCAAAATGGTATGCTTTTTTATGTACATACACAATAGCTATGCTTAAAAACCGTTTTAAATAATTTTCATTTGTTTGTTCCCAGTAATCTTCAAAACGACTAGACCAATTTTGATAATATTTTACTATTAGATAGCTGTTTGTATGAGTAACTTATTCTATATTTTATGCCGGTGTTGAATGCAACTTACCACTACGAACTCGAACCAAAACCCTATTCTAACTTGTCTGATCAGCTGTGAGTAGTAGTTTAATTTTCCTCCCAATGTGGTGGAGACTCAAGCCCAGCAGTGGGCACTCATACTAACTTCCTACCTGTTAGATGCATGGACATAAATTTACCAGCACTATCCTTCATTATTTTCTTTCTTATTGAAGTAAAACTTCTTTGTGCGCATGAGGGTAAATTTTTTACGGATGAAACGCAATTTAGCGTCACGAAGATGTGCAACGTTTTTGTCGAAGAAGAGGGAGTGAGAAAGGGCGAACATAGCACGACACGAAGCACAGCCATGGGGCGAGAATAGGCAGCAACCGAGTGAGAAAGATCGAGTTTTTTTTTTAATACTGATAAAAAACACATGGAACCAAAGAAGTTTCACTTCTGACAGGCGTACTTAGCGCTATTTTTTTTTAATTGTATTTTTAATTTTTTTTTCCTAAACACTAAGGATATTTTTAAATCTATATATCTTAAAAAAGTCGTGTTAGTTACACTATTATAACTCAAGAACGGCTGTACCGATGTGCCTGAAAATTGGTTGGGAAGCTTAGAACCAGGAGACGGGCATGGGATACTTTTTATCCCGTTCGACTGGATTTCCGTGTGACGTGACATAAAACGTCAAAGAAAATACAGGTCACTATAAAGCGTGTTATAACAAAAACGCATCTGACATGTAATAACAAAACGCAAATGACAGCTAAACGGCGCTAATTAAGATCCGCGCGCGGCATAATCCGAGACTGATTTTCGGTAATTTAGAAAATATATTTACGAAAAAAATTATGGCGGTACGAAGTTCGCCGGGTTGGCTAGTATAATAATAAAAATAAAATATTGAAAAATATAAAAAGCGTGTTGACCCACCGGCAGCGAATACAGGGACCAATCTGCCGGTGATAAAGGCTACGAAGAGGGGAAATTTCTCACGATGTCTAGTAACGATGCACCGTGTCTAGTAACGCCGCCTTCTGCATCAGACCCACAACTATTGTTTTTTTATTACACATTTTCCGTATGGTAACACAGTAAGAATACAATTCACCACCCGTGTCTTGCCCGTAGATATCTTAAAAGACGACTAAGGGATATAATAAGCAATATCTGGTTGACCGAGCTTCGCTTGGTATATTTTTGTTGTATTTTTGTCGGATTATTTAAATATATATCAATAAAAAATAAAAATTAAATAATGAAAAAAATATTAAAACATACAAAAAGAAAATAATAATAACACCGAGATTCGATCCCACGCTGTTTGAATGCCAAAACAAAACAAAAAGAAAACTGTACAACTTCCCAACTGAGCTATCGTAACTCTTGACGTTGACGGTGAAATTTGAATTCATATTCTTTTAAAATTTAATGTCATTGTATTGTTTTGCTTAAAAACACCGACAAAACAACATTTTCTATAAATAAAACCTAGCTAGATCGACTTTTTGGCCCCGAAACCTTCTAGTATGCCAAGTTTCATCAAAATCGTTGGTGCCGTTTCCGAGAGCCTGAATATATATATATATATATATATATATATATATATATATATATATATATATATATATATATATATATATATATATATATATATATATATATATATATATATATATATATATAGGTATATATATACAAGAATTGCTCGTTTAAAGATATAAGATATAACATCTATGCAAAAGAATAACACTCGAAACAAAAGTCTATGACCCGGGCCTGAACAGCGAGGTATTGGTCTATTTCCCTCCTATAGTGGCGGAGGCGAGCCCTACATGGGCTGAGATGATGATAATGATTTGAAATAAAACTGCTTTCTCGTCCATTGTGGTGTTGGATTGCTATTTCGGCATGCAACTTTGTCGTCTCCGCATAAAGAACACGGTCTAGATTCAAGCTAACGAGAGACGCGCCAGTTTTAGAAAGGTTGGCTTTAGAAAGGTTCTCGAGTGGCGATCACGTATCGAACGACGCAATGTAGGACGACCTCCTACTAGTTGGACTGACGACATCATGAAGGTCGCAGGGAACCGTTGAATGCAAGTGGCACAGGACCGTACCGAATGGCATTCTTGTGGGGAGGCCTATGACCAACAATGAACGTATATAGGCTGATCGATGAACGGATGAATACAGTAGTCCGAAGTGGTGGTAAAGGATTTTCTTTTGAGTTTTTAGTTGGTTGGAATAACCCACTGTATTCCCACCTCTTCACCATTGGGCCATTGGTACAGTGTTCCTTGTCGTTCATGGCCAGCCCGACGGCACACTAGAAGTATGCCCCGCCTGGGGGCCTCAGCGCCACGTCCTGTCAACGGACATGGGAACAGCGGACCTGTCGTTGTCGACCATCATCTCGAAGATGCTCGGCAGCGACAGCTGTTGGTCGTCGATGGCCTCCTTCTGTGAGGCTGTCATTACAAGGAAGGAGGCCGCGGAGTGGGCACGCGAGGCACTTGCGTCCGCAGACTCGCTCCGCCGGCGGCGACCAGGGAGGAGGAGACGCCGTTATGCGCTCCTCCTTCCACCGCCCTGAATGATGACAGGACGTGGCCAGACGGCCAAGCGTTGGGGTGTCGGGGATAGAATGTCATCAGACGATCTCTCCGGCACCTCGTAAAAGCGCGGAAGAGGCCGCTGTGGTTTTAGTGGGTATTTCGGTCACTTCTGTGGCTGGCGAGTCCCACACACACTCCCCTGTCTGTAACCGGCGGGGGATAGTGCGTAAATACAATTCCGCAGCGTGAAAAAAAAAAAAGCCCGGGGGGTTATACTTTCGGATACCGTCCCTCCCGACGTCTCTCAGGGTGTCACTCTCACGCGGTCAGTCTTCCTACGTTTGACGGACTATATCTCGATCCAATGACCCGCGACCTTGGCTAGGGTGAAATGAGGCGCAGGTACTCGCGCCTGCGCCGTCCAATTCGCTGGCGGATCATGTCACCGTAGAGGCGTTCCGAGAGATAACTGCCTCACAGAAAGCGGCATCTGTTCCAGTTTCTGACGCTGTCGAGCATCTCTCTAGCAATGGTCGGCAGCGTCAGATCGGCACCGATGATTGCGACGAGTTCTTGAGTAGATATTACGTTTGCGTTGTAGCTATTGTATACCGTGAGAAGCGAAATAAAACAAAAATACAATGTATTTCTATATCCTTGATGACATTTCCGTGTAGAATAATAATTAAGTAAGCGTTAATTCCAATATATTTCTTATTCAAATTCATTTATCTCTATACTTTTTTGTTTTGTGCGATTGTAGTTTTTAGCCGCATTTGGCTACGACAATTTATCACCGGGATAGGTGAGCGCGTGGTGACGGAGTACGAATACAATTCACCCCCCAACACTTACTTACCTAACAACTTAAACCGAATTTACCATAAGGTTGAAAAGTTTCTTTGGTTGAATGCGGGAATCTCTGAAACTATTGATTCGAATTGAAAAAAAAAGATTCTAATGTTGGATAATTCATTTATAGAAGAAGGCTATATAGCCCATGACATCACGAGCGGAGCATCAATGAAAAATATTGTAAACATGGGATTTTTTTGACGCGATAATGGTTGATAGAGGATATTTTTTTATCAAAGACGAATCCATGGTCTAAGGTAATCCTTGATTTCTTAGGGACTTTACAAACATGTAAATTAACGGACACAAATTACATCCAGACTCAGAACAACAATTTGTGGATCGCACAAAGTGTTGTCCTGCGTGGGATTCGAATCTGTGACACTGGCGCAGCAGGTCTATATCTTAACCAATACGCCATCTGTGCAATCAATTTTGTTTCGTTTCCTTCTCTTGCACAGATGTTAGAAGCAAATCGTATCACTTGGTCGTCTTTTACGACAGGCGTTTCCAAACGTAGGTGCGTGGAATAGGAGCCAGGTCAGTCCTCATAGGTCTTTTTTTTTTTGGGGTGGGGCGGGGCGACAGAGGGGTGTAAGCACGCACACCCGCAACCCACCCGAACACCACGTCGCCTTCGTCGTTGGACCGACCACCGGAGCAGGGTTACTTGTCGTTAGTGGTCGGCCCGACGGAATACCCCCTAGTAGGGTACCCTCCCATCGACCGACGTCCCCCCCTCAGGGAGGACGTCAGTCTTTCCTCACGCAGTCGGCCTCTCGGCGGGTGACGGACTAATTCTCTGGTCACGTCAACCGCGGCCTCGGCTAGGGTCCTCATAGGTCTCGAAGATTATCAATCCTCATAAACCATCGTGTCTTTCCTCTGCGCCTAATAAGCATTAAATTTGCTTTACACGGGATAAGAAATATTTATTGAAATGTTCCGAGGCCATTGCTCTATAGAGTTTGTCATTATACAAGTGATTTTGTATTTTAACTTTAAGTGAATAGAGTTTTAAATAGAATGTAATATGTATATTAGCAATTTTACTTTTAAATTTGCTCTTAACATGCAATGGTATGTATGCATCTTGCATGTCTATGCCTTCTGTTTTTTTTTTTAATACGACTTCTCATTGAGAAATGTTTTTGACGTGACAACGTCTTTTGGCGTTGTAAATAAAATTATTTTTTGCGAGGCGTGTTTTAAATTTTACGTCGATGTCTGTTTGTCTGTGGCATCGTAGCTCTCGAACGGATGGATCGATTTCGATGCGTTTTTTTTCCATTTGAAAGTCAATTTCCTTATGGTGGTTCTTAGCTATTTTTATATACCTCAATATACGTCCCAATGCTAGGCTCAAACCATCTCCATAATGGGAGGGAAATTGGCGTTGCTATACCACGCTGGTCAGACGTGTTGGTATACGGTTTTATTTCAAGTTTCCATCTCTTGCATAGATGTTATATGCGTATTATACCACTTAGTCGTATTTTACGACATACACGGACAAGATAGGGAGTGGTAAATTGTATTCTTACTCCGTCCCTACAAGTAAAAGCCCGTCTGACCAGTATGGTACAGTAGATCAATTTCCCTGATGGTGATTTGGCGATTTAAATTTCTGAGGAACGTAATGTTGCTCATATGCTAGTCGATCGCTTAGTCTGCTATTAAGATTCCCACAGGAAAGAAAAGGGGATTACTACATTTTTTATTCATATTCGCTTATTATAGAAGATAAGAATATCTGTTATCTCAGATAGGTTAATAAAAACGGACGTTAAAATACTTCGAACACTAAAGATTAGAGATTTCAATTTTGATATTTATCTCATCCTAATAAAGTTTGTAATCCTTTGAGATTTTTATAAGTCAATTAAACGGAGCAATAT
The DNA here is from genome assembly GCA_032191425.1 of Lymantria dispar. Taxonomy (NCBI): domain Eukaryota; kingdom Metazoa; phylum Arthropoda; class Insecta; order Lepidoptera; family Erebidae; genus Lymantria; species Lymantria dispar. Next base: position 12,381,535 of record CM063471.1, read on the forward strand.
CCTTTGGCGATTTTAATCACCATCGCTACATCCTGATTAGAATTTTAAGTGACTTTATTAATTTTATTAAATTTATCCTTTTTGGCTTCAAAGACACTGTTTCTGTATGCAAAAGTTTTTGCTTTGTGTTCCATAGGCATACGTTGACTTTAAAAAAAAGTTTTAACGGGAAAGGGTATGTGTCATGTGGTAGTCTTGCATTATTTTTTAACGTGACAACGTCTTATAAATGCGATGGAGCCGGCTGCAGACACGAAAAAAACATGACGTATGTGGCGTTACCTCGCTCTGAGGCGTTCCATTTAAGGCTTGATCCATACAAAATATCTATCAAACAAATAAAATTAAAATTTCCTTTTGAAAAATGAAACTATTCTATCAGTATTTTCTTATGACGTTGTCACGTTCAACTATCGTCAGTAAACCGACTTTACAGACAACCGAATTTTAACGCGTAATCTATACAGATAAATAGAATTGAAGTGTCTGTTTGTAATATTAAAATAATGTTTTTTTTCATGCTGACATGATTATTTATTTACACGATACCTATGCCTAAAAGTCAATTTAAAATATTCTTTGGCTGTCTTTCCGTTTGTTTCCACGGGAACTACACAGGCGAAACCGTGACAATTGCCCAATATTAAATAATTTTGACTGTATATTATGTAATATGAGTAGAGATGCGAACTTCGCTTTAAATTAGCTGATCGGCCGATGACCGATGACAACCCGCCTTTGTACCTACGTTACCACTGCAGCGTTCACGCAATTCATACCTATTAATACTGTCAAAGCTTTACATGCCTACATGTAACCTACATACCTACTGTAGCAATCAATCTTAATGCTCACATATAGGCCCCGTTAAGCTCTTCCGTATCCGTGGTGCCGTACTGCTGCGCTATCGTAGCTGTACTCCTGTTTACTTATTGGCTGACTAGTCATTTTGTTTTCCTGTCTCCCGCTTTGCCTGGGAGGGAAGTGGAATCTCTCTTTCCAACTCCTCCTCTTTAATCTTTTCTAATTAAATTTGTTGCGGGTCCCAAGACAATTAAAATCATATCCCGGGACTGCCTGAGGGTCAAACCTCGGTGTCATTTATGGAGACCATTGTGGATCCTGGCTTACAGGAGTTACAATGGTGGGAATGTGTGGTGGGATTAGTCCCAAATTCAAAAAAATGCCTACATGTATCCAGTCTGTACATGCCTACATAATACGTAACATTTAAGGCATAGACTCTTAGACACGCATTTTTGTAATCACTATAACTTTTATGTTATATTATTTTGTGTGTAATACTTATTACATTTTAATTATGATCTATGACCGTTACACTACAACATACTCAAACAGTTGCCCCATAACCTGATACACCCTGTATAATAACTAAGGGGGTTAACCTTTATAAGTCATCAATGTAATACATCGATGTGTACAAAAATGTATTAGGCATTACTTATCAATCATTATTTTACATATAAAATGATTTAAATTCGATAATTATGATTATATCTATTAAAATTTGTAGATTTTATCATATCGAAAGGAATTTAAAATGCATATTATATTAATACTATCTGAACCAACAGACGTTGTTCTGTTCAAATAACAAGTTCAAAAACAACAGAATTAGTTATTCAATTAGTTATTTACAAGATAGGTTACAATGGATTTCATTAATAGCGACCTCGGTTGTAACGACTTTTCGGTTATAGCGACGTCGAACTTGGGTCCCTTGGGAATTTAAAGTATACTTTCGTAGGAAATTCATTCGGTAATAGCGACTTCGGATATAATGCCTAATTCGGGTATACCGACTTGTTTTTATCAACTATTTGGGACAGATTCCTAGAAATTCCTTGCGGATGTTGCGACTGAGTCGGCAAAGGCACAAAGTCACTTCACAAGCTTTAACTATTAAGGTTTCTTATCCTTTGTTTATATTTGCAGATGGTCAAATGCTTTGTGTGTACCGTTACTTAGCATGTGCGTGATGTTAAAATTATGAATCAGTTACGTAGCTATTTCCAGTGAGTGAACAGTGCTTCTTAAACTTGTGAAAATGACTCTTAGACGTACATTTACTGTTAAAGAAAAACTGATTTCGGATATAGAGATCGCCGGATATAGCGACGACATTAAAGTGGTCCCTCCGCCGCCGTTATAACCGAAATACACTGTATAAAGATAAATGAGAAAGTAGTAATAAGTTTGTTTGTGTATTTTGATTACCCGACGTTATATATACAATATTTAGACAAAAATTTTTTAATGTGTATTTTAGGCATAGGTGTCGTGCAAATAACCGTGTGAGCATGAAAAAGGCCTATTATTTTGACATTACAAACAGACACTCCAATTTTATTTATTGGTATATACTAGCAATTCGCCTCGCCTCGCTTTGGTTTCAGTCGCCTTACCCGCGTAGTTCTCGTTCCCGTGGGAATACTGGGATAAAATATAGCCTAGGTTACTTCCTGGCTCAGTCATTGGGTAAACATTTTTTGAAATCGGTCCAGTAGTTTCGGAGCCTATTCAATACAAACAAATCTTTCCTATTTATAATATTAGTAAGATAATATAATAGATAAATTCTAAGAATTTGCTGTTTGTCTCGAGAAACCAAACTATAAAAAACCGTCTCAAGACCGTTGGTCCAGTTTCTAACATTAAGATCTTGTGTTTTATAATTCAGAAATTTTACTCAAAAATCACACAATAAATAGGTAACACTTAATTATTATCAGTTATTTATGGGCCTCGTTAAAATTTGCCCATAGTATCCTACTCCTACCCGAGACTACTTGACGACGCTTGTTCTACATGCTCATCTATACCAATAAATAAAATTGGAGTGTCTGTTTGTAATGTCAAAATAATAGGCTTTTTTCATGCTCACACGGTTATTTGCACGACACCTATGCCTAAAATAGCAATTAAAAAATTTTTGTCTGTCTGTCTGTCTGTTTGTTCCGGGTAATTTTCAAAACGGCTGGACCGATTTCAAAAATTCTTTCACCAATGGAAAGCTATAATATCAGGGCGTAAACTAGGCTATATTTCATCCCGGTATTCCCACGGGAACGGCAACTACTCGGGTAAAACGACTATAACCTATAACCGAAGCGAAGCGAGGGCGGGTTGCTAGTTTTTAATACAAACGGTGGCAAACAGTACGCCTGATGGTAAGTGATACTGCCGCTCATGAACCTTTGATAGGTCGCTCCTTACCGTAAAGAAAGTGTGAAGTGAGTTTGAATGTGTGCACAAAAGGTTCGGTAATACTAAAACATTACCAAAACCCACCACCCGCAAACACCCTCATAAAGTTAGTCTCTCTCACTCAGCGAACGAAGCGCAGTAACAAATTGCTACTACTTAGACCAGTGATGGGCCAACTCCGAACGCGAAAGTATTTAATCCGGCCCGCCGAGAGTCCATCCATCCTAAATATTCTGTCAGCATTTTGGCGCGTAAAATAAAATCTGACGTTTATAATTGAAAATCGCCGAATTTTTAATGAAAGCCAATTCCTCAGGGGTCAAACACCCCTTGTTGCTTTCAATATCGCATAATTAACTTGTCATAATTATAATTATGTCGGCAGTCTGTCACAGGTATTAGTTTATTTATTGGAAAATTCCATTCTATTCACCTATCGGTGAAGCTAAACTAGCCGCATAGTTCATGTGTTGGGGAAATACGGGGCGCAAAGCGTGGTGAAATGTGAAGCGCAGGCGGCGAGGGCGAGAACGGAAAAACTCAATCAGAAACCGATTGACTGATGAACACCTTTTCGCACTGCTGAAAGTTGCTTCGTCACAGATGAAACCTGGAACCTATAATTTTGGCCCTCTAGAATTTCTTAAACTTTGTGGCCCGCCATTAAAAAGGTTTGCCCACCACTGACTTAGATCAAGTAACCTTGCTCCGGTGGTCGGCCCAACGACGAAGACGACGTGCACGTGAGTGGGTTGCGGGTGTGCGTGCTTACGCCCCTCTGTCGCCCCGGATGGAGTGGTGCGAGGAGCGCGACGACCGCAACCCACCCCCCCAAAAAGAGTTTCCAGGTGAAATGGATGAACCTTGCTGCGGTATAGAGTGGTACGTTGGTAAAACGGTGACGGTGGTACCAAGTCAAACAGTTCCTCAGAGCACTCCCCATGAAAGAGCGCTTTGACATCTTTTTTTATGTCGCCCCCGCATTCCTTAACTAATAAACCGGTTACGATTAAACAAACAAATTACGACGATCAATTACTGTCGTATTAGTAATATTATTTGGTCAGAGTCATTGACATTTGTCATAAAAAAAATATGTTAAATGCTAGCGACCCGCCCTGGCTTTGCTTCGGGTCCAGTTGCATTTCAAATCTATACTAATACTAGCTGACCCGGCGAACTTTGTGCCGCCATAATATTTTTTGTAAATATATTTTCTAAATTGCCGAACATATACCTAGTCTCTAATGAAAGAACCATTACGGCTTTGTCGGGAAAGATTCGATCGTCTTGGTTGCAGCATTGTTAATGATGATTCAAAGAGAATACAAATTACTGATTATTGATTTCTGACAAAATTATAATTATCAAATTTTGTACCATACTTAACTATAGACAAAATTACTATTTAGCTGTCATTTACGTTTTGTTATTACATATCAAATGCATTTTTGTTATCCTACTTTTCATAGTGACTTGTATTCTTTTTGACATGGGTTTCGGTGCGAATATGACATTACATTAATTTATGATATGACATTTAAACATTTTTTGCAATTATCTATTAAAAAATACAATTTATCACTCCCTATCTTGCACGTGGATGTTGTAAATTACGACTAAGGGATATAATACGCATATAACATCTGTGCAAAGGAAGGAAAACTCGTAATAAAACCCTATACCAACATGTCTGACCAGCATGCTATAGTAGGTCGAATTCTCTCCCATTGTGGAGGAGGCTCGAGCCCAACAGTGGGACGTATGTGGGTTGCGATTATGACGATGATGATTACGTCAAAAAAGGGCTAATATCAATGATATTAATTTTTCTAATCACTTAAATAGGTGTTTAGTATAGATAAGAGTCATTGTGTGTAAAATTAATTGTATTAATTCTAATTTTATGTTATTTCTATGAAAGATAACTATCGCTAATTTGTAATGATTGCGTTAAAAACTTCATTTGAAATTGGTTTCCTATATAGATAAAGAAATTCCTTTTCTCCAGCCAATATACAAGCAATTTCGTATGTTATCTAATGTTTCATCATCATTGCAGCCCACATACTTCCCACCGTTGGGCTCGAGCCTCCTCCACAATGGAAGGGAATTTGATCTACTATACCAGTGGTGGACAAACTTTCTTAATGGCGGGCCACAAAGTTTAAGAAATTCTAGAGGAGGGTCAGAATTATAGAAAAAGGCATTTTCTATTAAAGCTTTTTAATAAACAAAATACCTTTTACTTTTACGCCTTACTAGCAGCGCCCTGCGGTTTCAGCCGTAGTTCCTCTTCCCGTTGACATATCGGGATAAATTATAGCCTATGTGTTATTCTGATATGTAAGCTATATTATTGTGAAGTTTCATCAAAATCCATTCGGTAGTTTTTGCGTGAAAGAGCAACAAACATCCTAAACATATTCATAAACTTTCGCGTTTATAATATTAGTAGGATATATCCCCTAGTTGTCTTTTACTACACCTACGGGTAAGAAAGGGAGTGGTTAATTGGATTCTTACTCCGTTAACACACGGAAAATACGCTTAAACATCAGAAAATATTATTTTAATTAAAAATTGATCATAAAAATATTTTACACGGACATCGAACTGACATCCGGAGCGTTGACCATTACAAATACCGTGACTAATATTTTGAACAAGCTTGTAAGTACCTTGGTTAGTATTTAACGAAATATTTGTACGTAATTATTATCCCAGCCCATACATGTCCCACTGTTGGGCTCGGGCGTCCACTATGCGAGGGAAATTGACCTACTATACCAGGCTGGCCAAACTTGTTGCTATAGGGTTTGTTTCGAGTTTTCCTTCTCTTGCATAGATATTATATACGTATTATATCCCTTAGTCGTCATACCCAAAGGGCAAGACAGTAAATCGTATTTTTATTTCGTCATTATACGGAAACCAAGACAGTAATGATGGCTAAATGACTCAATAATTACTAAGAAATAGCATTTAGATTTACACGATTTTAAAATATCAACTTGATCACGACTTCTGTTATTAATAACTTCCTCCTTCGTCCGAGCGTGACTTAATGGTGTCCAGTATCTATATATTTCGTCTTTTTTTTGGTTTTTTTTTGGGTGGGCTATGTTTAGCGCACCCGCCGCCCGGCTCCGTCCGGGCCGACAGAGTGGCGCCACGCGACCTCATGACCCACCCGTGGCATGTCGCCTTCATTATTGAGCCGACCACCAGTACACAGTTTCTTGCCTTCAGTTGTCGGACAGAACACCCCGGGCTACCCTCCCCTCACGACGTCCCTCCTTGGGGACGTCGGTCACCGTCGCGCGGTCGATTTCTCGACAGGTGACGGACTAAATCCCCGCCCTAGGATTAAGTGCCGCCGTCGCCGTCCAGGTGCGAAACCGCGCTGCCCAAAAATCATTAATCAAAACGTGGGCACGCCCATTTTGCCTCCAGCGACGCCCCAAGCCGAGGTCTATCCCCCACAGGGGAGCCATTGGGTGATGTCGCTTAGTATACTTTCATCGGGTTGAGAGCCCTCAGCGCTCACCCATAGTCCGCGTCAAGCTGTCAAGGCCATCTGCGGCCAACAGTTGTAGGTACACACAAAAAAAAGATGATTTAGATTATTTTTATATTTAAAAGCAATCCGCTCTCGCTTCGATTCTTTTTGGCATTTTAATAGTGGTAGGAGCAGACTGTTGACAGTTGTCTGTCTACAGCCGCGGGCCGGTCCGTCCGGTGTAGTACCACTAGGGATGTGACCTGGAGGGAAAATAATCGACTATTAAATAATCATTTTTTTGTTTTTTAAAATAAATCGATTATTTTAAAATAAATAATCGATTATAAAATAATCGATTTTTTTCTTCCAACAGGAGTGTGACCTTTTTTTTTTATTTAGAAAAAGTGAGCTTTTTTTTCTAAAATATACTATGAAACAGTCGTGATGACCTTTTTTTTAGGAAATCTGGCCGTGAATAATCGATTAATTTCGAATAGTAAAAATTGATTAATAATCGATTTTTATTGTTTTGAAAATCGATTGTAAAATTCGATTTTTACAAAAAAATAATTGATTAATAATCGATTTTTATTGTTTTGAAAATCGATTGTTAAAATCGATTTTTACAAAAAAATAATTGATTAATAATCGATTTTTTTAAATCGATTAATAATCGATTTTTTTTAAACGATTATTTTTCACATCCCTAAGTACCACACTGAGCAGAAAATCTACGTCCGAGTAGTAGGAATTTGTTACTGCGCTTCGTTCGGTGAGCGAGAGAGACGGAAGCACAACTTTCTGAGGGTGCGTGTGGAGGGAGGCTTTTGGTATCACCGAGCCTCAATGCACTCATTCACACTCCCTTCACTTTCTTCACGGTAGGCAGCGGCCTTGTAAAGGTCCATGAGCGGCAGCAACACTTACCGTCAGGTGTACTGTTTGCTCGTTCGCTAGCAATAAAAAAATCTCTGTCTAAGATATTAATTTTAATTGTTATTCTGTAAACGACAATTTTTATCAAGATTAAATGCACAACATATTTAATGTTTTTAATTATGTATATAAATAACTAGCAACCCGCCCTCGCTTCGCTTCGGTTTTAGTCGTTTTACCCGCGTAGTTCCCGTTTCCGTGGGAATACCGGGATAAAATATAGCTTAGATTACTCCCTGATATTATAGCTTTCCATTGGTGAAAGAATTTTTGAAATCGGTCCAGTCGTTTTGAAGATTACACAGAACAAACAGACAGACAGACAAAATTTTTTAATCTGTATTTTAGGCATAGGTGTCGTGCAAATAATCTGGTGAGCATGCCAAAAAAGCCTATTATTTTGACATTATAAACAGACACTCCAATTTTATTTATTGGTATAGATACTGTTTTGTTTAAAATAACCTATTATTTTTATTAAACGAAATGTCGGGCAATCAAAAATCAAATACAAACGCGATAAAATAAATTTTAGGCCACAAAAAATATAGTAAAGATCAGAAATATACTCTTATTGCCATTTAATTTAACACATTCTTAATTTTTTATACCGTTAATAAAAAAAAAAAAAAAACTAGGGCGATTTTTAAAGTTTGCATTGCTTTTTTATCACCTATTTTATGGCGTTAAAATAATAAAATTATTCTAAATTAAATTACACATTAAACTATGATCTTTGGAGAATCGAATTCTACAGTTATGTTGAAAATCCTTGTATGCAATTAAGGGTGTAGATTGTTGGCCTGAGTTCTCGATTTCGAGCGACCGCAGCGCCAAAGTTTAATGTAACATCCGACGGGGCGGATGAATGACCTAGAGAGCGCGATTTTCAAAATGTTTTGCAACAAACGTTCCACGTTGAGAAATTGTTATTGAACTTGAATATTTACAGCATAACAATAACGTTGAATTTTTGGAAACTAGCTGTTGATTCTTTTTAATAGATTAATAAGAGTAGTTGAGACATAATTTTTATGTTTTTCTATCATTACATTACATAGTATAAAACAAAGTCGCTATCCGCCGTCTGTCTGTCCCTATGTATGCTTAGATCTTTAAAACTACGCAACGGATTTTGATGGAGTTTTTTTTAATAAATAGAATGATTCTTAAGGAAGGTTTATATGTATAATACATGCATAATATAGTAGAGAAACGCTGATTAATTTAGAGGTTTCTAATGTGATGTCGTAAATAAGCACGTTTTTGCGCTTATATTGCAAACGTTGGCTGAACCCTACGAGATAGACCAAAATAATGTACTACAGTATTATCCATCTTAAAAAGTTCAACAAAAAAGTCCACGATGGCATATGTCTATCTCTTAGGGATAACCCACCATAACCATTTTTTATCCTCTACTAAAAAATGATTATTTACTAAGTGATTTTATACAATACAGCATTAATCCTTATCCAATTAAGTACCTTAAATAAATTGTGCATTTATTATAGATCAATATGCTTTTTATAGTATGTAATATGAAGTGAATATTGCCGAAGATAGCGAAGATAGCGAGGGCGGGTTACTAGTTTATAATATAATATACAATCAAGAGTAGGTCCGGACTGACATTTTTGTATTCTACTTACCTAAAATTCCAACTATTTATTTATTTGTAATTTCACTACCAAAGTTTATTCTAATTCATAAAATATTCATTCAATAAAATAATTGCAAATTCAGTAGGAAGTGTGTTTATCTCTACGCAAGGAAATGTGCCTATTGCGTAAACTCAAATACTTACTTTTTGTTTACGATCACCTCGTCGATATCTAAAAAAAAATCCTAGGGTTTTAAAAAAAATGTCAATAAATGAAATACAAGTATAAAAATGATTTATTTACTACACAATAACAAATATGAGTCGCCATTACTCGCTATCCTAAAAGCGTGCTAGGGTTGTACAAAAATTAGTAAATAATTCATTTATTTACTAATTTTAACAGAAGTTTGTAAATTATTAATATACTAGAGTCTGGCTATCGGTTCTCTGCACTGAACTGTTTTTTTAAATCTATACATGGCAATATTTTTGAATTGTCATGTCACTGTCAAACGGATTGTCCCGTTTTTGTGTTTAGTGTTTTTCAATCATTATTCTTTTGAAATTATTGAAAAATAATGCCGAAAGCTATCAAAGGCGTAGTTAGAAAGTTGATATTTACCATGATCGGCAAGTATCAAGACATAAAACTTGATAATGAACGAATCCGGAACGAAAAAATACATCGCTTAGACGAAATCCTTATAGCTGCTGGTAAGTAGTCTTGATAGTTGGCTTGATATTTATGTCCGGGTATTATGTGAATACTATTTACAATTTTTTTTCTTGTATGTGTTTTAGAAGGTGACATGGCGAGAGTCAAGACGTTAGTGAAAGAGTTAAAATGTTTTGAGGAAAAGGAAGCGTTGAACTCTGAAACGAAATATTTGGATACAATTTCTATTATGACAGGTAAATTAATTATAGCATTGTAAAATATCTTAAAATCTTTGTACGATTATTTTCAATGTTTGCTTACAAGTTTATCTTTCTTCATAGTGTAGTGGAACAGTTAAATTATTGTTAGGCTTTTATATTTTTTACATTCAATTACATTTTAATATTTTTCCTTTGCAGAAATATCTGTTAGAACTATTAAAATGATCAAGAAGGAGGGTTCTATAAACCAAGGAGAATGGAATACACCCGGCAAGAAACGCCCTCGTCCGGGAACGGTGTCAAATCTGGATGATTTTGATTTAACGGCTATCAGGAATAAGATTAATGAATTTTACTGTGTAAAAAAACAGGTTCCTACTCTACGGAATTTACTTGTTGAACTCAGAGAGTCAATTGGCTTCACTGGCTGTCGTGAAACATTACGGCAGGTATTGAAAAGAATTGGTTTCGAGTTTAAGAAAAACCAGAATGAAAGGTCTTTGCTCATAGAGAACTTTGAACTAGCAGCTTGGAGACACAGATATCTTCGAACAATTGCTGAAAAACGACAACAAGGGAAACCAATAATTTATCTTGATGAAACCTATGTTCACCAAAATTATAAGGTAAAAAAATCATGGCAAGGTCCTTCCACTAGTGGAGTGATAGACAAAATGTCGTCTGGCAAGAGACATATTTTAGTACATGCTGGATCGGATAAGGGTTTTGTGCCCAATGCACTGTTAGTATTTAGTACCAAATCAAAAACAGCTGACTATCATGATGACATGAACACACAAAATTTTATGAAGTGGTTAGGTGAGAAATTGATTCCAAATTTGACAGAGCCTAGTGTGATTGTGATGGACAATGCTAGTTATCATGTTACACAAATAAATAAACCACCAACAATGCAGAACTTAAAAAGTGACATACAGAAATGGCTTAGGGAAAATGACATTCCGTTTGAAGAAATTTATACTAAAGATGAATTAATGTGCCTCGTTAAAGAGAATAAGCCTGAACCCTTGTATAAAGCAGAAGAACTTCTAAAACAACATGGCCACGAAGTGCTTAAACTACCTCCATACCACTGTGATTTAAATGCTATTGAGCTCATATGGAGTTTAGCTAAACGAAAAGTGGCTAGCAAAAATATAGGAGTACCAGGGGCAGAAATGGAAAATTTAATTAAAGAGTCATTTCTTAGTATAACAGCTGATGATTGGAAGAAATGCACAGATCACGTCATTAACGTCGAAAATGAATACAAATTAAGAGATGGAATCACAGAAACAGCACTGGAACGATTTATAATAAATGTACGTGATGATGATGACGACAGTGACAGTTCATTTTCAGGTGTTGAATTTATAGAATCAGACTTTGATTATGAATCATAACAAAATTATAAATATTAATGACTTGTAATTATTTTTTTCTTGTATCCTGGACATGATCATTATTTTGCATGACGAGAAACCATGTACCTATGTTAACTTTATGTGTAAGTGGGATATTTCTTTTTTAATAACAGCATACTAGCAACTGAAATTACTAGTATAAAACTGCTTGTGTGGTGTGTGGGTTTGGGTTCATGCCGGTAGTGTACAATGACTGGGGATCGAAACTGCAACCTCGACATTGTATGTCCAACGCCATAACTATTAGGCTACAGTCACCGTTAATTCATAAATACCGGAGTGCAAGTTTGGGCCACAAACGGGACTAAACGCTATGATGATGATATCTAAGCTAATTTTAAAGTTTGTGCAGCTTATCCAACTCAGTTTGTTATATATGTACAGGTATGATAACACATAATAAATAAAAATGTATAAAATAACTTTAATTGAATATAAAAATTAAAAGTATCAAACGCATTTTTTCAGTCTATAGTCGGTGTTGTCACCCCTTGTTTTTTTTGAATTTACCGCTCTTTTCTTGTGCAAAGAACCGATGGCCAGACTCTAATTAAAAGTATGTAATTAAACAATAACGAAATATGAGTTCAAAATTCTAATGGTTTTTCATTCGATTACGGATCAAGTTCTGATTTCTGCTAATTTGATGATAAAATCAATGGCTATCACAAAACCTATCAGAATGAAAACGTTACCAGCTGCCCGATTCACGTAAGTAATAAAAACCGTAGCGCAGTGATGTCACTTCGTTTTGTGCAAATTTAGCCCTTTTAACCGACTTAAAAAAGGAGAATTCTCAATTCGCTGTATTTTTTAACCAATTTTTATGATTCTTTACACCAGGTAACTCAGAAATTGTATAGTAATTGAGCTATTGGAAGATTTATGACAATCCAAGACTAGATAAGTAAGTGCGTTTAAAACAGAAAACCAAAAGGCGATTTCTAAATTCCTAAGTTAAAACGACTTTTGGACTGGCGTGTTTACGTGAATCGACTGGCTGGGTAGTTAAGTTACCTGTATCTTTCAAAATCATTAGGCGTTCTTCTCTTTCATAACATGTAAAGCTCTTTCTTTCCTCTCTTTCATAGCCTCTATGATACTGGGCGCGTCACGAATGGGCATGCTTCGTGACTGCCGAGGATCAACTAATTCTGGAAGTAGGCAATCGTAATAAAACCTAACTAATTTCATCTCCATTTTCTCCTCCCAAAATATGTCGTCCTTTTCTATAATATAAACTTTCATAGGTACAGTAGCACCAAACCAGATGCCAAGCATGCAAACGTTTCTTTTAGTAATATGTACCTGTCTGTCCCTGAATTTGGAAATACCAGTTATGATTTTTATTTATGACATAACCCTTGGAAGCCTTGTCCTTAACCCAAAAGGTATGTTTGGCCATTGCTTCATCAAGAGTCATGCCAGCTAAAGAATGTGGGCACTTAATTTCAATTAAACCGTTTGCATAAATGCCATCTGGTGTAGTACCAAGAAATTCATATTGATCGTCGACGAACACACCGCAACCTTGTATACTAATATTCTCTTGAATTTCTAACTGTTTAATTGCGGTTTCTTCGTTTTCGATACCGTACCGTACAGCAGGCAAACTGGAGATATTACTACCATAAACGATTTTACGAACAAGAACAGCACAACTTGTGCTCTCTCGTTTTTTACAAACTTCCCCGAACGATGATGAGGTTAGTAATTTTCTCCTTGTACTCATCCACTCAGAACTACTTCTTTGCAAATGGGTCGACCTTTCAAGCTCCTCTCTTTCAGCACAAGACAACTTTAAATCGGCTAAAAAAGATGACTTGGCTTTCTCATATAATTCTGGACTCAGATCAGGTTTTTCGCAGTTTGGTCCATAGTGAGCGTCTTTCGATATAGCGCTGTGGCTCTTTTTCAATCTTAATTTAGGTTTAGCAATTAAACGGATTCTACGATTACAATTTTCCACTTTCGCGATCAAAGGATTAGGACTAGATTTAAATATTACTTCATGAGTTTTACTATGAATCGATCCTGTATTAAAAGACACAACAGCAGCTGCGCATCGGCCCGCATAAGAACCACGGGAAGAATAATTTACACGCTTACCCCCTACTAATTTGGCAATCACTGCGTTAAAACTTTCAACTATATTACTTGTACAATTATGAATTAAACTTCTAGAATGATATGACAGTCTTTTACTTAAAATGTGTACCGCGTCCATTAATCCGCATCCAACAATTGCTGGAAGCAACCCAACAGGTTCTATTCGACGAGTATCAGGTCTACAGAAATACTCTTTGCAATATTGGTGATTACCAAATACGTGTTGTGGACCATTTAGGATATCTTCACTAAGATTTTTTATTTTTTCTTCGAGTGACTGATTTTGATCGCCCCAATATTTAATAGCGCATTTTACACCCGTTCTTAAACGCAAATACCTTTCTTTTAGGAATTTCCGCAATTCGCAAGGATACTTAGTGTCTTTCGACAGTTTCTCCAAGCTATTGCAGTAGTTTCGTAAAAGATGATTTTTGCATTCAATTTTCTCTACTGTTAAATTACCGTACGGTCGCGAATCTAATATTTTTTTATAAGTACTGGAATCGCCGTCTGCTACAAATTTATTATAAATTACACCGTGATCAACAATGGAACGTTTAAACCCCTCAACTATTATGGTCGATTCCATACCGGTAGATGATCCCGAATAATTCTTGAAACAACGGTGTTCCGAGGGCTGACTGTCGTTCTTTGCGGCTCGTGCACAAACTACGCAGTATTTATTTTTAACTCCAAAAAACAATACTTTATTAGTTTTAATGCCAATTATCGCAGCTGCGCCGGACAAGGCGGAAAAATTCTTACCATAAGATCTCTTGCTCCAACAACCGTCAACAGCAACAGATATTAATGGTGTACCATTTTTATCAACACTACCTATAGACACTGCGTACTCCGCTTCTTCCTTGACAGCTTCTGCCATGGAATGTGCTGCTGTCTTTTCCCACCAATCGCATGCTGCTGTCTTTTCCCACCAATCGCAAACCGTATTATTAATTTCATTGTATAATGAAGGTGACATGATTGGTAGGGCTACTGCGGCAGTTAATGTTTTTAACTGATAGTAGCTCCCACCAGATGATATGATACCAGATACAATTTGATGATTCACTTCCATTCTATCTTCTTTCTTTTCAATCAAACACACAGTAAATTTCATACTACACATACTACATTTCATGATGAGTTTTGAGTCCAGACCAACTTTTACTTCACCTATTATACTGAGGTAACTTAACTTACAATCCATTGGACCATGGTCCCCTATGGCCTGAAGAGCTTTAAAAAAAAAAGAAACGTCTACAACTCTACGCCCAACTTCCATTTCATCCACCTTTCCCTCTTGGTCGTTTTCAATAACTAGTTCCTGTAAAGAAAGATAATGGCTTGATTTTTTTTATAAAAAATAATTAAAAATTTAAAAAAATGCAAAATAATTTAATACAATATTAGGTTCCTGATGAATAGAAATTATAATTTCTTTACGCATTAGGTATTGTTTTTTTATGACGTCACCTATTTGAACGTAAATTTTCTTTTGAGAAAGTAATTGAGAAGTATTTCGGTACTAAGGTGTTTGTCTCTCGATGAAAATAATAAATATTGCAAGAAAAAATCTATAGGTAGGTATTGAGATTTTGTCTTCGCCCATCACTAACTATGTAGTTTGTTTATTTATGTAACAAGTCTACAAGAATTACGTATAACAACTTACCTCTATACAGCGCGTAGCATTGTTGCTCAGTCTCGGCCCCAAGGTTTTCTTTATTTTCAATACTGGAAATATTATTCATCAATATTATCCACTTTTTATTTATTTTGTACAACCCTAAGCCAGACGCTAGGCGCCTCGCGTCTGTTTGGCGGTATAGGTATGTCGACCAAGTTGCGCTGTCGCCTACCTACTTTCACATTTTGATATTTAGACAATACTAGCCGACCCGGCGAACTCCGTATCGCCTTTTTTTTTTAAAAAATCCTATTATTTTGATATTACATACAGATACTTCAATTTTATTTATCAGTATAGATATAGATAATACAAACCAATATTTACATGTTATTGTAGGTATATGTCTGAATCGGGCGATCTAAATCATATGACATATTGTATTAGCTTTGTAATGTACCCTGTTCAAATGCGATAATAAATAAGTAGGGAGGAACTTACATTTTATTCCGAGATCTTTTGGCTTTCATATTTTTATAATGCGTACAAAACTTTCTTTTCCCTGGCATGACACTCAAATTCAATCAGTCCTGCGAAAAAAATAGCCTATGTTACTCAGTGATAATGTAGCTTTCGAATGATAAAAGAATTATTAAAATCGGTCCAGTACTTTTTGAGTTTATTCGTTACATACAAAAATCCAAATCTTTCCTCTTTATAATACCTATTAGTGTAGATATTGTATTTTTTACGATTTATATCTAGTTCCATCATGGTTTTCTTTCAGACATTCATTATATCGATACTTTCTAATAACTGAAAATAAATTAATTATAAAAATGTTATACTTACAATTTTTTACAAAAAACACAAATTCACAATACGTAATTCTGCTGTCTGCAGCCGACAAGCGTGGTGTCGCGTTCACTTACAGAAAGGAACTGCCGCTTTTGACCACCGAGATTGCACGAATGAAACGAACGTTTTACCCATACATTTTTGTATGAAAAATTTACCTTAAAATATATCTAGATTTTAGGGCTTTAAAAGAGGAAGTCTTTGTTTGTAAAGGTATAAAAAGAAGTATACAGCTATACTTATTGGTTTCTTCAGTGTTCAAAAAGTGTTTCTTTTTATCAATTTGTGTTGATTTATGGGGTTAAATCTGAAAAATACGAAGTCATGTTTTTGCATTTTTACTCAATTTTGTGCGTTTGTTGACGTTTATTATATAACAACTATTAGGTTTAAGAGTTTAATATAAGCATGAACATACTTATTGGTCTTTGATTGTAATATATACAAATTATCATTGATATCAATCATATGTAAATAGGTTAAATATGAAAAATCGTAACACTCTTTTCGGTGATTTTCACGATCTACACCCTTAATTGTAATTAATTATTAAACATTAGTCCAAATTACAATAAATTACGATACACAAGCGGGCACCGATTAGTACGGTGCGAGCACCCGTTGAGGGTGGATCTATGTCACTTGTTCCTGCGTCCCGATTCAGTGCGTTCGTATTCTAAAATTATTATTATACTGCAATTACATAGTTTTGATACATTTCGTATTTTGTCATAAGTTAAGATTTTTTACTATCAAATATGTATGATTTACGTACGATGTACATGTATGTAGGTATATAAGATTTGATCGGAATAAGAGTACGAATCCGATCCGATTGCGGCAAAGCATGAGACAGGGATACGTCATCTCTCCCAAACTGGAATATGTCTTCAAGCTCTAATATTGAGTCGGACTCGGCATTAACATCAACGGCAAATACATCACTCATCTTCGATTTACAGTAATATCGTCATTTTTTTTTATTATTGCAAACCGTGGCTAACGAGCAAACAGTACACCTGATGGTAAGTGTTGCTGCCGCTTATGGACCTTTACAAGGCCGCTGCCTGCCGCGAAGAAAGTGAAGGGAGCGTGAATGAGTGCATTGAGGCTCGGTGATACCAAGGGCACCACCAAAACCTTCCACACACAAACACCCTCAGAAAGTTGGGCTTCTGGCTCTCTCGCTCACCGAACGAAGCGCATAACTAATTACTACTACTCAGACGTCTATTTTCTGCGAGAGCGTGGTACTACCCCGGACGGACCAGCCCGCAGCTATAGACAAATAACTGTCGACAGTGTCGTCCTACCACTCTTGAATTATGGCAGAATCCATGGAGAACCTTGGCACCATGCTCAACGATCTCAGTACAACATCCCAACTCGCGGGTTTACGAATGAACATGAACAAGACGAAAGTCATGTCAAATTCCCATGTCATTCCTGTACCGGTCCTAGTTGCGAATGCGATTGTCGTAGTTATCGATCATTATGATTAACTTGGACAAACAGTTCAGTTGGGTGGGTCAAATTTCAAAAAAGAGGTCAGTCGTTGAATCCAAATCGGCTGGGCAGCGTTCAGAGAACTTAAGAAGATCTTAAAAGGATCATCCAACATACCTCAGTTTCTGAAAACATATATCTATATCCTGTGTATGTCACCAGTGATGACTTACGGCACGAAAATATGATCCCTAAATGGTAAGCCTCATAACCAAATTCAGTCGCTCAGCGTGCTATGGAGCAAGCTGTGCTCGGGATTTCTCTGCGAGATAGAATCCGATATATACATATTTGAGTTGTTGATTATGATTACACAGATTTTTTCTGGCTAAATGTCTACATTTTTAAATTTTCATTGAGAAATGTTTTCGAGATTTCTTCTCCTAACAAACTAAACTAGGGGACTTTCAAAGTATAAGTAGATCCCATTCTTACATAATTGCGGGCGAAGTTTTTTGTTGTCTTATTTCAGCCATGGGACGCAAGGACTGCGTAATAAATCTGGTGGATTGTGGCCTAACTCAGTGCTCAAGAAAATTATAATATAGAAAACTGTCTTGTTATAGACGAGGAACTTTTTTATTTAGGGGCAACACCAGATGCATTGTACAGTGAAGGATTAGTGGAAGTGAAATGTCCAACCTCGCTATGTGATAATGATCCTGATACTGTCTGACAAGCTAAAAGACTGAAATGTTTTAAAGTGAACAGCCAATCTTAGAACACGACTGGTATTACTGGTTTCAAGGCCAATTGCACATAGCGAAACATTATGTGTATTTGCTATATGGACTGGTCCTCATTTTCTATTGAAAGTAGTCAGTAGAAAAAGACGACCTTTTGGCAGGAGAAAATGCTATCCAAATAAAATATTCATTTAGCATTTTTTTTTTTTTTTTTTTTTTTTTTTTATTGCCAACGGTGGCAAACGAGCAAGCAGCACACCTGATGGTAAGTGAAACTGCTGCACATGGACCATTGCAATACCAGGGGCACAGCCAGGCCGCTGCCTACCGTGAAGGAAATACTCTTCTTAAACCTCGTTTAAAGAAGGACATGTCATAGCGCTCGGGAAACACAGCAGCAGGTAGTTCATTCCAGAGCTTGCACGTACGTGGGAGAAATGATCGCTGGAAACGTACAGTTGAAGACCATAACGTTTCCAGGTGAAATGGATGAACCCTGCTGCGATGTCGAGTGGTACGTTGGTAGAATGGTGACGGTGGTACCAAGTCAAACAGTTCCTCGGAGCACTCCCCGTGAAAGAGTCGGTAGAGTACACAGAGTGACCCAAAGTCTCTCCGCTGCTCCAGCGACTCCAATCTGTCCGTAAGATTGGGATCCCCGACGATTCGAACAGCCCGCTTTTAATTGACATGTGTTTGTTTTTATGGTAATTGTTATTATATATTTTACATAACATACTTATTTGTTTTAAATAAAACTACTTTACGGATTTTATCGCGTTTGTATTTGATTTTTGATTACCCGACGTTTCGAACACTTTACAGCGTTCATGATCACGGGTGGACTAAGATGTCTCACGTCCAACAAGTTATTGTTACTGCAGAAAATTTATAATTATCTACCCGATACAGGAATTAGTTATTAAATATTGACCCACATTTTGATACAAAATTTATTGCCAGTGTAAGAAGAAAATGATTCTATATGAAAAAATTATATTGTTTATGGTTAGTAATAATTAAACATTAAAATTAATAGTAATTATATTTAAAAAACTAAGTAATAATCTAGTATACTACCACCGGATCGGAACACGGTCACACTGAGAAAGATCCGGCAAGAAAACTCAGGTAACATGATGCTAAATTAAAGTTAATTTTGAAGGCGGCTTACTTTATGTTACTAAAAGGTTTTAATTTATAAAATTATCTTTAGTTATTATTATTGTGGGTCAAATCTATACAATATGAGCTCACGGTGTCTTGCAGTCTTGTGGTGGTCTTTTTGGATTTCTTTCTCAGTGTGACCGTGTTCCGATCCGGTGGTAGTATACTAGATTATTACTTAGTTTTTTAAATATAATTACTATTAATTTTAATGTTTAATTATTACTAACCATAAACAATATAATTTTTTCATATAGAATCATTTTCTTCTTACACTGGCAATAAATTTTGTATCAAAATGTGGGTCAATATTTAATAACTAATTCCTGTATCGGGTAGATAATTATAAATTTTCTGCAGTAACAATAACTTGTTGGACGTGAGACATCTTAGTCCACCCGTGATCATGAACGCTGTAAAGTGTTCGAAACGTCGGGTAATCAAAAATCAAATACAAACGCGATAAAATCCGTAAAGTAGTTTTATTTAAAATGTATAATACTCGCGTAAACATCAGAAATCATACTTATTTGTGTTTTCTTATTAATCTAACAGGAAAATTTCATTAGACAATTAAAATAAGTAACTTGTTTTCTTACAATTAATCTTTTATCAAATCACATCACGTTTACGGCTCAAGACTACTTTGTCTATCTCGACCCTCGCGTTACACGCGCATCTGTAGTTAGCTACGCACACATAAACATTTCTGCAGTCTTTTACCTAAACTCGAGCGTAATCATTTTGCGAAATGGCTCTTAACGTGTTTGTGTCTCTATGGACTCGCTTTTTCGTTTCAACGAGTTTGAAATCACAACGATTCTAAAGAAGTTTCACTTTAATAAAATAGTCTCATTTACATTGTGTAATACTTTTTTTTTTGGGGTGGGCTGCGGTCGGCGCACTCCTCGCACCACTCCGTGCGGGGCGACAGAGGAGCGCAAGCACGCACACCCGCAACCCACCCGAACACCACGTCGCCTTCGTCGTTGGACCGACCACCGGAGCAAGGTTACTTGTTATCAGTGGTCGGTCCGACGGAATACGGAATTTGGGGTACCCTCCCATCGACCGACGTTCCCCCCCTAGGGGTGAACGTCGGTTTTTCCTCATGCGGTCGGCCTCTCGGCGGGTGACGGACTAACTTCCCGGTCACGTCACCCGCGGCCTCAAGCCAGCGCCACCCAAGTCGCTGGCGGCGGGATTGTGTAATACTTTCGTAAAAATGAGTAAACATTATTATACACTTAGCTTACAATAAATAATCAGATTTTTACATTTATGATTTTAGAGTTATTACTTAATAATAAATATTAATTTTTATAGTTCATTTCCGTTTTTTTTTATATCAAAGATACGACCGTATCTGATCAATCGTTTATACTTTTAAATCTAATATTCGTGTAAACGATAACATTGGTTTAAAATAATTTATTAACGATTATAAAATATGTACACGATTTCGCTATTAATTTTATGTTTACTATCATCAATTGCTTGACCGGAATCGTGACTTTTATATACACAAATCTTGTGATTAAAATGATTATTTAACATAATAAGATTTCCGTGTGGTGACGAAGTAAAAATTTACGAACTCCTATCTTGTATGTGGATGTCGTAAAAGACGACTAAGGGATATAATATGCATATAACATCTATGCAAGAAGGAAAACTCTTAATAAAAACTCTTCACTAACGTGTCTGACCAGTGTGATATCAACTTCATTATCATTTCAGCTCATATACGTCCCACTGTTGGGCTCGAGCCTCCTCCACAATAGGAGGGAAATTGACCTTACTATACCATGCTGATGAGACATGTTGGTATAGGGGTTTTATTTAGAGTGTTCCATCTCTCGCATAGATGTTATATGCGTATTATATCCCTTAGTCGTCTTTTACGACATTCACGTGCAAGATAAGGAGTGATGATTGTATTCTTACTCCGTCACCACACGGAAAGTTAAACATAAGGCATTTTTTTATTATTGCAAACGGTGGCAAACAGTACAGTGTTGCTGTCGTTCATAGACCTTTGCTAGGCCGCTGCCTACCGTGAAGAAAGTAAAGGGAGTGTGATTTTTTTTTTTGTATGTACAGCTGTTGGCCGCAGATGGCCTTGACAGCTTGAATCGGACTGTGGGTGAGCGCTGAGGGCTCTCAACCCGAAGAAAAGTAAGCTAAGCGACATCGCCCAAGGGCTCCCCCTGTGGGGAACGGACCTCGGCTTGGGGCGTCGCTGGAGGCAAAGTGGGCGTGCCCATGTTTATAGTCGTGACTTTTGCGCGGCGCGGTTTCGCACCTCGATGGCGAGGGCGGAACCGCGGATATTTATTTGTTATGGCCTCGCGGCCGTGCAGGCTCTTTGTTGAGCGAGTGTGATATTGTCGTCCTCTTCGTCGAGGACGTGACGAGGACGTCGGATAGATGAGATCTTGGAGGGTCTATAGGAAGCCGCTCCAACCACTAGTTGGTTAGGGTGTGTCATGGCAGAGTCAATGTAGCTCTGAGAGCACTGTTTCATAAACTGCTTGATGGTCGGCAGTTCGAGGTTGATGTGGAGATCGACGTTTCGTATGAACCACGGTGCTCCCGTAGCACGGCGCATGAAACGATTTTGTAGTGTCTGTAGCCTGTGGATCCTGTGTGAAAGTGTGAATGCGTGCAATGAGGTTCTGTGATATTAAAGGCATCACTAAAACCCATCACACGCAAACACACACAGTAAGTAGTGGTTCCGTCTCTCTCTCTCTCTCTCTCTCTCTCTCTCTCTCTCCCCCTCCCTCCCTCCCTCCCTCCCTCCCTCGTCACGTCACTAGGCGCAGTAACATATATATCTACTACTCTGTTGTATATATTCAGCTCAGTGTGATACTACACACGAACTGACCGGCGTGTGACTGGAGACAGACAACTGTCAACAGGGTGAATATTGACACTGTTATATACTTTCAAATATACATATAATTTTCAATATATATCTATGTAAATAAATAAAATTGGAGTGTCCGTTTGTAATGTCAAAATACTGGGGCTTCTTTTCATGCTCACACGGTCCAACCAATGAAGGTAGCACATGCAGCGGTTGCACGATTGGTTTTCTATGTAGTAGTATGGATTTCAGTGAAAACATTCCGAACGCGGCTGCGGTTGCACGTGTTACCGAGCCTCGGCTGCAAGTGCTGCTGCGACTTGCAGCCGCAGCTGATCGCAGACCAGCAGTGTTGCGGCTGCAAGTCGATGTGCACGTAGTTACGGCACTCCAACCTGTTAAGACAAGTCCCAAGTATTCGTTACTCGGAGCCAATCTCATCAAACTTAATTTGCAATCAAATTAGCGCTCATATTGGATAGAATCGTAGAATTTTGTAGTAACTTAGGTTAAATTTTATCCCGGTATTCCCACGGGAACGGAAACTACGCGCGTAAGGCGACTGAAACCGAAGCGAAGTGTAAACGGGTTGCTAGTTTTAATTAAATTCCATGCATACATATGTACGTTGAATAGAAAACAATGTCTGCCGACGTAATTTGCAGATACTTAGCATGCGAAAAAACTCGCGTAATAAAAATATTTATACGATTGTGTTTATACAGATAGCCTCGGCTTTTAGCTATGTATAAAATTCATCGTATAAAAATTCACGTTGAAAGATAATCACGCTAAAAACATATGTGGAAACTAGCTGACCCAACAGACTTTGTTCTGTTCAAATAAAAAAAAAATAGTAAAAGGAATTCCCCTTAAAATCGATCACAGCGCCACCTACCGGTTGCAATTATTAATCTAAACCATTCTCATATCCATCGGAACAGCTACAAAAAGATCATTAATCGTTCCAGCCGTTTAGAAGAAGCCCAACTTTCTGAGGATGTTTGCGTATGGAGGGTTTTAATTATGCCTTTATTATCACCAAATCTCATTGCATGTATTCACACTCCCTTTACTTTCTTAGCGGTAGACAGCCGCCTAGCAAAGGTCCATGAGCGGCAGCAACACTTACCATCAGGTGTACTGTTTGCTCTCTCTCTAACGTTTGCAATAAGAAAAAAAAAATACGATGTAATTATCGAATTCACCAAAAGACTTCAAATATAAATGGATGCCAACCTAGATAATTCTGAAGTTTACATGTTAGAATATGCTTAAGGAAGCCAAAGTTTCTGTGTGTGTTTGGTTTTAGTGATACCTTTAGTATCACCGACACCTCATTGCACGCATTCACACTCACTTCACTTTCTTCCCGGTTTTTTTTATGGGTGGGCTATGGGTAAGCGCGCACGCTGTCCATTCCGTCCGGGGCGACGAAAGGACGATGCGCGGGCCCATAACCCACCCGCACCCACGTCGCCTTCGTCGTTGGGCCGACCACCGGTGCAGGGTAACTTGTGGTCTTCAGGGTAACTTCAGTGGTCGGCCCGACGGAATACCCCGGTCGCGGGGTACCCTCTCCTCTCGACGTTCTCCCTCGGGGACGTCGGTCGTCGTCGCGCGGTCAGCCTCTCTGCGGAACTAAATCCCCGGTCCAATCACCCGCAGGCAGCGGCCTAGCAAAGGTTCCTGTGCCGCAGTATTACTTACCATCAGGCGTGCTGTTTGCTCGTTTGCCACCAGGTGTGGTTGTCGACTTTATCATGTGGTGACAGACTAAGAATACAATTCATCACCCCCTATCTTACCCGTGGATGTCGTAAAAGACGACTAAGGGATATAATTTGCATATAACATCTGTGCAAACGAAAGCAGACTCGATCCGCCTGACCAGCATGGATATAGTAGTTTACAAGGGCGTCGCCAGCTTATACTAGGGTGGGGGGACAATGGGGCAATATAATGGAGGATAAAAAATATGAACGCCTGGTACAGTCGAAAGCTCATGCTTTCATAGCGTTACACTTTGGAAGTCTTTGCCTCGATGACGATTGTTATAAGAACGGTTCTAATATCAATGTATAAAACTTCACAAGCCCTCGACAGCACAATAACTAAAACAATTTGATCTATATTGGGGCAACTGCCCCCCTTGGCCTCCCTTGGCGACGCCCTTGGTAGGTTAATTTCCATTCTATTGTAGGGACAAGCCCAGCAATGGTACGTACCTATATGAGCTGTGTTGATTTCACTGACAAAAGATTTATAGAGTGACCTTAAAGGGTGCCACGTTCTGTAGACAATTCAAAAATTTATTTATTAGAACTGTTAAGCACGACTTTTAATATCGTCGCAACAAAATGCTCGTATGATTCTACTATTCATCATCATTTCGGCTCATATACGTCCCACTGCTGGGCTCAAACCTCCTCCGAAATAGGAGGTATATTGACCTACTATACCATGCTGGTCAGACGAGTTGGTATAGGGTTCTATTTCGAGTCTTCCATCTCTTGCCTAGACGTTATATGCTTATTATATCAATTAGTCGTCTTTTACGATATCTACGGGCAAGATTGGGGATGGTGAATTATATTCTTACTCCGTCACCACACGGAACATTCTGGACGGATTCTTCTATTAATAATTCATAAACCGTTATGGCAGTGATGAGAAATAGTTTTGACCTCAACACTCGTTAATGGACAGAGGTAAATAAATAATTGAATTGATCGATTAGGCAAACATAATTGACCTTGTGTTACTGACCTTGGGTATAGTAATAACGTGAGGTCACATCCTCACTGAATGGGAACGGATTGCGTACACAGTGGTATTTAGAATGCAACCTGGAATGAGCTACCTGCTGCTGTGTCTCCTGATGGCCATGATATGTCTCCGTGTGGTGACGGAGTAATAAAGGGTTTTTCAACAAAAACTTTGTTTTCTAAAACAAAATAAAACAAGAAATTTAGATGAAGATGATTCAATTTTTTATTGTATTACGAAGAGAAAAGTTCGGCAATATGAATCAAAAATGATATCTGGCAAATGTGCACCACGACCACGCTGAGAAATGTCGTTTCTTTCATTAAAGTTTTTAATCACTTTTTGTTAAAATGGCGGGTCTATTTCGTTAATCACATCACGGATTTTGAGTTTAAAGACTGCAATCGATTCGATTGCCTCCGTAACTCTGTCCTTAACATAGCCCCACAAAAAATAATCCAGTGGTGTTAAATCACACGATCTGGCTGGCCACATAACAGCTGATTTTCGTGAAATTATGTGATCGGGAAATTTGGTTTGCAATAAATTGATCGTTTCATTGGATGTGTGACATGTGGCACCACATGTCAGTGATATCCACGTCATCAATAATAGGCCAAAATTGAGAAGTTGTTGAACAACTCAATTTGGCCTATTCCAAAATAAGCTATAATGTATCTAGCAGTATATTAAATACTGCTGTATTAAATACTGCATTTTTAAATATTAAAAAATAAAAAATATCTAAAAATATAAAAAAAAATTGTTTATTATTATTACATTACTTAAAGTAATCACTTATTTTAGTTTGACAAAAAGATTTTGAGGCATTAGCAATTACAAAATTTTCAACGTAATTTAATTTTCGCAGTGCGTCTTCGCTTTGATTCAAAGAAGTTACATAGCGTCTTAAATCATTAACTGCTGATAATGCCTGGGCGTGTGACAAAATCGGAGTTGACTCATCTTCTTGGTCATTATCACTTAGGGTCGCTCGACAGTCGCTTGCCGCTGCCGCAAGGGGTAAAATATGTGTATTTGAGTGGCACGTGTTGACGTATTAAACGGGATGAAGATCGTATTAAGCGTTAAGAAATGTATAAAAACATGTCTCAAGTTGCTGGGACTGACGCAAAATGGCGTATTATGCGGGAAATCGTATTAAACGTGATCGTATTGAACGGGTTCTACTGTATTATGTTTGTAAAGTCACACCAATTGTGTTAGGAGTACACTGTTTCGACAGTTGTCTGTCTACAGCCGCGAGTCGGTCCGTCCGGGATAGTACCACATTGAGCAGAAAATATACAACAGAGTAGTAGCAATTTGTTACTGCACTACGTTCAGTGAGAGAGAGAGAGAGACGAAATCACAACTTTCTGAGGGTGTTTGCGCGTGGTTTAGTGATACCTTTAGTATCACCGACACCTCATTGCACGCATTCATACTCCCTTTACTTTCTTCACAGTAGGCAGCGGCCTAGCAAAGGTCCATGAGCAACACTTTTTTTTTATTGCCAACGGTGGCAAACGAGCAAGCAGCACACCTGATGGTAAATGATACTGGCGCACATGGACCTTTACAATACCAGGAGCACAGGCAGGCCGTTGCCTACCGTGAAGGATATACTCTTCTTAAACCTCGTTTAAAGAAGGACATGTCATAGCGCTCGGGAAACAGCAGCAGGTAGTTCATTCCAGAGCTTGCACGTACGTGAGAGAAATGATCGCTGGAAACGTACAGTTGAAGACCATAACGTTTCCAGGTGAAATGGATGAACTCTGCTACGATGTCGAGTGGTACGTTGGTAGAATGGTGACGGTGGTACCAAGTCAAACAGTTATTACCATCAAGTACCACCAATTGATGGTGGCCATATTGTATTATCAAGCGATATACCCGCCATATTAATTAAACAATACTATCAAATAGGATGTGACGAAATTCACGATAACGTATTTTATTTGACGTATATATATTTGTTATTCAAACAGTTAATTATATTTCAATATATGTTTAACGAAGTTTCCTTATTGTATGTTAAGAAGCTGTGTACATATTAATTTCTGTGGTACGTTTAACATATTTTTCAATAACAAAAAAGAAATTCGTGTGTTTTTGCCCGTGGATGTCATAAAAATGATTACGGGATTATAATCTATACAGGGTGTCCCAAAAGGTTACGTAGCTGGGAAGGGGAGTGATAGGGGTGGTCACAAGGGTCACTAGAAAAATAAAATTCCCCTCTGGGTATTTAAAAAAATAAATGGCATTTTTTAAAAAACTAAAAATTTTACACCTTGTGGGGCTATATTTTGCTAACTGTACCTACAAATATTGCTTTATTAAAAAAAAAGCTGTTATGTAATCGTCAATAACCCTTTATCAAATTGAAATAAAAAAAAACAATACATATCTAACCAAGATTTTAAAGAAAATTAAGTTCTTGTCCAGTTAAGGACTTAGTAATTACGATTTCACTCAACTTCCTCTAAGTGTACTGAAAAAAAAAAGTACTATGCAGCTCCGGCGAGTAACTTAAAAAAATAGGTAATTTTATTGCAATTCCAAAATAGTATAACACCTATTTGAATAATTAATACTAGGACATTTAAAAATAATTTTCGGCAACAATACCCCTACAAAACAAAACATTAATAAAACAATAGTCTCAAATTCGTACGCAAATACATTTTTAAATGTCTATTCTGTTCCTTTGATTTTACTGCCCGTTATAATTCTCAAGATTGGAGTACAGACATACCTCAAACACTCAAGTACAGTCTAGGCTAGATCAAGTTTTACCATATGATAGGGAAAATAACCTTTACTGCATTTACTCAAGTACGCAAAAGTTGTAAAGGATCAAGCTTCATCTTGTCTCGTCTGTACAAAAGCAAAGGTTGATTGATTTGATTGCCTTATCCAGCTGGTCCCTACCCTAAAAGTGGCTTATTTATTAATAGTTTCAGCTCATCCCCAAAATAATTTTGGTAATATTCATCATCATTTCAGTATAGGCCATAGACATCTATTACCCTGTACAGTCTAAGACTAGGTAAGCTGTGATAACAAAGAAAAAAATTATTCCTATTTCCATACAAAAAAAGATTGGTTAAATTAGTTTCATAACGGTCACAGCATACAGTGTCTTAGACTGTACATTACAGTTCGGTTTTAAATGAAACTCGAAAATAAAACAAAATTGTAATTATTTGTTTAAATAAAATGCTCGAAATGTCTACCACCAACATAAATACACGCCCTACATCGTTTTAAAAATGAGCGGGAGATATGGCGAGCAAATCTTCTATTGTTAATTGATTCCGCGGTCTCTGTGACCCTCGCCCTCAAGTCAGCCAAGTCCCCGATGGGTTTTCCATAAACTTTTTCTTTTATAGCACCCCAGTAAAAGAAGTGTAACGGGTTTAAATCCGGTGAACGAGCTGGCCACGCTATAGCACCGGCCCTTCCCATCCACCTACCAGAGTATTCTTCGTCTAGGAAATCCCTTACAGGACGTGCATAATGTGCTGGGCACCCATCATTCTGGAACCACATATTCCTTACTGTTTCCAGCGGCACATCTTCCAATAAATTTGGTAATTCGTTTTGTAAGAAGTGTAAGTACGCCTCGCTAGTCAGTGCCTCAGGTAGCTCAAGGGGTCCGATTATTTTACCATTCAGTATTCCAGTCCACATGTTCACTTTAAAACGATATTGGGACCGATCTTCTCTAAGTAGGTGGGGATTTTCTACGTGCCACTCG
Source organism: Lymantria dispar (assembly GCA_032191425.1). Taxonomy (NCBI): domain Eukaryota; kingdom Metazoa; phylum Arthropoda; class Insecta; order Lepidoptera; family Erebidae; genus Lymantria; species Lymantria dispar. Next base: position 12,410,482 of record CM063471.1, read on the forward strand.
TGTAAATTGTGTAGGTTTATGTATCCGTCCTTTTTAAAAGTAGACTCGTCGGACCACAATATTTTATTGAAAAATTGAGGGTCCTCCCTATGCATGCGCAACATCCTACGACAAAATGCAAGTCTCGCAGGATGATCGCGTGGTAACAGACCCTGTACGCGTTGCACGTGGTACGGGTGGAACTTCTCAGCTTGTAATATACGATGAGCAGTACTTTTTGGTACACCTGTACTTGATTCAATTGCCCGAACTGAAGTACTCGGGTCGTCTGCGACGGCTAGAAGCACTTCATCTTCGACATCGAACCGAGGTCTGCCTTCATTAACCGCTTGATGTGGAAATCGACCCTCAGACAATAGTCGGTGGACATTGACGAAAACACGGCTATCCGGGTGACGTACGGCGTTCGGATATCTTTCTCGATAGAGTCTTGCTGCAGCACCGGCATTACATCTACATTCGCCGTAAATGAGATGCATGTTCGCATATTCTTGTGGAGTGTACGTGGGTGGCATGGTGGCACTATATCACACACTTTAGTCCTTGAGAAAGCCGGGTCGTTGGAAGAAATCACAAGCAATGTCCAAATCACAAAGAAATAATCAAGTCCAGAAAGCGAAGCAAAGTTGTTAGTACAAAATGAACACAAACGAATACAAAGGATGCGCAATAAACGAGAGCACTTAATGTACTGACCGACTATGTATTTGACTAACCAAGAGATAGCACACCTACTTTTCTCTTCCTTAGTGTATCTACCTGTCTCTCTCACTCACCAAACTTGTTTTGTTTGGTTTCATTGTTCTCGCGCATGACTAACGGTACGATAGGGGTGTTAAAGGAATTAATTTTATGTGCTTTAAGATGGATAAGTAAGCCATTTATTTCAACCAACATTTGCTTTTGTACAGTCTAGGCCAGATCAAACTCCATATTTTTACAACTTTCGCGTAGATCTGTTGATCTAGCCTAGACTGTACTTGAGTGTTTGAGGTATGTCTGTACTCCAATCTTGAGAATTATAACGGGCAGTAAAATCAAAGGAACAGAATAGACATTTAAAAATGTATTTGCGTACGAATTTGAGACTATTGTTTTATTGATAAGTTTTGTTTTGTAGGGGTATTGTTGCCGAAAATTATTTTTAAATGTCCTAGTATTAATTATTCAAATAAGTGTTATACTATTTTGGAATTGCAATAAAATTACCTATTTTTTTAAGTTACTCGCCGGAGCTGCATAGTACTTTTTTTTTTCAGTACACTTGGAGGAAGTTGAGTGAAATCGTAATTACTAAGTCCTTGACTGGACAAGAACTTAATTTTCTTTAAAATCTTGGTTAGATATGTAATGTTTTTTTTATTTCAATTTAATAAAGGGTTATTGACGATTACATAACAGCTTTTTTTTTTTAATAAAGCAATATTTGTAGGTACAGTTAGCAAAATAGCCCCACAAGGTGTAAAATTTTTAGTTTTTTAAAAAATGCCATTTATTTTTTTAAATACCCAGAGGGGAATTTTATTTTTATTTTTCTGGTGACCCTTGTGACCAACCCTATCACCCTCCTTCCCAGCTACGTAACCTTTTGGGACACCCTGTATATTAATACATGAAGCGAAAACTTTGTACCCCTTTTTACGAAAATTACGTGGATGGACAAGAATGAAATTTGGCACGGTTGAAGTATATAATGAGGAGAAGTTCATAAAACTGAAATTTCATTTTAATAATGGAGTTTGTGTGAGTGTGTTGCGTACCAGCGCTTATACACTTTTATTTACGGTTAAAATCTCTGATCGAACTGAATGTCAAACAATCATAATTATGATGACAATGTCTAATAGAGATTTGTGCTTATATATTAGTTATTAGTGCAATACAACTTGCTCCTTTTTCCTGGGAAGACTTAAAAAAGATCCGCTAGGGGCAGCACCAGTGAGGGGGTACAAATGTTTTGAAGTCTCTATTGTACCCCCCCCCCACTGGTGCTGCCCCTAGCGGATCTTTTTTAAATCTTCCCAGGAAAAAAGCTAATTTATAATTAAACATAAATAGAAAATTGTGTAGCAATAAAAAAAATATTAAAATTTATTAAAATGAATTGTGGCCGAATTTCGACCACACGCCGACCACTAGTATGCATTAATATGCCAGAGTCCCGTGGTCGCTAAATGTAGGCCTCATAACCAAGTCGCTCAGCGTGTTATGGAACGGGCTATGTTCCCGAATATGAGCGAAATGGTAATGGGCAGGACACATCGCTCGACGAACCGATAACCGCTGAGGAGAAAAGGTTCTCAAGAAGCGATCACGTATCGGACGACGCAGTGTAGGACGAAATTAGGTGGACGGATGACCTGGTGGAAGTTACTGGGCTTCGTTGGATGCAGGCGGCACAGGACCACACTCTGTGTCATAATATGAGTGAAGCCTACGCCAGCAATGGACGGCGATAGGTTGAAATGAATGAATATATCCAAGAAGACAGACATCTCGAAATAAAACCCTATACCAACATGTCTGACCAGTATCGTAGTGAATTTCCCTTATATTGTGTAGCAAGCTCGATCCGTTAGTGGGATGTTTATAAGCCAGATAATATATAAGAAAGAAAAAGAAAGTCGTGTTAGTTAGTTACACCATTTATAACTCAAGAACAGCTGTACCGATTTGACTGAAAATTGGTGGGGAAGGTAGCTTAGAACCAGGAGACGGACATAGGATACTTTTTATGCCGTTTTTTTTTCTAATGGTGTTTACAAGATTTCGCCAATAAATTTTTTATCCCGTTCGATCGCGTTCCCGTGTGACGTGACATAAAATGTCAAAGAAAATACAAGTTACTATGAAATGTAGTATAAATAAACGCATTTGATATGTAATAACAAAACGCAAATGACAGCTGAACGTAATTTTGTCTATAGTTAAGTATGGGTGAAAATTTGATAATTATAATTTTGGCAGAAATCAATAATGAGTAATTTGTATTCTCTTTGAATCATCATTAAAAATGCCGCGACCAAAACGATCGAATCTTTCCCGATAAAGCTGTAATGGTTCTTCCATTAGAGACTATATTTTCGGAAATTTAGAAAATATATTTACGAAAAAAATTATGGCGTTACGAAGTTCGCCGGGGCAGCTAGTTTAGCAATAGTTGCGACTTCTCCGTGTGGTGACGGAGTAAGAATACAATTCACCACCCCCTATCTTGCACGTGGATGTCGTAAAAGTCGACTAAGGGATATAATACGCATATAACATCTATGTAAGAAAAGGAAAGCTCGAATCAAACTCTATTTCAACACGTCTGATCACCTCCCATTATGAAGGAGGCCTGAGCCCACAGTGGGACGTAGGTATATAGGCTGAAATGAATGAATGAAAGCATGTATGTGTTTTTATAGTATAGTAGTATTTCGTTTTATATTTTCATTTATAGTTTGGTCATGCTCACCGAATAAGGTTCTGCTTGCGGTAGCTATGTGGGGCGGGTCGCACCCTTCCCTCTAATTTGGTTGAGGAGAGCGATGGCTGCTCTAGTAGTTAACTCGTGATCGGGTGCTGCTTGTGGGATCTGGTCCAGCCATATTTTCTTCCTTTAATTTTTTTTTGTATTGTATTAAATTTTGAAAATTTATACATATATACAATTTCGAAGGGCATCACACTGGAGCTAATACCCTATATGTTGTACGAAACATAAAATTATGTATATTTAAATGATTAAAGAAAAATGACTGCCCGCTGAGTTTCTTGCCGGATCTTCTCAGTTTGTGGCCGCGTTCCGATCCGGTGGTAGATTATTCTATTGTGTTCAAACGTTGTGAAATTTGACAATATGTAAGTGCCCTTAAGAGGCCTATGCAGAATAAATGATTTGACTTTGACTGGTTTCTTGTGCGTACAGCCGGCGTTCACCTATTTATGAGACGTTCACGTCAAAAGAGAAAAGATTTTATAATTACCTTTTTCATTATTTACAGGTAATCTTCAAGTCTACCCTACCTCTCGAAGCACAGCAGAACAACCCAACATGATTATGCCTTGTGAAATTAAATTAAAGAATTTGTGTCTCCAAAAAACATGGTCTCCAAGAATATACGGTTTCTATTATCAAGTCTCTGGACCAGTAATTTTAATTCCATAAGTATAAAAAGAATGTATAAAAAAAAATCGCCCTTTCATGTAAGATGGTATAGTTTAGATACATTATCGATGAATTTAGATGGGCAGTGTATGGTTTTGTTACTTTTATGTGGGTTTTTTTTGCCATTTATTATAATGATACTTAACTAAGCGTACAAAAATTTTTAATAGCATGGAAAATATTAATAATATGTTAACATTGTAATTTTTATAACACATCAACTACACCATACACCGTCTGTCTATTTATCTATCTAGATAACGAATGGTTTTTTATTTGTGTATTATTTTTTGTAATTGATTATAACAATATTCAATTAAGCATACAAAAATTTTCGTTAATAGTGCTGAATATATCACAATAAAAATGTATCTATTTACATAGTCGATATGTCCTTTTTTATAGATATTTGATAAAGATCAGCGATACTCAACTTAGCATAACAATATAGAAATTTTGAATGGTAAGAAAAACTGTACTATCAAAAAAAAACTATAATTTTTTATCGATATACACCTCTTTTGATCTCTTCAGGGATAAAAATGTGTAAATAAATTTAAAAAAAGGAACTAAAATCCTTGGACTTGGACTCATGCTGTCCTTGGACTTGTGCTGCGATTAAAGAAGTCGACTTAAAGGGTGGACGTTGAAATATAAATTTATATTAGGTGCTCTCAATTTATAATATAAGTATAAAAAAATATTTTTTTAGTTTATATTAACTTAAGTGATTGTGGCATATTTTAATTATTAAAATTATATTATAATTCCACTATATTTGGATAATTTAGTTTATATTAAGCTTATAGGATAGACAAATTATATTGTTTGAAAAAAAAGTATTTGCTGGGTGAAAATTTGCGTCGCACATAACTTAGTTATGAAAAATTTTAAAATACATTAATTAACAAATTGGACTCTTTGTTTCGAATTTGATGTAGAATTATTGGGTCAAAAATGCAATAATGAAACACTATTTTTTTTAAATTTACCTAGTATTTAAATACTAATTTTCCTAATTATCTGATTTGACGGCGACCCTTTGAATAATACAACTTTAAGAAGCGTCAATTAAAAACAATCTTTCTTTAAATTTAAAGTGAAACAAGAAATGTTCCTCCAATTTAAATTGAAGCTAAATTTTTTTTTCAGTATTCGATCAATGCTTTGCTAAATTTAAATGCCATAATTCTAGCTTAAACACGCTTGAAAATAAAGAAAATAATCATACAACACAGTTATAATCTAATATAAGATATATTAAATGTAATAAAAGTGTTTTAAAATTACGAGTTCTTCTATTGTCTCCAACCATTTAGTCGGCGCGCCCAGTTAGCCTGACAAAAAAATGTGTAATAGACGCTTCGAGCAGACAAAAAATTTTTATTGTAAAATTGTGAATGACTTATATAACACCCCAGTAAATTATATATTTTCAAAAAGTTCATCTAAACATACACAGATCTATCCTTTAAACTTAAATTTTAAGTTATATTTTAGTTTTAAATCTACTCTATTGGTTTACTTGACCGGTTTTTTACAATTATTATTGTTTAATTTATCTGCTGAATATATATCCGACTGCTAGGCTCGAGCTAGGGATGTGACTTGGAGGGAAAATAATCGATTTTTGTTTAAAAAAAAACGATTATAAAATAATCGATTTTTCTCCCAACAGGATTATGATGACCTTTTTTTTAAGAAATGTGAGCTTTATTTTCTAATATAGTATGAAACACTGCACGCAGTATCGTGATGACCTTTTTTTAGGTAATCTGGCAGTGAAATAATCGATTAATTTTAATATAAAAATAATCGATTTTTTTTATTATTTTGATAATCGAATCTAAAAATCGATAATTTTTGACATCCCTAGCTCGAGCCGCCGCCATTATGGGGTAGAAATTGATCTACTATACCATGCTGGTTACATATCTTGGTGTAGGGTTTTATTTCGAGTTTACCTTCTCGAAAAACCCTATAAAATTGTGCCCGATCTGGGCATCGAATCCAAGGTCTCATGAACTGTAATATCACAAAGCGATGAATTAGCGCGACATTATAATATTCCGGCCCCTATTTTTTTAGTCCATCAAAGCATGGATACGTTGCATAAACTTATTAAAGTGACACTTAGTTCTAGATTATGTTATTTGTCTGACAAAATCCAGTTTGCTTTGAAATTTCATTATGCAATCTAGCCTTTGCATCTGGGGTAAGGATTATCGCAATCTTTCAGCTTACATTCGTAATAATTCTTGTAACCGCATAAATAGCGAGCAGCCATTTTCTCATGTCACGACAACCCAAGGGTTTTATACCACAAATCCCTTCGATTCCGTCACTCCGTGTGCTCGGACGCGATGTGGCAACACCATAAGTTTAAGATATAGGGACAGTTTTGGCGCGAATGTCAAAATGACAAGTGGCGCTTTCATTCATTATTTTAGTGTTTTACATTCATATATGTTATATTGAATAATTTTGCTAAAATTTATATGATATAATGGTGAATTACGTGCATTTTCGTGTTGCCAATGAATGATTTGGTTGTCAGCATCTAATTAATGGTAACGACTTGATTTACTGATTATTTTTGTAAATTTAAACTATCAATGTATTCGACTGTAGGGCTTTGTATCCATGGTCGTGAATAAATTTTAACAAAAAGAGAAAAAAGTGTATGGAACCACATCAATATTGCTTCCAGAATAAAGTATTAAAAAAATTATAAAAAACTGGTCGACGTTACCTAATCTGCCTACAATTATTTTTTATTATATAAGATTTTTTTTTTATTATATTCTATTAAATTTTAGCATTTATTTTTGTATTAATCGCTTCGAATTTTCGTTTTTAAATGTCGTATCAAAAGTATTATAATTAAATAATCGTAAATTATGTTAAAATAGTTTTTTTTAACGCAATACCCGCTCATGTTTTTTGAAATGTAATATTCAAATGTAACAAGTTTCGAATCAATTTCATATCGTGATTTCTCTCGGCTTACACAAGTCCCACTGTTGGGCAAGAGCCTCCTCCACAATAGGAAGGAAATAGACCTACTATACTATGCTGGCCAGACAGATTGCTCAGATAGGGTTTTATTTCGTGTCCCCCTTCTCTTATACAAATATTGTGCGTATTATATCCCTTAGTCGTCTTTTACGACACCCACGAGTAAGATATAGAATAGTGATTGATATTCATACTCCGTCACCACACGGCAAAATATAATATACTAGCAGCGTCCAGCGGTTTTACCCGCATAGTTCCCCTTTCCTTGAGAATATCGAGATAAATAGCCTATGTGTTATTCTGATATGTAAGCTGTATTATTGTGAAATTTCATAGAAATCCATTCGGTAGTTTTTGCGTGAAAGAGCAACAAACATCCGCACAAACTTTCGCCTTTATAATATTAGTAGGATGATCAAAAAATGTAGTTCAAAATTAATAACTAATTCTGTTGCGGGTAGATAGATATAAATCTATGTAATAACGATATCTTGTTGTACGTGAGACATATTAACGCTGTAAAGTATTAGAAGCATCGAAAAATCAAATACAAAAGCGATAAAATGTTAAATATTGATTTTAATAATGATTACTGATGTTTACGCGAGCACTGCACATTGTAAATAAAACTACTTTTACGTATTATATCGCGTTTGTATCTGATTTATGATTGCCCGACGTTTCGAATACATTCCTAATTTTTATAGAATAAAATCTACAATATAGAAAAAAATCTGTAATAACGTTGACTTGTTTGGACGTCAGACATCTTCGTGCGCCCGTGATCATAAATGCTGTAAAGTATTCGTAACTTCGGGCAATCATAAATCAAATACAAACGCGATATAATCCGTAAAAGTAGTTTTATTTACAATATTGATTTTAATTTGTGTAATATTTGAATATACATCAAAAGTTGGATATTAGCATGTTACGAAAATTTTAGTGGGTATTTCGTTAATTTTTATAAGTTTTGTACTCCAATAGCTGTTTCACCTAAAAATGTATTATTATCAACAATTATTTTAAATAAACACATTATTATATTATTTTTATTGGATTTTTTGTTTTATTTATATTTTGTGAAATTTGCTGTGTGGTGACGGGGTAAGAATACAATTCACCACTCCCTGTCTTGCCTGTGGGTATCGTAAAAGACGATTAAGGGATTATTATATGCAGATAAAATGTATGCAAGAGAAGAGAAACTCGAAACAACCAACCTGTCTGACCAGTATGGTATAGTAAGGTCAATTACCCTCCTATTGTGGAGGAGGCTCGAGCCCAACAGTGGGACGTATATGAGCTGATGTTGATGAATTACCGACTAGCCATTGCTGCGTTTAGGTTCCAGTCGCTTTGGCTTCGCATTCTACTGAAATATCTCCAAGGATATTGCCTCGGTATACAAGTAGGGATGTGAAAAAAGAATCGATTTTTATAATAATCATTGCATTATTCATTGCCAGATTTCCTAAAAAAAAAGTCATCACGATTGTTTCATACTATATTAAAAAAAAAGCTCACATTTTTAAGAGTGGTAGGAGCACACTGTCGACAGTTATCTGTCCACAGCCGCGGGCCGGTCCGTCCGGGGTAGTACCACACTGAGCAGAAAATCGACGTCTGCGTAGTAGCAATTTGTTACTGCGCTTCGTTCGGTGAGCGAGAGAGCCGAAAGCCCAACTTTCTGAGGGTGTTTGTGTGTGGAGGGTTATGGTTGTGCCCTTGGTATCACCGAGCCTCAATGCACACAATCACACTTTCTTCGCGGTAGGCAGCGATCCTGTAAAGGTCCATGAGCGGCAGCAACACTTATCATCAGGTGTACTGTTTGCTCGTTTGCCACCGTTGGCAATAAAAAAAAATCATTTCCTAAAAGAAAGGTCATCATAATCCTGTTGGGAGAAAAAATCGATTATTTTATAATCGATTTATTTTAAAGAACAAAAAATCGATTATTTTCCCTCCAAGTCACATCCCTAGACTCAAGTCCTTGACCGGGCAAAATTTAGAGTTTTTCTGAGAAGAAAAATAGCCTAAGTTACTTCTCATTTAGACAGTTATCGAATAGTAGTGTTATCAAAAGGATTCAAGGCGTTTTGAAGATTCATCTCTGCTCATATACAACATATTGTTGAGCTCGACCCTCCTCCACAATACGAGAGAAATTGACCTATACCACGCTGGTCATATGTTGGTATAGGGTTCATTCCCAGTTTTCCTTCTCTTGCATAAATGTTATATACATATTTAACCTTGTAGTCGTCTTTTACGACACCCTTGGACAAAATAGGGGATGGTGAATTATATTCTTACTCCGTCACCACACGGAAAGATTCAAATCTCTACGAGAGCGAAATTTTATTAGGATTTTTGAGAAGGAAAATAGCCTAAGTTACTGCTTATATAGACAGTCCACCTATTAGTATAATATCATCAAATACAGTCTAGCCGTTTTGAAGATTACCCGCAACAAACCAAAAGACAGACAAAACTAAACCGGTTTTAGGTATAGGCAGAGGCGTAACTATACCACCTGGGGCCCGTGGCAAATTCTTTGATGAGGCCCTATCAGTAGAAAACCATCACTTAGGTAAAATAAATGTTTTATAACTCAGGTACAATCAGATGCCCTAAAAAAAAAACTCATTCACAAATACTTGCTCCTCCTTGGGGTCGGAGGTCTGGGGTCCTATCGGGTTGGGGGTCTGTGGTATTTTGCCAGTCGTGCCACCCTATACTTTCGCCACTGGATATAGGTTTTTTTTTTTATTGCAAGCAGTGGCAAACGAGCAAACAATACATCTGATGGTAAGTGTTGCTGCCGCTCATGGATCTTTACTAAGCCGCTGCCTACCGCGAAGAAAGTGAAGGGAGTGTGAATGAGTGCATTGAGGCTCGGTGATACCAAGGGCACCACCAAAACCCTCCATACGCAAACACACTCAGAAAGTTGAGCTTCCGTCTCTCTCGCTCACTGAACGAAGCGCAGTAACAAATTGCTACTACTCAGACGTCGATTTTCTACGAGAGCGTGGTACTACCCCGGACGGACCGGCCCGCGGCTGTAGACAGATAACTGTCGACAGTGTGGTCCTACCACTACCCATAGGTAGTATCGTGCTAATAACCGTGTAAGCATCAAAATAAACTATTTTGTCAAACAGACACTTCCATTTTATTTGTATGCGACCTTGGTATAACAAATCAGCTATTAGGTATATATACATAATATGTTACATGTTATAATAAAAACACGTTTACAAGTGCTTTGACATACAATAACAGTATAAGAAACAGTTATTTGCTTAATGATTAAACATGCAAATATGCGTATCCTATAATCAGATAAGAAATAATTAGCAAAACCGTTTTAAAATTATACATTAGAAATAACTAATGGTATTTTCCGTGTGGTGACGGAGTAAGAATACAATTCAACACCCCCTATCTTGTCCGTGGGTGTCGTAAGAGACTAACGGATGTAATATGTATATAACATCTATGCAAGAGAAGGAAAACTTGAAATAAAATCCTATACCAACACGTCTGCCCGATGTGATTTAGTAGCTCAATTTCCTTCTCGTAAAGGAAGCCCGATCTCAAAAGTGGGATGGCTCCATTGCCAGTTTCAATAAAAAAAAAATAATTGACAGCTGTCCTATTGAAAGCATAATTTGATTTTTTTTAAACAATATGTAGATTCGATTTTCGAACTTTGACAGGCAAGGATCTAGGAGACAATAATTTGAAATAATTTACTCTTTTTCGGCATTTTTTGGACTAATTTAATTTGTTGGCTTATTCTATAATACTCCTCAATCACAGGGAAGTATTTTTCGTAAGTTTTTAAACAATTTTTTATGATGGGGAGAGATCCTCCCGACCCTGGGGGAGGCACGCTCTCTCCTGATCCTGCTAATTTCAGTACTCCACCAATAAGAGATTCATTACCCAATTCTAGTACTACAAATAGAAAACGCACTAGTTCAATCGTAGACTCATCCTTACCAATTAAAAAAACTACATCTAATACATCACTTATTCCATCATCAAATCATTCTACATACATTCATCCCGAGCACTCTGATAAGAAATTGCTGTATTCAGATTCTGATGAAGCTCCTTTCTTGGTACATGTTACCAGGTCAGTGGGTGACATCTCATCTGGAACAGTACTAAGTCCTATTAAGTTTGGTCACTTTTTGTTTAATAATAAAATTAAAAATATAATCGCAGATGGTGTAAAACGTGTTGGTAGGAACCGTATTTCGGTTGAATTTAAATCTGGTTGTGATGCTAATAGTTTCTTAAGCAACCCTGCGTTGTCTCATGCAAAGTATTCTGCTTCCATTCCATCGTATACTTGTTCAAGAATGGGCATAGTGAGAGGGGTGCCTGTAGAGTGGTCCCTCGAGGACATTGTTAACTCAATTAGAGTGCCGTCTGGGTTTGGTTCAATCACCAGAGCTCGCCGCCTAAATAAAAAATCCCATAGCGAAGAAAATAGCATTAGTTATATCCCAACACAATCCGTGGTACTCACTTTTAAAGCCCAAAAATTACCTTCTCATGTTTATTGCTTTTACACTTCTTTACCTGTCGAACCATATATCCTTCCATCCATCCAATGCCAAAAATGCTGTAGGTTTGGTCATATTGCCTCGCAGTGCAGGTCGAAACCAAGGTGTTTCGTCTGTGCCCAAAGTCATGAAGGTGATAGCTGCTCCAATATATCTCCATCTTGTCTCTTCTGTTCAGGCAGTCACACCGCTAAAGATCCCATCTGCCCTGAACACTCTCGGCAAAAATCCATTAAAATTGTAATGTCCCAGGAAAATATCTCCTATTTTGAAGCATCTGCAAGATTCCCATCTGTCAGGAGATCTTTTGCTGACTCTTTGAAATCTGCCGTACCTTCATCACAGCAATATGAACCCATCATTAATTCTGGTCACCATACCTTTTCTAATGCTCCTTCATCTATATCTCACAGGAAAACTGTTTTTATTCCCCGACACCCATATGCTCCGGCCTCCAGTCATCCCTATGACAAACAAGCCCATTTCCTTTTGACCCAAACCCCTTCCTCCTCTCTTCCTAATGGAAGTGCCTACCCATCAGGTCCATCCAAGGTGCCTCCATCACCTTTAAGTGATAATCTTTTGGGCTATCTGATCATTTCCCTTATAAATATACTAACTCATTTTTCTGATTCTCAGCTTCCCGAAGAATTAAAAAAACCACTGTCTGAGCTAGCAAATGTTATTCATAATGTTCCCTCCACTACTGCAATGGAACTGTCGCAGCATTAGACATAAGAAACAGGATCTCATTTATCTAATTAACTCTCATAAACCCCTCATTCTTGCCATCCAGGAAACATGGTTGAAACCTGGGGCTCTTTTCAGAGTCCCGGGCTATGCTTGCTTCCGGGATGACAGAGATGATGGACATGCTGGATCTTGTATTCTGATCTCTAGATCTCTATCTTTTACACAAATTTCCCTTCCACCCCACAGCGAGTCATTTAATATAGTGGGGATTAAAACCCTAAATATTTCATTTCTCTCTATTTACATTCCTGTTCCATCTCCTCATATCTTATCTGAATTATGTAACATTTTTAATTCCATACCTTCTCCGATAGTTATCTTAGGTGATTTTAACATTCATCATACTTCCTGGGGGTCCCATTTCTGTGATACCCTTTCAGCGCCCTTCATAGATATCCTTGATGATTTGAATCTTTGCTTTATGAATGATGGCACTCCCACTCGCAGAGTATCCCCTACTCAAAATTGTCACAGTGCTATAGATTTATCCATTTGTTCACCTGATTTATCATCTCTTTTGCATTGGAAAGTTTTAGATTCTTCTTTTGGAAGTGATCACTTTCCAATCTTAATTTTTTCCCCCAATTCCACTTCAATTCAGTATACTTTTAATCCTCGGCTTAAACATAATTTAAAGAGGGCTGATTGGTCCTTATATGCACAAATCTTGGATAGGGAAGTAGATCAACTGCAAACTCTTGATCATAATAATATTATTTCCATTTATAGTGCTTTTAGAAACTACATTTTGTCCTCGGCAGATAAATCTATTCCTCTTAAAAAGCCTCCTAAAAAGAATATTCGATCTCCACCCTGGTGGGATCAGGCTTGTTTAGATGCTTGTCGTAGAAGAAAGGAGGCTGAAAAATCATATAAAATCGCTATGACTTTAGATAATTATTTAAATTATAAAAGAATTGCAGCAGAAACTCTAAGACTACTAGCCCAAAAAAAGAAAGATGGTTGGCGTGGTTTTTGTGAAGCCCTATCCCCGCGTACACCTCCTTCCTTAGTCTGGCGACAGGTAAGAAAATTTCGATGTTCGACATCAGTCAATACTCAATCTTCGTCTGATGCCACACTATGGTCGCATGAATTTGCAAACAGGTTAGCTCCTCCTACAGCTCCTACACGGTTTGAAGCTTGTATTTATTCCACTCCTGTAGTTCAGAGTAATAGTCCTTTCGATGCACCATTTTCTTATGAAGAATTAGTTGTTGTCTATACTAATATTATAAAGAGGTAAAATTTGTAAGTTTGTATGCAGGGGGTAATCTCTGGAACTCATAATCTAATTCTAATTTTATTTTAACTGGCAGAAAGCTACATTATTCCTGAGTGCTATAGGCTATAAATTGTTTCTATAACATGTATATTAACCGAGCTATCACAACTTTTGTCTGGCAAGTCGGAAAAAAATACCTCGTAAAACAGAATTATTTGCGTGCGCTGCCTAAACAGTTGCTTAAAATTAAAAAGAATGTATGGCTACCTGGTTCATCTTAATTATTTCTACAAAAAAGTCAGCGATACCATATCTCTATCTTTTATATTTTATCTTTTATACTTCTATTATTGCATTAAAAAATTTTTTTTTCGGCATTGTTACGTTTGGTTGATTATTTGAGCAACAAAATATTAATTCTTATGACAATAAATTATTTCAGTATCACAGGAACATCATACAGATAAGATTTGCCATTTACAGTATATCAATTGGTCATACAGTTTCGGAGATAATATAAAATTACTAAAACGCAAAATGACCCTAGCATAACTTTCATTGTGCAGACGTTTTACCTATTTGCCCATAGATGGCGTTCTGCAATGACGTCATTTTTCTGAATCGCGGTGTTAAGACTTTCCGTGGATTGATGACCCTCTCGAATTATTATGCCCACGTTGTCGTTAGTTGGAGTTCTAAAAATTACATGTCAGTTGGTTATTGGTTTCGGTTGTTTCGTTCGCATGGTTGTTGTTGTTGATAGATACCTCATAATCGAAAATATCGTAATTTCGTTGTACGTTTGTTTTGTATGTTCGTAGTTTCGTACTTCGTTCTATCGTAATAATCGACACGAGTTATTCGATATTACGATTGTTTTGTTTTGTAAAGGCGGACGGTGTTCGAGTCGCTCTCCCTTTGTTCATAATTGTTTTCAAGTCTGTGCGTGGTTTGTTGAGAGCATGCCTAAAAGGAAATCTCAACTGTCTCGGCAGACATCACAGACAAGAGCCGATCGAGTACGCCGTACGGAAGAATCTGCCCCTGAAAATGAGCAACGCCTCTCGAGAAATAGAGAATATATTTCGCAAGCACGCGCTAGAGAATCTAGCTCCGAGCGCTCACAGCGCCTCGCAAGCCAAAATGTGAGGACGACGCGGGCCCGTGCTCGAGAAACTAGCGCTGAACGTGCGCACCGTCTATCTGAGTTAAGGCAGCATGTCTGTGAGACAAGGGATAGGGAGACTAGCACTGAGCGCTCGCAGCGCCTAGCAACAGAAAGACAGCGAGCAGCTACAGTCAGAGCGCGTAATCGGAATATAGCCCAAGGAAATAGATCAGCCTTCAATTACGATGCCAATATAGATTATGCTCAGCAAAACACTGTGAAAATAGGCGAAATGAATAAAACATGTCCTAAGTGTTTTGCAAATAAATGGAGCGATGAACCAAATGGTATGTGTTGTGCTGCAGGAAAAGTGGTTCTTCCTGATATCCAGGCACCACCACAACCAATAAAAGATCTATTACTGGGCAATCATCTATTATCTGCGCATTTTTTAAAAAACATACGAAAGTATAATACACTCTTCCAAATGACGTCATTCGGTGCTAAAGAAATTCGCGAAGGAAACTTTATGCCTACATTTAAAGTAGAAGGGCAAGTTTATCACTTAATTGGTAGTCTACTCCCTTCGCCAGGGCAAAGCCCGCAGTTTCTACAAATTTATTTCATTTCTGATGCCGACCAACTTTCGTTGCGGTCTAATATTGCTCCTAACCTAAATATCGATTTAATCAATGATTTACAGACGTCGTTAAATAGTCATAACATTTATATTCGCAGTTTCAAATACAATTTAGAACATAACTCTTCATCTGAAAACTTAAAATTAATCATTCACGCTGACCGCACTCCACAAAATCAACATCGTGGAAGATACAATTCACCTACAGCAAACGAAGTTGCAGTATTATTGGTGGACGAAGATAAGGGACCTAGAGATATAGTCCTTCATTGCAAAGATGGTCAACTGAAAAGAGTTTCTGAATTACACAGAGCTTACGATCCCTTACAATACCCTTTGATGTTTGTTAACGGTGAAGATGGTTATTATTTGACTATCCCTCTACAAAATTCAGCGCGAAATAAAACAGTTTCGTGTATGCAATTTTATATGTATAGATTGATGACCAGGGCCAACAGTTTTAATCCCCTTCATTATTATCGGGATTTGTTTAGTCAATACTGTGTTGACATGATGGCTAAAATGATAACAGAGAGACTAAGTTACATAAGTCGCAATCAACAACAACTGAGAGCTGATGACTATATCCATTTAAGAGACGCTATAAATCAGGATGCTAATGTCAACGCTGCAAATATTGGCCAACATGTCATCTTGCCTTCATCTTTCACCGGCTCTCCGCGTTACATGCATGAAAAAACCCAAGATGCAATGACGTATGTACGCAACTATGGAAGACCCGATTTATTTGTGACGTTCACTTGCAATCCGGAGTGGCCAGAAATTAAGAAAGAGCTATTTGCTGGCCAACGTTCTTTCGACCGTCATGACATTATTGCTAGGGTTTTTCATTTAAAGATGAAGAAAATGATCAAGTCGTTCACTAAAGACGAGGTATTCGGCAAAGTCAAATGCCATATGCTTAGTGTTGAATGGCAAAAACGCGGACTACCACACTGTCATATGCTGTTTTGGTTTGCACAAAAAATACAACCAGATGAAATAGACAGTATAATAGTTGCTGAACTACCAAACAAAGATGATGACCCAATATTATTCGATATTATCACCAAAAACATGATCCATGGACCTTGTGGGGAGCACAATTTATCATCACCGTGTATGAAGAACGGTATATGTTCAAAGAAATATCCTCGGCGATTCGTCACCGATACTCAGACAGGCGAGGATGGTTATCCTGTATATCGTCGTCGTAATGCTGAAAATGGTGGTCAAGTCGCAGTTGTAAACATCAGAGGGAGGCCGATTACAATAGATAACAGATGGATTGTACCATACTCTCCAATGTTGTGCAGGTCATTTAACGCCCACATTAACGTCGAATACTGCCATTCAGTTCAGGCTATAAAATATATATGTAAATATATAAATAAAGGTTCCGATCAAGCCACGTTCAGCGTTAGAAATCCGCATGATGAGGTGGAAAATTATTTAAATGGGCGATATATAAGTACATCGGAAGCCGTCTGGCGAATACTCGAATTTCCGATCCACGACCGACATCCCACGGTCGTGCATTTGGCCGTGCACTTAGAAAACGGGCAAAGGGTGTTTTTCACACCAGGAACTGCGCGACAAGTTGCCCAAAATCCGCGCAAAACCACTCTATTAGCGTTTTTTGAACTCTGCAATACCGACGAATTTGCAAAAACGCTGTTGTACCACGAAGTTCCACACTATTATACGTGGGCTAATAACAAATTTTCAAGACGAAGGCGCGGTCAAGACGTCGATGGGCATCCAGAAATAAAAAGAGATGAAGCTTTGGGAAGAGTGTACGGTGTACATCCGTCACAATCAGAATGCTTTTATCTAAGAATTTTATTGCACCACGTACGCGGTCCCACATCATTCAAAGATTTGAAAACTATAAATGGAGTGGTCAAGGAGACGTATCAAGCGGCTTGCCGGGACAGAGGTTTGCTGGAAAATGATGATCACTGGGAGAAGACATTAAGAGAAGCTTCGATGTCGGAATGTTCATTGAAACTTAGGGAGTTATTTGTGGTGATACTGCTATTTTGTCAGCCATCTGAACCGTTAAAACTATGGGATATCTTCAAGGACAATTTTTGTGAAGATATCAGACATAGAAATCGACAACAAAATCAGGACTTTACCATGCCTTTTAATGATGTTATGTACAATGAAGGTTTAATACAAATTGAAAACAAACTTTTAGCATTGAATGATAAAACATTGAGTGACTTTGGATTACCGTCTCCAGTTCGCCCTGTAAATGATGCAATAGATACAATGTTGGTACATCCGCACAACATCAGTGAATTAGCTACTTTTGTAAATGAAAATTTGCCTAAATTAGTCACAGACCAAAAACAGGCTTTTGATGAAATTATTGATAGCGTAACGAATAATAAAGGAAAAATTTTTTTTTTAGACGCCCCAGGAGGCACAGGGAAAACATTCCTCGCTAATTTAATATTAGCACATGTTAGGCAATCCGGAAAAATAGCTTTGGCAGTGGCTTCTTCTGGGATTGCGGCTACTTTATTGAGTGACGGTAAAACTGCTCACTCTACCTTCAAACTCCCATTGACAGTTTCATTGGAGCAACAGTCGGTATGTTCGATACGCAAAAATGGGCCCATTGGTCAATTGTTACAGAATACGTCGTTGATAATGTGGGACGAATGTACCATGAGTCATAGAGCTCATGTTGAAGCAGTGGATCGAACACTTAAGGACTTGAGAAACTCAGTCGCTGTCATGGGTGGTGTCACTTTTGTGTTTGCAGGTGACTTTCGTCAGACACTTCCCGTCGTCACAAGAGGTACACGTGCGGATATCATAAAGGCATGTCTAAAATCATCGCCCCTATGGAGTATAGTCCAAACTTTGAATTTACGTACGAACATGAGAGTCCACGTTATTGGAAATATGGATAACGATTTTCCACAACAGCTGCTCAAAATTGGAGAAGGGTCTTTTTCTTCTCGAACCTTGGACTCTAACTCTGCGGAAATCGTTATAAATGAGACTCTGGGTCGTATAGTTCACAGTCTACAGCATCTTATAGATGCAGTATATCCTGACCTCGAATATTTACTAGATAGAGACATTCATTGGCATTGTTCAAGGGCTATCGTCTCACCAAGGAACGATACAGTCAATGAAATCAATAATCTAATTTTACAAAAAGTTCCCGGCCATGGTAAAATCTACAAGTCAATTGATACAGTGTGTAATATCGAGGATGCAGTCCACTATCCGCAGGAATTTTTAAATTCCCTTAAACCATCTGGTCTGCCACCTCACGAACTGCTGTTGAAATCCGGGACACCTATCATGCTTTTAAGAAATTTAAGCCCACCTAACCTGTGCAATGGCACAAGGCTACTAATAAAAGATTTAAAAGACAACCTAATTGTGGCGACCATTCTCATCGGCCCAGGAGCTGGCCAGTTGGCGCACATCCCAAGAATTCCAATGATTCCGACGGACCTACCCATACCGTTTAAACGACTCCAGTTTCCAATAAAAACATCATTTGCCCTGACTATTAATAAGTCCCAGGGACAAACATTCTCTTTGGTTGGCATTGACCTACGAAAAGAATGTTTTTCCCATGGGCAATTATATGTTGGTCTATCAAGAGTGGGATCATCCGAAAGGCAGATTATTCTGTTACCGGAAAATAAAACAACCTCAAACATTGTATATAGAGAAGCTTTAAATTAAATAGATACCTAACTTAAACAAATAAATAAAATAAGTAAAAGGCAACTAAGGGTTAAGTTACCTTGAGCAGAAAATAGAACTTCGGTAATCTTTTAAGTTACTGATCTGATTCCAAAAAATATTTTACTAATAAAATTAAATACAGTAATATCAATCGAGTGTAATCTTATGTTAAAACAAGAAATTTTCCGCGGACGAAGTCGCGGGCAGAAGCTATTTTGAATAATTTAAAAGATTCAGCCCCTGGTTATGACGGGATACCTTACTCTTTTATAGTTAAATCAAATCTGAAATCAAAAGAAACCTTTTTGAATATATTAAATATAATTTTCTCCCAAAATTTACCACCTGAAGACTGGAAAACTTATATAATCCTACCCATCCTAAAACCTGGTAAGCCTAGTCATGATGCTGCAAGTTATCGCCCTATAGCTCTCTCTTGTACTATGGCCAAAATTTTAGAACATTTAATTAAAAATCGCCTAGAGTGGTTCGTTGAAAGTCAAGGTATAATCTGCAAATCACAATTTGGTTTTCGTAAAGGTTTAGGAACTATTGATAGCTTAAGTATTCTCACCACCGATATACGCATAGCACTGTCTAAACAGCAGTACTGTGTAGGGGTATTTCTAGATATATCTTCCGCATATGATAATGTTCTTCTTCCGGTACTCAGAAATAAACTAATTCATCTCAATGTCCCCTTGAAAATAGTTAATTTCGTTTTTAATCTATTTTCAGCTAGGAAAATCCTTATCCAAGTTCAAAATTCTTTTCTTCCTCCTAGACTCATCTGGAAGGGCCTTCCACAAGGCTCAGTTTTAAGTCCTCTTTTATATAGCATATATACTCATGATCTGGACCAGTCGGTCAGTTCCTTCTGCAATATTCTACAATATGCCGATGATATAGCCTTATATGTATCAGTGGATACCATACCTGAGGCATCAAGCAAGCTAAGTTCAGCTATTCACTATCTCCATAATTGGCTTTCTGATCATGGGTTATCTCTTTCTATACCCAAAAGTTCTCTAGTAGTTTTTAGTCGCCGTAGACATATTCCAAATATATCAGTGTCTTACAATAATCAAACCTTTCCTGTAAAAGACAAAGTAAAATTCTTAGGATATATTTTAGATAGTAAGTTATCTGGGATTCATCATATATCTTATATTTCAGACAAATGTGAAAAAGGTATTAATATTTTACGCTCTCTTGCCGGGGTATGGTGGGGTTCTCACCCTTATTGTCAAAAGCTCTTATATAATGCCCTTGTACGCAGCCTATTAGATTATAGTAGTTTTTTGTTAGAACCTTGCAATAAAAGAGCCCTTAATACCTTTGATAAGTTGCAATCAAAATGTTTACGTCTTATTATTGGTGCTATGAAATCCTCCCCAATCAATGCTCTTCAGGTAGAGTGCGTGGATTCTCCACTTTATCTGAGACGACAGTATCTTTCTGATAGATACTTGTTTAAAACATTCCAACTTGGTTACCATCCTCTAATCCCTAAATTACATTGTCTCTCTGATTGTATTGCCAATTATGGTTACTGGACTCATAAAAACCCACCTTGTTTATTTAATAGCTTTGCAATTTTTTTTAAGTTTACCATTTTCAGTTTTTTGCAATAAGATCAATCCTTTATTTGATACACCATTTGAAGCATTAATCTATAAACCAAATATAATTCTTAACTTAAATATAGATAAAAGTAGCCCCAACACTGAGGAAATATTACAATCTCATATCAGCAATCACTGGAGTGATTCACTAGTTATCTACACGGATGCATCCAAAATATCTGACAATACCTGTGTTGGTTCAGCTGTGTGGATACCAAGTTATAAAATTTTATTGAGTTTTAAATCTCCACCGGTAAATTCCATTTTTTCCGGTGAGGCCATTGCCATTTTGGAAGCCTTAAAATTCATTGACTCCCATAACATAAAATCTTCTGTGATTTTTTCTGATGCTAAAAGTTGTTTGTTAGCCATTATGTCTAACCAATTTAATAGTAAAGGTAAATTTCCCTTGATTCTTCAAATAAAACATTTACTTTTCAAGTGTTGCTCAAGAGGGTTGTTGGTTACTTTAGTTTGGATACCTAGCCATTGTGGCATTGTAGGCAACAATACTGCTGATACTTTTGCCAAACAAGCTATTGAAAATGGTTGCCTTGATCAATACAAAGCATTCTCTCAGGATCTTTTATCTTGTGCTAAGAGCAGATTATTCTGTAAGTGGGGGGAACATTGGGATAAATCTAGCTCGGTTAAGGGAAAATATTATGCATCACTACAGAGTAATATTCCATACAAACCTTGGTTTTCCAAATTCAAAAATGTGAACAAAAAAGCCACATCTGTTATTTGCCGCCTCAGACTTGGTCATACTTGCTCTAATTTTCACTTATCCAAGCTTCGTATTAAGGACAGTTCACTCTGTGAGTGTGGTCTGGATGAAGACACGAATAATCACATTTTCTTTGAGTGCCCCAAAAGATCATACTTTCTATACGATATTCTTCCTGTTGACTCCATTCCTCGTCCTTCTAACTTTAATTGTCTTCTCACTTATGTTAATTCTTCATTTGTATACATTTTAGCAAATTACATTAACACAAATAACATTAAATTATAGTTAGATTAATTAGCATCACCACAGACTAAAGGATACTTAATTAACATCTTCTGTTTTTAAACCTTTTTTTTTTTTTTTTTTTTTTGCTTTATTTTTTATTTTTACTGTACATAGCTGCATTAGATTGTCATCCATGTGATTGTAGTCAAATGTTATAATTTTTTAAAAAATAATCCCTCTCATATATCAGTTTTTTAGAATAATTCAACTAATCAACATATTGAAAATTCGAAAGCCAACAACTAAATTTATCTTGTAAATTTCTTAGACATCAGTGTCCTAATTCCTATAACTGTCAATCTAAATTGAGTAATTGGCGAAATTCTGTAAACGCCATAATATAAAAAAAAAAAAAAAAAAAAAAAAAAAAAAACAATATGTAAATTATTAGTATTATTTTTGATTATAGCAATGAAATAGTGGGGTAATGCTACTTATTAACGAAGGGGGCCGTCACTCGTCAGGCAGACTTAAATAAACTTCAAAATGTCAATATTTATGCAATGTTATTGATATTTATAATGGGAAATCAGGTGATTAATGTATGAACGCCTTATTCATCCATTCAACCTCACCTAGGATTTTTTTAAAGAATAGATCTCATTTTTCTCTGTAATAACGGAGCAAGAATACAATTCACCACTCCCTATCTTGCAAGTAGGTGTCATAAAAGACGAATAAGGGATATAATATGCATATAACATGTAAGAGAGGGTGAAAACTATACAAAACCTTATGTCAACCCCCAACAGCGTGGTATAACAGGTCAATTTCCTGCAATTTTGGGTTAAGTCTGAGCCCAAAAGTGAGACATATGGTCTGTAAAGAAAAAAAAAAGATTTTTCAACTACCTGCTATGACAATAATCTTACATCTTTAAATGAGCAATTCTTGTATATATATATATATATATATATATATATATATATATATATATATATATATATATATATATATATATATATATATATATATATATATATTCAGGGTCTCGGCAACAGCTCTAATGATTTTGATGAAATTTGGCATAGTTACTTAGAGGTCTCGGGGCCAAAAAATTGATCTAGCTAGGTTTTATTTATTTATTTACGATTGAATCTCGGTGTTGTTATTATTCTCTTTTTGTATTTTGTTATATTTTTTTCATTATTTCATCACTTTATTTTTTATAAATAAGTTCGGCAAGAATACAAAGAAAAATATACCGAGCAAAGTTGGATCAACCAGATATTCATCATTTATTTCGGGCAGATTTCGGCCTTGTAATATTGCAGTGTTGCGTTGAAAGGGACGTTACCCGAAAGGATAACCCGCCAGGCCGACAGTGGTCGGCCCATTGCTGATGGAGAGGTAATAAGGTGAGTTATGGGGTCTCATGCTACTCGCTCGTCGCCCCAGACAGATTGGCCGGGGTATAATATAACCATAGCCTACCAACCAAAAAAAAAGGGTTGACTTGCAAGGACTCGTATATTACATCACTTAGTCGTCTTTTACGACATTCACGTGAAAGATGAATTGTATTCTAGGGGGTGGCGAATTGTATTCTTACTTCGTCACCACACGAATAATATCTACGGTATAATGTAATGATTAAAAGTGTTAATGTTTCAGCTAGGATCAGCACATTGCCATGAACCGCCAACTCTTCATCCACCTACGTATAGACAGGTAAACTGGTGAAATTAAAATGGCCCAGGAATTAGACCCTAATCTCTGGTAACTTTAGAATTTACAATTTAATCAAATCCTACTAATATTATAAACGCGAAAGTTTGTGAGTATGTATGTTTGCTGCTCTTTCACGCTAAAACTATTTAATGGATTTTGATGAAACTTCACAATAATATAGCTTACATATCAGAATAACACATAGGCTATAATTTATCTCAACGTTCCCATGGGAAGGGGAACAATGCGGATAAAACCGCAGGGCGCTTCTAATAAAACCCTATACCCATTTCACCATCATGGTATGTCCATTTCTCTCCTATTTTGGATGAGGCTCGCATCCAGACATGGGATGTATCAGATGCTTACCTGACCTGGGGTCTTCGGTAAGTACCTGCACAAAATTGGAAGAGATGAGGCCCCACGATGCCATGAGTGTGGCGCGCTAATCGACGATGCGCGCCACACACTGGAAGTATGCCCCGCCTGGGGGCCTCAGCGCCACGTCCTGTCAACCGAAATGGGAATAAAAGACCTGTCATTGCCGACCATCATCTCCAAGATGCTCAGCAGCAACAGCTGTTGGTTGTCGATGGCCTCCTTCTGTGAGGCTGTCATGATAAGGAAGGAGACCGCGGAGCGGGCACGCGAGGCGCTTGTGTCCGCTGACTCGCGCCGCCAAGGACGACCAGGGAGGAGGAGACGCCGCTATGCGTTCCTCCTCCCACCGCCCTGAATGATGACAGGACCTAGCCCGACGGCCAAGCGTTGGGGTGTCGGGGATAGAATGTTATCAGACGATCTCTCCGGCACCCCGTAGAAGCGCGGAAGGGGCCGCTGTGGTTTTAGTGGGTATTTCGGTCACTTTTGTGGCCGGCGAGTCCCACACACACTACCCCGTCTGTAACCGGCGGAGGATAGTGCGTAAATGCTTTACCACAGCGTGGAAAAAAAAACACGAGACCTTTACGTAATAATACGAAGATTGCCTTAATTTTGCTATTATATTATTGATTTCAGAGTTGTGTTGATTATAACCGACGGTTTCCAAGAGCTTACAGGAATAGTAGAATACCTGACCACCAGTTTGAGAGACGGTATAGGCCTTACATCCAAAATCGAAGGAATTACCGGCTGTCTCCTACAGAGGAAGGTGAGAATTATTTTAACCTTTTTATCTTATTTCTTGCGCAGGCTATGAGCGGAAGAGAGAATTAAGATATTCGCGCACTGCTTTCTCTTGCTTCTATATTATGACAATAGGCCTGCATCGTGTCTAGGGATGCAAACGATGCATCGATGTTTCAATAAAAAAACATCGACGTTCATTATTGTAAAACATCGATGTATCGATGTTATTTTGTACGATGTTTTGCCTGCATGATTTAAAATGTATAGCACTTTTAGCAGAGCCTGAAAAAAAAGTTCCTCACCTCACGCAAAATGTTGGTGTTTCATGTAAAAAATATGCTTGATTTAGCTAAAAAAAAGCCCATCGCATAGATTTCTAGAAAACATCGATTTTCGATATATCGATGTTTTCAGGGCGATGTTTTTGGTTTCGATATTTGCATCCCTACTCAGGTCTAGGGAAAAACAAAACCTCATCGCAAAATTTCTAGAAAACATCGATGTTTTCAAGGCGATGTTTTTTGTACATCGATGTTTGTTATTGATGTATCGATACGTCGATGTTTTTGGTTTCGATATTTGTATCCCTAACTGTGTCTTAGATATACGAAACGTAACTGGCTATAAGAGAAAGAGAAAATACCTCTACAGTAATATATGAAACGTGTCTCTTTTTATCAACACTAACTTATATCTCCCTCTCAACTGCCGTTCGCCTCGCCCGATCACACTTTTCGTAACGCTCTCGTTACGCACTCACCAGCTTACTCCGTAAGTCAAGTATGTATAAATAAGTATTACTTCAAACATTCAATTATACCCATAATACCCTATACCCAATCTTACGGACAGATTGGAGTCGCTGGAGCGGCGGAGAGACTTTAGGTCACTCTGTGTACTCTATCGGCTCTTTCATGGGGAGTGCTCCGAAGAACTGTTTGACTTGGTACCACCGTCACCGTTTTACCAACATGCCACTCGATACTGTAGCAAGGTTCATCCATTTCATCTGGAAACGTTATGGTCTTCAACTGTACGTTTCCAGCGATCATTTCTCCCACGTACCTGCAAGCTCTGGAATGAATTACCTGTTGCTGTGTTTCCCGAGTGCTATGACATGTCCTTCTTTAAACGAGGTTTTAGAAGAGCATTTATTCCACGGTAGGCAACGGCCTAGCTGTGCCCCTGGTATTGCAGAGGTCCATGTGCGGTAGGATCACTTACCATCGGGTGTGCTGTCTGCTCGTTTGCCACTATCGGCAATAAAAAAAATTACATGTAGCTTAAGATTGAGATCTAGCTTAAGTCTCTCTCTTTCTTTCAGTATGATTGAAAGGAGAAACGGCTGTTCTAGTAGGACTAGTGAACGGACACCGCTTACGGGATCCAATCCAGTCATGTTTTCATCTTAATATATATAAATCTCCTGTCACGATGTTTGTCCGCGATGGACTCCTAAACTACTTAACCGATTTTAATCAAATTTGCACACCGTGTGCAGTTTGCTCCAACTTGAAACATAGGATAACTTAGATCTTTAATTATAGTCGCAATTTTATTTTATTACAAATTATTTGTCTATAATTAATTGACAGTCACAATTATCTGTTAACTCCAAAAGATTCTAACAGATGGCGATATCTGTTGACTGGATTTAAGTAATTTGTGTGTGCTCAATGAGATTCGAGAATGGTTTAGATTCACAATTGGACCCGGTAGGTGGCGCTTTATTTGAACAGAACAACGTCTGTTGGGTCAGCTAGTTGTATTATAGTTTTGTTCGTGTGTTGACGTAGTAAGAATACAATTCACAACCCCCTCTCTTGCCCGTGGGTGTCGTAAAAGACAACTAAGGGATGTAATACGCAGATAACATTGACAGTTATCTGTCTACAGTCGTAGGTCAGTCTGTCCAGCGTAGTACCACATTGAGCAGAAAATCTACGCCAGAATAGTAGCAATTTGTTACTGCACTCCGTTCCGTGAGCGAGAGAGACGAAAGATATTTTTCAATATGTACTATGAAAGAAGAGTACATATTGAATCGACAGTAATAATGATATATTTTTATTACAGACGCACCTTCGTGTCTGGTGAAATTTTTGATCACTATTTGCCCGTGCTTCCGTCAGAAGAATTAGCGATTCCATGTAATAGATCCATTCGCATAATACTATACAAGTGCCAATACGCTGGCTCGTGTTGTCTGCCCTGATTAGTGCTTCTAGCAGTCTCCAGGTGGTGCTACGAGCTCAATGGGGTGGCGATTGTACTGTTTAGATAATTTCATACCATCTAGTTGTTCTCATTTAACAGTGAGAAACTATTCCTACTTTTAAATGAGGCTCAAACGCGCAATTTGTGATCTTACGATTAAAGACAGTATGTACCTGGCTTTGATTTTTTTATTCTATAAACTTAATGGTTGCGGAATACATTTTAATTTATTCTTTTGTGATAGTCTAATTGACTTTTCAGTGTGGTAAGTAAAAGGGTGTCTTAAATGACGGCTGTGGAATTAAAAATGCATATAACACCTATGCAAGGCAAGGAAAACTCGAAATAAAACCCTATACCAACACGCCTGACTAGCGTGGTATCATCATCATCATCTCGGTCTATATATGTCTCACTATTGGGCTCAGGCCTTCTCCACAATGGAAGGGGAATTGACATACTATTCCACGCTGGTCAGACGTGTTGGAATAAGGTTTTGTTTCAAATTTTCCTTCTCTTGCACAGATGTTTTATGTTTATTATATCCCTTCACATAGGTGGGTACAATTAATTAAAAAGTTAACTTCGATAATCGTTAATAAAAATGTTAACTTCGATAATAGTTAAAGCGTTAAATTTGCGAAAATTTAACATAAGTTAAAGTTAATCGTTAAAGTTAACCATTTAAAACTTATACGGCTTTTAGGCTGAGATAAATAGTCAAATATATTTTATAGCATGTAGTAGAATTATGTTGTCATGCATCCGTCCACACCCGGACCGGAATAACCCTATCAGGGCGCCTAGGTATAGCAATTCTCAAGGCTCCTTTTCTTTACCCCTTATTTACTTTTTAAAATATGTATTTTCTATTATAAAACTCCAGTCGATCAGATCGACTTCTTTAGTATTCTGTTACTGCAATCGCTTATTGCAACAATATACCTTGTTATCTTGACTTGATGCTGTAGCATCACCTCAGATGCCTGACTCATTTCTTTTTATATTCATTGAAATTATCTTAATGAATAGATTATTTTGCGTGTGATGACGGAGTAAGAATACAATTCACCACCGCCTCTCTTGCCCGTGGGTGTCGTAAGAGCCGACTAAGGGATTGAAGATGCATATAACATATATGTATATGCAAGAGAAGGAAAACTCGATATGAAACCCTATATCATCGTCTGACCAGCGAGGTACCTATAGCACGTCTATTTCTCTTCTATTGTGGAGGCGGCTCGAGCCCAACAGTGGGACGTATATGAGCTGAAATGATGATGATGAAATGATGGATCGATTTTAGTTGTAGTTAAGTGATGATTCAGGTCTCATGATGGAGTAGGCAAGAGAAATAAGATGTGATATGGTTATTTTAAATTTAATCTTGTTAAATGCATCAAAATACAATTAATGAAAAAGAAAGCGTTTTTCTTGCTCGGGGCCCCTAAGCAGTTGCCTAATCTGCCATATGGATAATCCGACCTGGGTCCACACTAGCTAGGGATACACTACTGCCGGTAGTCCCGATACCTAAAGATTCACTAATACTTTACGACGCTTTTTGACGTAACGACCAGTTGAGCGGACCAGCGGCTTAGTTCGTAGCTTCGTTTAGCGAGATGGGCGCCTGGCGGGACGACGCCCGCCATGACATCGTTATACTTTGGGCAGTCCGGTTGGAGAAGCCTCGATACGGTGTTCGAACCGTCGAGTCTTTCCGGACGGTACTAATGGAGTGATTGGGTTGGCGGCACAGGGCGCTTTCCTTTCGACCGGTGCAGATATTGACGGGGCATGACAGCTTTCCCAAATACCTGCACACGGTTCTAAGTAAGGGGAGCATACGGTCCTGCCACCACTGCGATTGTGACGAGGACACGGTACAGTACACGCTCGAGGTGTGTGGACGTGGACAGAGCAGCGCCAGTATAAATTCGTCGCAATTATCGGTGCCTATTTCAAGCGGCCGACTATCGCTAGAGCGATCGATGGCATATTACAGAGAGAGCAGCTCGTGCACAGGAGGAACTCCTCTACGACACGATCCGCTGGCTACTTGGAACTTACGAGCGTAGCGTGGCGCGTAATTCAAAGAAACAAAATGGCAACATGTCAATAAACGACTAATGTAACGGACTAAAATTAACGGAAGTTCAATTTAACGGAAGTTAACAAGAGCGTTAACTTTTTTGAAGTTTACTTAAAAGTTAATCAGTTAAGCAGATTGTTAACTTCGTTCATTAACGATTAACGGATTAACGAGTTAATTAACCTTTACCCCTTCGTCATCTTTCACGTCATCAACGAACGTGGTACCAGCGTGATATAGTATGTCAATTTTAATTCCATTATGGAGGAGACTCGAGCCCAGAAGTGGGACTTATATGAGTCGAAACTATGCAGGATTATTTATAAAAATTCTTTACGAGTGAAGAACTCACCTTGACCTTAGACAATTATAGCACCATAGCGGAGCCCCACGTTTATTTTCTAGAATGAAATAATCCTTCCCAATCTAATTACGACTTCATCATCATCATCATCGCAGTCCACATACCTTCCACTGTTCGGCTTGGGCCTCCTCCACAACGGGAACGAATTTAACCTACTATACCATGCTGGTCAGACATGTTGGTATAAGGTTTCATTTCGAGTCTTCCTTCTCTTGCACAGATGTTATGTGCATATTATATCCCATAGTCGTCTTTTACGACATTCACGTGCAATGGAGTGGTGAATTGTATTCTTACTCCGTCACCATGCAGAATTACGACTTGACAAGAACAAAATCAACTCAAAAGACTATATCACTAAATTGTGAGGAAGAAACGAAAAAAGTCGTAAAATCGTCTTAATTTTTGACAAATATGTCCGTCAAATTTTAATATTCAGACCATAGATTAGTACTATATATTGGAAAATTCAGACCGAAATATTTTTTTAGTAGTATATACCTATATTAATTATTTTATATTTGAAATTAATAAATAAGGAATTTCAGGATATCTATTAGTTTAAAATAAAATAAAATGAAAATTAAATATTATTTATTCAAATGGATATATTTATTTAAATAAAACGGAGTATGTATAACCAGGTTCGTAAATTCATTATTCAGCTTATAAAC
The DNA here is from genome assembly GCA_032191425.1 of Lymantria dispar. Classification (NCBI taxonomy): domain Eukaryota; kingdom Metazoa; phylum Arthropoda; class Insecta; order Lepidoptera; family Erebidae; genus Lymantria; species Lymantria dispar. The sequence continues at coordinate 12,440,480 of CM063471.1, forward strand.
TTTCTATCCTGGATATAAGCAATAGTGGAATAAGGGGGATGGGTGAGACGCGGTCAGCCCCAGGCTCTCTGTCTAGTGAACCATCCATATGCCGAAATAAAAATTGGTCGCTTTTAACGGTGTCTTCTGAGATTTTTGGTGGAAACAAAAACATTTGTACCTAAAGCACTTTTATGTCATATTCACTATACCCCAGCAGTTCCTCCGTCACATATTCAACGTCGTCACATAAAATGCTATCAAAATTATTTAATACTAGCAACCCGCCCTCGCTTCGCTTCGGTTATAGTCGTTTTACCCGCGTAGTTCCCGTTCCCGTGGGAATACCGGGATAAAATATAGTCTAGTTTACGCCCTGATATTATAGCTTTCCATTGGTGAAAGAATTTTTGAAATCGGTCCAGCCGTTTTGAAGATTACCCGGAACAAATAGACAGACAGACCGACAAAAATTTTTTAATCGCTATTTTAGGCATAGGTGTCGTGCAAATAACCATGTGAGCATGAAAAAAGCCTATTATTTTGCCATTACAAACAGTCTCCAATTTTATTTATTGGTATAGATAACACATTAAACCACTAAGATATTGACTATTAAATTGATTTCTCTAGTGTTAGAAGCATACTGTTGACAGTGGCCCGTCTACAGCGGCGGGCCGATCCATCCGGGGTAGTACCACACTGAGCAGAAAATCGACGTCCGAGTAGCAGCAATTTGTTGCTGCAATTCCTTCGGTGAGCGAGAGAGATGGCAGACCAACTTCCTGAATGACCAACAAGAAAGAAGACCAACTTTCTGATGGGTTTTATAGATGCCTTTAGTACCACCGAACCCCAGTGCACGCATTCTCAATTTCTTCACGGTAGGCAGCGGCCTTGTTACTGTCTGCAATAAAAAAAAAAATAAAATTCAAGACCACCACATGACACTTTCACATTCCCGCCAAAACCTCCCGTAGTGTGGTCTAAATCACACTTGTTTTAATATTTTTTTATCGCCATTAAATGTTTTAATCAGCCAGGTTATCCGCCTCCCGGACAGTATATACCGCCCGGACAAAATCCAGGTCAATATGGACAACCAGGTCAATTTATGCATCCAGGCCAATACGGAGGGCAATATATGCAACCAGTCCAATATCCCCAACAGGTAAGTTGCTAGCTTTATGACCACAGGCTTGTGCCCATCGTAGGATAACCCTCCTCCTACGTCCGGTGGACGGCGATAGACTGAATGCTCATGATGAATAACTAGGATTCCATCTTCTACGACAAGTTTGTGATGTGAAACATTTATAGGCGAGGGTGAACCTGATCGTTGGCGTGGCGTTAACACCACGCTTCGATATGTACATTTGTGTAACGAAACCATAATCTGTTTTAGAGTTATGTACAACGCCATCTAGTGAACTCCAAATAAATTATTACCCTAAACACCTACCTATAGTGTATACTAATGAAAATAAATATTTATTGAATAAAAATCATGATTTTCCGAAATAAAATGGTAATATTTTATTAAACTTTATGCCATATTAGTTTCTGTCGTAAATCTGTTCTTTTATGCATATATACTTGTACAAAGTAATTTCTATGTTTCACATCTGCTAGGTGTCATGAGCGACGGCTTCCTTTTTTTTGTCGTTGCCAATGGTGGCAAACGAGCAAGCAACACACCTGATGGTAAGTGATACTGCCGTACATGGACCTCTGCAATACCAGGGGCATCGCTAGGTTGTTGCCTGCCCTGATAAAAATGATCTCCTTAAACCTCGTTTAAAGAAGGACATGTCATAGCGCTCGGGAAACACAGCAGCAGGTAGTTCATTCCAGAGCTTGCACGTACGTGGGGGAAATGATCGCTGGAAACGTACAGTTGATGACCATAACGTTTCTAGGTGAAATGGGTGAACTCTGTTACGGTATCGAGGTTTACGTTGGTAAAACGGTGACGGTGACCAAGTCAAACAGTTCCTCGAAGTATTCCCCACGAAAGAGGCAGTAGATAGTAGCCACTGACTGCAAGTGTCGACTACCGTCGTCGTCCTGGCCTTTCTCCTGGTGATCTCAACAGCTGATTTTTACGAAACCCATGGAAATAATTAGATATTTTTAATATACCATAATCATTCGTGGGTCTTTTAGTTTGCTGTTATTTTTTAAGACTTATCTATTGGTCTATTTGTGTTAGGGTTATGCACCCGGTTATGGATATCCTCCTCAAGGCGTGCCACCTCCAGGCATGTATCCTCAACAGATGTATCCACAGCGTCCACAACAAGGTTAGTCTTCATTATTTCCGTCTAATAGGTCTCACTGATGAAGTCGAGCCTCCTCCGCAATAGGAGGGAAATATTCGTGTGATTACGGAGTAAGAATACAATTTACCACCCACTCTCTTACCCGTGGGTCTCGTTAAAGACGACTAAGGGATTGATTTTGCATATAACATATATGCAAGAGAAGGTAAACTCGAAATAAAACCCTATACCAACGCGTCTGAACGGCGTGGTATAGTAGGCCAATTGCCGTCCTTATATGGATTAGGCTCGAGCCCAGTAGAGGGACGTCTAGGTGCTGAGACGACGAGACGAGATGTATAGCTACAGATATACTGCTATAAGCATGTCAGTGACGAGATTTCACCCATCAAAAAGTATGTAAGGGCGACTTATAACTAATACACTGCACGTGCGACGTTCATGAGCATGTCGGTGACGCCAACTCATAAGATTTCCCCCTACCATAAAGTGCCTAAAGAAGTATTCACTTCAACAAGGTAGAAAGTGATGAATTGTATTCTTATTCGCTCATCACACAGAGGAACCAAGAACTTTAATAGTGGTAGGAACCCACTGTTGACAGTTGTCTGTCTACAGCCGCGGGACGGATCCGTCCGGGGTAGTACCACACTGACCAGAAAATCGACGACAGAGTAGTAGCAATTTGTTACTGCGCTTCGTTCGGGAGCAAGAGAGACGAAGCCAAACTTTCTGAGGGTGTTTGCGTATAGTGGGTTTTAGTGATGCCTTTAGTATCAGCGAACCTCATTGCATTCACACTCCCTTTTCTTTCTTCACGGTAGGCAGTGGCCTCGCAAAGATTCACGAGCGGCAGCAACACTTACCATCAGGTGTACTGCCTGCTCGTTTGCCACCATTTGCAATAACAAAATGGCGGCGTTCAAAGACATATCATCATTTTCTCTTCTCTTCTTTTTTTCAGATCATGGCGGTCTCATGAAGTTCATGGCGTTATTAGCATGTCTTTTCTGTTCATGCTGTCCCACTATTATGAATGCACTTGGAGGGGGTATGGACGGCGCCCATCATCTTGGGGGGGAATCTGATGTGCCGGACGGTGGCCCTGATGATGGAAACGATGACGGATAAATATATACTAATAAAATTGAAGTGTCTGTTTGTAATGTCCAAAATATTACGTTTTTTCTTGCTCACAGTATTATTTGCAAAATACCTATGCCTAAAAACCAGTTTAAAAGATTTATTATCTACTAGCAACCCGCCCTCGCTTCGCTTCGGTTTCAGTAGCTTTACCCGCGGCGTAGTTCCCGTTCCTGTGGAAATACCGGGATAAAATATAGCTTATGTTACTCCCTGATATTATAGCTTTCCATTGGTGAAAGAATTTTTGAAATCGGTTCGGTGGTTTAAGCGTGAAAGCGTTACAAACAAACAAACAAACATCCTTACTTTCGCATTTATAATATTAGTATGGATGTGTCTGTTTGTTCTGGGTAATCTTTCAGACTGCTGGACCGATTTGTTTGATTTTGACCCCTGACGCGAAAAAAGGGCTTATAAGTTTGAACGTCAATGCCTGTCTGTTTGTGTGTGTGATTTCATTTGAAAGCCTATCCTAGCGGTGGTTTTTAGCTATGTTTGGTTAATATCGGTCCAATAGTGTACGAGTATGGGCTCTTTTACAAAATGATGTATTATTAGAAGACTATTTAGTTGCTGTTAAACCAGTCAAGTGTGACAATCCGCAGCTACGAATGTTGCCAGAGCATACTCTGAGTTGGCAACCTTCTACGGACGGTAACGTGGCGCTTATTTGAACAGAATAACGTCTGTTGGGTCAACTAGTCTTTATATGTAATTTTTTTGTGTACGTGTGTATATCACTGAACTCCTCCTAAACGGCTGGACTAAAGTTGATGAAATTTTTTGTGTGTGTTCAAGAGGATTAGAGGATGGTTTAGATTTACAATTGGACCCGGTAGGTGGCACTTATTTGAACAGAACAACGTAGTTTTTGTACAAAAATGTCTAATTTGCTATTAAAATATTGATTTTATTTGATATTATATTTGTTTCATTTACTAATGCGTGTGATGACGGAGTAAGAATACAATTCACCACTCCCTATCTTGCACGTGGATGTCTTTAAAGACGACTAAGGGATATAATACTCATATAAGATCAATGCAAGAGAAGAAAACCTTGAAATAAAACCCTATACCAACATGTCTGACCAGCGTGGTATAGTAGGTCAATTTCCCCCCTAATAGGGAGAAGAGTCAACCCCAGCATTGGCACAGATACGAGCTGAGACGACAAGAGAAACAAAACTCAATGTAAAACCATTTACCAACCCGTCTAACCAGCGTAGTATCAGGTTTTCAGAGATCGTTTCTCCCACGTACGTGCAGACTCTGGAATGAACTACCTGCTGCTTTGTTTACCGAGTGCTATGACATGTCCTTCTTTAAACGAGGTTTAAGAAGAGTGCTTTCTTCACGGTAGGCAACGGCCTAGCTGTGCCCCTGGTATTGCAAAGGTCTATGTGCGGCAGTGTCACTTACCATCAGGTGTGCTGCTTGCTCGTTTGCCACCAAAGGCAATAAAAATAAATTTAAAAAAAGGTCAAGTTCTCTCCCATTATGTAGGAGGCTCGAGCCCAGCAGTGGGACGTATATGGCCTGTGATCATGATAATTTATACCATGTCTAATTACTAGCTTCTGTATCTAAATAAATACGGCAATCCGCAGAAGAACTGGTGTAACTGATATAGCACGAAGAGTTAGCACGCTGAAGTGGCAATGGGCAGGACACTTTGCTCCTTGACGTCCTCCCCGAGGGGGGGACGTCGGTCAATGAGAGGGTACCCCAAATAGGGGTATTCCGTCGGGCCGACCACTGATGACAAGTAACCGGTGGTCGGCCCAACGACGAAGGCAACGTGGTTTTCGGGTGGGTCGCGGGTGTGCGTACTTAAGCCCCTCTGTCGCCCCGGACGGAGTAGTGCGAGGAGTGCGCCGACCGCAGCCCAACCCAAAAAAAAAGGACACTTTGCTCGACGAACCGACAACCGAAGAAAGGTTCTCGAGTGGCGATCATGTGTAAGACGCCCTCCACTAGGTGGACCGACGGCCTGGTGATAATTGCTGGGCGTCGTTGGATGCGGGCGGCACATGAACGTACTCTGTGGCGTAATATGAAGGAAGCCTAGGTCCAGCAGTGGATAGCGATAGACTGAAATGATGATGTATCTAAATAAAATATTTTCTTTCTTTCAATTTTGTTACTACACGAACCTAACCACACTAGCCTAATTGATTAGGTAGTTGAAATACATTTCCAGTACTTGCAGGCTTAAGTTCCACATACCGTAATCATTTTTAAAGTCGTAAAAACTATTTTTAATCATCAAAAGAGTTTTTATATCAAAATTTTAATCGAGTATTGGCCAAAAAAGAATTAAGAAAAATCACGAAACGAATTCAAAAAAGAAGAAACAGAAGTTTCGAAGATAGAAAAATTTAAACCAGTCTTCGCTTTTGTTCGCTCACCACTAGCTTGGTCACCGTCCAACTACAATGGCCCAAATTTACAAGTAAAATAAAATAAAACAAATAGCAAAATTCACCAGTAAAATCCCAAATTAACCTTATTTAAAAAATCAAGAAAAACAAGAAAAATACACAAGAAACTCGTGAAAAATGGCTCTGGTTTTGAGGAAAGCTCTGTTATCGAAAAACATCTCTATGTTGAAATGCATGAAAGGAAGACCATTGGCTTCTACAGCTAACAGGAAGAACACGCCAGCCATAAGTAAGTGATTTTAAATACATTTTTAATGCTTTTCTTACGTATTTCTTAGGACTACTAGGTTGAAAGATACACCTAATGATTGTAAAAAGATATTAAAACGCTATATTAAATACTAGCAACCCTCGTTTCGCTTCGGTTTTACGGTTTTAGTCGCCTTACCCGCGTTCCCGTTCCCGTGGGAATACTGGGATAAAATATAGCCTAAGTAACTCCTTCTATAGTACTAAAATGTTACTAAAGTTTTGAAGCATATCACCAAACTTTTTAAACCGATTTTTAGGCGAAGGTATCGTGCAAATGACCGTATCAGCATGAAAAAATCCCATTATTTTGACATTCATCATCATCGCAGCCCACATACATCCCACTGTTGGGCTCGGGCCTCCTCCACAGTGGGAGAGAATTTGACCTACTATACCATGCTGGGCAGACATGTTGGTATAAGATTTCATTTCTAGTTTTCCTTTTCGTGCTCAAATGTTATGTGCATATTATATCCCTTAGTCGTCTTCTACGACATCCACGTGCAAGATAGGGAGTGGTGAATTGTATTCTTACTCCGTCACCACACGGAATATTTTGATATTACAAACGGACAATTTCAATTTTATTTGCATAGAGTAGCCGACCCAAGCGACTTGGGTTGTAGGTACGTATAGCGCACAGCGACTGTAAATGGTACCTCCCTCAAAGGGCATCAATTCCCCGTTTTTAAATTTTTCATTGACACTCCGCCGTCGAACGTCATATAGCCACAATCAGGGCCGGCTACCTAATCCGCCTTATGGATATAAGGCGGATTAGGTAGCCTAGGGGCTCGCATCGGCTGGGGGCCCCGAGCATGCACCAAGATGTTTTTTTTAGCAGAATTGTAGTAATAAATGGTAAATTTCATGCAAGCCACATTTTCTTGACTTTCTCTTCGATTACCTAAAAAAAATAGCGTCCAGAATTGCATTGCCTAGGGACCCTGAGAGGGTTAATTCCTGACAATGAGCTATCCAATAAAAAATTTGGACTGGCAATGAGAAACTGACGCGTTTCAAGCAAACTATTCAGTTATATAACCTAATTAGTATGGATTTACGACAGGAAAGTTGAAGAAAAATAAAATCGATAAAAATGTATTCGTATCATATAATTTTAAAAGTAACGGCTACTGTCGTAATTAATAAGAAATAAAATTCACAAACTAAAATATATTTAGTTAATTTTGTAATCCTGTCGAGGCAAAAAAAAAAAAACATCGATTAAAAAAGACGATCGCTTGACATGTCATATTCAAATTTAAAAGTGGGCGTTAGCGGCTTGAATGCGAACCCGCCGCTGGTGGGACGTGTTATTTTGGAGAACGGTGGCCGCCGTCCAGGTCTTCCATTGCTATAATACTTGGCGAGTGCGCGTGAGCCCCCACGTTCTTCTGAATAGCACCTGCCACCAGCCGATCTCTCCTCGCCCGGTATTATAGCATGGATGTCCTTTACAGCTCCAGGAGCGACTACCTCTACGCTGTTCGCGTTTGAAGACTGCCATATGAAGACCCTTCTATGTGGAGGCGATCAACGTGGCATTATACGAGGCTACGCTGAAAAAAAAGATAAGAATAAGGAGGGATGTCCGAGTTGTGGGTGCCCTTGCGGTCCATGCCCGTGTGGCCCTTGCCCTTGCGGTCCCTGTGGGCCTTGTGGGCCCTGCGGACCATGCTGTCCATGTCCGCCCTGTGGTCCGTGTGGTCCATGTCCGCCCTGTGGTCCGTGTGGTCCGTGTGGACCATGCGGTCCTTGCGGTCCCTGCGGCCCCTGCGGCCCCTGTGGTCCCTGTGGTCCATGTGGACCGTGTGGCCCTTGCAGATGCCCATGTCCTTGCCCATGCCCATGCGGACCGTGCGGTCCATGCGGTCCTTGTCGTTGCCCTTGCCCATGCCCATGCCCATGTCCATGTGGACCCTGTTGCCCGTGCCCGAAGCCTTGTCCTAAGAAATGTCAACAGGCTCAAGTAAGTTGCAAACCGCCAGAAAAGACTCAAGGACAAGCCCAAGGGCAGGCTCAAGCGCAAGCGCAGTGCTGTTGCACACCATGCCCTGTATGTTATCCATGCCAAATGAATCCTCCATGCCCACCAACACCCCCATGCTGTGCAAGCTCGCCATGTCCTCCATGCTCCCCGTGTCCACCGTTTACATCTTGCCCACCTCAGAATTGCCCACCTTGCCCAAGTCCACCAGGAATGCAACAAACTACGGCAAAAGCGGCAGATGTTTGCAAGGATAAGAAAGCGCCAACCCGTATGACGGGCAAAACAAAATGCTGAAATGTTTTTGATTTTAACATTTCTTTCCTAATATATTAAATGTTTTTATACAAATTATTTTATTTAATTAATAAATAACTGTCGGTGAAATTGTAGTTTGATTTACGAGGTTAAAGAACAAATCTTACTGAAACTAGATATTCCCGTACTATTTAAAAATTTGCGAGAAATAATTTCATAAACCCATGTTAGACTTGAACGCACGTCATTTAAAAGGTTTGTTCCAAACCAGGCGTCCCACTGTCTTTATTGAAGACTTTACATGCCAACTATCAGAAACCGCTTGCAAATTTTGGATCTTCAAGGTGAATAGCATGAACTAAATTTGCAGCCACGCCGGCTCCGTTTCGAGACATGAGACGCAAGACTCGAGACCTGGCCTTGGCTTGCGAACTGAAGATTATGAATACGAAGTGGCCGACTGCGAAGGACACTCGCGGCGCCTGCAGCAGAGAATTTAGGACACGATGCTGTATCTCGTGCCCAAATCTCGTCTCCGAAGTGAAGACGATAAGGCCTAGTTCACGCAAAACCTGCCCTAGATCTAGATCATTACATCGCGATTACCCATTAACCAGCTTAGTACTTCATAATCCATTCTCTGATTTGTTCCAATCTCATTCCGTATTAAAACCCTGTACTGCTTTAATGCCTAAACGTAATTTTGCCAGCAAACCCAGTCCTTGTTGCGGTTGTGAATGTCTACCACCTCCGTGTAACACCCCAGCTAAATGTCTCCAGTACATGACGGGTTATTACTACTATCCCTATGGTTTTTGGTTCTGCGGACCGTATCATGTCACAGGTACATGTTGTCCAGCTGGACCTTGCTGTCCATCTGGTCCGTGCTCGCCTAGTTGTTGCCCTGGTCCATGTCCGTGTGCTAAATGTTGTGCGTGCTTAGCACCAGCATTGACAGCGATGGTAGGCCCTCAGACATCCCATAAAAGTCCTCCTAGAGACCCTAGTCCACCATCGCAAACACCATCCGCAGGGGCACCAGCAAGACCAGTGACTACCCCTCCTTGCGATATGCAATTTCAACCATTTTTTTCTAATCAACCAACCCCACCATCTCCCTCCCAAATATCTTCTAGAAACACCCGTTTTGGAACTAAAGATATGAAAGCTTGTAAAAAGGGCCATGCAGGAGTAACTAAAATTTATCCATTCCAATTATCGCAGGAAGTAAAACCCAAATCCCGTAAAAGTTTGGCTTGCCCCTACAGCACAAAGCCTGAATTCACTGACCAGCAGGAGTCTTATCCATGCAGACGGATACGTCTAAACGCTACTAAAGTTCGTTATATTGACCCTTTTCCTAAACATCCAAAGAAACACATTTCCGGATGCTACTCCAGATCTTCCTCGGGTCATAAGGAAAGAAAACGAAACTTTACACCGTGCTTAAATAAAGTTGCTAGCAGATCCTTGTGGACTGAAGTTCGACAATCTTCAGAGAATGCTAAAAAATATTCTTTAAACCAAGAAACGGCCACATTTTCAAGTTAGATTTACGCAATTGATCATTTTTATCCTTATCCTTTTCTCTACAAACCAACTTACTTTGTAAAGCTTAGTACTAAATTTTGTTCCCGCATAAAATCTTAAAGGACAACCGATCAAGCTAGATAATTATTAGTTTCGCAGTATACAATTAAGTAATTAATAAAAGGGGTTAAAATGTTTACACTTCGTTTTATTTATGAACGCAACTTTTCAACGTGGTGTCAGGTTAAGCTTCTGCACCGCCGCAATTTTTTTTATTGCCTTTGGTGGCAAACTAGCAAGCAGCACACCTGATAAGTGATGCAGCCGGACATAGACCTCTGCAATACCAGGCACAGCTAGGCCATTGCATACCGTGAAGAAAATGCTCTTCTTATACCTCGTTTTAAGGACATGTCATAGCTCTCAGGATACACAGCGGCAGGTACCTAGTTCATTCCAGAGCCTGCACGTATGTAGTTCATTCCAGAGCCTACACGTACGTGGGAGAAATGATCGCTGGAAACGTACAGTTGAAGACCATAAAGTTTCCAGGTGAAATTTATTCACGGGGAGTCGTTAAAGCCAGCTAAGAGCATCAAAGTTGGAGAGCAGCGCTCTTAACAAGTCCTGTTCTCATTAATTAACCTACCAAACGAAGTCATTGCCGGATTGTTCACTCTGTGGAGAGGACTGAATCCAACAGTGGGCGTTAATAGGGCGATTGATGCTGAAGATTACAATTGACGTTTAAGATTACAACACTAATCGTAATTTCAGCAATTCTCTCACCGCGCTTGACTGTGAAGGAACAAGTACCCAGTAAAATAAGAGGCATGTCGAAAATGAAGATACCAGCCACAGAAACTCCAGTAAAGGAACAAGCGAAGACCACGACATCTGCGTTCAAGAGCATCTCCTGTCCATGTCTGGTCTCGAATGACGCTGTTCGGCCTGAAGATTGCCAGTGTCTCCCACCAAGAACACAGTCTGCTATCTTTCCCAGCGAGAGTAGAAAAAATGAGTACCCACCCTCGCCAGCGAACGTAACTTTGCCACCAAATTTTCAATCTTATTTCGTACCTTTGACTCAGAATGCTCCAGATATGATGCAGCAAATCTGCAGCGTAGGGGCTGCAACATGCCCTTCCCCCACATGTAATTGTGGTTGCGGCTGCTTACCACCTCCTTGCAATACCCCACCTAAGTGTATTCAATATATGACCGGTTATTATTACTACCCCTATGGTTTCTGGTTCTGTGGGCCTTATCATGTTACTGGTACTATGTGTCCTGGTGGACCGGTCTGTCCAGGAGGACCTTGTGGGCCCTGTCCCCCATCTGCAGGTGGCCCATGCGGTCCTTGTAATCCAGGTTGCGTTTGCGCAGTACTTAACCCACTCACCTTAGGCAAACCTGACAGTGAGGTTTCGAACTTGGATACATCAAACATTATGGATATTTTCTCGAAAGTCTGTTGCGTATCTTTAACTGCTCCGCTTGATAAAGCTTTGGTATCTGGCAATCCTAGTGGTCGTGCTGGCCCTACTCGCAGTATATGCGGACCCTGCTGCTCACCATGTAAAGATTGCTGTGGATACGGGCCTTGCGGTCCATGTGGCCCGTGTGGACCATTTGGACCATGTGGCACAGGTTTTCCTGGTATGAGTTGTGGCAAATGTGGACCATGCGGTCCTTGTTGCGGGACATGTTGCGGTCCATGTGGCCCTTGTGGTCCATGTGGGCCTTGCTGTGGATCATGCGGACCGTGCTGCAGCCCTTGTGGTCCAAGCTGTGGCCCTTGTGGTCCAAGCTGTGGCCCTTGTGGTCCATGTGGATCATGTGGTCCATGCGGTCCATGTTGCGGGGTTTCGTGCTATCCGCCATGCGTTCCAATGTGCCGGCCGTGGTGTGGTCCTTGCGTCAACTGTGCAGTTCCACCGATTCCTATGAAAGTACCCCCCACTAGTCAGTCTATGCCAGGGATTGTATCCTCTTTCGGTCCACAGTCTATGATACCATTGCCTACACATTTCCTACCTGGTTATCAAAGCGTAAATGAATTTGGTAACCCCAACCAAGCAATGCAACAAAATCCAGCTCAAGTAAAACGAGTTAACCAATCCCGAGCAGCTATCCATCCACGTATGGTTCGGAAGCATCCATTCAGTACCACTAAGGAATACCCTCCAGAGAACCTTCAATCTCGCGCTATGCCCCTGGTGAATTCAACAATGACGGCATATTTTTCCACATTATCTGACGTAAAAAGATGGAAAGGAATGAGTGATTCGAGCCAGTCTGGTGAAAGGAAACCGTGCGAAGATGCAGATAATCTGATCATATCTAAAAGCTGCAGTTCTAGAATAGAAAACAAGTTTGCACACTGTATATTAAACTGTCTAGACGCTGCCCCGAAGACATTTTTCGCTTCTGTTATCGAAGATACTGCGAAAACCAAGGGCTCATCGTTGAAGAAAGTTTGTCATAGCTTGGTCACACCTAGTCAAGTTACTAGAAATTGATGGGCCATAAACGTCAGATATTCTCACCCTTTCATAGCCGTTAATAAAAACGTTAAATCTGATACCTTTTTTATTTCTGGACCATTTCAAATCCATCCAACTAGAGCCTTGTCCATAATGTAGTGACGGAGTGAGTATAAGATTCACCACCCTCTTACCCTCCTGGAGGTCCTAAAAGACTGCCAAGGGATATGATGTAAACTCTACGTAAAACCCTATGCCAAGACGTCTGACAAGCGTCAATTTCTCTCCCTCCCATTGTGGAAGAAGCTCGAGAATAGGAATTATGTGGGCTGAGGAAATACCACGGTGATCAGACAGGTTAGATAGGTACTAGGTTTGATTATTATTATTCCCTTCCTAGTTTGCCTAATTACTCCAAAATTATACTCCGGCCACTCTGAGTTTGCGTTCCTGACAGATCATGACAGAATGGGCGATGTAACTTTGAACTGCCGTATTATTTACCGCACAATTTTAAATATATTTATTTACCTTATTAACGAGTAATAACATTAAAAATTTAATAATTATGCCAACTTACAATAAACGTATTATTTTTCGGCTAAAATTATTAACAACTAGCAACCCGCCCTCGTTTCGCTTCGGTTTCAGTCGCTTTACCCGCGGCGTAGTTCCCGTTCCTGTGGGAATACCGGGATAAAATATAGCCTATGTTACTCCCTGATATTATAGCTTTCCATTGGTGAAAGAATTTTTGAAATCGGTTCGGTGGTTTAAGCGTGAAAGCGTTACAGACAAACAAACAAACATCCTTACTTTCGCATTTATAATAGTATGGATTACTCAATTAACCCTTTCAATGCCACCAACGCACCGTTTGCGTTCACTGAAATATTGACATGATGCCACCAACACACCATTTGCGTTTGAGACAGCACTTTAAGGTTATACCTTTAAACAATGCCTGCCTTTCTTTCTTGTAAGGAAGTACCACGTTTTCTTATTTCGGCCTTTAGGTCGTTTATTCTCTTATGTCGAATACTTTTTTTTTGTACTTTCCATCCTCGTAACACGCCATTGTTCAAAATCACTAAATATAAACAAAACAAGCTTGACAAGGTGTTAAGTTCAAGCTATGCTAGCGACAACTGCGAAAAGTTTCCAGTGGTCAACCCCATACGAGCCATTTTTGCCAGTGTCGAGTTATAATTTTCTTTTCAAATTATCATTTTCTTCATGTCAATAATGGTCAAGTCAAAGTGTCGCCTTCGACACAGTGTTATGACCACTATTAAGGGTATCCTCTGAGAATTTTGGTGGAAACAAAAAGGTATGTATAGCAGTTTTATATCATATTCACTACACCTCAGCAGTTCTGCTGCTATATATTACATAAAATGCCACCAAAATTATTTTTATATAACACTAAGATATTGAATATAATACAAGAACACCACATGACACTTCCAGATTCCCGCCAAAACCAAAACACACACCTAGTTTTTTCGATGCCCAAAGTTGCCTAATTAAGAAAAAAAGTTTGTCGGTCGAGATTGAACAAATCAAAAAAGATCGAATCGCACTCTCTCCCTTCATCAATCGTTAGAGACTCGGATCTGTCGTGATCGACCTGAGAGATCATGAAATGTATTAAATTCGAGTTTAATATCGATATGTTTAGGTTAAATACGCCGGCTTTTTCGGTAAACACAGAAAATTCTTCAAAGTTATTCTTAGGTTAGGTTAGGTAAAAACTTCACAAGCCCGAAAGAACCGATATTTGCTAGCAGAATAAACAAAAATCTTTTTTTGTCTATAGTTGTGAGCCGCATATGGCTATGACAACTTTAAGCGCTGCGGGCTCTCCATCTGAGAAACACTACTAATGATAAAAAGTTGCAGTCATAGAGACTGCCGATAGAAGTGAAAATTTCGAACTTTTAGAAAATAACTCAAATTAAATACGATTATTTAAAATAATGTTCTGTTATTTATTTTTTATCTTAAATGTATTGGTATATTTATTTAATATTCACTATTGTAATGCAAAATGATTCTCCAATTAAACGGTTAAAATATTATTATGGATTCGCGTCACCGAAATTTTCATGACTGGCGCACGCGCAGTGTGCCGTGCGTCTTAGAATCTGTGGTCTTAGACACTCTTTGTATGGGTGATATCTCGTGAGTTTATACAGCTGTGCTGTGTATATCTTATAAGTGAAATGGAATAGATTTAGTGAAAAGTTCAATGTGTGTATACTGTGCAGTGTTGAAATAATGTTTTCTTTTTGTTTATTCAAACAAAATCACTATTTCACCCCTACAAAAGGTGTCTAAGGCGCACGGCTAAGCATGCCGGTGACGCGAACCGATAAGATTTTTCCCCTACCAAAAAATGCTCAACGCAGCTAAAGAAATTTTCACTGCAATAATGCATAGATAGAAGGCAAGTCTGGCCGTCGTGATCGATAACCAACGTTGCGAACGACAGAGATCTCAGAAATGACCGACAGACACCTGAATATGTATTATTATTTTTTTCTAATTTATTACGGCTTTTTTTTTATGGGGGTGGGCTACGGTAAGCGCACCCGCCGCCCAGCTTTATGCGGAGCAAGTGGGGCAACAGAGGAGCGGCGCGCGGCTCCGTAATCCACGCAATTGCACGTCGCTTCGTCTTTGGGCCGACCACTGGTGCAGAGCTCCTTCACTTCAGTTGTCGGCCCGATGGAATGCCCCGAGGGAGTAATTTATTATGACTAAGACAATTTAAATATGTATTTATATCACATGTGTATCTATTACAAAGTAAAAACTACTACGAAAGATAGATAATTCTTTATTGCACACCAATTACAAAAACAAAAACTTAAATACTAACAACCCAGAATGTAATAAGGGCGGTCTTATCGCTATAGGCGATCTTTTCCAGGCAACCTTAGGATGGAAATGGCAGAACAAAGAGATGGTAGGTAGGTTACTGCTGGTGGTAATGGAAATCAATGTAAAATAATATTTATAAGTCATAGATTAAGACTATATCTTAAATTGTATATATAAACTCATTTGCAAAAAAAACGGGCGGTTTTGATTTTCATTCATATTTAAAAAGATACAATACCAAAAAGGTTTCAATCATTTGTACACGTTACTGGCCAGTTTTAAAAATGCTGTGGTATTTAAAAAAGTACGTTCTAAATTCAATTTTTCATTTGATGTTCATTTTTACAGAAAACCCCTTTTTATCCTACATTTTTGGCGCGAAGTTCCAGAAGTTAACATCGACTTTCATAACTTTTATTCAATTTTTATCGATTAATTTCATATCCTTGACTGTCAAAGCTTTATTTAATGCTGTTTGGCTGTATCAAAAATGGTAGATAAAGTGGTAAAAGCTACCAAAATTATCGCGCTGCTTGAAGAGGGTTGCAGCCAATGTTTCGTGGCTAGGAGGCTAAATGTTAGTCGCTCGACAGTCCAAAGGACCTGGCAGCGATATCAGGAGACTGGTTCCGTCGAGAGAAGGCCTGGTTCTGGAAGAAAACCATGTACCCAACCACGGGATGATCGTTTTCTTGTGAGTCGCGCATTGAGAAATCGCAAATCTTCGTATGTGGATCTTAAGAACAACCTCCAAGAAGTAAGAAATGTGCATATTAGTCTATGGACGGTCAGGAGGAGGCTTCTCGCTGCCAATATACGCAGTCACCGCCCGGCCCGCGGCCCCAAATTACTCCGTGAGCACAGAGTTCACAGGCTTAGGTTCGCTAGAAATTGTGAATCATGGACTCAAGACGATTGGAATAGGGTTTTGTTCTCTGATGAAGCCAGGATATCTCTGTTCGGTGAAGATCGACGTCGGCGAGTGCTAAGAAGACAAGGAGAACGCTTTGCAGAGGCATGTTTCGAAGAAATCACACCTTATGGTGGGGGCTCTGTTATGTTTTGGGCAGGAATAAATTCAATGGATCGTACAGAGTTAGTCTTCATTGAAAACGGCTCACTGACTGGGCATTGATACATAACGGAAGTTCTAATTTCTCATGCACAACCCGCATTGGCCGCTCTAGGTGAAGACTCGATTTTTATGGACGACAATGCTCGCGCCCACCGATCCCGCGATGTTAATGCGTATGTGCAAGAGGTCGGCATTCGTCGTTTGGATTGGCCAGCTCGAAGTCCCGACCTCAATCCCATAGAGCATGTCTGGGACGTTCTGAAACGGCGTGTGAGATCAGTACACCCGGCTCCGCAGACCATCAGAGAGCTGAAGAATGTGATTACTGCGGAGTGGGAACGTATTCCGCAAGCAAGTATCCGGGATATACTCGCTAGCATGCCCAGACGAATTCAAGCTGTGATTTTAGCTAGAGGGGGTCACACTCGATACTAAACATTTATCTGCTTTTACTTTATTAAAGAAAAACAAACAAAAAAACTTTTTTATTTTTACTTCATGAGCATATGCACTACTAGCGAATATACACTACTAGCGAGGTTTAGCATTATTTCCCATAAATTGTATCTAAATTTTATGAAATACTGATGAAAACGATTATTTTCTTATTAATTTAGCAAATTGTGTGGATAAAACTACCTATAATTATCAAACAAAGAAATATTAACATTTGAAATGGTTCATTGCTTAGGTGCCCGTTTTTTTTGCAAATGAGTTTATATATATATATTTTTTTTTTGGGTCTAATCCCACCACACATTCCCACCACTGTAAATCCTGTAAGCCAGGATCCACAATGGTCTCCGTATAAGACACGTATAAGATCCGTTAAGATAATTAGAAAAGAAAACAGGAGGAGTTGGAAAGATTCCACTTCCCTCCTATGCAAAGCGGGAGACATGAAGCAAAATTGGCTGATAAGCCAGTAAATAAGAGTATTATATAACTTAAATTGTATAACCTACTGTAAAATAAAAACAATATACCTAAAACAATAAATAGTAGATAATAAGATACATATTTTTTTTTTTTTGGGACTAATCCCACCACACATTCCCACCACTGTAGGGTAAGGTGGGGCACAGTGTTACAAAAAAAAACAAAAGACAATGTAACGATGAAAATATTTATTTAATTAACTTCTAATTGGGATGGATATAAACTACAGCAGTCTATCTTTACTTAAAATGATTAAAAATATAAATTCTCTTAGCAACTACTTAATATAAATTGCACTTTAATGAGATAGGTCGATTGTAACACTGAACCCCATATCTGGGGTACACTGTTACAGGGCAAGGGGAACAATGTTACAATATCACAGTATTATACAAAATTAACAATAAGAAAAGATATCTGACAAATATTAAATTTCTTTATAATATTCTTCTGGAATGTATAAAAATCTGCCTGACGGACGTTTGGTTATTTTGCAACATTTTTTTCACGTGCTGCTTTTCGAAGACTTATACCACTTTCTACCAACCTAATTGCTTCTCTCATATTATTTGCTGTATAAAGACCATGATCCGTCTTCCTTTTTCGCCCTTTCCTTTTAAAACCTAGGTAGAGTACAAAAATACGTTAATAGCATTAATCGTTACAATGTAACACAGTGCCCCGTAACACAGTGCCCCAGACGAGACAAATCCAAAAAATATCAAATGAGTCTTCTTAGGTTATGTTTACAAAAATCTACTTAACGATAATTTGAAGCTAAGAATACAAAGGGACAAAGAAAATCACAATCACTTACCTATATATAATACACCAGGAATCAAATGAATAACATTGTCAATCGTCAAACTCCACTCTCATTACCTTTAATAGGGCATACTTGTGTTGATAGTAACTCATGCTCATGCCCCCAACTCCAAAAGAGTTCCACAATTAAATACCTGGGTATAATATTAGACGCTAGCTTGAGTTTTCATCAGCACATAGAAACCTTAACTTCTAGAATTCGTAAGCTTATATTCGTTTTCAAAAATATTAGACATGCGGCAGATAGCAATCTGATGAAAACCATATATTTCTCCTTATGCCAGTCAGTTATTGCTTACTGCATTACGAGCTGGGGTGGCGCATGCAAATCAGCTATGATTCAAATCGAGAGAGCCCAGCGCGCAATCTTAAAGGTATCAAATTTTCTTCCTTTCCGGTACTCTACCACATCACTATACAAAGAATGCAATGTGTTAACTGTTCGGCAGCTATTCATCCTCAACATTATTATTAAACAACACTCTCTTCTGACATACAGCTCACTGCCACTGAGCAGGAGACGCTGTGAACCAGTAAGTTGCACTTCTCAAAATCTTACAACAAAGTTTTCCAATCGTTTCTTTTGTTTCCTTGGAAGATATCTTTACAATGCTGTAAATAAAGATCATAATATATATTCGCTCACTAAACAATCTTGCAAAACTAAGATTGCTAATTGGCTCATAAACTTAGACTATAAAAAAACTGAAAGTCTCCTAATCGTGCCCGTATAACGTAAAATTAAAAATACACAGATACATTACTCACAGCTGGCATATTACAAAGGACATTCACATACACGCCATTAAGCGACATGTAATCATATACACTCACACACACACACACTGCACACTTCACATCCACACCTCCATAACACCTATATATTACACAAACCCAAGCAAACACACACATACTCTGACACACACAAACTCATTACTAACCCTGACGATACCAACAATCAAACTCTGTAGTTGTACTTATTATAACCTATACGTTATGCGGAACTAAATAGTGGCCCAGTGTTTCTACGGAAGCGCCTGGTGGCCTGAAATACAGGTTTTTCCTAGTTTGGGCACCAGTATGCCACAATAAGTACTATGTCATTGTACAGCACGCATTTTGTAACTTATTATTATTATTGTGGCAAAATAAATTATTATTATTATTATTATTGACTTGATTTTTTCTAGGTTTGACCACATAAATTCGATTTTTGTTTGTTATCTCTAAAACGCAGAACAAATACGGGCAATGACAACTGTTTAAAGGTGGCTCCCTATAAGCTTGTCACAACTGATTTCCAACTTAAAAAAGTGAATGATAGAATCGTAGATACTTGCCCTGTAACAGTGTACCCCATGTAACACTGTTCCCCACCTTACCCTAACTCCTGTAAGCCAGGATCCACAATGGTCTCCGTATAAGACACTGAGGTTTGACCCTCAGGAAGTCCCGGGAATCGCTTTTAATTGTCTTGGGACCCGCAACAAATTTAATTAGAAAAGAAAACAGGAGGAGTTGGAAAGATTCCACTTCCCTCCTATGCAAAGCGGGAGACATGAAGCAAAGTTGGCTGATAAGCCAGTAAATAAGAGTTTGTACAACTACGTGAAACGCAGCGGTACAGCACCACGGATTGGACTAAGCTTAATGGACCTATTTGTGAGCTTTAGGTTTGATTACAGTAATAGGTATGGCAAAAGTGCCTAAACGCACGGAAATTTTCTCGAGTTGCTACAAGATCCGAATAGTATACTACCCCAGACGTGACATGCATATTATCTAACATGACGTTCCGCTCGTTGTGCCAGAGAATGCACTCCCAAAGGATGTGATGAGCTGTTTGTTCAAAATCGGAGTTTGAGGTCGAACATTGACAAAATGGTGAATCTACTAGTGTAAAATAGAATAATTTACTTCTAAAATTCCCATGGCCTATGAGGAATTGGCCTACATAGTGGTCAATTTCTAGCCAAGTTCTCTCCAAACGTTCACAAACAGATGGAAAGAATAGATATAGATGACGACCTTTTGTTGACGAATCCCATCTTTCCTGCCATTCGGTCAGGAGCTTATCGTTAACGACGGATTGCGGCGCAAAAAGTCTAGTAATTTTATTACGATCGCGTGGTAAAAGAAAATTGTTAGTCATGTTTTCCCTAGTGGAATAATACATGGACGCACGTTTTTGTATCTCTAAGTCGTACACCTGCAAGTACTGGTAATGCTTCGGTGCTAACTGTTCGGTATGCCTTACACAGAAATATTAGCGCTAATCGTTGACTCTGTAGTAACTTACGCCGAGCTGCGCCTATGGTAGTACGATCAGCCCAGGCCGGTGCACCATATCAGATACAGCCCAGATATGTGGCTGTATATATAATTTTAAGTGTGTTAAAACGAAGGCCCCAGGTGGAAGTTGAAATTCTGGTAAGCGCATAGAAATTTCGTTTGGCTTTTTCACCTACAGTTTTAATATGTTCAATGAACCAAAAATTTTTCTCTAGGACCAGGCCGAGGTAACATACTGACTCCTTCTTTTTAACTACAGTGTTGTTAAATTTTATACGGGGGCTCGACTGTAAATTACCTTTCAGTAAAAAATGATACGTTTTGTGGGGGGCGAAAGTAAGTCGATTTTGTATGCCCCATTTTTGTATTGAGTTGAGACATATATCCGCCAATTTCTCCAGTCCGTCTCTAGTGTTTGACTGTATAAGTAGGAGACCGTCGTCAGCATAGCCAATCAATGAGCAGTTTTGCGGTAGAGGTAGCTCAAGAAGGTCATCAAACCCTAGATTCCACAAGTATGGGCTTAACACTGATCCTTGAGGACAGCCCAACGTCAGTGATTTAGACACGGCATGGTGACCGAGTTTCAGTGTGGTTGAACCTTGTAGAAAGTATGACTGTACGAGTTGGTAGATGTTCCTAAAGCATCCACGAGCCTTCAGTTTAAGAAGTAGCATCGGCCACCATGCGTTATCAAAAGCACCTGAGATATCTAGAAAAATACCTAGTATATATTTAAAATCTGATAGGGAAACAATTTTTCTAACGGCAATGACCGCGTCGACAGTCGATTTCCCCGGGGTAAATCCAAACTGACTACGATTGAATGTGGGATAGATTATTATTATTATAATTAGATACATAAATATATATATCTACATAAATATATATATCTACAAATACATATTACACACATAGATACATACATATGCAGATATTCACATACATACATGGGCGTACCCAGGGTAGGGCAGGGGGGAGCAGCTGCCCAAACCTGGATAATGTTGACGTCCCTACTAACTATGTATCTTATCTAGTACTTTTATCGATAAAAATTAAGAAACGAATTTAGCCATTAGTTTGCAATACAATCGTTTTACAACTAAAAATTACGCGGTGCCTTTGTTAGATACCTATAACAGTAACAGTCAAATCGTTTCGCTGAAGACCCTCGAAAGTTACTTTTAAAATAGCCATTGTATAAGTACCTAGTTAAAGAATTTATATTAAAAAATATCTATTTTAATTTAGGTTTTTTTTATTCTTTACTAGTTTTTGCCCGCGACTTCGTCCGCGTAGAAATCATGTTTGGCAGAGGCAATCACGGATAACTGTGTAGTGCGTGCAGGGTTCTACAGGCTCACTGTTGTTCTTGATGATTTAATGCCAACCTGGTATATCAGAGAGGCACTATTATCGGGGGTGCTTCTATACATTAGGCGGCTGACTCCAGACTAATTGAAGTGGCGTAGTGGCCCCTACGTGAAGCGCGCAGAAGACTGTGCTAACCCCTACGTTGTACGGCTCCCTGTTCCGTACTTGCGGGTGATTGTATGGTACATTAGCTGAGACTGGTCCCTTTACGGGATTTTTTTTGGGACTAATCCCACCACACATTCCCACCATTGTAACTCCTGTAAGCCAGGATCCACAATGGTCTCCATAAATGACACCGAGGTTTGACCCTCAGGCAGTCCCGGGATATGATTTTAATTGTCTTGGGACCCGCAACAAATTTAATTAGAAAAGATTAAAGAGGAGGAGTTGGAAAGAGAGATTCCACTTCCCTCCCAGGCAAAGCGGGAGACAGGAAAACAAAATGACTAGTCAGCCAATAAGTAAACAGGAGTACAGCTACGATAGCGCAGCAGTACGGCACCACGGATACGGAAGAGCTTAACGGGGCCTATATGTGAGCGTTAAGATTGATTGCTACAGTAGGTATGGCAGAAACGCATGAACGCACGGAAATTTTCTCGAGTTGCTACAAGGTCCGTATAGTATACTACCCCACAGGTGACTTGCAAACTGTTTAACATAAGGTTACGCTCGTTTCGCCAGAGATCGCACTCCCAGAGAATGTGATGTGCTGATTGTTCATACTCGTGGTCAGATGTGGAACATTGACATAATGGTGATGGTACGAGTTTAAAAGAAAATAATTTACTTTTAAAGTTGCCATGGCCAGTTAAAAATTGGGCCACGAAGTGGTCAACCTCCAACCACACCTTCTCCAGGCGCTCCCGGATGCATGGAAAAAATAGATAAAGATGACGACCTTTCGATGATGAATCCCATCTTTCTTGCCATTCAGTTAAAAGTTCCTCATAAACAATGGATTGTGGTGCAAACAATCTAGCAATTTTATTTCGGTCGCGCGGTAGAAGGAAATCTGTATTCATAGTTTCCTTTGTGGTGTAATACATTGACGCTCGTCTCTGAATCTCCAAATCAACCGGAAGTACACCCGCGAGTACTGGTAAGGCCTCGGTACTAACCGTTCTATAGGCTTTACATAAGAATATTAGGGCCAATCGTTGGCTCTGTAGTAATTTAAGGCGAGCCGCCCCTATGGTGGCCCTATCGGCCCATACAGGTGCAGCGTAACAAATACACCCCAAATATGTGGCCATGTATATGGTTTTAAATGTATTAAAACGAAGGCCCCAAGTAGATGTGGATATTCTAGTAAGCGCGTAGAAATTCCGTTTCGCTTTTTCGCCTACAGTTTTAATATGTTCAATAAATGAAAAATTTTTTTCTAAAACTAGGCCGAGATAGCAAACTGATTCTTTCTTTTTGACAGTCATATTATTGAATTATATACGCGGCGCTGATTGTAAATGTCCTTTTAATAAAAGATGATATGTTTTTTGTGGTGCGAAGGCAAGCCGGTTTCGTGTACCCCAATCGAATATATCATTGAGGCATGTTTCCGCTAATTTCTCTAAACCATCCCTTGTGTTCGATTGTATAAGTAAAAGTCCGTCGTCTGCATAGCCGATCAGTAGACAATTTTTCGGTAGAGGTAACTCGAGAAAATCGTCAAAACCTAAATTCCATAGATATGGACTTACGGGATGGGCTTAATTTAAATAAGCGATATGTTTGTCCATACTCGTTATCAAGGTGGTGATTCGATGAGTCACGATGCCGCCTAGAGTAGCCCCATATAAAACGAATGATTTGCTGTTTCATAGACCCTGTTGTTATACACCTGTTGGCACAGCAATCATCGGTGATTTAGTTCCACTCGGTCGAGGACCAAATGAAATATTTGGGTTTAGTTCTCGCCGGGCGACGGTATTTCAGGAGCATTTTTATAAAATCACTAACCGGCTCGTTAACGCGGTGTTAAATGTTGACGTCGGTACGGAAGACTGGTTAGATCAATGGCCCTGTACGGTACATCTGTGTGAGCGAGTTCTGACCACTTGGTCCACTTGACTTAAAATTTTCTTCTGGCACTCGCAGAAAGCCATGATATTCAAAGCTACACACGGATACCGCGCCATGTCGACCGAGTTAGTGTGCGCTTTAGCCAGAACACTCCCGTGGGACTTAAGGATGGCAATATATGAAGCCCTCCCACAATTGGGATTCCAGCTAGGACACAGCAGACATACTAATGAGGTCTGTGTTGCTTGGTTAGAGCAGGGCTGTGAATTCATCGCAAGCATCACTGTCGAAGCTACTGACCATCACTTAGATCATAGTCGACAGGTCAGTACCTGGTATGAGGACGCCAACTTCTGCTTGGCAGTTATCTTGCGTAAGAACTTGGCGGAGCGGAGTCAGGAAAAAATCTTCCAAGCTGACTCGTTCCACCGCTGTGGCGTCGGGTGGTGGCTAGCCCGAGTGCTTGCGCTTTACTATCTTTACGTGATAGAATCATACTTTCGACAATCGTCCATCTAATATCGTGTACCAGTCCATACAAAGCGAGAGAGCGGGAAGTAGGCAGCAACCTGGCCAAAGGCCATTTACCATGAGGTGCACTGTTTGCTCATTTGCCAGCAACAACAACTTTGCAAATAAAAAAGTAACCTAGTCAAAGACACGGATGGCTGAAACGGGGATTAGTCCTCCACCCGTAGCGAGCCTGAACGCGCGAGGTGATACAACGACAATATAGTTTGCTGCCTGGGATCAAAAAGGGGTGTTCAAGTGACCCTTTTTTTTTTTTTTTATTGGGTGGGCTATGGTAAGCGCACGCGCGGTCCAGTCCGTCCGGGGCGATGAAAGGACGCCGCGCGGGCCCATAACCCACCCGTATCCACGTCACCTCGTTGTTGGGCCGACCACCGGAGCAGATGTGACTTGTCATCAGTGGTCGGCCTGACGGAATACCCTTTCGGGTAACCTCACCTCTCGACGTCCTGGGACGTCGGTCGCCGTCGCGCAGTCAGCCTCTCTGCGGGTGACGGACAATTCCCCGGTCCGATCACCCGCGGCCTCGGCTAGGGCGGCATTAGGCGCAGATACTCGCGCCTGCGCCGCCCGAGTCGCCGGCGGCGGAACGTGTCGCCGAATAGGAGCTCTACTCGCACACGATCCGCCGCCTCCTTCCGTGAGATTACGGCCTCACAGAAGGCGGCGATGGTCGGCAGCGCCGGGTCGGCACCGATAATTGCGACGAGTTCACGGCGATCCCCCTCTCATGCAGCACACTCCTCGAGCGTGTGCTGCGCCGTGTCCTCGTCGCAACTGCAGTGGTGGCAGGACGGTGTGCTCTCCCTCCTGACAATCTTGTGCAGGTACTTCCCGAAGCAACCGTGCCCCGTCAGCACCTGCACCAGTCGGAAGGAAAGCACCCCGTGCGTCCGCTCCAACCACTCCATCAGCACCGGCCGGAGGGCCTCGACGGTCCTGACACCGTACCGAGGACTCTCCAGCCGGACTGCCCAACGGGCAATGACCTCTCGGCGGGCGTCGACCCGCCAGGCGGTGATCACTTTGGTGGAGACCATGCCGCCGCGGGCGCGCGTCTCCGACACCCGCCGATAAATGTCGGCGAGCATCTCCGCCTCCAGGTCCCACGGGGGAGTTCCAGCCAGGAGGCACGCTGCCTCCGTCGCCACCGTGTGGTAACCCCATATGGCCCTGATCGCCATGACCCTCTGTGGTCGCCACAAGAGGGCCCTAAGACGGACGGTCAGGGACCCCGCCCACATCGGTGCACCATACAGGGCCATCGACTGGATCACCCCCACGTACAGCTGTTGGCACGTAGCACTGGGTCCGCCCACATTCGGCATCAGCCGCGAAAGGGCGGACGCCGCGCCAACAAGCCGGGGAACAAGTCGATGGAGATGCTCCCGGAACCAAAAATGCCCGTCGAGCACCAGGCCCAAGTACTTCATGTGGGCCTGGATGCTGATGGTGACCGACTTCACGGTGATCGAAGCGCCGGCGGGAGGCCCGGCGGTACGGAGGCCATGGAATAAAAGGGCCTCCGTCTTTTCCAGGGCTACCCTCAACCCCAGCGCTTCGATCCGCCTGACAATCTCCTCGGTGCCGAGAGTTGCCAGGCGTGCCGCCTCCTCTAGCGTCCCACCCCGGGCTGTGACGAGTGTATCGTCAGCGTAGCAAATTACGCCCAGCCCGGGTGGAAGGCTTCCTCTCAACGCCCAGTCGTAGCCGATGTTCCACAGGGTCGGACCCAGAACCGACCCCTGCGGGACACCGCACGTCATGGGCGTTCGCACAACGTCCCCTACTCGGTCAAACAAAGGTCGCTGCAGTAAAAGCAGTTAGTGCATGTCGGCCGAGTGTGCCCGACCGCCATGCACTTGTAGCACCTCGCAGGCCGGGACTCCAGCAACCCGCGCCGAGCTCCAGCCCACGAGGAGCCTGCCTGAGCCGGCCAATTGCTTGGCTGACTCCACTGGACACTGCACCCAGGCAGCACCGACGCCGCCCGGACCAGGGCGGATAGCGCCAATTCCGACGGTGTCCACGGGACATCCGGTTTTCGAGACGATGGACTCCCGGATGTCATCCACCGTCACGGAGTCGTCCAGACCCGTGACCCGCAGTTCCGCACACTTGACGGGTCTGGCGATCTTGACGCCATCCTCCGCAGCAAACAAACCCCTCAGCTTTGCGGCCATGCTATCGGCCGTCTTGGCACCCTCGGCCCCAGGGAACTCTAAAATCCGAGCCCCTGTCCGGGCCTTGCGGGTCCTGGCTTCGTCGCCTCCTAAATCGGAGACGTCAAGCTCCCGACGGGCGCGACGTAAGACGGCCTCATAGCTGAGGCCGTTTTTAGCCGCCTCAGGCAGCACGGTGATCACCACCGCTGCTGACTTTGGCGGCCAGAGCCTCCTGCGCGACCTCTTGTTACCGGCTCCTGCCTTGGGAGCGGAGGCTTTGGCGGCGCTTTTGGTCTCCGCTCTCCTCTTCTGACCGCGACTCTTCCGGCTGCGCTCAGCCGTCTGCCAGCCCTGTTCGGGCATAGCGGAGTCGCTACGCGCAGCAGTCGCGGTCGCGGCTGCATTGGCCGCCGCCGATGTTGCAGCTGCCGGCGGCGGTTTAGGTCCGGTCTTGGCAGGAGCCGGTGCCACCTTCTTTTTGGCGGCGGGCCCCTTCGGCTTCGGTCCAGCAACGGCCGCAGCGTAGCTCCCTACGCGCCCACCCTGGCAGGGTAGCGCGCCAGGGGCTGACGCCACGGCCTTCGGCCTGTCCGCAGTAAGCGGCGGCCGGAGACGGGGCTCCGGAGGCAGAGACAGTCTCTCCTCCAGAGTCGCCATGCGCGCGTCGAGCATTTTGCCGACAACCTCCACTACGGCGCGCATGGTCTGGTCCGGCACGCCATCCACTGCGGGCAGCGGGACCGCTTCAGCCGGCTGGGCCCTCTGGCGACTCACCGCAATGTGAGTTGATGCAACGGGAACGGCGGGTGCGGCGGCAGGGCCGGCGCTTGTCGGCGGCGCGGTCTTCGCCAGCTGCACGACCTGGCTCCGCAAGTCGGCCATTTGTTTGGCCAACTCGCGGTTCGCCTTCTGCACCGCTGACAGCTCTTTTCGAAGCGCCTTGTTTTTCTCCTGCAGGCCTGAGACCTCACCACTAAGGCGGGTGTTTTCGGCCTGCAGGGTGGCCATATTGGCAGCTCGGGGGTCGCCACCTATAGCGGGCTCAGCAGCCGCCGTGTCGGTGGGAGGGATGTCTGACAACACCCTGATCATCCTCGTGGCAGCCGCCTAATTTGCCCGCTTCTGGGCCTCAGTCCTCCGTACTGCGCCGGAGGGCGATGGCGTCGCCGACCTTGCCGCCACTACTGCTCCCCCTCGTCCCCTGCGAGAGGCCGGAACTTTGGGAGGAGGCATGATGATGCCACTCCCCTCGGAGGCAGACTCCGAGCTGCCACCCTCGCTAAGGGGGCGCTTGCGTACCTGCGAGGGGAGGTCCTCCTCCCTGGCCGCTAGGGCCGCCGTCAAGGCTGACGCTGGAGACTGGGATGATCCAGCGACGGTCTCTGCAGCCGATGTGCTGCCGCTCTCAATGACCGACGGCTCTGCGGCAGTACTGCCGCCCTCGTCAGCCTTCTTTGCCGCCCTTTGCTGCTTCGCGGCGCGCCGTCTGGCGCGCTCCGTTGCAGGGGTGGGCTTCCCTCCTCTCTTGTTTTTACGGGCCTCTGTTTTCGCCGGGCCCTCGGCTGACCTTGGAGCCTCAAGTGCCAGACTAGCAGCTGAGCTGCTGTCGGACGAGGCATCCCTCTCCTTTGGGCCAGTTTTACAGTAGCTTGGCCGGGCTGTAATGTGGGAACTAGGCTCCCCGTTCCCTGTGGTGGTAATGGGCGTCTCACCCCTCCTATCTGCAGCGTCGTTTAAAGAACAAGTATCCATACAGTTCCCACGAGTATGGGAGAAAAAAGAGGTCGACCCGGGCAGAGATCCCGATACCCGAGCAAGCGTACATTTGTATCCCAACACAGGGGGTCCGCAGGTACCCTGGCTGGGGGCGCGCTAACGACTGAACAACCCATCAGCCATGCATCCTCTCGCCGCGCGCCAGAACTTAGGATTCTGGGTGATTGTTTTATAGAGGTTTTCTTCCTCGCGGTCCAGGCGGTTAAGCCAAGACCCTCGCTCCTGAATCTAGGCCTCAAGACAAATGTCCCGAAGCAAGAATCGGGTCTACGATTTGTCGCGGTTGGCAAATGTCTGCCCAGTCCTCTAACGAATGAGTGACTGGGCCCGTCGAATTTTCACGTCCAATACCCTCTACAATTAGAGGGCATGGAGCGAATTTGGGGCATCCCACAAACTGCCCAACCCTCGGGCCAGATATTTGCCACGAGCGACAATTCCAGAGGGCAGTCCAAGAAATTGTCGCTCGTGCCCAGGGTACACCACGCGGAGGTTTCTGGCGTAGCACCCCGTTCGAGTGACCCTGCACGACCTTTTTTGTCTATTCATTCTACAAACTATGAATTTTGCGCTACACTCTTCTCTAACAAACTTCACAAACATATAAGTGAAGGACACAAATTACACCCAGTCTCAGAGCAACAATTTGTCGATCACACAAAAGCTTGTCCGGCGTTGGAATTGAACCTGTGACACTGACCGGACGTTATTGTATTAACAGAATGCTGGTTAAACGAATTTTTTAATGTTTTGCATATGGAGGGCTATAACTGTCATTATTCAAAAAAATATATTAATAAAAATGATGGCATTGTGGTTTATATTAAATCGGATCTTCAGATAACTGTTTCAGAACCTGTGTTTCAGGATGCAAACTGTTTGAAAATTAATGTTCTAAAGATCTATACCATAATAGCAATTTACCGATCACCGTCTTTTCAAAATACTAGTAACTTTCTCTCTTCATTAAAAAATATACTACAGGATTGTAAAACACAGCTCTGTATTTTAGTTGGAGATATTAATTTAGACATTAAGGAAACATCTGGAGATCTGCGAGCAGATGAGTATCTAAACCTTACTGCTCACTTTGGTTTTGTGCATGGGCATACTTTTCCAACTCGGGGACTGAATTGCTTAGGCCATTGTCTAGTAAAATCTAAATTAGCTTCTACTGCAGTTGTATGCCATGCTGATATTACTGACCATAGTCCTATTTTGTGCTGCATTGGACCCTCATTTCGCAAAACGCTAATTAAAAATACGATTACTAAAATTAATTATGCTAACTTACTGAAATATCTAACAGAAACTTGTTGGGTTGATTTTTATAATATTACAGACGTTAATGAAGCAACAAAAATTTTGATATCTAAAATTAATAGTGCCATTAATAAAAATAAATCTGTACGTACACTTCGAAGTAGTAATGTTACTATAAAGCCGTGGATAACGCCTAGTCTGCTGAACTCTATACGTACTCGTGATAAACTTCACATTAAAACAAAAAAAAAGGACCCAACT
This sequence comes from Lymantria dispar, assembly GCA_032191425.1. Taxonomy (NCBI): domain Eukaryota; kingdom Metazoa; phylum Arthropoda; class Insecta; order Lepidoptera; family Erebidae; genus Lymantria; species Lymantria dispar. The sequence goes on from CM063471.1 coordinate 12,470,258, forward strand.
AATATCACAGCCTATGAACAGTACAGAGCGTATAGAAATATTTGTAATAATATTATACAACAGCAAAAACGTTTGTATAATCAATTCATTCTAACTAAAAATAAAAATAATACCAAAAAGATATGGGATACAGTTAAAGACATCTGTGATATAAATAAAAATGCTAATAAAAGCGACAGTCTTTTGAATTTAAGAGCTAATCCATTAGAATCTTTAAATATAGTAAACCACTACTTTAGTACCATTGGCGAAAAATTGGCACATGCTACTTTAACCAAAATAGGCCTGACTGAAAAGGAGTTAGCAAGTAACATAAATTGTGTAACAACTGATTCGCCTAATTCACTATTTTTTGCACCAACCGATGAAGCTGAGGTTATTAAACTTATAAGTACACTTAATAGATTTAAGTAAGGCGTTTGGTGAAGAGCATATAAGCAACGATTTACTTAAAACAAAATGAAAATTGCAGCCCCTTTGGCTTTTATTTGCAATCTTAGTATGACTACTGGCACCTTTCCTGTTTGTTTGAGGACGGCTAGTGTTGTCCCTATTCTTAAAACTGGCGATGCTCATCAGCCACATAATTATAGACCAATTTCACTCCTGAGTGCGATATCTAAAGTTATTGAAAAGGCACGAACGTTAACGATAGGTTGCTTAAATACCTTAAATCTAATAATTTTTTAGCTGAAAATCAATACGGCTTTCGCACTGGTAGGTCCACAGAGGATGCCGTTACAAAATTGGTTGATTTTGTAATAAATAAAACAGATGGCGGCCAGAAATGCCTTGGTGTCTTTCTTGACATAGGTAAAGCGTTCGATACGGTATCACGACCAATTTTGCTCAAAAAACTGGAGAGTGCTGGCGTGAGAGATTTGGCATTAAAATGGTTTAAATCATATCTAGAAGAAAGAAAACAGCGTGTATGTATAGGCGAAATCGTTAGTGATTATGCTGATATTAATTATGGTGTACCACAAGGCAGTGTTCTAGGATCTACTCTCTTTCTGGTATATATTAATGATATTTGTACCTTACAACTTTTAAATGCTAGTATCTTTACCTTTGCTGATGATACTGCTATAATTTTTTATGCTGACTCTTGGGGTGATGTTGTTTCTATTGCTGACGATGGACTTAAAATAATAACCCTTTGGTTGCAAAATAATCTCATGACCGTGAACACTACCAAAACTAAAATGATTGCATTTCGAATAACATCCAGAACAGCCCCAGATAAACCATTAAATATTAAGTTTCATTCATGCAATTCCAAAGCTGATACTTGCCAGTGCAAGACAATAGAACGGGTCTCGTGTGTTAAATACTTAGGGATATTAATAGATGAACAAATATTGTGGCAGTGCCAAATAGAGGCTCTTACGAACCGAGTGAAAAGTTATCACATATTTTTAAAAAACTTCAGTCCATTGCCGATCTTGAACTAATGCGAATAGTATATTTGAGTTTATGTCATACGATTATAAATTACTGTATTGGAGTTTGGGGAGCTGTAAACAAAACTTGCCTTCTTAAACTAGAACGAGCACAGAGGTCAATCTTAAAAATAGCGTATAAAAAACCCTGGCGCTATTCTACTGATGCATTGTACGCTGATTATAATCATCTTCGCGTAAGACAATTATTTATATGCTCAATAGTATTGCGATTTCACAAGAAAGCTAAAGAAGAGGCACGAGTCTCCTATAGAAGTCTAAAATGGGATGGGCCAAGGATTCATACTTCATTTGCGTATAGATCTTATACATTTTTGGGGCCGTTTCTCTACAACTTATTTTATAAATCTGATAAAAATGTAATAAATACTACTTATAGTTGCTGTAAATCCGCTGTTTATAAATGGCTAGAATCCAAAGACTATCGGGAAATTGAGAATTTAATGCTGACTGGGTTGTAAATCGTACCTCGTATTAACACACAATCATACTAACAAAACGCACACCCACAAGCACATAGATGTACACGTACACCACACATACACACGGACAGGCTCACGCGCCACACACACACACACGCACACACACACGCACACACACGCACACACACACGCACACACACACACACGCACACATACACACACACGCACACCCGCACGCGCGCACACACACGCGCACGCACACACACACATACAAACGTATGAACAGATACACATACTCACCAGTGGCGGCTGGTGGGTCATCAAAGTGGTGGTTTACTTTACTTCCTCACTAAGTATTAAGATCAGAAATTGCAATGGAACAACAATTTACGTAAAAAAGGTTTTGATGTGAAACATCTATAGGCGAGGGTGACCGCGATGCTCTTGTGGCGTTTAACGCCACGCTTCGCGGTGCCCTCTTGACTAACTATTAAATAAATATCGGGATATATATGTACATTTTTGTAACGAAACCATGGTGCGATTTAAAATTTTGTACAACGCCATCTAGTGAACTCAAAGTAAATTGTTATCTATAATGTATACTAATGAAAATAAATGTTTAAAATTCATTCAGTGTGCGGTGGATTAATTTTATTGCTGTGTAATATATCAAATAATAATGGAAATCGTATTATTTTATTCAATACTTTATGCCATATTAGTTCTGTCGTAATCTATTCTTTTATACATATATACTTGTACAAATAATTTCGATGTTTCACATCTGCCAGGCGTCCTGAGCGACGGCTTACTTTTTTTTAATTATTTTTGAACGCATTACATTTTGTAGGTGTACTTGCGAAGAAAAATAGGTATTTTGTTTGTTTTTCACACTTCAAAACATATTTATAAAAGAGGGCCTTGGCGGTCCCGCAAATTTATATCAACTTTATTTTATAAAAGTTTTGTTATTGTCTTTAATATAGTCTATATTTATGCTCATTTTCACCCACTGTATACGCAGTATAAAATAGAACTAAGAACAAAATAAAAAAACAATTAATGTAAACAAACCATATTTAACTCGTCACAGATACATCGAAACTATACCTACTTACTGTCATCATCAGCGAATTTCGTCGTAAGTCGAGTTCTCTCGGCAATGTTCGGTTCGCCCGTGCGCCGTACGGAAACAAACTCATTTTTCAGCATATTTCTATGAACTATCTTCTGTCTCACGCGCCAGGCGTTTTAACTCATTTCTAATACAAGTTGTATGGGCAGTCCCCGTGCGCTCGCCTCAGCGCACGAGATTTTTTTTACAAGGAATATAAGTTTTAATAGTTTAGTAAAGCGCTTATATTGTTTCGTCATAATTTGAAATTTTATTTGTTATGTTTTTTTTTATGTTCAAAGAATAAATATTAATGGTAATTTAAAAATAAATATGAAGTTAAATTTTGTAGTTTTTAAATATTTTGATTTGGTGGTTCAGCGCACGAGCGCACTTAAGGTACAGCCGCCACTGATACTCACACAAGTATACATTCACGCTCATACTCATAGGTACATATGAAAATGCGGAAACATGTACATGATTACACATGCACATATGCATACATACACGGATATACTCAAGAATGCATGCATATATTTAAATACATACTATATAATTATTTGGGAATGGACTGGCCTCCACGACACAGGGTTTCCTAGTGTGGAGTCCAGAGCTAAACCTAATCTAGCAAATTGATATAAATGTATGCCGAAATTGTATAAGTTTAATTTAATTAATTTGATGTTCCTATTTAAATAAATAAATAAATAAACAATATGAACAATAGCTACACTGGCATGGTAGGGTGGTATCTTAACCATAATGTTATCAGTGCAGATAATTAATTATTGGCGTTGTATGAATTTATTACTTGTGTATTAAAGTGAAAAATATCAAAGCAGAATTCATTCCCAGTTTTTTTTTGGGGGGTGTGTTGCGGTTGGCGCGCTCCTCGCTCACCACTCCGTCCGGGGTGATAGAGGGGCGTAACCGCCTGCGGTACCGACGTCCTCCCTCGGGGAGGCTGCGCTCCTCGCGCAGGCGATCTGCCGCCTTCTTCGGCGAGACTACTGCTTCGCAGAAGGCTGCGATCGCATCCCAGTTCCTGACGCCGCCAACCATCGCCCTGGCGATAGTCAGCAGTCAGCATCACGGACCTCGAGCGTATGCTACGCCGTGTCCTCGTCGCAATCGCAGTGGTGGCAGGACGGTGTACTCTCCCTCCTAACGACCTTGTTCAGGTATTTGGCAAAGCATCCATGCCCCGTCAACACCTGCACCAGTCGGAAGGAGAGCACCTCGTGCCACCGTTCCAACCACTGCATCAGCACTGGCCAGATGGTCTCCACGATTCGCACCCCGAGGCGAGGCCTCTCCAGCCGGACTGACCAACGGGTAATGACGTCTCGGCGGGCGTCGACGTGCTAGGCGGTGAGCTCCCTCAATGAGACCACACCGCCCTCCGCTCGCACCCCCGACACCCGCCGATACAAACCGGCGAGCATTGCCGCCATATCCACGTATGGCCCTGACTGCCATGGCCCTCTGTGGTCGCCATAGAAGAGCCCTGAGTCGGACGGTCAGAGACCCCACCCACACCGGTGCCGCCATACAGGGTTATCGACCAGATGACCCCCGCGTACAGCCGTCGGCACATAGCGCTCGGTCCGCCCACGTTCGACATAAGCAACGATAGGGCGACCGACGTCCTCCCCGAGGGGGGGACGTCGGTCGATGGGAGGGTACCCCAAATAGGGGGTATTCCGACGGGCCGACCACTGATGATAAGTAACCCTAGTGTTGCCCAAATGCAAGACCAAGACGAGACTTGGACCAGTCTTGGTCTTGGTCTTTCAACAGCACACCTGGTCTCGTCTTGGTCTTGGTATTGCAGCAAGAGTCTCGCAAAGTCTTGCAAGTCTTGCAGTTGGAATAACGTAACAGTCATTTATCATGGCAATGAGAAATCTAACTAAATCAATCAAATATCATCCTATCCTATCTATCCATCTGCTAGACTATAGTCCACTATTGAATATAACCCTTACCACTGGGGAAAATTACTCTCCTATTCCCCTGGTGTTACATTAGACAGAGTTACTACTCCTATGACAAAGGAAGGAATTTCGACCCTGTTTTCTTAAGACGTCACCACACGGGGCAGTTGATACAATAAATTTTATGTCATTTAACATTCCCCTTTTCCAACAAAAAAGATTTTTTCAATTTGATTGGCAAGCGACGGAGTTATTTGACTACTGACGACAAGTCACCCTGCTCTGGAGATCGGCCCAACAACGAGGTGACGTAGGTACGGGTGGGTTATGGGCCCGGGCGCCGTCCTTTCATCGCCCCGGACGGAATGGACCGCGCGTGTGCTTACCATAGCCCACCCATATAAAAAAAATAATAATAATGGCTTCTTAACACCATTGCCTCGGTCTGATTTGATACGACATCCACGGTTAAAAGAGTGGTGAATTGTATTCGTACTCAGTCCCTACACGGACATTTATTAAGATTAATTGTAGGTATATTTCTATGTCCAACAGTGAACGTCGTTGGGCTAATGAATAAACAGATATATAAATATGTATAATGGGCAAGAGCACTCTCGTGATTACGGCATTTTTGTCTTTAAGCCTTTCCGAAGAGTAATTCTGAAAAGCCAACACCAACATTGGGAATCGATTGGCCAATAGATGGATATCTCAAGACTGATTTGACTTGCCGTGTAGTGACGGAGTAAGAATACAATTCATCACCCCCCTATTTTACCCGCGAGTGCGAACGCACGACTAAGGGCTATAATATATAACATCGGTACAAGAGAAGGAAAACTTGACATGAAACTCTATAACAACATGGCCGATCCCCGTGGCGATTCCTCTCCGGCCACGGCCGATTTCCCTCCTATTATGTAGAAGACACGAGCTCCACCGTATATAAGCTGGAATGGTGATTTAAATTAAATGCAAGACCGCGAGACTCTTGCGGGCTCAGTCTTGGTCTTGCTCAAGTCTTGCAGGACTAGTCTTGGTCTTGGTCTTGCAAAAATTAAGCGGTCTTGGTCTTGGTCTCGGTCTCGCATTTCTCGCATTTCTCGCAAGACCAAGACCAAGACCGCAAGACCAAGACTTTTTTGGGCAACACTAAGTAACCCTGCTCCGGTGGTCGGCCCAACGACGAAGGCGACGTGGTGAACACCTATTTCATAGTTTTTAATGAAGAACCTTCGTACTGAATGTCATTGGAATAAGTTCAAAAGCGGCAAATTTTCATACTAATTTTGTACTCCTGTTTGGACCCCCTTAAGAGATGAATTTTCCAAAATCCTTTCTTAGTGCTCCCCTACGTTATAAAGGGAACCCCTGTGCAATATTTCAAGTTTCTAACTCTTATAGTCTAGGCCCTGCGTTGATATGTTAGTCAGCTTCTCCTTTTATATACATATAGGTATATAAATAAGCACCTAGCTTATAAAAAATCTGATTTGCCCCCCCTGGCCCAGAACCTGGGTACGCCCATGCATACATATACAAGGTGTATCAGGTTATGGGGCAACTGTTCGAGTATGTTGTAGTTTAACGGTCGTAGATCGTAATTAGAATGTACATTACACAAAAACAATATAACATAAAAGTTATAGTGATTTCAAAAAAATGTGTCTAACCCCCGTATTCTAAGTCGTAACCTCCAAATTTCCTCGACTCGACTCATCCTCATTGAGGACGTTTCCTATTCACAGTTGCCACTTTTGTCCTCAAGTTTAAACATTTCCTCCAGTGAGGTAAGGTTGAGTCGAGTAAACAACTGTCAAACGTAAGGTGTCTCTTGAGGTACCTTGATACCTTAAGGAGATTTTTATATGTATATGCATATGATCTTGTAATTTTTTCAATAATGTAATTCGAGGAATTTATTGAATATCTATATTATGATAATCCGTACAGTTATTTATCTGGACGATATTTGCGTGATGCAGATAATCCAAGAAAGTGAGTTTGTAAAAAGGTTTTGATTTACAAAAACCATTGCAGCACATTATTAATTACCGCTACTATTTCTAAATATTGGAGGTAAAACTCAGAGATTTATCAATTCCGCCGATTATACAGGTGCTAGTCACATTAAGATTTTACGCAACTGGCAACTTCCAAGTGAGTAACTAAAATGATAACCTTCAATTGAGTACCTACACAATAACCGGTAATCATAGTCGGTATTTAACATTTGCAGTATTTTTAAACAAGAAGTTCTTGTAAGCAGGCTTTTTCATTTTCATCAAAATACTGACGTCCACTTCCAGCCATTTTGTAAATGTATCAATTAAAATAATGTTTTATAACAATGACGCACCAAGCAAAGCCCTGTGTTACCCAATTATAAAATAATGGTTATTTATTGATAACAATAGTAAACCGCTAAATGGAGATTCTTAGTTTATATATTTTTTTAAATTTGATTAGGCAAACGGAACCAAATGTTACCACAAATTTTTAGAATGCCAACATAACGTAGCGAATTCCTCAAAATACTGACGTCATTCGTGACGTATTGCCTCCACTCTTCCTTACTGGAGGACCCTCAGAATTTCCTCAAGTTTACGACTATGAATACCGATGTTGAGGAAAGTTCGAGGCGATCCTCGAAGCTTCCTTACCTGAGTGTGAGTGGAGGCGATTTCGAGGTTACGACTAAGAATACGGGGGTTAGAGTCTATGCCTTAAATGTTACGTATTATGTAGGTGTGTACAGACAGAATACATGTAGGCATGTATAACTTCGACAGTATAAATTCATTCTGTCATACCTAGAATTGCGCAAACGCTTCAATGAGCGTAGGTAACAACGGCGAGCCGTCAACGGTCATCGGCCGATCAGCTGTTTTAAAGCGAAGTTTGTCTTGCTTATACGAAAGTAATGATTGATTTATTCAATTTCTAATGAACATTTAACAAAGTATGAATATGTTGCGTATTAAGTATCATTGACTTTATACATTTCAATCGGATTTAAACGAAAAGCGATAACAAAATTGAAAACTTTACATGTCTCTAATTCCTTAACGAATCGATATTTTTCGTTCAAATTTTTTTCATGGCTTCCTACCACCATTGCCTAGCTCCCTTTTGACCAGTTGTCCCATAATCTGATACATCCTGTATATATACATATACGTACACATCTACATATATATTTACATATATATATACTAGCAACCCGCTCTCGCTTCGCTTCGGTTTCAGACGTCTTTCCTGTGTAGTTCCCGTCCCCGTGGGAATACCGGGATAAAATATAGCCTAGTTTACTCCCTGATATTATAGCTTTCCATTGGTGAAATAATTTTTGAAATTGGTCCAGCCGTTTTAAGATTACCCGGAACAAACAGACAGACAGACAAAAAAATATGAAGTGTATTTTAGGCACGTGTATAGTGCAAATAACCGTGTGAGCGTGAAAAAGCCTATTATTTTGACATTACAAACAGACACTCCAATTTTATTTATTAGTATAGATTAGAGGATTAATAAATTTCTTACATCTTTGATTCTTGTAAAATTGTTCAAAATTATATATACAGGGTGTATCAGGTTATGGGGCAACTGGTCAAAAGGGGGCTAGGCAATGGTGGTAGGAACCCATAAAAAAACTATGAACGAAAAATATTGATTCGTTTAGAAATTAGAGACTTGTAAAGATTTCAATTTTGTCATCGCTTTTTCGTGTAAATCTGATTGAAATGTATAACGTCAATGATACTTAATACGCAACATATTCATACTTTGTTAAATATTCATTAGAAATTGAAGAAATCAATGATTACGTTCACATAAGCAAGACAAACTTCGCTTTAAAACAGCTGATCGGCCTAGCGTTCGGCTGAGCGTTGACCGCTTGCCGTTGTACCTACATGTCACTGAAGCGTTTGCGCAATTCTAGGTATAAATGAATGAAATTATACTGTCGAAGCTTTACATGCCTACATGTACTCTGTCTGTACATGCCTACATAATACGTAACATTTAAGGCATAGACTCTTAGACACATTTTTTTGAAATCACTATAACTTTTATGCTATATTTTTTTTTGTGTAATGTTCATTATAATTATGATCTATGACCGTTAAACTACAACATACTCGAGCAGTTGTCCCATAACCTGATACACTCTGTATATACATTGACTTCATTTTTGCAATTATTTGCCGTTATTTCCGTAAATATTGATTGTACGATCAAAATTATGAAAACAAAAGTTATAGAGAATCAAATTTGCAACAACATTGGTTCTTATCATTTTTGTAAAAAAATAAAAAATAAAGGAGATATAGCTAAAAAAAGGTTTGACTTTCAAACCAATATGGCGGCTAACGCACCGGTCGGATTTGGACGAGTTTCTGGTTTTAAGCTATTTATGACCCCCCCCTAAACATTGGCGCAAAAAAAAAATTCTGACTATAATTAATTCCAGGTTACCCCTATTTTTGAGCTAACCCGACCGGGCTATCTGGCTTTGTCTAATTGTTACAAGCAATCACAGATAAAACAAATGTAGCTAGCTACGGGCAATGCAACGAAAGATTGCACCTTAATTATTTTCCACAGGCTATTCACAGAAATATTCATTCATTCATTCATTCATTTGAACAGTATTCGTTCACTACATTCGGTTATGTGACAATAATCCTTCATAAACCTATATATATGTATTTATATTATAGTTCGCACTGAAGTTAAGCATACGCTACACGGTTTAAAACAGTGGTTGGAAACAGAGGTTTGAAACAGTGTAGATAGATGTTTTTATGCCAAATTTCGTATGAGCTTTAAATGCCCTTGGTAGCGGGGCTTGCGTTTCAAACCACTGGCCAAGCGTTGGTTTTAATATTGTTTGAAACCGTCTAGCCGCTTGCTTAAACCAAGCGAACGACAGTCACGCTGCAAAGGTGAGCGCAGACCCACGCGACGATGTTCTGCGCAAAAAATGGCGCGTGAGCAGACAGAACGCGATCGTGATGTTATTACTCAACTTCTCGAGTTATACAAAGAGTTGCCCTGCCTTTGGGACTTAAATTGTGAAGGGTATAAAAATAAAACACAAAGAAGAAATGCGTGGAATATTTTAATTTTTTTCTTCAATTGCACACAAAAGTGCAAGACTTACTGCAACTTTTTGTTGTTTTGATAGGTAAGGCGCCATGACGTCGTTGTAGTGAATATACGGTATGCGAGCGTAAAGACGTCCTATCCGCGCCACGTTCTGTAAACACTGTTAGTTTCAAACTAGCTTTAAACCATGTAGCCAGCAAAGCGCTATTCTGCTTTTTCTGTTTCAAACCACTGCTTCAAACCGTGTAGCGCATGCTTTAGGTCTCACTGTTGGGATCAGACCTCTTGTATCGGTATTACCTATTATTACTTTATTAGTCGTCTTTAACGACACCCTCTGGTATGAGAGGTGGTGGTTAATTATTTTCTTATTCCGAACGAAACCTCAGAGAATAAAATTGAGTCAAAATATTCCAATAGAATTTTTAATAATGTAATTGGAAACCCTAGCGGAATGGAGGGCGCGAATAGAAGTTGGCGCGAATGTCAAAATATGGGGTCCTTATATTTTATTCATTATTTCAGTGATTTACATATACTGAACTAACTGACCCAACAGACGCTGTTCTGTTAAAATAAAATAAAAGGAATTCTCCTTTAAATCAACAACAGCGCAACCTACCCGGTCCAATTGTGAATCTAAACCATTCTCAAATCCCCTTGAACACACACAAAAAAAAATCATCAAAATCAGTCCAGCCGTTTAGGCGAAATTCAGTGACATACACACGTACACAAAAAATAATATACAGGTTGTATCAGGTTATGGGACAATGTTCCAGTATGTTGTAGTTTAATGGTGAAAAATCGTAATTATAATGTATATTACATAAAAAACAATATAAAGGTAACAAAAATGTGTGTCTGATAACGACCTAACTTACTGACAGAGTATTTTTATGAATTGTTGTACTGTAATCGATCGAAAGACTTTGTATCCATGGTCATGAATATATTTTAATAACTTTTCAGACGATTCGATAATATTGGGCTAGTTCGATAAATCGAGCATTCGATATGTCAAATATCGATACTTTTTTCGCAGTCCAAATCGAGATATGTTTACATTCTGTTTATTTAAGCGCCGCCATCTTTTTAGCGTCGAAATTAGTTTATTGCTTTTTATTTGTATATATTAAAATATCGTTTTAAAAGAGTCACTAAGTTACAGCAAATGGAATAATATATTACAATGGTAAGTTGTGAATGTTTTTCTATCCCATAACAAATCATTTAGATACAATCTTTAAACAAAAATTGTTATTATCTGCGACTTGTAATTATACCGTTTATATTTTGCCGTATTATTATTTTTGGTGGTAAAATTTATAATTAAAATGGGCAATTATAGCATAAGTTCATGAATTATAATATATAGAATCAAAATATATGTTACATCTTGCCACTTGTTGAAATGTAATGGATAAAATCACATTGAAATAAAAGGTCTGGTGACTTCGTTATTTTACCGATTTTGGTTTTTTGCTTTAGATTGTTCTATAGGTCTTGGATTTAGTTAAAATTATTTTAGCATTTTAAACCAAAGTCAGGTATATGTGTATTTTTAAATCAAATTTAAGAAAATATAAGATTGCATTAATAATATATAAATTACACAATAATGTGAGGAAAAAACTTTCAAAAAATCTCATGCGTTTATATTAAAATATATTTATTTACTTGCACCACTCGCTATTTGCTACAACAAATAAGATTTTAGGATCTTATTAATATATTTCGATAATCTTATAAGATATTTCACCGCCTTTACAAAGATACCTACGTCTTGTAAGCTTACATCCGTTGAATTTTCAAGTAAACTTTTTTTAGATCTCTTTGGCGAACAATATCTTTTAGGCGGGAAAAATCGCTTCCGTAAAGAATTGCCTGAACAATGAACTTTTTTACGAAAGATATCTTAATAGCTCAGGCAATGATGCTGGTTTCATTATGATATTCCTCTTCACCATTAAAGCAAATAATAATTCGCGCTCCAACGCCTGACTGTATTTTAAAAAATCTTAATTTAGATATGAGCATAAAGTACCTTGCATGTCTTAACAGTCTTGTTTTATTTAATACCCTAAACTTGAGAACCTGAAGCCAACCAAGGGCCCTTCTATAGAATTTGCTACAGGCCCCGCGCTGCCTTAATCCGGCACTGAATCTACTCCAGACTATTTTTTGAGTAAACTTCACTAAATCGTGATTTGAAGTAATAATCTAGAAAGGTATAATGGAAGTGAAAAAAATTATATAGCCTACTGGTTGTATTACTGCGCAAATGCAATTTGTCAGATCAATAAAATGCAATGACGTTCCACCTCGGACTTTAATCGAGGTACGCCCGGAAATCACGTGATGCTGGTCGGGATTTGAAAAACTATAACCACCATATTCTCTATCTCTAAACATTTTCCAACTCAATCATAATGTATTCAGATGGAAGTTCCAGGTCCTCAAAAAGCCTAATCATTTAAATTGGCGATTTTGCTTGAAAGAAAAGTTATTAAAAATAGTTCATTTTAACATCCATAGTTATATTCATATCCATATTATCCATAGGGTTCATTTTAACATCCATAGTTAATCATTTTAAATTAAGCAATGTTTAATTATCTAAGATGTTTTAAATAAAACAACTTGACGAATTTTATTGCGTTTGTATTTGATTTTCGTCATGGTTCATTGTTCAGCAGCGTGGGACAACATTCATTGTCCACCCGTGACCATGAATGCTGTAGAAGTGTTCGAAACGCCGGGCAATCAAAAATCAAATACAAACGCGATAAAATCCGTAAAATAGTTTTATTTAAAATGTATAATACTCACGTAAACATAAGAAATCATTATTTCTAAAATATTTTCATATGATCAGTATTTATCTAAATCGTTTTATGGTAGATTTATTTAAAAGGTTGTATTCACAGTTATTATAATATCTTGGAAAGCAAATACTTTATGTCTAACCCATTTAATTTACAAAGCAAGTGTGACCATTTCGCTTGGGCGAAGGTTTGGTATGGATGCACGCCCTCCGTAACGCCTGGCATGACAAAAGAGCGACGCACGGTCCCATGACCCGCTGTGTTTTCTCTCCATGGCCCAATGGCCAATCATTATTACCGAATCCTTGACTACCGTGACGAGCAAAAGTTTTACGGAATTTTTTCCTCTAAAGTTTGCATTTCTCAAGCGATTCCAGCGAGATCTTCTAAGCATGTGCGATAACTATAAGGAACATTTTTATCAAATCAGTTTTTAAAATGATGTTTGAAAATGTAAAACCCGTGTTTCAGACGTTTCGAAAGAAATTCGAATACATTACAAAACTCTTTTATTACCCTTATTACCCTTTTGAACATTTAATTAGTTTTGCGCTCAGCAAAGCCAATTTCGCAAGATCTTTTCTTTGGGGAGCTGTGCTGGGCTATGAAAGAGTGGCACGATGTCCCATAACCCACGGTCTTCATTTTCGCCCATGGTTCGACCACTGGTACCGAGTTGTTTGACGTCCGGGGCAAGATTTCGATAGATCTGAAGATCACAGAACCATTAGTTACTTAAGTATGCAACTTTTTAACAATCCATAAACGTAGGAAATATTTCACTGCCCATATTTTTTAGCTTTATGCCCTTATGTATTAACAGTAGTAATTGAGTTTACCACCTGATAAATCATATTTTTTGATTTACATTCATCGTTACCTTATCAAAGGTTAAAGTTATTTTGTTATCTAATTAAATAACGGCCTATCAATTTTGAAATTATTAAATCACATATTTAGCTTAATATCTAATTGCAAAATACGCAACTGTATGCATGTTGAGGCGTAAAATAAATATGACACCTCGGCGGCGGCTACGAATACTACCAATATCTACATTGCTCGTGGGAGTCGTGGGTGTCGTAAAGGATGACTGAGAGCTTTATATCTACCTAGGAACCTTAAATTTATTAATCTTAGACCTATAAATTTAAAATCGAGCATTCTGAAATCCTTTTATAAAATTCATATAAAATTTTATTACAGTGTGTGAAATTTGAACTTAGTAGGTACCTAAGTTCCCAGTTTGCAATTTCTGTACGCTTTTGGATTGACATTTTTACGTAAAATCTATGAGAAATATAGAAAATATGAAACAATCATCGGATATCAAAAATTTATTTTATTTAAAAAATCTGCTTTATTATATTACTTTTCTTAATTAATTTAATTTTATCTCACAAAATAACATATTATAAAAATAAAATGTTACGATTACGAAACAAACAGTTAAGGTATATTAGTTTTACACGATAGCTATCCATAGACTTGTATCCGAGCCAACGCCTTAAAATCGATATCGACTCAACAACAAAAGCAAGCACATTCGCTACTGTGGTGTCAAGCACTAGAAATCAAGCCGATATTCGCCGCCATTTTGGACCGACATTTGTTGATTCCGGTGTTGAATATTCGATTGATACGGCGCGAGCAGTGAAAAAAATATTTTTGTGAACATAATTGAACTGATTATGAGGACATAGCGCGTTAATTGTATTAATACTTAACACCATGGAAGACGAATACATGGATAGCCAAGACGCTTCATCGGATGCAAATCGCGATGGTGGTGAAAATTTGATCGACAGTGCCAAAGATTTTACCGATGGGTTAGGTTACGGAGAAGAAGGTTACGAAGATGAAGAAGGTGGCAACAACTTCAGAGGTCGTGGCCGCGGTAATTTCAGGTAATATTAAAATAATCGACTCTCATAATTTAAAAATGTCTTTAATTCGCTTTTCATGGCGTGGTTCTTAACACCTTTTTTATGTATTTCATGGTATTTTACATAATAACAAGTAGAAGACTCTAGAAGCTTACATGTGATATTCAATTTGAAAATTGAATTGCATTAGAGTAAATGTATTTTAATGTATGCTTACAAGACCTTGAAATTATGATTCCGTTTCTCCCTATTGCGTGGTTTGCTGGCGTTTAAAATTGATAATATGTACATATATATATGTAGCTTTACACTAAACTATATTTCTGTATTTGGTTCTCATAAATTTCTATATTAACTTTAATGTCTTAGTGTTTACCAGTCTTTATTACTCTGTTTTCTAACTATAATTTGTTACGAACGTGTCAGGCAAAGATCCTTCTTCGCCTGACACGTTCGACCATGTCTAGGAACATGTCTTTTTCCTAGACATGGTTTTTTTTATATGGTAGGAGGACACTGTATACTGTTACTGGCGGGTTCATCCGGGGCAGTATCACACTTAGCTGTAAAATGAATGTCCGAGTGGTAGGAATTTGTTACTGCACTTTGTTCGGTGAGCGAGAGAGGCGGAAGCCCAACTTTTTGAAGATGTTTGCGTATGGTTTTGGTGATGCCTTTAGTATCAACGAACCTCATTACAAGTAGTCACACTCCCTTCATTTTCTTCACAGTAGTGGCCAGTGTTGGGCACAATTTAATTAAATTATTAATTGTAAAAGCAAACAATTACAATTTTAATTGCAATTATATCAATTCAATTATTTAGTAATTGTGAAATACACAATTAAATCAATTGCGTTTAAATCTATCAATTGTAGTTTACAATTAAATTGCAATTAAAATTTTAATTGCAATTTAATCAATTATTTAGTATATCAATTACACATTATTGAATGTAGACATTTTAATACATCCCCAAATACAAGTTATCAATAGCTTTGAGAATATTAAGAAAGATGCTCTTGAATACATTATGTTACATTTGCCAATCACTGACATTCATTAATTGTTAACTGTAATCATAAATAGACATTAAACAATTAAGCAATTGTAATTGCAAAGTTTTACAAGCACAGTTAATTAATTGTTGTATTAGTTGCAATTACAATTAATTATTTTAGTTGTTAGTTGCAACTAAATTTTTCAATTTAATTGTTAATCGTTTTCACAATTAATTTTGGCCCCACTCTGGCAGTGGCCTAGCAAACGTCCATGAGCGACAATATCAGTTGCCGTTGGATGTGCTGTTTCCTTGTTTGCCACTAATAACAAAAAAATACCCCAAAAAGATGGAGCGTAGCAACACCATTTTATATGCTCCTGACTTGCTGAGAGTGTGTGTATGGCATGCGATGCTTTTTTTATCTACGATGAAGCAATCTGGTGCACATGTAGCATGTCATAAATAACCCCCTAAATTATAGGTAACACTAATCTCACCTAACATTATCATCATTTCAGCTCATATAGATCCCACTGTTGGGCTTGAGCCTCCACAAGAGGCGGGAAATTGACCTTACTATCTCATGCTGATCAGACAGGTTGGCATATAGGGTTCTATGTCGAGTTTTTCTTCTCCTGCATAGATGTTATATGCATATTATATCCCTTAGTCGTCTTTTACGACATCCACGTGCAAGATAGGGGGCGGTGAATTGTATTCTTACTCTGTCACCACACGGAATGCTGGTATAGATATTGGTTTTTAAAACTTCATGAATAAAACTATTTTTATGAATTTTATCGCATTTGTATTTGATTTTGGATAGCTCGACATTTCAAAGACTTTGCAGCTTTCATGGTCATGGGCCGGCGTGTTCGAAACGTCTGGCATTCAAAATTCAAATGTGATAAAATTAGTAAAAATAGTATTACTTATTACCAGCAATCCGTCTTTATTTCGCTTAGAGAGGGCAAAATTTTATAACGAATATGTTGAGAGGAAAAATAGACAAAGTTTCTCCTTGTGTAGATGGGTACCTGGTTATAAAATATTATTAAAATCATCCTAGCCTTTGGAAGATTAGGAGAACAAAGAGACAAAAAAATTTTAAACTGGTTTTTTTAGGCATAGGAATCTTATAAATAATGATGTGATCATAAAAATGAGTGTGTGTACAAAGGATGCATGTCAGAAGTGAAACTTCTTTATCCTTTATCTCATTCTCTCGCCGACTGAATCCTATACATTTACATGTTTGTGTCTCTGTGGACTCGCTCTTACGTTTCATCGAGTTTGAAATCATAACGATTCTAAAGAAATTGTACTTCAAAAAGACCTATTATTTTGATATTACAATTTTATTCCGATCTGATAAACATCAAAACATCAGTAACTATTTTAAAATTTTACTTTCGAGAAACAGTATTCTAAGACATTGTTGTAATATTACTCTCGAAATGAAATTGAATATGTTTTATTGTTTGCACATTTATTGTGCAACCTTGCTCGTCTGTATTAGACAAGGTGGTCAGTTATGTATTAAAATGCTGATTATTAACTTGCTTTGTGTGTAGAGGCATTATTGAATATGATATCATATATCAGCCCCCCCTTTGCACACTTTTCAAGGATGACTGACAATGTTTTATAATTGTATTTTTCGTGTGGTGACGGAGTAAGAAGATAATTCACCACTCCCTATCTTGCCTGCGGATGTCGTAAAAGACGGCTAAGGGATATAATATGCATGTAACATCTATGCAAGATAGGGAAAACTCGAAATAAAACCCTATACTAACATCTCTGACCAGAATGGTATAGTAAGGTCACTTTCCTTGCTATTATGGAGGAGGTGGGCAACATCTTGCACGTGGATGTCTTAAAAGATGACTTCATCATTTCGGCTCATATATGTCCCACTGCTGGGCTCGGGCCTCCTCCATAATAGGGGGGAAATTGACCTTACTATGCTGTCAGACAGGTTGGTATAGGGTTTTGTTTCGAGCTTACCTTGTCTTGTATAGATGTTATATGCCTATGCTTGCATATGCATGTATATGCTAAGGAGACCCAAGACCAACAGTGGGATGTATCTGGGTTGCAATGATTGTATTGCAGTGGGACTTTACAAACATAATTAACCGACACATATTACATTCAGATTCAGAACATGATATATGCATATTATATCCCTTAATCGTCTTTTACAACACCTACAAGCAAGAGAGGGGGTAGTGAATTGTATTCCTACTCCGTCACCATACTTGTTAACAATTTTAATACATCCATGGCTGAGATTTTGGTCTTCCATCCGGGGTGACCAGGGGGCGTCCAGCGGCCCCATAACCCACCGTCTCCTTTCCTTCGCCATTGGACCAATCACCAGTACCAAGGTCTTTGTCCACCGTGGTCGGCCCATAAATATAATATTTACCTAAACATCAGAAATCATTATTGATATAAATAATTTTGTTCCAGAGGGAGAGGCGTCCCCCCTCCAGGATGGATGAATGGACCTCCAATGAGATTCCGTGGTAGAGGCTACGGACCTGGAGGCCCACCGATGCGAGGAAGAGGCTTTTTTCGTGGACCGAGAGGTCCGCCACCAAGAGGTTTTGGACCGAACAATGGGCCTAATTTTGATAACAATTGGGGTCCAATGGGCCCGCCACCAGGTATGATGGGTGGTCCTCCCCCGGGTATGATGGGTGGTCCGCCGCCTTTTGGACCACCGCCTGGTATGATGCCGCCAGGTGGACCAATGGGTCCTCCGCCAAATATGATGGGACAACCGCCGCCGTTTGGTGGACCACCAGGAATGCCACCTCCTAATATGGTAATTATATTTAAAACTACCGACCCGCCCTCGTTTTGCTAGGGTTTTATAGATTTGCCCCGCATTTTCAATATCCAATATTTCCTAAGATGCGTATGCGACTGTAGTCCATGAGGACTCGGCTTCGATCCCGGGACTCTATACAGACAGGACCTGGTCAACATCATTTCAGCCCATAAACGGGCAATTACTGTAGTAAAAACCCCACAGGTCAGACGTGTTGGTATAGGTTTGTTTCAAGTTTTCCTTCTCTTGCATAGACATTATATGTTATATCTCATCTCATATAAGTCTCACTATTTGGTACGAGCATTCTCCACAATATGAGGCAAACTACTATACTATATTGATCCTTATATTTTCCTTTCTTCTATTTGAACTAAATTTAAAAAAAAAGTATATATCCTATCTTGAAGGTCATCACACTGGAGCTAATACTATATGTTGTATACGTGTAATTTTATTCAAAAGATGAAAAAAAATGACAGCTCACCGAGTTTCTTCCTGGATCTTCTCGGCTTGTGGCTGCATTCCGATCCGGTGATAGATTTATTGTATTGTGTTAAAACGATGTGTAAATTTGACAGTATGTAAGTGCCCTTAAGGGGCCTATGCAGAATAAATGATTTGATCAAATAGTAAACATGTGTCAGCTATAGCAAAACGTAACTGAAAATGGTTGACATGGTTCTAACTTTTCGCATCGGTATTCATATAACAAATAACGGGTATCAGTTATCTAGTTACAAGCAAGTAACAATGACTTGACGTTGTCAACTAACAATCACTACAATAATTGGTTACGTGCCGTGATTCTTATGCGAATGGAACAATCACTGATAAGTCTAATAAACAAAATAATTATGCCATCTCTCAGTTTCTACGTGATTCCTGACGTGCAAAACAGAGAGGGGGCGGTTATTGGCTAGCGGCTTAATAACAAGCGATATTTCACGAATATTGACATACGCGAAAGACGCTCTTATTTCTATTACAGTAAGACTTATAAATCAAACTGTATTGATAAATTGGTTTAGTTTCTCGTTGCTATCGTAGGTATGCTACGAAAAGTGTTCAATATAATTTTACCTATGAAAGGTTATAATAACCATGCAATAATAGAAATAAGGTCGCGATTATTTTACGTGTATTATACCGATATTCGGCAACGGTTTTCCGTATCGGTATTGACACCAAATAAACAGTTAGTAGCCATTGCCATATATAACCGATAAAGCCTATATCTATCAAATAGTACAATTATGATCATTACTTTTATGACCAACTAGCAACCTGCAATCGTGTCTCTTCGGTTTCAGTCGCCTTACCAGCGTAGTTCCCGTGAGAATACCGGCATAAAATATAGCCTAAGTTACTCATAATATAGACAGCTACCCGGTAGTAAAGTATTATGAAAATCGGTCCAACTGTTTTGAAGATTACCTCAAACAAATAGACAGACATTTTTTAAACTGTATTTCAGGCATAGGTGTCGTGCAAATAACCGTGTGAGCAAGAAAAAAGCCCAGTAATTTGACATTACAAACAGACACTTCAATTTTATTTATTTGTATAAATTACTTGTCTGGACTCAATATGTACTCTTATTTCATAGTAATCATTATTACAACTTACTAGTCTATGCCCGCGACTTCGTCCGCGGGGAACAGTTACTTTGGGCTAATGCTAACTTTAACCTTTGTTTACGTAGAAGGTGGAAATATTTTTAAATAATACAATTCTGTCACACACGATTTTTGCGAAACCTAACCGTAAAAAATCCTGATTCTGAAACATTTTTCTTTGTTGCTCCACTGCTATTGGTCTTAGCGTGATGATATATAGCTTATAGCCTTCTTCGATAAATGAGCTACCTAACACTGAAAAATTTTTTCAAATGGGACCAGTAATTCATGAGATTAGCGCATTCAAACAAACAAACTCTACCGCTTTATATATTAGTATCGATATACGTCCCACTGCTGGGTTCAATTCGGGCTCATTTTTACAATATGTAAGAATACAATACAACATCCTTTTTCTTGCCCATGGATGTCGTAAAGGATGACTAAGGGATTTTTGCAAATAACCCTATACCAACCTGTCTGACCAGTAAAGTAGGTCAATTTGACTCATATCGTGAGACTGAGCTCATCATCGGGATGTATACGAGTTCAAATGAATTGAGATGTTTATTTGTTCTACAGCAGCCGACTCAGGAGACTTGGGTCGAGACAAAGTCTGATGACGGCAAGTACTATTATTATCACTCGAGGACTAGGGAGACTACATGGACTAGACCGCAGGAGGGACCAAATTGCAAGATTGTATCGCAAAGCGAAATGGAAGCTATGACGATAGCAGGTATTAAAGATGAGGTCTTTTTTTTTGGAAAGACAACACTTAACATACCAACACATTTTTAAAAAAGGGCTATTTTTTTGTGAAGGCAACGCTTTGCAAATATGGCATTTTTTTGTAACGACAACACTTCAAATCAACACATTGTATTCTTTATTTGGAAAGACTAATCTTTTACAAAAATGGCAATTTTTTTTTTGTGAAAACAACACATTGCAAAGATACCAATTTTTGTAAATACAACACTATAGGTACAAGGATATTTTTTTGCTATGGTATAATTACAAAGAAGCCTATTTTTTTGTAAAGACAACAGTTTGTAAATAAAACTACTTTACCACATACAATGTAATTACTCGCGTAAACATCAGATGCACACTTACTACTTAAGACAGCACTTTACGAAGATGCCAATTTTTTTTGTAAAGGCAATGCTTTACAAAGATGTCAATTTTTTTTTTCAAACACAACACTTTAAAAAAAATATTTTTTTTTGCCATGATTTAATTACAAAGATGCCCATTTGTTTTTGTAACGACAACACTTTTTGAAGTGAAACTTCTTTAGACTAGTTGTGATTTCAAACTCGATGAAACGAAAAAGCGAGTTCATAGAGACACAAACTAAATGTATAGGATTCAGACGGCGAGAGAATGAGATAAAGGATGAAGAAGTTTCACTTCCGACATGCGTACTTTGTACACACGCTTTTTTTTTAAAGAACGTCCTGTTTTGGGCAATTATCCTTGTATTGTTCTGTTACTTTACAAACATAATTAACTGACACAACATTACATACAGACACAGAACAACTATTTGTGGATCGCGGTGTTGTCCTGCGTGAGATTCGAACCCCGGTATCTTATCCACTACGACATCTGTTCAGTCATCTGTGAGTGTATGTTAGGCTTTTTTTATTTCGGACTGAATATATAGGTTTATTTAATTTTACAGGTACAGCGCCAAATCAAGTACCTCAAAACGTACCTATGAACGGCCCAATGGGTGGTCCGATGCCAGGACAGATGCCTGGTCCGGGTCCTATGCAAGGTCCAGGACCGATGGGTGGTCCAGGGCCAATGGGCGGTCCGGGGCCAATGGGCGGTCCGGGGCCAATGGGCGGTCCGGGACCAATGGGCGGACCGGGACCAATGGGCGGTCCGGGACCGATGGGTGGTCCGGGACCGATGCCTGGTCAGGGACCAATGCCAGGTCCCGGATCAATGCCTGGTCCGGGACAAATGCCTGGACAAGGACCTATGTCAGGGCCGGGACCTATGTCCGGCCCCGGGCCAATGTCTGGGCCTGGACCGATGGCGGGACCGGGGCCAATGGGCATGATGCCCAACGGTATGATGCCGCCGGGAGTACACGGACCTCCAGGGAGTGGTGTGCCGCCGTTCATGAACCAGCCACCACCATGGATTACAGAAGGTATGTTTTTGGTATATGAAGGCAATCGTAAGGAAACGTATCTATACAAAATGACCAATTTTTACAATTTTGAACACCCCCAACTTCTTTAGTGTGCCGTACCCGAAGGGTAAAAACGGGACCCTATTACTAAGACTTTGCTGTCTGTCCGTCCGTCGGTCTGTCGCCACCTGGTATCTCAATATGTAGCTCAAGAACCGCAATAGCTAGACAACTGAAATTTTTACAAATTTTGTATTTCTGTTGACGCTATAATAACAAATACTAAAAACAAAATAATGTAAATATTTAAGGGGCTCCTATACAAAAAACGCCTTTTTTTTCCCTCTTTTTGCTCAATATAAGACTAAACACCCTGCACTAAGGAAATAATCCTTGTACTTGACTTTCTTTTCTTGCATAGATGTTATATGCATATTATATCACTTAGTCGTCTTTTACGACATCCACAGGCAAGATAGGGCGTGGTGAATTGTATTCTTATTCTATTACCACAAGAATAAAATCTTTTTGATAAAGACACCCATTACGGAATTGAAACTTGTATTGCGGACGGACACAAATTACGTACAGACTCGGAACAACAATTTATGGGAAACACTTTTTTTTGGGGTGGGCTACAGTCAGAGCACCCGGCTCCGTCCGGGGCGACAGAGGGGCGGCGCGCGGTTCCTTAACCCACCCATGTATCACGTCGCCTTCGTCGTTGGGCCGACCACCGGTGCACAATTCCTTGACTTCAGTGGTCGGCCCCACGGGATACCCCGAGGGAGTACCCTCTCCCATCGATGGCCTCCCGGGACGCCGATCGCCGTCGCGAGGCTAACCTCTCCGCTGATGCTGGATTAAATCCCCGGTCCGGTCACCCGCAGCCTTTGCTAGGGCGGCATTAGGCGCATTTATGAATCGCACAAAGTATTAGGTGAAATCAAACCCATGACACTTGACATGGACGGTATCTATATGTAAATACGTGAAGCAAAAACTTTGTACCCCTTTTTACGAAAATTACGTGGACGAACAAGTATGAAATTTGGCACAGTTGAAGTATATAATGAGGAGAAGTGCATAAAACTGAAATTTCATATAATAATGGATTAGAAATGCATTAAATTAATTAAAAAAGGCATTACGCACACTACAACGCAATCGCTACACACACACACTCACGTTTGTGTGAGTGTGTGTGTGTGTGTAGCAATGCTTATACACTTTTGTTTACAGTTAAAATCTCTGTAGACCAGTGCCGAAGCCTTCAAAAATGGTAAAAAGTGAAAAAAAATAATAGTAGGATGAAACCCATTAGAAAAGGAGGGGAATATGATAAAAATGAAAGGAAAAATAAATTACGGGCGATCCGAGTTTGGGAAGTGGGAGGGGGTGGGTTTTTAAGGGTAAAAATGGTTTATCTCGATTTCCGCCAAAACTAAAAGTCCTACGGAAAAAAGTTAAATGGCAAAGTTGTAGGTAATAAAAAGATCTACAACTTTTGTATTTACAATTTTTTCACATAACCTAAAAATTTAGGTGAAAAATTCAAATAACCAAGATTTTGGTTTTTTATTTTTATCTTTTCCAAAAAAAAAATTTTTGCTATGAAATTTGGTGAAACCTTACTTTATTATGTCCCAAACACACTGTAATTTATTTGATTTAAAATATTTATTTTTTCGCCTTATTTTAGCTTAATATCAAAAAAGCACCCTAATTTTCGATCGAAAATTCTCACGTCAAAATATCAGTTTTTTTCAAAAAGTCGGGGGGCTTTTTGTTCGTTGGAATCTCTACTTTCTGATGGTGTAAAAAAAAAATATACATTACTATAGTAAATGTTCTCGGAAAATTAATATTTGATAAGACATCTTCAACATTTTGAGAAAGTTGTAGAATTTTCTTTACTTTATATATATCTAGGAGTGGTAGGACCACACTGTCGACAGTTATCTGTCTACAGCCGCGGGCCGGTCCGTCCGGGGCAGTACCATGCTCTCGCAGAAAATCGACGTCTGAGTAGTAGCAATTTGTTACTGCGCTTCGTTCGGTGAGCGAGAGAGCCGGAAGCCCAACTTTCTGAGGGTGATTGCGTGTGGAGGGTTTTGGTGGTGCCCTTGGTATCACCGAGCATCAATGCACGCATTCACACTCCCTTCGCTTTCTTTGCGGTAGGCAACGGCCTTGTAAAGGTCCATGAGCGGCAGCAACACTTACCATCAGGTGTACTGTTTGCTCGTTTGCCACCGTTTGCAATAAAAAAAAAAAAAAAAAAAAAAAAGATGTCTATTTATTGCTATTTTAAGATAACTTTTATACCTGAGATACCTTTTTTTTTTTTTTTTTTATGGGTGGGCTATGGTAAGCGCACGCGCGGTCCAGTCCGTCCGGGGCGATGAAAGGACGGCGCGCGGGCCCATAACCCACCCGTACCCACGTCACCTCGTTGTTGGGCCGACCACCGGAGCAGATGTGACTTGTCGTCAGTGGTCGGCCCGACGGAATACCCTTTCAGGTACCCTCACCTCTCGACATCCTGGGACGTCGGTCGCCATCGCGCGGTTAGCCACACTGCGGGTGATGGACAATTCCCCGGTCCGATCACCCGCGGCCTCGGCTAGGGCGGCATTAGGCGCAGATACTCGCGCCTGCGCCGCCCGAGTCGCCGGCGGCGGAACGTGTCGCCGAATAGGATCTCTACTCGCACACGATCCGCCGCCTCCTTCCGTGAGATAACGGCCTCACAGAAGGCGGCGACCGCGTCCCAGTTCCTGACGCTGACGAGCATCTCCCTGGCGATGGTCGGCAGCGCCAGGTCGGCACCGATAATCGCGACGAGTTCACGGCGCTCCCCCTCCCACGCAGCACACTCCTCGAGCGTGTGCTGCGCCGTGTCCTCGTCGCAACTGCAGTGGTGGCAGGACGGTGTGCTCTCCCTCCTGACAATCTTGTGCAGGTACTTTGCGAAGCATCCGTGCCCCGTCAGCACCTGCACCAGTCGGAAGGAAAGCACCCCGTGCGTCCGCTCCAACCACTCCATCAGCACCGGCCGGAAGGCCTCGACGGTCCTGACACCGTACCGAGGACTCTCCAGCCGCACTGCCCAACGGGCAATGACTCCACGGCGGGCGTCGACCCGCCAGGCGGTGATCTCCTGCAGGGAGACCATACCGCCGCGGGCGCGCGTCTCCGACACCCGCCGATAAATGTCGGCGAGCATCTCCGCCTCCAGGTCCCACGGGGGAGTTCCGGCCAAGAGGCACGCTGCCTCCGTCGACATGGTGCGGTAACCGCGTATGGCCCTGACCGCCATTACCCTCTGTGGTCGCCTCAAGAGGGCCCTCAGCCGGACGGTCAGGGACCCCGCCCACACCGGTGCGCCGTACAGAGCCATCGACCGGATCACCCCCGCGTACAGCTGTCGGCACGTAGCGCTGGGTCCGCCCACATTCGGCATCAGCCGCGAAAGGGCGGACGCCGCGCCGACAAGCCGGGGAACAAGTCGGTGGAGATGCTCCCGGAACCAAAAATGCCCGTCGAGCACCAGGCCCAAGTACTTCATGTGAGCCTGGATGCTGATGGTGACCGACTTCACGGTGATCGAAGCGCCGGCGGGAGGCCCGGCGGTACGGAGGCCATGGAACAAAAGGGCCTCCGTCTTTTCCAGGGCTACCCTCAACCCCAGCGCTTCGATCCGCCTGACAATCTCCTCGGTGCCGAGAGTTGCCAGGCGTGCCGCCTCCTCTAGCGTCCCACCCCGGGCTGTGACGAGTGTATCGTCGGCGTAGCAAATTACACCCAGCCCGGGTGGGAGGCTTCCTCTCAACGCCCAGTCGTAGCCGATGTTCCACAGGGTCGGACCCAGAACCGACCCCTGTGGGACACCACACGTCATGGGCGTTCGCACAACGTCCCCTACTCGGTCAACGTAGAGGACGCTGCGCCCCTCCAAGTAGTCTGCCACCAGCCGCCTGAGGTACACGGGCACCCCGTGATACCTCAGCCCCTCCCTGATGCAGCTGAATGGCAGACTGTTAAAGGCGTTGGCGATGTCCAGGGACACCGCCAACAGGACTCCTCCGCCGGTGACGGCCTCCGCTACCATGGCCTTCAGGCGCAGCAGGGCCGCGATCGTCGAACGCCCCCTCCGAAAACCAAACTGGGCGTCCGACAAATCGGGCCCGTCCCCGACGAGGTGCCGCTCGATGCGGGCAGCCAACACCCTCTCCAGCAGCTTGCCCGCATCATCGAGCAGCACGATGGGCCTATAGGCCGAGGCCGACTCGGGAGACCGTCCCGGCTTCGGCAGGAGAACCAGCCTCCCCTCTTTCCAGCACCCAGGGAACTGTCCGGACGACAAACAAGCGTCGAACAGTCCCCTGAGGCGTGGTCCCAGGTGTTCAAGGACGAGGGCCAGCACACGGTTCGGAATACCGTCGGGCCCGGGGGCGGTGGATTTGACTCGCATACGCGCCACCGCCGCCCCCATTTCCGGCTCCGTGATGGGCGGAGCACTTTCATCGTCGGCCTCCCGGTCGCTGTCCGGCGAAGCCATGATCGGGGGCGTGTGCTGCACCCGCCGTGGAAAGAGGTCCTCGACAACTCTGGTGAGGAGGCTGGGCTGGAGTCTCGGTGAGGGGGGGGCCCCGCCCGCGGAGCTTGTTCAGCGCCGCGAGGTAGGGGCGACCCCAGGGGTCACGCTCGAGACTGTCCAGCATCTCCCGCCGACTAACGTCCTTGGCGGTACGGACGGCCAGCCTGAAGGCAGACCGCGCACTGCGGTAAGCCTCGTACAGCTGGCCCTCCCGCTCAGCGTCGCGGTGACGCGCTCGGCTGCGGGTGTAGGCCCTCCGGGCACGTATGCACGCGGCCCGAAGGTCCGCCAATTCTCGGGACCACCAGGGGACCGCACTCTTCGGGGGCAGGCGCCGCACACGGGGCATGGCCGCATCGCAGATCTGGGTTAATGCACAGCGGATGCGGCCAGCCTCGGCATCCACCCCGTCCGCCTGGGGCGGTGAGGACAGCCATGACTGAACGATGGCTGCCTCCGCCAACAGGTCCCGATCCAATCGACCCACAGCCCACCGCGGAAACGCGGGAGCTCCGTCCGCCGTGTGACCCCTGCTGCGCTGCAGGAGGGTCCGGGAGACCTCTATCCGGATGTATCGGTGGTCGGATAGGGTCTCAACCTCCTCCTGGACCCACCAGCACCAGCACACGTGCTGCGACATTAGGGCTAGCGAACGACAAGTCCACTATCGACCCGCCCTGCTGCCGCACGCACGTTTGCACCGAGCCCCTGTTCAGCAAACAGAGGCCCAGTGCCGCCGCCCACTCTTCGACTGCCCGCCCGCGGGCATTCGTCCTGGGGGACCCCCACGCCGTGGACTTGGCGTTGTAGTCCCCCAGAACGAAGACTTGGCGCGGTGCTAGTCGCCGTATCGAGGCCCCCAGGATGGTGAGGAAGGCCCCGAAATCCGTCGCGCTCCTGTTAGGGGAGAAGTAAACACCAAATAGCGTAACCTCTCCCCATTCCGCCGCGACATACCCATCGACCCTGTCCTTGAGCAACAAAGGCGGGGAATGCCACGACGTGGAGACGACGATTGCCACAGAGCCGTCACTGCTGCCCAGCCAATTGGGCCGGTCAGGCACCACGTACGGCTCCGCGGCTACGGCTGCACCGATCAACCACTCCGCCATGGCTTGCAGGAAAACGTCCTGTGCCTCGGCGGCGTGGTTGAGGTTGGCCTGCAGGAGGTGGTAGGATTCGGTCGCCATTAGTGGGCCGTATCCATCACCTCCTCCACGCTGGCGGGCGTTCGGGTCGCGCTAAGGACCGGAGCGGCCGGGGTCGTCGGGCCGCTCCGCCCCTTTGGGGCCGAAGCCGGGGGTCTGCAATCCTTGCCCCCCATGCGGTGTGTCGCGGGCCTATTGCCAGCCGCACATGCGGGGCAGTGGGGGGTGGCGGCGCAGGATGCCGCCTTATGCCCGGGTTGACCGCAGCGGAAACAAAGGTCGCTGCAGTCAAAGCAGTTAGTGCATGTCGGCCGAGTGTGTCCGACCGCCATGCACTTGTAGCACCTCGCAGGCCGGGACTCCAGCACGGTCACCCGCGCCGAGCTCCAGCCCACGAGGAGCCTGCCTGAGTCGGCCAGTTTCTTGGCCGACTCCACCGGGCACCGCAGCCAGGCGGCACCGACACCGCCCGGACCAGGGCGGATGGCGCTAATTCGGACGGTGTCCGAGGCACATCCGGTTCTAGCCACGATAGCCGGACGTCCTCCACCGTCACGGAATCGTCCAGACCCGTAATGCGCATTTCGGCGCACTTTACGGGCCTGGCGATTCGGACGCCACCCTCCTCCTCGAACAGACCCCCGCAACTTCGTGGCCAAACTGTCGGCCGCCTTGGCGCCCTCGGCCCCAGAGAACTCCAGGATCCGAGCCCCTGTCTGGGCCTTGCGGGTCCTAGCTTCGACGCCTCCAATGTCAGAGACGTCTAACTCCCGCCGGGCGCGACTCAGGACGGCCTCGTAGCTTAGGCCCCTCTCAGCCGCCTCAGGCAGCACAGTAATAACAACTGCGGCTGATTTTGGCGGCCGGAGCCCCTTGCGCGACCTCTTGCCTCCCTTCTTTTTTCCGGCTCCCGCCTGGGGAGCAGCAGCTTCCGCGGCGTTTTTGGCTGCCGCCCTTCTTTTCTGACCGCGAGCCTTCCTGCTCCGCTCAGCCACCTGCCAACCCTGTTCCAGCATGGCAGCAGCGCTGAGCGCAGCGGGCGCGGTCACGGGCCCGCTAGCCGGTGCTTGCGGTATCGTTGCGGGCACCGACTGCGGTATGGCGGGAGCTGGCGCCACCCTCGCCTTTTTTGTTGTGGCGGGACCCTTAGGCCCAGCCACGGCCGCCGCAAAGCTGGCCACGCGGCCACCCTGGCATGGTAATGGGGTGGGACTCGATGCTACCGTCGCCCGCGCTGCCCTCGCCCTGTCCGCAGCGAGTGGCGGCCGGAGAGGTGCCTCAGGAGGGAGTCTCGCCTACACGGCCTCAATGCGCGCCTCGACCATCCGACCAACTCTGGTGAAAATGGCGCGCATCGCCTCATCCGACACGCCGTCTACTACGGGAAGTGGCACCTCTGCAGCCGGGACAGGGGTACGTCCCGTGGCGCGAGTCGACGGAGCAGGGGGGGTGGCAGCGACAGCCCTCGTCGCCGGCTTCGGTGGCCCTGCATTCGGCGCGGCGGGCGTCAGCCGCGCGACTTGGGCCCGTAGGTCAGCCATTTCTTTGGCCAACCTGCGGTTCTCCTTTTTCACCGCCGCCAGCTCCGTCTCCAGCTTCTTATTGTGCTCCTGCAGACCTGATACCTCGCCACTGAGGCGGGCATTTTCAGCCTGCAGGGCCGCCACTCCTGTGGTTGGAGGATCCCCCACTATCCTTGCAGCCTGGCTTACCGGAGACGGAGCCCCAGTCCTCGCCGCCACCGCAGCCCCACGCCCTCTGCGACCCCTGTGTGAGGTTGCCACTTTGGGAGGAGGCATGATGTCTCCACTCCCTTCCGAGTCAGATGCAGTGCTGCCACCCTTGTGCAGGGGGCGCTTCCGCACCTGTGGGGGGAGGGCCTCCTCCCTCACTGTCAGGGCCGCCGCCAGGGATGACGCCGCAGAACACGACGCAGGCCCCCCGGCGGCCTGAGCGGCTGGACTCTCCATCACATCAGAAGGCCCTGCGGCACTGCCGCCCTCGTCCATTGACTGCTCTGCAGTCCCATCGGTCTCCGCCGTCGCGTTGCTGTCAGCGTCAGATACGCTACCATCGCTGGGCGGAACATCGGCAGCCCCCCGTGCCCTCTGCTCCGCCCGTCGCAGTTTCGCATCGCGTCGCCTGGCGCGCTCCGTTGCGGGGGTGGGTTTCCCCCCCCCCTCTTCTTCTTTCGAGCCTCAATTTTCGCTGGGCCCTCGGCTGATTTGGATGCCTCCAGTGCGGAACTGCAGTCCGACGAAGCATCTCTCCCGTCTGTGCCAGTTTTGCAGTAGCCTGGCAAGGCTTTAGCGTGGGAACTAGGCTCCCCGTTAGTGGTGGTTTTGGGCATCTCACCCCTCCTATCTGCATCTTTATTGTACAAGAAATCCATAAGGTTCCCACGAGTATGGGAGAAATAACGGTCCACCCGGGCAGAGATCCCGATACCCGGGTAAGCGTACATTTGTATCCCAACACAGGGGGTCCGCAGGTACCCTGGCTGGGGGCGCGCTAACGACTGAACAACCCATCAGCCATGCATCCTCTCGCCGCGCGCCAGAACTTAGGATTCTGGGTGATTGTTTTATAGAGGTTTTCTTCCTCGCGGTCCAGGCGGTTAAGCCAAGACCCTCGCTCCTGAATCTAGGCCTCAAGACAAATGTCCCGAAGCAAGAATCAGGTCTACGATTTGTCGCGGTTGGCAAATGCCTGCCCAGTCCTCAAATGAATGAGTGACTGGACCCGTCGAATTTTCGCATCCAATACCCTCTACAATTAGAGGACATGGAGCGAATTTGGGGCATCCCACAAACTGGGCCCCCCCTCGGGCCAGATATTTGCCACGAGCGACAATTCCAGAGAGCAGTCCAAGAAATTGCCGCTCGTGCCCAGGGTACACCACGCGGAGGTTTCTGGCGTAGTACCCCATACCTGAGTTACCTACAGATAATTTTAGCCCATTAAAAGATATTTCATAGAGAAGTGGGGAAGGGGCTATACGGGTCAAGGCCTTACTACCTACTAAAATCTTTGCATTTTCTGAGAACATTTACTATAGCAATGTATATTTTTTTACACCATCAGAAAGTAGAGATTTCAGCGAACAAAAAGCCCCCCGATTTAAAAAAAAAAACTGATATTTTGACGTGAGAATTTTCGATCGAAAATTAGGGTGCTTTTTTGATATTAAGCTAAAATAAGGCGAAAAAATAAATATTTTAAATCAAATAAATTACAGTGTGTTTGGGACATAATAAAGTAAGGTTTCACCAAATTTCATAGCAAACAATTTTTTTTTGAAAAAGATAAAAATAAAAAACCAAAATCTTAGTTATTTGAATTTTTCACCTAAATTTTGAGGTTATGTGAAAAAATTGTAAATACAAAAGTTGTAGATCTTTTTATTACCTACAACTTTGCCATTTAACTTTTTTCCGTAGGACTTGTAGTTTTGGCGGAAATCGAGATAAACCATTTTTACCCTTAAAAACCCACCCCCTCCCACTTCCCGAACTCTGATCGCCCGTAATTTATTTTTCCTTTCATTTTTATCATATTCCCCTCCTTTTCTAATGGGTTTCATCCTACTGTTATTTTTTTTGGTTTCAAAAATTATCGACCCTGGTCTACTGGTCGAACTGAATGTCAAACAATCATAATTATGATGACAATGTCTAATAGAGATTTGTGCTTATATATTAGTTATTAGTGTAATACATCTTGCTCAATTTACATAAATAAAATTAAAGAAAATTGTGTAGCAGAAAAATTTATTAAAATGAATTATAGCCGAATTTCGACTACACGCCAACCACTAGTCTTAATTATTACACCATTTCCGCAGTCAGACATTCAATAATGGTTTCTTCTTACAGGTGTTAAGGACAAATCCCAAGAGGATTCCACTTCCAATGAGGTGCTGAACGATGAAATGCCACCTGGTGAATCATCACCAATGAATCAACAACCACCTGGTAATTATGTCTTCCAAGGTCACTGAAATTTATCATCTTAGTATATGGTAGAAAAAGACAAAAAAAATGTAAAGCATTGTTGTATCATATTCACTACACTCTAGCAGTGCCTCCGCATTACATAAAACTAATCAGATGCAGTTGTTTATTAAAAAAGATCTTAGTCGTATTTTACTACGACCACGAACAATGTTTTGTAACAGCCACAGCATGCATACATAGACATACATCCATTCACTCATTCATTCGCTCACTCCCTCACGCATTTACTCGCTCATTCACTCACACACTCACCCACTCACTCACCCATCCACTCACTCATTCACCCACCCACTCATTTACGCCTTTTTCCCATAGAGGTAGGCAGGCAGAGGCCACTTCCCTCCACTTGCTACGATCTTGACATACCACTTTCGCCTCCTCCACATTCATTAATCTCCTCATGCATGTTCTTCGGTTTAGAGTACTTCTAATCTGGCCTTTCTTAAGAACGTCCCCGATTTGATGGTGGAACGTCCACTTTGGTCTTCCCCTACTAATGCTTCCGTTCACATCGACCTATAAATTCTGCTCGTTAGTCTCCTTTCATTCATTCTCTTTACATGATCGAACCAACTTAACATACCTTTCTCAATCCTTGTCACTACATCTACTTTCATACCACAACATTCCCTAATCACTCTGTTCTTAATTCTATCACTCATTTTCACACCAATCATGCTCCTCAGGGCTCTCATTTCGACATTATTCTACTTTCGTGCTTCTACCATCCCATACCATAGAACAGAATACAATATCATCTCCACTCTATAAATCCCACTGCTGGGCTCGAGCCTTTTCCCACAATAGCAGGGAAATTGAACTGACTATACCATGCTGGTCAGATAGGTTGGTATAAGGTTTTCTTTCTATTTTTCCTTCTTCTGTATAGATGTTATATGCATATTATATCCCTTACTCATTTTTACGACATCCACGGGCAAGATTGGGTGTGGTGAATTATATTCTTACTCCGTCATGGCAAAAACGGTATGCATGTGAATGAAATTTTGTACATTATATTAAATTGTTAAGGGGTTGGAATTAGTTTTCAATAGATGTGGATTCAATTCTCTCAAAACTAGCATTTTTTTTGCAATCAGTGGCAAACAGTACACCTGATGGTAAGTTTTGCTGCCGCTCATGGACATCTGCTAGGCCGCTGCCTTCCGTGAAGAAAGTGAAGGCAGTGTGAATGCGTGCAATGAAGCTCAATGATACTAAAGGCATCACCAAAATCCATCACATGTAAATACCCTCAGAAAGTTATGGTTCCGTTGCACTGTCTCTCTCTGAAAGAAGCCCAGTAATAAATTGCTACTACTCAAGACGTCGATTTTCTGTTCAGTGTGGTACTACCCCGAACGGACCGGCCTCCGGCTGTAGATAGACAACTGTCGACAGTATGCTCTTAACACTAAGAAAATTTAAATGAGATAAAAATTCAATCATTAATATGGATATTAATTTTACAGGTAACATGATGGCTGGCTTCCCAGGGCAAGGTTTTCCTCAGGCGTTCCCCGGGCCGAGTGGAGTGCCAGGCGCCTGGCCGGGCCCTCCCGCTTGGGGACAGTGGCCACCTCTTATGGGACAGCCACCACCAAACCTTAATAACAACATGCCGGATTCTAGTAAGTAGTTTTAATAACATAATTTCAGCCTATCGCTGTTTACTGCTGGATGTTGGCCTCCCTCATGTTACGCGAGAGAGTGCGGTCTTGTGCCGCCTGCATCCAACGACACCCAGCAACTATTACCAGGTTGTTGATCCAGCTAAGGGGGGGCGCCCTACACTGCGTCGTCTCATACGTGGTCGTCACTCGAGAACCTTTCTCGGTTATATACAGGTTGTTTCAGGTTATGGGTCAACTGGTCAAACGGAAGCTGGTGGGAGGAACCCATGAAAAAAATTTGAAATAAAAATATTTTTTCGTTAGTGAATTAGAGACATGTAAAGTCTTCAATTTTGTCATCGCTTTTTCGTGTAAATCTGATTGAAATGTATAAAGTCAATGATACTTAATATGCAACATATTCGTGCTTTGTTAAATGTTCATTAGAAATTGAATAAATGAATCGTTCGCATAAGCAAGACAAACTTCGCTTTAAATCAGCGTCGTTTGAATTCTCTCGTCGGCTGAATCCTATACATTTACGTGTTTGTATCTCTATGGACTCGCTTTTCCGTTTCATCGAGTTTGAAATCACAATGATTCTAAAGAAGTTTCACTTCAATAAAAAATGATAAAAAATATTGGACGCTACTCGTTGCTAACGCTCGCGCTGGCCTGTAATAGGTATACTAAGCGCATTCATTCTCGCTCTGTCTCTTTCTATTCCCTTAGCGTTAAACGTTTAACGCAACCTTGTTGGAAGTTCCATTATATATAACTTCAAAAAACAAGCCCGCTGAGTTTCGTGCACCGAACTAAGCGCAGTAACAAATTGCTCCTACTCTGTCGTATATTTTCTGGGGCGGTATTACCCCGGAAGGACCAGCCAGCGGCTGTAGACAGACAACAGTGTGCTCCTAACTCTAGAAAAGATGTCCTCTTTGAAGTAATATGATAACTTATTTAGAAGTTATTAAGGGATTAGGGGTAGTCAGGAGCGTGAAAAAATGCCATTTTTCAATATTTTTTTTTATCAGTAATTAATTTTATTAAACAAAAGTAAAAACATAGTATATCATTCTATTATGTTTCAACATGATTTTTCAAAAATTTCAAGAAAAAATATTAATTATTTTAAAAGTTATGGCGGTCTATGCTGAACAGGTTTCAATAATGGTTCCTTGCGGTGACCATCACAACTCCTTGGAGATTCATCTGAAATCAATGGAACAAAAAAAAAATACTTTTATAAATAGATAATCTTGTGCCTGATTGAAGCTTTTATATATTTTTTTTCAAAATTAACAAAATGGCGGCCTCAGGAAATTTGTTTTCTGATTTCCGGGTAAAAACCAACAGTTGATTGTTTATTAAAAATCGAAGTTTAAAAAAAGAACAAAAATCCTTCGATCAGGCACTAGCTTTTTATGTTTTCTAAAAGCTGTATAAATTTCATTAAAATCTATCAAGCGGTTTTTGAGTTACAGTGGTCACCAGTTCAAAAAACATAGTTTTGAGAAAAACGCGTTTAAAGTTTTACAGTCGATTTATGTAGTAGTATATAGTAGTTGTATAGTAATAAGAATAATTTCATTACTTACACTGAGTCATGTATTCCTGGACCATTTAACAGTTCTTCAGCCGTTGTCGAAGTTTCTAATACATCAATTTGTTGTTAGCACGCCGATCAGCTATTTCTATACGTGTATCTATTTTTTTTCTTTTATTCTTCGCTGAATAACTCGAAAAATATTTGTCGGATTCACTTCAAATTTTCAGAGAATATTTTTAAGATACTTAACTTTAAGAGAATGTAAAAAGAAAAAAATATCGATTTTATGAAAATTCTGACTACCCCTAACCCCTTAAGGAACTTACATTAGTTTTGATTACAGCCACACAGTTGCCCGGTACCAGTGATAATGTAGTTAGGGATCCTTCACGAGACTCCTTGCCACAGGAAATGGAGCTTGAGCCTCCGACAGTCATAGCAGACTCACCGCCACCTGTCCAACAAGTTCTACCGGAGAAAGAGACTGTAAGTTTTGTTTTTCATCTTCGCAGTTCATATACGTCCCACTATTGGGCTTGTACCTTCACCACAATGGCAAGTAAATTCACTTATTATACCACACTGGTCAGACGTGTTGGTATAGAGTTTTATTTTGAGTTTTTCTTCTTTGGCATATTATATAGCATATTATTTATTTATTATTTTTTTTTATTGCAAACGATGGCAAACGAGCAAACAGTACACCTGATGGTAAGGGTTGCTGCTGCTCATGAACCTTTACAAGGCCGCTGCCTACCGCGAAGAAAGTGAAGGGAGTATGAATGCGTGCATTGAGGCTCGGTGATACCAAGGGCACCACCAAAACCCTCCACACGCAAACACCCTCAGAAAGTTGGGCTTCCGGATCTCTCGCTCACCGAATGAAGCGCAGTAACAAATCGCTACTGCTCAGACGTCGAATTTCTGTTCAGCGTGGTACTGCCCCGGACGGACCGGCCCGCGGCTTTAGACAGATAACTGTCGACAGTGTGGTCCTACCACTCTTAATCCCCTTATATCCCTTACTCGTCTTTTACGACATCCACGGTCATAATTGGGAGTGGTTAATTGTATTCTTACTCCGTCTTAACTTATTTTTAATCGACTTCAAAAAGGAGGAGGCATTCAATTCGTCTGTATTTTTTTTTTTATGTTTGTTACCTCAGAACTTTCGATTGGGTAAACCGATTTTGATAATTCTTTTTTCGTTTGAAAGCTGGTGCTTCCCGTGTGGTCCCATTTTAATTTCATCCAGTTTCGACAATGGCATCCATGGGAAAACCACATAAGTCTTTAATTTGCATTAAGTATTTGCGCGATAAATGGACGAAAACTCAATAACAACGCCAACCGAAGCCGATGATTCTTTTTTAACCGACTTTAAAAAAGGAGAAGGTTGAGCACCTCTCTTTTTTAAAGTAAATTCGACTTTAATAATTTTTTTTTTATGTTCGTTACCTCAGATCTTTCGACTGCGTGAACCGATTTTGATGATTCTTTTTTATTTATTTTAAAGCTGGTGCTTTTCGTGTGGTTCCGTTTCAATTTAGTCCAGTTTTGAACGTGGTATCCATGAGAAAACTATTTAAGTCTTAAATTTGCATATAGTATATAGTACACATGGACGAAAACTCAATATAACACTAACCGATTTCGATGATTTTTTTTATTGGATAGGATGTACTTCAAGGGTAGTTTGATTAGGTTCTGATTATAGGATCCATGCTAAAGTAACGGTACTCTTCAATTCTTAGGAGCAAATTATCGACACTCGGCTGTATCTCTTATAGTATCCGGATATTTGAGTCACCTACCGTAATGTTGAACGGCACTGCCTCAAACGAGCAGCACTATTAGTAGGTTGACTCATAGGTAGAAAAAAAAATGTGCACTTCACACTCACTAAAAATCAAACAATAAAAATAATTTTTAACAAAAAAAAACCGACTTCAAACAAATTAATTTGCACTAAAAAGCAAAAAAATAATTCTTGTACAATGTAGTGCCCGCCCAATCTTACAACAACTTGATGAAAAAAAAATAGAGTACTTAAAAGTCAATCAAATTATTACGACAATATAATGTAGTTACAATTATTATTATTTTTGGAGTCGGTGTCAGTCAACAAAACTAGGATACCGACATAGACACCGACTCCAAAAATGACAATAATTGTAACTACATTATATTGTCGTAATAATTTGATTGACTTTTAAGTACTCTATTTTTTTTTTTTCATCAAGCTATTGTAAGGTTGGGCGGGCACTACATTGTACAAGAATTATTTTTCTGCTTTTTAGTGCATATTAATTTGTCTGGGAATTGTTTTTTGTTTGAAGTCGGGTTTTTTGGTTAAAAATGATTTTTATTTCGTGTGGTGTTGGAGTAAGAATACAATTCACCACTCCCAATCTTGCACGTGGGTGTCGTAAAAGACGACTAAGGGATATAGTACGAATGTAACATGTATGCAAGAGATGGAAAACTCGAAATAAAACCCTACACCAATCTGTCTGACCAACGTGGCTGCACTGCTCGACTGCCTCCCTCATGTTGTGGTCCTGTGCTGCCTGTATCTAATGACGCCCAACAAAATTCACCAGGTCGTAGGGATGTGATTTGGAGGGAGAATAATAGATTTTTTGTTCTTTAAAATAAATCGATTATAATATAATCGATTAATTAAAAATAAATAATCGATTATAAAATAATCGATTTTTTCGCCCAACAGGATTATGATGACCTTTTCTTTTTTAGGAAATGTGAGCTTTATTTTCTAATTTCGAATAATAAAATATCGATTAATAATTGATTTTTATTATTTTTATAATCGACTATTTAAAAATCGATTTTTAATCGATTATTTTTTTGTAATAATCGATTATTATAAAAATCGATTATTTTTTCACATCCCTACCAGGTCGTATGGTAAAGTCAATTTCTCCTATTGTGTAGGAGGCTCGAGCCCAACAGTGGGACGTATATGAGCCGAGATGATGACAATTATTGTTAATATCTGTGTAGGTGGTACCGCCAGGGTTGGCAGCGGCGGCTGCCGAGTGGACGGTACATCGCGCACCCGACGGCAGACCCTACTACCATCACGCAGGAAAACAGCAGAGCGTATGGGACAAGCCGCAAGCACTTAAAGAACTTGAAGGTAAGCGCATTCACTATACTACTTGTTGTTTTTAATACCTGCGCTTGTTGACGCCCTAATTGAGGTCACGAAATACTGGACCGGGGAATGGATCGTCGCCAAGAGGGTGAGTGTCTGTCGGCGATGCCCCGAAGGGGGCGTGGATAGAGACGGTACCGCAAAATAGTTGCCACAGACGTCAAGAATTCAAGAGGGAGTACAATGGGTTATGTATGATAGATTCTATCCCATTTTGGCGAAACGTTGATTTGTTTGCGACAGGCTCAGATTAGTAGATCGCTTTAATGACGTCACAACGTTTGTATTGCCATCTCATTCTAATCCAAATATGATTTAAATGCTTGTAGCTAGCTCAATATCTGTATAAATGGACTTTTTTCGTTCCTATTTTTTATATGGTTGTTTGCATGATACCTATGCCTGCAAATGGGTTTAAAAAATTTTTGTCTGTCTCTTTGTTTTGGGTAATTTTCAAAACGGCTGGACCGATTTTGAAAATACTTTACTACCAGGTAGCTCTGTCCACATAAGGAGTAATTTAGGCTATATTTTATCTCGGTATTCCCTCGGGAACGCGAACTACGCCGAAGCGAAGGGATGGCAGGTTGCTAGTGCAAACTAAATATTATATTGTTTTTGCAAACCTATATAGTTACACGGACAGGAAAGGGGGTGATGAGTTGTATTCGTACTTCACCATACAGAAAGTTTTTAATCTATTTTGTATAAATATGTCACAAAAAAAATTAATCATACTAACCATTTGTGAACAGAAATCCAAGCCATCATTTTGAAGGAGAAAGGGGAGAGGTTCAAGAAGGAGTATGACGGACAAGTTGTGGATCTCGAATCTGACAATGGTGAGTATTCAATTATTTTGGTTCTCCTGACAATATAGAAGGAACGAAGAAGAATGAAAATATTAAAAAAAAATATATTTATTCTTCTTGTTAAAAGCTAATAAAAAAAAAACTAAAGACCTTTCCGTGTGGTGACGGAGTAAGAATACAATTCATCTCCCTAATAATCTCTCTTGGTTATGTACATGTATCAGGTTATGGGGCAACTGTTCGAGTATGTTGTAGTTTAACGGTCGTAGATCATAATTAGAATGTATATTACACAAAAAACAATATAACATAAAAGTTATAGTGATTACAAAAAATGTGTGTCTAGGAGTCTATGCCTTAAATGTTACGTATTATGTAGGCATGTACAGACAGGATACATGTAGGCATGTAAAGCTTCAACAGTATAAATAGGTATGATTTGCGCAAACACTTCAATGGTAGCGTAGGTACAAAGGCGCCTCGTCAACGGTCATCGGCCGATCAGCTGATTTAAAGCGAAGTTTGTTTTACTTATGCGAACTTAATCATTGATTTATTCGATTTCTAATGAACATTTAAAATAGTGAGTAATATGTTGCAGATTAAGTATCATTGACTTTATACATTTCAATCAGATTTACATAGAAAAAGCGATGACAAAATTGAAGACTTTACACGTCTCTAATTCATTAACAAATCAATATTTTTATTTCAAATTTTTGTCATGGATTCCTACCACCATTGCCTAACTCCCGTTTGACCAGTTGTCCCATAACCTGATACACTCTGTATATATATCTAATAAATTTATTTATTTTATGCTTACAATATACGGAACACAAAGAGGGTAACGGTATCTATATATATATATATATATATTTGTTTATTATTAAGAATACATAATGTCACCACCCCAATAGTTGATTTTTTTTTGGGTCGGCTATAGACAGCGCAAACGCTGTCCCCTTCGTCCGGTGTGACGAAAGGATAGTGCGTGGCCTCATAATCCACCGTATTCCCTCGCCTTGACTATTGGGGTGACCACCAGTACAGAATCTCTTGTCGTGCGTGGCCAGCCCGGTATCCTCCCTCCCTAATGCCTCTCCAGGGACGTCGGTCGCCCTCACACCCACGAGAAACTAAGGAGTCTTAAGAGAGTATTCTGGTCTAGAAGCCGAAATCTTAGGCATTTTTTAAACTAGGATAAAAAAAAATGAAAACCATTTTTACTATGAATTTTTGTATATGATTTTTATTGACATTTTAAGAATCATCATCGTCATCGCAGCCCACATACGTCCCACTGTTGGGCTCGGGCCTCCTCCACAATGGGAGGGAATTTGACCTACTATACCATGTTGGTCAGACATGTTGGTATAGGGTTTCATTTCGAGTTTTCCTTCTCTTGCAAAGATGTTATGTGCACATTATATCCCATAGTCGTCTTATACGACATCCACGGGCAAGATAGGGAGTGGTGAATTGTATTCTTACTCCGTCACCACACGGATAATTTTAAGAATATAAAAACGAAATTAAAATAAAAAAAAAAACAAAAAATCGTTTTAATTCAGGCCGGTGAAGTGGGGGCTGCAAAAAAACGGCGCTTCCTGGTTGTCATGATGTCAACCCTTGTAGTGATTCAAATCAAACAAATTAAGAAAATTCTTCATTAGTAAAGATGTTGCTATGACCTTGACCCAAAGAAAAAAATGAAAATTCACAAAATGGCGTCGACATAAAAAAGAAATTTTTCTTGTTCCCTTTTTTGGACCTTTTCGAATCTTTTAAAATTACTTAAAATCAATTATTTTTTAAATCCAAGACAGGGGTCATAGACAGATATATAAAGAAGATACATATAATTTCAAAGGAATCAGTCTTGTAGAACTTGAGATATCATGTCAACCACCTCGAAAAAAGTAGTTTTGAAAAAAACGCGTTTAAAGCTTAAGAAACGATTTCCGTAGAATAACTCAGATAATAACATTTAGTACTCACTTTGGATTAATCGGCGATTCCAGATCCGATGGTAAAAATGTTTTTTATTTCTTTTTATCTTGAAAAATGCCTAAAGCTTGGGCTTTCTAGACCAGAATACCCCCTTAATAACCAAGTAAAAAAACATCAGTAAATTGGACAGTAGACTCATCATCATCTCAGCCTATATATGTCCTACTATTGTGCTCAGGCCTCCTCTATAATGGGAGGAGAATTGACCTACTATTCCACGCTGGTCAGACGTGTTGAAATAGGAATTTTGTTTTGAGTTTGCCACCCTTTCTACGGATGTTATATGCTTATTATATCCCTTAGTCGTGTTTTAGGACATTCACGTGCAAGATAGGGAGTGGTGAATAGTATTTTAACTCCGCCACGCTGATAAGTAGACTCATATACACTGATTATAATCCTCAATCCTCTCAAACGTGGTGAAGTAAACTTATGTAGAACTGGAAACTTTTGGTAGGTGGAATCGAGGGGACAGTAGGGTTTGTTGGACCTCGGGCCATCTTATGGATGGTTCAAGTGGTGGGATTGGATGGCAGAAGAGACGGATGCATGAACAATTACCAGTAATTCTTCAGTTCATGGCCTTTTTAAGCACATATCTGATTTGATAGTAGAATGTTCACCTTGGTCTTCCCCTTCCAACTCTTCAGTTCACAGTCGTCCTATAAATTCTCCTTGTTAGTCTCCTTTCATTCATTCTCTCTACAATTTTAAATGTTATATGCATATTCTCCCGTCCCTCCATAGTGGTTGAGGGGAGTGATGGCTGATATAGTAGTTAACTCGTGATCGGGAACCGCTTGTAGGATTTGTGGGCTTAGAGCGGCCGCAGACATACAATTGTAAGTTGGCCGACTAAATCGCAAGTAGGTGTATTAGGCGTAGTTACTTATGCTAGCCCGCACATCTTCTCCAACTAAATCGTCCAACTAATTAATTGGACACCGATCGTATTGGAATCACGATTCCCTTCCGATTAAAAAGTTGTCCAACTATCGGCCAACTGCTTATTAGCACGGTTATCCTATGCAAGTTCGCACACTATCCAACTTAGTTGGACAGTTGCACGGCAAGATTCAAGATGACCACACACGTGCGCGTGATTTCCCCACGCTCGCATCTTCGTCGACGGGTACGATGTCTGTCTCCCGATCACTTGTTGCAAACGAAAAAGTAGAAGAGCTCATAGAGTAAGTTCAAAAAAGGCCAGCGTTGTACAAAAAAGACTTGAAACAATTTGTCAGGGTAATATCTGAGTTAATAATGCAATGTATTATGCTTCCCATATTGTAATCTGTTACTTAATATGAGATGCACCCAAAATGTTTTTTTTTTGTTTTCGTCTTCTTTTTATTAATAGTGCAATTAAAAGGTTTTTTTCCCGCATTTTCACGCACATGCACCCCGCTGGCAATACTGGCACCGACTAAATCGTCTGCAGCGTGTAACCAATTAAATAAAGTTAGCCAACTAAATTGTAAGAGCACGCAATTTAGTTGTACGATAGTCGTCCAACTTGCAATTGTATGTGTGCGGGCTTGCTTACCCTTGAAATCAATTCTAATTTCGAATCCGATTCAATTCCAATCTCACTAAACTTATATTTGGTACTCTTAAACAAAATCGACAATGAATTCTTCGCGTTCGCTGTTGTTATTTTCACCAAATGTGGCGTATTTTTTTTTTTTATTGCAAGCAGTGGCAAACGAGCAAACAGTACACCTGATGGTAAATGTTGCTGCCGCTCATGGACCTTTACAAGGCCGCTGCCTACCGTGAAGGGAATGAAGGGAGTGTGAATGCGTGAATTGAGGCTCAGTGATACCAAAGGCACCACCAACACCCTCCACACGCGAACACCCTCAGAAAGTTGGGCTTCCGGCTCTCTCGCTCACCGAACGAAGCGCAGTAACAAAATGCTACTACTCAGACGTCGATTTTCTGCGAGAGCGTGGTACCACCCCGGACGGACCGGCCCGCGGCTGTAGACAGATAACTGTCGACAGATAACTGTCGACAGTGTCCTACCACTACTAAAATTACTTTACTAAAACTACTAAAATTACATATTATTACCTTAAATTAATAACGTTACCGAACTCGATCACCACAAGGTCGCTTTCTTGAAATTGTGCAACATTCACGATTTTAAACTACGTCAAAATCACGTCGGGAGTAACAAATATTTGACTTAATCGACGAGAGTTAAATTCATTTAGTTTAAAAAGTGCCCACCGAATTTGGTTCCAATCGTGCGCTAGTGTCGGTTTCAAGAGTACCAAATTGCTCAAATTCGGGCTGCGATTGGATTTAGGATAGAAATTGAGGTTCAAGAGTAAGCACATTGGTTCAGCCATAATCGTTT
Organism: Lymantria dispar; assembly: GCA_032191425.1. NCBI lineage: Eukaryota > Metazoa > Arthropoda > Insecta > Lepidoptera > Erebidae > Lymantria > Lymantria dispar. The sequence goes on from CM063471.1 coordinate 12,513,945, forward strand.
GAATTATATTACGTATCTTGTGGTTCGAAGGGCATCACACTGGAGCTAGTTTATACAAAACATGTTTTACACAATTTTATATCTAGTAAGAAGAAAAAAAATAAAAATAATAGACAAGCCCGCTGAGTTTCTTGCCCGATCTTCTCAGTAGCAGTCGCGTTCCGATCCGGTGTTAGTTTATCTTATTGGATAATTTAATTTTGTAAACTTGACAATATGTAAATGCCCTTTCCAAGTTTATGCATTATAAATGATTTGAATTTATTATATCCTTTAGTCATATTTTACGACACCCATAGCCAAGGGAGGGGGTGGTGAATTGTATTCCTACTCCGTCAATACACTTTTTATTTTAAAGATACTAATCCATATTTAATTTAGAACAATCCACAGAGGTACCGACTACTGAGACGGAGAGGCCTACAACTGAGAAGCAAGAGACACAGCAGGAGACCGCCGAGCAACAGCAGCAGAGGGAGCAGCAGGAGAAGGAAGAGAAAGAGAAGGAGAGTGCAAATAAAGCAAAGCAGGAAAGGAGCCGGCCCATATCCAGCACACCTATATTGGGCACGCCTTGGTGAGTTTGTTACCATTTTAATTGTACAGTGTAGTAGGGTCGTAAAAAATAATCGATTTTTATATTAATCGATAATTTTTTTTCGTGTAATCGATTTTAAATAAATCGATTTTTAAATAATAAATTTAATCAATTATATTGCTATTTGCTTTTTATTGTTTGAACTTGAAATTTTCTATTGTTTGTTCATAATACAAGAACACATGAAACTTCCACATTGCCACCTTCTTATTGTTTATTAGGTATTATCGACTTTTATTTAATTTAATTTATTATGTACAAATAATCCAACCTTATAAAAAGTTAGAAAAAAATCAATTATAAAAATAATCGATGTTTTTTTATAAATCTATTTAAAGAAATAAAAATCGATTATTTATTAATAGATTTTTTCACCTCCAAATCACATCCATCATACAGTGTTAGTGGTCTGTAAGTCGTTGATTCGATTCTCAGGCAGAAAATTCATTAATGCGTTCTAGAAATGCTTTATTTTTTGAGGTGGGCTATAGTCAGAACACACGGCGTCTGTTCCGTCTAGGGATGCAAACATCGATGTTTCAATAAACAGACATAGACGCTTGCCATCCATGTTCTTCTTAAACCTCGTTAAAAGAAGGACATGTCATAGCGCTCGGGAAACGTAGCAGCAGGTTGTTTCCAGAACCTGCACGTACGTGGTAGAAATGATCGCTGGCAACGTAAAGTTGAATACCATAACGTTTCCATGTGAAATGTATGAACCCTGCTGCGGTATCAAATGGTATGGTGATACCATATCATATTTTTATTCTTTTTTTATTTTTATATTGTTTGGATTTTGTACTCATTTTTTAAACCGAAATTGATGTTAATAAGGTCATATGTATAAAGGGGAAAACACTGACACCTGCAACACAGTCCTTACTAATGCAGGTGTTAGGGACTAAAAAAAATCGGAAATCGGAATGACCAAGTCCAACAGTCCCTTAGAGCATTATAAAACAATTATTGATGTGTAACTTCTATAAGCACGGGTGAATTTGAATGCAGGCGTGGCGTTAACGCCACGCTTTGATATGTACATTTGTGTAAGAATAACGCCATCTACTGAGCTTAAAATAAATTATTAACCTAAACACATACATATAGTTTATACTAATAAAAATAAATGTTTATTAAATAAAAGTCATTATTTTCTGTAACAAAATCGTAATATTTTATTAATTCTTTATGACATACTAGTTCCTGTCGTAATCTGTTCTTTTATGCATATACAGAGTGTACCAGGTTATGGAGCAACTGGTCAAAAGGGAGCTAGGCAATGGTGGTAGGAATCCATGAAAAAAATTTGAACGAAAAATATCGATTCGTTAAGGAATTAGAGACGTAAAGTTTTCAATTTTGTCATCGCTTTTTCGTGTAAATCCGATTGAAATGTATAAAGTCAGTGATACTTAATAAGAAACATATTCATACTTTATTAAATGTTCATTAGAAATTGAATAAATCAATGATTACGTTCGCATAAGCAAGACAAACTTCGCTTTAAAACAGCTGATCGGCCGATGACCGTTGACGGCTTGCCGTTGTTACCTACGCTCATTGACACGTTTGCGCAATTCTAGGTATGAATGAATGAAATTATACTGTCGAAGCTATACATGCCTACATGTATTCTGTCTGTACACGCCTACATAATACGTAACATTTAAGGCATAGACTCTTAGACACATTTTTTTGAAATCACCATAACTTTTATGTTATAATGTTTTTTGTGTAATGCACATTCTAATTACGATCTATGACCGTTAAACTACAACATACTCGAACAGTTGTCCCATAACCTGATACATTCTGTATACTTGTACAAAATAATTTCGATATTTCACATCTGCTAGGCGTCTTCAGCGTTTATATTTTTGATTGTATGCAGGTGTGTTGTGTGGACCGGTGATGGTTCAGTGTTCTTCTACAACTCTGCGGCTCACTCCTCGGTGTGGGAGAGACCTGCCATACTCATGGGACGAGCTGATGTAGACAAGGCAGTCACACAACCACCTAGCTCGCTACTGGAACATCTACAGCAGCAGGTAATGACTTTTAGTAATATTATGACCATTGTAAATATTCATATGGAAGATCATTTTCTTCTTTTACTGGCAATGAAGTTACTAGATTTTCTGATGGAGTTAACTCATCAATGGTGGCTCTCTTCTACTTTTTATAAAATTATATATTTATATATTTTTTTTACTTTTTTTGTTTTTCGGTCCCATCGTGAATTCTTGTTGGAAATACCCAAAAAACAATTCCCTGAAAGTTTGAGCCCTTAATATTAAGTCCTCGACCAAGGCGTGTGAAGATTTCCCATTGAAAATACACAGAGACTCTGATTTTTTATTTTTAAATTTCATAATATCTCGCTTAATATTGATCTTACTGATTTGGTCTAAAGGCTTTTTTGTAGAAAATTGAATTCCCTACAAGTTGGTCCTTTACACTTTTTCCGTAGCTCTTTTTTTCACGAGATAAATGCGAAAAAACGCGAATTTTATGGAAAAATCAGGGTCAGTGGCCCGTACTGCCTTGCCAGTGTGAGTTACGACTTTGCCGCAATGGGTACTTTTGTAGAGCGTTCAATTCTGTGAAAAACCATCTTCGGTCAAAGTGATCTCATGAAATGCCGCTGAACTTTAGAAATTTAAAAATAAAAAATCAGAGATTCCGTGTATTTTCAATGGGAAATCTTCAAACGCCTTGGTCGAGGACTTAAATTAATATTAAGGGCTCAAACTTTCAGGGAATTGTTTTATGGGTATTTCCAATAACAATTCACGATGGGACCGCAAAAAAAAAGTCAAAAAAAGAAATCACACTAATATACATATGTATTTGTATGTGTATATATGTATCTATATATATATGTATCTATATATATGTATTGTTTGTATGTATTGGGTATAAGAATAAACTTGCTATATTTAAACAACGAAATTTTACAAATCACCACTTGCAATGTATTGCACCTGCCCAAATTATTTCTGTTTCAACCTAGGTTGACTGGTAGAAAATGCCTAAGGCATTAAGCCCACCTTGTACCTTATTTTTGTGTGTTGAAGTTTGAATAAATAAATAAATAAATTTTGTACCAAAAATGTGGGTCAAAATTTAATAACTAATTCTTTTGAGGGTAGATATAAATATCTGTAATAACGATGACTTGTTGTAGGTGAGACATATTAGTCCGTCTGTGACTATGAACGTTGTAAAGTGTTCGAAACATCGGGCAATCAAAAATCAAATACAAATGCAATAAAAACCCGTAGTTTTCAATGTTACTTATTGATATATTCTTTGGTTTTCAGCGTAAAGATAAGGACGCCAGCGCATCTATATCATCAACTACGGGCAACAAACCGGCCAATGGTGATTTGAAGCGTGGCGCTGACTCCAGCAGCGACGACAGCCCCGACTCGGCTAAGAAGACGAAGACCGACGATGGTGATGGTCAGTTTTATATAAAAATATACATACTTAGACGGAGTGAGAATACAATTACCCCAGCTCCTTTCTAGCCCGTGGGTGTGGTAAAAGACCACGATTTACAGCGTAGCGTGTTTTGCCTGACAAATGTTGGTTTTGATCTTTTTTAGCATTTCTAATATAGTTCGTGGCTCAGAATAATAACTTAACGCAGCGTAAGTCCGCGCACAAAAAATTAAACATTTCAATTGGAGCCTAATGGAGCTTACGCCGGACCGTTCCGCAATGTACAAGGCCACTGAAGATACGCAACTCTTAAAAAATAAATAGGTAATTATGACGATTTGTGCATTCAAATGGTGTCACAGCACATTTGAAAAACATAAAAAGGTTTTTAACATTACTTTTAAAAGTATTTCGACGATTTATGTTAATAAAAACAAAATTTAATTTCTTAATTTGTATAGTGGTGTGCGTGTGTATGTGTGTAATCGTCTGCGCGCATGCAGTATTTTTAGATTCATGTTTCGATCGTTCGAAGTACCGACACTATCCTTCTGTACGTTATTATTCTAAGGTTCGTAGTTTATTTTAAGCATAGTATAGTAGTAGTTTTAGTTCGTGTTAAATTTTATTTATGGTTTGGTCATGCTCACCGAATAAGGTTCTGCTTGCGATAGCTATGTGGGGCGGGTCGCTCCCTTCCCTCTAATGTGGTTGAGGGGAGTGATGGCTGCTCTAGTAGTTAACTCGTGATCGGGTGCTGCTTGTGGAATCTAGTCCAACCATATTTTGCCTGAGTCTGAGTCTTGCTGGATCTTCTCAGCTTGTGGCCGCTTTCCGATCCGGTGGTAGTTTATTGTATTGTTTTCAAATGATGTGTAAATTTGACAATATCTAAAGGCCACCTTTAAGGGGCTTATACAGAATAAATGATTTGATTGGTTTGTAATTTGCGTAAAACATCTATGTAAGAAAAGGTAAACTTGTTAGTCAGTTTTGCTATCGTAGGTCAATTTCCCTCCTATTGTGGAGGTGCCTGGAGCCCAGCAGTGAGACTTGTACCAACTGTGATGATGATAATTATGATGATTTGGTTCACTATATGCAGTTGTTTTTTTTTTCTAATGTTGTATTAATCTATATACAGTAGAACCCGTTTAATACCGTCACGTTTAATACGATTACCCGCATAATACGCCATTTTGCGTCAGTCCCAGAAACTTCCGAGACGTCATCGCCCGTTGGGCAGACCGGCTGGAGAGGCCTCGATACGGTGTTTGGACCGTGGAGGCCTTCCGGCTGGTGCTGATGCAGTGGTTGGAAAGGCGGCACGGAGTGCTCTCCTTCCGACTCGTACAGGTCTTGACGGGGCATGGATGCTTCGGCAAGTACCTGTACAGGGTCGCTAGGAGGGAGAGAACTCCGTCCTGCCACCACTGCGATTGCGACGAGGACACGGCGCAGCATACGCTCGAGGTCTGTGCCGCTTGGGCAGAGCCGCGTCGTGAACTCGTCGCAATCATCGGTGCCGACCTGACGCTGCCGATCATCGCTAGGGAGATGCTCGGCAGCATCAGGAATTGGGACGCGGTCGCAGCCTTCTGCGAGGCAGTTATCTCGCAGAAGGAGGCGGCGGGTCGTGAGCGCGAGGAACACAGCCTCGATGATGTGACCCGCTGCCGGCGACTGGGGCGGCGCAGGCGGGATTACCTGCGTGCAATGCCGCCCTAGCCGAGGCCGCGGGTGACGTGACCGGGGATAATGTCCGTCACCCGCCGAGAGGCCGACCGTGTGAGGAAAGACCGACGTCCTCCCCGAGGGGGGTACGTCGGTCGATGGGAGGGTACCCCGGGTGGGGGGTATTCCGTCGGGCCGACCACTGATGACAAGTAACCCTGCTCCAGTGGTCGGCCCAAAGACGAAGGCGACGTGGTTTTCGGGTGGGTTGCGGGTGTTGCGTGCTTAGGCCCCTCTGTCGCCCCGGACGGAGTGGTGCGGAGGCGCGCCGACCGCAGCCCACCCCAAAATAAAAAAAAAAGTCCCAGAAACTTGAGATATGTTTTCATATATTTCTTAACGCTTACTTATACGATCGTCATCCCGTTTAATACGCCAACACGTGCCACTCAAATACACATATTACCCCTTGTGGCAGCGGCCAGCGACTGACGAAGTGACGACTGTCGAGCCTAAGTGATAATGACCAAGAAAAAGATGAGTCAACTCCGATTTTGTCACACGCCCAAGCATTATCAGCAGTTAATGATTTAAGACGCTATGTCACTTCTTTGAATCAAAGCGAAGACACACTGCGAAAATTAAATTACTTTGAAAATCTTGTAATTGCTAATGCCTCAAAATCTTTTTGTCAAACTAAAATAGGTGATTACTTTACTTTAAGTAACGTAATAATAATAAACAACATTTTTTTTATATTTTTTAAATTTTAAAAATGTATCTAGTAGTAAGTATATTAAATAAAGAAAATAAACAACATTTTATTTAGGTAATTTTTAAATGTTAAATTCAATACGTAGGTATTCAAAATAATAATAGAATCTTAGAATAATAACGTATAAATGGTAAGTTCGCGCACAAAAAGTGAAGCATTTCATTTGGAGCCTAAAGGAGCTTACGCCGGAACCGTACCGTAACGTACAAGGTCACTGTAATGCACGTACGTACGCAACTCTTAAAAAATAAATAGGTAATTATGACGGCTTGTGCAATCAAATGGTGTCACAACTTTGATGTCTCAGTCATTGAGTCATATACTTCCAACTGTTGGGCTTGCACCTCTTCTACTATGGGAGGGAAATCGACCTACTATACCATGCTGGTCAGAAGTGTTAATATAGGGATTTGTTTCGAGTTTTCCTTCTCTTGCATATATATTATACGCATATTATATCTCTTAGTCGTCTTTTACGGAACCAACGGCTGGAGAATTGTATTCTTACTCCGTCACCGCACGGATAATACTAAAACCAAACTGATAAATATTAAGCAACATAATTACGAAAACAGGCGGTACAAAGTTCACCGGGTCAGTTAGTTAGATATAATTTTTACTGTTATAGACAAGCAGAAAGTGGTGTCCTCGTCATTGTGCAGTGGTGGGAACATCGACGTGGGCGCTGCGGCGGCAGCGGAGGCTGAGGCGCGCGCCGCCCGGGAGAGGGTCATCCTGCCTCACCATCAGCGGCTGCGAGCTTTCCTCCACATGCTGCACGAGAAGAAGGTCTCCGCGTTCTCTACCTGGGAGAAGGAGCTGCACAAGATCGTATTCGATCCCAGATATCTCATGCTTAACGCTAAGGAGAGACGGCAGGTAAGTGTCATCAGCGTTCAATGGCTTTTATAGTTTCATACGTACATTCACACCTCTTTCTCATAGGGATAGACAGAGACCACTTCCCTGCACTTGCTACGATCTTGACATACCATTTTCGCCTTCTCCACATGCATTAATCTCCTCATGCATGTTCTTTGGTTTAGGGTACTTTTAACCTCTCTTGAGAACGTCCCCAATTTTAATACGCTTTTATTAGCTTCAGACGTATGTAACGAAATCTATGAACATGATTTCGACCCCCTTCAAAACGTCGGATTAACTCGAAATTTGGCATACTTATAAGGATCGATGACAATTCAATATTTTAAACAAGGTTTAGCGAATTTTTGTTTGCCTGATTCCAAGCATATTTTTGTAGTTATAACTATAATGTTATTATTGTGGAACATCCACCTTCGTCTTTCACTTTAATAATATAGTTTTTTTTTTTTGGGAACTGTAAAGTACATAGTTTCACAACAGGTTCCTTGATCCCATATTAATTTTGTGACAGTAGCGGTTGTTTATGATAACACCAATGTCCAATTGTTATTGAAATTTTACTAATTTAATTGAGTTCATTAATGTCGGCTCATATACGTCCCACTGCTGGACTCGAGCCTCTTTCATAATAAGCGGGACATTGACCATGCTGGTCAGACAGGTTGGTATAGGGTTTCTAGTTTTCCATCTCTTGCGTAATATAGCCGTCTCTTACGACATCCACTGGTATAACGAGTCTCTCACGATTCATACGTCCATCCACAATGATATTGATAACCCTCCTTGTCACATGCCTTTCATCCCTCCTCATCACATGTCCATACCAAGACAATCTCGCGCTCCTAATCTTCTCTATCACTGGTGCCACTTTCGGGCAAAATTAAGTATGCCTCCAACCTCTTACATTACTTTGAGAAACGTTAAAATCGCATAAAGGAGACACTAATACCGACTACTACTCTACCGACTCTTTCAAGGGGAGTGCTCTGAACTGTTTGACAAATCCGGTACTTGGTACCACCGTCACCGTTTTACTAACGTAACGCCCGACACCGCAGCAAGGTTACTCCATTTCACCTTGAAACGTTATGGTCTGCAACTGTACGTTTCCAGTGGTCATTTCTTCCACGTACGTGCAAGCTCTAGATTGAACTACCTGCTCCTGTGTTTCCGAGCGCTATGACATGCCTTTCTTTAAACGAGGTTTAAGAATAGTATTTATCAGGGTAGGCAATGGCCTGGCTGAGCTTCTGGTATTGCAAATGTCCATGTGCGGCAGTATCATTTACCATCAGTTATAGAAACAAATAAAAAATAACTAAGAGAATCGGGAACACCATTATCCTGGGACTTATACGTGAATTACGATCGCCTATCGATCGATCGATCTACCAATCTTAACTATACATGACTAATAAATAAATCTTCCACCAGGTGTTTGATCAGTACGTGCGGGATCGCGCCGAGGAGGAGAGAAAGGAGAAAAAGAACAGACTGGCTCAGAAGAAGAACGCCTTCAAAGCTCTCATGGAGGAGGCCAAGCTGCATTCCAAGTGAGTAGAGTTGACCTTTTAGATATCACAAAGATTCCTCATCATTTCGCTCATAGCTATGATGAGCCATTTAAACAATAGCTCCTATGATCCATTCACTTAAAGCTGTGGTGATCCAATCACTCATAGCTACCATAATCCAGTCATCTATTGTAATATTAAAAAAATTTAAAAGTGATATATTTGGGAGATGTTTAAAAATTTAAAAAATTATTATACATACCAAGAGGTCAGTGCCTCACCAAATAAAGTAGACTAAAAGTAAGTTTATCGGGCGCCAGGTGAAACTCTAAAGTGCCGGACAAGAATCATTGAACTTTAACTTCTCGGAAGGGTCCAAAGGGGACAGTGCATGCAACATGAGCCTTCCATAACTTTATTTTCCTTGTGAGAGCAATTGTGATACACTTAAAATTTAATAAAGTAATCTAATACATACTTATTTATAAAAGTTTAAATAAACCCTATGGGTCATGTCTGCAATATGAGAGAAAATAAAACATTAATTGAATACCTTTTATGCTGTAAAACCAATTCAAATTCACCAATACCATGTGGCGTCAACTACGGTTTCCACATAAGCCACTTCAGCAAGCATTCAATGCTTCAAAATTCGGCATCGCAAATGGCAGTTCCATGAATGTTGGTCGACATAAAGGCGAAAGAAGAATTTATAAGCCATAGAATAATACGAGAAAAGAAAAAATATCCAAAATAAGAAAGGAAAAGAAAGAAACCGCTTTCTATAGCTGTAAAAGAAAAACCAAGTTTTAGTATGGGGCAAAAGCCAAGCCACGACATTATCACATTTAACCGAAAATCTTACTGGTTTCTTAAAAAATATGGCTTCACCCATAATAGTCCAGTCAAGATATATTTTTGTACTTGCAAAAAGTCGTGTAGTCGCGAATTTTTGATATGTTATTAGGACCCCAATGAACATAAAAATACACAATTTGCAACTTCCAAAGTGCTGTGCTAACGGTAGGGTGACCATAAAACCATAATTTTTTTGGGCATTTTTCAGATTTTGTTGAATATCTTAGTGGAGGAAGGGTCTGACATGTTTGGTGGCTATGAAACATTTAAATTACACTAAATAAGCTACAATTTGAGACTAAAACCACTTCTATGCCGCTATTAGTACTTGAGATACAGTCCTTCAAACATTGCCAACTTTTTCAAAAAAGTAGATATTTTTCAAAATAGTCACTTATTTTGTGTAATATCTTCTATAATACGCATTTTACACCAAAACTTACTATAACAAAGTTGAAGAAAATTTAAATAACTTTTATTTGATATCAAATTGGTACCTGTAGGACCAGGACTTCCCTCAAAAACGGCAGATAACCAAAACCAGGACAAATAACCAATACTTTGAGGGGTAATACAAATAAATTGCTTTCACGTCTTTCTAACTGACTTCAAAAAACCAAAAGAGGAGTTAATCGATTCTACCTGTGTTTTAAAGATGACGATGTTGATGATGGTAATAATTAAATAAAAAATAAAATCCATATTGTTGCGTTGTAGTTAATTATATCGTAAGCTCCTTTCGTGAGTGTCTACTAAGCTTTTCTTTTTATTTTAGATGGTCCGGGCCTTGGCTCGGACGGTGATGAGGGTATCCCAATCAATGCGATGGATGCTGGGACAGATGCCCAATCTGTTATCGGGTCATCTTCGTCGTCAGAGCATTTTAGCTCCATATCTGGGACGTTAGCACAAAATTTGCCACCGCATGACTGGCAAAGAACTGAGCAGCGGCATCTCGCCTTTCTGCACGAACAGCTCCCAGAGCACCCTTTCTTGCATTTGCAAGTAATTTTTCGCAGAAGGGTGGAAGGAAGGTGCGGGATCCATAGTGGTGGGAATAGGAGCGAGTCCCTGAGGAGACAGCTTCCAACCCCAATCAGTTGTATTTAAGTTAATTCCCCGTCACTTCTGCACTTAGAGGTAGAACCTTGCTGCATGATGGCCTGCGTCATCTTCCGTCGGTGGCAAACAGGCGAGGTTTAAGGTTTTTGACGTAACAAACGTCTTATATCGCAGGACGTCTAAACTATCCCTCGCGATGTCACCGCCATACAGAGCCTCAAAGCACTTAATACCTGTTTCTTTCACGGCTTCTAGGGTGGAGTCTGGATAAAGAAAGGCCTTCACTTGCTCAGCAATTGGTTTATTCCTGCTGAGGAGTGAGGTGATTTTAGCCTTTCCTTGGCCAAACGGTGCTGAAGTACTATCGCACCCGGAAAAGCGTGGGCGAACAGTACTGTTCCTGGTGATGACTGGGAATCTTGTCCGATGTTGTAGGACTTTGAGGAGTAGTGATAGCAACCAGCTTTGTCCTTTGCGCTCTTTTGAAGGTAGATGTGTGTTTCTACGGTGCATAAACCGTTAAGAAGAACGAGTAAGTCGACGTCTTCTCCAACAATGACTACGGCGATCAGCCACTGCTCTCCTTGAAAGCGCAGTCATGACGATCTCATGATCCGCATCTTTTTCGGCCACAGCCACTTCTACTCCCTTCATTTAGCTGGTCCCCTGCGTTACCGGATACACAGCCACACATACACCGCATCAATATAGACAACAAAAGCCCGAAGGCATGTTAATTTAGCACTATGGTTAAATTATTTGTTAGTTTGGGAGTTTTAGCCAATATAATATTTAATAGTATATTGTTACCGCCTTCACCGCGTGAAGTACCCACCGCTGGAAGTACCCAGCTTATGTTTCTTTCTTTTTTAATTGTCGTTTCTGTTCACTTTTTTTTTGCATATTTTATTTAGAAAAACAATTAGAATATTTGTGGCCATTACGAAAAATATCCAATTTTCGGCATATTTTCGAAGATTTGTCATAAATATGATCATCACCATCATCTTTAAAAAAGACATGAAAACAGTTTTTTGCATTGCCTCTCAAAACCCACGTATAACTGGTTTTCGTTACCTGCCGTTTTTGAGGGCACTGCTGGTTCAATAAGTACCAATTTGATCTCAAATGAAATCTGATTGAATGTGTACTACAACTTTGTTATAGTAAGTTTTGGTGTGAAATGCTTATTATAGAAGATCTATACCAATAAATAAAATTGGAGTGTCTGTTTGTAATGTCAAAATAATAGGCTTTTTTCATGCTCACACGGTTATTTGCACGACACCTATGCCTAAAATAGCAATTAAAAATTTTTTGTCTGTCTGTTTGTTCCGGGTAATCTTCAAAACGGCTGGACCGATTTCAAAAATTCTTTCACCAATGGAAAGCTATAATATTAGGGCGTAAACTAGGCTATATTTTATCCCGGTATTCCCTCGGGAACGGGAACTACACGGGTAAAATGACTATAACCTATAAATAACCGAAGCGAAGCGAGGGCGGATTGCTAGTATTACATAAAATAGGCGACTATTTTGAAAAATATCTACTTTTTTGAAAAAATCGGTTATGTTTGAAGAACTGTATCTCAAGAACCAATGACGGTATAGAGCTGGTTTTAGTCTCAAATTGTAGCTTATTTAGTGTACTTCTAATGTTTCATAACAACCAAAGATGTCAGACCCTTCTTTAACTAAGATATTCAACAAAATCTGAAAAATGTCCAAACATTTTATAGTTTTATGGTCACCCTACCGTTAGCACAGCACTTTGGGAGTTGCAAATTGTGTATTTTTATGTTCATTTGAGTCCTAACAACATATCAAAAATTCGTGACTACACGACCTTTAGCAAGCACGAAGGTATTTTTGAGCCTATCTTGACTGGACTATAAGGTGTATAAGCCCGTCCATAAATAAGTAACAATCTTTCGTATAAGGAACGCAGATTGCACTCTGATAATGCAGTTTTAAAAAAATTACGTTTCCGACATCGTCGGGGCTGGATCGAAAGTCAGACCCTTTGATAGGTGTCAAATGTCAGCCATTTTTAATTTTTTTTTATCACCTGCCATAGGCACAGGGAACACCCGTACAGCCTAGTGCATACTGCATAATGTGACGTGACCGAAAGTCCAATGTTACACTATAGCCACGATGATCCATTCGCTCATAGCTATGATAATCCATTTAAACAATAGCTACTATGATACATTCACTCATAGCTACGGTGAGCCAATCGCTCATAGCTACGATGATCTATTTTCTCATAGCTACCATTATCCACTCATATATAGCCACGATGATCCATTCATCCATTCTCCCAAAGCTATAATAATCCATTCAAATTTAAAATAAGGAGTATTGACACATTGTTTGCTTGGATTTACTAATAAGAAGCTTTTTTTATACAGATCATCATTCAGCGAGTTCACATCAAAGCATGGACGAGACGAGCGCTTCAAGGACATAGAGAAGCCCCGGGACCGTGAGACGTTCTTCAACGAGCACCTCGCCGAGCTACGCAAGAAAGAGAAGGAGGAGAAGGAGAGAGTACGAGAACAGGTGAGTACCGGCGAGAGGTGTGTTGAAAACTTATTTGCGATGGATTACGGCAGCGGAGATCTTTTGGAGGTTTTTGTTCATATCTTCTGGTCTGTAGAGACTGGTTGGTCCGAAAAGCAATATATACTGGTTTATGATCATGAGATCTCTTGGCATGGCCAATAAACTGAAGACATTCTTTGTAACAGATATAAATGCCCATTTTTACCAACCCACCTAGTTTTAAATAACTCTTAAACCCTTTTAAATGATGTTATGTATAACATTTACGTTAGGCGATAACCGGATACTGATAAGCAATAATGTGTCAACCCACAAAAAGTCAAAATCAAAGATTTTGATATATTTTGATAGTACATCACGTATTTGCTGTGTGGTAGCGGCTTCGAATACTACCAACCCTTGCTTTGCTCGTGGGTGTCGTAAAAGACGACTAAGAGCCCTAGATTGACCCGGACCAACTCCATCTGGTACCATTTGGGTCAACGATTACATTCCCAAGGAGGGTTGACGTCAGGCAGGCGGCCGGTCATAAAAATCATTGCCGAAACTTTTTGCAATATGTCAAAACAGATGACATATTGCGTCGACCCCAAGTAATTGGGATAAGAGCAAGATGATGATGAGTACATCACGTATTTAATATTCTGGAAAAGAGTTCCAGGTCATTTGAAAGAGTTAAGTATGAAAAAAAATGGATAAATATCATAAAACAAATCGGGAATCACGTATACAATATTTTTCAATAATCCAAGTTTCTTAACGAAGTTGAAATTCGAAATGTGCCATCTATCGTGACGACCAATATGTTATGAGGCTTGATACTGTATTGCTTAAATCACATTCAGTTATTCTACGCTGCGTCAACCATGTTTTTTATAACATTAGATTGAGAATTTGCTTAGAAATAGTTTAGACTTTTTTGGATTTATCAAATAATAAAAGTAAAATTAAGAAAATCAAATCTTAATAGTTCTACTTAAAACATTTTACACTTTATAAGTGATAGATAACATATGTTTATCAATATTCATTTATGTTCCTCAATGTGAATTTAGCGTCACTAAATACTAGTGCATAGTAAAATTGTGTTAAGTTCATGTTTTGATTATTTTAGTGTGTTCCATATTTTGTAATAAGCAAAAATCTTATTTTTGTGGATAAATATACTAACTTCTTTTCTTTTTATGTTGCTAATCTATTTCTAATCCATAATTCTTTTTATTAAATAGCGAAAGGATCGGTGGATGTATATTTTTTCAAACCTATTAAGAATTGTTTTGAAATCTTTAAACGCCATTTTCTCAAAACGAAGTTTGTGAGGGTTAACATATTATCGCTTATCAGCATCCAACTAAAATTTATGGGTTACTTGTAAAAACGATCACATAAGATTGGTCTGTTGACAGTTAAATGACAGTAGGCATTTGCAGTTCTCTTCTTCTAGATGAGGAAATTTAGTCTACTACTATCCTGAGAGTCAAATGGTCTGTAATAAGGTTTTATTTCCAGATTTCCTTCTCTTGCAGTGTTATTTGCTTGCATTTTTATGTTTCTGACAATATATATGCTATTGAAAGAGATGCTGACCGTGTATTTTTATTCAATTAATTGTTAGTTAAATCAAACCCTTGTAAAACAGGATTAAACAATCCTTTGCATAATTTGAACGTCTACTGTTAAGTCCTTGGGAAGAAGAGGAATAGCAAAAAGAAGTACTTTTGCTTTGAAGAAGATAGAAATTTTATGCGTCACTTTTGTTCACATTTTCCCTTTTGAATCGTCGTGATGTGCTGCCATTTACTATTAAATGAACCACTGGCTTAATTTTCATTGTTGTAATTTAAAAAAATACATTCAAATACCTCCAAAGGATTTCTAAATCGGCAACTTATTTTATAGCAATTATTTATCTGGAATCTGATACCTCATTATTGGCAGTATTTTTTTTATTGCCACGTCATCGATGGTAATAGCAAGTGATTAATACCACCTAGGTAGATATTAGCAAACACCAGTGATTATTTTTTGCTGGCAAAAGATAAATAAATATCTAAACTTTTCTTGGGAACTCTCTCGTTGGTCCTGTGGCATTAGCATGACTGTCGATTGTAAGGTCGCAGGTTCGAATCCTGACTTTTGTTATAGAGTTATTTGTGCCAAGTTAAAAAAGAAGTTTTCTAGATTTTTCTAAGGAAATTAACAATAAGTTCACAGTTTATCAATTATGCTTAGGCAAAGGTTTGTCCTATTATTTAGCTGTATATTCCTTCAGAGATAAAGATGGAGGGAAAATAAATGGTAGAAAAATAAATGAGACTCGATATTTTTTTAAATTTTATGCTTGCTATTCGCCACAGAATCGCTAAAGTGGACCAAATTTCGTCTAAAATACGTTTACGTGCAATAGTTATAACATACGAAATTGAACAATTTTTATGATTTTTATCGCGTTTTAATACTAGATGTAGGGAAAATTGATAATTTAAAAAAAAAAATTGTATTAACATTACATTGTAAAGTTACATTGTAAAGTGTTAAATTATCATTATCATCTCGGCTCATATACGTCCCACTGCTAGGCTCGAGCCTCCTCCACTATAGGAGGGATATTGACCTTACTATACCATGCTGGTCAGACATGTTGGTATGGAGTTCTGTTACCAGTTTTCATTCTCTTGCATAGATGTTATATGCATATTATATCACTTAGTCATTTTTTACGACATCCATGATTAAAATAGAGACTGGTGAATGGTATTCTTATTCCGTCATCACGCGGAAAATCAAGTTATCAACAGAATGTAAATGTTTGAAATAAAAATATGTACCACAGATAACAATTATTCTAGGCTACCGGCAAAGTGTTAATTTTAAATTATTTAATTTTGAAGGTAAACTGTTATCTGTATTCCGGTTCGAAGGATTATTATAATTATTAATCACGCAACTGAAGGACCAGTACTGTTATTAAGGGATAGTTAATATGCCTAGCGAATATATTTTTTTAAGTTATTATAATAATGTATTCAAAGGAAATTGCATATAATTAAGCCAGGTTCGAATCCTGGTTAAGTATAATTTTTAATAATTATAATATGTGCTAAATGTAATTGTGTTTTTTATTTCAGCTTATAAATATATAGTCCAGGTTCGAACCCTGATGATAATTTGTAGTTTATACAACGGTGGGTTCGAATCCCATTTTCATTTGAAACAACTTAATGAAACATTTTATCAAAAGCTTTGGAGTTTTGATGATTGAAGCTTATTCAATCATAGTTTAGGTTATTTTGATTGTCTCTGGCATCGCTTTTTAAATATTGGCTACTATGAAATTGTGACCATAGACTATATACGACTTTATTATCTTTTTAATCTGTGTTACCATAACCCTCCAAATGAAGAATCGCTAAACTCCCCATACCCTTACATATTTAATTGTTTTAAATGTATTTGTAAAACTCTATTTACTCTACATAAATTACATTTCTTTTTCCAATGCGATAGTGTTTTATGAAGATTGCCTATATATTTACAAAATTATTTAAAATACTCAAATAACTGTTATATAGTTATCAACAATTTAAAAAATAAAGCAATGAATATCTCCTTGTAAATATTTGCTTGAAATATAAATATTTAAAGACATATTGCTATGAGGAGAGGGTTTTTGATACTGTCGCTTAATTAAAGGCTCTTCATGATAGCACTATGGCTTATTAGCATTGATATAGCATATAGCGACGTTGTTTGTGGCTTAGAGCGTCGATGGAGCCGGGGAGACCTGCGGAAGAGGAGACTGCGCCGGAGGGGCGAGGGAATGGCCGATTGACGATACAGTACATTCTAGAAAGAGGCTTGATATAGATCAATCTAGAAATAGGGCTCAAAATATTGATCATAATTTCTATCTTAGTATTGTTACCCTTTTTTCCCATATATTACTTCAAGATGTTACCCTCATCATCAAGAGTCTACTTTTCGTCGTTCACTGCTGGAGGGAGTCCCTCCTCAAGTTTCGTCGTAAAGTGCGGTCTTGTACCGTCTGCATCCAACGAAGCCCAGCAAGCCAGGGGGTATTACGCTACGTCGTCCGATACGTAGTCGCCACTCGAGAACATTTTTTCCTCAGCGGTTTTTGGTTCGTTGATTGATGTGACCTGCCCATTGGCCCGGTTAAACCCGTTCTATGGATTTCCGTATTTCGGATTCTATCTCGCAGATAAATTGCGAACATGGCCCGCTCTATAGCACCTTAAGCGATTTTGACTTTAGTTATGAGGCCACTGATAATACACATTGGTCGTATATCTGTGCTTTCAGACACAGGTATTTTAGATGTGAAGATCCTCTTAAGTTTCTCGAACGTTGCCCAGTCGACTTATTATTTGGTGTTTTTTTTTTGTTATCAAACACTGACTTGTTTTTAGTAGAGTAGGTTATGTTTCTCTTGCAAAAAAGCTAAATAGCACTTCTTTAATAATCGACGAATCTCTTTTCCAAGTTACCCTTAATCTAGTTGCTGTTTACAAAAGAAATTTGATTGTATTGGAGGATTACAATGTGTTTGGAATTCCCATTTCAAGCTTATTGCTAGTGGATGTAATATGAAGCTTGTATACCAGACATAATTAATTTGTTATTTCGTGCAAATATAAATTACACTTAGTTACGAATAACTATTTTCTAACCATTAAAATAAGTTAAAATAAATAAAAAAGTGGCCTCGATTTATTTTTGGGTATCAATAACAATGAAATCGTCAATCGGTTACACCCAGTCACCACAAAAAATTATAAGGTTAGATATATTTTAAGCAGATCAATCAAAAATATAAAGAAATTAACCAAAATATAGAAATATATAGAATTATACGGTAACTCTGACACCAATGATGATTGAAGGGGATAATTTATTATTACCTTATTTTATTTTTCTATTCCTTGTGGATTTTAAAAGTGTTAGGGTAAATTTTACCAGAACCATGCCCATTTTCTCTCTCTTTTCCTTTCAGGCTCTCGTCTCACAGGCCTATATTTATCAGTGAAATCTAAAATATACATTAGGTTTGATAGCACATCAGATTTCTGCTGTTTTGGGTAACTCACAAAAGTTTTATAGAAAAAGTAAATTACCATACTTTTATTAATTATCCGCGAATTTGAAAAAAATAAACACAAATTTCAACTTAATGAAAACTTAACTTTTATAATAAACATCAGCTATCTGTGATGTTAAATATATTTATTATGGATTAGTTGATTGGCAAGTAATTAGGGATGCAAATGATACATCGATGTTTCAATAAAAAAAATCGATGTTTGCCATCGATGTATTATAAAACATCGATGTTATTTTATACGATGTTTTGTCTGCATGATTTAAAATGTGTGGTACTTTTAGCAGTCTGCAAAAAAAAGCTTCTCACATCACGCAGATGTTGGTGTTTCATGTCAAAAATATGCTTGTATTAGCTAAAAAAAAAGAAAAGCTCATCGCATAGATTTCTAGAAAATATCGATGTTTTCTTCAGAGCAATGTTTTTGGTTTCGATATTTGCATCCCTACAAGTAATACATAAGGCAAGTAGCCTGTTAATATAACTAAGATTCTCTAGTATTTCATATGCTACTCTTTAATCTAGGCTCATATACTACCCACTACTAGGCTCGAGCCTCCTCCACCATGGTAAGGCAATTGACCTACTGGTCAAGTAGGTTGGTATATAGTTTTATTTCAAGATTTCCTTTTCTTGCACAGAAGTCTATATAATAAATTCCCTTACTCATCTTTTACGATACCTACGGCTAGATAGACAGTGGTGAATTGTATTCTCACTTCGTCACCACATGGAAATTTGAAACTTTTTACTTTTAATACTTTTCTTGTGATTAGCCCCTAGTTATTGTTTGTTTGAAAATCTGCTTTTTAAGTAACGCATGGGTCTTTTCACTCCAATTTGATAGAGTGATGACCTTGTAGCCTTTGAATGATTATTATGTAGGATAACATTGGCACTTGACGTCTGGTGGCATGTTGCCAAAGCATTTAAAAGAAATTGGCGATCCGTTCGCACAGGAGTTCAATGCAAATAATTTTTTTATTCATTTTAAACAGCTTTTCTGGTACTGGCTCTTTTTACCCTTACTTTTTTTATTTTAAGAATTAATAGACGATATATACCGATTTTCACCCCTCCTTTCAACCATCATTATTAAACTTCATTTATTATTATATAAAGAAACAAATTCCCCCTTAAAGCTTTGATGGAATAATGCATGCCTGTAAACATACAGTGTTGCATATGTATTGGCGATATCAAGGCTGCCCCAGTGTTACCAGCCTAGTAATGGTGATGGGAGAAAAAAAAAAATGTATATAAATTGGTATTAGCAAAAATAGGCTTCAAGAAACTAATCGTTTTTCTTTCAGCTTTTTTTTTATATTTTAAAATATATCGTCCTAATATTTATATTTTTAACCGTGATTATTGAACCGATTTTTTTGTTAATATTAGAAATTTTTATTTTTGTTATCAATTTTTGGACGAATTAATTCTAATATTGAAATTTTTAAGAAAATATTGTCATAGATTATAATTTTAAATGTTTTATGTATTTTAAAAATGTATACACTAAAAAGATATTAACTTATTTATAAAATGAAATCCAATCAATTTTACGGGTATAATTAATATGTTAAAAACTTAGCTGATATTTTTTGACGCTCTCCGTTTGCTCCAAAGTGAAAAGCATGCGGTTATTATTTCATTTTGGATTCGAATTCTGTATCAGATAATAATTACATTTTGCAAAAAAAAAAACAGACTTCACAATGCAATGCAGAGTAAATGAAAAGATCTTCAATGTAGACAATAGTAGCAGTAGTAGATAATTTTTTGGAAATTTTGTTAATTTTTCAAAAACCCGCTTGTCCGATTTCGATAAAATTTTCATGCTACCATTTGGGAAGGTAATTTTTCAAATCGGTTGGCAAGCGACGGCGTTATGCGCGAACATACATTAAAAAAATAATACAAACATCCTAATTGAGAACCTCCTCCTTTTTTAGGAGTCTGTTAAAAAGCATTCTTCATTCTTTCACACTGCCCAGTAGACGGCAATAGACTCTCACTATTCCACCCATTCATGTATGTTGTCTATATAAGAAGGGATATAGTTATAATCATCATGCTTCAATGGTGGGTTGGTGATCGCAGTTGGTGTTTATATTCTTACAGAGTAGATCTATTCTCCTGGTGATACATCACCCGTTTCAGAATCAAGGGTAGGAAATGATGCGGTAGATACTATCATTATGTTCCTTCTGTGAGGATATTAAATCAGTATTTATTCAACGAACCAGATTTGCTCATATTATCTTGCTTCCTTCGTGGTGATTGAGTACAAATAAGTTTTATTACTCCCTGTTTTCTATCCGTGTGTGTCATAAAAGATGGCTAAAAGATATGCTACGCCAATTTTATTTTACTAACATTTTAATCTGAAAGTTTGTACCTGTTTGAATATTTGTTACTCAATCACTCGTAAACCGTTGAACAAATTTAGACGATAATTCGCACATAGATAGAACATTTACTGGATTAACACATTGGATGCTTTTTGATCTGATAATGAAAATGTTAAATGAAACCTGTGCTGTAAAAGTACATCAATTTCTTCTATTGTGGAGGATTATCAAGCCGGGCAGTGGAACATTTGTAATGATGATGAGATGATGGCCTTATATAATAATGACCATCTGATTCGTCACGTAAGCATACATAACTAATAATCACAAGGACCTGGGTTCGATTCCCTAGTCTGGTTATAAGGTTGTTAAATTTTAATCTTGTATAAATTCTATTCAACTTTGAATTGACTATTAACTACTTTACACTTTAGGGTATAATAATGATTTAATTACTTGGAACTTAAGAATTACATGACAAGTTTGTGTTTAAACTCTGTCTATACCTATGCGGGTAAAGGCACATAAAATAACTACTTATACAAATTACCCGTTACTAAGATAAATTACCCCGTTACTAAAATAAGTTACCCGTAAAATTGGTTCTATTTCTAAGTAAAAGTATTGAAGATACAAATAATAAAACATTGACACCAGTCAATGTAATTATAAATAATCGGTTTTGGTAAACGGAAGTGTTCTCCTACATAAATGATCTTTCTCGACCCGTAAGCGTCTCATTTTTGGACTTATTGGGCACGAGTGTATTCTACAATTAAGTTAATTACACGTTAGCCTGAATTTCTGTTCATTAGTTGTATGTATTTAAAGTTTCAAGGGCCATCTCTTGAAACTCATATTACTTATGTGAGGTGGTTTATTAAGGAATGTAATTGATTTTACACAAATTTCTTTCACCGATTACCCTATCAATGTTTATTGATAGAAGTAGACATCGCTGATGAGAAATTGTACCGTGATCGGTTTGATGTGTTTTTAATCACATCTGGAGTTATGGATTCATAAGGAGTGTGCTGCTAAGAGAATGGTCTTTTGGTAAACCCTCAGTCGGTTTTAACGACTCCCAGCTGTCTAAACAAGTGATTACATATTGTATTCTTTAATTTGATTGCTTTAGTAATTAACTGCCGCATAAAACATATAGTAATGATATCTCCTGGCGATAATTATGGGTTCGATTCCCATGCAAATATCTTAACTGTCTACATAGTATATATATTTCTAAGACAGATGGACTGGGGTCTTAGTGTTTGGGATTTTTTTTTGTGAAAGCTACTCGATTGTCTATATATACAGTTAACGGACACAAGTTACATTAACACATACAATGTTAACAAACATAATTGTTACGTCTAAGAATCTAACCGGAACACTCGTTACAGGAGCTTGTTACATAGAAAAACTACACCACTATGCAATCTAGGGGTTGATAATTCATTGTGTCACATTTCTCTGCTATGTACCAAGGGATTGAGGAAATGGGGTTCATTCTTTACCTGAGCAATCTAACGCTTTAGTTGATAAAAGACTTACTTCTGCTTTAACCCAAATACAACCCGCTATTAGACCTTCATCATATTGGGAAGTTAAAATGGCCTAATATCCCACGCTGGGCGGACGGGTTAACATAGTTTTGTTTTGAATTTTCCTTCTAATGTGCTTACATCTCATAATCCTCGGTAAATTAAAGTCAATTGTATTTTTACTCCGTGAACGCATGGAAAGAAATCTTTAAAGTAACCTATGACTCAAAATAATACCAGTCATGACCTCGATATGGTAATTTAAGTACGAAATTCATCATTTCAGCTCATATACATCCCACTACTAGGCTCGAGCCTAGAATAGGGAGGGATTTGACCTACTATACGCTGGTCAGACGAGTTGGTTTTATTTAAGTTTACCCTCTCCTGTATAAATATTATTTGCATATCCCTCAGTCGTCTTTTACAACATCTACGAGCGAGATAGAGGATGGTGAATTGTATTCTTTCTCCATCACCACACGGAATAAGTAACTTGTGTACTTTATTTCATATTTTTTAGTATTGTGAATATTGAGAGTAACTGCAATAAGGCATACGTTCCAATAACCCATTGTGTGACGTTTGAGCTGATCACTAGAAATAAT
Source organism: Lymantria dispar (assembly GCA_032191425.1). Lineage (NCBI taxonomy): Eukaryota > Metazoa > Arthropoda > Insecta > Lepidoptera > Erebidae > Lymantria > Lymantria dispar. The sequence continues at coordinate 12,536,953 of CM063471.1, forward strand.
ATACTGTTTTAAAGTATCTTTTTGGAGTTACCCTTTTGGTTACCCTTACCTTATTCGAACGTGTGCTCAAAGCATTATACCCCTAACCTGTAGGGATGTCGTCAATTGCCTTTTAGATTAAGAAAAGCGAACAGAAAGATTAAATACACTTCCCTTTACCAAATATACGACTAATAAAACAAATTCTCTTTCAGAATCTAATCTCTCTTTCTATCCACAGGTCTTTAATCTTGTCGTCTCTTTTCAGCATCTAATTATGTTAAATTTTATTTCAGCGTTTAGTTATTGCTATAAAGCGAATAGGAGTATACGTGTTTCGTGGGGGATATGCTTAGCGATTTATTTTTGAATTATTATTTTGTTTTTTTGTCTGTCTGTCCGAAATATGTTCTACTAATGTCAAATCCAATTTTTCCTTTGGCCCTACACGTAATATCTCTTCTTCCTATGGTAATACCGTAAATTACTTAATGCACTATGCGATATGGTCGATAAGCGACAAAGCCCAGCGATAAATTAAAACAAAACCTAATTTACTACAAGTAATACTGTATCAATATTAATTTTTGATACGAAATTTTAAATATTTTGTAATATTAATACGAAAAATAAAGGAAATATTCCAAAATTAATATATTAGTTTAAAAAAACAGTCTTTAATCTCATATCTTGCATATCTGAACCTTTAAGAACAAATATCTAATATGTATAAACATGTTCTGTTAGGTAACAGTTATAACTGTGATAAATTCTTTACTGACCTACATACATAGATTAACGCCTCTTTCCCATAGTGGTAGGCAGAGATCACTACCCTTTACTTGCTAAGATCTTGACATACCACTTTCGCCTCCTCCACATTCATTAATTGCCCCATGCATGTTCTTCCGTTTAAGGTACTTTTAACCTGGCCTTTCTTAAGAACGTTCCCGATTTAATCGTGGAACGTCTGTCTTGGTCTTCCCATTCAAACATTTCCGTTCACATTCGCTCTATAAATTCTCTTTGTTAGTCTCCTTTCATTAATTCTCTTTACTAACAGTACAAAATTATCACCCAATCTTCTAGTCCTCACAATTAACCCTCAGCCTCCTTACGGACGAGAATAGACAATATTTTTAACTTATTTAGTTTTTTTTTATAAATACCCCCACGATTCACGTTGAACGCTTCTCAATACAAATAAGCGTGATTCTTTATCTCTTTCTGATTATTCCTCTATCTCATTATAGGTGAAAGTGGAGTTCATTGCGCTGTTAAAAGAGAAAGCTGTAGACAGACATGCGCGTTGGATTGATGTGAAGAAGAAGGTGGACACCGATTCAAGGTATAAAGCTGTTGAGGGCAGTTCGCTGAGGGAAGATTATTTCAAAGAGTACTGTAAGATGGTTAAGGAAGAGAGGAAGAAAGAGAAGGATACCAAAGAGAAGAGTGAGTTCTATTTACTATGTCAAGTATTATTTTTGAAGTGAAACATCTATATGCAAGGGTGAACCTGATCGTTTGCGTGGCGTAAACAGTTCGTGGCGTTACGACGTCACGCTATGTGACGGAATATGCGAGCCCCATTTTACAATTAAATATATTCTATGGCATCCACTTTGCCGAAATAAAGGTAGATAGACCAATTCGTTATATACCTCTGGCAGGTTACATTCAGATGTGTCTGGCCGTTCTGGCGTGATTGAGTTACAAACAAACATACATACATCCATCCATCCATCCATCCATCCATCCATCCATCCATCCATCCATCCATCCAAACTTTTGCATTTATATTCATTATCCCGCATGGCGACGGGATAAAAATACATATCGCACGTTTAATCCAATACGATCACTAAAAGAAATTTTTTGAAAAACGTGTTTTTAATGCCATCAATTTGCTGAGCACTGAATTTATATATTGCTTCGATTCATATACATACTTTAATATTATTTAACTTTTCACTGTTTTTATAAAATGGCAGTGTCACTAATACTGCGCCTCATGCCACCCTAGCCGAGGCCGCGGGTGACGTGACCGGGGATTAGTCCGTCACCCGCCGAGAGGCTGACCGCGTGAGGAAAGACCGACGTCCTCCCCGAGGGGGGGACGTCGGTCGATGGGAGGGTACCCCGGGTGGGAGGTATTCCGTCGGGCCGACCACTGATGACAAGTAACCCTGCTCCAGTGGTCGGCCCAACGACGAAGGCGACGTGGTTTTTGGGTGGGTCGCGGGAGTTGCGTGCTTAAGCCCCTCTGTCGCCCCGGACGGAGTGGTGCGGAAGCGCGCCGACCGCGACTCACCCACAAAAAAAAAAAAAAAAGGTGTCACTAATATTTTAAATTATTTATATCCGCTAATTATTAATAATTAAAAATAAAAATAATGTTTGATCAGGAATAATAGTTATTAATAAAATTAAAATAAACACAATTATTCCTGAAAAGCTAACATATCCTTATTTATATCTGTTAATGTATGTCATAAATCTTTAAATAGCTCGCCTGCATAATTTGCTTATTTATGATAGTGACTCTACTGGATTAAAGGCGCAATATGTCGCTAAACCTTTGCTTGCAGTAGTCGTAACAGTCAGCAGAGGGTCTCACTAGCCAAGTAGATTGTAGCGCTTTCCTAAATATAAAACATATACCTTACTCTAACCTGCTGATCTATAGTTCGTCTAATCTAAGAAGTGCATTTTGACGTTTCGCATTGTTTAATACACAATAACCTTGGTCAAACGTGTACACATCATTGCAAACAATAAATCTTAAATTTTAAAGAACTATTAAGTTATTTACATAATTTACATTGCAAGAAAGTCTTATTATTGTTGCTTGTACAATAATATAACGTTGAAACTCGTAAAACTAATTTAAAATAAAAATAACATGTAAAATAGCAATTGTTATTGACGATGTTATAATGTCACGTCATCACGTTCTATACAGTAGTGCTTGACAACATCCAATTCACGAATATCCAAATAATCGGTAAAAATATTAGAATAATATAATTAATCGAATAGACTAAAGTCTCAAAATATTTGTATCTATATATTAATACGTGAAGCAATAAATTTGTACCCCTTTTTACGAAAATTACGTGGATGGACAAGTATGAAATTTGGCACAGTTGAAGTATATAATGAGGAGAAGTGCATAAAACTGAAATTTCATATAATAATGTGTTAGGAATACATTAAATTTATTAAAAAAAGGCATTACGCACACTACAACGCAATCGATACACACACACACACACACGTTTAAGAACAACTAAACTGACTTTTTAGTAGAAATCCAGTACCCCTAAAAGCAGCCGCAGGGTGAACCACCGATGCCAAAACCCAATACAGGTGGCTCGGCTATGGGAGGAAATACGGCAGCTGTGGCTCTGCTCTATCGTCACCCCGGACGGTACGGATGGAGTGTGACCAGGCCATGACCAGTCAAAAAATAAACCCCAAAAACGTTGACCTTGGCTCGACTCATAATGGACTCTGTTTACGCAAATTATTTATTGTTAGAAAAATGTCTACAAAAGGACGTAGTTGTACTTTGAACGCCCAGGCTCGTGAGTTGATTGTGAAATTATATAAATATTTAGAATTTTATTGATAATTCGCGTTTGCGACGATGATACTTCAAGTAATACATAAAGTCGTTTGCAATAGAATCCAACAATCATGTAAACAAATATGGCGGACTGACATTGACAGCGTATTGTTTGTGCCCATAGTGATGTCATAGTGTTCTAATTTAATTTTAATTAAATTTATTTTTCTAATTATTTTAATTTTAAGCCATAGAGTATGGCCCATAGTAGTATAAGTACTAAAATAAAACTGACTAATATATTAAATATATAAGCCATAGACTATAAAATAAAACTGATTATATAGAAAAAAAGTGTTTATTAAAACAAATTTAAATCTTCGTCTTCATCATCATCACTATCAGAAGTGTCGCCGGTGACCGTAATTATAAATGGAACTACTGTGTCATCGCTTGCCGTGTCTAAAATGCCGTCGAGCTTTTTCATTTCTTCCTCTTCCTTTAGGACGTGACTTACGCATTTCGACCATTGTTCGGCTCCGATTCTCGCCAACCCTTCGTTCAATAAAGTTTTTATTTCCGCCATTTTAAAAGATTTGTTATTTCTCCCAACATATGACTTAACCTGTGCCCAAATAAGCTCAATTGGGTTGAGTTCGCAGTGGTAGGGAGGAAGGCGAAGCACAGTTATTCCTTTCGATGCGGCGAGCTCGTCAACGTATTTTATAACATATTTTTTTTTATCAAATTTTGTGAGTAACTGTGCTTTTATTTCACTTGTTTCAAAAGCTATATTTTTGCTACGTAACCATTCTTGTATAGCATCCTTCCTCCAGCTCATGTTGGGCAATTTTTTTCTCCCTTTGCGATAACTGTTTTTTAACAGCCAATTTTGGTTTTTTGACTGGCGGCGGAGGAGCAGTCCCCGACGAACCTGGCTGCGGCTCGCTCATTATAACCTTAAAAACAAATATAATTTTACACACATACATTTCAGTAATTATGATCTATTCAAATAATTAGTTACGAGGGCAATACAATATTAAAGTGCGTCTAATAGATTTGTGTTGTAGGTAATAGATCTAAATCATTCTTACCTCCTGATTACTCCTTGAGAAAAAATACCAATCGTATGCTATATCAAAGTCCGTGATTCCGTGCAAAGGTCGTCGTTCCAAGAAAAATATGTCCAGCCAAATCGTAAAGCAAAACAAAAGTCCAAAATGAGAATGCAAAGTCGTAGAAATCGAAAACAGAAAACGGAAACAGAAAACACTAATGCACAGCGAACCCACAGAACAGTGAATGACAATTCTATAAACAAAATGGCCACCTGTCAATTTTATAAAACTAACCATTATTTTTATGGCTTAGGATACAATCCGTTTTGGTATAATTATATGAAGCTCTTGAAAAAAAAATTTTATTGTATTCAAATAATATTAAATAAATTAATTAAATTAAAAATAAAAGTTAACTTCAGATTACGAACAACACTAACTTTTCAACGACTTATAGAGTTCGATGAGTAAAAAACTAAGATGACGGCTTGTCAAATACTTCGAAATTTTTACGTTGCAAATGTTTTAATCAAATTTAACATATAAATACAGTTAAAGCGTGTTGAAGATAATGTGAAAACAATGGTGCGTTCGTTGAAATCAGCCTATGTTCATAATTGATCGTCAAATGTATGTGATTACGGAGTAATCGTGACAAATTGGTTTGTTTACATGATTGTTGAATTCTATTGCAAACGACTGTAGTAGTTGTTGAGTGCAAGGGCGTCGCCAAGGGGGGGCAGGGGGGCTCTAGGCCCCTAGATATCAAATGTAGCTAGCCGCAAAGCGACCAAAGTGCGAGCAATTGACTTCCTTACCTATTAATAAATTCCGCATCGCATGACAAAACGTAAATAAATTCACAAGGTTTAATATATATTGTAGAAAGTATTGAAGTATTCAGAATAACATTAAGATTTTGACACCCGTTTTTAAAATCGCCGCCATTTTCATCACGACTATATCAGATTTGCCAAAACGAAACTTCTTGTACCTACAATATACAAATATACCGTCCAAGGGTTTTATTCCACCTACCAACTAAGGAATGGCCTCAAAAGTAATGATTCTGAATAAATAATTATTTTCGGATTCAGTTTTTATTTTTATTTAACCTACTCCCACTAAATATGATGAATAGATTTTATGCTGAAATAATTAAATTTGTTTAGCACTAATATTAAGCATTAATTTACCTTATCTATTTCATTTTTGAAAAAAAAAACGATTATTAATTAAATAGAATATCGATCTCTCACTAAAATCGGATGTTTTCGATAACGATTATTTGGTTCACATACCTAGACAACTTACTCTGACACCTGTCAAAATGCACTTCTTAGATTAGATAGTGTGGCAATTATGATAATAACTCGATCAGTGAATGACCATGATATAGTTTTATGGGGCAAGCCTAGCCACTGATAACAGGGTCGAAATCCGGTGGCTCGCCTACTTAGCGCCTGAAAGAGGTACGCGTCTGCCGGGCTATGGGCTCGTTCGTCGCCCCGCCCGATATTCTGTACTTCTCCATCATAGATATACCCGGTTCACCCTCCTCACACATATAATTCTCTATTGCTTCACAGATATAATTTGTGTTATCGAAATATATTTTATATTGCATTCACAGAACGTGATCGCAGCGGTACCAAGAAAGATAAGAGAGACAAGGAGAGACCAGAGAAAGAGAGGGACGTCAAGGAGAAAGACGAACCCAAGAAGAACAAGAAAAAAGATAAGGCTGACGTGAGTACTTTTAATATTTATTTATTTATTCTACAAAAAATTGTGGACTACCTACAATTTTATTAAAAAATGGGTTCATAATTTTATAGACTATTAAGTTTGAGTTTTGGCGGGTATGTGAAAGTGTCATTGATAATCTTATATTAAATCTGTTAAGTAAAATTTTGAGTAATCATAGTAAAAACGGATGTTTTTCCAAAATTCGTCAGAAGCTTTAGTTGCGTAGTCAACGCTCAATTTAAACATGATGCCTTGGTATACAGACATAACGACGATAATATTTTTTACTGCTTTTAATTTAATCGATATTCGCCCAACAGAAAGATAAACGATCTTTCGAAGAAATAGTATAAAAAAAACTTATTGATATTAAAGTATTTGAGTGAACTTCTGACGTTTACGCTAGTATTACACATAGTAGTAAGTAAAACTATTTTTACGGATTTATCACGTTTATGGTCCACCACGAACGCTGAAAAGTGTTCGAATTGTCGGATAATCAAAAATCAAATACAAACGCGTAAAATTGTTTTATTTACAATATTTGGGTGAAATCTTAGAATAATAACGTATAGAAGTATAGTGTCGGTACTTCGAGCGATCAAAAACATGAAGCCAAAAATACTACTTGCGCGCAGTCGATTACACACGCACACCACTATACAAATGAAATCAATTTCGTTTTTATTAACAAAAATCGTTGAAATACTTTATATGTTTTTCAAATATGTTGTGACACCATTTGAATGCACAAACCGTCATAATTACCTATTTAGTTTTTAGGAGTTGCGTACGTACGTGCAGTACAGTGACCTTGTACACTACGGAACGGTTCGGCGTAAGCTCCATTAGGCTCCAATTTAAACGCTGCATTTTTTAGTGCGCGGACTTACCTTCTCTACGTTATTATTCTAAGGATGAAGTTTTGATTACTGGCATAATTGTTAAGACGGTTGGCACGGCTTACTATTAAATTTAGATTCCAGTTCCAAATATGGTAATCATTTTAGGCTCACGAATACTTTTCTTTAATATATATGTATACATGTGTATTTAATAGAAACTGCGTCGGACATGGTTATTTAAGTCGCATTTGTGTTATTTTTACGTAGCTCTATGGAAGCGGATAAGGAAGAAATAAAATTGTCATTGTTGTTTTATTTATAATTACCCTCATTCAATTTGTATATTTAATATGTTAATAATTAACTTTGAAGGTAAGTGATTAAAATTCTTAAAATAATTTCTAAATGATAATTTTTATCTTGTGATATATTTTTGACTCGTTAATTTAAAATTATATAAGTATTCAATCGTCTACCATTATTATCTCTGCCCACACAAGTCCCACTGTTGGGGTTCGGGCCTCCTCCACAATATGAGGGAAATTTACCTACTATACCGCGCTGGTCAGACATTTTGGCATAGAATTTTATGTTGAGTTTTCCTTTACTTGCATAGATGTTATTTGATGATAACCTTAGTCGGCTTTTACGACACCACCGGGTAAGAGAGGGGGGTGGTAAATTGTATTCTTACACTCCGTCACCACACAGAAATCATCTATAATTCGTACCAATATGTGCGAATATTCAGATTATGGTCAATTTCAACGAACATTGTCTATTTTACGCAACGATGGTGGAGAAAATGTCATAAGACATTTTTGTAGATACCACTATTTGACAATTCTTCAAAAAAAGTATAAAGTCGTATTGTCGACGATGTCAAAAAGACACCAAGGCGTCATTTCGTGTTTAACATATTTCTTTTTAAATATTGTTCAGAGTAATGCGTATAGGCGGTCCAACAGGTAATCATTTGACGCATATTGATAAATATGAATCTTTAGTTAGTCTTCTAGTTACACCTATGGCTGCCAGGTTGTAATGGATACCCCTCTTACATCATATGACCCATACCTACTCCTGAATCTGATCCTCTGCATTCCAGAATGAAGAAATCTTCCATGCATCTAAATTTTAGAAATATCTTCTTCACTTATGAGAACCCCATTTATTACTCAGTCTGAAAGGTAATTGTTCAGAGAAAAGCTATTGATCACTGTTCCAGTCAGATCGGAACAATTTACCAAAGTTTGGCGATACATTGGGAATCTATTAGCTTTTAGCGAAACCGAGGTGATGAGATTACGACCGTGATTTTAAATACTGAGAGAAAGATGATAATCTTTCTCTCAGTATTTAAAATCACGGTCGTAATCTGACCTGTAGCACGAGAGAGAAGGTTGATCTGATAAGGTATTTTTTTCTTTTTCAATTGAACGTTTATTGCACGTATAACCTAATATTCGTTCCGATGCATCTACATAATCTCTTATATAGTTAAAAAGAAATCGATTTATCGAGATGTTACTATAATGTGATCCTAAAGATGGATTACCAAATAGAATACCTCTAAAATACAGAATAATGGGGATTGCATTGTTGCTCTCGCCTTGTAGCTCTGAAAATAAGTAAGAAACTGCAGTCTGCAGTATCAAATAACCTGGGCAATCACCGGAAGTACAGCCTTGGTTTGAAGACTGACTCGATAGAAAAAACATATGATCCTTCTATCCAAGTTATCAATAGAACGTTGCGAAGTATTCGTAATCCTGTTCCTAATAACTCTTAAAGTGATTCGAATCATGTCGAAACATTTATCCTTCTGCAAGGTTTGTAGTTCTCCCCCAAGGTTTTTTGTTTATCAACGAAATATTTGTCGTTATTGTCATCATAAGATGAAGGGCAGTACGTATGCCAAAATATCGAACTCCAGAAAATCTGAGCAATTTAAAGAAATCTGAATAATATTAGAATGTTCTTCCTTTCTCGTTAATAAAAAAATTGTATTATTTTTAATTAATATAAGCGTATTTTTTAATATTTTTTTTGCTCTCGATTAGCTGCATTAATAACAATTTTATTGCGTATATTATTATATTTTCTACCATGACACCGGCCTGACCACCAGCCGGACGCCGTTTTGTTGAAAATTGTTTTTTCGTACTACTCTCACTTGGGTGCGGAAATTCGGATTTTTTGTTTCATAGAAAATGCCGATTGTCATATTCTGCGGGTGGTTTTGTTACGAAAATAAGAAAAGCAATGTGTTAAAAGTTTTATATTGTGAAGAATTGGTTGCAGTGTTGACTTAAGGATCTGTTTAGGAGTGTTTGCGTTGATACCAACATCGGACATGCTAGAAATGTGCTGCTATAATGTTATTAGTTAGTTTTATTAAATAACTGTGATTCTCGTGAATTTAATGTGTCACCGCATATTAATTTTCGGTGATAATAGTAAAAACTAGTAAAAGACGGTATAAGTAAATTTTAACAGTATAACATAGACTGCAGTGCATTCATAGCTATAGGGGCGTATTAAAACTATGCTTATATAAAATATTATCAAAATATCCGCTCAAATTTTAGGCTAAAAATTGTGGGTATTTAAAAAATTTCTAGTAGTAATGTTACTGTCAGTTTTCTACGTTTGCGGTACTTGTGGTTCTGCTATTGTCAAAGTCACGAACTTTATCATGAACAGCAGTTACCATTTACCGTCCGGTCGATTGTATGCTTGTCTGCCACCATAGGCGATGTAAAAAAAAATGCAAAAGAATATTGTAGCTAGAGTAATAAGATAAGTAATGGAATATAATTTTCCATAACATTGAGCGGGTAGTTTGAAAATATTTTATGTTGAGTTCTTGGTCACATTTTTGTTTGGTTACAAGAGCAATTTATATCAAATAAATACGACGTTTTAAAAACTGTTTTGGCGACTACACTTCAAAAGTACAACTATGTTTTCTTTCTTTTTTTCATATTACTTAAAATACGAATACCCAAAATTAGGCCATTTTTGCATCATCATGAGATTTAAACAATCCTGTTTAAAATATACGAAATTAATAATCTGTTAAATTAAAGACATGTTGAATGACGTCCATATTGTTGTATCAGTTAATGACGCGGTATTTTTTTGGGTTGGGCAAAAGAAAAGTATATAAAGCCAAGTTATATTCAAGCACATACTGCTGGTAAAAGTAATTTTTCCTTAAAGTTATTTTACCATAAACAATACAGCCAATTGATGTAAAAAAGTAAATTGGCAACAAAATGTTTATCTGTGAAAATTAAATAAGGTTAACATCAGATGACAAACTACCGTAATTTTTTTTCTTTTGATAAAATGGTATATATTCTATTATGATTTGCTAGGGACGCAATATTGGCCTTATTTATATAGGGAAATGGGCATTCTCTTTGTTATAAAATAATTTAATGGCTTGTTTATTAATAAAAATGTGACCCGTATTATACGCCCGCTTTCGGTAGCGAAGCCAGCCCGCAAACTATGACACGGCCTTAGGGTTACAAAGCAAAGCGAATTCTGTATGGCGAATGTACAGCAAACGCAATTCCACTAAACGTCGACGTTGCGGACTTGAGCCGGAATTTAGAATAAATGTCTGCGCCGACTTGCGATAATTTTTGTTCTACATTTTAGCAAATATTCGTTATAGCAGAGTTGAAAACCTCAGCGTGTTTTTGATTGTGTTTAAAATTAAGAGATTTCTTTCTTATTTTTATACTAAGGCCGTGTCAGTCTACGCTACCTTGTCCGATGCAGTATCTTATCGAAAAACATTACAAAATATATATCCACAATGGTTTACTTTTCTTATACTCGCCAACACACAAAATACAATATATAATTTCTGAAAGAGATCAAATATCTATAAATAAAAAGATTATAAATATCCTAAAAAAAAACTATTTTGCAGTTTATTGCCCATCAACTAAGTCAATTGACTTGTAATTAAATCACTGTGGATATTATTTAAGCGAAAACACTCCTAACAGTCCCTTTGTCGACAGAAATCTGACCAATCGACGGCCGAAGACGAGAGGAAGCAGCCAACGCCACCGCCGGAACAATGGGCCGACATACTCGGCATACCCGGCGGTAAGGCAGGTGAAAATTCTAAAACTCCTGCCAAGAGATCTGGCCGCAAAGAAGCTAAAAACAGTTCTACGGATGAAGAGATTATTTCACCAAAACAATTGAGATCTTCCAGGAAGGAACAGCCGACTCCAGAGAAGGCTGATAAATTTGAGAAGTCACCAATTAAACCGCCACCAAAGAAACGAAAAACCGAGGAATACGATTCGCCAGAACCTGACGACTTGCCGTTGTCTCTGACTGCGAAGAAATCTCATAAGAAAAAGCTCGTCGAGAAGGCTAGACGTCGAAAGAAATCCGAGAAAGATTAGTGTTTAAGGCATGTATTCTTCGGTAAAAAATGACCTCACGTTGGTATTCCACCCAGGGATTTATACCGGAAATATTAAAAGAAACTGTGGGTAGACGAACAATAAAATGTGAACGTTTTTGTGTTTTTGTAGTGTATATATCTTAGGGAATATTGTCGAGTGTTTTAGGCCTTTGTGCACCTTGTATATTGGAAAATTGAACTCCTTTATTATATTTCGTAGATCTATAAATCAGTTTTATCATTTATACCCGCAAGGCAAATGTGTACAAAGCTCAAAATCACAGTACATATTTCTATCGTGAAAACGAACTACCCTCATAAAGACTTTTAAATAGTTTTTAAGCTCGTTTAGCCCTGTAAACGGATCTGCAGACTGATGAAATTGTACTAACACGTTTGAAACTATATCTTGTTAATAGTCTATAAAGTTTATTTCGTCTTTCGAATTCTTGGTAATATTGATTTCGCATTATTAATACACGATAAAGAGAATTTTGTCTTGTTAAGTTAAAATTCAATTTTATTTACAACTAGCAACCCGCCCTCGCTTCGCTTCGGTTATAGGTTATAATCGTTTTACCCGCGTAGTTCCCGTTCCCGTGGGAATACCGGGATAAAATATAGCCTAGTTTACGCCCTGATATTATAGCTTCCCATTGGTGAAAGAATTTTTGAAATCGGTCCAGCCGTTTTGAAGATTACCCGGAACAAACAGACAGACAAAAATTTTTTAATTGCTATTTTAGGCATAGATGTCGTGCAAATAACCGTGTGAGCATGAAAAAAGCCTATTATTTTGACATTACAAACAGACACTCCAATTTTATTTATTGGTATAGATAACTGTATAAAGTCAAATCTTTTACTTCACGACGCTGATACCTTCTAAAATCGAAGCAGAGTTGATTGCAGAGTAGTTTGTTATCAGTAAAACGTCTCGCTAAATATAAGTATGTTGTCGTTTTCGTGTGTTGTTTTCGTGACTACCATAGTATTCACGAAAAAATAATCGATAAGTCACACCATTAACAGCTTTTGGTGTTATTAGGTGATACATATGCTATTGGTTTTTACCAAAATGAATCTCTGTTTTGAGGGCATACTCATATTAGTAGATAAATTGCGAAGTGTGACGTCACCTCGTAGTATAGCTCTCTCTGTCTAATAAAATTTAATGTTTGAAACTGGCTGAATATGAAAATTAATGGTATATCATTTTCATAAATAGACATAGTTTTTAGTCTATTTTAATACGATTATATGCCATAATTAGACGTTATAAATTAAAATTATTTACACATAAATCCCTCGGGGTCACTTACATACCGTCAATTCATACATTTTACAAACTACCGCCTGTTCAAATGTAAACACGCTGAAAATCCGGCAAGAAACTCAGCGGGTATGTCTACAGACAGATATTTTAATTATTACAACAAACACTTGTATAGCATATGTAATGTTTATAACTCATTTATATAAAATTATATGCACGAGTAGAGGATATGTCTAAAATTTTACCGATGTACGAAGACAGGCGACAATTTAAAACTGTTTAAAAGTGTATGAAGAATATGCGTACCCGATATAGCAGTTTGTTTCAGCCTCCACAAAACTTTTCGTCTCAAAAAAGGTTGCGGACTAAAATTTCAAAGCATTTCTATAATTGACTGAACAGATGACGTAGTGGTTAAGATACCGAGCTACCATGCGAGTGTAGTGGGTTTTGATTCCACACAGGACAACACTTAGTGCTAACCACAAATTGTTCTGAGTCTGGATGTAATTTGTGTCCATTAATTATACGTTTGTAAAGTCCCCCGCAATACAAGGATGATTTCTTTAGTCCAGGGTGTTTGTTGTCTTTAAAATAGTTTTATTTCTGAAACCGTCAACGTCCATATTATTTCGCGAATTTGTTATCGTTTTAGTAAGAATTTGATAATGATTTCAATCAAATCCTATACTATATTTTATCTGTACTGCCCCATAATTCAATGCGGATTTTTTTTCACCCTAACAATTCCGTCAATCTGTAAATCCTAATAACAGTAACCCGAAATGCATATGTTTTGAGCAAAAATAGCGCGCCAATTGATAACAGGGTTGATATATAGTTGGGAGGCATAGGATTAAGGGAGCGATTTTTAACGAGTATTGGGTGCGATTTTGTTAATACATGTGTGTTCCGGGTTTTTATATGTGTAAAATTTTAAAAATAAAATATTTCGGACAAATTGTATATAAAGCTATATTTTATATATTTTAATATGTAACATTCATATAGATGTAATAAGTGTATATTGAATAGATTTAGTTGATCATAAACGCTTCCTTCGTCTTCTTCTTTTCAACCCCTAGACGCCCTATTGTCGGCCTCAAACCTTCTCCATACCAGAGAAATTAACCTACTATAGCTAGACCTTGGGTTCTATTTAGATTTTTTCTTCACCTGCAGGGAGGGTATCTGCTTAAATACTTTAATCGATTTTTAAAATACCCAAGACAAAAGCTCATCATACGGATAAAACAATCATTAGATTCTCAATTTGGAATTCATTCTTCTTTCACATCCATTGAACAAAGGTCCAAAAGTCATCAACGTCTGTAGACTGATGGATGGATGACTTACCTCGAATTTCTTATCACAAAGCTTTGATTACCACACCATTTTTGACTTTACAGTAAGTCTTCTTTATCTATGAATACAGTATGTTTTATGACCTAACTACCCACATATAGATTAAATAGTGAAAAAAAAAATACTATAAGCATAAAATTCTAATCAAATTTAAATATTAATTTGCTTTTTTTCTACTGACTCAAAATCAAGTTCAACGTCGTTGGTTACATACAAATCAAACATACAGATGTAAGCAATAAAAGCGTATTAAAAAAAACATGTATGGTTGATGAAAACCAGTCTACCCTCAATCCAGTCACGAAAAGTTCATTCATGAGAAAATCGAGTCTTAACCGATAATAATCTATCATCGAGATTCAGTATCGATAATTAATTCAATTCTCAGTGTTAAGAAGATGAAGATGGCATTTGAATCCCAAAACGGTTTTAATATTATCTGGCCATTTAAATCACAAGTTATTGCTTATTTTCTGTGCCATGAGTGGCATTTGACGGCAACGGTTTTACACATGATCTCTAAATAACGGTTCACGGCTGTTAAAATATGACTGGCACAGTTGGCTAACCACTTCTATGCCCAAATATTTCTTTCGCGTTCCTAAATTATATACAATTTTATGAATTGTAAAAAGTTACTAACAATTTTTATTTAATAAATTTCACTAGATTTTAAAAGTTCATATCATCACAGTCCAACTACTGGGCTCGAATCTCCTTCAAGATGGGAGGGAGATTGATCTATACCACGCCGATTAGACGCGTTGATATAGTATATTAAATCGAGTATTCCTTCTTCTGCATAACTTATTTCACAATATTTCATACTATGAAATATTAAAGACGACTACGTCTTTCACGACACCCGCGTAAGATAAGGGGTGAATTGCATTCTTACTTCTCCTCAAGGGAAATTTCAAATAAGTAGTATATATTCTTTAATTGCTAAGATTTTGATATACCTATATGTTTGAAACTTGATTTTGGAGGAATTTTATATTTGACTAGTTCAAACTTGATGGCAAATTGTCCATCACTGAAGGGTGCGGTTAAGAATTTAGTTAGGTGGGTAGTCTTCGAGCATTATAATCTACTTAAGTGGGTAGCAAATAATTTGTTCTGGTGTTTAAATCTGTCTTCGTGCATATTAATTTACTTGGATGGATAACGAATCCATTTCATAAGATTAGAATTCGTTTTGGTGGGATAATGCTTTCATTTCTGTACATGGTAATTTGTTTGAATGAGTAACATAACCACCTTTGTAGATCATAATTTATTTAGGTGGGTAGTTATTTTTTCTGATAGATATGAATTTGAACCATTATGTTAAGAGACTTATGAGGTGAAGACATTCGGACGGTAATGCAAAGCGCTGCTAGATAGGATAAATATGAAATAGAAGCTGGTTTGTCCTAGTCATAGTATAATTCGTCATAAAATCAAGTTTATATATTGATAGTATTTTAGATACAGAAAATGTATTATGTATAATATATTTTATTTAAAGTAATCGTATTAATATTGTATTTCGTGAATCGTCTTGAATAGCCCGTCATGTAAGAAAGTTTTTAAATGAGGAGCACACCGTTGAGTCTTCTGTCTACAGTCACACGTCGGTCCGTCCGGTGTAGTACCACACTGAGCAGAAAATATACGACAGAGTAGTAGATTTATGTTACTGCACTTGGTTGGGTGAGCGAGAGAGACGGAAACATCTTTCTGAGGGTGTTTGCATGTGGTGGATTTTGGTGATTGCTTTAGTATCACTGAACCTCATTGCATGCCTTCACACTTTCTTCACGGCAGGCAGCGACTTTGCAAAGGTCCGTGAGCGGCAGTATCGCTTACCATCAGGTGTGCTGTTTCCTCATTTGTCACTAACGGTAATATAAAAAACTTTTCCTTCGCTCGCTATCCGCTTGTGGTTTAACACTGTTAGATTGATTACATGTAATGTTTTTCTTTTCTTGGATTACCTAAAAAAATATAATTTAACCTTTTTTTCTTGATGATTCACGAATCTTTTAATACTAATTTTTAATGTTTTAATTTACTAAATATCGCAAAATGTTTCAAATATTTGTGAGTTTTAGTGGCAAATTAATAAGGCTCAAAGTTGCAAACATTTTATCTGTTATGACGGTAGTTACACAATATTAGTACTGCGCATTTTTTATAGATTGCACTGTTTTACATTTAGACGTTTCAATTGTTCGATCGATAGATGGCGTTATATTTAGCTAAATATACAGTAGAATTTTATCGCGATGTCTATATTTCACAATAAAAAAAGGCAAGGACGCTCTGAGCCTTATTTGTTTGGGTTTTTTAGTAATGTAGGCAATTAATGTTTTTAAGAAAAATGTATCGATGTTAGTAAAAATAAGTTAGTAAATCTTATGGATGTTGTGATTTTTTTCTCTAATTCTGACTGACTTTGACTTGAATTGTCTATATATTACATGATCGACGTAACTTTCTATTCATCTATCTAGAGATGTGTCCGCTATAGCAAAACGTAACTGAAAACGGTTGACATGCGGCTAAAGTATCTATCGATATAACTAGTAACGGCTATCAGTTATCTAGTTACAAACAAGTTACGATGACGCGACGTTGTCAACTAACAATATCACAACAATAATTGATTAGGTGCCGTGGCTCTCGTTTCTCTATGTTAATAACCGAACGATCACTAATAAGACCATAATAACCAAAATAATTATGCTATCGCTCTTTCTACGTGATTCTTGACGTGCAAAATAGAGAGGGGGCGATTATTGACTAGTGACTTCGTTTCACGAATATTGATATAAGCGAAAGTGGCTCTTATTTCAATTTCTGGTACACTTGTAATGTAAGGTAGAGTGATTTTGTTTCTCGTTGCTATCGTATGTTATGAAAAGTCTTCGCTATAGTTTGCCCTATGAAAGGTTATAGTCGTTAAAACGTGCATTAATAGAAATTAGGCCACGAGAAACGTACTGGCCTAATTCAATGGACAAACCATTTGAGTATCAAAGAAAAACAGTGTAGCGAAAACCATAACAATGATTATGCTGCCATCTAGTGAATATTCCTTGTATTACTTTTAGGCCACCTTGGTTCTATCAAAATGTTCAATTATATCTGTAAAAAATCATAAACTCAATACTGAAAAAAAATTTGTTAAGCCACTATGGTTCTCATGGCCTCAAATAAGGTCGCGATTATTGCACGGTTATCGATATCGCTATAGGTATCAAATAAACGAATAGTATCTCTATAATTTTTCTGAACAAAATCATTCATCCACAAATCTTTGCAGCAAATATATAGACTAAAAGCTGAAACAGTAGGTTTCATAAAAACAGTATGGCCAATTAGATGTACTGACCAATGATTACAATTGATTTTACCTTTACGAATAAGGACTTCAAAATTTTGATAATTTACCAATATTTGACTATTGCGAAAACGTAATGTGGAGTACTTTTGATCTTGATTTGACTAGGAATCCAGGTCGTTAAAATCAACACTATAAACAGTTGTCTATAATTTGAAATAAAATGCGTATATATCGAAATACAATAGGGTCGTTTCATTTTCAAGAGAATCTAAACTCGCAATACTTAAAAATACTTCAAGATTTGCCGGATTAAGAGACCTCAGCGCTCACCTATAGCCAGTAATGAGTAACGGGTAACGAGTAACAGTTAAATAAACACGTTATAGATATTTATAAAAAATATCGTATTATACAGCAAATTTTCAAAATTCTAAAATCGGGTTATTTCAACAATTCAATTGCAGGCACCCGGCAAATAAACATTGCACATCGTTTTTTGGAAAAATTGGTTAATTTTGACTTAGCGTTGTCTGTCGCACGCTGTGTGACTTTTGACAGTCGTCAAAGTACCAGAGAGTGTACTTGAGTCCAATTAAAATATATATATATATATATATATATACAGAGGGGCCTCGATTATCCAGTCCTCAGTTATAGGGATTCGCGATTATCCGGATTATCAAATGCGATCGAATTACTTGCATATACAAGTCGACGCCCTTTTGTGTGACAAAGACAATGCTTTACTATGCCTAATTAAGTCATTTGTCTCTTTCCAAAATCATTCAATATTTATCGCCGGGTAATTTACGAAATATAAATTTAAGAAAAACGACAAAAGACGACAATCTCTTTAAACGTGACTACTTGTATAAGAACCGCCTATTGAAAATCTCGACTATTTCCGAATAACAATTGAAACGAACTTCGACTATTTCTAGCGATTGTTCTCTTGCGACTATTTCAATTGTCGTTTTTTCGAATGAGAGTTTTATAAATACGTTTTAGTTTATTTTTATTTTTTTCAATTAGCTACTACTGTTGTAAATAGATTTTTTTTAATGTTGTTTCATTTTAATAATTAATGTTGTGAATAAATTGATAATATCTTAACGTTGGTTTTATTTTGCGCCTGATGACGCCCTAGCAGAGGATGTGGGTGACCGGACCGGCCATTTAATCCGGGCACCCGCGGAGAGGTTAGCCTCGCGACGACGATCGGCGTCCCGGTAGGAGACGTCGACGGGAGAGGGTACTCCCTCGGGGTATTTCATCGGGCCGTCCCTCTGTCGCTCCGGACGGCGCTCGGCGAGGAATGCGCCAACCGTAACCCACCCCAAAAAAAAAAACGGTTTAATTTTACTCATCATCATCCTGCTGTCTGCACAGATGACGTAGTGGTTAAGAAACCGACCTACCGTGCCAGTGTCGTGGGTTCGAGTCACATGCAAAATAACACTGTGCGACCCACAAATTATTGTTCCGAGTCTGGATGTAATTTTTGTCCGTTATAGGCATGATGACAGTAACCAAAAATCACTAAAATAATGTGTTTATCTACTGTAACACAAAGAATATACCCTATCTCGAAATAAATATTTATTTTCTGTTATAAGATGAGATTATTAATTTACTAGCAACCCGCCCTCGCTTCGCTTCGGTTTTAGTCATTTTACCCGCGTAGTTCCCGTGGGAATACCGGAATAAAATATAGGCTAGTTTACGCCCTTATATAGCTTTCCATTGGTGAAAGAATTTTTGAAATCGGTCCAGCCGTTTTGAAGATTACCCGGAACAAACAGACAAACAATTTTTTTTTTAATCTGTATTTTAGGCATAGGTGTCGTGTAAATAACCGTGTGAGCATGAAAAAAGCCTATTATTTTGACATTACAAACAGATACTCCAATTTTATTTATTGGTATAGATTTAATAAAATAAAACCACAAAATACACACGTCCGCCATGCTCAGCTAAACACCAATCAAATTGAGTTACGTCACTCCTATGTACACCTGTCATTATCATCGCAAATTCTGTACGATCGTTACACTTATTAATTGTGTTAACTTAATATTTAAAGAACATTTCGTTATTTTTATCGATCTCTTGCTTACTTTTGTGTTCTTACTAAAAATGTAAGTCATGGAAGAAGGATTCACCAAGGCAAACAGCTCTAATTTGCCTAGAGTTGATTTGTCAATGCTGGAAGAGTGCCTAGCATCAAATAAAGACTTCTGTTAAGCAGAATTTAGAAATGTCAAAACTACGATGTAAGTAATTTTACTTACATCGTATTTAATATTTATTGATTAATAATCTTCTAACAACAATAATTTAAAATCTATTTAAAAATAATACCGCTTGAGATGTTAGAGGTTATGTTATATAAATAATGCTTTTGTGAACTTGGTATTAAACTGCAGTTAAGTAAAGTCACACACCAAATAAAATATACGATATAAAGTAATTACAGTAATTAATTTAATTATGCGCGGTTTCACTTTTACGCGAATTTCAAATTTCGCGTTAAAATACCTCGAGTTACGGTAATTCATGACCGCGTTATGTACATACATATTCATAGGTAAGCATGAATGTGTTTGTACATAACGTAGTTATTATCGTGTTTTGACTGTGTATCAAACAATCAAAAACAGCGTTGGGTGTCGTATTTTACAAGAAAGTGAAATAAACGCTACCCGAAAGACTAAATGTATTTTCCATAAAAAAACATGTAATATTGCATAGTGTTTCTAGAATTAAATTCATTGATTCAAATGATTTGTATTTTTTTTTTGTATTAAATCATAAACCCCGATATACGCATATTTATTTATTTAAATTTATGGCTTTTGGATCTCGCTGTGCAAGATTAAGGCACTTATATCATATTGTTTTATTGTGTGGCACATAAACAAACAGTTTGTTAGGTGATTTTATTGATGTATTAACACATTGAGGAACCGCACACCTCTTATAGACTTTCGAATTCATGTCTAAATGAAATATATCAGATTTTTGCTTTAAATCCCTTACGTTTACAACTCAAGTGAATAGACGTGACGTCATAAGCAGACGCCATGACACTAGGCACCGTTTTGGCGCTAATTTATATGCATTTCATTAAAATAGCACTTATTTCTAAAGAAACTGTACTTATTGCAAAAATAATATATTTTTGCAATAAGTACAATATAATAGTAGTTATTTAAAAATATTATAAAACAGTTTTCAAAATTAGTCATCACGCCTATTTTATGTTTATAAAGTCCCCCGCAATATAGGGACTATTTCTTAAAAGCAGAGGGTTGTCTTTAAAAGAAATATCTTAAAATGTGGGTAGAAGCAATATGTACCCTCTTCCATACTGTCCAATTACACGTTATCTTTGTGAATCATTTCTACCCGGTCATCTTTCTCCAAAAGGGTACCTTTCTGTCGATCTTCTCTTATCAGACGTTATCTCTGTGATCACTCCCTGTCTACCCGATCTTCCCCTACCCCTAAAGCCTTCAACCCGTCTTATCACATCTCCATACCACGTCAAGCATGCTCTCCTAAAAGCTCTGCGACACTTGGGCATCTTTCAATCTCCCTTTAATACTTTTTTCTGTTAGGGGAAGTCCGGGCAAAGCGGACACCTTAATGTTTGATGGGCTATAGTTAGATAACCAATAGGCATATAAATAAAACAGATGTTCAATGAGAATAAACATTTATTAAAGTTTTTAATATAATTAACAAAAATTGCTTAACAGCAGTTCCTTAATTTTAATTGTCAATAATATTGGAACATATACCAGTATCCACTTTGCCCCATAAGTCAGGCAAAGTGGATAAGACGATAGGGCAAAGTGAACACAAATACTTAGCTTAATTTTAAACTAATCAGTGCAGATATAACAAAGAAATAAGCATTCAGAAATAATATTTTTGTGACTCCATTGCTTACATTTATCACATTGGATCCAATTTTAGTTATCTCTATGTAGTTCTCCCCAAAATAATAGCAATCTGTTCTTCTTTGTTTTTCTTACCGCTATTCTTACTCTTATCTTTAACAATTATATTTTTTGTGGTCTTAGAATTTTGATTTTTCTTAGTCGCAGTATTTAAATTTATATTCGTGTTTTTCATTGCTTGGCAAAGCGAATACCCTATCCACTTTGCCCCTGTTCACTTTGCCTTACATCTATTTATTTCATTCAACCTAAGCTAAAACCAAATGAAGTGACGACAAAGTATTTGTTCTCTTAGAAGTAATACCAGAAAATATGCACTTAAAGGACATAATCGTACTAAACAATATATTTAACTTTTACCTGAATTATTAAAGTATTGAAAAGTAATAAGAAAACTTAAATATTTGGTTTTTCCATTTTTCTCTGGAACGCGACGCGATCTTGCGCTAGCTCTGTTTGTCCACAAAAGCGGATGGGGGAGGGGGTGTAAAGGCGCAAGGCGTGCGTGTTCCGACATGTTCTTGATGAGAAATAAAGGGTATTCACTTTGCCTGGCCTATCCACTATGCCCGGACTTCTCCTACACGGCACGAGAAGGAAAGTCTTTAATAAAAAAAGAATAAGTCCTTGAAATTATTAATATAATTAACTACAGAAATTTGATAAAATGAATTAGATATTTTACACGAAATTGAAACGAAAAGGCGAGTTTACGGGATGGTGGTCGATGATAGACTGAATTGCCTGCCCCTACTCGGGTCGAATGAGACAGGTTTGTAAAGGACAATGGGCATTGCGGCCCATGAGCGGCCATCAATGAAACTAGTGTCATTTGAAAGGGGAGATCTTTGACAACAAATATTGTTCAAGGAGTACTATGAAATACCGTTTGGGAAAAAAAAAATAGTTAAAATACTATTATAAAATACTATTTTTTTTTTCATTATTATTTATGTATCCTAATATTCAATACTTTTTCTATTAGAGGTCTAAGAACCTTTGTTAAAATCGGTCTCGCCATGTTTCATGCGTCAACCAATCAGCGACGAGCGCCGCTCGCACTCGGCGACTCGGCGATTACCGTTATGCTCGAGCGCACAGCGCAGTCCATCGTTGACATTTGTTTCGTTGAGTACTGTGCGATTATTATTGTTTGACAATTTCTTTTGACTCTGGCTTGCATATTGGACTTGTTAATATCTATCTTGGTGACTTGTGCTCGTTTTTTTGGACTTTTTTAAAGCAGATTCCTATAACAATGGCAGATAATCGCCAAGTGTGTATTTTATGTAATCGATCCGTGATAAACAGAAGAAGATACGAAATAACCCGTGCTCGGTTTGAAGAACATCCCGCTGTAGGCCAATATATCTTTGAAGCTCTTACCTCTGAACATCAGGTAAGTACATCAAACGAAATCATTATTTCTTAGTTGTCACGTCAACAATATAGTACTGTTTAACTTGAGGTGGTCACAGTGTTTAAACTCTCGCGCATTGAGATTACATTTCGCTGTAAGTAGTAAGTAAACTGTTACCGACGCGGTGACGTTGTCGTTCCGTTTGATCCACGGGGCGAGAACGGGATAGAAGTATCGGTATTTACGTATGAGTAAGCGAGATAATTAATACTGCTTAGGCAATCGAGTAAAATATTTTTCTTTATATTTCGCTTTGTTTGAACAGCGTTCAATGAAAATAACTAAGCGTTTTAACTAATTGTAATACTCTCATTTTCAGATACAATACAATGGTCAGGAGTACATTTGTCGACCATGCTGGCAACGGGCAGAAAGAGCTGCGCAGCCAAGAGAAGACCGTCCACACGAATGTGTATTACATATTGAAGAATATTCAAGACTCCCTAATACAGCAACGCGTTGTATGTATGAAAACTGCAGACGAACGGATCTCCGAAGGATTCCGGATAACATTAAAGTGACATTCTTGATTCATTTTAATTTTTATATTCCAAATAGTGCAAGAGTTTGCGATCATCATTTGGTATCCAATGATTGGGATCAAATAATTGACAGCCCTAACTTGCTCCACGACTTCAATGCCACACATTTTGTGCATATCATGAGCCTCATGAAAATCGCGGTGCTTCGAGGATCTATACTAGATTTTGATAATATAGATGACATGGACCCAAATGAAGTATACATCCGATTAGGCGTTAGTCGAGACCAATTTATGAATATTTTGGAACAAACTCCTTCATTGTCGAACGTATCAACACGCCCGAAAACATCTTTGGCATGCTACTTAATGAAACTGCGAAGCGGTGAAGCAAATGAAAGGCTGGCGACGCTTTTTAATATGAGCCGTAGAACCCTAGAACGACATTTAACGTTCGCCAGAGACTCTCTTTTACTGGACTTCGTTCCCCGGCATCTTGGTTATGATCATCTCAATAGAATTGATGTAGCTAACCGAAACCTACAAGTTCCAAATGCAATTTTTGGAAATGCAAATGCCTTAAACAGAAAGGCAATTGTGATAGCAGACGCCACTTATATATATATACGTACACTATAAAAACTTATACAATATAAAAAGTCCGCAAACTATTTATTGCAAAAGCGATCATATAGTCTACACAAATACACGAATTTGTTGAAACCGTTTTTAATAGTGTGCTGCGATGGCCACATTTTAGATGCCTTTGGGCCATATTCAGCCATAGAATCAGATGCACAAATAATGAAAAATATGATTGACGACGAAGGAAATCCTTTCCATTGGTTTTTTGAACGTGGAGATGTGTTCATCTTAGACCGTGGGTTTCGCGACGTAATCGACGACTTACATGCCTATGGTTATGAAGCTCACTTACCGAAAACAAAAAATCGAGACGAAGATCAATTGACGACAGAACAAGCGAATAAGTCTAGGTTGGTTACTATGTGCCGCTGGGTTGTTGAAGTTATAAATGGTTGGTTCAAACGCGATTTTAAACTATTCCGACAAGACTTTTTCAATCGTGCTTTGCCTCATATGATGACAGATTTTAGAATAGGTGCTGCATTATTGAATGCTTGCAGAGAACCATTGTCAGATAACGTTCACGCTGAAACATTTATAGAAGTTATAAACCAAAGAGTGAACCAACCAAATAACCTAGCAGAGTATGTCCTAGCCAACAACCTTAATCGTAGACGGGCTAGTTTCGATAGCATTACAGGAAACCAACCTAACATAAGTGATTTTCCTTTGCTGACTGAGGACGATTTAACCATTTTTGCACTTGGTACATACCAAGTGAAGCTAGCCCGCAGCTATTATGCGGAGCATGTGCGACAAGGTCTCTATAATATAGAAACGTATAGGGACCCCGATGTTACAGGCCTAGGCAGGTGCGGCATCACAGCAACAAATGTTTGGCTGCTAAGATGTCGAATACAATCTAGACATACTAGGTCAAAAATATATTATTCGTACATTATAGTAGATAGAGAGAAAAGCGGCAGAGAAGCCATAGAAAACTACTATTGCAGTTGTCTAAGCGGTAAGCGCACTCTTGGTTGCTGTGCCCACATTATGTGTGTAGTGTGGTATTTAGGGTGGGCGAGAAACCAAGAGGAAGATATCCGTTTACCAGCTCATTTTTTAAACGATATTATTGTAGACGACAATTGAATCCCATCATTTTCTTTTTTTAAAGGAATACTAGCATTATATACGAGCAT
Organism: Lymantria dispar; assembly: GCA_032191425.1. Lineage (NCBI taxonomy): Eukaryota > Metazoa > Arthropoda > Insecta > Lepidoptera > Erebidae > Lymantria > Lymantria dispar. Next base: position 12,562,224 of record CM063471.1, read on the forward strand.
TGTATATGTGTCTGTCAATAAATCGATGTATTTAATAACCAATTAACCTTTAGTTTTATTTAATCCATCATTATCTTATACTTAGACATGCATTACGTTTTATCATTTACGTACTTTCGGTTTAATTAATTCGATTTTTTTATATGATCAACGCTTTATAACTTTTTATCTAAACAAGTTGCCGAAATATTTTTTTGCAGTCTTAATATATACATAATTGTCGACTAAAAAATATATAGGACAGATGTGGCCGCCGATGGGACAAGCGCCATACATTTTTGCCCATTGTCCTTTTGTCCCCTTAATTTGAAGGGTATTCAGGAGTTGCACGTTGTATCTGTGACCTGTCGATATCGCCTTGGATAAGAGAACAGAGCTATCGAAAGTTGGTTTTAATACCGTAAAAAGAGGTGAGCCTAATCGTTGGGATGGCGTTAACGCCACGAATATACATATCCAATATGTACATTTGTGTAACGAAATCATAACCTGTTTTAGAATTTTGTACAACGCCATCTAGTGAGCTCAAAATAATTTACTATCCTGAACACATACCTATAGTGTATACTAATGAAAATAAATGTTTATTGAATTGAAAATGTCATTCTCTGAAAAAAAAATCGATATTTCACATCTGCCAGCCGTCCTGAGCGACGGCTCCCTTTTTTACGTTTATTAATCTGCCAATTTTATATGCGTTGCAACAATGTTAAATCCTTTAAAACTGAACGTCAACGTTAACACCCATAAAAAAGTGGTTTATTGGGTGGTTTTTTTCTTATTGCTGTTGGTGGCAAAAGAGCAAACGTCACACCTAATGGTAAATGATATTGCCGCTCATGGACCTCGACCTTTGCAATAACAGGGCCATAGCTAGGCCGCTGCTGAGTTTTATTTACCCTAAATAATAGCATTTTAATGTTATTGGTTTTAAGTCAGTTTTCAAATTACGATCCGTCTTAATTTCATTTCAGCTCATACACGTCCCATATTTGGGCTCGAGCCTCCTCCACAATTTGAGGGTAATTGACCTACTATACCTACCTACTCATGCCGAATGTGGACGGACCCAGCGCTACGTGCCGACGGCTATTCGCGGGGGTCACCCGGTCGATGGTCCTGTACGGCGCACCGGTGTGGGCGGAGTCCATGACCGTCCGTCTCAGGGATCGCCTGTGGCGTTCACAGAGAGCCATAGCGGTCAGGGCCATACGCGGCTACCGCACGGCGGCGACGGAGGCAGCGTGCCTCCTGGCCGGTACATCCCCATGGGACCTGGAGGCGGAGATGCTTGCCGGAATTTACCGGCGGGTATAGGAGATGCGCGTCCGCGGTGGCATGGTCTCGTTGAAGGCGATTGCCGCCTGGCGGGTTGACGCCCGCTGAGACGTCATTGCCCGTCGAGCCCTTCCGGCTGGTGCTGATGGAGTGGTTGAAGCGGACGTACGGGGTGCTTTCCTTCCGATTGGTGCAGGTCTTGACGGGGCACGGTTGCTTCGGCAAATACCTGCACAAGATCGTCAGGAGGGAGAGCACACCGGCTTGCCACCACTGCGATTGCAACGAGGACACAGCGCAGCAGCAGCGTCGTGATTTTGCTGTCGACCATCGCTAGGGAGATGCTCGGCAGCATCAGAAACTGGGACGCGGTCGCCGCCTTCTGCGAGGCAGTAGTCTCGCGGAAGGAGGCGGCGGAGCGCGTGTGGGAGGAACGCCTCCACGACGACGCAATCCGCCGCCGGCGACTCGGGCGGCGCAGGCACGAGTATCTGCACCTGATGGCGCCCTAGCCGAGGCCGCGGGTCATTGGACCGGGGATTTAGTCCGTCACCCGCGGATAGGCTGACCGCGCGACTGTGACCGACGTGCCCGAGGGGGAACGTCGAGAGGCGAGGGTACCCCGCGACCTGCACCGGTGGTCGGCCTAACGACGAAGGAGACGTGTCACGGGTGGTCGGCCTAACAACGAAAGCGATGTGTCACGGGTGGGTCATGAGGCCGCCCGCTGCCCCTCTGTCGCCCCGGACGGAGCCGGGCGGCGGGTGGGTTGACCATGGCCCACCAAAAAAAAAAAAGGTAATTATTGTAGAAGCGTATTCATTTCTGCCATGAATGATCTGCTAGTTTTCGAGGAACGATAACACAAAATACAAATTCAGAACGCACAGTGTTTCCTGTGCGGGATTCGAACCGATACCACTGGCATAGTCGCCATCTTAACTACGCCATCTGTGCGTCAATCAGTCAGTCTTTAGAGTTTTCCTTAACTTTTTATTTCTAAAAGTATTTGCATTTATTTAATACTAGGACCCACCACCGGAGCCGGCTGGCATGATGGAGGTTGTAGACCTGGATACCAGCGATAATGAATCGGCAGCCAAAGCAAAGGAGGCGAGAGCCCAGGCGTCCATCAAGGAGAGAGAACGTGAGGTGCAGAAGGCATTAGCCACAAGTTTGAGGGACCGCGACAAAGAAAGAGAATACCATAAAAGAGATGAAGCAGGACAGGTGAGTTTCTTCTTTTGAGGGTTTCAATAGCAGAAGAATGACAATTGGGACTTATTAGATAAGTAAAGTGAAATATTTTGTAATGACTTCTGTGTGCTTACTCTTGAATCTCGATTTCAATCCTAAATCCAATCACAGCTCGAATTTGAGCATATTGGTACTCAAAGCGATACTAGCGCACGATTGGAATTGAATACGGTGGAATTTTTTTAAACTAAATGAATTCGACTCTAGTCGATTAACTCAAATATTTGCTACTCCCGACGTGATTTTGACATATACATACATACGAGTTTAAAATCGTAAATGTTTGACGATTGCCCGACATTTCGAACATTTTGCAGCGTTCATGGTCAAAAATCAAATGCAAACGCGATAAAATCTGTAAAGTAGTATTATTTACAATTCAATTCAATTCAATTCAAATACTTTATTATGCATAAACCCCGCGGGGGCACTTACATATGGTCACTTTTTTACATTTTTACCTTACACTACTACCGGATCGGAACGCGACCGCACTGAGAAGATCCGGCAAGAAACTCAGTGGGCTTGTCTTCTTTTTTATTCATTTACTATTTTTTTTTTTTTAATAAGATAATATACAACAACATGTCTATTAATAGCTCCAGTGTGATGCCTTTCGAATCATCATACAATATAGTTATTAAATATAACGAAAAAGTACCATGGCTGGACCAGATCCCGCAAGCGGCACCCGATCACGAGTTAACCACTAGAGCAGCCATCACTCCCCTCAACCACAATGGAGGGAAGGGAGTGACCCGCTCCTCGTAGCTACCGCAAGCAGACCCTTCAGTGAGCATGACCAATACCATGGGCCACAAACATAAAACACAGATTAAACAACAAATTCGTTTGGCAAAACACGCTACGCTTTACAATTATATTAACAGCAACAGAATAAACATGTATGTAACACCTTTTGAAATAATGAGAAAATGCCTGAATGAGGAGCTGCTCATAACCAGTCTGTATTATCATCAAGATAATCCGAGATTTTATAATAACCTTTTCTACAAAATCTACTCTTGATTGCTTTTTTAAACTTTTTAACTGGCATATCTCGAATATTAATAGGTAATTTGTTGTAGAAGCGTATACATTGCCCCATGAAGGATCTGTTAACTCGTTGAAGACGAGTACTGTGTACAACTAATTTATCCTTATTCCGAGTATTTACATGATGAATGTCACTATATTTTTCAAAGTTACCGATATTTTTCTTTACATAAAATACATTTTCGTATATATATTGAGATATAACAGTCAGAATATTTATCTCTTTAAATTTCTCTCTTAGTGACACTCTTGGGCCTAAATTATATATCGCGCGGACCGCCCTTTTTTGTAGAATAAAAATTCTATTCAATTCCGCGGAGCAGCCCCAAAGTAATATGCCGTATGACATGAGACTATGAAAGTATGCGAAATAAACTATTCTGGCTGTTTCAACATCGGTTAATGCGCGAATTTTTTTTACCGCATAAGCCGCTGAGCTGAGCCTATTTGACAGTTTCTCAATATGAGGCCCCCATTGGAGTCTATTATCTATAGTGATGCCTAAAAAGGTGGTTGATTCCACAAGGTCCAGAGCCACCCCATTCATTTGAACATTGGTTTCCACTTGTCTCACATTGGGAGTAGTAAATTTAATACATTTAGTTTTTGTCTCATTTAGAACTAAATTATTAGAATGAAACCAATGAACAACGTTAGACAGTGCATTGTTCACATCGTCATAGTTGAGCATTTGTCGCTTAATCTTAAACAGTAAAGAGGTATCATCTGCGAACAACACAATGTTTTGATTGTCCCCTACATAATAGGGTAAGTCATTGATATATACAAGGAACAGAAATGGCCCCAGTATTGACCCTTGCGGAACGCCCATTTTGATAACAGAACCAGATGATCGTGCACCGTTAACATCGACTCTCTGAATTCTGTTGCTTAGGTAGGAAATTATAAGTTCCAGAGCGTTTTTCCTGATCCCATAGTGGTGTAATTTCTTGATGAGAGTTTCGTGGTTTACGCAATCAAATGCCTTAGATAAATCGCAAAAGATGCCCAAAGCCTCGTGCGATTCCTCCCAGGCTGAAAAAATGTTTTTTAATAATTCTACACCCGCATCAATAGTAGAGCAATTCTTAGTAAAACCAAATTGATTTTTATGAAAAATACCATGGTTGTTAAAATAACTCAACATCTGAACAAGTATAATTTTCTCAAATACTTTACTAAGTGTAGGTAGTATGGATATCGGTCGAAAATTATTAACATCTGACATACTACCCGATTTAAACAAAGGAATTACTCTACTCATTTTCATGAGCTCAGGAAACACACCTCGAGCAACACAACCATTAAACACAGAAGTCAAGTGGGGGGCAATAATATTAATTATATAATTAACTGTCTTTACTGATAAACCCCACAGATCAACTGTTTTTTTAATATTAAGGGATTTAAAAGAGCGTAAAATATCTTTCACAGTGACATCTGAAAATTCAAAGGTTATGTCGCATTTTACAATACATTGCTTAAGGAGCGATTCAGCTATAATAGGAGATGACACTAATGATTTTGTAATCAGTACAGGCACATTTGTGAAATGGGTTTCAAATTCAGCCGCCACTTCTTTATCTACTTTCACATTCTTATCACCTATCTTTAAACTAAAGTCTTTCTTGCGTGCAGTATTCCTACCAGTTTCACTATTTATCACATTCCAAGTCATTTTAATTATATCACCTGATTTTTTAATTTTATTTCTCAGATAAATAGATTTTGCACAGGAACAGGCACGTTTAAATATTTTGGAATAGTTCTTTACATATTCCAAAAATACTGGATAATGGTTATAAGATTTTTCATGATAAAGATCATATAACCTTTTTCTGCTTTTGTAAATACCAGGAGTAGCCCATTCACTAAAACCAGCAGGAACCCCAAAAGTCAATATTTTGGGTTTGAATATTTTATTAAATTCAGTATTGATTATGTGAGATAGAGATGTATATAACTCATCTGGGTTGTCATGAATAGGCAACAGCGGCACTCTCATACTCAGGTTGTCTCTAAAGTTTTCTAAACGGCTGACATTCATAGGAATAAAGGTAACACTTTCTCGTTGAATCCTATTAGTTCGAGGCAGTACAACAAGTTGTCCACAGTGATCCGAATCCAGTGTGTTTAAGATGTATTTACTAATTGGCTTAGCATTTATAAAGACATTATCTATACAAGTTGCACTCCCAGCAGTTATCCTAGTAGGTTCCAAGAAAGCATTATACAAATTATAAGATTTCATCAAAGTTATAAATTTTTGTGTAATATTATTTTTTTCCAATAAGTTTATATTAAAATCACCACAGATCACAAGAGTTTTATTACTAGCAGAGATTTTGAACACAATATCCTCCAACTGTCTCTCAAAATCATCATATGGTGAACATGGAGGTTTGTATACGCACACAACTATGAACTGCTCAGACTCAATACAGGCAATTTCAATAACACGTTCAATAGAGAGCCTCACAATATCATTTCTTTCCTTAAATTTCATCATTTTGTTTAAAATTATTAACGAGCCACCTCGTATCATGCTGACTCTATTGAACGAGCTAACAACCTGGTGATTAGGAAAATTGAACAATAATTGATTATCTTTGAGCCAGTGTTCAGTAACGCAGAGGATATCTACCTGGTAATCATTCAAGAACAATTCAATTTCCAAATCTTTACCTAACATTCCCTGAATATTCTGATGTACCAGGTTGATTGATTTATAATTATTCTTAACACTTAAAATACTTAGGCAAGAGGAATTCTCTGTTGTCTTAATATCTAATTTAAATTAGTTTGTGAATTAATGTCACTATTTACATTAGTGTAAATGTCATTATTTAAATGAATAATGTCAATACATTGCCCAAAAGAGGCAACTTTGTTAGCCAAGTTCATGGCTGATGTAAAAAAAAAATAAGATAGCGAATCAGCTAATAGTTTTTTATAATATCTAGCAAGATTAGAACTATCTTTTGTCAAAAAAGTTTTTTTCTTAACATAATTGTTAATGTCAATTACATGCATCATGTTACTAGTAGTATAATTGGATGCAGTTTTGACATTATGCAACATTAAATTTAAATTATAAATGGATTCATTTTCCATTTGTGTTAAACAAGTTCTGTACGGAAATGTGAACATTACAATTTTGTCTACATTTAATCTACATAGTTTTTCATTATATTCTAGCAATTGCCTTTTGGTCACATTTCGCGCATTACCAATGAAAATTATTAACATACTACTAGAACAATAATTATAATCTAATATTTTTTGCATTATATTGTGGTATGACAAACCCGGCAAACAGTAATTAACAACTGCATGTCCTTTATCTGACAGCAGGACCCCCATATTTTTGCCAATTTCATCACTAAACATAACAATCTTATTTTTAGCTTTTATATTTAAAGGTTTAGGAGTAGGTAAAGGTGTAACTAAATCAATAGCTGTCAACAGGGAACTGTTAGTGGAAGACAAAGTACTATGTAAGTTAACATGAGACTGTTTGGTCTCCGGGACACATAAATGAGAGGAACACTTTGATGATACACAGTTATATACATTACTAATCAATTGTTTATCACATTGGTCTGATTTATCTATTATCAATTTATCCATGGCTAGTAAATACTCTTTATTTAGTTTTTCTGAGTTGGAGTACCTAGTAGTCATAGATTCCAACTCATCTTGTAGAGAACCAATTCTTATTTGAAAGTTATTAACCTCATTGTTGTACTGTTTTGTTTTAATTTCCAATTTATTAACATATAAATTAAGCTTCTCTAACAAATGTAACCTATCTTTGCTAAATTTAACATTCTTAATAAAAAAGTTGTGTTTTTTAATTAGTTTTTGTGTTTTCTTAATATATTTATTAATTCTAACAAATTTCTTAAATTTTTTCAATGTTTTGTTCCTACTGCGCCTGATTGTCTCCTCATTGCAAGATGGTACTGATTGATGGACTATGTCATGTGATACGGAGGATATTTCAGGCGCAACAGAAACAAAGTTTGGGTCGCTGGTGACCAGCTCATCAAACAAACTTTGGTTCAGTGAGGCTGTCACATTATATTTCTTGTTTTCTAGCTCTGTTATTTGATTATGAGCCTCTTGTAGTTGGTGCTCCAAAGTGCTTATGCGAGTTAGACTGCTCACATACTCAATACTGCACTCTTCAAATCCATCTACAATCGTTTGGAGGCTAACCCGGGCTTGTACAGCCTCACTGAGTTCTTTATGTAGTTCTGCCATTTCTAATTTTAGATTTTTATTGGCATCGAGTAATCCTAACAGTTCCCTTTCGCTGTCATCTCTTTCCTTGCTTAATACGCTACACAATTCTTTTGCTGCCTTCAATTCGCTCAAAGCCAAATGGAGTTTAGATTCCTCCTGGCGAGCAAAGGCCTTGCGAGTCAACATAATGTAATAAAATAAGATATCCCTTTACAAGCAAACGAAAAATGTAGCAAAACAGAAAAAAAAAAGAATAAAGGAGGTATAGTAAATTGTTTTGGTTTTGTAAATTTATGGATAGGAAATGAATTATATATAAGTAACAGATAAAATAATGAAATAATGTACCTTATTATAAGACAACAACGATAACAGCAATGATATTTCAAATACCAAACACCGGTAGAACATGCACTGGCACTGACACTAGTAGAACACAAGAAAAAAGTAGCTAATTGGTATTTGATTAACAATTATACAATGCACCACCTCTAAATTAGCGATAAATTGGCAAAAGAGTCATAAAACAATTACAATTAAATATAAAATCAAAATAAAATAAGAGAATTAATACAGACACAGCTGTTAGCTCGGTGTTGCCACACCCGAACCCTACAATGAATTGATGTAATGGTAGATACCGTTATATTTACAAAAATGTCTAAATTAATTTAAAATTATTACATATTTAACACGTCGAAGGCCATGGGGGTGGCCATGTGGGCCTTTACTTGTCTAGTATATGTAGTCAGCATAAAATCAGCTTGTTTCTAAAGTTTTTATTGCTGTAGGGGCTTTAAAATGTGAATCACGTAGTAAACACCGAGGAAAAGTAATTTGTGACCTTATTTTGCTTAATGTCGCCCCTGGTTCGGGGTTACATGGTGTTCCCCATGACCCAAATGGATAAACTGAAAGATCAGGCAGGCGTATAACGTGTTAATGTTATGATTATTTCTGGTAGCATTTCAACGCATTGCTGGCGGATCTGGTGAGGAATCCAGATCTACCTTGGAGGGACGCAAAGAAACAACTCAAAAAAGACCACCGCTACAGTCTCGCTGAACTTCTCAGTAAAGAGGATAAGGTGAGCGAAGATTTAAACTTTTATTTCTAGCTATAAGGGTCGACCACAGATATCAAGGCATACGTACCAGTGGTCGGCCTAATGCTGATGGGGAATAAGGTAGGTTATGTGGCCACACACCGCTTATCCGTTGCCCCGGACAGATTGGGATCCGTTACCTACCAAAAAAAGGGTATGCAGCTATGCCATCGAGGTAAAGGAATTGTTACCAGTGTTGAAATCGTAACGATTGAATATTTTCAAGAACTGATATATCGAGTACCCTACGCGCTTGTACACGATAATATTAATATATTTCGTTCATTATTTTTATTCCTATATTAAGAATATTTTTCGCTTTTCACTTCGGAAAGTAGAGTCGAGATTATACCTCGTTTGCCACCGTTTGCAATAAAAAAAAAAAAAAAAAAAAAATTACATAGACTCTAAACTAAAAGCATACACGGCCCGCGAGGCCATAACAGAGAAATATCCGCGCTACCGCCCGCGCTATTAGTAATTCAAACGTGGGCGTAACGTGGACACGCCTACTATGGTATCAGTGTCACCACAAGCCAAAGTCCGTATTATTGCCGCTCATGGAACTTTGCTAGGCCTTTGAAGGGAGTGTGAATGCGTTCAATGAGATTCTGTGATACTAAAAGTATCGCCAAAGCCTACCACACGCAAACACCCTCAGTAAATTGTGTTGCCGTCTCTCTCGCTCACTGAACGTAGTGCAGTAACATATTGCTGATACTCTGTTGTATATATTCAGCTCAGTGTGGTACTACACACGAATGGACCCGGCCACCGGCTAGGGATGTGAAAAAATAATCGATTTTTATAATAATCGATTATTACAAAAAGTTAATCGATTAATAATCTATTATCAAAATAATAAAAATCGATTATTAATCGATTTTTTATTATTCCAAATCCGATCAAAATGAATCGATTATTCACTGCCAGATTGCCTAAAACAAAAAAGGTCATCACGATTGTTTCATACTATATTAGAAAACAAAGCTCACATTTCCAAAAAAAAAGGTCATAATCCTGTTGGGAGAATAAATCGATTATTTATTTTTAATTCATTGATTATTTTATAATCGATTTATTTTATAGAACAAAAAATCGATTATTTTTCCCTCCAAGTCACATCCCTACCGCTGGCTGTAGACAAACGACTGTCGATAGCTACTAACATAATACATTTTCAGGAGCGTCTCTTCATGCAACACACTAGCGCTTTAGCGTCTAAACGCAGAGAGAAGCTGAGGAATTTACTGCACGAAAGATCAGTGTCTTGCACAGCGCATTGGCGGGAGGTGAAAGCGATGTTAGCCGATGAACCCACCGCCCCTGTCTACACCAGCGCTTCACAAGTAAAATATTTCTGCCATTATTTCATCTGGACTCAAATACAGACTGGGCTCGAACCTCCTTCCACAATGGGAGGGAAATTGATCTTACTATACCATGCTTTTCCGTGGGGTGACGAAGCAAGAATACAATTCACCACCCCCTCTCTTACCCGTGGGTGTCGTAAAAGACGACTAAGGAATATATTACGCATATGACATCTATGCAAGAGATGTAAAACTTGAAACAAACCCTATACCAACCTGTTTAGGGACGTCTAGAGGCGAGGGTACCCGAAAGGGTATTGCGTCGGGCCGACCACTGAGGACAAGGAACTCTGCACTGGTGGTCGGCCCAATGACGAAGGCGACGTGGGTACGGGTGGGTTATGGGCCCGCGTGCTGTCCTTTCGTCGCTCCGGATGGAATGGACCGCGTGTGCGTTTACCATAGCCCATCCATAAAAAAAAAATAGCAAACTGTTTGACCAGCGTGATATAGTAAGATCAATTTCACTTTTATTATGGAGGAGGCTCGAGCCCAGCAGTGGGACGTATATGAGCCGAAAAGATGATTAAGATACCATACTGGTCAGACAGGTTAGTATAGGGTTTTGTTTCTAGTTTTTCTTCTCTTGCATAGATGTTATGTGCATATTATATCACTTAGTCGTCTTTTACGACATCCACGTGCAAGATATGGAGTGGTGAATTGTATTCTTATACCGTCACCACACGGAATGCCATACTATGAAGAAAAAGAAGAAAAAAGGTTCTCGAATGGCGACCACGTATCCGGACGACGCAGTGTAGAACCCCAAAAACATGTAGACATATGACGCGTCGACAGTATAAATAGGTATGAATTGCGCAAACGCTTCAATGGTGACGTAGGTACAAAGGCGCCTCGTCAACGGTCATCAGCCGATCAGGTGATTTAAATCGAAGTTTGTTTTACTTATGCGAACGTAATCATTGATTTATTCAATTTCTAATGAACATTTGAAAAAGTACGAATATGTCGCAGATTAAGTATCAGATTTATACATTTCAATCTGATTTACACGAAAAAGTGATGACAAAATTGAAAACTTTACAGGTCTCTAATTCATTAACGAATCGATTTTTTTTCATGGGTTCCTATCACCATTGCCTAGCTCCCATTTAATCAGTTGTTCGATAACCTGAGACATCCCGTACACGGTCAATAAAAAGTAATATATATCTTTTACAGATGGAACGCGAGTTCCGTGACTACCAGCGCGACAAACAGTCTGCAGCGAAGACCGCCATGAGACAACTGCTATTGGAGACCAGGTCGATCACCCATAAGACTCTCAGCACAGTCAAGGACAATCCAAGCGCGCTACAGAGCATGCTTGATTCGCTCAAACACGATGTCAGGTCAGTGAGGAACCGGATTTATTAAGATACACCCATTTATATTCAGGTTGAAATAGTTCTGTCTAGTTTAAACTGGACACATGCAGTTCTTTCTAATTTAAACTAGATTGATCAAGCTCTATCTAGTTTAAAATGAGTACATACAGTACTAACTGGATAGATTAACTTCTTTCTAGTTTAAAAGGCTTATTACACTACACGATATTCAGGGCCCTAACTTAGTAGGGGTGCTCTACAACAGCTAAATTGTGAAACCTGTTTCAGTTTTAGCGAAATAACAGTTTCAAAAAACTGTTCCAAAATAACAGCAAAAGAATTGCTGATTTGATTTTAATATTTGTCTTGTAGATACACAGCATTGGACCACATAGCTGAGGAGAGACAGCAGATTATCACGAGCTACCTCGAGGAGTTGGAGAAGAAAGGTCCACCCCCACCGCCCACCGCCACAGAGCCTTCTAGAAGATCGAAGCAGTGACGACGGAAGACATCTTCCGTGAAGTGAGTGCATTAACTCAAATAGACAGCTGTATCAGGTTGTGGAACAACTATTCGAGTATGTTGTAGTTTAATAGTCATGGATCATAATTAGAATGTATATTACACAAAAACTGGCAAAGTGCGAGTCGGAGTTGCGCACGAAGGGTTCTGTACCATTATCTATAAAAAGGTAAAAAAAATCGCGTTTGTTGTATGGGAGCCCCCCTTAAATATTTATTTTGTTTTTAGTATTTGTTGTTATAGTGGCAAGAGAAATACATAATTTGTAAAAATTTCAACTGTCTAGCTATCGCGGTTCTTGAGATACAACCTGGTGACAGACAGACGGACGGACAGACAGCGAAGTCTTAGTAATAGGGTCCCGTTTTTACCCATTGGGTATGGAATCCTAAAAAACAATAAAACTTTACAGTTATAGCGATTTCAAAAATGTTTGTCTAAAAGTCTATGCATTAAATGCTACATGTTATGAACACGATACATATGGGTAAGTCGCGTCGACCATATAAGTAGGTACGAAACTTCAGCGACTAACGGTCGATGACCTATCAGTTGATATTAAGGCGAAGTTTGTCCTGCTTATGCTAACGTAATCATTGATTTATTCATTTTCTAATGAACATTTAACAAAGTGCGAATATATTGCATTTATATAAAAAATAAAGTGATTTTTAGGCATATGTATAGTGCAAATAACCGCGTGAGCATGAAAAAGGCATATTATATTATTTTGACATTACAAACAGACACTCCAGTTTTATTTATTGGTATAGAATACAGGATGTATCAGGTTATGGAACAACTGGTCAAAAGGGAGTTGGGCAATGGTGGTTAAGAACCCATGAAAAACATTTTAATTATATCGAATCGTTAATGAATTAGAGACATGTAAAGTTTTCAATTTTGTCATCGCTTTTTCGTGTAAATCTGATAGAAATGTATAAAGTCAATGATACTTAATACGCAACATATTCATACTTTGTTAAGTGTTCATTAGAAATTTAATAAATCAATGATTACATTCACATAAGCAAGACAAACTTCGCTTTAAAACTGATCGACCTATGACTGTTGACCGCTTGCCGTTGTACCTACGATGTCATTGAAACGTTTGCGCAACTCTAGGTATGAATGAATGAAATTCGTCTCTATTAATCTCTTAGTCGGCTTTTACGACACCCACGAGCTATGTAAGGGTTGATAGTATGTGTCTCTACATTTTTAACCCCCGATGCAAAAAGAGGGGTATATTATAAGTTTGACGTCTTCCTGTCTGTGGTATCGTAGCTCTCAAACGGATGGACCGATTTCGATGCTGTTCTTTTCTTTTGAAAGTCAGTTTCCTTGCGGTGGTTCTTAACTGTGTTTGGTTAATATCGGTCCAGGTGTGTAAGAGTATCAGCTCTTTTACAAAATGATGTAATGTCGTATGATTACTCGAGTAAGTGCTTCACGCGTGCCAGTATAATCGTTAAATGACAATTAATTGATAATTCCTGCTAACGTTTTATGATGTGAAACATATGTAGGGGAGGATAAACCTGATCGTTGACGTGGCGTTAACGCCACGTTTGGATATGTACATTTGTGTAACGAAACCATAACCTGTTTTAGAATTTTGTACATCGCCATCTAGTGAGCTCAAAATAAATTATTAAACTAAACATATATCTATAGTGAATACTAATGAAAATAAATATTTGTTGAATAAAAATCATCGTTTTATGGAAAAAAAATCGTAATATTTTATTAATGTTTTATGCTATATTAGTTCCTGACGTAATCTGTTCTTTAATGCATATATACTTGTACAAAATAATTTTGATGTTTCACATCTGCTAGGCGTCCTGAGCGACGGTTCCCTTTTTTATTATTATTATTTTGTTTGTGCCGGGGGTTATAAGAGATTTTCAATTTACTTGTGTAGTTAAATAATGTTTTATTTTTTTCAGAAATGTGTCATGACTACATTGATATGAAGATTGATTCGTGGGTGGATGACATTCGCCCACAACATTGTACAATACAAGTCTTAATAGATATTCCCTTAGGTTTAATTTTTAATGAAATAAAATATAATAAAACATGTTTGATGCGTTTCATTTTGTTTATTAAATATCTTCCATAATAGGAAGTAAAAATACAATTCACCACTCCCTAATTGGACTTAGATGTCGAATAACGACTAAGGGATATATTATGCGTATAACATTTATGAAAGAGAAGGAAAACTTGAAATGAAACCCTATACCAATACTTCTGATCATCGTGGTTTTCTAGGTCAATCTCTCTCCTATTGTCCACAATATATCTATTTACATAATATCTATTCAGGTAAAGGAAAACTCGATATAAAGCCCCACACCAATCTGTCTGACCAGCGTGATATAGTAAGGTCAATTTGCCTCCTATTATGGAGGAGGAGCGAGCCCAATAGTGAAACGATGAAATTCAATAAAATGCAAAACTCGTCTTCCATCAATTCTGTTAAATAATATTTATACTAACAGTCGCATACTAACTTTCCTCACATTTTTCACATCCTTAGGGGTAGAAATTCAAAAACATTGTCACTAACATTCCTCCCCCTTTTTGATGTGAATCATATATAGGCAGGGGTGAACCTGATCGTTGGCGTGGCGTAAACAGCACAAAGCGATATACGATATGATACGACGTCACGCTATATTTTTTTTTTATTGCAAACGAGCAAACCGTACACCTGATGTTAAGTGTTGCTGCCGCTCATGGACCTTTACAAGGCCGTTGCCTACCGCGAAGAAAGTGAAGGGAGTGTGAATGCGTGCATTGAGGCTCGGTGATACCAAGGGCACCACCAAAACCCTCCACACGCAATCACCCTCAGAAAGTTGGGCTTCCGGCTCTCTCGCTCACCGAACGAAGCGCAGTAACAAATTGCTACTACTCAGACGTCGATTTTCTGCTCAGTGTGGTACTGCCCCGGACGGACCGGCCCGCGGCTGTAGACAGATAATTGTCGACAGTGTGGTCCTACCACTCCTATATGACGAAATATACGAAGGTAAACCTTATTGTTGGCGTGGCGTAACAGGTCGTGGCGACAAAATGCCACGCTATTTATATGTATATACATAGTGTAGAGTGCAAGTGAGACGGAGCGACGTGACTCTGTTGCGCAAGCGACTATACGCTATCTCTCTCGCCGCACCGAGCTCGCATACCTATAGTATATACTTAGGGTTGCCACCTTTTTTTCGTGTAAATAAAGTACATTGGTTAATGAAATTAGAAAAATAAAGTACATTGTGTCAAAATAAAGTACGATTGATTTTATTTCATAATTTTCGTCAAAAACATAATTACTACAAATAGACATCTGCACAGCATGTGGTAATTATTTATCTTTGCCCTATTTATTTAAGTGAAACTAAATAATATATTATACATCACATGCAGATCTCTCCATATGAACGCTGCCGTGGCAGGAATCGCCATTAAATATGTAACTATTTTATACAAATTTTAAAAAAATGTCTTTAGTTTTTATCTCAAGAAATCAGTTCCTGCGAAATAAAGTATTTTCGCATACTTTAACCCCTACATCCATACTAATATTATAAATGCGAAAGTAAGGATGTTTGTTTGTTTGTAACGCTTTCACGCTTAAACCACCGAACCGATTTCAAAAATTCTTTCACCAATGGAAAGCTATAATATCAGGGAGTAACATAGGCTATATTTTATCCCGGTATTCCCACAGGAACGGGAACTACGCGGGTTTAAGCGACTGAAACCGAAGCGAAGCGAGGGCGGGTTGCTAGTAAAGTATAAAGTACAATTAATAAAAATAACGTACAATACTTTATAATAAAGTACGGGTGGCAACCCTGTATATACTATAGGTATTGAATGTCACAATTTAAAATATTTTCGGGATCGCTACTCCACGCGTTTCATTATTGTTTTAATTAGTAATTGTTTCGTGGCTATGGCGTGCGTGTTCCGCGGGATATGTATTCGTCTTTTATGCTATGCCTAATACCTAACGACAATAATTAGTCTGGTTAATCGAGTTTCTACTGTAGATAGGTAGCAAGAATTCAGCCCGGACTATGGCACAGCAGCGCACATAGGCGGAGACAATGTGCGGCGGTCTTCGTCCCCCGTTCATATTTACTATCATTTGATATGGGGTTCTATAAAATAAAAGATATTCGGTTGGTGTTTTGTTATCTTTAAAGTTTATGAATCCCTGAGGTATATCAAATTCCCTTCTGCAAATAGAAATCGTGAGCCTGTATATAAGAAGAGATTGTTCATGCGTTTCTGCCATACCTGCTGTAGCACAGAAATATTAATACTTTAGAAAGGCCATTCGGCTGATTTTGTTCGAAAACCAGTGTGGCATAATTGCCCCCTCCCGCTAATGTTACACATATGCAAGGTCTATGCTTACAACAATTTTACACACTAACATAACACACACACAACAATCTCGAAGCTGCAGTTGGTACACAAACTATAACTAAGTTCTGTAGGCAACGTATACCCACATATAAAAAAGCACATGTACGCTAGTGCTTGCCATGGTCGATATACTACACGATATTTATTTAGCCTGTTTTATCGAAATAAAAATATTAATGTCTTTAAATTAAGCACTTGTGTGATGTGTTGACGTTATTTGCAATGCAAGTCAGTAATTTAACAGTAAAATCATGCAAATAAAATACTCCTCGCACACACACACCTACACTCTGTATAGGTGACAGAAAATTTAAGTGCTATAATTAATTACGTAAGCGAGTAGCGATTTGTATATTATATTGTTCCCATATATGGTACACACCAGTACACAAGATACAATTAAAATGTATTAAAAAAAAACCACCGTCAAGTTTATAAACTCCTGCATCTTGTAGAGGGATCTGGCACTTGACAGGTGGCAAGAATTGACTAATCCTCTTGAGTGGTTTAAAATATGTTTTTATGGAAGCCCGTTTCAGGATGAAGCCAATCTTGTCAGTGACTCCTTTCACATAAGGTAGTACTGTAGGGAGGCGCTCAACTGTGGATGGTTTCAGACGGTCTCTGCGACGGGGCCATGGACGTCTGTAATAACGTTGACTTGTTTGGACGTCAGACATCTTAGACCGCCCGTGACCAGGAATGCTGTAAAGTATTCGAAACATCGGGCAATCCTAAATCAAATACAAACGCGATATAATCCGTATAAGTAGTTTTATTTACAATGTGTAGTGCTCGCGTAAGCATCAGATATAATTCTTAAAATATGTTAAAATATTATTTTTTATTGAAATTCGGTTTATTTTTATTGGTGTTATTATTTAACTAAAAAAACTATTTATTTTTTTAGATATGCTAGTACTGTTACTTGTTAGTACATTTTTGTTTATTGTACACAAAAATGTACTAACATTGTCCGTGTGGTTTCCAATAAAAATGAAATACAATAACATTTGATCACTTTACCATTATTTTTAGTATTCTACAAAATGTTGTGAACAAATTGTGCTAGATTTAGTTGGTATTTAGTTAACTACCAGTTGCCTTAATCCATAGTTTTAAATGTAAGATCTTTTGTTCAAAGATAATTTTATTAATATATATATATATATATATAGCTGTGTGGTAGCGGCTTCGAATACTACCAACCCTTGTTTTGCTCGTGGGTGTCGTAAAAGACGACTAAGAGCCCTAGATTGACCCGGACCAACTCCGGCGGCCGGTCATAAAAGTCATTGCCGAAACTTTTTGCAATATGTCAAAACAGATGACATATTGCGTCGGCCCCAAGTAATTGGGATAAGAGCAAGATGATGATAATGATGATATATATATATATATTAATAAAATTATCTTTGGTGATTGGTCCCGAACATAGATATTTTATTACTATTATTTTGTTATTTCTATTTTATTAATTACTAAAGAGCACTATGAAGTTTGTACTATAGATCATCATCATCGCAGCCCACATACGACCCACTGTTGAGCTCGGGCCTCCTCCATAATGGGAGACAATTTGACCTACTAAACCATGCTGGTCAGACGTGTTGGTATAGGGTTTCATTTCAAGTTTTCCCTCTCTTGCACAGATGTTATGCGCATATTATATACCATAGTCGTATTTTACGACATCCACGGGCAAGATAGGGAGTGGTGAATTGTATTCTTACTCCGTCACCACGCGGAAAATATACAAGAATGTACTATAGATATACAAGATAAATTAAGTAGGTAATGTATACCAGAATAATTGATTTTTAAATACCTATTTAAATATTGTTAATATAATTATATAAAACGATCAAAGTGTTAAAAATATTTATTTATATGATAAAATTAAGCCATAGCTAATTATTGAAATCGATAACTTATAGTATGTTGGACAGCACTATCGATACGCGTGGATCGACGTCAATGTTTTGAATGAAAAAGTATACTACCACGCTAGTAAGGCGGTTCTTCATGATATCGCATTGAACGCAGTACATTGCGCGGTTGCTGGACTAATAAAAGGTGATATCCATGTGTGGCAGACGATGTATAATGTTTGGCTCTTTTTGCGATTTCATAATTTTTCTTTATAAACGACATAATACTTTCATAAAATTAAGAAATATCACTGAATTAATAAGTTTATGGACTTAACGATGAAAATAAATGCCTTCTTAGACTATAACTACGCAACTGACTTCTTTTTCGACGCGTTGTAACAGCGCAAGACGGCATATTTCTCTTTTTTGTCGGAGCTTCGTTCAAGGTCACTATATGAGCGCAACTAAGAACCGGTAAAACGAATTTCGTCAATATTAAGACCGTTTGATCGCAATTGTGACACGCTTGCCCCGCCCACATGGCCGTTCTATCTGATTAATTTTTCTGTGTGCTGTAGCAATCAATCATAACGCTCACATATAGGCCCCGTTAAGCTCTCCCGTATCCGTGGTGCCGTACTGCTGCGCTATCGTAGCTGTACACCTTTTTACTTATTGGCTGACTAGTCATTTTGTTTTCCTGTCTCCCGCTTTGCCTAGTAGGGAAGTGGAATCTCTCTTTCCAACTCCTCCTCTTTAATCTTTTCTAATTAAATTTGTTGCGGGTCCCAAGACAATTAAAATCATATCCCGGGACTGCCTGAGGGTCAAACTTCGGTGTCATTTATGGAGACCATTGTGGATCCTGGCTTACAGGTTACAATGGTGGGAAAGTGTGGTGGGATTAGTCCCAAAAAAAAAAAAGAAGAGATTGTGAATGTTAATTTTGATATCAAAAATCAGATAGTAGATTTTTTTTTATTGCTGTTACTAGCAAACGAGCAAACAGTATACCTGATGGTAAGTGATGCTGCTCATGGACCTTTGCAAGGCCGCTGCCTACCGTGAAGCGAGTGTGACTCCGCGCAATGAAGTCGGGTGATAGGTACTAAAGCTTAAAGGTATCACCAAAACCTACTACACACAAACACTCCTCAGAAAGTTGGGCTTCTGGCTCTCTCGCTCACGCAGTAACAAATTGCTACTACTAGGAGTGGTAGGAGCACACTGTCGACAGTTATCTGTCTACAGCCGCGGGCCGGTCCGTCCGGGGCAGTACCATGCTCTCGCAGAAAATCGACGTCTGAGTAGTAGCAATTTGTTACTGCGCTTCGTTCGGTGAGCGAGAGAGCCAGAAGCCCAACTTTCTGAGGGTGATTGCGTGTGGAGGGTTTTGGTGGTGCCCTTGGTATCACCGAGCCTCAATGCACGCATTCACACTCCCTTCGCTTTCTTCACGGTAGGCAGCGGCCTTGTAAAGGCCCATGAGCGGCAACAACACTTACCATCAGGTGTACTGTTTGCTCGTTTGCCACCGTTTGCAATAAAAAAAAAAAACAGACGTTTTTCTGCTATGTGGTACTACCCCGGACGAACCAGCCCGCGGCTGTAGATAAAAAACTGTCAACAGTATGGTCTTGTCACTATGTTTATAACTTAACTCAATACCAGTGGTCGACCCAAAAGTGAAGGTTATTCCGTGGATAATGGGTCTGCGCGCCGCCCTTTTGTCACCCTGGAGGAAACATTTCCTGACCATTACCCGACAAAATAAACCTAAAATTTAGACATTTTTGTAAAAAAAATATCGTGTGGTGACGGAGTAAGAATACAATTCACCACTCCCTATCTTGCACGTGGATGTCGCAAAAGACGACTAAGGGATATAATACGCATATAACATCTATGTAAGAGAATGAAAAACTCGAAATAAAACCCTATACCAACATGTCTGTCCAGGCCGACCAGTGACGACAAGTCACATCTGCTCCGGTGGTCGGCCCAACAACGAGGTGACGTGGGCACGGGTGGGTTACGGGCGCGCGCGCCGTCCTTTCATCGCCCCGGACGGACTGGACCGCGCGTGCGCTTACCATAGCCCACCCAGAAAAAAAAATGCCAACATGTCTGACCAGCACGGTATAGTAGGTAAGGTCAATTTCCCTTCTCTTGTGGAGGTGGCTCGAGCCCAACAGTGGGACATATATGAGCTGAAATGATAATGATGATGATGATGACAGCAGAAATATTTAAAAAATTAGAACAATCGCATTTTTTTCATATATTTATTTATGTTATAAATTAAAATAAAGTTAGTTTAGTCTAAAATATTCCTAATTAGTTGATACCTGTTCTTACCAACGATCCCTAAGTTTTAGGTGACGCCTAAGATAATATAAATAAGACAACATTGCCAGTGACTAAATTTTTGATGTTAATTAAATAAAATTAAAATTTTATGTAACACAAATGACCATACAGAATAACCATATCCCTATGTGTTACTTAAAATTTAAGGGTCGTTGGGGAAAAGTAGTTTAAACATTAAATATACTTGAAATTCAAGTTACTTTTGGAGGAATTTATCTGCCAATCTTTACATCTTTAAGAGGTCACCCTCGTAGATATTACAGATTAAAAACAACGAAAATTAAATCCCTTTTTTTCCGTTGGACTTTCAACGACGATTAAGGAAGCAGATAACTTTCCTTTCAAGAGAAGGATAACTTGAAACTCTCTACTTGCTATCTGGGTATAGTGAACCAATTCCCCTAATTTGAAAGTAGCCCATAAGCTGAGAAATAAAATATACGTTTTAAATAAAACTACTTTACGTTCTACTACGACGTTTCGAACACTTTGCAGCGTTCATGGTCACGGGCTGACTAAGATGTCTCACGTCCAACAAGTCAGCGTTATTACAGAAAATGTTATACAGAAACGTCGGGCAATAAAAAATCAAATACAAACGCGATAAAATCCGTAAAGTAGTTTTATTTAAATTCTGTAATACTCGCGTAAACATCAGATATCATTAAATAAAATATGCATTTAAAAATGCAAAAGAATGTCATATTTAGATAAAGTACTAGTGACGCAACGGATTTCCTCTGCCGCTACCGCAATTGCAGCAGTTCTGCAAATTGTTCTTAAATCCGTTTCTATTTCCAAAATGTTATAACGGAAATTCAAACGGCACTCAAGGTTTGAAGCGGGACTGGTGTATGTACTTCGTCATCATCAATGAAATCATCATTATAAATATTGAAATATATCTATACAGATAAATAAAATTGAAGTGTCTGTTTGAAATCCTTACCAATATTATAAAAGCAAAAGTAAGTTTGTTTGTTTGTTTATTACGCTTTCACGCTTAAATCACCGAACCGGTTTCAAAAATTCTTTCACCAATGGAAACCTATAATATCAGGGCGTAACATAGGCAATATTTCATCCCGGTATTCCCACGGGAACTATGCGGGTAAGATGACTAAAACCGAAGCGAAGCGAGGGCGGGTTGCTAGTAAGCTATATTTAATTGCAGCATTCCTACGGGAACGGGCAATACGCGAGTGGAATCACGGGGATTTGCTAGTCGTACATATTTTACGTATTAATGCAGCCCAAAAATATAATTTATCAATACTAAATTATGAATATTAATTACTATAAAAATTGCATTAAAAACTAAATTAATTTC
The DNA here is from genome assembly GCA_032191425.1 of Lymantria dispar. Taxonomy (NCBI): domain Eukaryota; kingdom Metazoa; phylum Arthropoda; class Insecta; order Lepidoptera; family Erebidae; genus Lymantria; species Lymantria dispar. The sequence goes on from CM063471.1 coordinate 12,584,420, forward strand.
GTTATATTGACAATTCCGCTTCCGTATTCGTTTCCAAATCTATTTCCGTTAAAATTTTAACACATTTCCGTTATGACATTCCGTTGCATAAAATACATACAAACTTGCTACATTTAACTTAATCACGAAACTGTTAGAACTCGAGGTCCTCCGCTGTGATTTTGATGTGTCGTGATGGTAACTCCCAGATGCGAACATTGCTCTCTGCATCACCAGCTGCTATGCGGCATATACTGAAATCAAAAAAGGGAGCCGTCGCTCAGGACGCCTAGCAGATGTGAAACATCGAAATTATTTTGTACAATTATAATAGACTTTTTTTATTATTATTTATTGTTTATTGTTGTATGTTATTATTATTTATGGTTATTTGCACTATACCTACATATGCCTAAAAAACATTTTATATTTTTTTTGTCAGTCTGGCTGTTGGTTGCGGGTAATCTTCAAAACGGCTGGACCGATTTCAAAAATTCTTTCACCAATGGAAGCTATATTATCAGGGAGTAAACTAGGCTATATTTTATCACGGTATTCCCACGGGAACGAAACCGAAGCGAAGCGAGGGCGGGTTGCTAGTGTATAAATAAAATAATACGATTTATATTTGTATTATTATTTAAAATACACAGCACACACACTACTTCGTATAGTACATATATTCTATCTTATAGCATGGCGTTACGTCGCTGGCCTGTCCCATTCTTCATCACTCATTCCATCATCCATCGCCATCAAGGCCAAGAACGACCACAACAACTTTGAAACCAAAAAATCTCGTCGGTCCGTCCAGGCGTTTAGGAGTCACAATGCCCCAAGACGTGTCAAGCTTCCACTCCTCTTTACGCGTCAGGGTTTAAAAAGATCTTACCCGCTCTGGTTAACGCTGATAGCTGTCACAACACCTCCAGGTCCATTTAGACCATCAACTGGTAATGATCGCCCAGTATTCACGTTGTACAACTTGAGGAGTTCTCCCGTAGGCTTCGCGAGACCCAACACTACCACGCAGGGGTTGTTTGGCAACCAGGTCATGCAGGATACTGGTACGTCCAGACATATCACCTAAGGATATTAATAAAAGTAAATAAGGAAACTCCACAATTGAAAAAAGGAAAGTTATTCATTGCAGCCCACGTACGTCCCACTGTTGGGATCGGGCCTCCTCTACAATGGGAGGGAAATTGACCTACTATACCATGCTGGTCAAACATGTCGGTATAGGGTTTTATTTCGAGTTTTCCTTCTCTTACACAGATGTTATGAGCATATTATTTCCCATTATCATCTTATACGACAAGCAACATAGGGAGTGGTGAATTGTATTCTTACTCCGTCATCACACGGAATGAAAGTTAAAAATTTTAAATCGTCATCATTCCATCACCGTCCATTGCTGGACGTAGGTCTCCGTCATGTTTCGCCGCAATGTGCGCCCTGGCCGCCTGCTTCCAACGACGCCTAGCAACTTTCACCAAGTCGTCGGTCCACCTAGTTCGTCCTACACTGCGTCGTCTGATACGACCGATGTAACCATTTCAACCAATTTTAGTTATTTGTGCATATTATAAAAATACAATAAAAAGGTTCTTAAGTAGCGACCACGTATCGGACGACGCAACGTAGGACGACTAGGTGGACCGACGACCTGATCAAACTTGTTGGACGTCGTTGGATGCAAGCGGCTCAGAACCCCACTTTGTAACGAAACTTAAAGGGGGCCTACATTCAGCAGTGGACGGCATGATGCAGACTATAAAAAACATTTACTTAAATGTCTCACCTTCAATGGTGTAGTTTGATTAATATCATAGACACGAAGTTCCGAGTCTATGGACGCCGAGATAAAAAGCCCCGGCTTGTGAATACTAAAAGCGATATCCACTATGCAAGAGCGATGGCCGTCTAACACTTCATAAACTGGATCTACCATATCGCTTTCAACTATTTGTTGATAGGACTTCATTTTACATAAAAACAGATTCCCTGTACTTGAACCAACAACAAAAACATCATCGGATAACTTTTGATCGCTCGGTCTCAATGGATATGTCTTTATAAAATCTATACAGCTGATATCAATAGCGGCCATCTTGCGCGAACCATTGACAATATAAGTAATAACGTTTTCGAAGACTTTTGTTTTTAAATTCGCATTCACTTGCCATACGTTGACAGTTCCATCACTTCCGGATGAAATGAGGATATTATCGGAAGCATTTCGCCTTTTCTTGTTATTTACGATATGAAGAGTTAAAAAAATATTAGCTAAAGATCCATCTGCCCATTGCAATGCTGTTACACGTTTCGATCCATGAGAACCTGCGGGCGATGTTAATAAAACCGGATCTAAATCTTTCAAATCACACAAAACCACTTCGCCGGAAGTAGTACCATAAGCTAACAATGCGGAAACGGATGGATGGTATTTGACCACAGATATACAATTCTTTTCGGTGATGTCTAAGTTTTTAACAAAAGTATCTCCAGCTGCTTTTTTTATTGTGAATATGCGAATTAATCCATCATCGTTACACCAATTTTCATGTCGATTTCGACCTATAGACACGGCCAAAGAGTTCCCAGCGCTGCTCCAACAAAGATCCAATACTGATCTGGACACATCGCCGTCTCCTACACCTGGCAGCTCAGTTACCTTAATTTCTTGAAGCAATTTGGCTTTCAAAACTTCCTCTTCGTCAGAATCAGATGAATTGCACAATATATCTTTGTCTCTTTGATTCAATTGTTCAAGCATTGCTGGGACGACTTTCCTAAGAAATTCATTCAGACCTGGTGGTGGGTATTCCTTTGGATTTTTATCCTGTATTAAATCTTCAGGCGTTACTAACGAATCGCTTTCTTGAGTGAAATGAGTTTGAGAACCGGCACCAATTTCGTCAAATTCTGTCGTTTGCGTTGAAGAATTTGCTTCGTCTCTTCGATTTAGTGTTACAGATTCAAATCCTATTGCTTCACCGTCATAACCACTTAAACCAGACATTTTTTATTCTTTCTTATAGAAATATAGAAATAAAACTATAATTGTTTTAGTTTGTGTCAAAGTATTTGTTTCGCTGTTTGTAAATAGTGTTTTATTGCGTTGTCATGGCAACGCGCTCGTTTCTAAGTTGCCAGTATTTTATACAAATGTCCATAGAGTATGGTAGAAAGCAAAGATCTTTTTTAGTTTTTTAAATAATATTTTATTGCGTTGTCATTGCAATGCAAATTATGTAAGTTACCAGTATGTTATATAAGTGTCCATAGAGCATAGTAGAAAGGACTGTTTTTGATGTGAAACATCAATAGGCGAGGGTAAACCTGATCATTGGCGTGGCGTGGCGTAATGCGACGCGTGGCGTAACTAGACGCGTGCCGTGGCGATGCCTCGTCACGCTATGTGATAGTAAGTGTAATTCTGACTAATTGTTAGTAGTGTTGCCCAAAAAAGTCTTGGTCTTGCGGTCTTGGTCTTGGTCTTGCGAGAAATGCGAGACCGAGACCAAGACCAAGATCACTTAATTTTTGCAAGACCAAGACCAAGACTGGCCCTGCAAGAATTGAGCAAGACCAAGACTGAGCCTGCAAGAGTCTCGCGGTCTTGCATTTAAGTCAAATCACCATTTCAGCATATACACGTTCAACTGTTGGCCTCGTATCTTCTACATAATAGGAGGGAAATTGACCTACTACACCACGGTGAACGGCCGTGTTGGTACAGGGTTGCATGTCAAGTTTGCCTTCTCTTGTATATATTATATACTATACATATATATAGCCCTTAGTCGTCTTTTACGACACTCACGGGTAAAATAGGGGGTGATGAAATGTATTCTTATTCCGTCACTATACGGTAAGTTAAATCAGTCTTGAGATATCCATCGATTGGCCGATTGAATGTTGGTGTTGCCTTTTCAGAATTACTCTTTGGAAAGGGTTAAGGACAAAAATACCGTAATCGTCACCCTGTTAGTTAGGCTTGATAAGTTTCACACGACAGTGCTCTTGCCCATTATATTTATATTTCCGTTTAATTTATTAGCCCAACGATATCCACTGTTGGACATAGAAATGTGCCTACAATTAATCTACATAAATAACACCCAGACTCCCAAAAAGAATTATTATGCGAAGATCGGTATGCATATATAAAAATCGTTATAAAATAATGTGAAAGAGAAGTAAAACTACTAGAAATAAAATCCTATACCAACGCGTCTGACCAGCGTAGTACGTCAATTTTTCTCCTACTGGGAGGAAGATTAAGCCCAGCAGTGGCACTTTTATGAACTGAGACGATGACGACGAATACCATACATTTGGTGACCCTCTTCATAGGTATATTATTGAAAACTATTATTATCTGTACTACTACTTATCATAAATTGGGAGAAATTATTTAGTTGAACGCCCTAATTTTAGAAAATAATCAAAAGAATGTTTTTTTGTCAGATAGTCTGTTTATCCAGAAAAGTTTTGGGCTTTAATACATAACACTGCGACATACATATTGGTAAATTGGTCCGGAGCAGTGTCTATAAAGGCTAACAAATCGGACAAAATTTTAAAGCTGTTAAGCGTTCTCCGTAGTAGTCGTTGTTATGGCAACTACCTACTTAGATAACAAAAATTGTAATTAAAGTAGGTATGTTTTAGAATATCTATAACATACCTACTTTACTTAAATGGTGATATTTTTTTTAATGCCAGGAGGCGATATGGTTATTTAAACAAAATAATAGCATTATAGGAAAGCAAAGTAAGCGAAGCTGTTGGAACAGCTAGTATTGAATATATCTAGAGATAGGTAGGTAGAATTATAGGTATTAAAATCGTCATTAACACATTCCTTTTTGTAGCGCAACTATTAGGTATGGCGGATATTGTTAACTTAAAGGGGAATATAAACACTCCCATTTATTATAAAAATATTTAAAATTACCTAAAATTTATTGTATCAACTGCCCCGTGTGGTGACGTCTTAAGAAAACAGGGATGAAATTGCTTCCTTTGTCATAGGAGTAGTAACGCTGTCTAATGTAACACTAGGGGAATATGAGCGTAATTTTTCCCAGTGGTAAGTGTTATATTCAATAGTGGACTATAGGCTAGCAGTTGGATAGATAGGATAGGATGATATTTGATTAATTTAGTTAGATTTTTCCTTGCCATGATAAATGACTGTTACGTTATTCCATCTGCAAGACTTGCAAGACTTTGCGAGACTCTTGCTGCAATACCAAGACCAAGACTCGAGTGTGCAATACCAAGACCAAGACGAGACCAGGTGTGATGTTGCAAGACCAAGACCAAGACTAGTCCAAGTCTCGTCTTGGTCTTGCATTTGGGCAACACTGTCAGTAATACCGTCATCGTCAGAGGCATAGAATATAACTATTATATTACATGATTACAGAGATCACTGATTAAAAGAATTGAGTTGCCACAATTTGTATTTTCAATTCTTGTACTTAATGAAACTAAATGTTTACTGAATAAAAACCATCGTTTTGTGAAAAAAAATCGTAAGTAATATTTTATTAATACTTTGTGTTATATATTTTGTTATTTTATTCTTATATACTTGTCTATACCAATAAATAAAATTAGAGTGTCTGTTTGTAATGTCAAAATAATAGATTTTTTCATGCTCACACAGTTATTTGCACTATACATATGCCTAAAATAAACTTTATATTTTTTTTGTATGTTTGTCTGTTTGTTCCTAGTTCTTGTTGAAGATTACCCATCTTCAAAACGACTGGACCGATTTAAAAAAATATTTCACCAATGGAAAGCTATAATATCAGGGAGTAAACTAGGCTATATTTTATCCCGGTATTCCCACGGGGATAAGGCGACAGAAACCGAAGTGAAGTGAGGGCGGGTTGCTAGTACAAAATAATTTCGATGTTTCACTTATGCCAGACGTCCTGAGCGACGGGTGGGTTGCGGGTGTACGTGCTTACACCCCTCTGTCGCCCCAGACGGAGTGATGCGAGGAGTGTGCCGACCGCAACCCATCCCCAAAAAAAAAAAACGACGTCCTGAGCGACGGCTGCCATTTTTTAAATATACCTGAATTACAAACCTTAGTAGCACTTATTTATTAATCATCACTACTTTCAATGTTACATTATTAACTAATAATCAGACGGCCCTATAAATGAAGGAAAAAATGGAGTCATCGTTTTAAAGTAATTATCTAATTATATAAAATAGGTATCCAAGATAAGAGCATCAATTGAGACACTTTCCGTGTGGTGACGGAGTAAGAATACAATTCATCACTCCCTATCTTGCACGTGGTCTTTTTTTTATGGCGAACGGTAGCAAACGAGCAAACAGTACACCTGATGGTAAGTGTTGCTGCCGCTCATGAACCTTTACAAGGCCGCTGCCTACCGTGAAGAAAGTGAAGGGAGTGTGAATGAGTACATTATACCAAGGGCACCACTAAAACCCTCCACACGCAAACAATTTCAAAAAGTTGGGCTTCCGGCTCTCTCGCTCACCGAACGAAGCGCAGTAACAAATTGCTACTACTCAGACGTCCATTTTCTGCGAGAGCGTGGTACTACCCCGGACGGACCGGCCCGTGGCTATAGACAGGTAACTGTCAACAGTGTGGTCCTACCACTATCTAAAAGATATCGTAAAAGACGATTAAAGGATACGCATATAACATCTATACAAGAGATGAATAACTCGAAATAAAACCCTATACCAACCCAACCAACGTGGTGTAGTAGGATTAGTAGGTCATTTTCCCTCCTATTGTGGGGGAGGCTCGAGCCCAACAGTGGGACATATGTGAGCTGAAATGATATTAACTGAGTATATACGTTTCGGGAAGACAGCCAATTAGATTTCACGGTGTATATGCAAACTAGGGATGTGAAAATAATCGATTTTTATATTAATCGAATTTTGTAATAGTCGATTTTAATAATCAATTATCTAAATAATAAAAATCGATTTTTATATATTAAAATTAATCGATTATTTTAGTATTTGCTTTTTTGTTTAAAATGAAATCAGCAGATGGCAATCTGCCAGATTTCCTAAAAAACATGTCATCACGATACTGCCAGTAAAAGTGCTCGATCAGATGTCAGTGTTTCATACTACATTAGAAAATAAATCGCACATTTGCTAAAAAAAAAACAAAAAAAGGTCATCACAATTGTTGGGAGAAAAATTTTAAGAAAGAACTATGAATAGTAAAAAAATCGATAATGCAATAATAGGTTATTATTTTTAGTTAATCGATTAATTATTTTTAATTAATAGATTATTTTTATAATCGATTTATTTTAAAGAAAAAAAAAATCGATAATTTATTAATCGATTTTTCCCTCCAAGTAACATCCCTAATGCATACTCATATACGTCCCACTATTGGCCTCGAACCTCCGGCATAATAGGAGAGCAAATTGACGTTACTATACCAACTTTTTCGTGTTTTCCTTCTCTAGTATAGATGTTATATGCTTTTTTTGTTAGTCGTCTTTTACGACATCCACGAGCAAGATAAGTTGCGGTGAATTCTTATTCCGTCACCACACGGACATTCAAAGATACAGGGAATTAATATTGACTAAGTTGTTACCTAAAACTCCGTTTGTTTCTTACGGAGTAAGAATACAACTTACCACCCCCTCTCTTGACCGTAGGTGTTGTAAAAGCCGACAACTCGCGTCTGATCAGCGAGAAATAATGGGTCAATTTCCCTCCTATTGTGGAGGAGACCTAGGCACAACAGTGGGGCTTATGTAGGCTGAGATAGATGTCCAAAACTCAGGGGTTCGTTAGTAAAAGTCATAAAACACAGCGTGAGTACTAAATATGCATGTCAAAAGTGAAACTTCTATGGTTCCATGTGTTTTTATCAGTATTAAAAAAAAATAATAAAAAAAACATTTACAAAATAGAAATCTCGATCTTTCTCACTCGCTTGCTGCCTACTCTCGCCCCATGGCTGTGCTTCGTGCTATGTTCGCCCTTTCTCGTTCTCTCTCAACCGGTCTCAATCGCTCTCTCCCTCTTCTTCGACAAAAACGCTGTACATCTTCGTGACGGTAAATTGTTTTACATCCGTAAAAAAATTATCCTCACGCGCGCAAAGAAATTTCACTTTCAAAACCAAACAAGACAATGAAATAAATAGACAAGATTTATTATTTACCATGTTTTTTTTTATTATCATAAATATTTTAAGAAATCTTTTTATTGCTATACTCGGTAACGTACGACTCACATACTAGAAATAATGAAATAGTCGAATCGATAATTATTAACAATCATCTTGATTACCTATCAGTCATATCGACTATCTTCCAATCATTGCACTAATAGTCAACTCTACTAATTATCATAACTTTGACTATCAATAATTACCAATTATTTTATTCATCAGCTTGTTTCACGTTTTCGCAATCACCCCAAGTAATTATCAAGCATCTCGACTAATTGTCAAACATCTCACAAAATTACCCGCCAAATTATCGATAATTAGTTAATAATTATCGATAATTTCAAGTAATTACTTAACATTTCGACTATCAATCAGTTTAAGTAATTACTTAACATTTCGACTATTATCAATCATCACAAATAATTATTTATCATTTCGACTAATTATCAATCATCTTAAGTAATTATTAATCATTTCGACTAATTATCAATCAGTTCAAAGTAATTACTTATCATGTCGGCTAATTACCAATAATTTCAAGTCATTATTTATCATTTCAACTAATTATAAGTCAGTTCAAGTAATTATTTATCGTTTCGGCTAACTATCAATCATTTCAAGTAATTATTTATAATTTCGATTAATTATCAATCACCTCAAATAATTATATGTCATTTCGACTAATTACACCGGCACACAAAAAAAAATTGGAATGTACTTTGGACTGGACCTACCTACCGACATGTATTTCGACCCGCTGAATCTGAATTTCAAGTCCGTTTGGCCCGGTCACCCTCCAGTTTTGAGTAAAATGCAAAAAACCTCAAAAGAAAATTGCAGAATATTGCAGTCACAGCAATGAAAAACTTTTTGTGGACCCGGATCACGTATGATTTTTGTGTATTTCAAATAACTGAATTTAAATCTAAAAGTTAATTAGCCCGGTGAGCCGTCCAAATTTGAAAAAAAAAAAATGTAAACCCCAAAAAATGGCAATATATCATGAAAAATTGAAGTCTTAGAAATAAAATTTTTTTTGGACTCAGATTATGATTTTCATGTATTTTGTTCCGCGGAAGTTTTCTTGCCCCGTTAACGTTTTAAAATTAAAAAAAAAATCTCAAAAAACCCAAATAAATCGGGAAAATTGCAATTAAAACTAGGAAAAAAAAATCTGTAAAATATGATTAAATACATTTCCTGTATTTTTTCACGCATAAAATATTCATTTCTTAACATGTATTTACGTGATCCGGGTCCACAAAAATTTTTTCATTGCTGTGACTGCAGTTTTTTACAATTTTTGGCCTTTTTTTGAGGTTTTTTGCATTTTACTCAAAACTGGAGGGTGACCGGGCCAAACGGACTTGAAATTTAGATTCAGCGGGTCAAAATACATGTCGGTAGGTAGGTCCGGTCCAAAGTACATTCCACTTTTTTTTTTGTGTGCCGGTGTTATTAATCAGGTCAAGTGATTACTTATCATTTTGATTAATGATCAATCAGTTCAAATAATTATTTATCATTTCGACTAATTATCAATCAATTTAAGTAATCACACTTTGGACTAAATACGATTCACCATGATTGTCATCTTCAATAATTATATACCATCTTGATTAATCATCGGGCATTAGAAATAATCTCCAACCTTGAGTAACTTCCAACATCTTGGTTGATAGTCAGCCTTTTTTTGGCCGCCCGACATTTTATCCGGGGCGACGGAGGGGCGGCGTGCGGACCTATAACTCGTCTCCTTTGTTGTTAAGCCGACCACCGGTAATTATTAATCAGTCTGTCTGTCAGTCATTTTGACTAGTTCGGCGCCATTGACAATAGCTAGAGGTGGTGTATTACCGCTGTATCTGTGTACATGGCGGATATGTTTCATGGCGTAATGTCTACATTTGTAATATCGGCAGCAAACTGTACATTTGTACATTGAGCTACTGTGACAAGTCAGTTTGTGCATGTGGAGGCTGTTGTTCGCTTTGAATGATGCTGGGCAGAGATCGCACTGTGAAAGAAATAATATTCGTTACAAGAGGTATAGCATGCGTCTTTTTATTATTTTTTTTTTTTTAATATTTCCGTGTGGTGACGAAATAAGAATACAATTCGCCACTCCCTATCTTGCGTTTCGTTGTCGTAAAAGACGACTAATAATATGTATATAACATCTGTGCAAGAGAAGGAAAACTCGAAAAGAACCCCTATACCAACATGTCTGACCAGCATGGTATAGTAGGTCAAATTCTCATTGTGCTGCGATGACGTTGATGACGACGATTATGTTTTCAATTTCTTTTTAGATTTTTTTAATTTTATAATCTTTTTCATTTTTATTATTTTTTTATTTACAAGTTAGTTAGTTTTTATGATTCCAAATCATTTATTATCTATAAAACAGTCGGACATTGTCAGTTTTCAGATCGGATCGGGACGTGAACGCTACTGAAACACTCGCTAGTCTTTTATTTTTTAATTTAACTTTTTTTCATATGGACGGAGTAAGAATCTGTGCAAGAGACGGAAAACTCAAAAAGAAACCCTATACCAACATTTCTGACCAGTATGGTATAGTAGATCAAATTCCCACTGTGGAGGAGGCCCGAGCCCAACAGTGGGACGTACATGAGCTGAGATGTGATAAATTTATACTTGACATATTAATTAATCATCATTTCAACTAGTTAACGTCCCACTGTTAGACCGCTAGTCAGACCGGTTTTAATTCGGGTGCTCTTTTACTTGCATAGGTTATGTCTGATATCTATATATTTCCTTAGTCATCTTTTACGACACCCACATGCAGGATAGGAACACACTGTCGCCAGTTGTCTGTCTACAACCGCGGGTCGGTCCGTCCGGGGTAGTACCACACTGAGCAGAAAATCTAGGCTCTCCAAATAAACATCGCACGAGGCTGTGGTAAAAGCAGATTGAGTGTTCCTATAAAGAATTTTATCTATTCCATCTACTGCTGCTATGGAGCAGAGGATCTCCTTCAGATAAACGAGCCAAGCGTCTTCGGAAAATGAACTAGGATAAAGGTCCTTCTCATTATCTTTCTAAGCTTGCTTAGAATATGTGTCGATACTAAAGCGATCAAAAACGTGAAGCCAAAAGCCTTGTACGCAGTGACCTTGTACACTACGTCACGATTCAACGTGGGGAGCCATATCTGGCTCCAATTTAGATGCCTCAAATTTTGTGCGCGACTTGAGCTTCTATGAGTTATTCTAAGTAAGCTTATTACTCTTACCTTGACCAGCTTCTCAGTTCTATGGGAATGCCTATGCTGTGTCAGCAGATAAGCAGCATGAAACTTCGCCCCGCAGGTCTCGCAGTTGAAAGGCTTCTCACCACGATGACGGCGTTCATGATTCTACATCAGAAGACTGTAGCTTTAATATAAGATGAAGACTTATCAAACCATTAGAAGGAAAACTGGAAATAAAACTCTGTACCAAACTGTCTGATTATTGTAGTATTCTGATCCTGACGGCTCATATAAGTCCTACTGGCTCCAGTGTCGTCTATAATGGGAGGCAAATTGACCACTACACCACGCTGGTCAGACTGAGCTCGAACCTCCTCCATAATGGGCAGGCTATCGACCTACTATACCACGCTAGTCAGACGTGTGGATATAGGGTTTCATTTCGAGTTTTCCTTCTCTTGCATAGATGTTATCTGCATATTAGTCGTCTTTTAAGACATCCACGTGCAAGATAGGGAATGGTGAATTGTATCCTTACTCCGTCAACACACGAAAGATATATGACTATTGTAGTATAGTACACAATACTTGTCAATATAATTCAGATGATGGCTTTTGCGTCACCCACGAGCAAAGTATGAAAGTATTCATTGACACCATCACACAGCTTAAACCCTCAAATATGCTACTACCCTCGTTAAATCTGCGAAATTGATTGAACTGGAAATTTGTACCCTCAATAATATTAGGGGTGATTAATGCTAGAAGAATATCAACTTACCCTCATAGCCATGGTACCAGCACTCTGGAAATCGCAATAACTACATTGGAACTTCTCATATCCGTGCTTGGCTCTCAAATGTTCTTTAAGACGGAATTTGTTCCCGAAGGTTCTGCCGCAATGCTGCAGGTAGAATATCAGCGTTAGTGGACTGTCATGCAGGTCTACACATCATTAAACTGCTTTTCAGGAGGTTCTAGAATCGTAGAGAAGTACATCATACTGATTTCTTAATCTATTCTTAAAAATTACAACTACCTTCAATTCGAGAAATTTATTACTATTTATATAAGAATTTCTATTACTTAAAATATTCAAAATACTCAAAATATATACACTCTATATAATCAAAAATAATATACTGCACCCAAATTAAAAAATTCAACACACTACACTCAAGATAGTCGAAAATATTACAACTGCACCCAGAATAGTCAAAAAATATGCTCTCTACATTCAATATAGTCAAAAATTATATTCGCTGCATACAAATTATTAAAAAAATAACCTTTTGGCACCAAAAGTAGTTATGGATAACCCTCGATCTTCGAAATTCTGTACCCAATAATCTATACAAATAAATAAAATTGAAGTGTCTGTTTGTATTGTTAAAATATTGGGCTTTTTCATGCCGACAAGGTTATTTGAATGACACCTATGTCTAAAATACAGTTTAACATTTTTTTATCTGTCCGTTAGAGGTAATCTTCAGAACGGCTATACCGATTGTGATAATATTTTACTACCAGGTAACTCTCTTTATAAGGAATAACTTAAGGCTATATTTTATCGCGGTATTCCTATGGGAACTATGCGGAAAAGGCGGATTGCTAGTAATAAAATATATACACTCAAGATAGTCAAAAACATTACACTGTACTTATAATAGTCAAAAATTATACACCTATAATAGTCGAATATTATACTTTTACTTTTTTTATGTACAGTGGGCTCACCTCACACGCAGGTTTCAATCCAGCATGCTTCATAGCCTTATGCATACGAAGACTAGCTTTCTGCATCATCTTATGGCATATATCACATTCTTGAAGCTCTCGACCCTGGAGTACAATAATTTATAATAAGGTCTTATTTTCTGTGTGGTGACGCAGTAAGAATAGAAAAGACTCTTCCGTAGTGTATACCATAATACTCCTACCTTCGTGGGTGTCTTAAAAGATGACTAAAGAATACAACATGCAAATTACATCTATGCTAGAAAAGGAAAACTCTAAATAAAATCCTATACCAACCTGTCTGACCAGCGTGGTATAGTAAGGTCAATTGCCCTCCTATTGTGGAACGAGCCCAGCATTGGGACATATTAAGTTGAAATGATGATGGCATTGGCTTGTTTGTAATCAAAGCAATAAAAAAGTGAGCCGTCGCTTAAGACGCCTGGCAGTTGTGAAACATCGAAATTAATTTTGTACCAGTATATATATGCATAAAAAAACAGATTACGACAGAATATGGCATAAAATATTACGATTTATTTTTCCAGAATATAATAATATTTTTTCTTTTTTTTTTTTATTGCAGACGGTGGCAAACGAGCAAACAGTACACCTGATGGTAAGTGTTGCTGCCGCTCATGGACCTTTACAAGGCCGTTGCCTACCGCGAAGAAAGCGAAGGGAGTGTGAATGCGTGCATTGAGGCTCGGTGATACCAAGGGCACCACCAAAACCCTCCACACGCAATCACCCTCAGAAAGTTGGGCTTCCGGCTCTCTCGCTCACCGAACGAAGCGCAATAACAAATTGCTACTACTCAGACGTCGATTTTCTGCGAGAGCATGGTACTGCCCCGGACGGACCGGCCCGCGGCTGTAGACAGATAACTGTCGACAATGTGGTCCTACCACTCCTATTCAATAAACATTTATTTTCATTAGTAAACAGTATACACTATAGGTATGCGAGATTAGTGCGGCGAGAGAGATAGAGCACAGGAACTTGCGCACAACATCGCTCTGTCTCACTCACACACTACAAAGTATAGACTACGTGTCTACATATATGTAGCGTGGCGTTTTGACGCCACGCCAACGATCAGGTTCAAAAAAAATCTAATAGTCACTCACCGATTCATTAGTTTTGCGTTTCCTCTTCTTGGCGGTGCAATTTGTTACATGACTAACTAACTCCTCCTTATTATCATAAGTTGATTTACAATACTGTAACAATTCATAAATCGAATACATAAATACGTTATCATTATCGTCTTGCTAACCTAATTACTAGGCGTTGATGCAATCATCACATTCTATCCATGTATAAGTGGGTTCCGGGGCCGCGCGCCGTCCTTCTGTCACCCCGTACTGTGCAGGGCGGCGGGTGCCTTGACCGTTCATCCCAAAAAAAAAATCCATATATAATTCCCTCAATCCATGCATATTTTCTATGATCTTACCTTACCCCTAAAACCTTCAACATTCATACTTAAAACTTTTCTCATAATATTACTTTCATCCAGGGTTGGGAAAAATCTGATTTTTATTAAAAAATCAAAAGCCATTGATTTTTTTAAAAAAATCATGATTTATTTGATTTTTTTGATTTTTTAAATTTGAACATAAAATTTGAACATTTTGATTCTTTGAAATTATTGTTAATTATTTTAATGTATAAGTCTAAAAATTATAATACAATTTGCGCCTCAAAAACTTGTGACAACGCATTTGTCGCGCTTCTTGCTTCTTGCAAGAAAATTCTTGTCGCGATTTGTTTTCCTTCTGTCCTATACACTCACTCACTATACAGTGCCGAGTGAGGCACGAACGCGTTTGTTGTGCTTTTTGCAAGAATATTCCTGTCGTGTCGTGTCGAGGCTTGTTTTCCTTTTCAACCTATAAATTGACGTTCGCGCATTTCGCTAGTTTAGTTAAGCGAAGTGAAAACATATAAATAAAGTAAAATGAGTGGAAGAAAAGAGGACCCAATATGGCAGTTCTATATTAAGACAACAAATCCAAATAAATTGGGGTGTAGGGCTATTTGTAGAAAGTGCAAGAAAGATATTCAAGGGTTAGTCCAAAGACTTAAAGCACACCACGATGTTTGTAATTATCAAGAGAGGAATACAGGTAATTAAATTATTAATTTTATTTTATTTATATTTTAGGCATATATGATTGTTTTTTGTTTTTAAATGTTAGGTGAAATCTAATACGTGGCGTGGCCTTTAATGTAACTTTTTTAACGCGACCTTTCCCAGGTTAATTATTAAAGATTATCTTTACTCTTCTATACTTACTTAATTTTTAATTTTTTCAACTTAAAAAAATAAATTTGCTTTTACATCTCTATTGAACATTTTAACTTTATTTTAAAATCAATAATTCAATACTATATCAATATATCATCAATTATAATTAATCAATTTCAATTTTCAGTTATGTTTTTTCTCTTTCCAGAGTCGAATGTCGCTTGACAGTTTTGCTAGCACATCACCTGCCTCAAGTTGTAGTTCACTCATGACGAACGTACCAACACCAACAAGTCCAACAACTTTTGAGCCAGTCCAAAAAAAGAAAGCAATCGAAACTCAGCCTACCATGAGTACCATGAGTAGTTTTGTAATGCGGACTTCAACTGCTGAAAAACATAAAATTGACAAACAAATAGCAAAGCCTATTTTTGCTACTAATTCGAGCTTCAGATGTATTGAGAATTTAGAGGTGAAAAAAGCTATTCAGTTATTAAGGCTTGGTTATACACCGCCCTCGAGAAAAACGGTAGCAACAAGTCTTTTGGACGAAATCTATGAAGAGGAAAAAGAAAAATATTTCTCCTCCCTTTCAGGACAGTCCGTAAATATATCAATTGATGGGTGGTCAAACGTGCACAACGAACTAGTGATATGCGCAACGATAACCACTGAAGATGGACAAGCCCTCCTATACGAAACTATAGACACATCAGGAAATCCCCATACTTCAGAATATTTAACTCAAATAGTTTGTGACCTGATTTCATCAGGTGAATTAAAATACAAGTGTACCGTAAAATCTTTTGTGACAGACAATGTCGCAAATATGACACTTATGAGAAAAACATTAGAAGAAAAAACGAACGCAAAAGTTATAACTTATGGCTGCTCTGCACATATTTTTAATTTACTGTGTTAATTATAATATCACATATTTTTAGTTTGTTACTGTTACAAGGACTTTCAAGTTAAAGACGTTATAGAACATGTGGTCCAAATTGTTAAATATGTTCGAAATAACCATTTGGCTAGAGCTAAATTCAGTCAAGCAGGAGGCAGCGCTTTAGTCCTTCCAAGCGATGTGAGATGGAATAGCCTTGGCAACTGCTTAGAGATGTATGTCACTCAGTGGGACATCATATTAAAAATCTGCGAAGAAAATAAAAACGAGATTGATTCCACTATTTACCGAAAAGTTTCAAATATTGCGATTAAACATGCAGCGCAAGATTATTTAAACATTTTAAAACCTATATCAGTTGCTCTTGATACTGTGCAGAGGAAAAATGCTACTATCGCAGATACTGTAGAGCAGTGGAAACATTTACAATATATCTTTGATGAATCTGTGGAATTACCATTACAAAAAACACAACAATTTAATAATCGATATAAGCAAGCACTAACGCCATATCATTTTATAGCGTGTATGTTGAATCCACAAAAAACAAAATACCAGTTAACACCAGAAGAAAAGAATATAGCTTTAGAAACAATTAAAGAGTTACATGAAAACAATGGACTGTTACCTTTAGTAATAAAGTTAAATGCCCGCAGTGCTCCATTTAAGCAAGTTATGTTTTCGGACGAAGTAATAAAAAATGTAAACGGACTACAATGGTGGTTATCACAAAATGATGAGCCGGAAATCTTGAAACAGTTGCCAATAATAAAACAGTTCCTGTGTGCAACTGCTTCTTCAGCTTCAGTAGAACGCGTATTTAGCTCTTTTAGTCTTGTACACTCGGATATTAGAAACAGATTAGGCATAGAAAAAGGAGGAAAACTCGTGTTTTTGTTTAAATTGTATAACGAAAATGAATAGACTGAAAATATACGGTAATAAAATTTAGGTGTTACGTTTAGTTTAAGAATTTGGAATTATGTACTTCTTTTTTGTTGTTTTTGCTAAAAGCAGATACTTCTTTTGATTTTTGAGAAAACTTTTATGTTATGTTGTTATCTGGTTCTGAATAAAAAGGAAAAAAAATTGATTTAAATCATGATTTTAATTTTAAAAATCAAGCGATTTAAATCATGATTTTAATCGTGATTTTAATCACTTGATTTTAATCAGCCCAACCCTGCTTTCATCCCTATTATTATATCCATATCCTACTAATATTATAAACGCGAAATTTTGTATGTTTGTTGCTCTTTCACGCACAAAACTACTGAATGGATTTTGATGAAATTTCACAATAATACAGCTTACATATCAGAATATTAGAAATTCCCACGGGAAGGGGAATTATGCGGTAAAACCGCAGTCATGTCATGTAAGCAGTCTAACTTTACCTTCATTGTTTAATAACTGTTGTAACACACCTCGCCCGAACATTCTAGGATAATGTACGGCCAATAATCTGCCATATTATCCCTCCAGGCAGACCATCGGCGAAGCACATATTATAGGAAGCCCCTTAGGGAATTAATGTCCAACAATGGACTTCAATAAGTTAATAAATGAATGGAAGTAAGACATTAATATTGCAACTCAAATACTACACATACCTTTCTGCCTTGGGCATACCATACAAGCCCTTCACGTTTTCGTAAGGTAGAAGGCTAATCTACTACTATTAGGTAGCAAAAACTGTTCATGGAATGATTTTTATAGAGCACATTATGTACAAACAATTGAATTCTGCTTTCTATGTCGTGAGAAAGTTAAAATCCATGTGTTACTACTAAACAGATAACTCTAATGCAAAAGAAATGTAAAATAAAAGCTCTATGCTATAATATCTGATTAATTTTTAACTTAATTTAAAGATTTAAAAATAATTTAAACAAATTCCTTTTTTTATTAAACAACTATGCTAAGGAATAAACCCCATTTTTTCAAACAGACAACTGAAACAAACACCATCTGCATTTAGAGGAAACATTTGTGCTTTGAACAAATTTGATCTGTATCTACATACGAAACCTATGGCTATGTACTGAGATTAATATGCCATAACTTACCCTGCACATAAAAGGTCCATTTCCATGCATCATGATTCTATGCCTATTTAGTTTCTCCATCATAATATAATTATCACACAGATCACATTTAACCTTTCTCTTATCAGCTCCAGGGTGTCTCTTCACCATATGGGCATCAATACTCTTAATAGAATACTCTTTATTACACAATTTACAGAAAACTCTTGAAACTTTACCTGTATCAGGATCTTTTAAAAGCTCATATGGTATCTCCGATGAACTTAAATATTTTATTGGTTTACTATCAATATAGCTATCGAGACTTTCTGAAATAAAATTATCGTCATTGTCTTCGTTTTCCAATGACTCCATAGACAATTTGGTTTTTGATTTAGCAGTGCCTTGTCTTTGATCAATATCATTGCATTTAGTTTTGATTGATGTCTCCAATGCTTTTGATTTTGGCGCTATTGCTCTTTTATTATCATTATTTAATTGTTCAGTTTCTAATTCAGTCTCACAAATATCTATGTTACTTAAATCACATTGTTCAAGATTTGTATTTATATTAGTAATTTTTATTTCAACCGCTTCTATTGAATTGTCTGATTGTGAATTTGTATCTAAATGCTTATTAATAGCTAAAGGTTTTTCGATTTTTCCATTATAGTCATTATATTGTTTGTTTGTATCAATATCTACTCCACAGATGTCACTTTTAAGCTCATGTTTTACTATGTTAACTTCAATATACCCTTCATTATCTTTAGAAGTGTATATAAAATTTGCTTTTGCATAGATATTTATCAACTTGGTTTCAGTGTCTTTACATTGCTTGCGAAATTTGAGCGACTCATTCAATTTCTTTATACAATCGGAGCACATGTTCTGCGGCAATTGATCGTTATAGCTGATCTATAAAAAAATAATTCATTATAAATTTTCTTTTAAATGCATGCAAACATATAAATCTATTAATTTTCTGTATGGTGACAGATTGTGAATAGAATTCACCACTCCCTATCTCACCTGTGGATATCGTGAAAGTCAGTACACTTTTTACAACCATCATAATAAGGTAAGAAATGGCAATTCTTAACTCACTACCCCACAAGGGTCAGGTCAATAAGAATGTAGGTCATATTTTATTAAAATTAGAATCTAAACTGCCTTGCTGTGTGCTACCAAATATGAATAATACCAACGCTTATCTCGTAAAAGATGACAAAATCTTCTACTTAAATCTGTGCTAACTTCATCTGAAGCTACCTGAGCAACAATTATATTCCTAGGGTGGGTTGATCTTGAGGCGGCAAATTACAAATCCATTGTGAAAAAATTGGTAATTGGAATAAGGGCACAATCTTAGAATAATAACATACAGAAGGATAGTGTCAGTACTTAAGCGATGAAAAATATGGAAGCCAAAAATACTACATGCAAGGGATTACACACCACTATACAATAGAATTGCCTTGTACACAGTGATCTTGTACACTACGTCACTATCCGGCGTAGGGAGCCATTTCTGGCTCCAATTTAAATGCCTCAAATTTTATGCGCGAATTAAGCTTCTGGGTAGGATAGATGATAGTTTACTATCTTAATATTATTCAGGGAATTATCATATTATTTTAATCTCTTGATTCAAATATTAATGTAATATGTCAGTTACCTGAATGCCGGTCACCATATAAATAAGATTAGTAGATAAGTGAGCGTCTTTGTCCGTAAAAATAGGTTGTAAAACACCTCGGCGTAAACATGTACGACAAACTTCAGAAAACTTCATATTAGTCAATTATTTTATTTTAAGCTACATTAATACTTCCGCCTTTAATAGTTTAGTATTTTGTTTTTCTTTCTGGCTGTCTTCTCTTGCAGGCTAATATGTGCAGCCAGTACACGACACGACACTGGCAAAAGTTGCTGATGGCTAATGTCGGCAGATTGCCATTATAAAAAAAAAAAAAAAAAAAGTCTCATTTGATACATATATTTGATATTTCAAGAGTTAATGTATTAGAATTATGCTCATACTAATTTATAATAAAATAGTTTTGTTAAAACAGATACATGATGTTTAGACGAATAAGCAAAATTGAGTTTTGGAAATATTTGAGAATCACACATACTATAGTATAATATATTGAATATTTTATAATGATTTTGTTAAAACAATTATTAGTGTTTCTTGCGTACTCGTTAAAATAAAATCGAAATATGTATAAATATCCGCACAAAATTCGTTTTGTTTAGCTCAAGTAGTTTTTTAAATATTTTACTTTCATAGTTATGGATACAAAGTCCTTCAAACCATTAACCAACACACCGACAGTAATGAAGTCTTACACAATTTCCTTCGTATATAATACAGTATTTTAGTTTCTTCTTAGTTATATTATTATCAAACTTATTTAAAATCACTGTACATCAGTATATATTAATTTCTACTTTGATTGAGGGCTTAGTTAAGGTTCGTCTGGTGGCAAAACGTGAAAAACAAGGATCTCAAACTATGATCGAAATTGTATTTGTAATTTTAAATTTTTATACACTTTAATACTATTTCTGCATTACTTTGAATAATTTAATACTTATTAAAATAATCTGAAATAACTTGCCAAATTCATTAAAATATAGCCAATTTTTTCTCCTTCAGCTCCTTCATGGTACTTTAATCCAAAGGATTCTTCTTCTTCTTGTTTAATGGCAATGAGCTGCAAAATATGAGCTATTGGTGCCAATGTCGAGATATAATATTAATTATTCACGTCTTTAGTCTTCATAATTAGTCAGAATAGTCAGTTGTTAGCATTGATTTGGTGTTGATAGCCAAATCAAGCCTATCCAAAGGATAAGACTGTCAGGATGACAATATCCCTATTGTCATATTGGAGGGAAAATAATCGATATTTTGTTTCTTAAAATAAATCGATTATAAAATAATCGATTATTTTAAAATAAATAATCGATTATTTTCTCCCAACAGGATTGTGATGACCTTTTTTTTTAGGAAATGTGAGCTTTTTTCCTAATATACAGTGCAACCTTAATAAAACGAACCTCAATTTAACGACTTCCTCGATTTAACAAATTTTTCGTAATCCCCTTGAATTGTCCATAAGAGTCAGTGTAAATAATACCTTTACATTACGTTTTTTTTTACGAACAACCTCGTTATAACAAATTTTCAACTATAAAAAAAAGTAAATACCTCTATATGACCCTTAATCCCATAGTATGTAATTCAGTCGTGACATGTTTCGGCACGTTTTTTTCGTAAAAAAATTGAAGTTGTTTGATGGAAAATAATGTAAAGTGCTGCACTCTTGTTGAAGATTCTAGTTGCTGAATGTAAAAATGTTGAGGTGAATAAAACTATTTCTTTACCTCTTTATAACAAATTTTAGACCAACCTTACCTCAATATAACAAACCTCAGTTTAACAAATTACTTGATATAACAAATATTTACGAGTTCTCGTCGGATTTGTTATATCGAGGTTGCACTGTACTATGAAACAATCGTGATGACCTTGTTTTTTAGGCAATCTGACCGTGAATAATCCATTAGTAAATAGTAAAAATCGATTAATAATCGATTTTTATTGTTTTGATAATCGAGTATTACAAAAAAATAATCGATTAATAACCGATTTTTTTAAATCGATATTTTGTCGCATCCCTAGATGACATTGACATTAACATTTGACAGAAGTTTCGGCGCGAATTTGGAAATGTCATGTTAAGCTCTTGTATTATATTCATTTTTTTACTGTTTTATAGTGTTATATTGAATAATTTTGCTGATATTTTATGTAATATAATATAATGAAGGTGCTGAAATGTGGTGAATGTGATATAAGAGTGGTTTACGTGTATTTCCATATTCAACCGGAATTCCCAGAGAAATCATCTAATTAGGTTTTCAGCGCCTAATTAATGATAACGACTTGACTTACTGACGGACCATGACAATAAATAAGTTATACAATATGAAGAGGTAAATAATATGTAAAGAAGTAAGCTACGTAAGACAAGGCAGTATGGTCGAAAAGCCTTTAGCCTGCCCGTAAGGGCGATCCAAACAAAAAAAAAAAAAAAAAATTAACATTTGACAGGTATGACAAATTTGTTCACATGTTTGTATGAGACGTGATTGTTTTCGAATATTTTATAAAAAAATATGTATGACTGACTGTACTACTACAGCCTATATTATTAAAAATATATTAATACAAAACAGATAACCATGTTAATATCAGAAGACAAAGAATTCGATTTATTTGTTGCCAGTAAAATAGGATCTTTTAAACGTGAGTATTTACTACAGTTTCAATGTTAATTTGGGTTGTTTTACATAGAAAAGGCCGCCCTTTTCACTTCATTATATTTAAATCCACCATTATCTTGACTTTCCATCGTTATAATCGCCAATGTAGTGGTAAAATTTTATATAAAACATATTACTGTTTTTAGGTTATGTTTACAAATGCGTTTAGGTTTGACATCATTAATCATCATCATTTCAGCTCATATATGTCTCACTGTTGGACTCGAGCTTCCTCCACAATAAGAGGGAAATTAACCTACTATACCATGCTGGTCAGACGTGTTGTTATAGGGTTCTATTTCGAGTTTTCCTTCTCTCGCATAGATGTCTCACTGTTGGACTCGAGCTTCCTCCACAATAAGAGGGAAATTAACCTACTATACCATGCTGGTCAGACGTGTTGTTATAGGGTTCTATTTCGAGTTTTCCTTCTCTCGCATAGATGTTACATATTTAATCCCTTAGTCGTCTGTTACGACACCCATGAGTAAGGAAAGGGGTTGTGAATAGTATTCTTACTTTGTCACCACCCGGAACTTAGGTTTGTCATTCCCAATTATTTTCATTTAAAGCAATATGTCCATTTATTACCTAATGTATTTGATTGTATAATCGTTATGATAACTAAATACGATTTTCAGATATAAAGTATCATACAGACCCAACGAAAAACAATAAGAAATGCATAGAAAACTTGATTGATATAAAATCTCTGCAAAAAGATGATACCATTACAAGAATGGAGTGGGGGAATGAGGAACAGACTGAAATACTCATTGGCAGGAAAAATCAGCAGGTAAGAGATTGAAAATAGACTGGCTACCTGACTCCATCATCGTCAGCCTATTAACATACACTGTTGGACATAGGCCTCCTACTACACCATGCTGGTCAGACATGTTGGTATATTTTATTGCGAGTTTCTATTTCTTGCACAGATGTTATATGCATATTATAATAATAGATATTTATTTCTCTTCACAAAGAATCAGATTTATAGCATTAGGTAATATACATTTGAAAACATACAACTTTGCGAGCCTTTGTGAGGGGCTGGTGTCCGTACTAGGGTAAACCTGTGTGACGGATCACCAGGCTCTCACTAGCTTACAAACAAAAGGTTTAAACAGAATGATTAGTTGATCTTACTAGTCATTAAGAGGATAGCGATTATGTTATTAAAGAGAAAAACTAGGGATAAATAATACAAACTGTGTAATATGTGACCAATGTAGAAAGTGTGAGTGCTTGACCTTGTCAGTGTGTGTGTCTCTCAAGTGTGTGTATGTGTGTGTAGGCATGCGAGCGATTATATCCCTTAGTCGTCTTTTACGACATCCATGGCCAAATAGGGAGTGGAGAATAGTATTCTTAAGCCGCGTATCGACTTCGCGCTCATGGCGCGCGTGCCATGAATGACCGCGCTGAGAGTGTGTCCCATGGTACGCGTTCCAAATATATGAGCTATACGAACTAAGTGCCCCCGGCGCGTGAGGCAACTGTTTCAGTGTTTGATCGTTTTGATGAGTTTATCAACTGTAGTACTTGTAAAAATCAGTATATAGTAGCCGGTGATTTGGCTTTTAGACATTCTCCATTTTTGTCCTCTATAAGAAGACAAGAGCACAGTAATTTTTCTACAATTCTGGCACAGAAACTCCCATTTCACAACTTTTTTCTCTGCAAGCATCTTCTCTGAGTGAAATCAATTATGATACGAAGAACTTCTGCTATTCCACAACAGTTCTTTTGTATCATATAATTGTATTAATTTACGACAACTTTGGTTATCCATCGTTCCGAACGCAACAAACACACAAAATACTTTCGTATCCGTCTCAACTGGCGCGCGCGTCACGATTGATACGGGACAAAAAACCGACAACAGATGGAACGGGCCGCTCCACGTTCGAGCGTTCCAATGTCCTTTTAGAGTGCGAAGTCGATGTGCGGCTTTACTCCGTCATCACACAGAAAACTGTACTGGGAATAAATTTATATCTACACCAGAATTGGAATACCTTTACAATCCATTTGAAGCAGCAGGGTCTGGTGTATGACAGACAAATTGTCACTCGCATTAGATGTCTTTATGTGAAACGTGAGCCAACTATCAGAAAATATTTTACAAGTTGTTCCAATGACTCTAATCCAAATTAGTATTGATTTCAGGTCCAAGTATACAATACTGCTGAAGGTTTCACAAAGTCCTACACAGCTGATTTTGCTACTGGTGAAATAGTAGGCCTGGGTAGATATAAACGGAAGCTTATCGCTGCAGTTTCAAGTGGAGTTGTGAAGTTCTGGAGCAAGAAGTCCGAGCAAATTGTCAATGTTGGAAAGATTGATAGGATGAGGCTCTGCGAGGAACATGGAGTTTTTGCCACAGGTTGGTGGTGCAGCTTCTTTGACATCTGTTAACTAGATGATTTCTGGTATTTTATAGTCATAGGCCACTTTATAGTCTTCTGTTTTCCTTTCGAGTTTTCTTCGATACAGATTCATCGCTCCCTATCTTGCCTGTGGATTAGGGATGTGAAAAATAATCGATATTTATATTAATCGATTATTAATCGTTTATTTTTTTGTAATAATCGATTATCTGAATAATAAAAATAGATTTAAAAGGAATTGATTCTTTTGTTATATTAAAATTAATCGAGCGAATTTTAGTATTTGCTTTTTTGTTTAAATTTAAAGTTTTCTATTATATAGAAAATAAAATCACGGTCAGACTTTCTAAAAAAAAAAAAGTCATAATGATACTGTCAGGAGAAGTGCTCGGCTGGATGTCATTGCTTCACACTATATTAGAAAATAAATGTCAGATTTCCTAAAAAAAAAGATCATCATAATCGGTTCGGAGAAAATTTTAAAAAACAACTTTGAATAGTAAAAAAAATCGATTATAAAAATAATCGATTAATTAAAAATAATTAATAGATTTTTTGCAAATCGATTTATTTTAAAGAAAAAAAATCGATTATTTATTAATCGATTTTTCCCCTCCAAGTCCCTACCGTGGATGTCGTAAAAGACGAATAAGGAGTATAATGAGCATGTAGCATCTGCACAAGACAATGAAAACTCGAAACTAAACCCTATCTCAACACGTCTGACCATCTTGGAGTAATGGACCAATGCCCCTTCCATTATGGAGGAGGCCTGAACCAAACAGTAGTACATATTATGTGAGCTGAGATGATGATACAAATTTTATATTTGGTATTCCCACGGGAACGGGTTCCCGTTCCCGTGGGAATACCAAATGTATACCGGGATAAAATATAGGCTAGTTTACGCCCTGATATTATAGCTTTCCATTGGTGAAAGAATTTTTGAAATCGGTCCAGCCGTTTTGAAGATTACCCAGAACAAACAGACAGACAAAAATTTTTTAATCGCTATTTTAGGCATAGGCGTCGTGCAAATAACCGTGTGAGCATGAAACAAGCCTATTATTTTGACATTACAAACAGACACTCCAATTTTATTTATTGGTATAGAAGATTACATCAATTTTTTTCTTTGGCGGGCTATGGTCCGTATACACACGGTCCATTCTATCCGAGATAACGCAAGATCGGCGCAGTAGCACCCACCGTATTCCTAGCCCTTAGCCATTGGGTTGACCACTCTTTCGGGTACCGATTCTTTCTGATGCCCCGAAATAATTCACGGAGCGTCGCCATATTACATTCCTGTCGGCCGGTCGAAGAGAGGGGTACTCCTCTAGGGGTATTCCGTCGCGCCGACCACTGACGACAAGTCACCCTGCTCCAATGGTCGGTCCAACGACGAAGGCGACGTGTCGCGGGTGGGTTCCGAGTGTGTGTGCTTACGCCCCTCTGTCGCCCCGGACGGAGTGGTCCGAGGAGTGCGCCGACCGTAAACCCACACTCAAAAAAAACGCGTGCGTGCAAAGTACGCATGTCAGAAGTGAAACTTCTTTATCATTTACCTTTTTACCCTTTCACCCTTTCACTCTTCTACCCTTTCTACCTTTCACCCTTACACCCTTTTAACCTTTCACCCTTCATCCCTCATCCTTTAATCCGTCAATTACAGAAGGATTTAAAAATAATATAAAATATATATTTCTGTCTCATTCTTTGCCGGCTTCATCCTACACATTTTTGTATTTGTGTCTCCTACCCGTTTTTTCCGTTGCATCCGGTTTGAGATCACAACGATTCTTTCACTTTACTTCAAAAAGTTGTCTTTTATGACACCCACGGGCGTGAAATGTGGTGAAAGAAAGAAAAAGCTTTTATTTTCACGGTCTCGACACAACAACAATAGCAACACTCCTAAACACAGATTATGCTTAAATAAAAAAAAATAAAAAGTTGGCAATTGCATGTGTCGTGAGCGTGTGAACTGTATTCTTACTCCGTCACAATACGGAAGTGTAATTTCATCACAGCCTGCTCTACAATAGCAGGGAAACTGACCTAGTTATACCATGCTGATCAGACGTGTTGGTATAGGGTTTTATTTCGAGATTATCTTCTCTTGCAAAGATGTTATATGCATATTTAATCTCTTAGTCGTCTTTTAGGACACCCACAGGTAAGATAGGGGGTGGTGATTTGTATTCTTACTCTGTCATCACATGGACAAGAATGAAGTATTTGCCCATAATTTGTTCCCTAGTTTAACGTCATCAACCAGACAAACTCATAATAATATTGGTTTTCACTTTGGTTTTGGTCAAGTTTTCACTTCCGGTTTATTAAACGTAAAAAAATCAAATTTAGAATTCGACAAAAAAATTAAAACCTTCAACTTTTTAACTATATGAAACAATACTTTTTAGTACCTATTTATTTTTTTACAAATTAATTGATTTGTTTTACCAGCGATGACTTACGACACTGAAACGTGGTCTCTAAATGTCGGCCTCATAAAAAAGCTCAAAGTCAGCGTGCTATGGAGAGGGTTATGCTCGGTATTTCTCTACATGTTAAAATCCGCAACACGGAAATCCGTAGAAGAACGGGTGTAATCGATATAGCCCGCAGAATTAGCACGTTGAAATGGCAATGGGCAGGCCACATCGCTCGTCAAACCGACAACCGTTGGGGAAGAAATGCTCTTGAGTGGCGACCACGAATCGGACGGCGCAGTGTAGGACGACCCCCCACTAGGTGGACTGACAACATTCTTGACAACGTCTGTAGGCTGATGGACGGATGAATTAAATTTATACACATAATCAGCTTCCAAAAATTCATGAGTTTCCAAAAATTTATTACGAATGAAAATTCTTAGTAAATTTTCAAAAGCTTATAACTCAGCAATAAAGCATTATACGAAAAAAATTTGTGTGTACACTAATCTAGGTCTACTAGAAATATAACTGACCAGAGTATAAACAAATTTCATGACCTAACTTTTTTTTTGTCCGCTTGATGTGAAGTGCCCCTTATACAATATGTGGTATGTAAGAACTAGTACATATTAAGACGACCACACAAGTTGTTGCTCATAATGATTTTCAGGATGCTAATTCTCTTCTAGGTGGTGAAGAGAACGATTTGAAAGTATGGAGAATAGGTGAAGAGACAGCATGCTTCTCAGCGAAGAACCTCGCACATGATTGGTTGCAATTGAGAAGACCTGTATGGGTAACAGATTTGTGTTTCCTGAACGGCGAGGGAGGGAATTTAGTGGCAGTTTGTTCGAGACATGGATATGTCAGGTACGTATATTAATATTTATCCCTTTTTCAAGTGAAACTTCTTTAGAATCGTTGTGATTTAAAACTGGATGAAACGAAAATCGAGTCCATAGAGACACAAACACGTAAACGTGTAAGATTCAACCGATGAGAGAATGTGATAAAGGAGGTTCACTTTTGATATGCGTACTTTATACACACACTTTTTTTTTTATTGCAAGCTAGCAACCCGCCCTCGCTTCGCTTCGGTTATAGATTATAGTCGTTTTACTCGCGTAGTTCCCGTTCCCGTGGGAATACCGGGATAAAATATAGCCTAGTTTACGCCCTGATATTATAGCAAATGTATACCGGGATAAAATATAGGCTAGTTTACGCCCTGATATTATAGCTTTCCATTGGTGAAAGAATTTTTGAAATCGGTCCAGCCGTTTTGAAGATTACCCAGAACAAACAGACAGACAAAAATTTTTTAATCGCTATTTTAGGCATAGGTGTCGTGCAAATAACCGTGTGAGTATGAAAAAAGCTTATTATTTTGACATTACAAACAGACACTCCAATTTTATTTATTGGTATAGATGGGTAAACAGTACACCTGTGGGCCTACTCTTGAAATTAATTCTAATTTCGAATCGGATTCGATTTCAATCTCACCAAACTTATATTTGGTACTCTTGAACAAAATCGAGAATGAATTTTTCTCGTTCGTCGTTGTTATTTTCACCAAATGTGCCATGTTTTCTTACTTTAAATTAATAACGTTATCGAACTCGATCTCCACAAAGACGCTTTCTTGAAATTGTGCAACATTAACTATTTTAAACTACGTCAAAATCACGTCGGCAGTAGCAAATATTTGACTTAATCGACGAGAGTCGAATTCATTTAGTTTAGAAACGTTCCACCTAATTTGATTCCAATCGGGCGCTAGTGTCGCTTTCAAGAGTATCAAATTTGCTCAAATCCGAGCTGCGATTGGATTTAGGATTGGAATCGAGATTCAAGAGTAGGCACACTGATGGTAAGTGTTGCTGCCACTCATGGACATTTACAAGGCCGCTGCCTACCGTGAAGGGAGTGTAAATGCGTGCAATAAGCTTCGGATAGTAAAGGCATCACTAAAACCCACCACACACAAACACCCTCAGAAAGTTGTGCTTCCGACTCTCTCGCTCACTGAAAGAAGCGCAGTAATAAATTGCTACTACTTGGACGTCGATTTTCTGCTCAGTGTAGTACTACCCCGCACGGACCGGCCCGCGGCTGTAGACAGACAACTGTCAGCAGTGCTCCTAACACACAAAGCAGCGGCCTGGCTGTGCCCCTGGTATTGCAAAGGTCCATGTGCAGCAGTTTCACTTACCATCAGGTGTGCTGCTTGCTCGTTTGCCACCGTTGGCAATAAAAAAAAAAAAAATAACAAAGGGATAAGGTCCCTTTTTATCACCGTCACATTTCCAAGGTGTTGTATAAAAAAACCTGACTGTTCAACCGTTTTCTCATGGATACCAATATCGAAACTGGATCAAATGGGGTCACGGACTCACCAGCTTTTAAAAAGTCAGTCAAAAAGACAAAAATTAACTGAATTACAGAAATCGCCGATTAAAAGAATTGAGTTGTCAGAATTTTAAATATGTTTGGATTTTTATTTCTTGTATTTAATGAAAATAAAAATCATCTTTTTCTGAAAAAATAACAATATTTTATTAATACTTTATGCCATATTAGTTTCTATAATCTGTTCTTTTATGCATATATACTTGTACAAAATAATTTCGATGTTTCACATCTGATAGACGTCCTGAGCGACGGCTCATTTTTTTTATTAGTCGTATAAAATAAACAAGAAGACATTCGTTAAATATTTGTTTGTATTTATTTCAGATTGTATGATATCAGAGTACAAAGACGACCGGTGACCAGTGTGGACTTCGACAAGATGGCTGCCACGTGTATTACTAATAGCTTTGAAGATCGGTTAGTAATACTATTTTAATATCCTTCCTTGTCTTCCCCGTGAGTTTCGTAAAACACGACTAAGGGATATAATATGCATATAATATTTATACAAGAGTAGGCAAACTCGAAATAAAACTATGTACCAATCCGTCTGAAGAGCGTGGTGAGGTCTATTGTCTCTCCTATTATGCAGGACGATCGTGCCCAATCGTGGGACCTATATGGGCTGAAATGATTCCCACGGGTACGGGAACTAAGTGCTTGAAACCATGGTAATTTAATGGTATATAAATTAATCTACTACTCTACCATACTGGTCAAACAGGTTGGTATAGGGTTTATTTCGAATTTTCCTTCTCTTGTATAGATGTTAAATGCGTATTTCATCCCTTAGTTGTCTTTTACGACATCTACGGGCAAAATAGGGAGTGGTGAATTGTATTCTTATTCCGTCGAAAACTACTAATTATATATTAGGAATAATTTCACACTAAGAGAAGAAAACTTGAAATAAATAACTCTATACCAACCCGCCTGACCAGCGTTGCATAGTAGGTCAGTTCCCCTCCCAATATGGAGGAAGCTCGAGCCCCGTATTGGGATGTATATGAGCTGAAATAATGATAATAACCAATTATTACCTTTATGGTGAAAATTTCAAAGCAAAATTCACCCTATATTTATATAATTTAAAAGCAAAATTCATATCCTTATGGCGTAAAATGAGGGGTGAATATTTGATTTTGATATGAAACATATATGTATAGGCGAGGATAAACGTAATCGTTGGCGTGGCGTAAACAGGCCGTGGTGTCAAGCGACGCATGCCGTGGCGAGGCCTCGCCACGCTCTATGATAGTAAGTGTAGTTCTGACCAATTGTCACAGTAATATCGTCAGAGGCATCGAATATAACTATTATTACAGAAATCACCGATTAAAAATATTGTTTTTTTTTTTTTTTTTTTATTGCCAACGGTGGCAAACGAGCAAGCAGCACACCTGATGGTAAGTGAAACTGCTGCACATGGACCTTTGCAATACCAGGGGCACAGCTAGGCCGCTGCCTACCGTGAAGGAAATACTCTTCTTAAACCTCGTTTAAAGAAGGACATGTCATAGCGCTCGGGAAACACAGCAGCAGGTAGTTCATTCCAGAGCTTGCACGTACGTGGGAGAAATGATCGCTGGAAACGTACAGTTGAATATTTCAAATTGTTGTCACAATTTGAAATATTTTTGAATTTTTAATTATTGTATTTAATGAAAATAAATGTTTATTGAAAAATCATCATTTTCTGAAAAGAACGAATATTTTATTAATGTTTTCTGAATCTAATATAGCATATTAGATTCTTTTATGCATATACAGGGTGTATCAGGTTATGGGGCAACTGGTCAAAAGGGGGCTAGGCAATGGTGGTAGGAACCCATAAAAAAAATTTGAACGAAAAATATTGATTCGTTTAGAAATTAGAGACATGTAAAGTTTTCAATTTTGTCATCGCTTTTCGTATAAATTTGATTGAAATGTATAAAGTATATTTAATACGCAACATATTCATACTTTGTTAAATATTCATTAGAAATTGATGAAATCAATGATTACGTTCACATAAGCAAAACAAACTTCGCTTTAAAACAGCTGATCGGTCTATGAGCGTTGACCACTTGCCGTTGTACCTACATGTCATTGAAGCGTTTGCGCAATTCTAGGTATAAATGAATGAAATTATACTGTCGAAGCTTTACATGCCTACATGTATTCTGTCTGTACATGCCTACATAATACGTAACATTTAAGGCATAGACTCTTAGACACATTTTTTTGAAATCACTATAACTTTTATGTTATATTGTTTTTTGTGTAATGTACATTCTAATTATGATCTATGACCGTTAAACTACAACATACTCGAACAGTTGTCCCATAACCTGATACATTCTGTATACTTGTACAAAGTTATTTCGATGTTCCACATCTGCCAGGTATCCTGAGCGACTGCTCCCTTTCAAAATATTTATTTTCACATGAAACTTTAAGAAACTATATCATCATCATCGCAGCCCACATACGTCCCACTGTTGGGCTCGGGCCTCCTCCACAATGGGAGAGAATTTAACCTACTATACCATGCAGGTCAGAGATGTTGGTATAGGGTTTCATTTCAAGTTTTCCTTCTCTTGCACATATGTGCATATTATATCCCATAGTCATCTTTTACGACATCCACGGGCAGGATAAGGAGTGGTGAATTGTATTCTTACTCCATTATCACAGGGAATAAAAAGTATATAATGGATAATTTCAGACAAGTCCTGGTGGGTTTTGGTCGTGGTCAGATGCATCAAGTGGATCTCCGGAAGGGCAAGCCTGATAAAGGCTATAAAGGTGCCGCTGGGGCCATAACAGACCTCGCCATCGTCAGGGATGGTAGACTGGTGGTCAGTACCAGCCTGGATCGACATATCAGGGTACACGAGCATGAAAGCAAAAATATGGTTTATAAGGTATTTATAATTTTTTTAGGCTTTGCGTCAGTTTTTAAGTGACACCTAAATTTTAGGTAACACTTAAAGCCGTTTAATTTGAATTTTTTAGCCATTCGTCAATTTCAATAACTTCACCTAAAAGGCGAATGCCCATTGAAGTATGGAGCACGGTTTCAAGTTGAACATTAATGAAACATACCTTGTTTTGTTGGGCTTTAAATGTACATTCTATTATAAAAAAAAATTGAGTCCTACTTCGCCGGGTTATTGCACAAAAAGCCTATGAAGATCATTAAATTAGGTTATCTTTTCACACGTCACGTCACGGTAACATGTTTTGCGTTTTCCCTTAGTATAACTTGCCAACCGTTATAAATAAAATAATAAGGCAATTTACCTATGTATTATTGTAAAAGTGCGAGTCGTGGTGGTTCTTAAGATTCACGTGTATGAATATGTGAACAACAATCAATGCTGGCCTTGCCACGGTTTGCGGTACTATTAGTTACCTATATAGTTATAATCTTAACAAGTTGAGTCAATAGATATTTACATAGGCTAGGACTTAATTTCTCGCAGGTTAAGGAAAAGAACTATGAACGTTAAAGGAAGAAGTTGATTTCTTCTAGCTATAATCTACCCTGCAAATGCTGTCTCATTAATAAAAGCAACGCGATTAAGTAATGATAAAATAAATGTTACACTAGCGAACTTTGGTTGAATAATCATATTTCGGACACTCATAATGATAACCTATAAATGTACTAGGCTGAACACCGCTGTGCTACGTTTGGGCACAATCGCCATTGGAGCGAGCGCTGAATACAAGATGTCATGAGACAATAACACAAAATTATATTTTAATATTGGAATCCTAAGACCTGGTGAACTTAATTCATGACATAGTAGTTACTAATCCATTGCTATTGCCAAAACAATTGCATGGGAAAACAAAGCCGGTCTTTACGACATACCTATGATAGGCAATAGATCTGAATGTATGTTCTTTCTCTACTGGGAGTTTGGCAGAGTAGTAGTGCAATACTATTACTAGTAGTACTACTAGCCTTAGAGTAATAGTATTATTATAAGGTCATTTGGTGAGGTATTAGGCGTTTAAAAAATAAAACAC
This sequence comes from Lymantria dispar, assembly GCA_032191425.1. NCBI lineage: Eukaryota > Metazoa > Arthropoda > Insecta > Lepidoptera > Erebidae > Lymantria > Lymantria dispar. Next base: position 12,618,375 of record CM063471.1, read on the forward strand.
AAATGTATTGCAGCATATAATGATCTTTAACTATTACAATTGAAATGGCTAATACAATTATTAAATTGGTGTTATAATTCTCTCTATTTAGTAGATTTTAAAATATCCATTAATAAAATAAAATCAACATACTAAATGATGATGATGATCACCATCACAAGGGTGCCTTACTGGGTTCAGGTTGATATTTAAAAATACATAATTATATTCTAGTACTGCTCATACGTGTACTCATCAAATATATCATGCAAAAATGTAGCTGGGGCAGATATATCATTGTATCTACCCCAACCTAGATACCATATCATAGCCATAACATGAGCATAACAACCTACTGTTCGGTTACCGACTAGACAGCTGCAGCAATAAACAGATATCGCTTCAATACTGTTTGCAACATTTTCGTTACGACTTATTAATAAATAAGTATAATATGTTCTGCCACTAATATGCCTAGACTTCATTCTTCCTCTTAGTAAATAATTATTTGTGCCCAGAATAAGAGGGATTTCATCTTCAACTTCATTATTAACTTCTAAAAAATACGTGCCGAACATGCTCACCATAGTATGAACGAGCTTGTTTAATTTGGTATGTACCCAATGCAAGCCTTTTTATTCACCTATGGTGAGTTTTGGAAATGTATCTAAATGTGGGTGGTGAGCATCAATGGTTTCAAACATGGCTCGTCGTCTGTTAATATTTTCCATCCTAACAGTATTGGCTAAAATATTATCTAAATGTAGCCTTTGTCTGGCAATTTCCAAATACACTGATGCTTCAGGTTTGTCTTCAATGACAGGATGGTATTTATTTATTAAGGCACAGCCATTTCTAAAATCTGTCATTAAATGTTTGGCAGCCCTATTAAAAAACTCTTGACGAAATAATTTAAAGTCTCTTTTTAAACGACCATTGACTACTTCAACCACCCACCTCCACATTGTCACACATCTTGACTTATTTGCCTGCAATGTGGTAAGTTGATATTCCCCCTCTGATAAAGTCTCAGGCATATGAGCTTGATAGCCATATTCTAGCAATTGTGGTATCACGTCTCTAAAAGCTCTATCAAGGAGAAAGACATCTCCCTCCCGGAAATATTGTCGCAATGGACCATTGCTGTCCCTAAATTCATTTTTCATAATAGTAGCGTCATTTACTGTCGCCTTATAAGGACCTAAACAATCTAGAATATGGCCATCGCAACATACTATCATAAATGGTTTAACTAAATTCTGGTATTTATGCAAGCTGTATGTATTTTTTTGGAACAAGTAGTTGCTGCTACTTTGTATGTACACATATGTAGAATCACATATAACAATTGCAGGTTTGAGTTCTGAGCTTAGGTTAGCATTCCCAAATAGACCATCAGGAATTATTTTATTTCTTGAAGCAACATCGGCTATGGTCATGTGATTTAACCCCAAATGTAAAGGAGCCATGTGCTGGCTCATGCAGTCTCTGGCCTTGTTCATGTATCTCTCCAATGTGCTTCGAGGTAATTCAAATAAACTGCTTAATCTGTCATTACTGTCACCAGTACGCAATTTGACCAAATATATGCTTAATGCAATACTAGCAGAAGGTACTTCATCTTGCAGATTACCCATTTCAGATAACAGCTCTTGGAACTGTGCTGCTGTAAGGCCTAGCCAATAATGGCACAGATGAGGTGACATTATATTTATATTACTAAAGTCTAAAGTTTTGACACTAGCTCTCTCCATCAGATTCATCTTTTGGTCAAATTGTGTAGCACTAAAATCTCTGTTATCAGAATCTAATTGGTCCCAGCAATCATTTTCTAAATGGAATTTACATATACGGGCAGAAGGTGGAACATAGAACTTAAAGCGGGTCAACAGTAGTTACTTTATTGCATATGGCACCAAAAGACTTTACACATGTAGAAAATATACAATATCTCGAAGTTGACAGGGCACGTCTATAGTTTTGTGACACAATTCTAACAGAATCCTGTTGTTGAGGTAGTGGAATAACAACTTGTGGTAACGGGGGAGGCAAAGGTATATGAGGTAATTCTCCTATTTCCACATTGAGGTTGTTAACAGGTCTGTAGCCATGGATTTGCCGTTGCAAATTTCTTGTAGCAGAAAGCCAACATCGATAGCAAACTCTGGTTAGATGAGGAACCTGAAATGAAAATATTTATTGTATACCTTTTATGCATGTCTCGCCATATTTGTAGTTAACATTTCACTCCTCTAGGTGCCTCTCATAGCATGATATTGTATATGTATAGTATATATAAGCCTACATTATACCTTTATATTTATATATATATATATATATATATATATATATAAGGTTATTTATCTTAAACTTGAAGGTCAGTAAATGATTAAAAATGTGTTGCTCTGTTAACAAAGATTTTTTTATTATAACCCTTTCACAACAGGTAACTAAAAAAGCAAGTAAGTAATTACAGTTAACAAAATTCTCACCTGTTAACAAAGAAACGACATTTAAGGTTTATAATTGCATGTCTTTTCCCTCACAATATCATATCACTTTAAAATATAAGAATTATAACTTTAACAAATTAACAATACTTCGCCATTCAAACCTTTTATAGATTCGCTAATTACTACAGATAAAATATGACAGTAAACATAACAGAGACTGCGTCAAGCGCGGCAAAGTTCAAAATTTAAGAAATACTATAGTAATTTCTTTACATATATATATATATATATATATATTACTTTAAAAAGTTAATAGTATGTATACCTTATTTGGAGTATTAGTATAGGCACTATATAAAAATCTTAATTTAGTATAATGGAATAACCCTAAAACTATGAAATAATGTCAGAATAATAATATTTGAGCTTATAAATATGATTTCAAACATATTTTTAAATAGTAAATATTTAAAAACAATACAAATACATACCAAATGAGGTAATATCTGTGTAATTATAACATGTCTCTCTGGACAATCACAATGTACTAGGTGAGTGCTACCCCGTAGAGTGGATTTACCACACACAAAGCACACACTTCTATGGCCAAACGTAGGTGGTTGTGCAGCACCATCAGTGTTTTGGGATGCCTGCTGTAGCATCGCAAAGCACTCAAAGCACAGGTGATTTTCAGGAACGACCTAAAAAAGAAATAATACAATTAATATTAGTTAACCCACTATTTATTTATTGTGGATAATGTCACAACAACCATTCTATGGGTTCACACTAAGCACAATTATGGAGTAAAGTAATTAACAAATAGGAATAGTAGATAGTTAATTAGTAGTGGTGGTACTTAGTGCCTCAATATAATTTCTAAAGTGATCAAGGTTTTGTATATCGTTTTTTTTTTACAAATCACCGATCAATTATACATATCATATTATCATAAATTATAATAACACGAGAGCATAAACCCTTAGTGGTATTGATGGAGTCGGATGAATGTCACACACAGAGACGGACACGTTTACGTATCATTAAGATCTTTACGGTCAGATGAATTATAAAGTGACAGATTAGAGTGGATTTGTGTGTTGTGAATCAATCATGATTTGAAATGTTAAATAGCAGCGGTACTAACCGGTGTTGGTGATATCCAGGCTCGAAGAATATTCACCATCGCCTCAGTTGCATCTTGCAAAACGCGCCGGCGTTGCCATGCAAGTCTTATAAAACAGTTGATACACCTTTCACCAATAAAGTCCATTGTGGTATCAGTTTTACACAGAAATACGACAAAACTAAAGTCTCTGTCTCGAAGTTTCGCTGCCTATAGCTACGGAGGAACACAAAGCTCAACTCGACGTAAAACTAATAGATAAACGATAAAGAGCACACAAACACAAACGAACTCAAAGCACGAAAGTAGAATGTGTAAAATGGATGAAATAATAAATCATTTGTTTTTCGTCAGTGTTGCCAATGAGATATCATATTAATCGTTAATCGTTTTAGATCATCTACTTAGTAACATGATTAATTTAAAAATGTGGTGTAATGTTAATCATCTATTTTGAATGAAATAGATTAACTTATCTTTTTAAACAAAGAGAGAAAATAGTTTTACGATAGCGCTGACCATAAAATAGCTTACCGTTGTGTGTGTTTTTTACAGTTTGCGGACTTAAATAACTATTTTCATCATCACCACTTCCTATCTTGCCCGCGGATGTCGTGGAAGACGACTAAGGGATATAATACGCACATATCATAGAAAGAAAAAGTCAAAAAGTCCCTATACCAACCTGTGTAACCAGCATTGTATAGTAAGGTCAATTTCCCTCCTATTGTGGAGAAAGCTCAAGCCCAACAGAAATCATGATGATGTCATTATTCCAAGGCTAGAAAAATAGGTTTGTAGCAAAAAATAAAAACGCGAAACTTAATCAGCCTCTTTAATCGATTATCACACTTTGTGAATTGATTATGACACATTGTAAATCGATTATTTCAGTTTGAAAATACTGGCAACTTTCTGCATAGCAGGACAATAAATTAAAAATGGCAGTGACATAAACGTTAAAAAACTATTTAATTGTTTAGCATATTATATCCGGCGATATTATAGCTCGATATTTTTAAGGGTGAAATTATAATTAAAAATTTGATTTTTGATAATAATTTGGCTGATGCTCGAAACGAAACCATAAATGGGCATACCCCTTTAGGTAATCCTTAAAGCCTGAAATGTATTTGTATTTTTTTAGCCTTTTGCGTGTTTTCAATAAAGTCACTTATAGGTAACACTAAGTGTTACCTAAATTGCCTTGAAATAAACTCATTCGTGTTTTTAGCATTTTGTGCGTGTTTTCAATATCGTTACCTAAATTTTGAGTAACACTTAAAGCCCTTGAAATATATTGTATATTTTTACCCATTTGTGCGAGGTTTCAATTACGACACCTAAATTTTAAGTAACACTTAAAGTCTTTGAAATATATTTGTATTTTTTAGACATATTTATTTCAATTTTTTCATAACGATACCTAAATTTTAGGTAACACTTTAAATTACTTAAATACTTTGAGTGGCCCAGGGTCTCTCTAATCTCAAATTTCTTCTCATGTGCTGTGTAGTATATTGAATAGGCGTAAAAAAATCTCTTTTTTTCCTCAGCAATACTTAACATCAAAGTTATCCTGTGTACTTGTTCAAACAAAGAGTTCCACACCGCTGAAACATGCAGAGAAAGAGGTAAAAGAAGAAGTCGATGATGAGGTGAAGCTGGAAGTGGAAGATGGTGACGATTATGATGAGCTTTTCAACAAAATGGAGACAGTTGGGTGAGTCAATTTATCTATACAAATAAATAAAATTGAAGTGACTGTTTGTAATGTTAAAATAATTGGTCTTTTTCATGCTCACACGGTTATTTGCATGATACCGATGCTTGAAAACCATTTGAAACATTTTTAGGATTTCGTACCTGGAAAGGAAAAAAAACGGAACCCTTATAGGATCACTTCGTTATCAGTCCGTTTGTCAAGACCCGTTTTCTCAAGAATGCGTGGCGGTATTAAGTTGAAATTTATATCAAATACTCAGGTCTACTGTCCCTCGGTGCTGTGAATCAATCAAACTTCTAAGCCAACGCAATCAAAAGATACAGCCGCAAATTGCCACAAATTTTCGACACTCGCAAGTGAATCAAAACCTACAGGGTACTTCCCTCAAAATATTGAAATTTGGTTGTGGCGTAATTTTAGACGACTCTGTTAACTCTGCATACTAGTTAAGAAGTAGAGTAATTATTGTATTTTTTTTCAGAGTCAAACCATCAAAACAAAAATTACCACAAGAAGAGTTACCAGCTAAGAAATTTAAACCTTCTTCAGAAGGTTCTACGGATGTAGATCTAGAAGAAAGTAATTCAGAGGATGCTATTAAAAAGCTCTTGAGAAGTACCGAGAAGTTGAAACGGAAGAGGGAACAGATTAAGAAGGAAAAGAAACAGAAGAGTGTTTTTCATAACGCCTATTAAAATATTTTTAGGAAATTTTAGTTTTATTTGCTGGTAACATTATTTTTACACATCAATAGACTGCTGACATCTTGATAGGGCTGTTGATATTCCTTAAAATATCGTTTTGTCGATATATCGATATTTTTAAATATATCGATATCGGAGTTAAATACATTGAAAAAAAAAATGACGATATTTCGATACTTTTCTGCATGACCACTTTTTAATTTCGTTCTTTGCATGGTTTCTGTGATGAGTTTTTATTTGATCGATTTTTTATCAATAGCCCAACATCTTGAAAGTAACAGGGAACCGTTGGATGCAAGTGGCGCAGGACCGTTCCGAGTGGAATTCTCGTGGGGAGGTCCAAGAGTGGACGTCTACGAGCTGATGGATGCATGGATAGATTATTTTTTACTATATTATGAAACTAATATTGACCATAGGTAAGGTAAATCCCTGTGGTGACGGAGTAAGAATATCATTCGCCACTCCCTTTCTTGCCCATGACTGTAGTAAAAGACGACTAAGTGATATAATATGCATATGACATCTATGCAAGAGAAAAAAAACTCGAAATAATTTCCTATCCATTGTGGTGGAGCCCGACCATGGGACGTATATGAGCTGTGATGATGATGACTCGCCTATGTTGTAAAAGCCGATTTTATTTCCTTTTAGGGCATGCTGTCTGGTGGCTACTACGAATATTACCCTTGCTCATGGGTGTAGTAAAAGACGACTGAAAGATTTTCAAGCAACCTGGACTAACTCCGTGCCGATGCCGTCTGGTCGACCCCTGCTGGACTAAGGCATCCATCATAAATGAGAGGATAATGCCGTAATCGCCACGGTCAGCAAACGAGTTGGCGATCGCAGTGACATTTGATACGTGTCCCAGGATGACTTCTGTCCACTATCACCAGGATAGCACGATTTTCACTACTCCTGCGCGCCAGTTAATAATGGCGATAGTTGAAATCTTATTCCGTCGCTACATCTAGCCTATATAAGTCCACCAATGGCATTCCGTTGGAGGGGTCCTATATCAAAATTAGTTGAGACCCAAATGAATGTCAATCATTCCCCGTTTAACACGTTGAACGCCATGGGGAGCCCATGTTGAGCGACATTTATATAGTACTAGCAACCCGCCCTCGCTTTGCTTTAGTTTCAGTCGCCTTACCCGCGTAGTTCCTGTTTCCGTGGGAATACCGGGATAAAATATATATATTACTCCCTGATATTATAGCTATCTATTGGTGACATAATTTTTGAAATCTGTTCGGTAGTTTAAGTGTAAAAGTGTAACAAACTTTCGCATTTATAATATTAGTAAAGATTTTGACCCCCCTCGGCGTTCAACGTGTTAAGTAATTCATTTAACGGGAGGATCACGCAATAATCGATGTAGGATGTTGCCAACTTTTGGGCTCACGCTTAACTCGAGAAATAAAAGATTTGTGAATAACATTTTACAAATTTTTGCTTATACACGTTAGGGGCTCCTGTAGCTCGGGGGCCCCGTATCATTCATACGGCGGTAGCTACGCCCCTGAGTACCACTGTTGGTGGGTTGTTTGGACCTCTTCTACCTTGGACGAGAAATTGACTTACTATACCGCGCTGACGCAGACGTGTTAGTTTTATGTCGAGTATAACTTCTCTTGTCCCGTCGCTACAAAGGGAGTAAAATAACATACAAAAGGATTTAAAAAATTAAAACTTTATTTAATCTGTATATTTTAATTATGACGCCTGTTCTCCTTGTCTATGGTAGAATTACCCAAAGCTGAGGTACTCTGTATCAAGTTCCATAGAGTATCACTCGCGTCTCCGGACGATATGTCAATTTCGAAGGCTTGGAGTAGTTTATGGATGTCGTTTTTTATATCTGTTTCTTGAATCAAGGATAATAATTGGTTTTTTTTTACTACATTTATCGAGTACAACACGCTTTTTTACAATTTTCCTAATGTAACTAATATTTTTGATTGCAGATATATCCTATATCTGTGTGAGTAAAATGCCTGCTATGCCAGTGTCGTGGTTCGATTCCCACGCAAGACAAAACTGTGTCCCCGAAGGAGGGACGTCGAAAGGAGAGGGTACTCCGCAAAAGTATTGCGTCGGGCCGACCACTGAAGACAAGGAACCCCGCACCTATGGTCAGCCCAACAACGAAGGCGACTCGCAACGGATGGGTCATGGGGCCGCGCGGCGCTCCTCTGTCGCCCTGGACGGAACTGGGCGGCGAACGAGCTGACCATGACCCACCCAAAAAAAAAAAAGAGAAAATTTTGGGCAATCTACAAATTGTTGTTCTGATACTGTATGTTATTTGTGTAGGTTATTTTTTTTTCAATTCCCACTGCCATACTAGGATTAATTAATTTCTTAGTGCCAGTGTTGTTTTTGTTTAGAAAAAGTACTTTTACGTTCACTATTTTATTCTAATACTAGCTGACCCGGCGAACTTCGTACCGCTATAATTTTTTTCGTAAATATATTTTCTAAATTTCCGAAAATATAGTTTCTAATGGAAGAACCATTACAGCTTTGTCGGAAAAGGTTCGATCGTCTTGGTTGCGGCATTGTTAATGATGATTCAAAGAGTATACAAATTACTTAATTATTGATTTCTGATATAATCAAATCATCATTATAAAATTTACAACCATACTTAATTATAGACAAAATTACATTTAGCTGCCATTTATTTGGCGTCGCTTATTATCGCACAATGGAAAACATGAAATATCGGTATATTTACGAGTACGATTTCTACCGTGGCACCAGTACTGCAGAAACAGCTCGAAGGATTAATGGTGTGTACGGCGCTGGTGTCGCAAAACAAAGCACGGTACATTTTTGGTTTCAACGTTTTCATTCTGACAATTTCGACCTTCAGAACCAATCCAGTGGACAGGGACCAAAGTGGAAAATGAAAAATTAACGGCTGTTGTGGAAGCGGATCCATCACAAAGCACTTCAGAGATAGCTGCAGGCTTCGGGGTAAGTGACAAAACCGTATTGCCGGTTTTAATCCACTTGAAGCAAATCGGGAAAGTAAAAAACTTGCAACGATGGGTACCTCATGAATTGAGTGAATCGAACTTGCAAACACGCGTCAACTGCTGTTACTTTCCTTAACCGACACAATAATGAAGGGACTTTAAATCGAATCATTACTTGTGATGAAAAGTGGATACTGTACGTTAATCGTAAGCGCTCGTCGCAATGGCTGAACCCTGAAGACACAGCCAAATCCTGCCCTAAACGAAAATTGATTCAGAAAAAGTTACTTGTGTTTGGTGGACTAGCGCTGGTGTTGTTCACTACAGCTTTCTAAAATCTGGCCAAACGATTACGGCAGATATCTATTGTCAGCAACGGCAAACCATGAAGGAAGAACTAGTTGCTAAGCAACCGAGATTGGTCAATCGCTCTAGGTCACTGCTGCTTCACGACAACGCAAGACCACACACTGCACAACCACTAAGTTAGATGAGCTACAATTGGAATGTCTGCGACATCCACCGTACTCCCCGGACCTGACTCCAACAGATTACCATTTTAACCGGAATTTGGACAACTTCTTACAAGGAAAAAAATCAACTCTGATGCAGCAGTCCAAACCGCCTTCAAAGAGTTTATTGATTCTAGGCCCCATGGTTTTTTTAGTAAAGGGATCAATGAACTACCTATGATATGGCAAAAGTGCATAGATAACAACGGTGCATACTTTGATTAATTAAATATATTTAACTTTTTTTTGTAAAATATGACTTTATATTCCTCCCGTAAAAAACGCCAATTTCATATGTAAGGACCTAATATTTCTGAGAAAATTATTAATCCTGGTGATTCTGATTAGTATAACGAGATAATCTTGTCGAATTATTGTATTGTCCTTACTAAATCTACAATATGCAAAGATGCCGTAGTCATTAAGATACCAACTTACAGTGCCAGTGTCGCACGTTCGAATTCCAAGCAGGACAACACTGTGTGATCCACAAATTGTTGCTCTGTCTGTTAATTATGTTTGTAAAGTCACATCGCAATACAAGAATTTCCTTAGTCTGAAATCTGACCCAAAATCGAGTTCAAAGGAGTCAGTTACAAATACATACTGGTGAAATTAATAAAAGCATCTTTAAAAGGATACAGCCTTTAGCCACATTGGAAGGTGCGCTGAAATCAAAACGTATACCGGTCATCTCCTTGGCGAGTTGATAGTTCTCCCTGAAACAAATTTTTACCCATAAATTGTGTGATGTAAAGAGGTTTATCGAATTCAGTCTCTAGTTTATTAACCGAATTCAAAAAGGGAGCTGGTTCTTAATAGGGCTGGGACTGGGGCTTTGTTTTTATTGCAAACAGTACACTTGATGGTAAGTGCTGCTGCCGCTCATGGCCCTTTACTAAGCCGCTGCCTGCCATGAAGAAAGGGAAGTGAGTGTGAATGCGTGCAAAGAGGTTTGGTGATATTAAAGGCATCACTAAAACCCGCCACACGCAAACACCCTTAAAAAGTTGGTCTTCCGGTTCTCCTGCTCGCAGAACGAAGCGCAGTAACAATTTGCTACTACTCAAACGTTGATTTTCAGCTCAAGTGTGGTACTACACTGGACGGACCGGCACGCGGTTGTAGACACAACTGTCAATAGTGTGATCCTAACACTAATCTACACTATACAACAATATTCAGACATGCTGGTTAAGGGTTTGATTTCAAGTTTTCCTCCTCTTGAATATATTTTATATGCATATTTAATCCTTTAGTCATATTACAAGACACCGTCAAACATGATATAATTCTCAAATAGAAAAGATTGTGGCTGAATCAGATACCAACATCGAAACCTCGACGAGTTAACCACTAGGGCAGCGATTACTTAGCATGGGAGGAGATGAGGGCAGGCAAATGATGATAGTAGGTCAATTGCCCTGTTGCGAGCACTAGGAATACGAATACACATACTTAGCGTTATTGAGTCTGTTCTGATCGCTATCAGCGATGGTGACATTTTCAAATGCTGTACAGACTCTATCCAGTTCAGTACCGCGACGGTTCAACTCTGCCAAGCGTTCTGTGAGTTCAGTCTGAAATAAAGATATTAGCATATATACAACAACGCAGCAGAGACATCGTAGCAGAGTTCATCCATTTCACCTGGAAACATTATGGTCTTCAACTGTACGTTTCCAGCGATCATTTCTCCCACGTACGTGCAAGCTCTGGAATGAACTACCTGCTGCTGTGATTCCCGAGCGCTATGACATGTCCTTCTTTAAACAAGGTTTAAGAAGGGTATTTTCCTCATGGTAGTCAACGGCCCGGCTGTGCCCCTGGTATTGCAAAGGTCCATGTGCAGCAGTATCACTTACCATAGGGTGTGTGCTTACTTGTTTGCCACCGTTGGCAATAAAAAAAAATACAAATAAATAAAATTTAATTATCTGTTTGTAATGTCAAAATAATGGGCTTTTTTCATGCTGATGCGGTAATTTACATGATCATTATTTTAGCTCATATGGGCCCAACAGTGGGACGTACCCACTGTTGGGCTCGATCCTCCTCCACAATAGGAGGGAATTTGATCTGACTCTACCATGCTGATCAGACAGGTTTGTATAGGGATAAAGTGTTCGAAACGTCGGACAATCATAAATCAAATACAAACGCGATATAATCCGTAAAAGTAGTTTTATTTACAATGTGTAGTGCTCGCGTAAACATCAGATATCGATTATTTTCCCTCCAAGTCACGTCCCTAGTATAGGGTTTTATTTCGAGTTGTGCTTCTCTTTCTAAATGTTATATGCATATTACATCCATTAGTCGTATTTTACGACATACAGATGCGAGATGGGGATTGGTAAATTGTATTCTTACTCCGTCACCACATAGAAAACCTTTTTTTACGATTTGCACGATACCTATGCATAAAAACCGGTTTCAAAAATTGTTGTCTGTCTTGTTTGTTTTCAGTAATCCTCAATTCGATAATATTTTACTACTATACTATTTGCGCTGTAGCATGGTGCGGGTGACACATGTCAATCAGGTGACTAGGGATGTGACGATTCGCAATTAAATTTTTATCACTAATTATACTCGTAGCATAAATAAATGTTGTTCTGTTTATTATTGTCACGAAAATTATATATAGGAAAAAATATATTCATACAAATTATTCAATTAATTTAATAGTTCAAAAATTTTAAAAAGTTTCGTAAACGCATTCAAAACAACTGGTATTTCATATTTTTTCGTGGCATATTTTTATTGATTGGGATCGTGACGTCCGTATTGATAACATAATTGAGACATCTTTAATAATATCCGTCACAGATACGGATGATGAAAGTGACAATTCCGATGTTCCTGACTCTGATATGAGTTTAGAAGAGGATTAAAATTGAATGAAAAATTGAAGTAAATATGTAATAATTGTATACTTTTTAACAATAAAAAATTGAGCGCACAAATTGTTTTTTATTTATTTTTTAACCGACAATTCTTCGTAGTAGTACATCCCATCACTAAATACGTCTTTGGTGTTACGTTATACGCATACCACTTTGATTATTTTTTCTTTCAATTTCATTTGATTTGTAGGCTAGAACATTCTAGTTGGGTTTAATTTGGAAGGTATACCTTTATTACTACAGTTATTAGTGATTTAATATATTACCGATGTGGTACAGCTGAATTAATAGATCATAATTATAAATCGCGGCAACTTTCAAGAGGGAAACGAAACTCGCCATAACTGTCACCCGCACCATGCTACAGCGCAAATACTTTAGGTAGCTGTATGTATAAGAAGTAACTAAGGCTATATTATATCCCGGTATTCCAACAAGAACATAAACTAGGGTAAGGCGACTGAAACCGAAGCGAGGGCGGGTTGCTAGTCTTTATTATCATTCATCCTATCATCTGCTGCTAGACATAGGTCTCATGTTTCGCCACAAAGTGCGGTCCTGTGCCGCCAACATCCAACGACGCCTAACAACTTTCATCAGGTCGTCAGTCCAGTGGAGTGGCGTCCTACACTTCATCCTAAAAGTGGTCGCTGTCTATTTTCAAAGCCATTATCAATCAGAATTAGAAATCTCTATACAAATAAATAAAATTGTAGTGTCGGTTTGTTATGTCAAAATTATGGGATTTTTTCATAAAGATATGGTTATTTGCTATATACCTATGCCTAAAAACCAGTTTAAAATTTTTTTGTCCCTGTTTGTTTTGGGTAATCTTCAAAATAGTTGGACGGATTTTGATAATATTTTACTAACAGGTAGCTGTCTATATAAGGTGTAACTTAGGCTATATTTTATCTTGGTATTGTTATGGGAACGGGAATGTGGATAAGGCTACTGAAACTGAAGCAAAGGGAGGGTAGTAATCAGTGGCGTAGCAAGGGGGGGGGGGGGCGGAGGGGCGGAGGGGCGGACCGCCCCGGGCGCCACTATTAGAAGGGCGGCAAAATTGGAAGAAAAATATTTTGTCCGGACACTTTTTTATTGTTGACTGAGTTACGGTCGGCGCACTCCTCGCACCAATCCGTCCAGGGCGCCATAGGGGCATAAGCACGCACACCCGTAACCCATGACCGTGACGGACTAAATCCCCGGTCCAGTCACCCTCGGCTCCGACTGGGGCGACATGAGGCGCAAGTAGTCGTGCCTACGCCGCCCCAGTCACCGGCGGCGGTTCGCGTCGTCGAGGAGACGCTCCTCGCGCACGCTCTCCACCGCCCCCTTCCGCGAGACTACTGCCTCGCAAAGGCTGAGACCGCGTCTCAGTTCACCCAGCACCGAACACAATACACCCGCCGATACAAACCGGCGAGCATTTCCCCCTCCAGGTCCCACGGGGGAGTCCCGGCCAACAGGCACGCTGCCTCCGTCGACACCGTGTGGTATCCACGTATGGCCCTGGCCGCCATGGCCCTTTGTGGTCGCCACAGTGGAGCCCTGAGTCGGACGATCAGCTACCCCGCCCACACCGGCGCGCCATACAGGGCCATCGACCAGATGGCCCTCGCGTATAGCCGTCGACACGTAGTGCTCGGTCCGCCCACGTTCGGCATATGCCTCGATAGGGCGGACGCCGCGCCGATGAGCTGTAGAGCAAGCCTGCGGAAATGCTCTCGGAACCACCAATGCCCGCCGAACACCAGGCCCAAATACTTCATATGCGCCCGGATGCTGATATCAACCGAATTGGCGGTGCACGAGACGTCGATGGGAGGGCCCATGCGGGGCCTTTGGAACAGGATGGCCTCCATCTTGTCCAGGGCTGCCCTCAACCCCAACGCCCCGATCCGCCTGACAATCTCTTTGGTGCCTAGAGTCGCCAGGCTTGCCGCCTCCTCTAGCGTCCCACCGCGGGCTGTGACGAGCCCGCCAAATCACGCCCAGCCCGGGCGGGAGGCTCCCCCTCCAACGCCCAGTCGTATCCGATGTTACACAGGGTGGGTCCAAGGACCGAATAAATGATATCGCTGCGCGTAAGTCACGAAAAGTAGAGTTTTAGACTGTTTAGACTTTATTAAACATTAATTTTATAGTGTAAATTATTGGGGTCGGCCCAACAACGAAGGCGACGTGCACGTGGGTGGGTTGCGGGTGTGCGTGCTTACGCCCCTCTGTCGTCCCGGACGGAGTGGTGCGAGGAGCGCGCCGACCGCAACCCACCCGAAAAAAAAAATAAAATGGTGTAAATTATTAAAGTTTTAACACAGTCATGTTACTTACACATGTACTTACATAGATTTGAAATAAATATTTTTCACTCAATTCTTTCATTTCGTTACGTTTTTTCTTATCAACACCAACAATTATTATTTTTATGATGTCAAAAGGGCGGCAAATTATAACACCGCCCCGGGCGACAGTGACACACGCTACGCCACTGGTAGTAATATAGTAGTTATATATTGCCTACCAATTGTGCTCACATCCATTTCGGAGCAAGGTGAGAGAATTCAAATTCAAATCATTTATTATGCATAGACCCCGAGAGGGCACTTACATATTGTCAATTTTACAAAATAAAATTAAATTATCCAACAAAAATAAACTACCACCGGATCGGAACGCGACCGCTACTGAGAAGATCCAGCAAGAAACTCAGCGGGCTTGTCTATTATTTTATTTTTTTTTTTTCTTCCTACTAGATATAAATTTGTGTACATGTTTTGTAAGACCTAACTCCAGTGTGATGCCCTTCGAACTGCAAGATACTTGATATAATTCAAATGATTATGGCTGGACCAGATCCCACAAGCAGCACCCGATCACGAGTTAACTACTAGAGCAGCCATCACTCCCCTCAACCACTATGGAGGGAAGGGAGAGACCCGCTCCACGCAGCTACCGCAAGTAGATCCTTCAGTGAGCATGACCAAGACCATATGTTACAAACGACGAAAATGCAAAATTTCGTTAGGCAAAACACGCTACGCTTTACAATATTAGAGTTATTAAAAAAGAGAGGCATGCGGCCCTATATTCTATGGTATTCCCTCCCAATTGGGTTGACCACTGGTACCATTTACTTGAACTCAGTGCTTGATACAGTAAAATAACAACAACGTGCATTAAAAAAGTAATCCTCATATTGTAGTGGATTTTAAAACCATTTCTTTGTTTGCCAACTACATCAATCTATACCAATAAATAAAATTGGAGTGTCTGTTTGTAATGTCAAAATAATAGGCTTTTTTCATGCTCACACGATTATTTGCACGACACCTATGCCTAAAATAGCAATTAAAAAATTTTTGTCTGTCTGTCTGTTTGTTCCGGGTAATCTTCAAAACACTGGACCGATTTAGAAAATTCTTTCACCGATGGAAAGCTATAATATCAGGGCGTAAACTAGGCTATATTTTATCCCGGTATTCCCACGGGAACGGGCACTACGCGGGTAAAACGACTATAACCTATAACCGAAGCGAAGCGAGGGTGGGTTGCTAGTAAAAAATAAATCTCAACATAGTACCAACATCATTAACACAGCTCATATATTTCCCACTTGAATAAAGAATCGGCTGATGATTGGATACCACTCTGATCAGGTGTTAGTATAGGGTATCATACTTACGTTTTAACACCACCAGCTACAGATTTGATTTATTAGAAAATTAATAGAAGGTGGAAGAAGGAAGGCACACAAGAAATGAAGCATTTAAATTGGAGCCTACGCCAAACTGCTCTATAGTGTACAAAGTCACGAGCGGCGTACGCAAGGCAACTCTATTGTATAGTGGTGTACGTGTGTAATCACTTGCATGCATGTAGTATTTTTGGCTTCACGTTTTTGATCGAATAAGTACCGACATTATCCTTTTATACGTTATTATTCTAAGCCGCTAAATTAAGACATCATGCAGAACAATAGGTAGGTTCCTGTAAATCATGCAAGTGGAAATAGTAGCTGGGAGAAAAGAGGCTCCGTCGACAGTTGTTTATTAACACAACTTCTGCTTCAGTAGTGTTAATACATAAGTGCCTAGAGTCTTTTCCATCTCTTACATAGATGTTATATGCATATTTCACTTAGTTATCTTTTACCACATCCATGGTCAAGATAGGGGTTGTGAATTGTATTCTTACTCCGTCCTCACACGGAGAACAAATTACATGTATTGAAGCATATCTGGTGCAGTAGATTTTACTCCTAATTCCACATTATCATCATTATTTGCCGTGAAGAAATAAGAACACAATTTACCACTATCTTGCCCGTCGATGTCGTAAAAGATGAGGGATATAATATGCACATCACATCTCTGGAAAAGAAGGAAAGCTTAAAATAAAACCCTATACCAACATGTCTGACCAGCACCGTATAGTAGGTCAAATTTCCTCCCATTGTGGGGGAGACACGAACTCAAGAACGGGACGTATGGGGACTCATTATTGTCACTCTGTGCTTATCCTTATTACTCATACAACACGTTGTCTCTCTAAGGTAAGGCTCTGCTTAATGATAAACTGGACTAGGCTGACGAATGGATAGAATAGACAATATATCAAGAAGCTAGTGGTTTTTAATACTCAAGTTTCTTCATAATTTTTTTCAACAAATGGAATGAATTTAAAATTTATCAAATACTTCTTTATCTTACTTGTAATTTTTTTTCGTGTGCTATTTTAGTTTCAATTTCAGTATTCTTTTTTGATGCTTTCAGTTGTTGTTGTTCCTTGTCGATTTTGTCTGTAAATATTTACACAAATTATACCTCCTCAATTGTACCTCAGTTGTTCTTTCGTAGTGAACAAATTGATATATCAAGCAATATTACCTTCCACCAGTTTACAAAACTCGTCCAATTGTTCAAAAACTTTAACAACGGACTGGTTTTTTGATTCCGATACCATTTTTTCTAATATTTAATAA
Organism: Lymantria dispar; assembly: GCA_032191425.1. NCBI lineage: Eukaryota > Metazoa > Arthropoda > Insecta > Lepidoptera > Erebidae > Lymantria > Lymantria dispar. The sequence continues at coordinate 12,635,761 of CM063471.1, forward strand.
TTTATTGCGCTTTAAAGACAATTTGCTCAAGAATTAAAGAAAACGACAGTTTTTGAATTTCAAAATAGTAAACAAACAACCATAGCCATTTTCTTTTGGTTCTGTTTGTCCATACGGACAGCCAAAGGGATCAAAGCCCATACAGCCAAGTCTGATACATATTATTTATATTCATTGTCCGTCAATAAGTCAAGTCGTTATCATTAATTAGGCGCTGAAAACCTAATTAGATGATTTCTCTGGGAATTCCGGTTGAATATGAAAATACACGTAAACCACTCTTATATCACATTCACCACACTTCAGCACCTTAATTATATTATATTACATAAAACATCAGCAAAATTATTCAATATAACACTATAAAACACTAAAAAAATGAATATAATACAAGAGCTTAACATGACATTTCCAAATTCGCGCTGAAACTCACAACTATAGCCAAAATCAGTGAGTATCTCTCGATAGTACGCACGTGACTGTTGACATCCTAACTTTTTCTTTTTATTGGCAATAAGCTTCTTCTTCTTATTTAATGACAATGAGCTACAATAATATGAGCTATTGGTGCCAGTGTCAAGTATATTGATTATTATTCACGTCTTTAGTCTTAGTCTTTCAGTCAGTCGTTAGCATGACTTGGTGCGGATATCCAAGTCATGCGTCTCTAGAAATTTGGCCAGAATGTCAAAATGCACGCAATTCACTATTATATAATTTTCACTACATTTCAGAATTTTATCTGCATTATATTACATAAAATATCAGCAAAATTATTCAATATAACACTTTAAAACACTAAAATAATGAAAAGAATATAAAAGCGCTACATGACATTTTGACATTCCCGTCAAAAGTTCTGCAACAGTATGAGCTATTGGTGCCAGTATCAAACTAAAGTCAAATTAATACGTCTTTATATATTATATAATAGTCATATTAGTATTAGTCGTTGCCATTGATCGGGTGCTGATAGCCAAATCAATGTTTTCTCTGGAAAATTTGCAGAACATAAAAATGCACGTAATTTACAAATAAATCATATTCACTACACTTCAGAATTTTCTCTGCGTTATCTATTTATACAGGAGAGGAGGGTTTTGCGAGCAATATATTGACTCATCACCGTATCTCTGGAACCATAAGGCGTACAGACTTGGATGGATGTGGCAGAAATATTCCTTTCGTCGAGTAGAGGTCAGCTAAGAACGGATTTTACGAAATTCCACCTGCAAGGGGTGTTGCGTGGGCTTTAACAATAAGATACATATAAAGGAACAGGGTGAGCCGAAGCTACTGAGGCTAGAAAAATGAAACTTGCACCATAGTTTCATTTCGTAACTTAAGCACTCACTGAAAAAAGATTTTTTCAAATTCCACCCCTAAGGGGGTGAAACGCAACGGTAAAGCCTGTATGGAAAGAATAAAAAAAATCTTTAGCTACTGTCTTCAAATTAAGCACAAATAATTATTAATAAAAATAAATAATCACGTGTTTCACCGTTTATCCATTTTCATCCTCTAAGGGTGTAATATAGGGTGAAATATGCCAGTTTACTGACTTATCACAGAGCCGAAACTACTGAAGCCAGAAACATGAACTTTTGACATTAGTTTCTTTGCGTGACGTAGAAACCCACTAAGAAAGGATTTTTGAAATTCAACCCCTTTTTTTTTTTTTTTTTTTTTGGGGTGGGTCGCGGTCGGCGCGCCTCCGCACCACTCCGTTCGGGGCGACAGAGGGGCTTAAGCACGCAACTCCCGCAACTCACCCGAAAACCACCTTGCCTTCGTCATTGGGCCGACCACCGGAGCAGGTTTACTTGTCGTCAGTGGTCGGCCCGACGGAATACCCCCTACGCGGGGTACCCTCCCGTCGACCGACGTCCCCCCCTCGGGGAGGACGTCGGTCTTTCCTCACGCGGTCGGCCTCTCGGCGGGTGACGGACTAATCCCCGGTCACGTCACCCGCGGCCTCGGCTAGGGCGGCATGAGGCGCAGATAGTTGCGCCTGCGCCGCCCCAGTCGCCGGCGGCGGATCTCCTCATCGAGGCTGCGCTCCACACACAGACGCGCACGCGCAGACGGAAATTCAACCCCTAGGGGGTAAACCGCAGTATCAAATTTTGTATAAGGAGAAAAAAAAATCTACATCAAGTTTCTTCAGATGGTTCTTACCTGTGCTGGGAGCATGCGCTGACAAACTTACAGCCTTAATAAAATAACGAAGGTCTGGGGTTCGCTAGGTCTTGTGTTATAATAGTTTGTATACCAATAATTTTATATGAAAACAGTTTCTTGTTTCGACCTTTTTCGGACGTGCTTTTTCAGTAGTCCTGTTTTAATTTTTCTTATTTGATCCTTTATAATTTTATAGACTGTAAAAATGTAATAATAATATGTCTGATAATCGTATACATATGAACGCAGCGGTAACATTTTAGCGACAGTGGCGCCCTTCTTGATTGAAATGAGAACTACAATTATCGCCATTTTTGTGATGGCGACTGATATTTATAGATCGTAAGGGTGTTGTTATTTAGCAAATAAATGCAGTAAAAATGGAGGAAACAAAAGTTATTTATTACATAGACGATGAAGAAACACCGTATTTAGTGAAAATACCAATATCACCGGAGAAAGTGACATTGTTAGACTTCAAAAACCAATTGAATAGGCCGAATTATAAGTTCTTCTTTAAATCTATGGACGATGATTTTGGTGTTGTGAAAGAAGAAATAGTGGACGATAACGCTCATTTACCGTGTTTTAATGGTCGTGTGGTATCATGGCTTGTCTCTGCTGAAGGCTCAAACCCTTCCGATGGGGCATCTCAATGTACGGATAGCAATGCGGGCAAGGGGAAACAGACTCACGGAGCTCCAGCCCCGGCTACCAGAGATACCTGTACGGACACAGACAGCACTATCAGCTCACGACCTGGCCATAGAGCATCTTGTGATAAGTATAAATACCGTGGGCTGAGAATAAACGGCCATTCGAAATACGGTAATCATGGCCTAGAATACGAAACCGCATCGGTCCTTTCTTCTGATTTGGACTCTACAAGTCTTTTCGACAGTCAGTCTGAGATTACTACTACAACAGGTAGACATACTAACGCATCAGTGGACCGCGCTTTGACAGAATGTAGCAGTGTATCTCATCTGCAAGTTAGTTCTAGAAAAAGACCTCAAAGAAGGCGAAAAAGACCGCAAGTTATGTCAAGAACGTCTTCCTACTCGTCAATTACTGATTCTACAATGTCAATGCATATTATTACAGTAACTTTGAATATGGACACAGTGAATTTTCTAGGTATTTCTATAGTAGGACAGTCGAATAAGGGTGGTGATGGTGGTATTTACGTTGGAAGTATCATGAAGGGAGGAGCAGTTGCCCTTGATGGGAGAATAGAACCTGGAGACATGATATTACAAGTGAGTCCACATGTTTTTATAAAGAATCACACTATATATATCACTAATAAGAATAATTATGTCACATTAATCACTTATCAAACTAACACACTATATATCCCACTAAATCACAATAATCACGGTATATGACACTATATCACAATAGTCACAGTATATGACACTATATTACAATAATCACAGTATATGACACTATATCACAATAGTCACAGTATATGACACTATATTACAATAGTCACAGTATATGACACTATATCACAATAGTCACAGTATATGACACTATATCACAATAGTCACAGTATATGACACTATATTACAATAGTCACAGTATATGACACTATATCACAATAGTCACAGTATATGACACTATATCACAATAGTCACAGTATATGACATTATATTACAATAATCACAGTATATGACACTATATCACAATAGTCACAGTATATGACACTATATTACAATAATCACAGTATATGACACTATATCACAATAGTCACAGTATATGACATTATATTACAATAATCACAGTATATGACACTATATCACAATAGTCACAGTATATGACACTATATTACAATAATCACAGTATATGACACTATATCTCAATAGTCACAGTATATGACATTATATTACAATAATCACAGTATATGACACTATATCACAATAATCATAGTACAGTGGATTTCGGTTATAATGACGGCGGAGGGACCACTTTAATATTGGCGCTATATCCGGAAGTCTCTATATCCGAAATAATTATACATATTAACATTTTTTCTTTAACAGTGAATGTATGTCTAGGAACCATGTTCATAAGTTTAACAAACACTGTTTACTTACTGGAAATTGGCTACATAACTTACTCATAATTTTAACTTCGTGCACATGCTAAGTAACCCTACACACAAACAAAGTAACATTCGCAGATGGTCAAATACCATCTGCGAATGGAAACAAACGATAACCCTTCACACAACCAAGGCATTTGACCATCTGCGAATGTGAATAAAGGATAAGAAA